>CM056059.1:218602551-219924340 GCA_029574335.1 Rana kukunoris | reverse complement strand
CAGCGCTGTGCTTGAAACTAGCACAAGACAATCCTATTCTAATTGTGGGTTGTTTGAGGGAAGCCAATTGAGTGTTAGAACCCTGCTAGTAGTGTTTTTAGGTGGGCTTTGTGTCCCTTTTCCTAAAATTGGCTTCACTTCCTGTCACACAGCTGAACAGGAAGTGAGGTTAAAACCCTACCAATGGTCTTTTCTTTGGGACACAGGTCAATCTAACTAGTGTCACCATTAAGCAAATTGCACTGCAGTGTACACCCCAAATGATTGGTTACTTTGGGGTTTAGTAAAGGCAAAGCCGCTCTGCAGTAGAAGCGTAGGCAATGAAAATCAGAAGGGAAGCACTGATGGTTTTTACTTCCAATCCCGCCAAGTTTTGAGTTTTCTTCCTTGCTTGTCCACTTGTAGTGCAAAGTGGATTTGCCTTTAGTAAATGGACCCCAAAGTCCAAGATTCCTACTAATTTGGGGTGTACACAGCAAAATGCCATTTCCAAAATGGGAAACTATTTATATTGATCTGTGTGTCCCCAACAAAACATTACTCAGGTGTTTCCCTCACTTCCTGTTTGGCTGTGTGGCAGGAAGTGAATGAATTAAGTAGAAAGTGACAACATTTGTGAGGTGTCTTTACCCTATCAGGGGTGCAGGCATCCCCAAAACAAACAAGAAAATAGTTGATTTAACATTGGGTGGTGTTTGTGGGGGTCCCTAACACACATTCATACATATTAGCAACGCTGGATCCTGGCCTATTGGCATGGTTATATTTTTCTTAAGCCTCTCAATAAAATGATATGAAATTTGGGGTTAAACTGGAACAATAATCATCACTTTTATTTTTTGGATTTCTTTCATTTTGGATAGAGTTGGGGGGGGGGGGGGGGGTGTTAGAAGCTCTGTCAGTTTATTTTGTATTATCCCTGTCCGTTTGGGGAGATTGGCCTTCACTTCCTGCCCCATAGCCAAACAGGACGTGATCGAAAAATAGGCAAATTAAGGGTCTCCCCCCCCCCCCCCCCAGAACTTGTGTGTGTCCCCTGAAAATTCCTGGGTGGGTCATAAAAAAAACAGGGTGTGGCCTTGACAGGAAGGGTGGGTCATTTTCTATTAGGGGGGGGTGCCAAAATTTGGTCAGGCCTAGGGAAGCACAAAACCTAAATCCTACTGCATATTAGGGCTTATTTAGACAGGATCCAATTTACAGCATGTTTTTAGATTGTGGGAGAAACCCGCACAGGGAGAACATCAAACTCCAGGCAGATAGTGTCACGACGGCGGGATTCGAACCAGCAACCCTTTTGCTGCTAGGTGAACATGCTACACACTACGCTACTGTGCTGAACGAACATGATTCGCAGCTGAAAGCATGAGATGTTTTTTTTTTACCAATTCCATGCTTTCCAGCCTGGAGGACAGATGTGGGGTCTAATTGACCCCGCCTTTCTCTATAAAGAGGACCTGTCACACACTAGTCCTATTACAAGGGATGTTTACATTCTTGTAATAGGAAGAAGAAAAGAGAAAAATAATACAAAAAAGGGACAAACAAGTGCAAAAATTATGAAAATATTAAGTAAAAAAATAAAATAAAAAAGGAATTTAAATGCTCCTGTCCCTAGTAGCTCGCACTCAGAAGCGAACACGCATGCAAGTCCCAACACATATGTAAACATCCTTCAAACCCCACATGTGATGTATCATAGCGTGCGTTAGAGCGAGAGCAATAATGTTAGCACTAGACCTCCTCTGTAACTCAAAAGTGGTAACCTGAGAAAAAAAGTCAAGCGTTGCCTATGGAGATTTTTAATAACGAAGTTTAGCGCCATTCCATGAGTGTGCGCAATATGAAAGCGTGACAATTAGGTATCTATTTACTCGGTGTAACATCATCTTTTACTTATCCCTAAAATTGGGCTAGCTTTACTGCTTTTCTTAATTTGTCATTCATGAAACAGGTTTTTTTTTTGAAAGCCAAAACAAAAAAAAAACGTTGCAAATTTTTGGCACAAATACTGTTGGAAATGTGTCCGAAAAAATGGCCGCCACTTTATTCCCTAGGGTGTTTGTTAAATAAAATATAATAATGTTGGGGGTCCTGAGTAAGTTTCAAGGAAGAAAATATAATTGTTACATGAAGGAGGAGAAGTGCCAGAATAGGCGCGTTATGGAAGTGGTTAAAGTGCAACAATAAAAGTGAAAAATTCCTTGAAATTTCGTACCATGGGGGGGGGGGGCAATTAGGGCCGCCATCAGGAATTATGGGGCCCCTTACACAGCTTCAGGCATGGGCCCCTGGAGCAGAGAATAGGGGGGGGGGGGTGTGCCGCCTGATATTAAGAAAGGGGGGGGGGGCTGCCGCAATTTGATATGCGTGGGGGTTCCTTTACTAAAAAATACATATAGAAAAATATATATTAAAAAGGGTGGTAGCCATCCGGGGGCCCTGGGGACCACTGGGCCTTTAATATAAAATAACCTTCTGGGCTCTTTAATGAAAAATAAAATTACAATATCTATATATATAAAATAATAAAAAAGGGGGTTGCCTTGGGAGCTCTGGGCCCTTTATAAAATAATATATAACTACCAAAAATCTATAAAATAATAAACCATTGGAGTGTGGGGAGAACTGTGGTGGCTCAACGTGAATGGCACTGCGCTGACAAGCCGTTCACCTCTGCAGCCAAGGGTTCGGATCCCGGTCTCGGCTACATGTGAAATTGAGTTTGGTGGTGTGTCAGCCCGGCTCCCGGTGGTGTGTGCAAGGTACGCCGCTTTTAGTACGCCCCCCCCCACCAAAAAACACCACACTTGCACACACTTTGGCCATGAGGGTCTCCTAAAATAAAGGGAGGCGAAGGACCTACAGGGCTGGCTGGGTGGGCTACACTCCCTCATGGGGGAGTCCCTCTGTCCCATCGGGCTCCCAGTGTAGCAGGTGGGGTGAGTGCCCCCCTCACACCAACCCACCGGGGGCATGGAGAAGGATGGCGATTGCAAGTCCAGCTCCTCTCTCTCGACTTCACGCACAAAATACACTTTAAAGAAATTAAAGTAAAAAATAAAAAACTGGGGAAAATGTTTATAACATTTTTATAAGCAAAAAGGTTGTCATCTGGGGCCCTCTGGGAGCTTTCTTAATTATATTATATATATATGTTAAAAAAATAACCAAAAAATATATAAAAAATATATATTTTTTTTTTATTTTGTTATTTTTTTTAAAGGTGGGGGGTTGTCATCTGGAGCCCTGGGATCTCCGGGCCACTGGGGACCTCCAGAGACCCCTAAAACAAAACATTGGCCCTTTAATAACAAAAAATATGGGGTGTTGCCACCCGGGGCCCTGGGGACCTCCGGACTGCTAAAAAATATTAAATTTCAAAAATTGGCCCTTTAATAAAAAATCCTACAAAAACCAACTAAAAAATATATATACAAAAAAAAAAGAGGGGGGGGTTACCATCTGGGGCGCTGGGGGGCCTCCAGGCATCTGGGGCACCTCCGGACCCCCGGCCCCTTACAGGTGTACAGGGCCACCATCATGAATTTTGGGGCCCCTTACACAGCTTCAGGCATGGGCCCCCTGGAGCAGAGAACCGGGGGGGGGGGGTGCTGCCGCATGAAATTGAGAAGCGGCGGGGGGGGGGGGGTGCTGCCGCAAATTGAGGAGCGGGGGGGGCCCTTTACAAAAATTTAGACAGAAATAAGAAATAAAAAAAAATATATATAAAAAAGGGGGGTAGCCATCCGGGGCCCTGGGGACCTCTGTGCTCTTTATAAAATAAAAAGAAACAAGAGAGAAAATATATATATATATTTTTTTTTTTTAAAATTATAACATTTATCTCAAAAAATTAAAAAAACAAGGGGGTTGCCTTCCAGGGCCCTGGGGACCTCTGGGCCCTTTCATAAAAAAAATGTTTTATCAAAAAAATGTATACAAAAATAAAAACAATAAAACAATTATAAAAAAAGGGGGTTTGACACATGGGGCCCTGGGGACCTCTGGGCCCTTTAATAATATATATATTATATATATATATATATATATATATATATATATATAATATATAAATAAAATAAATAAAAAATTAGAAAAAAAAACATTTTTCTTTTAGAAAAAAAGGGGGGTTGTCATCTGGGGCCCTTGAGATCTCCAGGTCCCTGTGGCCTCCGGACCCTAAAAAACGAAAAGAAAAAAAATTGGCCCTTTAATAAAAAAAAAAAAAAAAAATATATATATACAAAAAATATATATATTTTTTTAATATATATATTTTTTTGATAAAAAAAAGGGCTTGCCATCTGGGGCCCTTAGTGGCCTCCGGGCCCCTGGGGACCTTCAGAGCCCTTAAAAAAATAAAAATAAAAAAAAATGTTTTGTTTTTTTTAGGGTGGTTCCCATCCGGGCCCCTGGGGACCCCCGGGCGGTGTACTGCCTGTACCCCCCTGATGGCGGTCCTGGGTGTAATGTCAGGATGTGAAAAATGACATTCTGAAGGAAAAAAGCCATTTAAAACTGACTCGCGGCAATAATGAATTGTCAGCTCCCGGCAATTGCAGGAGAATTCATTCATTAAAAACACCAAAAAAAAAGCGTGGGGGTCCCCCCAAATTCTATAACCAGACCCTTTAGGTCTGGTATGGATATTAAGGGGAACCCCGCCGTCAATTGTAAAAAAAAAAAATGACGTGGGGTTCCCCCCAAATATCCATAACCAGACCCTTCAGGTCTGGTGTGGAATTTAAGGGGAACTCCACCCCAAATTATAAAAAAAAATGGCGTGCAGTCCCCCCCTAAAATCCACACCAGACCCCTTATCCGAGCACGTTGACCTGGCCGGCCGCAGAAAAGAGGGGGGGACAGAGCGCGGCCCCCCCCTCTCCTGAACTGCACCAGGCCACATGCCCTCAACATTGGGAGGGTGTTTTGGGGTGCCCCCCAAAACACCTTGTCCCCATGTTGATGAGGACAAGGGTCTCTTCCCCACAACCCTTGCCCGGTGGTTGTGGGGGTCTGCGGGCAGGAGGCTTATCGAAATCTGGAAGACCCCTTTAACAAAGGGGCCCCCCAGATCCTGACCCCCCCCCCTGTGTGAAATGGTAATGGGGTACCTTGTACCTCTACATTTTACGAGAAAAAAAAAGTGTCAGTGTAAAAAAAAGACAAGAGCCGGTTTTTGACAAGTCCTTTATTATCTTCTTTTCTTCTTTCCTTCGGGTTTCTTCCTCCATCTTCTTCTTCCTCTGCTTCTGTTTGGGTCTTCTATTCCCGCATCTTGCCCGGCGTGTTCTTCCATCTTTCTTCTCCTTCCGCTGTCCTTCTCGTCCGCATCTTCTTCTTCTTGTTTTTCTTCGCCGGAGGCGCCGCTTCCAATTGAAATCCCCGCTGTCTGCCGGACCACGCCCCCCCTCTGACGCACGGGACAAGCTCTTAGGAAAGTCCCCGTGTGGTGCCTGTGCGTCAGAGGGGGGCGTGGTCACATGTTCCAGAAAGCGGGCAATTCAATTGGAAGCGGCGACTCTGGCAAAGAAAAAGCCGCGCACAAGCTTCAAATTGAATTGGCCGCCCTCTGACATGTGACCACGCCCCCCTCTGACGCACTTGCAGCACACTCCTAAGAGCTTGCCCGTGGCGTCAGAGGGGGGCGTGGTCCGGCAGACAGCGGGGATTTCAATTGGAAGCGGCGCCTCCGGCGAAGACCAAGAAGGAGAAGAAGATGCGGACGAGAAGAACAGCGGGAGGAACAGAAGATGGAAGAACACGCCGGGCAAGATGCGGGAATAGAAGACCCAAGACAGAAGCAGAGGAGAAGAAGGAGGAGGAGGAAGAAGAAACCCGAAGAAAAGAAGAAGAAAGAAGATAATAAAGGACTTGTCAAAAACCGGCTCTTGTCGTTTTTAACCCTTTACATTTTTTTTACTCGTGAAATGGTAGGGGTACAAGGTACCCCATTACCATTTCACACAGGGGGGGCCGGGATCTGGGGGGCCCCTTTGTTAAAGGGGTCTTCCAGATTTCGATAAGCCTCCTGCCCGCAGACCCCCACAACCACCGGGCAAGGGTTGTGGGGAAGAGACCCTTGTCCTCATCAACATGGGGACAAGGTGTTTTGGGGGGCACCCAAAAACACCCTCCCAATGTTGAGGGCATGTGGCCTGGTGCGGTTCAGGAGAGGGGGGGGCCCGCGCTCTGTCCCCCCTCTTTTCTGCGGCCGGCCAGGTCAACGTGCTCGGATAAGGGGTCTGGTGTGGATTTTAGGGGGGACTCCACGCCATTTTTTTTTTAATTTGGAGTGGAGTTCCCCTTAAATTCCACACCAGACCTGAAGGGTCTGGTTATGGATATTTGGGGGGAACCCCACGTCATTTTATTTTTTTAAATTGACGGCGGGGTTCCCCTTAATATCCATACCAGACCTAAAGGGTCTGGTTATTGAATTTGGGGGGACCCCCACGCTTTTTTTTTCCTTTTTTTAATGAATGAATTCTCCTGCAATTGCCGGGAGCCGACAATTCATTATTGCCGCGAGTCAGTTTTAAATGGCTTTTTTCCTTTGAAAAATGACATTTTGGGCAGAGACAGTTCTAACCACGGGAAACATGCGCTTTTTCACATGCTGACATTAGAGACCCCCATAGTACGAAATTTAAAGAAAAATTACACTTTTATTATTGCACTTTTAGCATTATTAAAATCACTGCTCCCGAAAAAACGGCCGTTTAAAAAAAAAAAAAAAAGCATTGATACATGTCCCCTGGGGCAGGACTGAGGTCCCCAAACACTTTTTAGGACAAAACTTGCAGATTAGCCTTTAAAATTCACAATTAAGATTTCCCCCATAGACTTATACAGGGAGTTCGGCGGCGGCTTTACTTATCAATTACATCGCGCTGCTGCTGCCGCCGGTTCATGCGCCTAATTAGGGCTTCATCCAGCGCACCTATTAAGGCATGTACCGGCGCAGCGCAGCTTCTTTAGTAAATCAGCCCCTATGCCTGCCACCACCACCTGCCAAGAAGGACCGCCTTACCCAAATTAATAGATATGTGCATTCCCGTTCGTACGAATGTTATTTTCGTACGAAAATGTTCATTTTCGTACCCGCGGGATAATGTGTACATACGAAAATGGTAAAGCACCAAAATACGAAAACGACGGGATAACGGATGAGCCGCATAACGAACGACCGCAAATACGAACGAACGATCCGACGGGAAAAAAAGACAAAACGAAAATGGCAAAATAACGAAAATTAAATCTGTATCAAGAGGTTTGCATTGTGTATTTTGTTTGAATCCGTTTTGTGTTCGTTTTCAGTTCTATGTTCATTGTTCAATGACATCTATAACAAAAGAATTTCATTATGTATATTGAATGAATTCCTTTTTCTTTTTTCTGTGTATTCAAAATACTGAAGGCACTTTTTTTGTTACACGTGTCATATCAACATACGAAATAACAAAAGAAACGGGTTCAAATGCAAATCTTTTGTTTATGGGTTTTTTAATGGCCAGAGAGTAAGGCTGGCCATACATGATACAATTTTCTGTGCAATTTTCTTTAGATTTACCTTCAACTATGTAGTGCAAGAGCCTGCCTGATTGCATACAATTGAAAGTGTTGTTTAGTTTGACCTCATATATGTTTTTTGGTAAATCTAAAAGAAAATTGTACAAGAAAATTGAACATGTATGGCCAGCCTCAGTGACTGAAAGCAGCTTCTCTTTTGTGCAGAATAGTGAGTACACTTGTACAGTAAAGCCTAATAAACTTTTCTGTGGATTTTCATCTGAAGTGAGATCAGTTGGCCAGACTTCTGAACCCAAAAATGGTTTTCTGATGCAGTTTAAAAACGAAGAATTTTCTGAGAACGATCGGAAAACGATCGTTTTTATATTTGTTGTTAAAATAGTCTGACCAAGTGTATGGGGCTTAACAATAGTATTGTTAAGCCCCATACACTTGGTCAGACTATTTTAACAACAAACATAAAAACGATCGGTTTCCGATCGTTCTCAGAAAATTTGTTCGTTTTTAAACTGCATCAGAAAACCATTTTTGGGTTCAAAAGTCTGGCCAACTGATCTCCCTTCAGATGAAAATCCACAGAAAAGTTTATTAGGCTTTACTGTACAAGTGTACTCACTATTCTGCACAAAAGAGAAGCTGCTTTCAGTCACTGAGGCTGGCCATACATGTTCAATTTTCTTGTTCAATTTTCTTTTAGATTTACCAAAAACCATATATGAGGTCAAACTAAACAACACTTTCAATTGTATGCAATCAGGTAGGCCCTTGCACTACATAGTTGAAGGTAAATCTAAAGAAAATTGCACAGAAAATTGTATCATGTATGGCCAGCCTAACTCTCTGGCCATTAAAAAAAACATAAACAAAAGATTTGCATTTGAACCCGTTTCTTTTGTTATTTTCGCATGTTGATATGACACCTATAACAGAAAAAGGAATTCATTCAATATACATAATGAAATTCTTTTGTTATAGATGTCATTGAACAATGAACAATTGAACATTTGAACATACAACTGACACTAACAAAAGAAAAGCATTCAAGATACACAGAATGCAAAATTGACGAAAATTCACGATAATTATTGTCTAACAAGAAACGAACATGAATTAAACAGAATAACGAATCATCCCGCATGTACGAAAATAAAACGGTAACGGAAATACGAAACGATCGGAATACGAAAAAATCACGTCATACGACAAACGAACGGGAACGAACGGGAAAACGGGCGTCTTACGAAAAACGAACGGAAACGAACAGACGGGACCATACGAAACGGAACAAAAAAAAAACAATTTTTTTTTCTGTGCACAACGAAAAACGCCAAGGACCGTTGCGTCTGCGAACGGAAAGCCCCGACTATAACATTGCCCAATACCTTACGCCAAGTTGACGCACACCAAACGCAAACGCCGTCGGACGACCGGAAGCCGCCACGGCAACGCAACGGAACCCGAACGCAAAGCCCCTTATAGCAATGGGCCGACCCCCAACGAAACCCAATGTCCGGCGCCCCGCCCCGGCGAAAAATGGGAAAAACTTTAAGGGGGCTAAATGGCAGCAAAATGTTGGCAAAGAGCAATGTGGCAAGGGAAAATAACAAAAATAACATAAAAAACATAAAAAAAAATAAAACAAAATAAAACTAGGAAACAAGGTCCAATGGAGTAGGAGGTTGAGGTGGTAGGGATGTGACGTGAGGTGGAATGGGCGAAGAGGTAACGCAACGCCGACCAAACATTTTAAATTATTTCATTTTTTAATTTTTAACCCCCAAACCCCAAGAAAAGATCAGAAAACGCGGCTGGGTAACAAAACGCTACGCAACGCAACGTCGCCATGGGACGCCTAAATTTTTAGATGTTAAAACGTGACGTGACTTGTCCACATTGGCTCTGGACAGGCCTGCCTGTCTGTGATAACGCCCCCCCTGCCGCGCTAAATACACGTTCAGATAATACACTGACTGCAGGGCAGGCCAGCACCTCCAAGGCGTAAAGGGCAAGCTCAGGCCATGTGCCCAATTTGGAGACCTAGAAGTTTAAGGGGGCAGACCCGTCATTCAGTACGTGTAGGCGTGTGCACACATACTGCTCTACCATGTTGCTGAAATGCTGCCTCCTGCTAAAACTTTTCATATCAGCTGGTGGTGCTGGTTGTTGTGGAGTGCTGACAAAGCTTTTCCACATTAGCCTTGTGCTTCGACTGTGCCCCCGCTGTCAGGTAGGAATTCCACCAGCAGTTTTAAACTGCCTGCTGTCGTTTACCCATGGCTGTGCTTGCTGAAGTTGGTGGTGAATGTGTTACGCTGACCAGATGAAGAGGCGGTAGAGGATGAGGAAGCGGAGTAGGAGGAGTTAGCAACAGGAGGCAAACTGAAGCGCCCTGCAATCCTCGGTGGTGGATGGACATGCGCCAAACTGCTATCTGCCTCAGGCCCAGCCTCCACTGCATTTACCCAGTGTGCTGTTAGGGAGATATAACGTCTCTGACCGTGCTTACTGGCCCACGTATCCGTAGTTAGGTGGACCTTGCCACAGATGGCGTTGCGCAGTGCACACCTGATTTTGTCCCCCACTTGGTTGTGCAGGGAAGGGATGGCTCGCCTGGTAAAGTAGTGGCGGCTGTGGGACAGCCAATGCCATCAAACTTTTAAAAATCTGCGTCTCCACCAAGACAGAATGACAGCATTTCAAAGGCCGCCAGGAATTTGAAATGCTGCATTCAGGGCCAGGGATCGTGGGTGGGTAGGGGGTTACTTCCTCTTCCCGCTCCAGTGTTTGGGGAGATAGAGAGCTGAACGCTTCCATGAGACATTGTGGGAGATGTTTGGTGACCCAGGTGGTAGTGTTGCTTGCGATCCTCTGATTGTGGGGTGGCAGGGTGCCACTGTCACTACAGAGGTGGATGAAGAGGCCGAGACTGAAGCAAGAGAGGTGTCCTACTCCACTGCAGCTCGTGCTTTTGCACTTAGATGCCTGGTCATGCAGGTTTGTGCTCAGGTTGAGAATGTTTATGCCTCGATTCAGGCTCTTGATTGCACAGCGTGCAAAACCACTCGTGTCTTGTCATCAGCACATTGTGTGAAGAACTGCCATGCTAGGGAACTCCTTGGACCTGGCTTTGGTGTGCTCGGCACCCTTGCTGCGTTGGGCAGTAGCAGGCGTACTGTCTAGGGGACAGACGCTCCGCTTTTGCACCCTGCTCCCCCTCTTATGCTGTGCTGGTGGCTCTGTGCGACCACCGCCTCTTCCCCGAACTACACAGGTCACCTACATGACGTTGATTCCATGGGTTTCTTGCCCCTAAATGGTGTGTTTTTTTGAATAGCACAATAGAAGAACAGTATCTAAGGGTGTATCTCACACGTACAATATGCAGGAAACGACACAAAAAAAAAAAATTAGTTGCCCTAAATATTTTTTTTTTTTTAGATAGCACAAAAGAAAAGCAGTATCTAAAGTGTGTATCTCACACGTACAGAATGCAGGAAATGCACCAAAATGGTTTATCATTTGCCCTGTTTTTTTAATAGAACATTAGAAGAACACTAGCTAAAGTGTTTATCTCACATGTACAGATATAGGAGGAAACACGGCAAACCCTGGAGAAAACACTGCAAAATATATTTTTTTGCACCAATAGAAGAACACTAGCTAAAGTGTTTATCTCGGTCCGAGGAGGGGTGGGAGGAGGCCTCGGAGGCTTGCTTTTCTAGATATTATTGGGTTAAATGACAGATATGTTCAATTTAAATTTATACATCACTGCACACTACACTCCTGCTAGACTGGCCCGCATGGGGCTGGTTCCTACTGTAGCCTGCCCTAGGTGCGGCTCCTCGGAGGCCGACTGCATGCATATGTTTTGGTCATGTCCTGATTTGTTTGCATACTGGGCAGCACTGTTCCCCTTCTTTAGGGATACCCTGCACCTCCCTGTCCCCTTCACGCCGGCAGTGGGGTTGCTGGGTGTGCTTTAATGACTATGTGCCTACGGTCTATGCTCGAATCTTGCTACGTTTGCTCTTGTATTATGCCAGAAAATTAATCCTACTGCACTGGAAGGGTGCCGCAGCCCCTACTATCCACATGCTGTTCCGTATGATTAACAAGGTTATGCCAATATACAAGTGTATATATAAAGGAAGGGGTTGTCCTCATAAGTTTAATAAGATATGGCAACCGTGGCTTGATATAGAGGACTCCTTTTGGAGTGATACCCCGCTCTCTCAGCCGTGATCGACAGGGGGGGTGGGGGGAGGGCCGGAGTGGTTGTGGGTATGTGTGTGTGTGAATGGCTGTGTATGTTTTTGAATTATTTGTTGTGTTTTTTTTTTGTTGGGGCTAGTTTTACATTGTTGTAGTTTGTTATAAGTTAGTGTGACCCCTCGGGGTCCGGTATATCTAAACTGGTACATTTGTTGTTAGGACCCCCGTTGGGGCCTACGGAACCACACTGTGTAATACACTGTCTTCTGCCCTGAATACCGTGATCTTGATGGTATGTTCCTCTGTATATTTCTGCCCGATGCTGTGCCTTTGAACTGTATACTTTTGTATGTGCAAAAAAACAAATAAACAAAGTTTACAAACAAAGTGTTTATCTCGCACGTACAGATATGCAGGAAACGCACCAAAAAAAATAATATATAATATTTGCCCTAAATACATTTTTTTTTGAATAGCACAATAGAAAAACAGTATCTAAAGTGTGTATCTCACACATACAGATATGCAGGAAACCCGCCAACAAAAAAATATTTGCCCTAAATGGGTGTTTTTCGAATAGAACAATAGAAGAACAGTAGCTAAAGTGTTTATCTCACATGTACAGATTTGGAGGAAACACGGCAAACACTGGAGGAAACACTGCAAAATATTTATTTTTGCCCTAAATGGGTGTTTTTTGAATAGCACAATAGAAGAACACTAGCTAAAGTGTTTATCTCATACGTACAGATATGGAGGAAACACGGCAAACACTGGGGGAAACACTGAAAAATATATATTTTTTGCCCTAAATGGGTGTTTTTTGAATAGCACAATAGAAGAACACTAGCTATAGGGCCAGATTCATGAAGAGTTAGGCTGGCGGATCCAGTGATCCGCCAGCCTAACTGTCACTTTAAGCCGGCGTTTCTGTTTTCTATAACCAGAAAACAAGAAACGCCGGGTTGGAGTTCCGATGCGATCGGCGTAATTGAATTTCGCCATCGCATCGTTACTTCAACTTAAAAATGGCGCCGATTTACGCTCAAAAAATATGTTAATGAGCGGGAATCGGCAATTCACGATCTTTTTCGGGCGCGACGCAGTGACTTTACGACGTTTCCGGAAGCGATACGCGGCGTATAGATAAAGCAGCCCCCTAGTGGAGTATCCTATGTTAAGTATAGGCGTCGTCATCGCGTCGGAAAAAAACCAAATCGTGTCGCTTGCGTAAAACATTCATGAATGGGGATGTGACGTCATTGACGTTCACTGACAGAATTTGGAGCATGCGCACTGGGATGCATTGACACTCGACGCATGCGCAGTACGTTCGCCGCGGGATCGCGCATAGTTAGAATACTACACGCCCCGTACCCGCCCAATTTGAATTCCGCTGGCTCATTTGCGATGCGCTGCCGCAACTTTAGGAGCAAGTGCTTCCTGAATAACAGCACTTGCTCCTAAAATTTCGGCAGAGTAACGCAAATGAGAAGCGTTACTCATGAGAGCAAAGATGCTCTGATCTACCTGAATCTGGCCCAAAGTGTTTATCTCACACGTACAGAGTATCTCACAGTAACATATGCAGTGCTGGTGTAATTAGATTTTAGAAGCAGGACAGACTCCTATCTATTTCTCTCCCTACAAGCACAAGCAGTAACCTTCCCCTAAAGTATCTTGAGGAGTATCTCACAGTAACATATGCAGTGCTGGTGTAATTAGATTTTAGAAGCAGAACAGACTCCTCTCTATTTCTCTCCCTACTAGCACAAACAGGAACCTTTCCCTAAAGTAACTATCTAATGCTATGTAGATCGCTGAGTAATGTGATTTCTGAAGCAGGACAGTCTGACTCCTATCTAATTCTCTCCCTTTAGTAGAGCAGCAGCATTTCCCTACCCTAACTACAGCAGAGTGACGAGCTGTGCTATGTGCCTCTAGCTTATACACATGCTGGGTCACATGCTGCACTGGCCAATCATAGCCATGCCATTAGTAGGTATGGCTGTCATGGCTTCTAGGTCATATGAGTAAAACAAATGGTGATTGGCTGCCCTGCAGCATGTCATTACATTGCCGAACACCGAACCCGAGCCCGAACTTACAGTAAATTGTTCGTATTCGGGTCCGGGTACAAAAAATCCAAAAGTCTGATACGAACCCGAACTTTACAGTTCGGGTTCGCTCAACCCTACTTACTAGCCTTCTCTGATGCTAAACTATTGGAACTATGGCTATTAGGGACAGGCTGCACAAATAATTTTATGTTAATGCTAACAAACAAGCGAGGATTCTGGTGAGGGCTTTGCATGCAAGGAACAGCCTTACCTCTATTTTGAAGCTTTAAGTGACTGTAAACGATCACCTTGTAAACAACCCAAGTTTAAAATAGAAATGATAAAAGGCAAAACATTTGTGTAAAGATATGAAAAAAAAAAAACATAAGTACCCTCTTTCCATTTTTTATAAGTGATCACATTCCCTCTGTTTTCAGCTGTGCAAGAGTTCGCGGGAGGAGAAGCAGCAGTTGAATGGCTGCGCGTGGGCAGCATGTCAGGACCAGTCTGATCATTGCAGGAGAGTATACTGATTTCCTAGCTAGAGAACTGACCACGGGGTGCTCTCCTGCTTAGAATGGCAGATTGCCCATTTTTATATCCATCCAAACCATGATATATTCAGTTTATCATATGATTTGAGACGGGTACAAACCAGTTGGAAAAGATTTGTGTAGTGAAGATCCATGATAGTTGACAGCATAGATGCTGGATCTAAATAACTAGGTAATTGGTAGCCTTCTGTTGCCACTTGAACACCTAATTATTGCAGAGGTAGGTGGCCGAACAGTGGGGGAGGGAGACATTTAAGGCCTCAGTCGTATCATAGCAAATTGAAGGACGAAAACTGGACAGCCGCACTCCGAAATCACTTAAAATAAGTTGTCTTTTATTTTTCAACTGTACACACAATCACTGCAACCAACAAAATACAGTATGGCCGATGCGTTTCGCACTTACAATCAGTGCTTAGTCATGGCTGAAACGCGTCGGCCATACTGTATTTTGTTGGTTGCAGTGACTGTGTGTACAGTTGAAAAATAAAAGACAACTTATTTTAAGTGATTTCGGAGTGCGGCTGTCCAGTTTTCGTCCTTCAATTTGCTATCATTAGCATTGCCAGCACCTTGGTGGTTCAACAACCCTTGATTGCACACGGGGCTCACCTGGAGCGGTGAGAAATTTGTCTGTCAGTCGTATCATAATTTACTTTAAAGTTACTAACCTGCCCAAATTCCTTGAACATCTAAAAAAGGGATGGGAAGGAAATCAGGGGACTAGTTATGTAGATCACAAGGTCATCCTTACATAGGGAGAGCTTATAATGACACTATCCTATTGTAATAACAAAAGTGACCTGGGGAATGCCCAGGGGAAAAACCAAGCCTACTTACCGACCAGCTTGCAAAACAACCAATTAACCTGTCTAACAGTATGCGTTAAAAACAGGGGTTTTGTCCGCACGCATTTGCAAACGCATGCGTGAGCCACAGAGCTGCACCAAGGCACCCCTCAATCTGTGATCCTAACACTAAACAATGAGCGTCCCCACAGTGGAGGCACATGCATTTTAATGGATAGAAAGGGGCAGGTTAACTGAAGGGGAGCCACCCCTTCTTAAAGGTACAGGAGCACACCAAACACCCAGCATGTAGCTCACTGGCTGCAAAGGTGTTGGTGCATTGCTGGACCAATATAAACACCACAGGTGAAGCATAAACCTGTCTACCACCCCCACCTATAGCTGGCCATAGCAGTAAGTAGCAATGGAAGGCTAAATCAGATAACAAAAGTGACCTGGGGAATGCCCAGGGAAAAACCAAGCCTACTAACCGACCAGCGTGCAAAACAATCTATTGTAATACCTTAAATATCTGTATTCTGCTGTATAGCTTTTACAAGGTGCTCCATGGAGAGAATGTTAAACAAGGGGGAGAGCAGACACCCTTGCCGGGTGCCATTATGGATCCACAATGGATCTGACAGGAGACCGTTAGAGCAGATTCACGACAAAGAGCATTTGTATAGGGCATTGTATCCAAAAAGTTAGGGCCAAGACCTGATCTGCTGGAGTGTATGGTAAAAGAAATACCAGTGAACCTGGTCAAATGCCTTTTCATCATCTACCGATAGTAAGCAAGTCGGGATTCCACATTTCTGTATAGGGCATTGTATCCAAAAAGTTAGGGCCAAGACCTGATCTGCTGGAGTGTATGGTAAAAGAAATACCAGTGAACCTGGTCAAATGCCTTTTCATCATCTACCAATAGTAAGCAAGTCGGGATTCCACATTTCTGGACATGCTCCATTAAAAAAGGAGTTTTAAGGGTGTTGTCCTTAGCTGGAGTAAAATGGACCAAGTCCGAAATCAGGGGTGTAAGTCAGTTAGCTATCAATTTGGAATACATACAAATGTCTATAATCCTCAATGGGATGGGTCGATGGTTTGGGCAACACAGTAATATGCTCTTCAAGCGTCTGGGTTGGAAAAGGGGAGCCTGAGCAGACTGCATTAAACCTCTTTCAAGATTGGAATAAGGAGATAACAAAACATCTTATAAAATCGGTCAGTATAGCCATCAGGATCAGGCAGGGCTTTTATTATTCTAAAGAGAGGAGATTGTCACAGCAAGCTCTTCCTCTGAAGACAGTTGTTCCAGATCCTACGCCGCCAAAGACGGAACAGTAGGAGGACCAGTCCGGGCAATGTAGTCTATAATTTTAGACTTGAATTCATATTAGCAGGGCAGGATGGCAAATTATAGAGCTCGTCATAGAAGAAGCTAAATAAATTATTAATTGGGATGATGTGTAAGCTGGCCATCAAAAGCGTTTGTTACCCCAACACTTCATATTTCTAATATGTGCTTGCTGTACCATGAGAAAGTATCCTGTTCTCTTTCTATTACTTCCTTTATGTGAAATCTGTGGTGTTGTGATCAGTTCCCTGGTGGGCAGTTTCCCCTTCTGCCTGTGTACAAGGCAATCGTGGGTTGTCGGTAGGGATGAGCTTCGTGTTAGAGTCGAACGTATGAATATAATTTATTTAGAAATTGTTTTTCCAAAGAAATGTTTCAATAGTCCCAGCTTGAACTGCAGAATGTACAATATTTGGTGATCCAAAAACTGGCCAGCAACCAAACTGTTAAACAAAGCACTGTCACAAAAACACCCCTGTTAGGCAAGTGCCAATCCCACAGGCACGGCGTCTTACACTGAGGAAACAACAAGATGCTGCACAGCATAAAACGCTGACAGAGTTGTGCACTCTTACCCTGACCGAGGTGGATGAATGAACACTCGGGTGGGGGATGAGAGCTGTGAGCCGTGGGTTGGATGGAGCTGTCCTGGATCACCAAATATTGTACATTCTGCAGTTCAAGCTGGGACTATTGAAACATTTCTTTGGAGAAACGATTTCTAAATACATTTTATTCATATTGTTGTTTGGACTCCAACAATTTGTAATGCCACTGGCGTTATCCTGTGTAAAACGAGTGCAACCATATCTTTCCCAAACAGCTGCGCTCCTCTCTTCTCTCCGCCTGCGTCACTTTCGGTGCGCCGGGGTTTGCGTTCCACGCTGGAACGCGGAAGTGCGTCCCGGCGTGCAGCGCCTTCTCCTGCACTGCACGGCTCATTTAAACCCCCCAAGAATGACGGCACGGTGTTCCGCTATTCTGTTCGGCACCCGCCGTCACCTGGGACTCCTCGCCACACCCAAACCCTTCCACCGTCTGGCCAGAGACCCCACGTCCAGGAAGGACATCAGCACCCTCTGCGGCCAAGGCACACCAGGCTCCTCACTGAGCATCTAACTTACACTACAACGAGGGACCTTACTTTCAATCTGCCTCAGACTCTCTGGAAGTTACCAACGCAGCTCAGATCAACCTGATCACATATCAACAGAACCGCAAGTATATGTAACAAACCATTACAAGACTTCTGGGATCCCATCTCAGTGATTATCTATGGGAGTATATCTTTTTTTTTTTTTTTAAAGTTCTTTTTATTAAGGTATTTCACAACATACAAGAGAAAGAAACAACTCAACAACAACGACATACAGTACTCAAGTGCGTACAACATACAGCAACACAATGATTTAATAAACATCTGTAGCAATGTGCATGGACCAGGATGCGGCAGGGTGGGGGTGTACCAGTTCTCCTTACTGTATCGGCCTCAAGGTGCCTCTAGGGCAGCTCTATGGGACCGCTCGCCAGGACCATGGCAGTGGTTGCCAACTCAAGCCATATGTATTTAGCCAGCAGTACTAGACTCTGCCAGCCATGCACGCCAAACCTTGTCATATTTCAGTGGACAGCCACGGTTGATGTATGTGTCTCTGTACAGGGGAAGGCTGGCATTCACCAGACGCCTCCACTGCATCAGAGAAGGGGGTGAAGGTTTTTTCCAATGCATGGCAATATTCTTGCGTGCATAGAAAAGCAACAGACTGACCAACGTGCGCCCCGTGGAGGTTGGGACGATGTTCTCAATTATTCCCAGGAGGCACACCTCCATCGCTACCGGCAACTGGGTCGCTGCGACTGCATTGATCACTTCTAGCACCATTACCCAGTACCGCTGAACCTCGGGGCACTGCCAGAAAATGTGGGAGAAGTCACCTGGTGATGCCCTGCATCTCCAACACTCCGGAGAATGCGCCGGGTTCATCTTGTGGAGCCTGTATGGAGTGAAGTAAGCTCTGTGAACTATCTTGTATTGCACCATCCTGTCTCGAATGGAGACAAGTGAGCAGAAAGGGAGATCCCAGACCTCGTCCCAGTCGTCCGTATCTAGCGTGGGGATATCCCCCTGCCATCTGGACCGCAGCCCATCCAGAGGGGGGAGAGACACAAAGATCAGGTACGAGTACAAGTGCGATGTGGGTTTTGCGTCACAATTAAACTTTAGTGTTCTCTCCAACTCCGACTGGGCCACAATGCAGGACGACAAGGGGAACTGAGCCGCGAAGGCATGTGACAGCTGGTGGTATCTAAAAGCGTAGTGCTGGGGTAAGTTGAACATGGAGGAGAGGTCCGAGAATGGTATCAGAGCGTTTTGGGAGACTATGTGCGAAACAAGCTTAATGCCATACCTAGACCAGGCAATGGGGTCTGAGAGCTTATAAAAGTGTGATAAGGTAGGGTTGATCCAGATAGGGGCATTCGGGGATATTTCGGTGGGTTTACATTTTTCAATGGCCAAACCAGTCCGCCACGCCCGCAGGGTGGTGCGCATGGAGGGGGTCAGGGGATACGGGGCGCGAGGGCCCCGATGGAGCAGGAGCCGGAGGGCCTCCAGTGAACCGACCACCGAGGCCTCCAGTGCAGTGGAGGTGTTCATCCCATCTGGCCGCAGCCACCATGCCGCAGTCACCAACTGCGTGGCAAGGTAGTATTTGTAGCAGTCAGGGAAAGCCATACCACCCTGCGTCCGCGGTCTCATCAAGGTTGTCAGCTTGTATCTGGGTGGGGAGGGACCCCAAATAAAGGAGGAAAAAATTTGATTCAGCTTTTTGAAAAAGGACTTGGGCACCCACTGCGGGGAGTGGCGGAAAAGGTAAATAAGTTTAGGGACAATCTTCATCTTAATTAGGTTCACCCTTCCCCAAACAGACAGGGGGAGGTTGCTCCAGGCTTTAAGCCTGGATTGGGCCTCTAGCAGCACCGGGGACAAGTTTTGCGAAATGTATTCGGTCGCCGAGGCAGAGATGGTTACCCCCAGATACTTAAAGGTGGTGACCCAGCTAAGGGGACTGTCGGGAGGGGTGGTGGACCTAGCCGCCTGATCTATAGGGAAGAGAAGGGACTTGGACCAATTCACCCTCAGTCCAGTGACCGAGGTAAACGTGTCCAAGACGGTCAGTGCACCCCGCAGCGAGGGGCCCGCATCATTAAGGAAGAGAAGCATGTCGTCCGCATACAGGGCCACCCTCTCCTCCAGCAGACCCACTCGGAGACCCTTGATATGTGGTGATGTGCGGAGAGCCTCCGCCACCGGCTCAATGGCAAGGGCAAACAAAGCCGGAGAGAGAGGGCAACCCTGCCGCGTTCCCCTGGAAAGTCTGAAGGGGGCAGACAGCCCCCCCCCCAGCCGTACTGAGGAAGTGGGGGCCCTGTATATCACCTGAAGCCACTTGATAAATAGCAGTGGGAAGCCCATCCTGCGCAGAGTCTCCCACAGAAAGGGCCACTCCACAGTGTCGAAGGCCTTTTCGACATCCAATGAGGCCACTGCTCGCGTTCCCACATTAAGATGCTGAGTATGGATATTGGTAAAAAGTCTCCTAAGATTGACATCTGTGGACCTCCGGGGCATGAAACCCGTTTGGTCTGGGTCTATCACTGAGGGTAACATGGGGTATAACCGAAGGGCAAGGAGCTTAGTTAGTATTTTAAAGTCTGAGTTAAGGAGTGCTATGGGACGGTATGAGGCACAGGAAGAGGGGTCCTTGGGGGCTTGTATATAAGCGTTAGGTAGGCATGGTACATGGAGGCAGGTAGGCTGCCATCCGTCAAACACGCAGTGTAGAGCCGTGCCAACAAGGGGGCTAGGAGTCCGGAGTGGGCTCTATAGAAGTCTAGTGGAAGTCCGTCCGGGCCAGGCGCCTTGCCCGACGGGAAGGATTGGATGGCCCCCTGTACCTCCAAGGCCGTGAATGGTTGCACTAAGGCTTCTCTCTCTTGGTCGGAGAGCCAGCCAAGTGCCAATGGATCTAGCAGATCATTCAGCGTCTCCGGCCGGAAGTCCGCGGGGAGGCTAGAGGAATACAGCGACTTATAGAATTCACTAAAAGTCTGAAGGATGTCCGGGGGGAAGACACGGTCCCGCCCCCCAGAGTCCGCAGAGTCGAAATCGTTGTAAGGGGCTGGTCATGCTGGGCCATCATGGCCAACAGGCGGCCATTGCGATCGCCCTGTTCAAAGGCTCTCTGCTTGCCCTTGTATATGTCTAGGCGGGTAACCTCAGCTAAGTGCAGATGCAAATCCCTCTGAGCTGCCATCATCCGATCAAACTGATCCGAGGTGGGGTCTTTATTATAAGCATCAGTATGTTCTATGACCGAACGTTCCAGTTCCAGTGTCTTGGCTGAAAGTTGCTTTTTGACATTGGCAATGGAAGAAATGTACTGCCCTCTGGTGTATGCTTTAAAGGTATCCCAGACGTTATCCAGGGGAGTGGAACCCTCATTATTCTCCCAAAATTCAGCTAGCAAGGGGGGCAAGACCTCTGCAACCTCAGGATGAGTAACCCACTGCGCGCCCAGCCTCCAAAGCGCAGCACTGCGCGTTGCCGGCGAGCGGAGCACCACCCTTAAAGGGCTGTGGTCGGACAGACCGCTAGGGAGATAGTCCGCCTCCAACACATCCGCTAACAGTGCGGGGTTGGAGAAGGCCAAATCTATCCTGGAAGCGGTTTTGTACGAGGTCGAAAAACAAGAATAGGCCCGCACACCAGGGTGCTTCCACCTCCAAACTTCCTCCAGACCCACTGCCTGAGCCCAGGTCAGCAGGTCCATACATCTATGCCTGGGCGGCGCAGGCCTATCCAGGTCAGGTGACAAGATGGCATTAAAATCACCCATTACACTTTTCCTGGGCAGAAGGGTGCAACCTTCTCAAGCACGTCATATAACAGAGCAGGTGAAAAAGGGGGGGGGATGTACAGGTTGACAACAATATACTTCTGTGCCCAAAGTGTGAAAATTAATATCACATATTTACCCAGGGGGTCCGTGCGGACCTCTTCTATCACACATGGAAAGTTTTTGTGGATTAGGATTGATACACCCCTAGCATATGTAGAATATGTGGCATGTATAGCACGCTGAATCCACGGCTTCTTAAGAGTCAGGACCTTGCTGCCCATGAGGTGAGTCTCCTGGAGGAGAACAAGCTGGGGAGAGTGGGACTTCAGATATTGAAAGAGAAGGGCACGTTTGAACTTAGAGTTAAGGCCTCTGACATTCCAGGAAAGAATGGCAAAGGAGTCAAATGAGCGGTCAGCCATCAGGCAAGGGAGGTAAGGGAATGGAAGGATATTTATGTAGATACACCCGGGAGCACCCCAGGAGCAGCAAGAAACCGAGCACATTGCATTGCATATTGATAGCACCTGAGCATATAGCAGCTAGAGAACAGAAAAAAACAGTGAACAAAAAAAACATAGCAAACATACAAAGAAACAAACTTCCCAGGCACCAGGTGCCTATCCTACTATGTCCCATCCCTCCAACAACGGTCAGGGGGGTGGGAATAGTTCTTTTCCCAAACAGAAAACAGAACACAGTGTAAATGAGCCCCGGAACTAGGGGCCCTACACGGCAGGCGCCAGGTCACCTGCTACTACAGCCGGACGACAGCGGTTATCAAATGACCACTTGGTCAGGGTCCGGAGTCCAAGTAGAAAAAAAAAAAAAAGGGTGGGGGTACAACAAAGAAGGGGGGAGGACGAGGGGGGGGGGCAGGTGTAGCAGTCCTGGTGTGCTGCTACGTCAGTAGACCAAAGTCGTGTGTATCTCGTATCAGGCATTGAGCATCAAAACTCCTCTTGGTACAGTTGGGCTGGATTTCCCAATAAAACAAATCAGAGAGTCAAATCAAAGGAGGGTTGAGTAGTTCCGGGTCTCCAAGCTCAGGATGACCCCGTGAGGACATGACAGCCACCTCGCATCAGTTAGTGGTAGGGCCCGGGGGGGTAAAGGCACACCGCGGCCATATTGAAAAAGGGCCAGCTTGGGATGGCAAGAATACAGTACCATTTACCGGAAAAATGAAGGGGGGGGGGGGGGAGAGATAAAAATAAAAACGAAAGGTTAAAAACAAAAATTCTTGACAAAACAGGAACATCTCACCATAGCAGCGGGGTCCCTTCTAGATCACCAGGGGGACGGGAGGTAGTAGAGGCACGGGGGTGAACGGAATGCGGCCCCTCAGCGACCATCCAGCCACGACATCGCTGCCTCAGGGTCCATGAAGAAGCGCGTGCGGTCTCCATCGATCACCCTGAGCTTGCTGGGGTAGAGTAGGCTAAACTTGAGGCCTTGGTCCCTCAGGCGTCTCCGTACCTCTGTAAAGGATCTGCGGCGATGTTGAACCTCCGGGAGTAGTCTGGGAACAGCATGATCCTGGTACCATTGTAGAGGAGGTCCCGTTTTTCCCTGGCAGCAGCCAGAATCCGGTCCCTGTCCCTGTAATTTAGCAGGCGCAACAGGAAGGGTCGAGGTGGAGCCCCCGGGATCGGTGGTTTGAGGGGGACTCTGTGGGCCCTTTCCACCACGAATGTAGGCGGCATCGCAGGCAGATCCAGGAGGGAGATCAGGAAGGCCTCTGTAAATTCTGCAGGCCTGAGGCCCTCTGCCTTTTCAGGGAGACCCAGGACCCTTATGTTGTTTCTCCTGAGCCTATTTTCGGTGTCTATTGATTTCTCTTGCAGGGCTTTAACCTGCAGCTGTAAGGCATGAAGGTCCCTGGAATCAGCCCTGGTGGAATCTTCCAGCTGAGAGATGCGGCCCTCCGCCTCGGTAAACCGGGCCCTAAATTTGTCCATGTCATGCCGGATCAAGCTGACATCGGCAACGAGGTGATCTATCTTGACCATCACCGAGTCCCGACCCTCCTTGATGGCCGCCAGGAGCTCCGCATGCGAGGAGGCAAGGGATGCAGGTGGATTAGGGGAAGCCATGGAGCCGGCTGACATATTCCCTGCTGGGAGTCTCGTGGGCAAGATGGCCGCGGAGGACCCGTCCCTGGACACCGAGGACAAACGGAGCTTACCCGGAGACAGCGGAGGTGGCCTCGGGGTGCTGGATTTCTTCTTCCGCCCCAGGGTGTCTGAAGGTCGGACGCTGAAAGGAGGAATCTGCGCTGAAATCAGGTAAGGATAAGAGAAGGAGCGGAGCTCTGCCTGCACACGTCTGCTCTCGTTCACATCCCGGCCACGCCCCCATGGGAGTATATCTTTACTAGATCTATTGCTGTCAAGGTTAACTCATTCTATGTTATAGTCTTAGCCATCCTCAGTTACTTTATGTTGAACTAGTACTAAGAACATTCACCTGAGACCCATTTATATGACACTTGTAGCTGCCAGAGTAAGCTCACCTCTCGTTTTGCTGAATAACCAGGAGATACTTTCTTTATTGTTCTTTTTATTTTCTTATGATGCTCATGAATGGTTGAGCTCTTATGAAAGACTTTATTTACAAATAGAGGTTGTGATGAATTAAACCCTAGACTCTTTGATTATACAAAAGAGTGAAGTAGTGGTTTTAACTGAGAAACCTCCGCAGCTGAGAATCCATCAAGTTTAACCTAATTGTTAGCGTGAACGTAACACAATTGACTTTGTTTAAGCGCTTTTCCTAAGGATCTTTTTGGTTTGCCTTGATGTGATATTGACCACAATCACTTATTTATCTTCTGTTATCTGTTCTTTGATAACTGTCATATATTAACCGCTGCACCTATGTTTATTATTTGCAATTTTTGATCTATTTTGCGGTGTCAGCTGCTTTATTTCTTCATTTCAAGGAATAGCGCTGTATTGTTCTTTATTTTTTGCACTGTCTGTTTACATAGACATATGTCCATTCTGGCTCTCTGAAAAGCAATCACGGGTCGAGGGCGGACATAGCTCCGGTATCGCTCCCCCTAGAGTTCTTAAAGCAGCAGACGTACACATATGGCAATTTGCACAGCCGTGCCAACCTGCCACAGTATGACAGTGGCTGCTCAGCAAGCGGTTAAAGTGAGATTTATTTACAGTGAATGAAAGATAATCACACACCAGCAAACAAACATTAGAATGCATGAGAATCAAAACTAAATGACAAAATACCTAACCAGCAACAAAAACCAAAACTAACAATATACATTATATTACACAAATGCAAAACACACAACACAGGGGAAAACTGTAGGCGCAGGAAGCAAGGCAACAGGTTACTGGGTGCAGGGCAGGAACAATGAGCAAGGTCAAGAATGAATGGCAGCAGAGTACAGGGCAGGAGCAGCCAAAACACTGTGCCCTGTGCTAGTGAGAGAAGCATTATTTGTCCTTCTAGCAGCTAAGACCATTTGAAACTGATTACTGGGGCCTGCTGGCCTCTAAGGCCTCGTACACACGAGGGGATATGTCCGCTGAAAACGGTCCGATGGACCGTTTCAGCAGACATCTCCGCTCGTGTGTATGGGCTAGCGGACAGATTTCTCCACCCGACAGATTTCAAAGCATGCTTTGAAATCTATCCGGTGGAATCTGTCCGCCCGACATGTCTGCTGGTTAGTACACTTACCAGCAGACATGTCGTCCCCCACCGCCGCCGCGCCGCCGCCGCACCGCCGCCGAATGGATTCGGCGCATGCGCGGAAGTGTTTAACTTCCTGGTGCGGTGACGTGGCGGTGACGTTGCGGCGTCAACGTCACCGCCACGTCACCGCGCCGTCCGGCGGCGGGGAATTTGATCCAATGGTGTGTACACGCCATCGGATCAAACTCCCGATCGGACATATCCGATGGAAATGGTCCGCGGACCGTTTTCATCGGATATGTCCAATCGTGTGTACGAGGCCTAAGAAACACCTGCTGGTGGACACTAAAATGACAGAAATCCCTCTACATAACCCCTCTCAAGGGAAGTACCTCCGTTTTGTAGCAAAGCAGTAAGGATCCCATATAAGGGGGACCTCTGTGTCCCATGGTGTACTCCAAGAAAAGCATTTTACAGATAAGCTGTTATTAAAAATCCTATTTTCTTTATCGTACACCACGGGACACAGAGCCTTTACACAGTGGGATGTCCCAGAGCAATGCTCAATACGAGGGGAGGGAGACACAGATCAAGCAAAGCGTCAGGCGGAGCTTAGTGACGTCACTTACAGTTACGGCTGCGACTGAAAGTCCCTGTTTTTTACGCTGTTTTACTTGTTTGGCGTTTTTCTGATATTTTAATGTTATTTCCTATTTTTAAAATAAATGAAACCATCCAGTTTTTGCTTTATTACACTATGCCGGAAGAGGGAGGAGTCTAGGAATGGCGTGGTCTGAGCGCCGAGGCGGCTAGACGGGAGCTACCGATCTGCACGTCTCAGGCGGATCGATGCGCTCTCCCCCCGACGCATTCGACCCCCTTCCGTTGTTGAGGTCCGCTCTCCCCGCCGGTCCATCCCTGACCTAGCTTGCTCGCAGATAACGCTGGATTGAGGTCCCGCAATCTCCGGGTTATCAGCTCTCCTGGGACACCGATCAGCTCTTCGGGTAAGGAGAACGCCACACACCACACGCGGAGTTTGTGTAGAAGTCGGCAGCAGCATGTGAAGATGTCATGATGAGTGCGGTCACCACCGTCTGCCCTGAAAGTTGAATTAAACAAGGAGCAGTAAAATACTAATCGCGGCAAAGGAGTCTCAGGAGATGATCGGGAACCGCTCGCCCCCCCCTTCTGCCAATTGCTCCCCTGCTCTTCAGTATATCTCCAAAAGTACAGAGAAGACATGTAAGTAATTACAATTTCAATCACCTTGCAAGCAGTATCCATGGTCTCAAGAGGCTACAAAGTGTGAGTATCAAATCGCTACTTGTGACATTCTTGTATTACATACTGGGGAAAAAAATAAGCACTAAACAACTACTTGGGACATCGTTGTATTACATTCTGGAAAAAAAAAAAAAAAAGTATCAAACTGCTACTTGTGATACCTGTGATACTTGTGATACTGTTGAATTACTTATTGCCAATGTTTATTTTGCTTGGAAAGAACATAGAACACACGGAACACAGAAGTGTGTAATTAACACTACATGAACTTGCAGAGGATCCTTTTTTTTCCTCCTCTTCTTCTCTCTTGTTTAACCTCTCTCTTTCTCACTGCTTTCAACCCAAGTCAGCAGTCAGCAATTAAAAACTTAAATCAAAACTAATAGGGCCGGGGGAGGAGTCTGGGATGACGCGGCCGTGAGCTCCAGCCGGCAGGTCTCAGCTCCGCTGAAGTGATGTGCTCTTGGAAGCCAAAATGTAAGTACCATATTGCTATAAGTTGCACTAGCACGGGCACTAATCAAAAAAAAAAAAAAAAAAGTAGTAAAAAGAACAATGTTAAAGTGCTTTGACTGAACGCAATACACAGATACACGGAAGCAGCACCATAATTGACTTTTTTTTTTCCTCTTGAGTATATTCCCCTTTTCCTTTCAAATCAACCTCAGACTCAGCAGTTGAAATTTATGAAGGTAACAGTCAGATAGTAATGAAGTTTTTACATGTGGCCCTTAGCACCGTTTAACATTACGTTTTTTGACTTTTACTGTTACACAGAGATTGTAGGGAAAGAACTGGATATAGCCGAGGGTGAAAAGATTGGTCAGCCACTTTCTCTCAAACGTAAAGGAAGAAGCTTGTATTTTTTTTGGAAACATAGATGTGACAAGTGGGACTTATGATTTACTGATTAATTAGCCAGTCTACTAGACAACTAAGTACTTCAAATACGTTAAACTACTTAGACCTCCATAATTGTAGATCTCTACAATAAAGAATAACCCTCAGGTTAAATAGCTTAATTTGAGGAAAAGTATAAGGCAGAACTAAACTGAGTAGTCATCGGGATCAATAATGAGTACAAAGGCCAGAGGAGTGAGAGGGGGGGGCTATGTCAACCCCCCATCTAAGTCAAAGTCTGGGCCCGATGAACAAATTTGTAACCCACGGGACTAACGGGAATAAACTAGCAGTTGAGAAACAACAAGGTGTTAAAAACAGTCAGGCTGACAAGGAGAAGAAAAAAGACAAGATAAAATTGGTTACTGAAAACCCAGTAGAACCGGATACACTTTTTGAGACTCTGACTGACTACGAGACTGAATCGGTACCCAATCAGAGAACATACGACGAACTACAAGATAGATCATTACTACCAACAAAAATTGAAATACAAGGAATGTTCGCAGAGCTAGAAAAATCACTCAAATCACAAATGGAGAGAATGGAGAGAAACATGGGTCACATGTTGGAAAGACTGGAGGAAGTGGAAAAAAAACCAGATCAAAATATAAGTACCATCAGAAAACTGGAGGATGAAATCATAGCTATAAAAAAAGAACAGCAGGAACAAGCGTACAAAGTAGAAGATCAGGAAAATAGAGACAGAAGGAAAATTATCAGAACATGCGGGGTCCCAGATTCCTCTCAGCCAGAGAATCACCCAGAAATAATACAGAAAATTTGCAATCCACTATTGGATAGAGAAATAACGTCCCCATTAAGAATTGAACGAGCGCATAGGATCAGAAAGCCAAGAGAAATATCTCAGGAGAGTCCTAGAGATATTATCATTAGATTTGAAAGCTGGGAAAAGAAAAACCAACTATGGAAAAATTTGAGAGGAAAATCCCCAATAAAATTTGAAGAGCACACCATTCAAATATACCAGGATCTATCTCAAGAGACGCTTAGAAGAAGAAGTAGTCTCAGACCATTATTATGGGTGTTGCAAGAGCAAGGATTACAATACAATTGGGGTTTTCCTTCATGCCTGATTGGCAGGAAAAATGGGGTCACACCAAGGCTAAGATTCATTGAAGAAATACCAGAATTCTGTCAAAAATTAGATATCCCAATACCGAGCAGTTATTGAAGTGAAGAGACAGAGAGAAGAAAAAGGGAAAAGGGAAAAAAAAGGAAAAAAAGAAAACCAAAATGAGGGGACGGGGGGTCGAAAGGGGGTATAACGGGGATCAGTAAAATTAGTTAAATATAGAAAGAGGAGACCTGGGGGCTGGAAGCCGCAGTAGCATCTCTGTGCCACTCGGGGCGACAAGTCCGTTGCAAATAGTTCTCCACCTAACGGAATGGAGCATATGAGCACAAAGGGGTGCAAGGGGAGGTGCTCCATAGCAAGACCTTAAGGTTAAAGTTCCATCAGAGAAGGGGGGAGGGAAGAGGGAAGGGGGCGACCTTAGGATTGAGTTTCCATTCAAGGGAAGGATGGAGGGGGAGGGAGGAACAGGGAGGGGGAGGGAGGAACAGGGAGGGATGGAGGGGGGCGGGGGGAAGGGTAGGAAAATAGGTTTGGTCACCTGTCTGAAAAGAGAAAAAATAGGAAGAAAAAAAAGGAAAAAATATGTCTAATGTAAATTGTATTACATACAATGTGAGAGGCCTCTGTTCCCTAGGGAAAAGACACATGGGGCCAGATTCAGGTAGATGGACGCTTCTTTACTTTGGAGTAACGTTTCTCATTTACGTTCCTCCGCCGACACTTTCGGCGCAAGTACTGTTATTCACATAGCAGTTGCGTGTAAACTTGCGCCAGAGTAACGATAATGCGCTGGCGTAACCCGACGCAAGTGGAAGTGGGTGTGATCATATGTAAATGATGGGCGGAGCCCAGCGCAGAGGCTTACGTTCAGCATCATCCACGGAGCATGCACAGTAAGTGAGGCTTCACTCGGCCCCCTGTGCGCATGCTCACAACTTCCGTCGGCACCACTTCACGGGAAACGCCAGCGCAATGTGTTCCGTTGCGCGTATAAAAGCGCCAGCGGAAGCGGCATTCCGGCGCAAAAGTATTTCCGTTTCCCCTCACCCCAGGGAATTTACTTTTGCTCTATTATGGCTGCTCCCGCTACCCCCAAAGAGAGGAGGAACCTCAATTTTAATGCCCAGGAGGTCTCTGTGGTCATCTCCGCGATGGAGACTTATAATGATTTCCTGCATGGGAAGAAAAGTAGGAAGACCAGCAGGGAGAGGAAGCAGGCCATCCTGGACACCATTGCTGGCCGGGTTAATGTCTTGGGGTACTCCACCCGGACTGCTGGGGATATCCAAAAAAAATCCATGACCTGCGGCGCAAGGTCCGTGGCAAGGTGGCCACCATCAGGAGGCATGAGCGGGGCACAGGTGGTGGACCCCCATGTCCGGTCAGCCTGACCACAGAGGAGGAGGTGGTCGCCCGCTGCCTGGAGAGGGAGCAGTTGGAGGGGGTCCCGGGATATGATTCCGTGGAGTAAGGCTCCAGGACAGGTAAGTGTTTTTTATCCCTTATTTGGTGTTTTGCATGTGGGGGGGGAGGGTACATGTGCCAAGTGTGTGGGACCACCAACATGTGTCTGCTTTGTGTCATCCACAGATGACGGAGCTGGGCCATCATCTGTCGGCGGCCAGTCCACCCCATCCCCCCATCGGCACCCAGTGCCTGTGCCCCTGGGTTGTGAAGACACCGAGGTGGAGGAGGAGAGTGCCCACACCACACCTGCAGAGGTCGTTGAGGAGGAGCCTGTTGGGGCAGAGCAGGACTTTATTTTATTGTTAGAGGAATCCTCCTCTTCTGCAGGACCCTCTCAGATCCCCTCCCCCATTATAGGAAGCCCCTCAAGGGCGACTCCATCCCCCCGGGGACAAACATCTACTGGCCCCAGGAAGGCCACCCATAAGACCAGGGGGGTGTCTGATCTGGTCCAGGACCAGGTGGCGAGGGATCACGCCAGGCAGACCCAGCAAATGGGGGAGATTGCTGGGCACCTGGACAGAGTGGCTGACAGCCTGTGCTCCGTGGCCCAGATTTCTTCAGCAGTGCAGGATGTGAGCTGTAACTGCGCTGCAGTGGTGACCAGCCTGGGGGAGGTGCAGGGTGACATAAGGGACCTCACTGCAGCCGTCCAGGCAAACACTGCTGCCATCCAGGGAAACAGTGCTGCCATCCGGGACCAGGGGAGGCTGAGTCGGCGGGCCCAGCATTATCAGGTCACCCGGCAGCTCAGGATGCAGGCCCAGACCAACTCTTTCCTCGGCCGGATAGACATGGCCTTGGAGGGCATGCAAGCCACACCTGCCAGGAGTGGCCCCCCCGGGGATCAGCCACCTCCAGATGCCCCCCCACCCCCACCCACTCCATCCAGGCAGCTGAGGAGCCAGAGAGGGGCCGCCAGAAGAAGCCCCCGGCATCCCAGATAATTTATTTATTTATTTTTTGATTGATGCTCAGGACATGAGTTTATTTTTGTTTTTTTTGGGTATGCTCAGGTTATGAGATTATTTTTTTTTTTATTAATGCTCAGGTTATGAGTTATTTTATTTGTGATTATGCTCAGGTTATGAGATTTTTATTTTTTGATACTGCACACTTTGCAGTGTGAATGGTGTGTGAATGTGAGGGGGTGGCACTCCTGCCAGTAAGGGGTGTCACCCTCGGCCGTGGTGGTGAAGTTAACCCCACGGCTGTATGAATGACGTGTCAAAGGTGTATGAATGGACAGCGACATCATTGGGGCCTTGACGCTGGCGTTGCTGCTCCCAAGTCCTACATGCTGGACTTGGGCTAATCCAATGTGATGTGCATGTGGTGTGTGTGATCTAGGGACATCAGTGGTGTGCATGCATGCATTGTCTGTGTGATAAATGTTTTGGTTTAGTGTCCAAAGATGCCTACGGCGAGGACCCTCCTGACTGCTCTTCCATCAGCAGACTGGTTCTCCTCTGGCAGGTGGGGACTGTGTGGGTCGGGGGTCAGGTCATCACGCATGTCAATCTGCACTCCTTTTCTCATAGCAAGGTTGTGCAGAATGGAACATGCACCGATGATCTGACACACAAAGGTAGGGGAATACAATAGGGTCCCCCCGGACTTATCCAGGCAGCGGAAACGGAACTTCAGGAGCCCAAATGTTTGCTCCACCACTGCACGGGTTTTGATGTGTGCTTCATTGTATTTTATCTCTCCTCTGGTTTGGGGGTTCCGGAAAGGAGTCATGAGATGCAGTCCCAGTGCATATGCAGAGTCACCTGTAAGGGAAAAGACAGGAGGATGTTAGTCATGCATGTGCCCCTTGTGATGTGCATCATGGGAGGGGATAGTCATGCATGCCACCCCTGTCACTCACCAACCAGCCAGCTGTCCCCATACATGTTCTGCTCGAATTCTGCTGGGATGGGGCTCTGACGGTATATGAAGCTGTCATGGCTGGACCCGGGGTGTTTGGCACGGACGTGCCATAAGAGGCGTTGGGCATCGGCTATCACCTGTACGTTGATGGAGTGCCATGCTTCCGATTGCGGTATATGTGCTCTGTGGCACTGGGGGGCTGGAGTGCCACATGTGTGCAATCAATGGCCCCCACAGTGCGTGGGAATCTGGCAATGCTGTAGAAATCTGTCATTGCCTTCAGCCGCAGCTCCTCAGTGGTGGGTCTGATGAACTGGTTGGACATGCGTCTGAGGATTGCAGGGACAACCTGGTGCACACATCTGCTTATGGAGGATTGTGACATCCCAGCCACCACTCCACTTGTACGCTGGAATGATCCACTGGCAAGGAAATGAAGTGTTGCCAGTACTTTCACCAGTGGCTGCACTGCTTGTGAGCGGTGTGTCTTGCTGGTGATGTCACCCTGCAGGGTTGTGGTTAGTTCAAGTATTGCATCAGGGCTGAATCTGAAGATGCGATACACCTCCTCATCCCCCATGCCAAAGAGGCTCATGCGCGTGCGGTATATCCTCTCACGTGCCCGCCTCCTCCGTACCGGGGGACCCAGTACTAGTGCTAGGACCGCGACTGCCCCTGGCATGTTGGCACACAGAGGTGTCCTTGCAAGTGTGGTTGTTCAGCTTGCTAGTTTCGTCGGTAACGCTGCTGCTGTAGCTGCTCTCCTGCTGACCTGTGGCCGTCTGGAGTAAAGATAAAGCAGCTATTTGTATAAATAACTTTGCGCCGGACGGACGAGATACGCGCGGCGCATGTAGCCGGCGTATGGTGCTAATCCGTTCGCGAATCGGGAAATCTCCCTCATTTGCATATTTGCAGGGGAAATCAATAGGCGCGACTGATGCGCCAAACGAAATTATGCGCTGACGAGACTCTGGCGTCGGAAAGTTAAGCCGATCGGAAATGGCCCGTTTTCTGTCGCTTCTAGTTTGGTGGGTACGGCCACATAGAAACGACGGCGCATCTTCACATTTACGCAGCGCATATCGAATTACTCCAGCGCAAGTCTTGCTGAATCTGGCCCATGGTCTTAAAAGAAATGGAAAGATACTCTGCAGAAATAGTCTTTCTACAAGAGACACATATAACAGTAGATTCCAGTGTCAGACTCTATTCTCGGGCAGTCCCATCATGGAGACTCCCCACAGAAAAGATCCAGGGGGGTCGCCATAGGGATAGGGAAAAATATTAGTTTTAAGGTGGAAGAAATGAGAGTTGACCCAGATGGTCGATATCTGTTTTTAAGAGGGACCCTACAAGGGAAAAAATATACGTTGGCTAACATATACTGTCGTAACAAACATCCCCAAAAATATCTTAAGAGGATTCTAAACACATTAATGGATTTTAAACAAGGTTATGTAGTCCTGGCAGATGACTTCAACTTTCCACTAGAACATCATCTTGACAGGACGTCGGGTGTACAGATGCGAGATTCTAAGCAACAGCGATTACTGAAAAAAAAATAGTTTAAACATCAACTAATAGATCCTTGGAGAATTGCATATCCAAATAAAAGGGACTATACACACTATTCATCTGTGCATAATACGTACTCAAGATTAGATTATCTAATGGAATATGTAAATAAAACTTCAATAGGTGTAATATCAATCTCAGACCACGCCTCCGGTAATAGTTAGAATAAGCTTCAATGAGATAGAACAAAGAAAAGGGATGTGGAATTTAAATGAAGATTTGATCGATGATATAGAAGTCTGTGACATAGTAAAAAAAAGAGATTGAGCAATATTTTCTGACAAATAATACACCGGACGTTAGCTCTGCGACTATATGGGAAGCCCATAAGGCATGCATTATGGGTAAGTTAATCTCCCTAGGGGCAGGGAAGAAAAAGGCAAGAGAAGCACATAGAAAAAAGATAATAAGTGAGTTACAAGACCTGGAACATAAACATAAAAACCAGGGAGAAAGTGAAATATATCAGGAAATAGTGATAAAAAGGGCCCAACTCAGAGACTTGATGGAACTAGAAACTAGAAACATATTCAAGAATGTAGTAAAAGAAAGATATATATGGGGAATAAACCGGGGAAATATCTTGCTAGAATTTCTAAGGAAAAAAGAAACATAAACTATATCGAAAAAATAAAAAACCAAGTAGGGCAGATAAAATATAAAACTTCTGAAATTGTAGAGGCCTTTCCGACTTTTTATAGCGCACTGTACTCTATTAGAAGGGGAGAAACTCAGGAGCAGAAAAAAACTAGGAAAATAAAAATGTAGGAATACCTAGAGGAAGCTAATCTACCAAAGCTGTTGCAAGAAAATGCTGAACTCCTAGAAGACCCAATAACGCAGGGGGAAATACATCAAGCTATTCAAGAAACATCTGGAGGCAAGAGCCCAGGCCCAGATGGGTTACCGATTAAGTACTATAAAAAAATGAAAGAACTCTTGGCCCCAGAGCTGTGTAATTACTTTAACAGATTGGGAGAAAAGGAAGAAATAAGGAAAGAATCTCTCCTTGCCAATATCTCAATTATTCCTAAAACGGGAAAAGATGGTACGCTTTGTTCTAGTTACCATCCAATTGCATTATTGAATGCCGATATAAAGGTTTATGCAAAGATACTGGCAACGAGGATAAAGGCACTAATGCCGGATTTAATAAAAGCAGATCAGATGGGGTTCATAAAAGGGAGAGAAGGGCGGGATAATAGTTTAAGAACGGTACTGTTTCTACAGGAGGATGGCAAGAAGAAACCCCCAGTCGTACTCATGTCAATAGACGCTGAAAAAGCTTTTGATAGGGGGGTTTATGATGGAAACCCTGCAAACTATAGGATTGGGGCCCAGAATTATGAAATGGGTGAAAAATGTATACAACTTTCCGACGGCAAGTGTAAAGGTCAATGGGAGTGTGTCGTCTGTGTTTGAAATGACGAATGGAACGAGACATGGCTGCCCGCTCTCCCCCTTCCTGTATGTAATATCTTTGGAACCATTACTGGCTAGGATACTAGAAATAACCCAGATATAGGGGGGTGAGAGTGGGAGAGGAGGAGCACAAGGTGGCTGCGTATGCAAACGACATACTCCTATATGTGACTAAGCCAAGACTCTCCCTGCCCATTGTAATGGAAGAAATAGGAAAATATGGGGAACTTTCTAACCTTAAAATTAATCCTAAAAAAACGGTAATTCTGAACTTGGGAATAGATGTACCAGAAGAAACAGATCTACAGAGAACATTTCCATTTATTTGGAAAAAAAAGTCATTAACATATCTAGGAATAAAGATCACACCCAGAGTAGAAAGATTATATGAGGCCAACTATATCCCATTAATTAACAAAATAAAACAAGATTTAAAGTTTCCGCTAATCCCACTCCTCACCCCCTTACATGCCGCATTTGGCATGTAATTTTTTTTGGGGGGGGGGAGTGGGGGCTTCAGGAGGAGTGGGACTTCCTGTCCCACTTCCTCCTTCCGCCGAGGGGCTGGTTAGGTGATTAAGCTTAATCGCCTACAGCAGCCCCTCCCTGTAGGCGATCGCATGGGACACTGACAGGTCCCATGCAATCGCCTGTCCAATCAACGGCGGGCCGCGCCGCTCGCGCAAGCGCAGTGCCGCTCGCGCATGCGCAGTGGGTGCCCGGCCGTGAAGCCGAAGGCTGTCACGGTTGGGTGCCCACAGTTGCGATGAGGACGCCGGCCGGGGAGGGGGGGGAGAGGAGCGGAGCCCCGGTCGGCGTGTCGCTGGAACGCTGGAGCAGGTAAGTGTCTGTTTATTAAAAGCCAGCAGCTACACTTTTTGTAGCTGCTGACTTTTAATAAACATATAACTAGGCTGGAACACCCCTTTAAAAAACCTAGCAAAGAGACCAATCTCCTGGGCAGGGAGGATTAACACACTCAAAATGATGGTGTTACCAAAAATAACAAGTTCCAAATGCTTCCAATAAAAATCCCACAAAGCTTTTTCAAGATAATAAAAACTATAATCTTGAAATATATTTGGCAGGGCATAAAGGCCGGAGTAAATTATTCAATCCTAACCCTTAAAAAAAAAGGGGGGGGACTCGCGCTCCCTGATATAAAAAGATATTACCAAGCCGTAATTTTAGCAAGGTTAGCTAAACGGACAAATATAAACACTCAAAAGAAATGGGCACAGATGGAAGGTATAAAAAGTTTGACACAATTAAACACGTTTGGATTCCACCTAAATTTAGAAAAATAAGCACGGACACACATAGTATAATGAAGAATGTACTTAAAATATGGGACACATTATAAAAGCGGGAAAAATGGGAGTACAACTCCCCATTAATCCCAATAGCGGGCACAAATTTTTTCCCACCCGGGAATAGGACACGAATGGATAAGAATTTAGGCACTAAAAGATTAGGGAAAATTGTCACATTAGGGAGAATAAGGCCTAAAAATTACCTTCAAGCACAGGAAGGGTTTTAACACTTTAGCGATTGGGAATATTTCCAATTAAAACACTTTGGCCCAGATTCAGAGAGAATTGGATTCTCGTAGCGTATCAGAAATACACTACGCCGCCGTATTTTACCTGGCTCTACGTGGAATCCAGGTAGATTTTGTCCAGTAAACGACGGCGGCGTAGTGTATTTCTCCCGTCGCAATCCATCTAGACGAGTAGGGGGCGTGAAGGATTTAAAATAGGCGCGTTCCCGCGGCGATCGAACTGCACATGCTCCGTTCACAAATTTCCCGCCGTGCATTGCGCGAAATCATGTTGTTACGTCATTCGTTGTTTGAGTAGCGTCGTTTACGGACATTTCTATTCCCGAACGAGTTACGCAAAAAAAAAATTTAAATTCGACGCGGGAACGACGGCCATACTTAACATGGGCTACGCACCGTTAGACCAGCAAAAAGCTGGTCTAACAGTACGTAAAAAAAAACAGACGTAAGCGATTGCGAAGACCGCTCGTATCTTCGTGGATCGCCGTAAAAACACATTTGCATATCCCGACGCATGAAAACGACGCAAACTCCTCCCAGCGGCCGCAAAAATATCGCAGCGTAGATCCGAAGGCTTACGAAGACGTAAGCCTCTCGGATCGAAGCCCGAAGCCGCCGTATCATGGTTTGAGGATTCAAACTAGTGATACGGCGCGCAAAATTTGAAATTACTCCTGTCTAACACCAGTTAGACAGGCGTAATTGCTTTATGAATCTGGGCCTTTGTGAGCACATTACCATCACCGATAAGAGACGATAAAACATTGAATTCAATAGAAAAATGATGTTCCACGGGAAAACCACTACAACACGGAATTGCGGCATTATACGGGATATTGACAGACCTAGAGACAAAGGGATCATTGACAAACGGAAAGGCCAAAAAAATGGTATGGATCGACTTTAGTGTTGCTAAATACAGCAAAGAGCCTAATTCCAAAAAATTGGTTACATCCACAGAGGCCAACTATAAAAGAATGGATGCATCGTGTTGACTACATATCAGAAATGGAATATCTGAGACGAGTTGACCTGGGAGAAGAGGCTAGAAGCAGAACAGTCTGGGAGCAATGGAGAGCGTTCAAATCATCAGAAAAATTTGCACATGCAATGACAGAAATAGATAGATAAGATCCTGGTAATAATAGAGAAACAAAATATAAAAGGCGATTGACAGAACCGAAGGGTAGGGGGGGGGGATTAGGAGTAGCGGGGGGGGGGGCGGGAAAACTATTCATGAGTGTTATTTTGGTTTTCCCTTTTTGTTAATACACTGAAAAAAGAAACAAATAATAAAAAAAAAATAAAGAAGTAAAAGAAAAAACACACATGATGCGAGACCACAGAAGCAATGCGAAGGGCGGAATAACCGTGAGCATGTCTTGCTGTCCCACTTTTCGGTTGAGTCTGATGTGGTATGAAAGAAGAAAAAAAATACACTATGCTTTTAAAACGTGTGGAGTTAGAGGCTATTTCCCTCAAGAAAACCTTGGGTGAGATTGGAGACATAGCTGCAGCTGACGTTGTCCAGGAATTACCAAGGAGAAAAAAGCCACCACTGTCTGCTGTGTACTATGGCTTGATGCACCATTAGACCCACGGGGGTCCACCGATGAGGCGAGAGGCTGGTACTACCAGGGGAGAATACGAGGATTATTTCTGTGATGCCTGTATTCTGACAGACCTGGACTCCCTTACCCATGCCTTTTCCCCTCTTCCCATCTTGTTTAAATCTTTAACAATTCTGCTGTGTTAAAGACTGATTATATACACATACTACTTTTTCCGGATTATCAGATACTTTCGTGGATGCACCTTTTTATGCACATTATTTTATGCACTTTATGATGGACTTGTTTATATATATATATTTATCAAATTTCACATTATATATACATAGGGCCAGATTCATGAAGAGTTAGGCTGGCGGATCAATGGATCCGCCAGCCTAACTGTCACTTTAAGCCGGCGTTTTTGTTTTCTGTAACCAGAAAACAAGAAACGCCGGGTTGGAGTTCCGATGCGATCGGCGTAATTGAATTTCGCCATCGCATCGTTACTTCAACTTAAAAATGGCGCCGATTTACGCTCAAAAAATATGTTAATGAGCGGGAATCGGCAATTCACGATCTTTTTCGGGCGCGACGCAGTGACTTTACGACGTTTCCGGAAGCGATACGCGGCGTATAGATAAAGCAGCCCCCTAGTGGAGTATCCTATGTTAAGTATAGGCGTCGTCATCGCGTCGGAAAAAAAACAAATCGCGTCGCTTGCGTAAAACATTCATGAATGGGAATCATGAATGGGAACGTCATTGACGTTCACTGACAGAATTTGGAGCATGCGCACTGGGATGCATTGACACTCGACGCATGCGCAGTACGTTCGCCGCGGGATCGCGCATAGTTAGAATACTACACGCCCCGTACCCGCCCAATTTGAATTCCGCTGGCTCATTTGCGATGCGCTGCCGCAACTTTAGGAGCAAGTGCTTCCTGAATAACAGCACTTGCTCCTAAAATTTCGGCAGAGTAACGCAAATGAGAAGCGTTACTCCAGAGCAAAGATGCTCTGATCTACCTGAATCTGGCCCATAGACTTTTAGTACTTGCTGGACCATTTTCTGTGTTGCATTTTATTTTTATTCTTATTAGATTTAAATCCTTTATGAATTTAATATATTGTAAAATACTAACTAGAGTACCAAGCGCTACTTCAATATTTATACACAGATCAAGCAGACCACCACCGGACGTGAGGCCCTATACCGCTGCCTGTAATACACTACGCCCAAAGGCGGCATCCCCATGTCCTCTTATATCTATTTGATAGAATTTGGTAAATGTATGGACTGAAGACCAAGTTGCACCTTTACAGATCTGCGCCATAGAAGCCTAATGATGCACTGCCCATGAAGCACTTAATGCTCTGGTCGAGTGCGCTTTAACAGGAAAAGGAGGAATTTTGTTTTTTAAACCATAAGCTTGAATTCTCACTTGTCGAATACACCTAGAAATGGTTGATTTCGATGCCGCTTGGCCCTTTTTGTCACCTTCTGGCAGAATAAACAAACTATCTGTTTTACGTATCTGAGCAGTTTCTTTCAGATAAACTTTCATTGCTCTCACTACATCAAGAGAGTGCAATAATTTTTCCTTCGCCGACTGTGGCTTTGAAAAAAAAGCAGGTAAAATATTATCCCGATTTAAATCAAATGCCGACACAACCTTAGGAAGAAAAGCAGGATGGGGGCGTAACACCATTTTGTCTTTGTGACAAACCAAAAAAGGCTCTTTGCAGGAAAGAGCTGCTAATTCAGAAACTTTCCTAGCAGAAGAGATAGCAACCAGAAAGGCCAATTTCCTACTCAAAAGAATCAATAGAATCTGGTGAATAGGTTCAAAGAACTGCTTTTGCAAGACTGGCAGGATTAGATTCAAATCCCACGGACACAAGAGAGGTTTGACTGGTGAATTTACCGATTCACCCGTAGTACTCCCTGACGGAATGTCTGGACTAGGGAATGAGATGCCAGCGGTCTCTGAAAGAAAATGGATAGAGCTGAGATCGGACCCTTAATGGTATTCAGTGCCAGTTTTATATCTACCCCTAATTGACAAAAGGCTAGAATCCTATTAATGACATATTTTTAAGTTTCCACCCTCTGGATTCACACCAGGAAACATATGCCTTCCAGACTCTATAATAAATGAGCCTGGAGGCCGGCTTCCTAGCATTAATGACAGTGAACTGGACCTGAGAGCCCACGTTTCCTCAATATGTAGGTTTCAACAGCCAAGCTGTCAAATTGAGTTTTTGTAAGGAAGGATGGAACACTGGACCCTGCAACAGCAGGTCTTGGCAAAGTGGAAGAATCCAACGTTCCCCCACTGCCATCCTTACGATTTCGGTGTACCAGGACCTTCTGGGCCAATTCGGAGCCACCAAGAGTACTGGTATTCCCTCCTTTTTGATTTTGCAAAGCAGTCTCTGTAAGAACGGAACTGGAGGCAATGCATAGGTCAGTGAAAACTGATCCCAGGGAATCACTAGTGCATCCATTCCGAAGGCTCCTCTGATCCTTGACACAAAGGTGTCCAACTTCCTGTTGAACCTGGAGGCTAGTAAGTTCAATTCTGGGGTCCCCCATTTCTGACATATAGTCTGACATTTTTTGGGGTGGAGAGGCCACTCCCCTGGCAACAGTTGCTGGCGGCTTAGGTAATCTGCCTGCCATTTTTCCACTCCTGGAATGAAGATTGCAGAAAGACAAGGAATATGATTTTCTGCCCATACAAATATCTGGTTTATTTCTTTCTGAGCATCCCGACTCCGGGTGCCCCCCCGATGATTAATATAAGATACTGCAGTAGCATTGTCGGATTGAATCCTAACAGGGTAACCCTGTAACCTGTGTATCCAGGTTCTAAAGGCTACATATACTACCCGAATCTCCAATATGTTGATGGACAGGCTTCTTTCGAACTTGGACCAAGTTCCCTTCCAGAATTGCCCCCCAGCCGGAAAGGCTGGCATGCGTAGACACCACCTTCCAGGTGACTGGGAGGAAGGATTTTCCTTTTTTCAAATCTAACTGAAGCTCTGGCGCACCCTTGTAGATGGGTGCATTGGTAAATCTAGAGCCTGGATTCTCTTGTTCCAGGCAGTCAGGATACTGTTTTGAAACAGTTTAGAATGAAACTAGGCATAAGGGATGGCCTCGAAGGAGGCTACCATTTTCACCAATAACTTCATGCAAATGCGAATGGATGGACCCTTTTTAGCAGCCTTGACCATGCAGACCAGTTTCTTTAAAGCTTTGATCTTTGGTTCTGGAAGGAACACCCTGCTTTGGGTCGTGTCTATGATCATGCCCAAATACTCCAGCCTTCTTAGGTGCTCTAGGGAGGATTTTTGTAGATTTAGGATTCACCCTAAATGCTCTAGGTATTTTACTGTACTGAGCACACTGTGATTTAATTGTGCGATTGATTGCTCTACTAGAAGCAAGTCATCTAGATAAGCCGGAACCGCTATGCCCTGCACGCTTAGATTTGCCAAAAGCGGGGCCAGCACCTTTGTAAACACCCGGGGTGTGGTAGCCAAGCCAAAAGGCAGAGGCACAAACTGGAAGTGGTGGTGTTCTACTGCGAACCTTAGGAACTTTTGGTGAGTGGGATGAATAGGCACGTGTAAGTATGCGTCTTTGATGTCTATTGACGCCAATGATTCTCCGCCTTGTAGGGTGGAGACCACCAAACAAATAGTTTCCATTCGGAAATGGCGAATGTTCAGAAACTGATTCAGAGCTTTTAGATCCAGAATGGGTCTGAAGTCTCCTTTCGGTTTTGGAACCAAAAAGAGGTTTGACTAAAACCCAGAACCTTGCTCTTTTTAGTATGTTATAGATAGGTGTCAGAACTTCAGATATCTATGAACAAGTACAAGGAGTTATCCCTTCTGTAAAGGTTGAATTATGCACCCAAAAGGTATGGTCACAGCTCAGGTGTCCTAATCTGCCCATGACAGTTTAGCACGTGAAGAGGGTGTTTGAAACCCCACGCTTCCATGACGATTATTCTTATTATTCTGCATTTCTCAGGTGATGAGAGTGGTGTGTGCGGTGGACAGTGCACTGGAGGTGGCAGCATAAATTCCTGTTACCACTCTGGCAAATCAATCAGTTGAATTTGTAAAGCCTCAAAAAAATCTTAAAGATCATCCGGAGTGCGTGGCAAATGTTTCTTCATTACATGTAAAATTTCCAGCAGAGGGCGTAGCTTTTTCCTATTCTTGAGTGTAATCAGGGACAGATTCTGGAAAGGTGTTATGGTGTCACCACCATTAAACTAATTTTGATCAGAATTTCTTTCTTTAAGGAAAAGTTCTAAAGACATCATATACTATCTGGTCTCTGGGCTCTCAGAGCCCTATGAAATTGATTACAGTGTCAGCTTGTCTTTCAAGAATATTGTTAAAGGCTTTCTGTGCGATTTGGTCAATGGATTCCCCCACTCCTTCTGTCCCTGTTTTATAGGTCCTAAAAATGTCTATTCATTGCAAGAATTATTCAGCATCCTTAAAGGGGAGTTCCACCCACAATTTCACTTTTTAAATATAAATACCCCTGTAATACACAAGCTTAATGTATTCTAGTAAAGTTAGTCTGTAAACTAAGGTCCGTTTTGTTAGGTTGTTACAGCATTTAGAAATAGACCGTGGCCATCTTAAGTGTGGGCATCATGAAGCCAGACTGTATGACTTTCTGGATTTCAGCTTCGCACATGCTCAGTGCTGCACAAGCAATGTAATAGGTTTCAGTCAGGTTTGCAAGGACTACTGGGAAACATGATGCCTATCCCAGAAACCCTTGCAAATAGCCTTGTGACTTAATCAGGGCCGGACTGGGAGTAAAAACCAGCCCTGGAAAAAATGTCATACCAGCCCCATAGCATTATTATACCAGCCCAACAGTAAACGTCATTATTTTCTTGTTCGTAAAAGGGAAAATCATGCATTTTAAAGCACAGTTGAAGAGTGTATTATAGATATGAAAGCACATAGGGCTAGGGATATATAACAACAAATTACAGTTAAAAGTGGAGCAATCATCAAGGGAGACACCTTACATCAATGACCCCCCTCCCCTTCTCAGACTGGCCTGGCGTTGCTGTCACTGACCACTGTGCAGGATTCAGTCAGTCGGCTCCCGATTGATGGCTCCCGTGACCCCCATCCCAGCAGTGCTCCCACCGTTGACTCCTCTCCAGACTGCAGACATGATATAAAACAAGAGATGGTCAGAGGTTGCAGACATGATACAGAGATGTCAGAGGCTGTGGGCATGATACAGGATATGTCAGAGGCTGTGGGCATGGTACAGGATATGTCAGAGGCTGTGGGTATAGTACAGGATATGTCAAGATGGCAGAGAATGTGGGCATGATACAGGAGATGTTAGAGGCTGTGGGCATGATACAGGATATGTCAGAGGCTGTGGGCATGGTACAGGATATGTCAGAGGCTGTGGGCATGGTACAGGATATGTCAGAGGCTGTGGGCATGGTACAGGATATGTCAGAGGCTGTGGGCATGGTACAGATGATGTCAGAGGCTGTGGGCATGATACAGGAGATGTCAGAGACTGTGGGCATGATACAGGAGATGTCAAGATGGCAGAGAATGTGGGCATGATACAGGACATGTCAGAGGCTGTGGGCATGATACAGGAGATGTCGGAGGCTGTGGGCATGATACAGGAGATGTCAGAGGCTGGTGGCATGATACAGGATATGTCAGAGGCTGTGGGCATGGTACAGGATATGTCAGAGGCTGTGGGCATGGTACAGGATATGTCAGAGGCTGTGGGTATAGTACAGAAGATGTCAGAGGCTGTGGGCATGGTACAGAAGATGTCAAGATGTCCGAGGCGGTGGGCATGATCCAGGAGATGTCAGAGACTGTGGGCATGATAAAGGAGATGTCAAGATGGCAGAGAATGTGGGCATGATACAGGAGATGTCAAGATGTCAGAGGCTGTGGGCATGATACAGGAGATGTCAGAGGCTGTGGGCATGATACAGGAGATTTCAAAGGCTGTGGGCATGATACAGGAGATGTCAGAGGCTGTGGGCATGATACAGGAGATGTCAGAGGCTGTGGGCATACTACAGAAGATGTCAGAGGCTGTTGGCATAGTACACAAGATGTCAAGATGGCAGAGGATGTAGGTATGATACAGGAGATGTCAGAGGCAGGGGGCATGGTACAGGAGATGTCAGAGGCTGTGGGCATGGTACAGGAGATTTCAGGGGCTGCGGGCATGGTACAGGAGATTTCATGGGCTGCGGGCATGGTACAGGAGATTTCATGGGCTGCGGGCATGGTACAGGAGATTTCAGGGGCTGCGGGCATGGTACAGGAGATGTCAGGGGCTGCGGGCATGGTACAGGAGATGTCAGGGGCTGCGGGCATGGTACAGGAGATTTCAAGGGCTGCGGGCATGGTACAGGAGATGTCAGGGGCTGCGGGCATGGTACAGGAGATTTCAAGGGCTGCGGGCATGGTACAGGAGATGTCAGGGGCTGCGGGCATGGTACAGGAGATCAATGTAGCCTCACTGTACCCATCATTGCAGCCTCACCGTGCCCATCATTGCAGCCTGTGAATTTGCTTGGCAGAGTCTGCCCATGTGAAAAGGCTCTAAGGGAGAGCTCTGTGGACTGTAATGTAAAGGGAAACTGATGTAAGGGCCAGTTCACACCAGACACATTTCCGTACAGTTTTGTGCGCTAAAAATGCATGCACAGTGTTTTCCATTTATTCCAATGGCTCTAGTTGGCTCTAGTTCACAACATGCAGTCAGTTTCTGGTGCAGAAACTGACTGAAAACTGACTGCATGGTGTGAACTAGAGCCAACTAGAGCCATTGGAATACATGGAGAACACTGTGCATGCATTTTTTGCATAAAAAAAGCACATGGAACTGTGTCTGGAGTGAACTGGCCCAAAGAGGTACTCTTGGAATCCTGATGTAAGGGGGACTCTGATCACCAAAGCCCCCACATACATCAGAGTCCCCCTTTACATCACAGTCCACAGAGCTCTCCCTTACATAAGTGTGCTCAGAGGCTGGCGAGATGAGAGGGGGGAGGGGGGAAATATTTCCCTTACCAAAGATGAAGGCTTGGGCCCTGGATTGGTCAGCAAACAAGGCCTACTAGCCTGTGCCATACATAGGCTGGTAGAGCATGCTGGGGCTTGTAGTGCACCACATTAGGGAAATCCTAGTGGGCTGCTGTGTTGGTTGAGGGAGGTGACAACACACTCTGTACAGCCCCATCAATGACTGACCCACCTGTGTGCTGCTTTCTTTTCATCCATGAGAAGTCTCATTAGGAAGCAAGGATTTTTAGCTGACCTGGAGAGCTGTGGATCCTCTGTGGGGGGTTGCAGGCAGCATCCATAATACAAGCTGGCCTTTCCTCCATTTTCACTATCTACCTGCAGACTGCTGAAGTTTCTTTGGGAAGCATGGAGGAGATGCTGAGGATTGGAATGTTGGAGGGGAGGGGCTGTGGGACACACACAAGGGGGGTGAGAGGAGAAGATCCTGCTATCTGTATCTTTTTTCCTCTCTCCTGTCCGAAGTCTGTGCGAGGAGGGGAGGGGGGGGTGTGGGCTGCTGTCAGTGCGGGTCTGAGCAGTGTTGTGACAGAGAATGTAATACACACTCTGCTCTTAACTAAAGCCACATTACTAGCTTCCCCCCCCCCCCCCACAGCAGACACGATCTGGTCTAGGAGGAAGAGGGGAGGTTTTTCAAACAGCAGCACTGCCAAAGTTTTCACACTCCCAGACACACAGCAGGAGATGCCTGCTGACTCTGTGTGACGTGGAGGGGGAAGGACGGAGCAGAGCGCTGGCAGATCAAAAAAGGCCATTCACTGGCACAGCCCAGCACACTCACCTGCGGTAAGGAAATAGAACGAATCATCCTTCCGGGGTGACTAGCAGACAGACGCGCTCATGCGCACTGCCGCAAGCAGGGCTGGATAGGAACTAGTGTGCACCAGCCACAAACCCGGGGACACAAAACAACGGCGTACACAGGAAATTACATAGACACATAGGAGGGGCCAGGCTAACAGAGCAGAAATCGGCCAGCTCAGACGGCAGCCATGTTTTTTTCGGGCGCCGCTGCCCTCACACCGGCCTCCAGGAGCAGCCAGGCAGCCGGCCCACCGGGATTTTTCCCGGTGTCCCGGTTGGCCAGTCCGGCTCTGGACTTAATAGCCTAGGCTAATAAGGAGGAGGAAGTAATGAAGGACTACAAAATAAAGGTATTTACAAGCAACAAAATAAATAATAATTGTCCATTCTGAACACTATGAGATTAGGGCATGCAGCACAAACAAATATAAAAAAATGGGTGGAACTCCACTTTAAGCATAACACCATAAACCACATTGTTAGTAATTGTTGTGGTACAGACCAGCAGAGCAGGATTTAAGTTTCTATCTCCACAACCTACCAGCAGAGTGTATTCTTAATTGTTAGCTTGTACCATCTGTCATCATCCACCAAATGTGTAATTACCATTCATTTTCATGAGAATTGCAATTATGTTAATATCTGGCACACAAAACTGAATATAACTTTATCGTACTGTTTTGGGTTCCATGTGCAGTATAACCTGTGGCATTCAGTTAATAGAGCAGTATAACAAAAGTACTTAGTAATGATTCCAATGACATTTCTTTAGATGCTGCATTAAATCAAAAACATATTGCTGCGGAAATATTAAAGTGGGCCAGCTGCTCATTTACAACACTTTAGGTACACAAGCAGTTTTTGTGTGTGTGTATATATATATATATATATATATATATATATATATATATATATATATAGTGCCTTTAAAAAGTATTCATACCCCTTGAAATTTTTCACATTTTGTTATGTTACAACCAAAAACGAAAGTGTATTTTATTGGAATTTTATGTGATAGACTAAGGCCGCGTACACACGACTAAATAAATCTGATTAAATTGGTCTGACAGACCGATTTGATCGGATTTGTCTGCTGGGCTATTGTGGTTTGATCGTGTACACACGATCAAACCAAAATCCCCGCCAGCAGACAGCGTGGTGACGTGGCGGTGACGTTGACGCAGCCACGTCACCGCACCAGGAAGTAAAAAACTTCCACGCATGTGTCGAATCCATTCGACGCATGTGCGGGCAGATATGTCCGCTGGTTAGTGTACTAACCAGCAGACATGTCGGACGGACGGGTTCCCAGCAGACAGATTTTAAAGCATGCTTTAAAATTTGTCTGCTGGAAAAACCTGTCTGTCCGCCCGTACACATGATCGAATTTGTCCGCTGAAACGGTCCGTCGGACCGTTTCCAGCAGATAAATTTGATCGTGTGTACGCGGCCTAACACACAGTGGCACATAATTTGAAGTGGAAGGAAAATGATAAAATTATAAAATTTGTATTCTGCCCCCTTTACTCTGATACCCCTAACTAAAATCTAGTGGAACCAATTGCCTTCAGAAGTCACCTAATTAGTAAATAGAGTCCAACAATGTGTATAGTTTTGGAGAAGTTTAAAGCAGGTCAGGTTATAAAAAAAATATCTCAAATGTTGAGCATCTCAAGGAGCACTGTTTAATCTATCACCTGGAAATGGAAAGAGTATGGCTCAACTGCAAACCTACCAAGACATGGCTGTCCACCTAAACTAACAGGCTGGGCAAGGAGAGCATTAATCAGAGAAGCAGCCAAGAGGCCCATGGTAAGTCTGGAGGAGCTTCAGAGATCCAAAGCTCAGGTGGGAGAATCTGTCCACAGGACATCTATTAGTCGTGCACTCCACAAATCTGGCCTTTATGGAAGAGTGGCAAGAAGAAAGCCATTATTGAAAGAAAGCCATAAGAAGTTCCATTTACAGTTTGCGAGAAGCCATGTGGGAGACACAGCAAACACGTGGAAGAAGGTGCTCTGGTCTGATTAAACCAAATTGTAACTTTTTGGCCTAAAAGCAAAACTCAATGTGTGGTGGAAAACTAACACTGCACATCAGCCTGAACACACCATACCCACCATGAAACATGGTGGTGGCAGCATCATAGTGTGAGTATGCTCTTTTTTCAGTAGGGACAGGGAAACTGGTCAGAGTTGATGGGAAGATGGATGGAGCCAAATAGAAGAAAACCTGTTAGGGCCTAAAAAAGACTTGCGGCGGAGGTTCACCCTAAACATACAACCAGAGCTACAATGGAATGGTTTAGATCAAAGCATATTCACGTGTTAGAATGGCCCAGTCAAAGTCCAGACCTAAATCCAATTGAGAATCTGTGATAAGACTTTAAAATTGCTGTTCACAGATGCTCTCCATCCAATCTGACAGAGCTAAAGCTGTTTTCCAAAGAAGAATTTGCAAAAATGTTACTCTCTAGATGTGCAAAGCTGGTAGAAACAGCCCCAAAAAAAAGTACAGCTGTAATTGCAGGGAAAGGTGGTTCTACAAAGTATTGACTCGGGGGGGGGGGGGTGAATACAAATGCAAGCCACACTTTAAACATATTTATTTGAAAAACATTTTAACCACTTAAGCCCCGGACCAATATGCTGCTAAATGCCCAAAGGTGTTTTTAAAATTTGGCACTGCGCTGTTTTAACTGGTAATTGCACGGTCATGCAATGTTGTACCGAAACAAAATTTGCGTCCTTTTCTTCCCACAAATAGAGCGTTCTTTTGATGGTATTTGATTGCCTCTGCAATTTTTATTTTTATTTTTTGGAACCAGACCGAAAATTTTGAAAAAAAAAAATATTTTCTACTTTTTGTTATAAGAAAAATCGAAAAAAATAGATTTTAGTCAAACATTTAGGCCAAAATGTATTCAGCCACATGTCTTTAGTAAAAAAAATGGCAATATAAAAAAAAACTAGCTACCTAGCGGCAACAGTGACACTAATACAGCGATCAGAAAACCGATCGCTTAGTGACACTGGCAATAGGGGGTGAAAGGGTTAACTAGGGCGGTGATCAAGGGGTTAAACCTTTATTGGGGGGGTAGAGGGCTACCCTGGACCTAACACTAACTGCCTGTCACACTAACTGTGACACTGACACTAAATGCAGTCATCAGTAAATATATGATCACTGCAATCAGTGACACTGTGATAGGGGGCTATGGGGGTGATCGGAGGGGGTTAAGTGTGCCTATGTGTACTGGTGTCAGTGTGCTGTTGTGCAACTCACTTGTGATGTCTTCTCTACTCTCGCCGGAACGAAAAGACCGCCGAGAGAAGAGGTGACATCACTTCCTCTGCCTGTGTTTACATTACACAGGCAGAGGGCGGGCAGAGGGGGGGAAAGCGGATTCGCTGGGAGCCATCGCGAGGGGGCGGACAGAAACAGCCGCCCCCTCATCCCGGATCGCTCCAAGAGGCTTACCGGTCGCCGCATGTAGCGGGGGGTCCTGATCGGACCCCCGACCCACGGGAAGGCAGGGACGTGCCGGCACGTCCATGTGCCTGTACGTGCCATTTTGTGGACGTATATCTACATGCGGTGGTTTTCATTTTCCTTCCACGTCCCAATTATGTGCCACTTTGTGTTGGTCTATCACATAAAATTCCAATAAAATACAATTATGTTTCTGGTTGTAACATGACAAAATGTGGAAAATATCAAAGGGTATAAATATTTTAATATATTTTTTCATGTGACAATACTGAAGAAATTACACTTTGCTACAATGTAAAGTAGTGCGTGTACAGCTTGCATAAAAGTGTAAATTTGCTGCCCCCTCAAAATAACTAAACGCACAGCCATTATTGTTTAAACTGCTGGAAACCAAGTACACCCTTAACCACTTAAGGACCCCCGCACGCACATATACGGCCACAGAATGGCTCGTACAGGCACAAGGGCGTAAATTTATGTCCCCGCCTTCGTGCGGTTCGGGGGTCCCATCGGGACCCCCTCCGCGGCGTGCGGGGGTCCCCCTGGCTCCGGGAGCAATCCGGGACGAGCGGGCGGATGTCGGCGTTTACCCGCCCCCCACGATCGCTCCCAGCCAATGCGCGCGCTCCCAGTCTCCTGTCACTTCCTCCTCCTGTGTAAACACAGGAAGAGGGAAGTGATGTAATCTCCCATCGCAGCGGTATTTCCAACCGCTGCGATGGGAGAAACACCTAACAGTAAGTGTGCACCAACATTACACTGACACACACTCACATAGGTATACTTAACCCCTTGCGATCTGCCCCCCACCCCCCCCCCCCTGTCACAGTGTCACTGAATGCAGTGATCTAATCACTGCATTTAGTGTCAGTGTGACAGGCAGTGTAAAATCAGTTAGTGTTAGGTTCAGGATAGCCCCCCCACCCCCCCTAATAAAGTTTTAACCCCCTGATCACCGCCCTAGTTAACCCTTTCACTCCCTATTGCCAGCGTCACTAAGCGATCATTTTTCTGATCGCTGTATTAGTGTCGCTGTTCCCGCTAGGTAGCTATTTTTTTTATCGCGATTTTTTTTTTTTTACTAAAGACATGTGGCTAAATAAATTTTGGCCTAAATGTTTGACTAAAATTTAGTTTATTTGATTTTTTTTTAACAAAAAGTAAAAAATAGTGTTTTTTTTTCAAAAATGTCGCTCTATTTTTGTATATAGCGCAAAAAATAAAAATCGCAGAGGTGATCAAATACCACCAAAAGAAAGCTCTATTTGTGGGAAGAAAAGGACGCAAATTTTGTTTGGGAGCCACGTCGCACGACCGCGCAATTGTCAGTTAAAGCGACGCAGTGCCGAATCGCAAAAACACCTTGGGTCATTTACCAGCGTATTGGTCCGGGTCTTAAGTGGTTAAAGCTACTTTCCCACTGGGGCGGGGATGTGTTAGTGGTAAAGTGCCATTAGCTTTAGCGGCGCTTTACCATGGTTTTAGCTGTGCTTTGCGGGAACTAGCAAAGTAAAAGTGCCCTTGTTGTGTGCCTGCCATCCAATCTGACAAGATCAGCTCAAAACAAACAGATGAGCGGATCGGCTTTGTGTGAAAGGGGCCTTAGTGACAGACTGGAAGCAAATGATAATTAACAGCAGCATTGTCCACCTGTGGGTATGTATGTAATTTTAAATGGACTTTAAAGCAGTTTTAAACTAAAAAACAAAACAAATTATATATTGCAGCAGCTTACCCATCCTTAACCACCTGAGGCCCGCGCTATAGCCGAATGACGGCTACAGCGTGGACCTGAGTATCCAGGAGGATGTCAATCGACGTCCTCCCCTTTGCTCGTTCCCTGCGCGTGCTGCCGAGCTTGTATCGGGGAAAATCTGTGTTGGCCCTGTCCCTTGGATACAGCCAATTACAGATCGCCGTGAATGGCCAATCAGAGTGGTCGTTTGCGATGCGATCTGTCCGGCCAATGAGAGATGATCTCAAATGTAAACATACGCGATCATCTCTCATTGCCGCCTCTCCCTTCTCACACAGACACAGCGTGTGAGGAGGGAGAATGGATCGGATCGTTGAGTGTACAGTGCCATCCCTGTGCCACCTCATCAGTGCCATCCCTGTGCCACCTCATCAGTGCCATCCCTGTGCCGCCGATCAGTGCCCATCTGTGCCACCTCATCTGTGCCATCTCATCAGTGCCACCTCAGTGCCCACCTGTGCCCATCTGTATTTAGGGGGCATTTGTACTTTCCTGGCTTGTTAGGGTCTCAAGAAATGAGATAGGCCTTCAGTACATCAGGTGTGATCAGATGTGATAATTTTTTATGATTTGCTTGTAGACTCCAAAACTTTCACACAGACCAAATAATTTCCAAAAAAATTGAGTTATTTTTATCAAAGACATGTAGCAGTATAAATTGTGGCCAAAATGTATGAGGAACAATTAATCATTTGCAACATTTTATCACAGAAACTAAGAAAAAAAATATTTTTTTCAAAATGTTCGGTCTTTTTTCATTAACCACTTTAGGCCCGGACCATATTGCTGTCCAAAGACCAGAGCACTTTTTGTGATTCGGCACTGCTTTAACTGACAATTGCACGGTTGTGCGACGTGGCTCCCAAACAAAATTGGCGTCCTTTTTTTCCCACAAATAGAGCTTTCTTTTGGTGGTATTTGATCATCTCTGCGGTTTTTATTTTTTGCGCTATAAACAAAAATAGAGCGACTATTTTGAAAAAAATTCAATATTTTTTACATTTTGCTATAATAAATATCCCCAAAAAATATATAAAAATTATTTTTTTTCCTCAGTTTAGGCCGATACGTATTCTTCTACATATTTTTCGTTAAAAAAATCGCAATTAGCGTTTATTAATTGGTTTGCACAAAATTTATAGCGTTTACAAAAAAGGGGGTCGTTTTATGGCATTTTTATTATTATTATTTTTTACTAGTAATGGCGGCGATCAGCCTTTTTTTTCCGGTACTGCGATATTAGGACACTTTTGACACATTTTTGGGACCATTGGCATTTTTATAGCGATCAATGCTATAAAAATGCATTGTATTACTAAAAAAATGCCATTGGCAGTGAAGGGGTTAACACTAGGGGGCAGGGAAGGGGTTAAGTGTGTTCCTGGTGTGTTCTAACTGTATGGGGGGGGGGTGGCCTCACTAGGGGAAATCACTGATCTTCTGTCCATACATTGTATGGACAGAAGATCAGCATTTCCCCCGCTGACAGGAACGAGAGGTATGTCTTTACACACATACCTCCCGTTCCCCGCTCAGTAACAAGCAATCGCGGGTGCCCGGCGGCGATCGTACCCGCCGGGCACGCGTGCGGGACTCGGGGACGCACGCCCTACAAGCTGCTAAAGGGAGGACGTAGAGCTACGTGCTCCCGCGTAGCAGTGCCACCGTCCCGCAGTAATATGACGGCAGGCGGTCGGCAATTAGTTAATAGCGCAAAAAATAAAAAACCCAGAGGTGATCAAATACCACCAAAAGAAAGCTCTATTTGTATGAAAAAAATTACAAAAAAATAATTTGGGTACAGTGTTGCATGACTGAGTAATTGTCATTCAAAATGTAAGAGCGCTGAAAGCTGAAAATTGCTCTGGGCAGGAAGGGTGTTTAAGTGCCCAGTAAGCAAGTGGTTAAATGTGATGGCTGCATTAGCTTTCTATTATGTTCTTGTTCAATCTTTTTATTTATTTCAAGGATAGAAGTAGAAAATACAATAAGGCACTTCAAAAGATATCTGAAGTAGAACATCTCAATGTGTAGCAGCAATTATTGAAGTGTACATCGGACAAGTACAAAGGAGACTTGTCAGCCTTGTAATACGAACAACATTTAAATCGTTCTTTGGTGCTTTCCTCAATAATAAATTATGACATAAGAACAAGAAACTGAATAAGTCATGTTTCAAGAGAAAGGCAAGGAGAGCAGAAGTGAAGTGGGAGAAAGTAAAATAGTTTTAAAGAGTGGAGGAGAGGAAAGGGAAAATAATGGGGAAGGAAGAGGGAAAATGGTCAGAGGATTGTTGTTTTTATTACTTTTTACAACTTTTATTTTATATATTGTTTTTACAATGTATCTTTAGCAGCCGGGTTGCCAGCCCTCGGTATAAAACCAAATGTGACAGGAAGGGTGCACTGCCCCCTGGAGCATGAGCGTGGTCAATATTGCAACCCCTCAATCTCTGCTAGTGCCCTGGTATAAAATCTAATGTTACAGGGAGGCTTCACAGGCCCCTGAAGAATAAGTGTGGTCGACTCTGCGATCCCTTAAGCTCTGCCAATGCTGTCAAGTTTTTAGACTAAAGCCCCATACACACAATCAGTTTTCCTGCAGGTTTTTCTCTTTGGGTTTACCAAAACCATCTAATATGAGGTCAAACCTTAAGGCCGCGTACACACGATCGAATTTATCTGCTGACCGTTTCAGCAGATAAATTCGATCGTGTGTACGGGCGAGCAGACAGGTTTTTCCAGCCGACAAATTTTAAAGCATGCTTTAAAATCTGTCTGCTGGGAACCCGTCCGTCCGACATGTCTGCTGGTTAGTACACTAACCAGTGGACATATCTGTCCGCACATGCGTCAAATGGATTTGACGCATGTGTGGAAGTATTTTACTTCCTGGTTCGGTGACGTGGTGGCGTCAACGTCACCGCCACGTCACCGCGCTGTCTGCCGGCGGGGATTTTGGTTTGATCGTGTGTACACGATCAAACCAATATATCCCAGCAGACAAATCCGATCAAAACGGTCTGTCAGACCGATTTGATCGGATTTATTTAGTGGTGTGTACGCGGTCTAAGGCGGCGTACACACGACCGAGGACCTCGGCCGTGTGTACGCTCTCGGCGAGCATCCCGTCGGGAATCCCGTCGAGCAGAAATAGAGAGCACGCTCTCTATTTGCTCGACGGCCCGCCTGGATGAATGGCTGGTTGCCATTCCCGACGGGCGGGTCGCCGATTTCGACGGCCGGCAGAGAACCTCGACGGGCGGAACGATGTGTTCTGCCCGTCGAGGTTCTCTGCCGTGTGTACACGGCCTGAGAATTTCAATTTGTATGCAATCAGGCAGGACCTTGCACTACATGGTTTTAGTAAACCTGAAGAGAAAAACCTGCAAAAAAACTTATAGGGCTAGATTCAGGTAGGAGATAAGACGGCGTATCTCCAGACATACCGTTGTATCTCTGAGTCGGAGGTGTCCTATCTATGCACCTGATTCTCAGAATCTGTTACGCATTGATTTGCCTTAGATCCGACTGGCGTAATCACTTACGCCGTCATATCTAAGTTGCATATTTACACTGGCCACTAGGTGGCGTTCCGGTCGATTTACGCATCGAATATGCAAATGAGATACATACGCCGATTCACGAACGTAGCGTTTTTTTTATGTCGTTTGCATAGGCGTAAGTCCAGCGTAAAGTTACCCCTGCTATACGAGGCCCAGCCAATGTTAAGTATGGACGTCGGGACAGCGTTGTATTGTACGTCGTTTACGTCATTTGCGTAAGTCGATTCAGAATGGGGCTGGGCGTAAGTTAGGTTCACGTCGTTTTCATTGACTTATTGCAACGTGATTTGGAGCATGCACACTGGGCTACGTTCACGGCCGGCACATGCGCAGTTCGTTCGGTGCGTCGATTATGTCGGGTCACTATTAGTTTGCATAAAACACGCCCCCTACATTGCCAATTTGAATTACGCGGGGATACCCCGGCTCATTTACGCTATGCCGCCGCAACTTACGGAGCAAGTGCTTTGTGAATACAGCACTTGCCCGTAAAAGTTGCGAAGGCGTAGCGTAAATGGGATACGCTATGCCCGCAGATTTTTACGCCGATCTTCCTGAATCTAGCCCATAGTGTGTATGGGGCTTGAGGAGTGTTTCTTGTGGTAGCATAGGTATAGATTTCTGCAGGAGTATTCTCAAGATACTATACAAAATACACACGGGTTCTCAAGTGCTAAAAGCTGTCAGCCAAATGTGTAGATATAAAATCCAGAGATGTGAGCACTAGCTAGTAAACCCAGATGCAAACGTGGACAAGTACAATGAAACATGGTAACCACGAAGACGACAACGCCAAGACAAACAAACACAGACAGGAAACGTGGGGGCAGCAAAGCTAAGACAGAAATCGTGGGGGCAGAAATGCTATGACAGAAATTGAGGGGCGACAGAAATCGTGGGGGCAGCAGAACTGCTGAGACTGAAAAATTTCTGGCAACCTGGGCAGAAATGGTACGGGAGACCCGCTAAACCTGAATGCTGAGGCACAAAATGATAGGACAGAAACCTAGGGCAGAAATGGTATGAAGAAACCTGGGGCATCAATGGTATGAGAGCAACACTGAGCAAAATGTGGAGGCCGTAGTGCCCCAGACAGAAAAACGTGGGGGCCGTGGTGCCCAGACAGAAAACGCGGGGGCCGTGGTGCCCAGACAGAAAACGCGGGGGCCGTGGTGCCCAGACAGAAAACGCGGGGGCCGTAATGCCAAGACAGAAACGTGGGCAGAAAGTTATGGTAGAAACGCCATGACAGAAACCAGGGGCAGAAACGCTATGACAGAAAACCAGGAGCAGAACCGCTATGTCAGGAAACCTGGGGCAGATACCCTATGACCGAAAACCTGGGGCAGAAACCCTATGACCGAAAACCTGGGGCAGAAACCCTATGACCGAAAACCTGGGGCAGAAACCCTATGACCGAAACCCTGGGGCAGAAACCCTATGACCGAAATCCTGGGGCAGAAACCCTATGACAGAAAAACCTGGGGCAGAAACGCTATGACAGAAACCTGAGGCAGAATGGTATGATAGAAACACCGAGTCTGAACGCTGAGGCAACATCTGGCAGAAACCTGGGGCAGAAATGGTATGAGAGAAAGCGGCGCCTGCAACACTGAGGCAACACTGAGGCAGATATGCAATGACAAATGCTGTGACAGAAATCGTGTGGGCCGCAACGCTATGACAGAAAACCTGGGGGCAGAAACGCATGATACTATAGCCATGGCCAAATGCAATGACTGAAAACCTGGGCAGAAATTGTATGAGAAACGCTGCGCCTGACACGCCGAGGCAGAAAATAAGCAAGAAATGTGGGGCAGAATGCTATGACAGAAAATGTGGGGCAGAATGCTATGACAGAAAACGTGGGGCAGAATGCTATGACAGAAAACGTGGGGCAGAATGCTATGACAGAAAACGTGGGGCAGAATGCTATGACAGAAAACGTGGGGCAGAATGCTATGACAGAAACCAGGGGCAGAAACGCTATGACAGAAACCAGGAGCAGCAACGCTAAGACAGAAAACCAGGGGCAGAAACATAATGACAGAAACCAGGGGCCGAAACCTAATAACAGAACCCAGGGGCAGAAACGTAATGACAGAAAACCAGGGGCAGAACCCTAATAACAGAACCCAGGGGCAGAAACGTAATGACAGAAAACCTGGGGGCAGAAACGTAATGACAGAAGCCAGGGACAGAAACGTAATGACAGAAACCAGGGACAGAAACGTAATGACAGAAACCAGGGACAGAAACGTAATGACAGAAACCAGGGACAGAAACGTAATGACAGCAAACCTGGGGCAGACATGAATGTAATGACAGAATGCCGGGACAGAACCCCTGGAGTATGACCGCTATGACAACACAGACTGAAACGCTAAACAAGATTCTATGACTAATGCAAGGAATACTGCCAGCGTGACTCCCCCCCCCAGCTAGCGTGACCACGAGAAAAGGCCACTGCCCCCCATGCTGCCAGCATGACCCCCTCCTGCAGCCTGTGTGCAAACCCCTGCAGCAGAGAGATGAACCACCCCCCCCAAGATCCAAGCATGCCCAGGATAGGATAAGTGGCTGGATAGATGCCCCCCCCTCCCACCAGGGTGAGCAGCTGCATGGGGAAGGAAAGCAAGCCAATAATCCCCCACGTAGCTCGCCCTGCTTGCCAGCATACCGACCGGGACCTTAGCCCCTCCCCCCCGGCGTGAACACCGGGAGAAGCGGCGAGCGGCTCCCTCCAAACAGAAAGTGCCTTGGCAGTGACATTGCTGCCGCCCCCCCCGCGTGAACGCTGAGAGAACAGCGAGCGGCTCCCCCTATACTCAAGGGAGCAATGGAGCGGGTGAACGTCTCCCCCCCCCGCAGAGAACACGGGAGAGGCGGCGGGCGGCTCCCTCTCCCCCAGGAAGAGTAAGTGGGTGGAAGGATGCCCTGCCCCTACTGCACCAGCGTGCGCTCGGAGTAGTATAGCCCCCCCCGTGAGCCTGGAAACAGACAGGGAGGAGGAGCGGGCAGCCCTGTAAGCTGCACACGGCTGCCCGCATGAGACAACGAGCGGGCGGGTAGCAAACCCTCCCAGAAGCCAGCATGAGCCCAGTTAAACAGATACATGGGCGGCGGCGCCATAGCTGCGGCCGACCGCCGCTCTGTGGGGACAAAACCTGACAACCTTGGCAACGTGGGTGGGTGGATGGATGAACCTGAAGCTGCTGACCGCCCTCTGCAGGAAAAACCGGAAGTGACGTGCTCCGACCGGACCCCCAACCCAGAATCCAACGCCGAACCCAGCCCTGAAAGGGAGGGAGTCTTAAGTACTCTTAGACTCCTCCCACAAATTCAGGCTGGCCTGCGGCCAGCCTTCCAACATGTCATTTTTCAAAATGTAATTTTTTGTGTCATAAAAAATGATCGTGTGTGGGCAAAACGACGTAAAAATGACGTTTTAAACGCGCACATGCCCAGAAGCAAGTTAGGAGAGGGGAGGTAAAACTACCATTCATAATGTAAGCACATTCATCACGCTGTAACAGACAAAAAAGCAGGAATCGTCTTTTACTAACAAGTAACCCGCTATAAGCAGCTTCAAGGCAAATAGAACTTCCCCCTTTAGAGTGCCGTTGTTTTGTTCATCATTTTCCAAAAATTATGGTGTATACGCAACGTCATTTTTGAAAATTTTGTTTTTTTTTTCAAGAAGAAAAATTACATTTTTTTTTTATCAGAAAAAGTGATCGTGTGTACGAGGCATTAGAATGACCAAGTCAAAGTCCAGACCTGAATCCAATCGAGAATCTGTGGAAAGAACTGAAAACTGCTATTCACAAACGCTTTCCATCCAACCTCAATGAGCTCGAGCTGTTTTGCAAGGAGGAATGGGCAAAAATTTCAGTCTCTCAATGTGCAAAACTGATAGAGACATACCCCAAGCGACTTACAGCTGTAATCACAGCAAAAGGTGGCGCTAAAAAATATTATTAAAGGGGGCTGAATAATTTTGCAGTTTTTTATTTGTTAAAAAAGTTTGAAATATCCAATAAATTTTGTTCCACTTCATGAGTGTGTCCCACTTGTTGTTGATTCTTCACAAAAAATTACAGTTTTATATCTTTATGTTTGAAGCCTGAAATGTGGCAAAAGGTTGCAAAGTTCAAGGGGGCTGAATACTTTTGCAAGGCACTGTATAGGTGAAAGGACACTGGCACACCCAAAAGACAGGAAGTCCCCCTCTATATAACCCCTCCTATACAGGAAGTATCTCCGTGTTTTGGCCAGTGTCTCAAGGTGTTGGTCACGGTGGTTGAAGAGCTAAAGAAGAGCCCCGTTGGAGAAATCCTTGGCAGGATAAAAGGGCTATGCAGTCAGATCCATTCAAGGTGCCAAAAAAAAATGGCCAAAAATGGATGGTACCCAAGCCTGAAGGAAGATAAAGCAAGGTCTCTTGCCTGTAATACTCCTCTTTTGAGGGCTGGGCCCTGGGATCCAGGTCTTTGGTTACATGGCTAAACCAAACCAAAAACCAAAGACACAGTCCTTTTAGGTCCGTCATGACATGGTCCACCATGATGGGTGAAGATTGGGTCTGACTGTGTTTTCCAGCAGTATCCTGCGGCGGGAATGGCAAGTTAAAAAGAGATCCCAAGAAAGGAACACATACGGTTCACTTGGTGGGACTTCTGAGTGGCGATGCCTTGCCTGTTTTTTACCATTAGAGGGTGTAATTGCAACATACCTGGTGTTTAACATAACCATGCTTCCCCTGCAGTGTGCTCAGTGTCTGTCAGCGCTCCTGTGGACAGAATTGCCCCCTTACTTCACTCTGTCACAGCTGCCAAAAGGGTTTGGGGATCGCCTGTGTCCGGAGCACGGAGGTCAGAATCCCCCTGGTGACACAGGCCCTCTCCTGAGCAATTATGAATTTGGGACCGCCTCATCCGCGCATGCAGGAATCATCTCTGTTTGAGGAGCTACCCTAGGATACGGGGGCTGTGGCTTTGGCTTGGCCAGCGTGCACATGGAAACAAACGTTCACATAAAACACGGCGCAGGCACAAGGCTTACTGCCTATAAAGTTATGACTCTGGGAAGAGTCTGGTGGGACACAGCATACAAGGGCATGTAAGCACTGTATGAGTGTTGGATACAGGCATTTTAAAGGCATGTCTACTTAGGATCAGGCTTAGTAGTGATAGCGGCATATTTCCATTGCTGGACTATAGCTCGGCAGTAGATGCATATTGTAAGTACCTCTGCCTTTTGTGCTTAGGACTATGTCTTCCCGAAAGAAAGGTGTGGGGAGGAGCGCAAGGAAGCGGCTGTTGGGGTCTGAGGATCCTAGTCATGCTTCCACAGTACTGTCCTCCCCTGAAAGACCAAAAGCAACTGGCCAGTCTGAGCCATTTAGGCTGTCAGGCATAGTAGCTACTTCCAACATTTCAGCCTCTGCATATGTCACCAAGGACGATTTGGCTTCAGCGTTAGCTGGTTTGGAAGGAAAAATAGCTGAATCCCGTCTTCATCCCAGTCTGGGAAAAAAACGCAATAGGTCCCCTGCTCCTCCTCCTGACCTTCCAGTATTAGAACAGGAATGGGCAGATGATGTTGAGGTAGCATTAGATAACCGAGAAGAAGGGCAGGCAGATGACTCAGTCTCAGCCTCGCAATCTCAAAATTTGCTAGTTTAGTCCCTTACAAAGTCTGTCCGTTCTGAATACAAGTTGCCCCCGGCACAGGTAGCTGGGGCCCCCTTCATTTGGGTTCTTTAAGGCCTCCACAGGGTCTACATGCTTTTGCATTACACCCATTGCTGAAGCAGCTGATATATGCTGACTAGGATCACCCAGATAGGTATTTTCTTCCTCCTAGAAGATTTTTTCTTCTTTATCCTATGGAGGAAAAATTCACTAAAAAGTGGAGTTTGCCAGCAGTAGATGCTGCTATCTCTTCGGTGACTAGGAGTTTAAACTTGTCCAGTGGACAATGTCCAAGTTTTTAAGGATCCAGCCAATAAGAAGCTGGAATCTTTGCTTAAAGCCTCATTTGCTGTGTCTGGTGCAGCAGGATAGCCTGCAGTAGCAGCAATAGGCATTTGTAAATCCGTAAAAGATCAACTTAAAGTGGAGTTCCGGCCACAATTTCACTTTTTAAATATAAATACCCCTGTAATACACAAGCTTAATGTATTCTAGTAAAGTTAGTCTGTAAACTAAGGTCCGTTTTGTTAGGTTGTTACAGCATTTAGATACTTTATAAAACAGGAATTAGCCGTGGCCATCTTAAGTGTGGGCATCCATGAAGCCAGACTGTATGACTTCCTGGATTTCAGCCTTGCTGATCTCGCACATGCTCAGTGCTGCACAAGCAATGTAATAGGTTTCAGGTCAGGTTACCATAGCACCACTTGCTGCCCCTTATCTATGCAAAACTCTCCTCCCCTCCAGGAACCAGAAAATATACTAAATCATTTGTTATGTAGATATATCTGCACCGCACACCGCACCGATCACAGCACAACCCACAGATCACAGCACAAAGATCACAGCACACCGCATCGATCACAGCACACCGCGTCGATCACAGCACACCACATCGATCACAGCACACCACATCGATCACAGCACACCATACCGATCACAGCACACCACACCGATCACAGCACAACGATCACAGCGCACCGCACCGATCACAGCGCACCGCATCAATCACAGCACACTGCACTGATCACAGCGCACCACACCGATCACACCGCACACAGCACAACGCACCGATCACAGCGCAACGCACCGATCACAGCACACTGCATCGGCCCCAGGACACAGCATCACACCGCATCGGCCTCAGCACACCGCATCGGCCCCAGCACACCGCATCGGCCCCAGCACACCGCATCGGCCCCAGGACACCGCATCACACCGCATCGTCCCCAGGACACAGCATCACACCGCATCGGCCTCAGGACACCGCATCACACCGCATCGGCCCCAGGACACCGCATCGGCCCCAGGACACCGCATCACACCGCATCGGCCCCAGGACACAGCATCACACCGCATCGGCCCCAGGACACAGCATCGGCCCCAGGATGCCGCATTGGCCCCAGGACGCTGCATCGCCCCCAGGACGCCGCATCGGCTCCAGGACATCGCATCACACCGCATCGGCCCCAGGACACAGCATCACACCGCATCGGCCCCAGGACACAGCATCGGCCCCAGGACACAGCATCGGCCCCAGGACACAGCATCACACCGCATCGGCCCCAGGACACAGCATTGGCCCCAGGACACAGCATCACACCGCATCGGCCCCAGGACACAGCATCACACTGCATCGGCCCCAGGACACCGCATCGGCCCCAGGACACAGCATCGGCCCCAGGACACCGCATCACACCGCATCGGCCCCAGGACACCGCATCACACCGCATCGGCCCCAGGACACAGCAGCACACCGCATCGGCCCCAGGACACAGCATCACACTGCATTGGCCCCAGGACACTGCATCACACCGCATCGGCCCCAGGACACCGCATCACACCGCATTCGGCCCCAGGACACTGCATCACACAGCATCGGCCCCAGGACACTGCATCAGCCCCAGGACACAGCATCACACCGCATCGGCCCCAGGACACAGCATCACACCGCATCAGCCCCAGGACACCGCATCGGCCCCAGGATGCCGCATCGGCCCCAGGACACAGCATCACATCGCATCGGCCCCAGGACACCGCATCACACCGCATCGGCCCCAGGACACTGCATCACACAGCATCGGCCCCAGGACACCGCATCAGCCCCAGGACACAGCATCACACCGCATCGGCCCCAGGACACAGCATCACACCGCATCGGCCCCAGGACACCGCATCGGCCCCAGGATGCCGCATCGGCCCCAGGACACAGCATCACATCGCATCGGCCCCAGGACACAGCATCACATCGCATCGGCCCCAGGACACAGCATCACACCGCATCGGCCCCAGGACACCGCATCGGCCCCAGGACACAGCATTGGCCCCAGGACACAGCATCACACCGCATCGGCCCCAGGACACAGCATCGGCCCCAGGACACAGCATCACACCACATCGGCCCCAGGACACAGCATCGGCCCCAGGACACAGAATCACACCGCATCGGCCCCAGGACACAGCATCACACCGCATCGGCCCCAGGACACAGCATCACACAGCATCGGCCCCAGGACACAGCATCACACAGCATCGGCCCCAGGACACCGCATCAGCCCCAGAACACAGCATCACACCGCATCGGCCCCAGGACACAGCATCACACCGCATCGGCCCCAGGACACAGCATCACACCACATCGGCCCCAGGACACAGCATTACACCGCATTGGCCCCAGGACACAGCATCACACCGCATCGGCCCCAGGACACCGCATCGGCCCCAGGACACCGCATCGGCCCCAGGATGCCACATCGGCCCCAGGACACAGCATCACATTGCATCGGCCCCAGGACACAGCATCACACCGCATCGGCCCCAGGACACAGCATCGGCCCCAGGACACAGCATCACACCGCATCGGCCCCAGGACACCGCATCGGCCCCAGGATGCCACATCGGCCCCAGGACACAGCATCACATTGCATCGGCCCCAGGACACAGCATCACACCGCATCGGCCCCAGGACACAGCATCGGCCCCAGGACACAGCATCACACTGCATCGGCCCCAGGACACAGCATCGGCCCCAGGACACAGCATCGGCCCCAGGACACAGCATTACACCGCATCGGCCCCAGGACACCACATCGGCCCCAGGACGCTGCATCGGCCTCAGGACACCGCATCACACCGCATTGGCCCCAGGACACAGCATCGGCCCCAGGACACAGCATCACACCGCATCGGCCCCAGGACACAGCATCACACCGCATGGGCCCCAGGACAAAGCATCACACCGCATCGGCCCCAGGACACAGCATCACACAGCATCGGCCCCAGGACACCGCATCGGCCCCAGGACACAGCATCGCATCACACCACATCGGCCCCAGGACACAGCATCACACCGCATCGGCCCCAGGATGCCGCATCGGCCCCAGGACACAGCATCACACCGCATCGGCCCCAGGACACAGCATCACACCGCATCGGCCCCAGGACACAGCATCGGCCCCAGGACACAGCATCACACAGAATCGGCCCCAGGACACCGCATCGGCCCCAGGACACTGCATTACACCGCATCGGCCCCAGGACACAGCATTGGCCCCAGGACACAGCATCACACCGCATCGGCCCCAGGACACAGCATCACACCGCATCGGCCCCAGGACACAGCATCACACCACAACGGCCCCAGGACACAGCATCACACCGCATCGGCCCCAGGACACCGCATCGGCCCCAGGATGCCGCATCGGCCCCAGGATGCCGCATCGGCCCCAGGACACAGCATCACATCGCATCGGCCCCAGGACACAGCATCACACCGCATCGGCCCCAGGACACAGCATCACACCGCATCGGTCCCAGGACACAGCATCGGCCCCAGGACACAGCATCACACCGCATCGGCCCCAGGACACCGCATCGGCCCCAGGAAACCGCATCACACCGCATCGGCCCCAGGACACAGCATTGGCCCCAGGACACAGCATCACACCGCATCGGCCCCAGGACACAGCATCACACCGCATCGGCCCCAGGACACAGCATCACACCACATCGCCCCAGGACACAGCATCACACCACATCGGCCCCAGGACACCGCATCAGCCCTAGGATGCCGCATCGGCCCCAGGACACAGCATCACATCGCATCGGCCCCAGGACACAGCATCACACCGCATCGGCCCCAGGACACAGCATCACACCGCATCGGCCCCAGGACACAGCATCGGCCCCAGGACACAGCATCACACCGCATCGGCCCCAGGACACCGCATCGGCCCCAGGACACCGCATCGGCCCCAGGAAACCGCATCACACCGCATCGGCCCCAGGACACAGCATTGGCCCCAGGACACAGCATCACACCACATCGGCCCCAGAACACAGCATCGGCCTCAGGACACAGCATCGGCCCCAGGACACAGCATCACGCCGCATCGACCCCAGAACACAGCATTGACCCCAGGACACAGCATCACACCGCATCGGCCTCAGGACACCGCATCGGCCCCAGGACACCGCATCGGCCCCAGAACACAGCATAACACCGCATCGGCCCCAGGACACAGCATCACACCGCATCGGCCCCAGGACACCGCATCAGCCCCAGGACACCGCATCGGCCCCAGGACACAGCATCGGCCCCAGGACACCGCATCGGCCCCAGGACACAGCATCACACCGCATCGGCCCCAGGACACAGCATTGGCCCCAGGACACAGCATCACACCGCATCGGCCCCAGGACACAGCATCACACCGCATCGGCCCCAGGACACCGTATTGGCCCCAGCACACCGCATCACACCGCTTCGGCCCCAGGACACAGCATCGGCCCCAGGACACAGCATTGGCCCCAGGACACAGCATCACACCGCATCGGCCCCAGGACACCGCATCGGCCCCAGGACACAGCATCACACTACATCGGCCCCAGGACGCAGCATCACACCACATCGGCCCCAGGACACAGCTTCACACCGCATCGGCCCCAGGACACAGCATCGGCCCCAGGACACAGAATTGGCCCCAGGACACAGCATCACACCGCATCGGCCCCAGAACACGGCATAACACCGCATCGGCCCCAGGACACAGCATCACACCGCATCGGCCCCAGGACGCCGCATCGGCCACAGGACACCGCATCGGCCCCAGGACACAGCATCGGCCCCAGGACACCGCATCGGCCCCAGGACACAGCATCACACCGCATCGGCCCCAGGACACAGCATTGGCCCCAGGACACAGCATTGGCCCCAGGACACAGCATCACACCGCATCGGCCCCAGGACACAGCATCACACCGCATCGGCCCCAGGACACCGTATTGGCCCCAGCACACCGCATCACACCGCTTCGGCCCCAGGACACAGCATCGGCCCCAGGACACAGCATTGGCCCCAGGACACAGCATCACACCGCATCGGCCCCAGGACACCGCATCGGCCCCAGGACACAGCATCACACTACATCGGCCCCAGGACGCAGCATCACACCACATCGGCCCCAGGACACAGCTTCACACCGCATCGGCCCCAGGACACAGCATCGGCCCCAGGACACAGAATTGGCCCCAGGACACAGCATCACACCGCATCGGCCCCAGAACACGGCAGCGGCCCCAGGACACAGCATCGGCCCCAGGACACAGCATTGGCCCCAGGACACAGCATCACACCGCATCGGCCCCAGGACACAGCATCACACCGCATCGGCCCCAGGACACAGCATCCCACCGCATCGGCCCCAGGACGCCGCATCGGCCTCAGGACACAGCATCACACCGCATCGGCCCCAGGACACAGCATTGGCCCCAGGACACAGCATCACACCGCATCGGCCCCAGGACACAGCATTGGCCCCAGGACACAGCATCACACCGCGTCGGCCCCAGGACACAGCATTGGCCCCAGGACACAGCATCACACCGCATCGGCCCCAGGACACCGCATCGGCCCCAGGACACCGCATCACACCGCATCGGCCCCAGAACACAGCATTGGCCCCAGGACACAGCATCACACCGCATCGGCCCCAGGACACAGCATCATACCACATCGGCCCCAGGACACAGTATCACACCGCATCGGCCCCAGGACACCGCATCGCCCCCAGGATGCCGCATTGGCCCCAGGACACAGCATTGGCCCCAGGACACAGCATCACACCGCATCGGCCCCAGGACACAGCATCACACCGCATCGGTCCCAGGACACCGCATCGCCCCCAGGATGCCGCATCGGCCCCAGGACACAGCATTGGCCACAGGACACAGCATCACAACGCATCGGCCCCAGGACACAGCATCACACCGCATCGGCCCCAGTACACAGCATTGGCCCCAGGACACAGCATCGCACCGCATCCGCCCCAGGACACTGCATCGGCCCCAGGACACAGCATCACACCACATCGGCCCCAGGACACAGCATCACACTACATTGGCCCCAGGACACATCATCACACTGCATCAGCCCCAGGACGCCGCATCGGCCCCAGGACACCGCATCGGCCCCAAGACACAGCATCACACCGCATCGGCCCCAGGACACCGCATCGGCCCCAGGACACAGCATCACACCGCATCGGCCCCAGGACAAAGCATTGGCCCCAAGACACAGCATCACACCGCATCAGCCCCAGGACACCGCATGGGCCCCAGGACACAGCATTGGCCCCAGGACACAGCATCACACCGCATCGGCCCCAGGACACAGCATCACACCGCATCAGCCCCAGGACACAGCATCACACCGCATCAGCCCCAGGACACAGCATCACACCGCATCGGCCCCAGGACACCGCATTGGCCCCAGGACACCGCATAGGCCCCAGGACACAGCATCACACCGCTTCAGCCCCAGGACACAGCATCGGCCCCAGGACACAGCATCACACCGCATCGGCCCCAGGACACAGCATCACACCACATCGGCCCCAGGACACAGCATCGGCCCCAGGACATTGCATCGGCCCCAGGACACAGCATCACACCGCATCGGCCCCATGCAGGACATAGCATCACACCGCATCACCCCAGGACACCGTATCGGTCCCAGGACACAGCATCACAGCACATCGGCCCCAGGACACAGCATCACACCGCATCGGCCCCAGGACACAGCATCACACCGCATTCGCCCCAGCACACAGCATCACACCGCATCGGCCCCATGATACCGCATCGGCCCTCGATGCGGCGTGGCGGGGGCCGATACGGTGTGACGGGGCTGATGCGGTGTGCAGCACACCGCATCGGCTCCACACATTGCATCGCTCCCACCAAATGGCATCACCCCTAGCACATGGATGATTAAATGCGCAGATCGGATCAGAGTTGTTGAGCGGGGGGGGTGGCCACGGATCAGAGTTGTTGGGGGGGTGCCGCGCTTCGGCCCCAGGACACAGCATTGGCCCCAGGACACAGCATCACACTGCATCAGCCCCAGGACGCCGCATCGGCCCCAGGACACCGCATCACACCGCATCGGCCCCAGGACACAGCATCACACCACATCGGCCCCAGGACACCGCATTGGCCCCAGGACACAGCATCACACCGCATCAGCCCCAGGACACCGCATCGGCCCCAGGACACCGCATCACACCGCATCGGCCCCAGGACACAGCATCACACCACATCGGCCCCAGGACACAGCATCGGCCCCAGGACATTGCATCGGCCCCAGGACACAGCATCACACCGCATCGGCCCCATGCAGGACATAGCATCACACTGCATCGCCCCAGGACACCGTATCGGTCCCAGGACACAGTATCACAGCGCATCGGCCCCAGGACACAGCATCACACCGCATCGGGCCCAGGACACAGCATCACACCGCATCGGCCCCAGCACACAGCATCACACCGCATCGGCCCCATGATACCGCATCGGCCCTCGATGCGGCGTGGCGGGGGCCGATGCGGTGTGGCGGGGGCCGATGTGGCGTGCCAGGGGCCGATGCGGCGTGCTGGGGCCGATGCGGTGTCCTGGGGCCGATGCTGTGTGACGGGGCTGATGCGGTGTGCAGCACACCGCATCGGCTCCACACATTGCATCGCTCCCACCAAATGGCATCACCCCTAGCACATGGATGATTAAATGCGCAGATCAGATCAGAGTTGTTGAGCGGGGGGAGTGGCCACGGATCAGAGTTGTTGGGGGGGTGCCGCGCTTCGCGGGGGGGCTCGAATAGCGGGGGGTGCCGCGAATCGCGGGGGGGCGCGAATATCGGGGGATGGGTGCCGTAAATCGTGGGGGGCGCGCGAATCGGGCCCAGGACACAGCATCACACCGCATCGGCCCCAGGACACCGCATCGGCCCCAGGACACAGCATCACACCGCATCGACCCCAGGACACAGCATCACACCGCATCGCCCCAGGACACCGTATCGGTCCCAGGACACAGCATCACAGCGCATCGGCCCCAGGACACAGCATCACACCGCATCGGCCCCAGGACACAGCATCACACCGCATCGGCCCCAGCACACAGCATCACACCGCATCGGCCCCATGATGCCACATCGGCCCTTGATGCGGCGTGGCGGGGGCCGATGTGGCGTGCCAGGGGCCGATGCGGCGTGCTGGGGCCGATGCGGCGTGCTGGGGCCGATGCGGTGTCCTGGGGCCGATACTGTGTGACGGGGCTGATGCGGTGTGCAGCACACCGCATCGGCTCCACACATTGCATCGCTTCCACCAAATGGCATCACCCCTAGCACATGGATGATTAAATGCGCAGATCGGATCAGAGTTGTTGAGCGGGGGGGTGGCCACGGATCAGAGTTGTTGGGGGGGTGCCGCACTTCGCGGGGGGTGCCGCGAATCATGGGGGGGCGCGAATATCGGGGGATGGGTGCCATAAATCGTGGGGGGGGCGCGAATCGCGGGGGGGGGCGCAAATCGCGGGGGGTGCAGCGAATATCGGGGGAGGGGGGCAGCGAATCTTGGGGGGGCTGCGAATATCGGGGGAGGGGTGCCGTGAATCGCAGCACCCCCCCCCAACAACTCTGATCAGTGCAACCTCCTTGTCAAATTATTTGACTCTCATTGTGACAGTTTTAATTTATTAGAAAGAAGGACAAAACAGCACCTGTATTGTCCAAGTCTCACGATTCTTCCAGACTGGGGAGGCACAGACTCCTGGAAAGTTACATCCACTACATTCCCAGGAGTCTGTGCAGTGTAGGTCACAAAGATTCAGCACCGCGGTATAGGAAGTGGGAATTTTTACAAATCTGCCTAGCAACAAGGGTTTAAAGACATGTAACATTTTTTTTACTCTACTGCTGTAAAGTCAAATTTGAGGGTGGAACTCCGCTTTAAGCAGGTTATTAAAGGTGTCCCTGCTCAAGGGAAAGCGGCCTGTGAGTTAGCTGAGCTGAGGGCCTTATGTTTTACGGTTGACGCTCCTAAAGATTTTATTTATCAGGTGTCACACCTTGCTTCACTTATCGGTGCATATGCGTAGAATTCTCTGGTTGAAACATTGGTCAGCTGTATTGCCATGCAGAAAGCTGTTGGCAGGTTTTCCCTTTCATGGGGAACGTTTGTTCGGGGTTGATTTGGATAAATATAACCAAAACATTTCAGGTGGTAAGAGAGCCCTTTTACAAGTTACGTCCTTCATTTAAATATTCTTCTTCCCTGTTACCAGGTACGGCAGCCTCCAGGCAGTCGAACCGGCCTCTGCCATCAGGTTCAAGAGGTAAGCCTCAAGGCCAAAAGAAGCCTTGGGGGCGAAAGCCTGCAAAATAGAGTCACAATGCCTCCTTATGGAGGGGCACCCCCGCTCAATCCAGTGGGGGGAAGGCTTATGCCGTTTTCAGGGGCTTGGCAGGAAAAGATCCAAGACAGATTGGTCATCTCCATGGTATCACTAGGGTACAAACTAGAGTTTTTTGTTTTCTAAGGTCAAATGTTCCTAAAGACCCAGTGGGACCCAGAAGGTCTTTATTCTGGGCACTAGACCGGTTGATGTCTCAGGGTGTAATTATAGAGATTCCCTCAGAAGAGCTGAGGGGAATCCCTCAGATTCCCTCAGAAGAGCAGGGCATGGGGTTTTATTCAAATCTCTTCACGGTGCCAAAACCGAATGGGGATGTCAGACCGATTCTAGATCTAAATCAGTTCCTAACCATCCGCTCTTTTCGCATGGAGTTAATCCGGTTAGTCGTATCCACCCTGTGGGGAGATAGATCAGTCGATTGCACGGCTAGACCAGAGTGTGTCCAACACAGTCAAATATTTGGATCGTCTAGGTTGGATTCTCAACCTAGAGAAGTCAGCCTTACAGACAGTAACAAGGCTGAAATACTTGGGTCTGGTTATAGACACAGCCCAAAAAAAGTATTTTTGCCTCAGACGAAAGTCAGGGCTATAAAAGATCTGGTCCATGTGATCATGGCAAAAAAGGATCCTTCCATTCGCCTTTGCATGAGGTTGTTAGGGAAGATGGTGGCTTCATTTGAAGCAGTTCCTTATGCCCAATTTCATTCAAGACTGTTGCAAAACAGTATTCTGTCTGCTTGGAAACAAGAAGATCCTAGCCTTGGATTACCCAATGTATCTGGCCCCAAGGGTGAGCTAGAGTCTCAATTGGTGGTCAATAGCCAAAAATTTGTAGAAGGGGAAATCCTTCATGCCAGTAACCTGGAAGGTATTAACAACGGATGACAGCCTCTTGGGCTGGGGAGCGGTTCTGGAGGAGACCACTGTCCAGGGGAAGTGGTCAGAGTTAGAAAAAGCCTTGCCCATCAACATTCTAGAGATTTAGGCAGCGTGTGTCTGGCTCTAATAGCCTGGACCTTTAGGTTGCAGGGTTGTCCCGTCAGGATACAATCTGACAATGCCACAGCAGTGGCTTACATCAACCACCAAGGAGGCACCAGAACTCACGCAGCCCAGAGGGAGGTGAACCATTTTCTGGCTTGGGCAGAGAAGCATGTACCTTGCCTATCTGCAGTCTTCTTTCCAGAAGTGGAGAATTGGCAGGCGGATTTCTTGAGCCGCCAACAATTGTTCCCGTGAGAATGGTTTGCATCCCAAAACATTTTCAGCCATATGCCAAAAATGGGGCACTCCAGACATAGATCTATTAGAGTCCAGGTTCAACAAGAAGTTGGACAACTTTGTGTCAAGGACAAGGGATCCACTCACACGCGAGACAGATGTGTTAGTAACCCTATGGGATCAGTTTTCACTAATTTATGCGTTCCCCTTAGTTCAGTTGTTTCTGTGGCTTCTACACAGGATCTAAGAGGAAGGGAAGCCGGTAATACTGGCAGCCCCCGGCATGGCCCAGAAGATCCTGGTATACAGAGACCGTAAGGTTGGCAGTAGGGAAACTGTGGACTCTACCATCCCATCCAGACTTGCTTTCGGAAGGACCGGTGTTCCATCCTGCCTTATAATCACTAAATTTAACGGTTTGGCTATTGAAGCCGACATTTTAAAGAATCAGGGACTTTCAGGCTCAGTAGTAACTATCCTGATTAATACAAGGAAGCCAGCTTCTAGGACCAATTATTATAGGGTCCTACGTTTCCTGGTGTGAAACCAAAAGATGGCATCCTCGAAAGTATGTCATTGGAAGAATGTTTGCCTTCCTACAGTAGGGGGTAGAAATTAAGCTAGCCTTGAGTACAATCAAGGGCCTTGTCAGTGTTTTTTCAAAGGCTGCTTGCCTCGCATTCTTTGATCTGGGCCTTTATACAAGGGGTAACACATATAACTCTGCCAGTTAGGTCACCCTTGTGCATACGAGATTTGAATCTAGTTTTATCGGCCTTACAAAGACAGCCCTTTGAGTTGATGCATCATATTCCCTTGATCCTTTTGACAATGAAGTTGTGTTTTTTTTGGTGGCAGTAACCTTGGCAAGGAGAGTATCAGAATTGGCAGCTTTCTCATGTAAAGAGCCATACTAAATTATTCATAAGGACAAGGTGGTGTTGCGTCCTCATCCAACCTTTCTGCCTAAGGAAGTGTCCAGTTTTCATCTGAACCAATATGTCTCCCTGCCCTCCTTTTTTCTAGATCCTCGGTCTCCGGAGGAAAAATTGTTACATTCTCTCGATGTGGTGAGAGCTCTCTGGGTCTATATGAAGGTGACAGCTCACATACGGAAAACTGATGCTTTGTTTGATCCCAGGAAAGTGCAAGAAGTGTCAAAATGGAATACTACAAATTGGATTCATCAGGTTATAATTCAGGCTTATGGTTTAAAAAGAAGGGTTCCGCCTTTTCAAGATAGAGTGCACTCTACCAGGGCAGTGAGTGCTTCATGGGCAGTGCATCACCAAGCCTCTATGACTCAGATTTGCAAGGCCACAAATTGATCTTCAGTGCATACATTTGCAAAATTTTATCAGTTAGATGCAATAGGATGACACTTTTAGGCGCAGTGTACTGCAGGCAGCAGTATAGATCTTCACGTCTGATGGTGGCCTGCTTTGATATGCGTTTCCCTATCCTTAGAGGCATTGCTTTGGGACATCCCTCATAGTAATTACTATGGCTGCTCTGTGTCCCGTGATGTACGATAAAAAAATAGGATTTTTTTAACAGCTTACCAGTAAAAATCCTTTTTTTGGAATACATCACAGGACGCAGAGGTCCCTCCCTTCTTATTGGGAGCTCCATAGTGCAGTAAAGTCTTTTAGAATTGTACTTGCATTGACATAGAAGCAAATCAATCACAGCACCAAGATCACAAATAAGATCCCCGCCACAAAATCAAGTGGACGGAGATTGCAGTGACATCACAAGATCAGCTCTGCCCAATGTATTTCCACCAATATGGCATCTTCAGGGATCGTGGTGGGGATCTCATCCATGATCTTACTGCTGTGGGGCTCTCCTGTTTTATGTTTTACCAAGCCACCTTGTGGTGTGTGGAGGGATCAAGTTTTATGTGGGTGATCTGAGTGGGGATGGCTGCATCACTTTGCGCTCAGACCATTCTGGCATTTCTCTCCTTCTTTTGCTAGAACCCCCAAACAGTATATATAATGTATTTTTTAGCATAGAGGCCATAGAGAGTAAAATGGCAGTTATTTAAAAAATATATTATTTATTTCAAAATTTTGGGAAAAAATACACCCAAAAAATATATATAACTAAAATGTTTGGCAAAATATAAAACATGATGTTATGCTGAATAAATAGATACCCAATATGGGCCAGATTCAGGTAGATGAGAGCATCTTTGCTCCAGAGTAACGCTTCTCATTTACGTTACTCTGAAGACCCTTTCAGCGCAAGTCCTGTAATTCACATAGCAGTTGCGCGTAAACTTGCGCCAGAGTAACGATAATGCGCTGGCGTAACCCGACGCAAGTGGAAGTGGGTGTGATCATATGTAAATGATGGGCGGAGCCCAGCGCAGAGGCTTACGTTCAGCGCATCAACCACGGAGCATGCGCAGTGAGTGCGGCTCCACTCGCCCCCTTTGTGCGCATGCTCACAACTTCCGTCGGCACCACTTCACGGGAAACGTCAGCGCAATGCCTTCCGTTGGGCGTTTAAATGCGCCCGTAGAAGCGCCATTTCGGCACTAAAGTATATCCTGCTCCCCCTCCCCGCAGTGATGTTACTTTTGTTTTGAGATGGCTGCTCCCGTTCCCCGCAAACACACAGGAGAAAGCTGAACTTTAATGGCCAGGAGCTGTCAGCCGTCATCTCGGCTATGGAGACCTATGATGTCTTCCTCCATGGCTGTAAAATTTGACAGACAAGCATGGACAGAGGTGTTGTCCTGCAAGTGGGGGTGCTCAGCTAGCTCTTATCGTCGGTAACGCTGCTGTAGCTGCTCTCCTGCTGACCTGTGGCCATCTGGAGTAAAGATAAAGCAGCCTTTTGTAGAAATAACTTTGCGCCGGACGGACGAGATACGCGCGGCGCATGTAGCCAGCGTATGGTGCTAATCCGTTCGTGAATTGTGAAAAATCCCTCATTTGCATATTTGCAGGGGAAATCAATAGGCGCGACTGATGCGCCCAACGAAATTAAGCGCTGACGATACTCTGGCGTCGGAACGTTCCGCCAGTCGCAAATGACCCGTTATTGGGCGCATCTAGTTTGGTGGGTACGGGCACATAGAAACGACGGCGCATCATCACAGTTACGCGGCGCATATCGAAATACTCCAGCGCAAGTGTTCCTGAATCTGGCCCTATGTTGTGTTTTAAAATTGAGCACACTTGGGGCCAGATTCAGGTAGATCAGAGCATCTTTGCTCTGGAGTAACGCTTCTCATTTGCGTTACTCTGCCGAAATTTTAGAAGCAAGTGCTGTTATTCAGGAAGCACTTGCTCCTAAAGTTGCGGCAGCGCATCGCAAATGAGCCAGCGGAATTCAAATTGGGCGGGTACGGGGCGTGTAGTATTCTAACTATGCGCGATCCCGCGGCGAACGTACTGTGCATGCGTCGAGTGTCAATGCATCCCAGTGCGCATGCTCCAAGTTCTGTCAGTGAACGTCAATAACGTCACGTCCCCATTCATGAATGTTTTACGCAAACGACGTGATTTGTTTTTTTTCCGACGCGATGACGACGGCTATACCTAACATAGGTTATTCCACTAGGGGGCTGCTTTATCTTTACGTCGCGTATCGCTTCCGGAAACGTCGTAAAGTCACTGCGTCGCGCCCGAAAACGGTCGTGAATTTCCGACTCCCGCCGATTAACATATTTTTTCAGCGTTAATCAGTGGGAACGCCCCCGGTGCCATTTTTAAGTTGAAGTAATGATGCGATGGCGAAATTCTATTACGCCGATCGCATCGGAACTCCAACCCGGCGTTTCTTGTTTTCTGGTTATAGAAAACAGAAACGCCGGCTTAAAGTGACAGTTAGGCTGGCGGATCACTGGATCCGCCAGCCTAACTCTTCATGAATCTGGCCCTTGGAATGGTGCCAAACTTGGGTACCTAAAAATCTACATAGGTGAATGCTTTACATTTTTTTACAGGTTACCATGTTAAAGTTACAGAGGGGGTCTAGTGCTCGAATTATTGCTCATGCCATAATGTTTACATATGCGGGCGCAACCTACATATGCTTTTCTTTGTTCAAGCACGAGGAGACAGGGCACTTTTATTCATATTACAAGAAATGTAAACATCCCTTGTAAAAGGAATAAGGCACAACAGGTCCTCCTTATGGAGACATCTGGGGTAAAAAAAAAAAAAAATGATCTATGCTTTCCAGGGGGGAAAATGGCAGTGTTTACATCTACCAGAGCCGGAAGTGAGGTCATGACCTCACTTCCGGGCCTCCCAGAGTCATAGAGATGGCTGGGCACCATCCGTCAGATCTGATCTCCGGCTTTCAGATCAAACAGGAGTGGCCAGAGAGGTGCTCTTGGGCATCAGAAGTAGGGTTGCCACCTCATCTCTTTAAACCCAAACACATATGAATTACACAGGTTCTGAGGCTAACTGAATGAAGATGAGGGACCAAGTGTCAGCCACAGAACCTGTGTAATTAATAGGTGTCCGGTTTTAAAGGGATGAGGTGGCAACCCCAGTCAGGAGGGAAGGGGGGGGTCCCATTCTGCTGCCTGTAAAAGCAACCCAGCAGCTAATCAGCCACTGGGATGGCTTTTAAAAGAGAGGGAATCGTCGGCTGAAAACAAAAAAATCTTTTTGGATAGCTAACCCCTGTCAGTTTTTTTTTTTTGCCATGTGTCCTGTTGGAGAGATTTCCTGTCCCCCACATCCAACAACAGGCATCAAGAGGAAATCTACCCAAAGTCATATAATCCCTGGTTGTCACTAGGGTCACCAGAGCTTGTGTCCCCATTTAAAGATTTCCCCTCTATTGTCCTGGGGACAACCCATTTGGATTTTCTGTTACTTTCATTTTTGATAACAGTAAACAGGACATATAGAGAGGGAAAATCTCCCTATTGGGGGGGGGGGGGGGGGCGGCAGACAGCAATAAAACAGATGTTCTAATCTCTCTACACTATATCCAAAACTAGAAAGAGTTTTGCCTTCAGTTATACCACAACAATAATTTATACACAGACAGCAATAAAACAGATGTTCTTATCTCTCTACACTACAGTTGTGTTCATAAGTTTACATACCCTGGCAGAATTTATGATTTCTTGACCATTTATTATCAATCAGCTGTGTTTACTCTTTTTAAATCATAAGGACAACAGAAACTACCCAAATGACCTTGATCAAAAGTTTACATGCCCCAGTTCTTCATACTGTGTATTGCCCCCTTTAACATCAATGGCAGCTTGAAGTCTTTTGTGGTATTTGTGGATGAGACTCTTTATCTTCTCAGATGGTAAAGCTGCCCATTCCTCTTGGCAAAAAGCCTCCAGTTCCTGTATATTCTTGGGCTGTCTTGCATGAACTGCACATTTGTGATATCCCCAGAGTGGCTCAATGATATTGAGGTCAGGAGACTGAGATGGCCACTCCATAACCTTCACTTTATTCTGCTGTAGCCATTGACAGGTCGATTTGGACTTGTGTTTTGGTTTATTGTCATGTTGTAATGTCCAAGTACGTCCCATGCACAGCTTCCTGGCTGATGAATGCAAATGTTCCTCAAGTAATTTTTGATAACATACTGCATTCACCTTGCCATCAATTTTAACCAAATTTCCTGTACCTTTGTAGCTCACACATCCCCAAAACATTAGCGATCTACCTCTGTACCTTTCAACATAGGCCTTATTGACTCCTCTCCAAATATAGCGTTTTATGGTTGTAGCCAAAAAGCAAAATTTTGGTCTCATCACTCCAAATGACTTTGTGTCAAAATGTTTGAGGCTTGTCTCTGTGCTGTTTGGCGTATTGTAAGCAAGATACTTTGTTGCATTTGCATAGGAACGGCTTTCTTCTGGTGACTCGACCATGCAGCCCATCTTTTTTCAAGTGCCTCTTTATTGTGCATCTTGAAACAGCCACACCAATATGTTTTCATTAAGTGTATTTCATCTGAAGTTATGTGTGAGTTTTTTTTTTGCATCCCAAACTATTTTCCTGGAAGTTGTGGCTGAAATTTTAGTTGGTCTACCCGACTGTGGTTTGGTTTCAACAGAACCCCTCATTTTCCACTTCTTGATTAGAGTGAACACTACTGATTACAATTCTCAATTCCTTGGATAACTTTTTATATCTCTTTCCTGTTCTATACAGTTCAACTACCTTTTCCCACAGATTCTTTGACAATTCTTTTGCTTTCCCCATGACCTAGAATCCATAAACTTCAGTGCAGCACTGGATGAAAGATGCTAGGGTCTAACAGAAGTCCGACCCTAGACCCTAGAGTAAGCACAGTTGATTGATAATAAATGGCTTTAGCTAAACACTATCCATGAGTGAAAGAAAGTTTTTTTTTGCGTTTATCATATTCTCTGAAAAATGGCCAAGAAATCAAATTCTGCCAGGGTATGTAAACTTATGAGCACAACTGTATATCCAAAATGAAAAAAAGTTTTGCCTTTAGTTATACTTTAACAATAATTTATACACAAATTAACACCCCCTCAGAAGGTTTCCTAAAGGTTTTAAAGCCCCCTATATCCAACTTGAGAATGTACTGGGAATTCTGTCTGTAACGTTATGCTGGTCATTATCACAGCAATTACCAATCAATTTTAACTGAGCAACTATTTAACTTAATTATAGTATGCTTACAAGCCTTTTGAAGAAAAGGGGCTTGCATTTGAGGGTAGTAGAGTGGCTATAGGCTTGCTTTTGACATACTTTTAACTTGCTTTTGTTTGCATTTACACCAACATGTATGGTAGGAAAAAGCAGTTCAAACCTATCAGAACAGACATGTTTCAATTACAAATATACAGAGAAAAACAAATCAAATGCATGCAAGTGAACACTATGCCACAAGACCCAAATAAACAATGTTTTGCACAATGTTTGTCAGAACCAAAAGAATGTCAATACACAAGCCCTTAATTTTTTTTAAAATAAAGTAAAGTTTTGCATGCAGTGGTGAGGGAATAGAACACCTGTCAGATTTGTATTACTAAAAAATAGAGATTGCGCTAAATATTATATATAGGTGATTTAAATGCTGATTAAGCATGTGCACAGATAAATAAGTCCATCAACATATATAAAAGTTTATAATCCAGTGATCCCACGGGTGCTGACAAATCAACTTGGAAAAGTGTGGTATAGATGAAACCTCCACCGAAATCATATATAGCCTCTTACCAAAAAGACATGATATATAAGCCTGATACGATCTATGATGCCGGGTGATGGTCACAAGGAAGCTCCACTGCATACAGCCTGGTTTACAGATGTAAAGTGTCTCCCGACGGGTCATCAACAGGCACATATAAAACACAAGGCCTCACATAGCATAAAACCCTTTTTATTGAGAATAAAAAGAGACGACTTGCACTTACATCAAGAGTGAAGAAGCATCGCATAAAACACAGCAGCCGGCTGGCTTAGAACAAACAGCCCGTATTCCGGGTAGAGCGATTGGAGCACGCGGTGACGTCAGAACGTCTCCTCCCTACGTTTCGTCTGAAAGACTTGGTCACGGGATACAGGCGGCGTTCTGACTCACCGCAATAAATGTAAACAGACGTCACATGCAGCCTCGATGTGGATGAAGACACCCCACCGCACTGTCGCCATATTAGTTACTGGATAAAGTTAGGCATAATGCGCAAGGTGAACCGCGCGTCGCCCACACTCAAAATTACATGAAAAAGGAAAAAATAAAAACTACAATAGCTATTTAAAATGCATAAACGCGGAAATAATTCCAAAAGGATTTTACCGCAATTATCACGGACTATAATAATAAAAAGATTACAATCAGCCATATATTGATTTAAAATCTACTGACGTATTCCTTATTGAAACATATTGAAAGAACACCAATATCACTCTGAATGACATACTCCAGTAAACATAGCTGTGTATTCAGAATCTCTTATAATAAGCCTAACATAAAAAAGGTTATATCAAAACTGAGAAACGCAAGATACCATGAAAAAATCTTAGTGTCTATAATTCCATGGACTGCACTAAAGACCATGAGTTTATACAAAATGCCATGCAAATATACATGGAAACTAAAAATTTGTCCCCATAAAAAAGGAGGACTGGGGGAGGCCCGACTGGCCCCAATGTGTAGATGAAACAAAAAGTTTGGGGCCCTCAGCGTTAGCTGAATTCCACATCGAGCCTGCATACATTTGTAACTCAAATATACTTTAGTAAATAACATAAAAAGAACTAAACTGAATAATTAGGAAAACAAGGAATAAACAATATAATACATATCAATCATGAATTAGCTATGAAACAGTTGACGTCAACTTCTATGTTTAGGCCAAAAGGTGTATAGCTTTTTAATTTATAGACCCAAGACATTTCCAATTTGGAGATAGTTCTCACCAGATGACTCCCTCTCCAGTGAGGGCTGAATTTATCTATCCCCAAAAATATAGTGCCTTTTGGATTTTGTTTGTGTTTAGTGAGGTAATGTTTGGATACCGAATGCTTGGTGTACCCCAATCGGATATTGTTAATATGTTCGTTTAATCGAACCTGTAGGGGGCGTTTAGTCCTGCCCACATATTGTAGGCCACACGGGCACTGCAACATGTAAACTACCCCTGTGGTTGAACAGGTGATAAATGGTTTGATCGGGTAGTGTTTTGCTGTACAAGTGGAACTAAATGTAGTGGTTCTCCTGGAAGTACACCCATTGAGGGAGCATACCTGGCATTTGCCACACTTGTAATATCCTGTGAGTTCTGCAAAGAACTTAGAATCCGAGCTAGGAGGGTTTAGGATGTTAGGAGCTAATTGCTCTTTGAGGCATGGAGCACCTCTGAAAACCACACAAGGCCTTTCGGGTAGTAGCCCACCAAGAACCTTGTCGTTTTTCAAAATATGCCAATGTTTGCCAACAATATGTCTCACATTGGCATGTTGGCATGAGTAATTGGTAATGAAGGGGCTCCTAAACTGATCTCTATTTCCTTTGTTTGTTTTGACCGTCAAAAGATCGGTCCTGTTGATTTCATGAACAGCAATCAAAGTATCGGATAAAAATTCTCTTGAGTATCCCTTCTCCAAAAACCGTTGAGTGAGAACATCAGCTTGTTCAATAAAAGTAGTATTTTCAGTACAATTTCGTTTTAACCGAAGGTACTGGCTTTTCGGCACTGATCTTAACCATGAAGCATGATGACAACTGGTATTAGGAATGAATGCATTTCTATCAGTGTCTTTAAAGAATGTCGAAGTGACAAAATGGCCGTTTGAAATGGAAATGGTCAAATCTAGGAAATTAATCCTGTCAGGACTGATCTCTCGACTCAAATGGATGCCTCTATCATTTATGTTGAGGGAATCCATAAAGTTAACAAGATCAACCTCTGGGCCATCCCACAGGAGGAGGATGTCATCTATGTATCTAGCCCACAACAAGACTTGGGGTCTAGTTGAAACACAGACGACATCCTCCTCCCATTTGGCCATGTAAAGGTTGGCCAAACTCGGGGCGAACTTAGCGCCCATGGCGACACCCTTGTCTTGTTTGTAAAATCGCCCATTGAACCAAAAGAAATTGTGGGAGGCCGCATATTCTAATAGTTCCATAATGTAAAGAACCTGCCTGTGAGGCAAACCCGAGTCCCTTCTCAGATAATGGGATACTGCCTCTAAACCCAGATGGTGGGGGATCACTGTATACCGTGAAGTGACATCCGCCGTCACCATCAGTAGGTTTTGAGTAGGGGTAAGACCCGTCAATAAATTGATAATGTGCCTAGTGTCCTTGACATATGAGGGCATCTTGCGTACCAATGGTTGTAAAAAGAAATCAATGTACTTGCCCACCCGGGAGGTGATGGAATCAATTCCACTAACTATGGGCCGTCCCGGGGGGCAAGTAGGATTTTTATGTATCTTTGGGAGGTAGTAGATAATCGGAGTCCTAGGGGACTCTGGTATCAAGAAAGCTTGTTCTTTCTTGTTAAGAATATTTAACTCAAAACCTTTGGTAACTAACTTAGTAAGCCTCTTTTTATATTTATTGCCAGGATCTAGGACAAGTGGGGTGTATGTATCGGTATCGGAAAGTATACGGTACATCTCCTGCATGTAATCGACCTTATTGAGGACGACAATGCCACCCCCCTTATCAGCTGGACGAATAATGACATTTTTGTTTGCACATAAAGTTTTTATGCCTAATTCTATAATTTGTTTATTCCTTACATTTTTTACATGGATGTCATCCAAGTCCTTCAACAATAAATCCTTAAAAACCTTTAATGAAGGAGCCAGATGGCCAGGTGGATTATATGTAGAGGCATTGGATAGGCCCGAATGTACATAGTTCTGAGAGAGGGTTTTGGATGGATTGAATGGGTTGGAGGCTAAATATCGTTGAACATTAAGCTTCCGAACATACTTATGGATGTCCATATATGTATTAAACTTGTTTAAGTTTTTTGGGGGGGCATATTTTAATCCTTTATCTAAGACCGCCAATTCTGGATCAGTAAGTGGGTGAGAGCTTAGATTGAATATGCCAGCACCAGCTACTTTCTCGACCTTTTGGGACTGAATGCGCCACCCCCCTCTGGTCCCTCTTTTAGTTCTCCTAACCTTTTGATACCTTGTCCCACACGGGGAAAATCCCATTGAGAGGGACCTTGGCCACCCAAAGGGATGTATCCCCCTGTGGCGCCCAAACCAACATATGGCATCACCGGAGTCTGATAAGCTACTCCCTCGGGATTATTGCCATCCACCAGAGGTAAAAAACTGTTATATGTTGAAATATTGTAGTCACTGTCCTGGTCATCTGTGTAGTGAACCACACCATTATCAATATGACCTGGTGGCCATTGGTAATTCGAGGTCCTCACCTCAGTTGACCCTTGGTATCCCTGATAGTGATTCATGGGATGATTAGCACTATTGTAGAAATTCGGTGCTGGTGTCCGAAGTTGTCCACCCCTTCCTCTAACTGTTGGGGCTCCTGTGTGGGGACGCGAACCCCCGCGAGGTCGAAAACCCGGAGGGGGGAAGGGTATACCTCTCTGTCCCCCTCCACCACCTCCACCTCTTCCCGTATTAATGGGATAGGTGGCCGGAGGTTTTCTATGGGTTTTTAAAGTTCCTCCTCTTGGGGAACCACTACTACCAGACTGCCCCTGAATGGAATTACCAATATTAGAATACAGTGGAGTGCCAACTGCATTGATGGAGCCCAAACTGGGAAGGTTAGTGTCCATGGCTTGATTGGATGTGGCTTGAAGTTCGGCTAGCATTTTTTTCTGCCAGTCAAAAACTACATGTGATTGATAATCTCCCATATCTCTGTTATATTTCTTTTTCTTTTTGTTTTTTTTGTTCTTTTTCTTCCTTTTCTAACAACTTAAGCAGGTTTTTTGATCTATCAATATACTCATCTCCTGTCATGAAGGGGATAAGCTTATCTTTGATAAGTTTGATTTCATCATCCAACCTGCCCAATTTGCTGGCCTTACGCTCTCCAAGGAATTTTAAAAGACTTAAACCAGTTTCGTTAAAAAACTTATACCACCCCTCTATGTCAGTGTCTCCCTTTTGAGGGGCAATGTCCCATCGCAGACTGCGGGGCACCATCTGCTGTTTTATATAGGTGTCTAAAAAGACAATGTCCCACTGAGTATGTAATTCGGAAATGGTTAGATTTTTGAGCCTCGTGAAAAGACCCCCCAAATCTCCATCCCCATCTTTGAATGATTCAAAAACCCCTTCTGTGTTAACCACCCGGGAGGCTCTGAATTCAAAGATATCCATCATAAAACCTAAATCAAACTAGTGTCCAGATGGAAAAAAACAATAACACTTAACAGCAGCAATAATGTGTATATGAACAAAAAGTGAAAAAATGTTATTGCGCTCATTAATGTGACAAAAGAAAATAAAGCTGCAATCCAAAAGTGTTATACTACACAGAAACCATATGACCAAAAAATAGAGATTGCGCTAAATATTATATATAGGTGATTTAAATGCTGATTAAGCATGTGCACAGATAAATAAGTCCATCAACATATATAAAAGTTTATAATCCAGTGATCCCACGGGTGCTGACAAATCAACTTGGAAAAGTGTGGTATAGATGAAACCTCCACCGAAATCATATATAGCCTCTTACCAAAAAGACATGATATATAAGCCTGATACGATCTATGATGCCGGGTGATGGTCACAAGGAAGCTCCACTGCATACAGCCTGGTTTACAGATGTAAAGTGTCTCCCGACGGGTCATCAACAGGCACATATAAAACACAAGGCCTCACATAGCATAAAACCCTTTTTATTGAGAATAAAAAGAGACGACTTGCACTTACATCAAGAGTGAAGAAGCATCGCATAAAACACAGCAGCCGGCTGGCTTAGAACAAACAGCCCGTATTCCGGGTAGAGCGATTGGAGCACGCGGTGACGTCAGAACGTCTCCTCCCTACGTTTCGTCTGAAAGACTTGGTCACGGGATACAGGCGGCGTTCTGACTCACCGCAATAAATGTAAACAGACGTCACATGCAGCCTCGATGTGGATGAAGACACCCCACCGCACTGTCGCCATATTAGTTACTGGATAAAGTTAGGCATAATGCGCAAGGTGAACCGCGCGTCGCCCACACTCAAAATTACATGAAAAAGGAAAAAATAAAAACTACAATAGCTATTTAAAATGCATAAACGCGGAAATAATTCCAAAAGGATTTTACCGCAATTATCACGGACTATAATAATAAAAAGATTACAATCAGCCATATATTGATTTAAAATCTACTGACGTATTCCTTATTGAAACATATTGAAAGAACGCCAATATCACTCTGAATGACATACTCCAGTAAACATAGCTGTGTATTCAGAATCTCTTATAATAAGCCTAACATAAAAAAGGTTATATCAAAACTGAGAAACGCAAGATACCATGAAAAAATCTTAGTGTCTATAATTCCATGGACTGCACTAAAGACCATGAGTTTATACAAAATGCCATGCAAATATACATGGAAACTAAAAATTAGTCCCCATAAAAAAGGAGGACTGGGGGAGGCCCGACTGGCCCCAATGTGTAGATGAAACAAAAAGTTTGGGGCCCTCAGCGTTAGCTGAATTCCACATCGAGCCTGCATACATTTGTAACTCAAATATACTTTAGTAAATAACATAAAAAGAACTAAACTGAATAATTAGGAAAACAAGGAATAAACAATATAATACATATCAATCATGAATTAGCTATGAAACAGTTGACGTCAACTTCTATGTTTAGGCCAAAAGGTGTATAGCTTTTTAATTTATAGACCCAAGACATTTCCAATTTAGGAGCCTCCCGGGTGGTTAACACAGAAGGGGTTTTTGAATCATTCAAAGATGGGGATGGAGATTTGGGGGGTCTTTTCACGAGGCTCAAAAATCTAACCATTTCCGAATTACATACTCAGTGGGACATTGTCTTTTTAGACACCTATATAAAACAGCAGATGGTGCCCCGCAGTCTGCGATGGGACATTGCCCCTCAAAAGGGAGACACTGACATAGAGGGGTGGTATAAGTTTTTTAACGAAACTGGTTTAAGTCTTTTAAAATTCCTTGGAGAGCGTAAGGCCAGCAAATTGGGCAGGTTGGATGATGAAATCAAACTTATCAAAGATAAGCTTATCCCCTTCATGACAGGAGATGAGTATATTGATAGATCAAAAAACCTGCTTAAGTTGTTAGAAAAGGAAGAAAAAGAACAAAAAAAACAAAAAGAAAAAGAAATATAACAGAGATATGGAAGATTATCAATCACATGTAGTTTTTGACTGGCAGAAAAAAATGCTAGCCGAACTTCAAGCCACATCCAATCAAGCCATGGACACTAACCTTCCCAGTTTGGGCTCCATCAATGCAGTTGGCACTCCACTGTATTCTAATATTGGTAATTCCATTCAGGGGCAGTCTGGTAGTAGTGGTTCCCCAAGAGGAGGAACTTTAAAAACCCATAGAAAACCTCCGGCCACCTATCCCATTAATACGGGAAGAGGTGGAGGTGGTGGAGGGGGACAGAGAGGTATACCCTTCCCCCCTCCGGGTTTTCGACCTCGCGGGGGTTCACGTCCCCACACAGGAGCCCCAACAGTTAGAGGAAGGGGTGGACAACTTCGGACACCAGCACCGAATTTCTACAATAGTGCTAATCATCCCATGAATCACTATCAGGGATACCAAGGGTCAACTGAGGTGAGGACCTCGAATTACCAATGGCCACCAGGTCATATTGATAATGGTGTGGTTCACTACACAGATGACCAGGACAGTGACTACAATATTTCAACATATAACAGTTTTTTACCTCTGGTGGATGGCAATAATCCCGAGGGAGTAGCTTATCAGACTCCGGTGATGCCATATGTTGGTTTGGGCGCCACAGGGGGATACATCCCTTTGGGTGGCCAAGGTCCCTCTCAATGGGATTTTCCCCGTGTGGGACAAGGTATCAAAAGGTTAGGAGAACTAAAAGAGGGACCAGAGGGGGGTGGCGCATTCAGTCCCAAAAGGTCGAGAAAGTAGCTGGTGCTGGCATATTCAATCTAAGCTCTCACCCACTTACTGATCCAGAATTGGCGGTCTTAGATAAAGGATTAAAATATGCCCCCCCAAAAAACTTAAACAAGTTTAATACATATATGGACATCCATAAGTATGTTCGGAAGCTTAATGTTCAACGATATTTAGCCTCCAACCCATTCAATCCATCCAAAACCCTCTCTCAGAACTATGTACATTCGGGCCTATCCAATGCCTCTACATATAATCCACCTGGCCATCTGGCTCCTTCATTAAAGGTTTTTAAGGATTTATTGTTGAAGGACTTGGATGACATCCGTGTAAAAAATGTAAGGAATAAACAAATTATAGAATTAGGCATAAAAACTTTATGTGCAAACAAAAATGTCATTATTCGTCCAGCTGATAAGGGGGGTGGCATTGTCGTCCTCAATAAGGTCGATTACATGCAGGAGATGTACCGTATACTTTCCGATACCGATACATACACCCCACTTGTCCTAGATCCTGGCAATAAATATAAAAAGAGGCTTACTAAGTTAGTTACCAAAGGTTTTGAGTTAAATATTCTTAACAAGAAAGAACAAGCTTTCTTGATACCAGAGTCCCCTAGGACTCCGATTATCTACTACCTCCCAAAGATACATAAAAATCCTACTTGCCCCCCGGGACGGCCCATAGTTAGTGGAATTGATTCCATCACCTCCCGGGTGGGCAAGTACATTGATTTCTTTTTACAACCATTGGTACGCAAGATGCCCTCATATGTCAAGGACACTAGGCACATTATCAATTTATTGACGGGTCTTACCCCTACTCAAAACCTACTGATGGTGACGGCGGATGTCACTTCACTGTATACAGTGATCCCCCACCATCTGGGTTTAGAGGCAGTATCCCATTATCTGAGAAGGGACTCGGGTTTGCCTCACAGGCAGGTTCTTTACATTATGGAACTATTAGAATATGCGGCCTCCCACAATTTCTTTTGGTTCAATGGGCGATTTTACAAACAAGACAAGGGTGTCGCCATGGGCGCTAAGTTCGCCCCGAGTTTGGCCAACCTTTACATGGCCAAATGGGAGGAGGATGTCGTCTGTGTTTCAACTAGACCCCAAGTCTTGTTGTGGGCTAGATACATAGATGACATCCTCCTCCTGTGGGATGGCCCAGAGGTTGATCTTGTTAACTTTATGGATTCCCTCAACATAAATGATAGAGGCATCCATTTGAGTCGAGAGATCAGTCCTGACAGGATTAATTTCCTAGATTTGACCATTTCCATTTCAAACGGCCATTTTGTCACTTCGACATTCTTTAAAGACACTGATAGAAATGCATTCATTCCTAATACCAGTTGTCATCATGCTTCATGGTTAAGATCAGTGCCGAAAAGCCAGTACCTTCGGTTAAAACGAAATTGTACTGAAAATACTACTTTTATTGAACAAGCTGATGTTCTCACTCAACGGTTTTTGGAGAAGGGATACTCAAGAGAATTTTTATCCGATACTTTGATTGCTGTTCATGAAATCAACAGGACCGATCTTTTGACGGTCAAAACAAACAAAGGAAATAGAGATCAGTTTAGGAGCCCCTTCATTACCAATTACTCATGCCAACATGCCAATGTGAGACATATTGTTGGCAAACATTGGCATATTTTGAAAAACGACAAGGTTCTTGGTGGGCTACTACCCGAAAGGCCTTGTGTGGTTTTCAGAGGTGCTCCATGCCTCAAAGAGCAATTAGCTCCTAACATCCTAAACCCTCCTAGCTCGGATTCTAAGTTCTTTGCAGAACTCACAGGATATTACAAGTGTGGCAAATGCCAGGTATGCTCCCTCAATGGGTGTACTTCCAGGAGAACCACTACATTTAGTTCCACTTGTACAGCAAAACACTACCCGATCAAACCATTTATCACCTGTTCAACCACAGGGGTAGTTTACATGTTGCAGTGCCCGTGTGGCCTACAATATGTGGGCAGGACTAAACGCCCCCTACAGGTTCGATTAAATGAACATATTAACAATATCCGATTGGGGTACACCAAGCATTCGGTATCCAAACATTACCTCACTAAACACAAACAAAATCCAAAAGGCACTATATTTTTGGGGATAGATAAATTCAGCCCTCACTGGAGAGGGAGTCATCTGGTGAGAACTATCTCCAAATTGGAAATGTCTTGGGTCTATAAATTAAAAAGCTATACACCTTTTGGCCTAAACATAGAAGTTGACGTCAACTGTTTCATAGCTAATTCATGATTGATATGTATTATATTGTTTATTCCTTGTTTTCCTAATTATTCAGTTTAGTTCTTTTTATGTTATTTACTAAAGTATATTTGAGTTACAAATGTATGCAGGCTCGATGTGGAATTCAGCTAACGCTGAGGGCCCCAAACTTTTTGTTTCATCTACACATTGGGGCCAGTCGGGCCTCCCCCAGTCCTCCTTTTTTATGGGGACTAATTTTTAGTTTCCATGTATATTTGCATGGCATTTTGTATAAACTCATGGTCTTTAGTGCAGTCCATGGAATTATAGACACTAAGATTTTTTCATGGTATCTTGCGTTTCTCAGTTTTGATATAACCTTTTTTATGTTAGGCTTATTATAAGAGATTCTGAATACACAGCTATGTTTACTGGAGTATGTCATTCAGAGTGATATTGGCGTTCTTTCAATATGTTTCAATAAGGAATACGTCAGTAGATTTTAAATGAATATATGGCTGATTGTAATCTTTTTATTATTATAGTCCGTGATAATTGCGGTAAAATCCTTTTGGAATTATTTCCGCGTTTATGCATTTTAAATAGCTATTGTAGTTTTTATTTTTTCCTTTTTCATGTAATTTTGAGTGTGGGCGACGCGCGGTTCACCTTGCGCATTATGCCTAACTTTATCCAGTAACTAATATGGCGACAGTGCGGTGGGGTGTCTTCATCCACATCGAGGCTGCATGTGACGTCTGTTTACATTTATTGCGGTGAGTCAGAACGCCGCCTGTATCCCGTGACCAAGTCTTTCAGACGAAACGTAGGGAGGAGACGTTCTGACGTCACCGCGTGCTCCAATCGCTCTACCCGGAATACGGGCTGTTTGTTCTAAGCCAGCCGGCTGCTGTGTTTTATGCGATGCTTCTTCACTCTTGATGTAAGTGCAAGTCGTCTCTTTTTATTCTCAATAAAAAGGGTTTTATGCTATGTGAGGCCTTGTGTTTTATATGTGCCTGTTGATGACCCGTCGGGAGACACTTTACATCTGTAAACCAGGCTGTATGCAGTGGAGCTTCCTTGTGACCATCACCCGGCATCATAGATCGTATCAGGCTTATATATCATGTCTTTTTGGTAAGAGGCTATATATGATTTCGGTGGAGGTTTCATCTATACCACACTTTTCCAAGTTGATTTGTCAGCACCCGTGGGATCACTGCATTATAAACTTTTATATATGTTGATGGACTTATTTATCTGTGCACATGCTTAATCAGCATTTAAATCACCTATATATAATATTTAGCGCAATCTCTATTTTTTGGTCATATGGTTTCTGTGTAGTATAACACTTTTGGATTGCAGCTTTATTTTCTGTTGTCACATTAATGAGCGCAATAACATTTTTTCAAGATTTGTATTACTGCGTGTGGCCTTTAGGCCGCGTACACACGATCGAACATGTCCGCTGAAACTGGCAGACCAGTTTCAGCGGACATGTTCGATCGTGTGTACGGCCTATCGGACTGTTTTCAAGTGGGCAAAAGTTTCCAAACATGCTTAAAAACCTGTCCGCTGGAAACCTGTCCGTCGGACATGTTCGATCGTTAGTACACTAAATCATCGGACCAAAATCCTGTGCATGCTCAGAATCAAGTCGACGCATGCTTGGAAGCATTGAACTTCGTTTTTTCATCACGTTGTTGTGTTCTACATCACCGCGTTCTGGTCCGAGGGGATTTTGGCCCGATGGTGTGTATGCACTTTAGACCAACAGACCACTTCAGCCTGGTCCGATGAAAACGGTCCGTCGGACATGCTTCCTCGGACATGTCTGATCGTGTGTACGCGGCCTTAGAGAAATTTGTTGTACTGTTTACTGCTATCATCGGAAGTGAATAAAATTTATATTTTCAATTTGTCAACAGAAAATGAATAGAGGGTAAATCTCCAATGGGGTTAATACTTTTGGTTGCAACTAGGGATTCTCTCACATTCAAGGGATTTCCTTTCACCTCCCATTTTTTGGGAGAGATTATAAAAAAAAACATTATTTTATTCAAAATGTAAAAGGCTTTGCATTTAGTTTTACTGTAACAAAAATTAATTCACTTGCTAAATTCTGCTACTGGTTTGTTTAAAACTACTGACTGCATTTCGATTTAGATCTCATGGGCTATGTGGCAGTGAAAAAAAGTTCTCAACCTACACAAGAGACTCCTGGTTGGCATTGGATGGTCCCATGCGGTTAGCGTAATATCTTATATGCCTTTGCTACATCAATATTTCACATGAAAACAACATGAAGGTTCACCAAGCATGTAGTATTGGATGGTCCCATGCAGTGTAGCATAATATCTCATGTGCCTTTGCAACATCAACATTTCACATGAAAACAACATGAAGGTTTACTAAGTATGTAGTATTTATGGACAATATTTTATTTATGATAAAATATCCGAGACATCTGAAATGGTGAGCCAGTGTAATAAAAGAACCAAGTATGTAAAACTAGATATCTGAAATTCAGTTTTTCCAACCTGCACAGGTTCCTGAAGTATTGTCCCCAGCAGGAACACACTGACAAAACAACTGCAAGGACAGGGATGCAGTCTGTGAGTAGATCAGGTGCTTTACTTTGGTTGGCCCTACAACCTAGGACATGTGTCACATGTCTCCTTTGCATTCATTGTGGCTGTCATCCCAAGTATGATCCTTTAAACAAGCAAACCTAAATTGTGTGTAAAGCCAAAACTTATTTTTTTTATATATATTTTGAATAGAATAAGGAACAATTTTAAACCCCTATAATGTAAATGTTTGCTGTCTGTGTCCTGCTAGGGAAGATTTCCTTTTCACCAAAAAAAGGCTTTGCCTTTGAAAACACTTTAAATATATCCTGAACATTTGGTTTAGTATTATTTTGTACACCAAGTCTTACCTTCCCTTGTAACTGTATTTTAATCGTACAGTTGTTAGGAATTATTTTCATAGATAATATAGTAAATTATAGAATCTGATATGTAAAAAAATTGAATTCCAGAATAACGCCTAATCTCAAAACCAAAAACAAGAGCTCATGAAATGCTGCACCAGATCTAATAAAATATTACAATTACTGGTTATAGCTGCTCCCTTAAAACATAGATTTATCCTCAAACCCAGTCAAACAAATTGTATCAAACAGGTTAATAAAAATAAACATCAACACATATATGAATATTAATATGAACCAGGTAGCTCTTCAACATGTATATAATCAAACAACCAAGTAACGTGACTAGGTATCGTCAAAGAGAGTCGGGAGCGAAGACAACTATCCCCCCTACACAAGAGGCAGTGTGTGGTAGGAGACGCCATGAGTTTTGCTGACACTGGGCTGACATGTGGTACAGTGATTCATGCTGATGTGATTTATCTTTTCTGTGAGTGCATAACCTGATGGATTTTTAAAGGTGTATTAATTAATTTTTAAAAACAAGATTACGCTATGTCAGTTCCCTCTGTTTCTTCCTATATGAACACTAAGTAAACTGAGTGACTAATTGGGAGAGAGCGGAAGCACCTTCTTAAGGATCGTCCTTTTTACATACTTACATGCCAGCAGTCTGAAAGTTCTGGGGTAAGAGTTTAAACAAGAGGGGGCTTCTGTCTGCACAACCCCCTCTGTTTATCTGAGCATGCGTGTGGAGGTGACATACGGGTATATGCCGCAGTAATATTGTGGATCCTTCCTTTTTCCTTTGGGATTAAATGGACTTTTTATTATAATTTCACCTTTATAGAATTAGGACCTCACATTATGGACTTTTTCTGAATCAAATGAAATACATGTTGTTTGATTATATACATGTTGAAGCGCTACCTGGTTCATATTAATATTCATATATGTGTTTATGTTTATTTTTATTTTTATTGACCTGTTTGATACTATAGAATCTGATAGTTTAAATAATTACTGGATTTCTATCCTTACCTGTACTTCACAATACAGATTATTTTTCCCTAATACATTCATGATTAATATATTAATGTCACTGATGAACAACACACATTTCTATTCTTTGCCTAATACACTTTTTGGATACAATGTATTACATTTTAAGAAATGTACGGTATCTTCTTTTTAAGCACATGCAATGCATTTTAATTTTACATTTTCAGGCTATCATATTTATACAATTACAGATCTGATACTAAAATCTTTTTATTTTATTTTTTTAAACCAGTGAAAGACATTTCAATGTTTCAGCTTATTTTTATACCTTTAAAAAGGGAAACAAGATTTAAGGTATTGTAGAATCAGTGGCATTGCAAGGCTTGTTTGGTTATTTGGCTACCATGGTTCTCTAACTTCAGCCTGCACTCTAGAACAGGCTTTCTCAACTGGGATGTTTCAGCACTCTGGTGTGCCGTCTGCCAGGGGTGCACCGGTATCCTGGTTGAAAAATGCTGACTGGCTTCTCTACCTCCGTGCTGAGAGTGGGAGCTGGATTAGGGCTATATGGGCCTAGCCATGAACAGGGGAAGGCTTATTCCTGAGTCCAAGTGAAATAATCACAATGAAATACAGTGATGTGGAAGTCCATATATGTGTATTGACCACGTATTGTGGAAAAAACTCCTTCCAAATGGGACCACTGGATATTGAATGGCCGATAACCAAAGGGAATCACAGTTACTTCACACAAAGAGGATAAAATACTCTTACCCTGTGTTGTGGACTCATTTGAGAAAGTGATGTAATGAACTTCCTTAATTTATAAACATAAATATTTTGGTTAAAAGTGTACATGTCATTCATAATTGGTCATTCATATTGGTACAAAAAACTCAATCTCTGAATTGCACAAAGGCATATATAGTCCAGAATTACCAACATAATATCATGCATATAGTGCCATAACAAAACACAGGTGTGTCATTTGGGTCACATGTACAGAAACTTCCACAGTCCACCAAACAGTATATACTAGAATTCTCTGTGTCACCCCAATATAGACCATTTACCATGCAATACCATATAATAAATGTAATAGGCCTAATGGGCCAAATTATCAGACTCTTAGTACAGATGGTTAAGTCATCTCACTGGCAGCAGTGTGCCCTTCATCCATAAAGGGGCTGATGAATGCAGGGAATCTTCACACAGGAAATCCCCACACAGGGGACACCCTGCAAACACAAAAATTCCCACGTGGGAAGCACCCTGCGTCACTCCCTCTCATATGAGTCGCCTCACTGGTCTCCAAGGAGAGAGCATCCTTTGCCGCTCCATGCGGCCATGTCAGTCGGCGCTACGGCACCTGAAACTGACGTCACGGCACTAGCATGGATTGGCCAACATGCCTCCATCCAATAAGAGCTCTGAATTGCGAATCACGTGACCATAACAATAGGTCACATGATCGGGTCATTGCATATGCATATCACTAATAAAAGGATGGCTCTAATTCCCATCTTAGAGATGGGAAAAAGAGGGTTGAGAAACAAAGAAAGAATATAAAAAATTACCACCCATCTAGTGTAAAAAAAAAAAATACATACTGTGACAGGGTACTAGATTGTATGTACACCAGTGAGAGGCTGGAAAGGTCAGTTTTCCCTGCCCTGGAAGGGGTTAAGCCTGGCCAACAGGTAAACCTCCTCTCTTCCCCCTATTAATTAACAGTCACCTGGTAGGGAAATGGGAAGTGAGAGCTCAGTGTGAGAGGTATGCTGAGCTGGACGGACAGGTTGGAAACTGTCTGCAAGGAAGGAACAAGGTCTGTCATAGATTTGTTTATTTTGGACTGGTATTCTGTTTGTTTTGTACTGGAGGCCGGAATAGCCCCTCCAGTACAGTGTAGTGAGGGACACTGCTGTCAGTTAGCCTCCTAAATTGGAGTAGGCCATTTTGTTTTTGTATTATTTATTTTTGAGTGCAATAAAGCCATATTTATTGCTTAAGATCAGCGACTTTGCTGCATGACATTATCGCTATTTCTACGACTTTGTCACAAGTGGTGGTCAGAAGTGGGATGTTTGCTGTGGTACCGGTCAATGTACAGTTACAGTGGCCTTAAAGGTACAGGACCCAGAAAATGGAAGATATTGTGAAAGCCCTGTTACAAGCGGTCTCTGTGCAACAAGAAACTAATAGACAGGTAGCTGCAGCGCAACAAGAGACTAATAGACAGATAGCGGCCTCAGCTGCTGCACAACAAGAAACTAATAGACAGGTAGCTGCAGCGCAACAAGAGACTATCATACAGATAGCGGCCTCAGCTGCAGCACAACAAGAAACTAATAGACAGCTAGCTGAAGCACAAAAGTCAGACCATGCTGTTCTCAAAGCAACCCTGGATCACATGACTACCCAAGGGTCTTCTAACCCACCAGCAAGGGGGGTAAGCCAAATACGTGCCAGCAGCTGTCTGCAGAAAATGACCCCGGATGATGATGTGGAGACTTACCTACTGGCGTTCGAACGGACCGCTACCCGAGAAGGCTGGGCCCCGGAACAGTGGGCTGGAATCATTGCACCCTTCCTCCTGGGAGAAGCACAGAAAGCCTATTTTGATCTGGATGAGGTGGCTGCTGCAGACTATCCCAAACTGAAAGGAGAGATCCTGGCTCGCTTAGGGGTGACTTCCACAGTGAGGGCCCAGCGTTTCTACAACTGGAGGTTTAAAGAAGGAAAAGCGCCAAGATCCCAGATGTTCGATTTAATTCATCTGGCGCGGAAGTGGCTCAAACCAGAGTCTCAAACCCCTGCACAGATTATAGAAGCGCTTGTACTGGACCGTTACGTGAGAGAGCTTCCAAATGGCCTCCGGGAGTGGGTCACTCAGGGAAATCCCCTGGACTGCGATAGTATGGTCGCACAAGTGGAGCGGTACCTATCTACCAAAAGTTTGGACCAATCTCTCTCTAGGACGATCGGGAAAATACAGAGACCAGGAGGCCGGAGGAGTGGAGTGGAAGCAGACTTCGGATCCGGAGCCCGTTTCTCCAAACCTGACTTTAGAAGTCAAAACCCTGGGAAAGAGGACCACCCTAGGAGAAACTCCATAACTTGTTTTGAGTGTGGCGCCAAAGGACATGTCAGGGCGAGATGCCCCAATCTTCCTGAGCCAATGCAGTGTGGACTAGGGGAAGATTCCTCTGACTTTTGTGGGCTCATTTGTTTAGCAGGCCTGGTAGAAGGGGGACATACCTTCCGAGTACCTGTCCTGCTGGACAAACAAGAGACAGTGGCCCTGGTGGACTCTGGCAGTGCCCTGACTTTGGTAGCCAGTAAATTGGTAAAACCTTGTTGGATTCAGAAGCATAGAACCATGGGGGTGTTGTGTATTCATGGGTGTACTGTGCGGTATCCTACTGCCAACATAGAAGTGTCAGTACAGGGCAGTTTGGTAAGGATCGTAGCTGTGGTAGTTCCTCGTCTACCATATCCTTTGATAATAGGAAGGAATTTCCCTAATTTCCACGCTCTGTTACAGCCCCCTGTGAGGGGAGAACAAGGGGAACCTGAAGTGGAGCAGAGAAATACAGGGGTCCATGAAGTATTTCCCTTTGCTCATCCTGACTTGTATATCTCTAATCCAAAAAGAGGTAAAACAAGACGGGAACGCAGGGAGAGCAAGCTACGATTTAATAGGGCTGTCCAGGAAGTCCTGTTGAATCAGCGTGGGGAGCAGTCCAGGAGAGGTGGGGCCCCACGACAGACAGAAGATGAGGCAGAAGTTGGTCAACCGGAACCCGCCCCAGAGGCTACCAGTGAAGACGATGAAGGGGATACAGATACCCTGGATATCTCGGGTAGTGGCTTTGGCCGTAACCAGGCAGATGATCCCCTGCTGCAGGAAGCCAGGAGTAATGTTGTAGAGGTTAATGGGGTACCAGTAGAAGGGGTAACAGGAAAGGCCTATCCCTATTTTATCCTTAAAAACGATCTTCTTTACAGAGTAACCTCCGATGAGGGACAAGAGCTTGAACAACTGGTTGTGCCTTCATCATACACCCGAAAAATCCTAGATTACTCTCACTCTCATCTGCTGGGGGGACACTTAGGGGTGGAGAAAACACAAGAACGGGTGCTCAGGAGGTTCTTCTGGCCTGGGGTATATGAGGGGATTAAAAGGTATTGTGCTTCTTGCCCAGAATGCCAGCTGGCATCTCCCAGACCGAAGTTGAGAGCCAGCCCCACTCATACCTCTCCCCATAGTTGACGTTCCGTTTGAGAGGATTGGCATGGACCTAGTGGGTCCCTTAGAGAAAACAGCTCAAGGTCACCAGTACATCCTTGTCATCGTCGATTATGCCACCAGATACCCAGAGGCCATTCCACTACGTAAGGCGAATGCTAAAAGTATTGCAAAAGAGTTGGTTCAGATGTTTACACGGGTGGGGATACCCAGGACATTGCTCACGGATCAGGGGACTCCGTTTGTCTCCCGTATTATGAAAGAGCTATGTCAACTATTTAATGTACAGACTCTGAGAACGTCAGTGTATCACCCCCAGACAGATGGGTTGGTAGAAAGGTTTAACCGGACCCTAAAGGGGATGTTGAGGAAAGTCGTTAGCAGGGATGGGAAGGATTGGGACTTGTTACTTCCTTACCTGTTGTTTGCAGTTCGAGAGATTCCCCAAAGTTCTACGGGCTTCTCCCCGTTTGAGCTTTTATATGGTAGGCATCCCAGGGGTATTCTGGATATCCTAAAGGAAACCTGGGAAGAACAGGGGGTAACTGGGACCAATGTCCTCCAGTATGTTGAAGATATGCGGGTGCGTATGGCTCAGATTGCCCCTCTTGTTCGCCAGCATATGGAGCAGGCGCAGAGTAGGCAGAAGTCCTACTATGACCAGAGGGCCCTAGTGAGACAGTTTGAAAGAGGGGACAGAGTAATGGTTCTAGTACCCACCGCAGAAAGCAAACTTCTAGCACAGTGGCAGGGACCCTATGAGGTGTTGGAAAAAGTGAGCCCAGTAAATTATAAAGTTAGTCAGCCGGGACGCCGGAAAAAGGAGGCCGTGTTCCACATAAACCTTCTTAAGCCATGGAGGACTAGAGAGGACTGCATGGCCGCAGTGGGGGACACCACACCTGGTCCACAGGCACCTAGTCCTTCGGTGACAATCTCTCCAGAGCTGACACCTGAGCAAATAAAAGAAGCTAGAGGCTTGGTTGAGAGGAATAACGATGTTTTCTCCCCCAACCCTGGACAAACCCGAGAGATTACCCATGACATTATTACAGAACCAGGGGTTGTCGTAAGAGTGAAGTCTTACCGCATTCCGGAGGCCAAGAGGGAAGCTGTAAGGGCTGAAATCAGGAAAATGCTTGAGCTTGGAGTGATAGAGGAGTCTCATAGCCAGTGGTGCAGCCCCATTGTTCTAGTGCCCAAACCTGATGGGTCCATCAGGTTTTGTAATGACCTCAGGAAGTTAAACGAGGTGTCTAAGTTTGACGCCTACCCCATGCCTAGGGTGGATGAACTAGTAGAGCGATTAGCCAAAGATAGGTTCTTCACCACGTTGGATCTGACAAAGGGTTATTGGCAGATCCCATTGACAAAGCACGCCCGAGAGAAGACAGCCTTTGCCACTCCTGATGGCCTATTCCAGTACAGGATCATGCCTTTTGGCCTCCATGGGGCTCCAGCCACTTTTCAAAGGCTAATGGATAAGTTGCTCAGGCCCCACACTGAGTATGCAGCCGCATACTTGGATGATGTGATCATTCATAGCCCGGACTGGGAAAGCCATCTGGATAAAGTACAGGCAGTCTTGGACACTCTTAGAAGAGCGGGTCTGACAGCTAACCCCTCTAAATGTGCCTTGGGTCTAGCAGAGGCTAGATACTTGGGTTACCTGGTTGGCAGAGGACTTGTTAAACCACAGATGAACAAGATAGGAGCTATACAGAGCTGGCCCAGACCATTGAGGAAAAAACAAGTCAGAGCTTTCTTGGGGATTGTAGGCTACTATCGGAGGTTTATTCCTCACTTTGCTACGAGGGCTGCTCCGCTCACAGACCTTATTAAAGCCAGAAGTCCAGACACTGTAAAGTGGAACAGCGAGGCTGAGGAAGCCTTTGCTGGTCTGCGGGCAGCGCTTTGTGCCCAACCTGTGCTTGTGGCTCCTGACTTTAGAAAGGAGTTCTTTCTCCAGACCGATGCCTCAGAGGTGGGTCTGGGTGCAGTTTTGTCCCAATATGTGGATGGTGAGGAACACCCTGTGCTGTATTTGAGTCGGAAGTTGTTACCTCGAGAACAGCGCTATGCCACAGTGGAAAAAGAGTGTTTGGCAATCAAGTGGGCAGTAGAAACACTCCGCTACTATTTGTTGGGCAGGCGGTTTACCCTCGTCACAGACCATGCTCCGTTAAAGTGGATGCACACCAATAGGGACAAGAACGCTCGGGTCACGAGGTGGTTTCTGTCCCTACAGCCCTTTACTTTTGTGGTACGACATAGGGCAGGTCTCCTCCACAGTAATGCAGATGCTCTGTCCCGAGTGCATGGGTTTGTAGAGATGGCCGCTTCCCACCCAAGTGTTAAGCTGGGGGGGAGGATGTGTGACAGGGTACTAGATTGTATGTACACCAGTGAGAGGCTGGAAAGGTCAGTTTTCCCTGCCCTGGAAGGGGTTAAGCCTGGCCAACAGGTAAACCTCCTCTCTTCCCCCTATTAATTAACAGTCACCTGGTAGGGAAATGGGAAGTGAGAGCTCAGTGTGAGAGGTATGCTGAGCTGGACGGACAGGTTGGAAACTGTCTGCAAGGAATCCGGGATCCTCCGGGGTAATTGACCACGCTATAGAAAGTGCACCTCAACTCAACTCAACTCAACTCAACTCAACTCAACTCAACAAGGTCTGTCATAGATTTGTTTATTTTGGACTGGTATTCTGTTTGTTTTGTACTGGAGGCCGGAATAGCCCCTCCAGTACAGTGTAGTGAGGGACACTGCTGTCAGTTAGCCTCCTAAATTGGAGTAGGCCATTTTGTTTTTGTATTATTTATTTTTGAGTGCAATAAAGCCATATTTATTGCTTATGATCAGCGACTTTGCTGCATGACATTATCGCTATTTCTACGACTTTGTCACAATACATAAATGAATTTTATTAAACGATGGCCTGGCACATATTCCTGATGACTTAACTTATTAGATATTAGATGATTGCAAATGTTTGCGCTGAATATGCACCCTTCCCACCCATAAGGAGGGATAAATAAACGTTAAAGAAGCATGAACATTTGCCTCATTAATTCTAAACTAATAGAACCAGATAAATGTAAAAATGAAACAAAAAACCTGCATGAACTGATATAACTGATATAATCAGCAATGGTGTGTATGGGCAGGCTGGTGACAATACCTGAATTATAATAGACCAATACCACTAATAGAATGTCCGTGCTAATGAGGGTAAAATGGCCCGAAACTGGAACACGAGCCCAGGGTACTCATGCCCGATTCATGTAACAATTGATGTCCCAATCGACATGCATACCGTGGGGCGAGTAACACCTGAGCTCATGTATCCAAAAAGTCTCGAGCCTAGAAACACCTCGTAGATAGGAGTTGCCCCATCCGATGCGGGGCAAACCTATTTATAACCTGGAATTATGTGCCGTTAGGGTCCTTTTCATGATGTTCTAAATAGTGACGGGACACAGTGTGCTTAGGGCAGCCTTTACGGATTTTAGCCAGATGTTCACTGTCCCGAATTGAAAAATTCCTGATCGTACGCCCTACATGTACGCCCTACATATTGCAACTTGCAAGGGCAAGTTATCAGGTAGACTATAAAATTGGTGAAACAGGTTGTAAAATATTTCATATTATACATGTGTTTGGTCGCAGTAGAAATAAAAGTGTCAGTTCTACGTCTACCTGAAATATTAACAACACACACGTTACACTTCCGGCAGGGATGGTAACCGTTAGCCTCAGGAAAAAAATAAAAGTTATTTTCGGAGGATCAATGGTATTAGGGGCTATATCACTCTGAATAGAGCGTGTGCCCCTAAAGATAACCCCGGCCCGCTCTGGTAGGGAGGGTCCAAGAATTTTGTCACTGCATAATACCTTCCAGTGCCTAGTGTCATTAGAAGCCTTTACACATATAAAAACTATTAATATTACTTGTCTGAATACTTTCCTTGTTATCAAGGGGTGACTAAGATTACAATGAAATATTGTGTACAGATAAGTGTGAACGAACCCTATCAACAACCAGAATTTTAAATGTGTTTATTTAATACAGATATTTATATATAGAGGTCTGCTGATTTGCACAGTGCTTAAGATATAGTTGTATATTGTACATTTACTGCAATCCTTATCCTCAAGGAGCTTACAATTTAAGGTCCCTACCTTACATGTATACATTCACATACTAAGGCCAATTTAAACAAGAGCTGATTCACCTACCAGCATGTCTTTGGTGTCTGGGAGGAAACCACAGTCCATACAAGTGGGAACATGAAAAATTCCATGCAGCTAGTTTCACGGAGGGATTAACGATGACCCTAGTGCTGCAAAGCAGAAGTTCTAATCACCAAGCCACTGTGCTGTTTATTTCAAATCAAAATCCTGACCTCAACCCGATAGAACACATTTGTGATGAATTAAAGTGGAGACTTAAAGTCAGGCCTTTACGTCCATCAACAGTGCTTGACCTCACAAATGCGCATCTGGAAGAATGCACAAATATTCCCATAGACACACTCCTAAACCTTGTGGACAGCCTTTCCAGAAGAAGTGAAGCTGTTATAGCTGCAAAGGGTGGGCCACCTCAATATTGAACCCTACAGACTAAGACTGGGATGCCATTAAAGTTCACATTCATGTAAAGGCAGGCGTCCCAATACTTTGGTAATATAGTGTATATATAAATAGGTATGTGGGCCCCTTAGAAATAACCTGTTTTCTGCAGCAATGTGCCATACAATGTGATATGCTCCTCACACCAAATCTAAACAACAAACACAGTGGGGCTGATTTACTATTGAAGCTGCGCTGCGCCGGTACATGCCTTAATTAGTGCGCTGGATGAAGCCTTAATTAGGTGCATGAACCGGTGTAGCACAGCAGCGCAATGCAATTGATAAGTAAAGCTGCCGCCGAACTCCCTGTTAAAGTCTATGGGGGGAAATCTTAATTGTTAATTTTAAAGGCTAATCTGCAAGTTTTGTCCTAAAAAGTGTTTGGGGACCTCAGTCCTGCCCCAGGGGACATGTACCAATGTTTTTTTTTTTTTTTAAACGGCCGTTTTTTCGGGAGCAGTGATTTTAATAATGCTAAAAGTGCAACAATAAAAGTGTACTATTCCTTTAAATTTCGTACCATGGGGGGCTCTAATGTCAGCATGTGAATAAGCGCACTTTTCCCGTGGTTAGAAATGTCTCTGCACAAAATGATATTCTACAAAGAAAAAAAGCCGTTTAAAACTGACTCGCGGCTATAATGAATTGTCGGCTCCCGGCAATTGCAGGAGAATTCATTCATAAAAAACACCAAAAAAAAGCGTGGGGGTCCCCCCAAATTCAATAACCAGACCCTTTAGGTCTGGTATGGATATTAAGGAGAACCCCGACCGTCAATTTAAAAAAAAAAATGACGTGGGGTTCCCCCCAAATATCCATAACCAGACCCTTCAGGTCTGGTGTGGAATTTAAGGGGAACTCCACCCCAAATTAAAACAAAAATGGCGTGGAGTCCCCCCTAAAATCCACACCAGACCCCTTATCTGAGCACGTTGACCTGGCCGGCCGCAGAAAAGAGGGGGGGACAGAGCGCCCCCCCCTCTCCTGAACCGCACCAGGCCACATGCCCTCAACATTGGGAGGGTGTTTTGGTGTGCCCCCCAAAACACCTTGTCCCCATGTTGATGAGGACAAGGGTCTCTTCCCCACAACCCTTGCCCGGTGGTTGTGGGGGTCTGCGGGCAGGAGGCTTATCGAAATCTGGAAGACCCCTTTAACAAAGGGGCCCCCCAGATCCCGGCCCCCCCCCGTGTGAATTGTTAATGGGGTACATTGTACCTCTACCATTTCACCAAAAAATAAATGTAAAGGGTTAAAAACGACAAGAGCCGGTTTTTGACAAGTCCTTTATTAGCTTCTTTCTTCTTCTTTTCTTCTTTCCTTCGGGTTTCTTCCTCCATCTTCTTCTTCTTCCTCTGCTTTTTTCTTGGGTCTTGTAGTGCCGCATCTTGACTGGCGTGTTCTTCCATCTTCCTCTCCTTCCGTTGTCCTTCTCGTCCGCATCTTCTTCTGGTTCTTCTTCGCCGGAGGCTCTGCTTCCAATTGAAATCCCCGCTGTATGCCGGACCCCGCCCCCCTCTGACGCCACGGGCAAGCTCTTAGGAAAGTCCCCGTGTGGTGCCTGTGCGTCAGAGGGGGGCGTGGTCACATGTCAGAGGGCGGGCAATTCAATTGGAAGCTTGTGCGCGGCTTCTTCTTTGCCGGAGTCGCCGCTTCCAATTGAATTGCCCGCCCTCTGACATGTGACCACGCCCCCCTCTGACACACAGGCACCACACGGGGACTTTCCTAAGAGTTTGCCCGTGGCGTCAGAGGGGGCGTGGTCCGGCATACAGCGGGGATTTCAATTGGAAGCGGCGCCTCCGGCGAAGAAGAACAAGAAGAAGATGCGGACGAGAAGGACAGCGGAAGGAGAGGAAGATGGAACAAGACGCCGGTCAAGATGCAGGAATAGAAGACCCAAGACAGAAGCAGAGGAAGAAGAAGATGGAGGAAGAAACCCGAAGGAAAGAAGAAAAGAAGAAGAAAGAAGATAATAAAGGACTTGTCAAAAACCGCCTCTTGTCATTTTTTACACTTGACACTTTTTTTTTTTTTGGTGAAATGGTAGAGGTACAATGTACCCCATTACCATTTCACACGGGGGGGGCCGGGATCTGGGGGGCCCCTTTGTTAAAGGGGTCTTCCAGATTTCGATAAGCCTCCTGCCCGCAGACCCCCACAACCACCGGGCAAGGGTTGTGGGGAAGAGACCCTTGTCATCAACATGGAGACAAGGTGTTTTGGGGGGCACCCCAAAGCACCCTCCCAATGTTGAGGGCATGTGGCCTGGTGCAGTTCAGGAGAGGGGGGGGCCGTGCTCTGTCCCCCCCTCTTTTCTGCGGCCGGCCAGGTCAACGTGCTCGGATAAGGGGTCTGGTGTGGATTTTAGGGGGGACTCCAAGCCATTTTTTTTCAATTTGGGGTGGAGTTCCCCTTAAATTCCACACCAGACCTGAAGGGTCTGGTTATGGATATTTGGGGGGAACCCCACGTCATTTTTTTTTTAAATTGACGGCGGGGTTCCCCTTAATATCCATACCAGACCTAAATGGTCTGGTTATTGAATTTGGGGGGATCCCCACGCTTTTTTTTTTGGTGTTTTTTATGAATGAATTCTCCTGCAATTGCCGGGAGCCGACAATTCATTATTGCCGCGAGTCAGTTTTAAACGGCTTTTTTCCTTCAGAATGTCACTTTTCACATGCTGACATTACACCCAGGGCCGCCATCAGGGGGGTACAGGCAGTACACCTGTAAGGGGCTTGGGGGTCCAGAGGTGCCCAGATGCCTGGAGGCCCCCAGGGCCCCAGATGGTAACCCTCCTCTTTTTTTAATATATTTTTTAATATTTTTTTATTTTTTATTAAAGGGCCAATTTTTTGTATTTTTTTTTTAGCAGGGCCCCGAGTGGCAACTCTCCATTTTTTCATTTTTTTTTAAAGATATTTTTTAATATTTTTTTTATTTTTATTTTATTAAAGGGCCAATGTTTTTTTTTAGGGGTCTGGAGGTCCCCAGTGGCCCAGAGATCCCCAGGGCTCCAGATGACAACCCCCCTTTTTTTTTATAAAAAAAATGATATATTTTTCTATTTTTGAATTTTTTTTTTTACATATATACATATATAATATTAAATTATTATTATAATATTAATATTATTAAATTATAAAAATGTTTTAAACGTTTTCTATTTTCTTTAATTTTTATTAAAAGGCTCAGAGGTCCCCAGGTTATAAAAATTTTTTTTAATTTTAATTTAAAAAATTTTTAAAGTGTATTTTGTTCGTGAACTCGAGAGAGAGGAGCCGGACTGCAGGAGTTGGAAGTAGGCAGACCCTCCCCCCGAAGGCAATCGCCATCCTTCTCCATGCCCCAGGTGGCAATGGCGGGTGTGAGGGGGGCCTCCCACTCACCCCGCCCTACCTGCTCCACTTGGGAGCCCGACTGGGGCCCAACAGGACCCCAATGGGGCAGAGGGACTCCCCCTATGAGGGAGTGAGGGGGTCTAGCCCACCCAGCCAGCCCCGTAGGTCCTTTGCCTCTCTTTATTTTAGGAGACCTCATGGCCAAAGTGCGTGTGTGTTAAACCAATTTCGTGTGCGTGCAAGTTTTTTTTGGGGGGGGGTGGGTATACTAAACACAGGCGTACCTTGCATAGGTGTGCACACCCACCGGGATCCGGGCTGAGAACACCAAACTCAATTCACATGTAGCCGAGACCGGGATCCGAACCCTTGACTGCAGAGGATAACGGCTTGTCAGCGCAGTGACAGTCACGTTGAGCCACCACAGCTCCCACCCCATGTTATTTTTGTTTAGATATTTTTTTAGTTATTTTTTATTAAAGGGCCCAGAGGTCCCCAGGCAACCCCCTTGTTTTTTTTTTAGATATATATATATATTTTATATATATATTTTTTTTTCTTCATTAAAGGGCCCAGAGGTTTATTTTTATTAAAGGGCCCAGAGGTCCCCATGGCCCCCGGATGGCTACCACCCTTTTTTTAATATTTTTTTTTCTATATTTATTTTTTTGTAAAGGAACCCCCCGCTTATCAAAATGCGGCAGCACCCCCCCCCCCCCCGGTTCTCTGCTCCAGGGGGCCCATGCCTGAAGCTGTGTAAGGGGCCCCATAATTCCTGATGGCGGCCCTGATTACACCCCCCCCCCCCATGGTACGAAATTTAAAGGAATATTTCACTTTTATTGTTGCACTTTAACCACTTCCATACAGCGCCTATTCTGGCACTTCTCTCCTTCATGTAACAATTATATTTTCTTCCTTGAAAATTACTCAGGACCCCCAAACATTAGATATATTTTATTAACAAACACCCTAAGGAATAAAGTGGCGGGCATTTTTTCTTACAAATTTCCAACGGTATTTGGGCCAAAATTTTTCAAATGCCTTTTTTTTTTTTGGCTTAAAAAAAAAAAGCTGTTTCATGAATGACAAAATAACAAAGCAGTAAAGCTAGCCCAATTTTTAGGGATAATGTGAAAGATGATGTTACACCGAGTAAATAGATACCTAACTTGTCACGCTTTCATATTGCGCACACTCATGGAATGGCGCTAAACTTTATTATTAAAAATCTCCATAGGCGACGCTTGACTTTTTTTTCAGGTTACCAGTTTTGAGTTACAGAGGAGGTCTAGTGCTAAAGTTCTTGCTCTCACTCTAACGCATGCTATGATACCTCACATGTGGGGTTTGAAGGGTGTTTACATATGTGGGTGGGACTTGCATGCGTGTTCGCTTCTGAGTGCGAGCTACTAGAGACAGGGGCATTTAAATGTAGGTTTTTTTTTGTTTTTGTTTTTTTAACTTAATATTTTTCTTTTTGCACTTGTTTGTCCCTTTTTTTTGTATTATTTTTCACTTTTCTTCCTATTACAAGGAATGTAAACATCCCTTGTAATAGGACTAGTGTGTGACAGGTCCTCTTTATGGAGAGAGGCGGGGTCAATAAGACCCCACATCTGTCCTCCAGGCTGGAAAGCATGGAATTGGAAAAAAAAAACAAAAAAAAACCCACTGATCTCATGCTTTCAGCTGCGATCATGTTTGTTCAGCACAGTGGTGTAGTGTATAGCATGTTCACCTAGCAGCAAAAGGGTTGCTGGTTCGAATCCCGCCCGTGACACCATCTGCCTGGAGTTTGCATGTTCTCCCTGTGCCTGCGTGGGCTTCCTCCCACAATCTAAAATAATGCTGTAAATTGGATCCTGTCTAAATAAGGCCTAATATGCAGTAGGAGATTTAGGTTTTGTGCTGCCCTAGGCCTGACCAAATTTCGGCACCCCCTAATAGAAAAATGACCCACCCTTCCTGTCAAGGCCACACCCTGTTTTTTTATGACCCGCCCAGGAATTTTCAGGGGACACACACAAGTTCTGTGGGGGGGGGGCACAGGAGTCCCTTAATTTGCCTAGTTTTTCTATCACTTCCTGTTTGGCTATGGGGCAGGAAGTGAGGGCCAATCTCCCCAAACGGACAGGGATAATACAAAATAAACTGACAGGGCTTATAACCCTTCCCCCCCCAACTCTATCCAAAATGAAAGAAAACAAAAAGAAGAAGTGTTGATTATAGTTCCAGTTTAACCCCAAATTTCAGATAATTTTATTGAGAGGCTTAAGAAAATATAACCATGCCAATAGGCCAGGATCCAGCGTTGCTAATATGTATGAATGTGTGTTAGGAACCCCCACAAACACCAACCAATGTTAACTAAACAATTTTTTTGTTTGTTTTGGGGATGCCTGCACCCCTGATAGGGTAAAGACACCTCACAAATGTTGTCACTTTCTACTTAATTCATTCACTTCCTGCCACATAGCCAAACAGGAAGTCAGGAAAAAAACTGAGTAATGTCTTGTTGGGGACACACAGATCAATCTAAATAGTTTCCCATTTTGGAAATTGCATTTTGCTGTGTACACCCCAAATTAGTAGGGATCTTGGACTTTGGGGTCCATTTACTAAAGGCAAATCCACTTTGCACTACAAGTGGACAAGCAAGGAAGAAAAATAAAAACTTGGCGGGATTGGATGTTAAAACCATCAGTGCTTCCCTTCTGATTTTCATTGACTACGCTTCTATTGCAGAGCGGCTTTGCCTTTACTAAACCCCAAAGTAACTAATCATTTGGGGTGTACACAGCAATGCAATTTGCTTAATGGGGACACTAGTTAGTTTGACCTGTGACCCGAAGAAAAGACCATTGGTAGGGTTTTAACCTCACTTCCTGTTCAGCTGTGTGACAGGAAGTGAAGCCAATTTTAAGAAAAGGGACACAAAGCCCAACCTAAAAACACTAGCAGGGGTTCTAACACTCACTTGGCTTCCCTCAAACAACCCACAATTAGAATGGGATTGTCTTGTGCTAGTTTCAAGCACAGCGCTGTAAATCAGCACTTCAAGGCTGTCCACCAATACACCACCCCCCTCCCAAACAGGCCTTGTTTGCAGGTTTTCCTTCATCTTGCACATGTGCTTTAAAAAGTCAGTCTGGACATCAATTCTGGGAAACAATACTTACCGCTTTGTCCTTCCTTTTCTGGTGACTAAACATGGCATAAAACATTTCATGCATACACACCAGGAAAGAGCTTAGAGACAAATCACACTTGATGGTTTAGGCCCAAACTATTTCAGCTGCAGCTGTTAAAATCCGTAGCAGGAAAAAAATATCACAAAACAAACTTCAAAATTTGAAAGTAATTGTATTGGTCCACAAAACAAGGAAAGCAAGACAAAATATAAAAAAAAAAAAACACACACAAAAAAAAAAAATAGACCTAGGTTTAGTTCACACAGTAATTTGAATATGGTTCATGCTTTTGAAATAACAGGATAGACCCACAGGATTAAAACATTAGTCATTAACATCTTGAGAAATATTTTGCAAAATTATGCAGCAGACAAAACATCAAAGTGAAAATCATTATATCAAACAATTGCCCCCCCCCCCCCAAAAAAAAAAAAAACTTGCTCCAAAACATCTCTGTTTCGCTCCGCCATTCCTTCCAGCCAGCAAGTCTGCCCCCTCTCAGGGCAGCTGACGTGCTCTATCCACGCTTTTTATAACATGTGTGCTGATGAACCAATTGGAAACACATGAAGAAATGTCAGCCTCTAGTTTGTGTGCACTTGTAACTGCTTACACCTGTTAAGGATGTCCTTAAATTACTAAGCCAAAAAACAAGCTTTCTGAGCATGCTCAGAAAGATGCATGTCATTTTCAGGGACAAACACCCTGCTTAATTTTCTAAGTGTTTGAGCATGCCCAGTTCACTCGAGATGCATTACCAGAATCAAATCTGCAATGGCGGATGAAAGCATGAGAGATGTTTTTTTATTTTTTTCCCCCTGAACTGATGATTTACAACCTGAAGGGGAGGTCTTATTGAATTTTTACGCAACAAACATAAATAATAATAATTAAAACGCCCCTGTCCCTAGTAACTCGCAGTCAGAAGCGAACACGCACCATTTTTTTTTCAGGTTACCAGTTTAGATTTACAGATGAGGTCTAGTGCTAAAAGTATTTCTCTCGCTCTTACGCACGCTATGATACCTCACATGTGTGGTTTGAACGATGTTTACATATGTGGGCGGGCCTTTACGTTAGAGCGAGAGAAATACTTTTAGCACTAGACCTCCTCTGTAACTCTAAACTGGTAACCTGAAAAAAAAAAAAGTGGTGCCTATGGGTATTTTCAAGTACTGAAGTTTGGCGCCATTCCATGAGTGTGTGCAATATTAAAGCGTGACATGTCAGGTATCTATTTACTCGGTGTAATATCATCTTTCACATTATGGCCATAAATTGGGCTAACTTTAGTGTTTTCTTAATTTTTAACCACTTGAGCCCCAGACCATATTACTGGTCACTGACCGGGCCAATTTTTGCGTTTCGGCACTGCGTCTTTTTAACCGACAATTGCGCGTTTGTGCGACGTGGCTCCCAAACAAAATTGGCTTCCTCTTTTTTCACCCACAAAATGTTTTTTTTTTTTGTTTGGTGGTATTTGATTTTTTTTTCTTATTTTTGCTCGAACCAAAAATATAGCGACAATTTTGAAAATAAAAAGACAACTTTTTTACTGTTTGCTATAATAAATCTCCCTAAAAATATATATAAATAAACTTGTTTGCCCTCAGTTTAGGCCGATACGTAATATTCGACATATTTTTGGTTCTAAAAAATCGCAATAAGCGTTTGATTGGTTTGGGCAAAAGTTATAAATAGGGGTTAGTTTTATGTTTTTTTTCGGAATATATTTTTGTTTTACTAGTAATGGTGGCGATCAGTGATTTTTATGGCTACTGCGACATTATGGCGGACACATTTTTGGGAGCTTTGGCATTTTTCTAGCGACCAATGGTATACAAATGCATTGCTTACTATAAAAATGTCACTGGCAGGGAAGGGGTTAACACTAGGGGCGAGGAAGGGGTTGATTATGTTACCTGGGTGTGTTCTAACTGTAAAGGGGGTGGGACTGACTAGGGGAAATGACAGATCGCTGTTCATACATTGTATGGATAGACGAGCAGGCATTCCCCCCCTGACAGGACCGGGATAAAGGGGAACTCCACACCAAATAAAAAAAAAACGGCGTGGGGGTCCCCCTCCAGGTGCACAATAGGCTCTTAGATTTGGTCTGGAACATAAGGGGTTAAACCCACGCCAAAGAAACGGCGTGGGGTTCCCCCTCAGATCCAGACCAAACCCTTATCCCAGGCACGCAGTCTGGCCTGACAGGAATGGGGGTGGGGACGAGCGAGCGCCCCCCCTCCTGAGCCGTACCAGACCGCATGCACTCGACATGGGGGAGTGTGTGCTTTGGGGGAGGGGGACAATGCCCCCCCACCCCAAAGCACTCTTGTCCCCATGTCGATAGGGACAAGAGCCTCTTCCCGACAACCCTGGCCGTTGGTTGTCAGGGATTATCAGAATCTGAGAGCCCCCTCTAATAAGGGGGCCCCTAAATTCTGGCCCCCCACCCTATGTGAATGAGTATGGGGTACCCCTACTCATTCACCGGGTGGAAAAGTGTAAACACAAATAAACCACACAGAATAAAATAATGTATTAGTCAGCTCCGGGGGGGTCTTCTGCCGGGGCCCCCCACCACCACCCCATTGGGCCCCGGGCTACGCCGTTTTCTTCCGGGGGGAGGCACACCCACCGATGCTCTCCGCCATGTTCGGCCGGGCCCCCACCCCAAATTAAGCTCTTTTACATCCGGGGGGGCCGGCCGAAAACGGCGGAGAACAACGGGGGGCGTCACTCCTCCTCGGTCTTCTAGAGCCGTCTTCTGCTGGGGGCTCCTGCCTCCCGCGGGCTGATGGCTGTCTTCCGCCGGGGGGGAGACACCCACCGATGCTCTCCGCCATGTTTGGCCGGGCCCCACCCCAAATTAAGCTCCTTTACGGGGGGGGGCGGCCGAAAAAAGGCGGAGAACAACGGGGGGTGTCGCTCCTCCTCGGTCTTCTAGAGCCGTCTTCTGCCGGGGAGGGGCGACAACCCAGCCCGGTCTTCGCTGCCGCCTTCGTCGGCTTCTGCCTGGCTCCTCCTGGGGCCAGGGCTTCTTTCGCTGTCTTCCGCCGGAGGGCGCCACTCTCCGGGCTTCTCGTCGCTGTCTTCCGCCGCGGGGTGACACTTGCGGGCTTTTTCGGTGGCCTCCGCTTCTGTCTGGCTCTTCCGCTGGGGCCAGGGCTTCTCTCCGCTGTGTTCTTCCATTGGATGTTGACACGACGAGGTCCGGCGCTGAAATGCCGACAGAGCGGTGGGCACCGACTTATATTGGCATAGGGCGTGGGCGTGGTGATGCACCATGTGACCTCAACCCATGTGACATCACTGGGCATGATGGGAATGTGATGTCACATGGGTTAAGGTCACATGGTGGCATCACCACGCCCACGCCCTATGTCAATATAAGATGGTGCCCACCGCTCTGTCGGCATTTCAGCGCCGGACCTCGTCGTGTCAACATCCAATGGAAGAACAGCGGAGAGAAGCCCTGGCCCCAGCGGAGGGGCCAGGCAGAAAACGTCGAAGCCCACTGCCCTCCCCCACAAGCACGGAAGCTTCGTGGTGAAGGGGGCGGCAGCGGAAGACGACGGCGAAGACCGGGGTGGTATGTGCGACCCTCACCCCGGCAGAAAACGTCGAAGCCCGCTGCCCTCCCCCACAAGCACGGCAGCTTCGTGGTGAAGGGGGCGGCGGCGGAAGACGGCGACACAGCGACGAGAAGCCCTGGCTCCGCGGAAGAGCCAGGCAGAAGAGGCTATCTAGAGCCCCCCCGGCAGAAAACTACGAAGCCCGCGGCCCTCCCCCCTGAAGCAGGAAGCTTCGTGGTGAAGAGGGCTGCGGCGGAAGATGACGGCAAAGACCGGGGTGGGATGTGCGACCCTCACCCCGGCAGAAAACGTCGAAGCCCGCTGCCCTCCCCCATAAGCACGGGAGCTTCGTTGTGAAGGGGACGGCGGCAGAAGACTGCGGCGGCGAAGACCGGGGTGGGTTGGCGGAAGACCCCCCGGGGCTGACTAATAAATTATTTTATTCTGTGTGGTTTATTTGTATGTACCCCATACTCATTCACATAGGGCGGGGGGCTGGAATCTGGGGGCCGCCTTATTAAAGGGACTCCCAGATTCTGATAGGCTCCCGCCCGCATACCCCGACAACCAACGGCCAGGGTTGTCGGGAAGAGGCTCTTGTCCCTATCGACATGGGGACAAGAGTGCTTTGGGGGGGGGCAGTGCCCCCCTCCCCCAAAGCGCACACTCCCCCATGTCGAGGGCATGCGGTCTGGTACGGCTCAGGAGGGGGGGGGCGCTCGCTCGTCCCCACCCCCATTCCTGTCCGGCCAGACTGCATGCCTGGGATGAGGCTTGGTACGGATCTGGGGGGGAACGCCACGCCGTTTTTGGCTTGGGTTAACCCCTGACGTTCCGGACCAAGCCGAAGAGCCTATTGTACCCCTGGGGGGAACCCGCGCCGGTTTCAAATTTGAAATTTAGCGCGGAGTTCCCCTTCAGTGTCAGCGCAGCCCGAGACACTGCTATGCCGCTTGGTATTTATCAAGAATTTCTCGGCGTACTGACGCGGCGCACGGCATTCCCCGAAATTTCCCTCTGCGCATGCCCAGTATGAAAATGAACCTTCCGAGGTTCTGGCGTACTTTGCAAGCGCACGGGGATCGGTTCTCAAAAGTCACTTTCACTTTCAATTCGGCCCGTCACACACATTCAAACACATGTCACTACACTTCCCCTGCATCACCCCCCTCCCTCCCCTCATAAACTCCCGCCCAAATCCCCGATGTTTACATTACTAAATGCCGTACGCCAGCTCTGTACTGGCGTGCCGTGCGCCCTCTCCTGGGCGCATTAGGCAGTTTAGTAAATGAGGAAATACACTGCACTGGCAGTGTATCTCTTTTGTAAATGTCAAAAACACATTTACTCCTGCTTGTGCGCCGTGAGTCAAATGTGCTTAAGCTGACAACACCCAAACAATTATATTTTTTTATTTCACCTATTAAACATTCGCAGTGATGGGGGGGGAAGTTAGGAAACCCTTTGAGATTATAGCTGGTCGGGCCTTCTTTGGCAGCAAAGACTTCAAGCAAGTTTTTTGGCAAACCTCTTGGAAACAGCAATAATTTTGTTTGGAGAGCAGCAGCTTTCTCCCATGAACTCCCTGTCTGTTAAAAGACGTATGTATGCTGTATGCTAGACTAAAGAACAGGGATAATTGCCAGTTCCAATGATGTCTTCAGGCCTTTGGCTATTACTTATTAGTTCTTCTTTACCTTATTGAGGATTCTGGCATTGTGCCTTGGGAGTCATCTTGGCTGGGTGCCCACTTCTAGGAAGAGTAACCACAGTACTAAACTGTCTCCCTTTATAGATAATTTATCTGTTGGCTGATGGATGCCCAAATACTTGGAGATTGCTTTATATCCCTTCCTAGTCTTATGCAGATCAGCTTCTCTTGATTATATGTCTTTGGAGAGGTTATTTTTGTGAGGCATGGCTCACATCAGCTGATATTTCTAAAATGTTTGAGTATCTTTAATCAATCAAATTAGCTCTAACCCACACATCCAAACTCATTTAGTTAGTTAGCTTTCATGAAGTAATTAGTCTATGGGTTCACTTACTTTTTCCTACAGCATTGTGAATGTTTAACCCCTTTGCTGCCAGGCCCTGCGCTTCACTGTTTTTTTTTTAACAGAAAAGTTTTTTATTTTGTAAAACAAAAACAAAGAAAAATCATCAGGCAATGGTAATACACAAAGCAATAATAACAGTAGCAGTGAGTACATAAGATCACATACATATAACACAATGAGATGACTATCCATGCAAAAATACCTTCTCAAGGAAACAATAAACAAGTGGTTCAAAGCACAGGATTCAAATCAAAAGTAAATTGGGCAGTAATACTTGAGAGTACCATGATCCCCCGCTACATGGAGCATGGGGATTGGGAACCAGGCAAGCAACAGTTGGGGGGTAGAGGAGGTGGAGATGGGTTCCCATCCCAGGGCAAAAGGGAAGACCCCCACTGCTGCCCCAAGGGGCAGGGGTGGGAGGCCGGGGGTGAGGACAGGCCGCACTGCGCCCAATACAGGGAGAGTCATGGCCAGAGCTGTACCCTAGAAGGTCCCCACATGGCTGCCATATCAGTCAACCACAATACTGAAGAAAGATAACCAGGCATTTCCGACACTCCACCCTCCTAAGCCAATACCAGTTGCTCCTCATGCACCCATGCCGCCCAGACCTTATCAAACTTCCCTGGGCAATTACGACCCAGATAGGTGAGTTTATACAGAGGAAGGGCCGCATTGATTAAAGCTTTCCTCTGCTGTACTGAGGGGGGAGAGGACTCCTTCCACCGTATCAAGATTGCCTTCCTAGCATAAAAGTACCATTCAGTGTATCAACTACCCCCAAAAGCAATGGCAAAGGGTCACAGGGTAGACTTAACTTACTGACAGATCTAATGACAGTCGCTACCCCCTGCCAGAAAGATTGTATCACAGGACAGGATCAGACAACATGAAAGAAAGATCCCTCCTCCTCACCAGTTCGGGGGCAGACGGGACTTTGTTGCGGATATATTTTAGCCAGGCACTGGGGGGAGAAATAAGCTCTATGTAGAAATTTAATCTGAGTAAACATTTCCCTGGCAGAAACCACCAGGGAGAGGTACTGCCGAATACCCTCCTCCCAGTCATCATCAGCCAGCGTTGGGATATTTGCCTGCCAAACCGAAAACTGCTGAGAGACCTTGGAGGTGTCCAAACCCACCAAAAGAGAATACAGGGCAGACAAGGGCTTAGTCTCCTCCGCCGCACCCAGCAGGCGTTCAACCCCTGTAGTCTCCAACACCAATAGGCCAGGGAACTGGGACCTGAAAGCATGGAGCAGCTGAAGGTACCCAAAAAACATCTGATTCGGCAGTCCCCTCCTCTGCTTAAACTCATCAAAGGTAAGGAGTTCGCCCGACAAAACTATATCCGCAAGCGTCTTAACCTCAAATCAGGGCCACAGAACAGGATCAGGGATAGAGTGAAAGTGCGCCAGCGGGTTCCCCCACAATGGAGTATGCGGAGACCAGCCATTGGGCTTCTGAACCTTGGTCCGGACAACCTCCCAGACCCTCAGGGTAGTCTTCATCAATGATGTGATGTTAGGGTTAGACCTAGGTCCTCGGTGCATACGATTACGCAGTTCAGAAAAGGTTCTGAGCAGCGCAGCCTCCAGAGTGGATGCCGGGTTAGCTGGCTCCTCCGATAACCACCACCTGAGTGTAACAAGGACCGCAGCCCAGTAATATTCCTGGAAACAGGTCAAGGCCAATCCACCCAGAGTGACCGGCAGCTGCAGGGTGGATTTGGCAATTCTAGGGGTGCCACCATTCCAGATAAAGGAGGTAAGTAGACTATCCAGTTTCCTAAAAAACGCGTTCAGAATAGGTACGGGGGTCTGGTCTTCATGCACCAAAGTGAGGATGACAGTATTAAGTCGTCTAGCCAGAACTTTAGTGAGGTCTTTAGCATCCGCATTTAGGAGAGAAATGGGCCTGTAGAAGGCACAGAGTTCAGGGTACTTACCCGGCTTGGGGATCACCACAATGACCGCCTCAGCCATGGAGGGAGGGAGGCTGCCATCTCTCAGGGTTGCGACAATCATAGCATGGAGCCTAGGTGTCAGCAGTTCCCCGTATTGCTTATAGAATTCTGGGTGAAGACCATCCACTCCCAGAGTTTTCCCAGCCTGCAGGTCCTCTAAGGTCTGCTGCACCTCCTCAAGAGTTATTCTATCTAAGTAAACACGAGCCTCATCGCTAAGGGTTGGGAAGACCAACTGCCCCAAAAATGAACTCAAGTCCTCCTCCGTGAAATCCACCCTGGATAAGTACAGAGCCTCATAGTAGGTGTCACGTACCTGATGGTTGTAAGCCCGAATTGCAGAGGACGGCCTCCCTTATGGCTCCCACTCGTGGCCCCCTTATAGGGTAACAGAAGGCACAGGAGTAAGGACTGGCACGGGTGCCTGGCAGGATCAACAAGAAGAGGAAGTGAGTCAGTCCAGCAAAAACTTCCTTGCAGGAACTGGAATACTGGAACTGGATCAGCTCAGCAGACAGGATAGGTTCAGTAGGCTGGATCAGCTTAGCAGACTGGATCAGCTTCGCAGACAGGATCAGCTCCGCAGACAGGATAGGTTCAGTAGGCTGGATCAGCTTAGCAGACTGGATCAGCTCTGCAAACTTGACTGGACCTAGGACAGAATGGAATCGTTCAGCTGGACTGAAACTAGGACAAACCAGAATAGTTTAGCTGGACTGGAACTAGGACAGACTGGAATCGTTCAGCTGGACTGGAACTAGGACAGACTGGAATCGTTCAGCTGGACTGGAAGTAGGACAGACTGGAATCACTCAGCTGGACTGGAACTAGGACAGACTGGAACTGTTCAGCTGGACTGGAAATAGGACAGACTGGAACTGTTCAGCAGACTGGATGGTCAGACAGGACGTGTCGGATATCAGGCGGACAGCGAGATGCAGAGGTGCAGACAGAAGGGTAGTCAGAACAGGCCAAGGATCAGGTGCAGGCGGATGGCTGGAATAGTCACAGGTAAGCCGGGGTCTTTCACAGGTAATTCTCAGATCAGGTTTCAGATACTAAACGCTGTAGAGCAGACAGCAGAGATTGGTGTGCGAGAGGCCAGCTTAAATACCCCGCCTGGCTCCAACAGGGGTGTGCACCCGTGCACGCACACGCATGCTCAGTTGCAGCCTCGATCGGAAAACGCAAAGTCTGAGTCGCCTGTTTCTGGCAGGATCTTCATGACATTGCCCCCCCCCCAAGGGGCAGCCTCCGGATGCCCATCTTGGCAAACTTCTCAGGGTGAGATCTCTTAAAGGACTGTACCAGACTCTTAGCGTGGATGTTACCCTCGGGCTCCCACAAATTTTCTTCAGGTCCTTACCCCTTGCATTTAATCAAAAACTGATTCTGGTTCCTTCTCCTTCTGAAGTCCAGGATAGCCTCCACTTCGAATTCTTCTTCTCCATATACAATGGCAGGATCAGGGGGAGCAGTACTCCGATTCGGAAAAGAATTGGGAATAGAGGATGTACCGGTCACCACCGTTTACAATATTCATTCCATCGCCCCAACCACGACAGCTTAGCTGACATTCTGACAATCCCTGTAGACACGATCCATTCCCCGGAATTAAGACGAGACAAGCTCCGTTCTCTCTGGTTTCAAATGAATGAACTCTTTTAATGGGTAGCCCTCAGCTTTATATACAGTACAGCCATGTTATAGTTATCAAAGGAACAATAAAATTCTCCACCCCCCTCATCACACAGTGGGGCTTCACTTACATTCTTTTAGTTAATGACATTCAGAGGAGGTAATTATCCCCCAGACGTCCCGTCTCTGACAACAGCTATTCACCTGCAGAATACACATTCCTATGTCAGACGTTCGGGCCCCGAATTACAGGAGTTAATTACTACAGCTGACAAGACACATTCCACACAAAAACAGTATTAGCATACATAATGAGAGGTCTAGGAGCCAGGCTGACTCTCAGTTTCAATCCACAGTAGTAGTCTTAGTTAGCATCTCAACAAATTCACACAATGGAAAATGCATGTGTTCAAAAGCATGTGTTCCCACAAACATTGACCTTTACAGCTTGTAATATGTCCAGATCTCCTGCAAAACATGAATTAGCATTTATCAGCCACCCTATGCCCAAAAGGGGCACAGGGTGACCTTAGACACAAGAGTTATCAGTGACGCTGGCACAGGAGTATCCCCCTAGACATGTGCACAACAAAATTTTTCGTTTATTTCTGTTTTGTTCCTGTTCGTTTATCGTGATTGGTAACGAGTCGTAATTTTGTAAGACGTTAGTTATCGTATTTATACTCTTTAGTATTTTCGTAACACTTTTTTTTTTCGTTTCCGTTTTTTTATGTTAGTTTATTTTTCGTTGATTCGAGATTAGTATTTTCGTTAAATTTTGTATTCTGTCTCGTTCGTATTTTTACAATGAATTTATTTGTTCATTCGTTTTTACGTTGGTTTATTTTTCGTTGTTTTGATATTCGTATTTACATTATATTTTCCATCATGCCGCGTTTGTATTTTCGTAAGAAATAAATCTTCGTTGCTTTATGATCATTCGTATTTTCGTGTCAAATTTCATTTGATTGTAACAACGTTCTTTTGTAGATTTTATTGCATTCGTAATTCTGTTAAAATACATTTTACCTTTATTCGACACACTACTCGTCGTAATTTTGTAAAACATCGTAATTTACTGCGATTGACTTGACAGATCCACAAAACCGGTGCAACCTACCCAAACACACCCTGGACTCTGGATGGAATGCACTGCAGTCTAACACAGATAAAGCTTCTGGGATTTGGCTGGTGTATTTCAGCTTCAGAATTCAGGCATAGCAAGGTAGACAGACCGTGAGGATCGTGGGACCCACAGAACTGCTGGCACTAAGGTGAAGAAAAGGTAACCTCCCCTGTGGCCCAGTTGATGGCAGGATTATGGATTTGTAGCCAGGGCATGCCAAGGATTACAGGAAATAACGGGGAGGAGATTATGTCCATACGTAAAAGTTCATGGTGGGAACTGGAGATAACAGCAAGTATCGGAGCAGTCTCTAGAACTACAGGGCCTGATTTGATAGCAGACCCGTCAGCCAAATGAACAGAAAGTCCATGGGTCTTGGGAAGGCGAGGAATCTGGTGCTTAACAGCAAAAGATGAGTCCATGAAACAGCTACAGGCCCCGGAGTCAATAATGGCGGGTGTTAGCAGAGTCTTTCCTGAAAGCTATAATGAAACAGAAAGGGCAAGATGAGATGCAGGCTGGGTAATAAAGTATGTGTAGCCAGGAGACATGGAGAGACACTTACAGAGTTTTAGAGGGCAGTTCCTGATGTAGTGGCCGGGTTTTCCGCAGTACAGACAGAGATTATTTACTCAACGTTGTTGACGCTCTTCAGGAGTAAGGGAAGGACGAAGGACGCCCAGCTGCATGGGCTCAGGTGTGTCAGCTGTATGGGCTGGTGATGCAACAGTTACTGGGTGTAGATGACTTGGGGCCTTGGGAAGCATGCAGGTTGGACGAGAAAAACCCATAGCTCTCTCAGCCCTTCACTCTCTTAGGCATCGATCAATTTGTATGGCTAAATCGATCAGCACATTCAAAGTCTGTGGTGCCCCAACTCTAGCCAGTTCATCTTTCAGAGGATCTGAAAGTCCCATGCAGAACTGGTGACGAAGAGCAGCGTCATTCCAGTCTGCATCTGCGCTCCACCGCCTAAACTCAGCGACATAGTCCTCTGCTGCCCTGCGTCCCTGCTGAAGGGTACGTAAAGCAGCTTCTGCAGTTGCTGAGAGCTGGGGGTCTTCATAAAGCTGTGCCATAGCATCGAAAAAGGTGGTAAGGTTGGTCAAGGATTTATCCTTTTGTTCTAGAAGGCGGTGGGCCCAGGTTTGGGGTTCTCCAGTAAGTAAGGAGATCACAAAGCCCACCTTGGTGACTTCCAGAGAAAAGGTTTGTGGCTGAAGGGCGAAATACAGCTCGCAGGAATTGCAAAAGGCCCTGAAGCTACTTCGATTTCCACTATTGGTGTTGATCCTGCCCCAGCAGAAGAGGTGGATGCGTGGGGAGATCCCTGGGCTCCGGTGGGGTTGGACAGAACCAGCACACGTTCTTCTAGCTGGGTGTAGCCATGCTGAAGATTCTTAACTGCTTCAGTTAAACCAGCCAGGTGCTGACACAGTTCTTCCATAGGGGAGGCTCTCTACTCGGGCTCAGACATGGCTGTCTGCTACTGTCACGTACCTGATGGTTGTGAGCCTGAATTGCAGAGGACGGCCTCCCTTATGGCTCCCATTCGTGGTCCCCTTATAGGGTAACAGAAGGCACAGGAGTAAGGAGTGGCACGGGTGCCTGGCAGGATCAACAAGAAAAGGAAGTGAGTCAGTCCAGCAGAAACTTCCTTGCAGGAACTGGAATACCGGAGCTTAGCAGACTGGATCAGCTTCGCAGACAGGATCAGCTCAGCAGACAGGATAGGTTCAGTATGCTGGATCAGCTTAGCAGACTGGATCAGCTCCGCAAACTAGACTGGAACTAGGACAGACTGGAATCGTTCAGCTGGACTGGAACTAGGACAGACTGGAATCGTTCAGCTGGACTGGAATTAGGACAGACTGGAATCGTTCAGCTGGACTGGAACTAGGACAGACTGGAATCGTTTAGCTGGACAGGAACTAGGACAGACTGGAATTGTTCAGCTGGACTGGAACTAGGACAGACTAGAAATGTTCTGCAGACTGGAGCAGACTGGATGGTCAGACAGGCCGGGTCGGATATTAGGCGGACAGCGAGGTACAGAGGTGCAGACAGAAGGATAGTCAGAACAGGCCAAGGATCAGTTGCAGGCGGATGGCTGGAATAGTCACAGGTAAGCCGGGGTCTTTCACAGGTAAGTCTGAGATCAGGTTTCAGATACTAAACGCTGTAGAGCAGACAGCAGAGATGGTGTGCGAGAGGCCGGCTTAAACACCCCGCCTGGCTTCAGCAGGGGTGTGCACCCGAGCACACACACGCATGCGCGGTTGCAGTCGTGATCGGGAACCGCAAAGTCTGAGTCGCCTGTTTCTGGCAGGATCTTCATGACAGTAGGAGGCAAAGCATGCATTAATGGCCACCGGATCCACCTCTATCAACCCATTAGCATTCTGAACACAAGCAATACTAGCAATAGGTTGCTGCTCCTTGGCCAACCAGGCCAAGAGGCGTCCCGTTTTTTCCCCCTGCTCGAAGATGCACTGCATCTGGGCTAATTGCTGTTTCCCTGCCTTAGCCACATGGAGGAGCATAACCTCACGATAGGCCACCTGCATATCCAAGTGGGTAGTGACATACTGAAATTCCAGGTCCTGAGCTTTGGCCTCAGGCTCCTCCAAACAGATCGTAGCTTCACGCCTCGACTGAGAGATAGAGGACTGGTAACCCCCCACGAGTGTACGCCTTGAAGGCATCCCACCTATTGCCCATAGCTGTAGATCCAGCATTAGTCACCCAGAACTCAGAAATGCATGCGCTTCACTGTTTAACTGATGTGGCCAGATAATTTTTGCAATCCCTTCATTGTTTTTTTATTTTTCCCTTACAGCTTTCACTGTTTGTAAAAGACCCCCCAAATCATACATTTTCTGGAAGCACATGACCAGTAGAATGGAAAGAAGGTGCTGCTGATTTTTAAGGTGTGAAATTTGCACAAAAATAAAAAATAAAATACACTAAAAGCTCTATTAGCAGATACAAACAGAACACATTTTTATTTATTTTTTACAAAATCCCTACTAAATATAAAAGCTAAGCCTGTATTGATTTAATAAATAACAAATATTTGCAAATTTAAAATAGTGCCTTTTTGTGAAATCAAATGTACGTAGAACTTTAAAGCGGAGCTCCACCCAGGAAAACAACATTTTGCCATGTTGTTTAAAAAAAAAAAAAAAAAAAACCTGAAAAAAAAAAAAAATACTCACCTGAAATACCTGTTGCTATGCGGAAGTCCGTAATCTGCCTCTTCCACCCCGCGGTGCCTTTTCTTCTTGTCCTTCTGCTTGTGAATGGGGCGCCCTGCTTTCTGGGAACTGTGTGTGTTCTCAGAGAGCAGCGCGCCCATTCATAAGCCAGCGTGAGACTCACGCAGGCGCAGTAGGAAATGGGCAGTGAAGCCGTACGGCTTCACTGCCTGTTTCCCATAGTGTGAATGGCGGTGCGGGACCCGGAGCGATCGTGGGACCGGCATCGGGGGGCCCATCAGCGCGGGCAAGTAGGACAAGGTAAGTGTCCTTATTTAAAGTCAGCAGCTACACTGTTAGTAGCTGCTGACTTTAAAAAAAAAAAAAATCGCAGCTGGAGCTCCGCTTTAAATAACCAAATTTCTCTAATGCCGTGTACACACGATCACTTTTTGTGATGAAAAAAAAAACGTTGTTTTAAAAAACGTCATTTAAAATGATCGTGTGTGGGCAAAACGTTGTTTTATATCTTCTAAAAACGAACCAAAAAAAAATTCGAACATGCTTGAATTTTTTGTGTCATAAAAAATGATCGTGTGGGCAAAACGACGTTTAAAACGACGTTTTTAAACCCGTGCATGCTCAGAAGCAAGTTATGAGACGGGAGCTTCAATGGAACAGAGTGCCATCGAACGTGGTGTACGTCACCGCGCTTTGCTAGAGCTTTTTGGAAAAACGATGTTGTGTACGCATTTTTTTAAATGAAGTTTGAAAAACGTTGTTTTGTTTTGTGAGATAAAATTACGTTTTTTTTTCATCACAAAAAGTGATCGTGTGTACGCGGCATAACATCTGGAGGTTTTCATTTTTCACCTATGGCTTTCAGAGTTTATAAAAGACCCCCAAACTCTGACATTTTCAAAGTATAGAATCAGGAGAAAAAAAGAAGGAGCTAATATCATGTGACATAAAAAAAACTGGTAGCAACATTTGCCCAATATAACAAATCAAGAATAACAGTATTCTTATAGACAATATGGTTTAAAAATGGAATTAGTGGTACTGGGTCTAGCAGTGAAGACTAAACAGTTACCTAGCAATTGTTATAAGGGTGGAAGGCATCGGTTAATAGAATATGGAATATAATTTAGTTGACTGGTGTAAGGTCAGTTGAGGGGTCATTAGTTACTTGTCTGGTTTAATACCATTGAGTGTATTGAAAACATTGTACTATAGAATGTTGGGTAGGAAGAGTTAGAAAGATATTCCCAAACATCAAAAAATATGTGGACCTCCACCCACTCAACGTGGAATATATAAGACAACCTATCTACAAACAATGACATAGGAGGGGGATCAAGGTAAATCCATTTATGCAGGATTGTTTTCCTTCCCACAAAGGATATACAGTTTGCTTGAACAGTTTGAGCGAACAGTTGCTTGCAGCCTTCCGAAGCTTTAACTCCTGGAATGTCTATGAGGCCAAGAAGTGCCCATTCTGGAGTTAAAGGCGCACTAGATGGATGTTAGCATAGTGTACCATTGCCATCCGTAATTTTGTAATTTTAGGGCACGTCCAAAAGCCAAGTTATCAATATTTTTGTTTTTTAATACTGAGCCACTGAGTCAGAACAAGCATGCAGAAAGTAAGAACTCCAGTTTTTGATACTTGACTAAGCATTAAAGCCAGGGAATCAGCATAACAGAAAGGAAAATATAATTTTCTGAAGGAGATCACCACTGGCAGCTCAGGACCTTTCCCAATACCCCCCATGGCAGGTATACTTTAAAATGATACAATTTGTTGGGTAACGTGATAGATTGTTAATGTTAGTAGTGATGGACGAACATCTGACAGGACGGTTCGCGAACGCTAACAGCGAACTTTCGCAGATGTCCGCAAACCGCAAGTTCGCGGTGGGCCCCATTGACTTTAATGGCAGGCCAATATTAACCACTTCCATACTGGGCACGTAAACACCCTCCTGACCAGACCAATTTTCAGCTTTCAGCGCTCTTACACTTTGAATGACAATTACTCAGTCATGCAACACTGTACCGAAATGAAATTTTTGTCCTTTTTTTTCACACAAATAGAGCTTTCTTTTGGTGGTATTTGATCACCTCTGCGGTTTTTATTTTTTGCGCTATTAATGAAAAAAGACCAAAAATTTGGGGAAAAAATGATTTTTTCTTAGTTTCTGTGATAAAATTTTGCAAATTATAAATTGTTCTTCATAAATGTTGGCCACAATTTATACTGCTACATGTCTTTGATAAAAATAACCCAAAGTTTTTGGAAATGTTTTGGTCTGTGTGAAAGTTTTAGAGTCTACAAGCTATAGTGCAAATCATAAAAAATGATCACATCTGATCACACCTGAAGTACTGAAGGCCTCTCTCATTTCTTGAGACCCTAACAAGCCAGGAAAGTACAAATGCCCACAGATGGCACTGATGAGGCGGCACAGATGGCACTGAGGCGGCACATATGGCACTGAGGTGGCACAGATGGCACTGAGGTGGCACAGATGGCACTGAGATGGGTACTGATGTGCTCCGATGAGGCCTGTGTACTGGTGGACACAGGTGGGTACTAATGAGGCGGCACAGATGGCACTAATGAGGTGACACAGATGGCTCTAATGAGGCGGCACAGATGAGATGGGTACTGATGTGCACTGATTGACTGTGGCACATGTGGGCACTGATGAGGTGGGCACTGATGAGGTGGCACCGGTGGGCACTGATGAGGTGGCACAGGTGGGCACTGATTGCAGATGGGCACTGGGCACAAGTGGTACTGGTGGCACACATGGGCACTGATGGGCACAGTGGTACTGATGGGCACGGTGGTACTGATGGGCACAGTGGTACTGGTGGGCGCACGGTGGCACAGGTGGGCACGGTGGTACTGGTGGACACGGTGGTACTGGTGGGCACAGTGGTACTGGTGGGCACAGTGGTACTGGTGGGCACATGTGGGCACGGTGGTACTGGTGGGCACATGGTGGTAGTGGTGGGCACACGGTGGTATGTGGGCACACGGTGGTACTGGTGGGCACAGTGGTACTGGTGGGCACAGTGGTACTGGTGGGTACTGGTGGGCACAGTGGTTCTGGTGGGCACAGGTGGGCACATGGTGGTACTGGTGGGCACAGTGGTACTGGTGGGCACAGTGGTACTGGTGGGCACTGGTGGGCACAGGTGGTCCTGGGGGGCACAGATGGTCCTGGGGGGGCATAGATGGTCCTGGGGGGACACAGATGGTACTGGGGGCACAGATAGTACTGGGGGCACTGAGTGTTTACTTTTTTTTTCCCCCACAGTGCTGTAGCTCCGTTCGCTCTCCCTCCTCACACGCACTGTCTGTGTGAGGAGGGAGAGTCGGCAACGAGAGATGATCTCATATGTTTACATATGAGATCATCTCTCATTGGCCGCACAGATCGCTCTGTAAATAGCCGCTGTGATTGGCTATTTACCGTGATCTGTGTTTGGCTGTGTCCGAGGGACACGGCCAGCACAGGAGTTCCCCGCTGCGCGCTCGGGAGCGCGTGCGGGGAACGCCAAAAGGGGCGGCCGTAAAAACACGTCCTGTTAGGGATTCAGGACTGCGCTGCGGCCGTACAAAGTCGTACGGCCGTCAGCAGGTGGTTAAAAACCTACAGGTCATATTTGCAGCCACAAAATACTTACTACTGTAGCTCTGCACAAATAGTCCCACAACATGGACACTGACCTACCAGAAGTATTAAGTAAAAAAAAGGATACACAAGTAAGTGCCGGCCATTACAGGCCCCAAAAATTAGCCGACAAGCGTTCACCTGACAGCAAACAACAACTTTGTATTCTGTGGCTGGAGGTACATTAAGCTATTCACCAGATACAAAGTGTTGGCCATTACAGGCCCCAAAAATTATCCCATGGCCACAGTCGTTCACCTGACAGCAAACAACAACTTTGTATTCTGTGGCTGGAGGTACATTAAGCTATTCACCGGATACAAAAGTGTCGGCCATTACAGGCCTCAAAAATTATCCCATGGCCACAGTCTTTCACCTGACAGCAAACAACTTTGACAGCAAACAACTTTGTATTATGTGGCTGGTGGTACATTAGGCATTCACCGGATACAGGCCCCAAAAATTAGCTGACAGGCGTTCACCTGACAGCAAACAACTTTCTAATCCGTGGCTGGTGGTACATTAGGCATTCACTGGACACAGAAGTAAGTGCCGCATTACATGCCCCAAAAATTAGCCCAGGGCCACAGGCGTTCACCTGACAGCAAACAACTTTGTATTCTGTGGCTGGTGGTACAATAGGCTTTCACCGGATACAAAAGTAAGTGTCGGCCAGTACAGGCCCAAAAATTTGAATGAAACATGGTCTACTGGTCACATGTGTTGAATTCCTCCGAGATCCATGCCGCATTCATTTTTATAATTGTGAGGTAGTCAACACTGTTGTGAGCTAAGCAAGTGTGCTTATCGGTCACGACCCGACCCTGTTGCTCTGAACGTCATTTCGGACAGGACACTGGATGAGGGGCAAGCCAACAGTTCCATTGCAAATTGTGCAAGCTCTGGCCAGAGGTCAAGCCTTCCCACCCAGTAGTCCAGGGGTTTATCACTTCTCAATGCGTCCACATCAGCCATTAACCTGATGTAGTCGGACACCTGTCGGTCTAGGCATTCCCTGATGCTGGATCCGGAGGACAGCTGTTGATGGGTCGGCTGAAAGAATGATCTCATATCATTAGTGACCAAGACATCTTCAAACTGCCCTCTTCTTGCAGACGCAGTTGAATTAGTACCCAAAACTGTTTTTCTGTGAGTGGAAATTCCTCTGCCAGCAGGCGCAAAAGCAGAATGCAGCTTTTCTCGAAGCACGGCCTGGAAGTGCTGCAATCTGATAGCCCTATGTGATGGTGGTAACATTATCGTCATGTTTTGTTTGTACCGGGGGTCCAAGTACATTGCCACCCAGTACTGGTCCTTGCCCTTTATGCTTTTTATATGGGGGTCCCTCTTAAAACACTGGAGCATGAAGGCCCCCATTTGCACTAAACTGGAAGCGCTGTACTGGCCTGCTGGCTCCTGCTCATCATCCAGGATAATGACATCCTTGTTCTCCTCCCTACATCCACGGACAACACCAGGGATCCCAGAAAGGTTTAAAGGATGCTCTTCTTGCTCCGTCTACTCCGACCCAGCACCATCCTCCTCTGACTCCTCTTCAGACTTCCATTGTTGACTTGTCTCAGGTGCAGTAGCCCCCCCTGGGAATTCATCCAGCATTGCGACTTCCTCATCTTCCTGCTCCTGCTCCTCGACGGCTTGATCAATGACACAACACAATGCATGCTCCAGAAAGAAGGCATAAAATAAGATGTCACTGATGGCGCCCTGGCTGCGACTGACCAGTTTGGTGATATCATCAAATGGCCGCAGATGTCTGCGTGATTCGCGCATGAGCAGCCACTGGCGCGGTGAAAAAAAACCAAGCTCCCCAGAACCTGTCCTGCTAAAGAGTTAGTACAGGTAGTCGTTAACTGCACGTTTCTGCTGGAGCAGCCTATCAAGCATATACAAGGTTGAGTTCCATCGCGTCAGGCAGTCACAAATAAGACGTCTAACGGGCAGGTTGTGTCGCCGCTGAATGTCAGCAAGGCTAGCCATGGCCGTGTAAGATCATCTGAAATGGGCCAAGATTTTCCTGGCCTGCCGCAAGACGTCCTAGACCCCAGGGTATTAGGCAACAAATCGCTGCCCGACCAAGTTCAGGACGTGTGCCATGCATGGCATGTGTGTAATTTTGCCCTGTTTCAGCGAGCTCCGTAGATTGGCATCGTTGTTGCACACCATTTTACCAACTGTCAAATTAAGCGGTGTTAGCCACTGATCTGCCTGTGAACGCAAAGCTGAAAGGAGTGCAGGACCAGTGTGGCTCTTGTCTTCCAGGCACAACAGATGTAGCACAGCATGGCAACGTCTCACCTGGCACGTCGAATAGGTTCCGGTGATCTTGGGCGGCGCAGCGGAAGAGACGGTAGCATCGGAAAATGAGGAGGAGAGGGAAGATGGAGTAGAAGGAGGAGAAGAAGAGGCAGGCCTGCATGCAATCCGTTGCGGTAAAACCAAATCTACATGGGTGCCACTGGTTACATGCTTGACGGCCGTCAGAAGGTTCACCCAGTGGGCAGTAAAAGTTATATACCTTCCCTGCCCATGTTTGCTAGACCATGTGTCTGTGGTCAGATGTATCTTGACACCGACATTGTGTGCCAGAGATACATTCACATTTGCCACTAAACATGGCAATATAGCTCTGGGATGGCCTTCTGTGAAAAAAAAATTCCTTCCTGGGACCTTCTATTGTGGTGTTTCAATGGCCACAAATTTTCGAAAAGGCCTCCGAGTCCACAAGTTTATAGGGCAGTAGTTGGCGGGCTATGAGTTCCGACAAGCCATCGGTCAACCGTTGGGCAAGAGGGTTATCCGGCGTCATCATTTTTTTACAATTAAACATTTGGGCCACAGAAGCCTGCCTTTTGCAGAAAAATGTGAGGACAGCATGATAGAAGGTGGAGTGGAGGACAATTGTGAGCATTGAGGAGAAGAAGAAGGAGAAGGAGAAGAGGCTGGACCGTGAGAGCCTGGAGTGTGGCTTTGTGGGTTCCGATGGTGTTGCTCCCACTGGGCTCGGTGATGGGAGGCCAGGTGCCTTCTTAAGGCGGTCGTTCCTAGGTGAGTGTTGGGCTTACCGCGACTTTTGCGTTGACTGCAAAGGCTGCAGATGGCAACACTATTTTTAACGCAGTGGACACGTTAAAAAAAGCCCACACTGCAGAGCCATGGGCCAGCATCCTGGGAGCGCCAGATGTGACCGTACATGGTTGATGGCTTGCTCCTGATACATTAGGAGTCTACTTTGTCCCTCCTATGCAATGTAAGTTCGGCCTGCTTCTCCTCCCTATCTGCTGGTCCATCTCTCCCTCTGAACTCCCCTCCTCTTCCTCTCTTGTGGGCACCCACGTGACGTCTGTAGACACATCATCATCGACGTCACCTTCCCCATCACTAACAATAGAGATCTCGGAGTAGGCAGCAACAGCGGGCACCAACCTCCTTGGACTGATCCGAGTACTGTAGTCAGACTGCCGAGTGCCGGCTGTTACTACCTCCTCTTCCTGATCCAATCCCAAGAATGGCTGCGCATCCGAAATGTCTTCTGATGGTTTGGAAAATAATTCCTGTGACTCAAGCGGAGGGTATATGGTGGTGGTGGTGTTGGTGGTGAGCCACTCAACCAAGTCTGGTGCGTCCTTTGATGTAATCGAACGAACATTGTGCCACTTCCCACTTTGGCTCTGGCCTGGTGCTCCTGCCCTACCCCTACCACCCCTGCAGAAGGGCCTGCCTCTTCCTCTGCCTGTCATTTTTTAAATGACCCTGTGACAAAAGTCTCTAGAGAAGCGCAGTTTTGAGGGGCCACTGGTTTATTTCACTAGTTATGAAACATTTTTTTCAGGATTTTTTTTTTTATGTGTGTAGCAGAGGAAACGCAGCGAAAGAGGCAAAAATCCAGCAGTAACCAAATACACTGCCAGTTACAATGCTGCACAATACAAATCCACTACAATATGCTTTTTATATTCAAAACTATATTATAAGTGTATATTACACCTATATACTGCAGTGCACAGCAAGTAGCACACTATACCAGTGCTTGAAAGGACTTTTGTGGACCTGTTAGGTAGCGATTTGTGAAGGGCCTGCTGTGTGTATGCTCCATCACAGTGTTTCCCATAGGAAAACTGCCAGTTAAAAACCAACAGGAATTCCAGCGGGAAAAAAGAGAGCTGGTTTCTTTTTTTTTTTGGCAGTTTTCCTGTCTGGAAAACTGCGATGTAGCATAATCACCAAAAGCTCTCATGGCAATTTTCCAGACAGGAAAAACGGTCATGTGTAAGAGGCTTTAGTTTTCTTCATTAGCATTTCAGCACCTTGTATTCACCTTGTATTCAGTCTACTATACTTTATATTTTCTGCTTTTATTGAGGACTAATGAGATGCTGAGGCCGCGTACACACGACCCAGAACCTCGACGGGCAGAACACATCGTTCCGCCCGTCGAGGTTCTCTCCCGGCCGTCGAATTCGGCGACCCGCGCGTCGGGAATGGCAACCAGCCATTCTTCCAGGCGGGCCGTCGAGAAAATAGAGAGCGTGCTCTCTTTTTCGGCTCGACGAGCTTCCCGACGGGAAGCTCGCTGAGACCGTACACACGGCCGAGGTCCTCGCTGGAATGTGCATTCCAGCGAGGTTCTCGCTGATTTTCAGCGAGAACCTCGGCCGTGTGTACGGCGCCTGACAGTCATTTATATATAGCAATGTAACTACTTTTCAGGTTCTAGAAGTAGTGGTTTCAGTTTTTATCATTCATACTAGATTTTTCACTTTAACACTGAATGCATTTAAAACATCAAAGTGCAGTTGGCATTGTGACCTTTCTGTAAACAGGACCAGTTCTCTGAAGTTCAAAATATTCCTTTGAGCACTGAAACTGCTAAGTATTATAAGGAAAAATAAATCCTATCAACCCACTGTAAATTAGCATTTTCCTCTCCTCTTAATGCTGAGCACTGGCCTCCTGAGCCCCGCGTTTATTCATGGATGAGCTCAGAGTAATTTTCAAAGCAGGTGTATTTTCTATTCTGAGGCTGCTCTAGGGCATTAAGTTAAATCACCAAATTATGCAGACACTAAGACAGAACCACCTAACACCTTGCAAGAGTTGGGGGGTGGGGACATGATAATCAAACAGACCCTCTATTTCCTGAGGCAGGAGTTCCAAATCCATAACAGCAATAATACAAACACGCTTATTTTTATAATAAAAACATATAAAATTAGATATCTTTAACAGCCATTGAGCTTTCACCTCTCATTAGTTAAGAGTAAAAGGTGATTGCTGATTGGTACAAATGCTACTGGTCACTGTAAGTTTGCACCCAATTCAAATGAACGTGCAGGACTGCAGCTTAACAAATGCACAGTATGCTAACCCACTACAGGTGACAATTAGGTGTTTATTTATATAAAAAAAATTGTAGAGCTATTCATCCTGTGAAACTACATGTACATTTGTTCTTTGTGAATGGTGGCAAAAACAAATGGTACTAAACCATTTACTCTCCAGGTCAAATGATTTTTCATTTATACAGACTAGTAAATATGGAAAATACTGAATTATGGCTACAAGATAGAGCTGATGGATAAAGATGATGATCATAGGAAATAAATATTTATTTTAGCTGGCTCAGCCTCTCAGAGAGCCATTGTAAGACATTCGCTCCCGCCACCTCCACAGCCCTGTGCTCCAGTAGGCACTAGAGGGGCAGAGCAGACAGTGGTTATTGACCGCCACCGGCTCTCTGCTCACTGAAGATTGAGAACCAAGTGGTCAGCGGTCATTGATCGCTCAGTTCTCGGTCTTGGAAGCGGCAGGGGACAGTTGCAGCTGTGATCAGTGCTGCATCTACCTAGGTGGGTATAATTTAATTTTTTTTCTAAGAGAGAGAGAGAGAACCCTACTGTGTAGCCTCATGAAATCAAGCACAAATACCTTACACAGAGTATAACTGGGATTGTAGAAAGACCCAGGGCACTTTTGAGCACCATAAGGAGTGTAATGATGCTGTGCTCTTAGAGCGACACATTGAGAAAGGCTTAAAGGGGTCGATTAAATAAAATCTGAGCCTACTTTGTTCTGGGTCAGAAGTAATGCACTGTGGGCAGGGGCTTGAAGTAATGGACAGAGCACAGAGGTTAGAAATTTAGCATAAAGCATAAGAGTGCAGAGGTCAGAAGTACGTAATACATGAAATGCAGGGGTCAGAAGTAATGCACAAAGCTCATCTCAGGAGTAGGTAACACAAAGAGCGCAGGGGTGAGAAGTAAGTAATGCACAAAGTCCAGGGCTCAACAGTAAAGCACAGAATGCAGGAGTCAAGCATATGTATGCACATATGTCACAGTCTGCATATTCACATTTTTATGGCATTTTTATTATTTATTTTCTACTAGTAATGGCGGTGATCTGCGATTTTTAGCGGCGCAGCGACATTGCAGACAGGTCGGACACTTTTGACACATTTTTGGGACCGTTAACATTTATACAGCGATCAGTGCTATAAATATGCACTGATTACACGGGTTAACACTAGAGGCCGATCAAGGGGTTAACTGTGCATTCCCCTGCGTGTGTTCTGACTGTATGGGGATAGGACTGTCTAGGAGAGAAGACAGATCGTTGTTCCTACTTAGTACACACACAAATCCTTGTGCTGGCTCTCATGCACGCAATCGCGCATGGCCAGTGGAAAGTGGATGTGCAAAGCTGGTAGAGACATACCCAAAAAGACTTGCAGCTGTAATTGCAGCAAAAGGTGGTTCTACAAAGCCTTGACTCAGGGTGCTGAATACAAATGCACACCACACTTTGAGATATTTATTTGTAAAAAAAAAAAAAAAAAATTAAAAACAATTTATCTTTTTCCTTCAACTTCACAATTATGTGCCACTTTGTGTTGGTCTATTACATAAAACACATTTATGTTTTTGGTTGTAACATGACAAAATGTGGAAAATTATGTAATTTATGGCCTTCTTTACCCCTATGGCCTCTTGTACGTGGGCTATACTGCACATACCCTTGGGAGCATAGGATTATCATCTTGAATGGCTAAGATAAACACTCAGTTCCCCATCATTTCCAAAACAAAGCATTATTTATATTTTATATATATATATGTATATATATATTGCTGTTATGGTAACACATATAATATCACCGTAGGGTTGATTAACTAAAACTGGAGAGTGCAAAAGCTGGTGCAGCTGTGAATAGTAAGCAATCAGCTTCTAACTTCGGCTTGTTCAATTAAGCTTTTGCAACACAACTAGGGAGCGTATTGGTTTCTATGCAGAGCTTCACCAGATTTTGCACTCTCTAGTTCCAGTAAATTCACCCCAGTATGTACAGTATTTATCTTTCATGCCTTTTACACTTTTATCCTAATCTTCCCAATCATTGCTCTGTAAATCTTGTAAAATAAATATATATTTTTAGGGTTTACAGATTAACCCTAGTTCTGTCTATCCCTGAGTTCCCTTAGAGCCCTTTAACATTGGGGCGGTAGCGATAAAGCGTCACTAGTTTTAGAGGTGCTTTACTCCTTCTATAGCAGGGTTTGGCACCGATGATCAGGTGGGATTGGGGTGCTTTAATTTCAAAGGGCAGGGGCGCTGGAGGAGCGGTGTGTACACTGCTCCAAAGATGGTGCTTGTAGGAATTTTTCTAACGTCCTTCAAATGAATGAATGAATGAATGAAAAACTTATATAGCGCGGCACATGCGAACTTAATCGCCTCTGGGCGTTTGTTGTTCCTGTCTCCTTTGATATCAAAAGAGATGAGTTTTGATCTTTCTTCTGAAGGCCAAGTGGTTCTCCTCCAACCGAATGCTGGTTGGTAAAGTGTTCCCTAGTCTGGGACCTTGGAGCGCAAATCTTCTTTCTCCTTTGGACTTGCATTTGGCTTTGGGTATCTGGAGCATATTTTGGTTGGTGGATCACAGAACGCGATTGGAGTTGTGAGCTTTTATCTTTTCGCATAGATATTGGGGGGCCTTCACATGGATGCACTTATGCGTCAGACAGAGTGCTTTAAAAGCAATTCTGTCTTTTACTGGCAACCAATGAAGGGATCTCAATGAAGGTGAGATTGATTCCCATGTTTTTTTTTCCCAGTCACAAGTCTAGCGGCTGTATTTTGAACGACTTGCAGACGAGAGATTTGGTACTTTGGGAGTCCGAGGTAAAGGGCATTTGCATAGTCCAGTCTGGAGTTCACAATTGTTCCCACCACGACTGCTATGTCTTCTTTAGGAATAAATGGAATAAGTCTGCGTAGTAGGCGCAGCAGATGGTGAGATCCGCTGACTACTGACCCTATTTGTGCCTCCATTGTCATGTAGGTGTCGAAGATGACCCCGAGACTTTTGACTTTGGAGCTAGGGGTGATGATTTGGCCCAGAATGGGCGGGGGTGTCCAAGTTGTTGCCAGTTGATTCTTATGACTGGCGTGAAACAGAAGAAGTTCTGTTTTGGAACTGTTGAGTTTAAGATAACTCTTCGTCATCCAGTTTTCTATCAAAGAGAGGCATGTCTCTAGACTGAGATGATGATCCTTTTTATTGCAGATGCGGAAATACAGTTGCGTGTCGTCTGCATATGAGTGATAAAGCAGTTTTTGGCTACTGATGATTTCAAAGAGAGGGCGAAGATAGATGTTGAAGAGCACTGGTGATAGAGGGGACCCCTGAGGGACTCCGCATGACACAGTGCGTTTTTCAGAAGTGAAAGGTCCCAATTTCACTATTTGTAATCGGTTTTCCAGAAAAGAGGAATACCATGATAAATCACCTTCTGCGACTCTGGCTACTTCAGCTAGCCGAGTCAGTAATAGTTTATGGCAGGGATCCTCAAACTATGGCCCTCCAGCTGTTGTAGAACTACATATCCCATGAGGCATTGTAACACACTGACATTCACAGACATGACTGGGCATGATGGGAATTGTAGTTCCTGAACAACTGGAGGGCCGTAGTTTGAAGACCCATGGTTTATGGTCTACCGTGTCAAAAGCTGCGCTTAGGTCCAACAGAACCAGAAGACAAGATTCTCCTTCGTCTGCTGCCTCGAGGACGTCATCCCATATTTTGAGCAATGCTGTTTCTGTCCCGTGTCCGATTGAAATGGATCAAGTAGATTATGGGTATCTAGATACTGTTGCAGCTGTTGTACCACTACTTTCTCCATTACCTTGGAGAGAACGTTTAGGCCTGTTATGGGACGGCGGTGAGTTCAAGTGCACTGCTTCAGTGTGAAGGCACTCTGGCTTTCACACTGGGGCTGCAGGTGAGGCATTTTTCAGGTGCTTTACAGATGCCATTTTTAGCCCTTTAGCGCTTGAAAAATGCCTCCAGTGTGAAAGGGGTCTTAGACTCATATTGGTCAGATGGTGGCCATAAGTGAATGGCAAGGAGTCCCCATAAAGGCAAAGCCCCCCAATAAAGGAAGAGCAATGTGCAAGTAGATCCGCATAACAAATGTGCACACAGTACAAAAATAACATTATTAGATAGAATGGTAAATAGAAATATAAGGTAATTTTTGTAAACAGCAAATGATTCCAAAGATTTTTTTAACGAATATCACCTGCATACATATCTAAGGTGATAAGGGCATATATATATTGTGGCAGAGCTTGGCTCTGCCACTATAAAAATGATGATGAAATGGACACACGGTCTGCATATAGCCAGATTGCAGAGCTGCAGAGCGTAAATTTAAAAACAGAGAAAACTGCGCTGGCAGTTTTCTCATATTTTTTCTATTGCTACATGGGGCTCTATGGCTTGGAGATCCTTCAGAGATCTGGGTGGGACGGGATCTCCAACCTGTGTCCATGTTTTAAACACAGCCTGCAAGCTGCCTTCCTAGGTGCAGACAGCTCATATAATGAAGGGCTGGGGAGAGCAGATGAGAGAAGGAAGGTAAGGTGTGTAGAGCAGTGGCTGCAAGACAAACGCTGTGTGTGGGACAAACGCTGTATGCGTGACAAGACGCTGTGTGCGTGAAAGGGCTTCAAAGCTGTGTGCGCCCAAGAAGCCCGAAAGCTGTGTGCATCCAAGACTGACACTGGAAGGTCTGGTTTAAGGTACCAGTAACTATAGCAGCAGTGCTGCTGAAGAGTAGCCAGGTGGGCTGGTGTTTTTCAGTTGTCTTGTGAATATTGTTTAAACCCCTGCGTGGGATTCCTGAGTGGACTTTTGTTTTGTTCTCATTCAATAAACGTGGGCTACCACGCCCTTAACGAGATATGCCTGTTTGGTGCGGACTCACTACAAGAAAAACGCATTTACCACTAGAGTTAAATACCCCCAATGTTACAAGTGGTGGATTCAGCGGGCATCTAGACAGTGTAATCCGGGTCCTTGCTCCAGTGGTGAGTCGCATCAGGAACTGCTGCTAGCTGTGTGTGGCAGCCAGGCAAACAGCATTGCACAGAAATTTGATGGACTGTGTTGCATGCAGGTTGTGTACCTGTGAAAGGAGAATCGCAATTTTTTTTCTCTTCTCTCTCTGCTGTGAACTGTGTTACTAGTTGCTGTGTGCAACATCGCAAGGATGGGGCGGTCAAAACAGAAAAAAGGAGGCGATTCTTGCTGAAGCCAGAGATAGAGCTTTGTGGCTGGAGGGGTTGTTACCGCCTGATAGAACCCCATACATGCTTGAACAAAGTTTTCCAAGGAAAAATAGAGTGGCTGTTGTCCCTAACAACACGGCTGCAATGAATGCATATGTGACTGCTAGTGTGGTGAATTCCATTTGAATCTGCAGTGGATTGGTGCAAGCGGCACCTGGCAGGAATGGACCAAGCTAAAGTGGAAGGCAAGCCAACCTTCGCTACAAGAGAGAGCTGCCGAATGTCCATACTTGGGAGAGAGGTGTTGTTGCCCCTGGCAACGCTGCTGCAGTTAAACCAGCAGCTGTTGCGAAAAGTGTGAAAATTACAAAGCTTAAAACAGGATCCAGCGGAGGATCCAGCGGAGGGAAGCCTGTGTTCTGTGCCAAAAGAGAGGCTGACCAAAGGCCAGGATGGAGAGTGGTTGCCGATAGCAACACAGATGAGGCCAGTCGGGCTGTCTGTGCACCATGGGGTGTGCCTGCCAAGAGTCATGACAAATGGCTTCCGGAGGAGCCAATACAGCCTGTTGGAGAGAGGCAACAATGCTTTGCTGGGAGAGTGCAGACTCCCATGGCAACAGAGAGCCAGGCATTGAGGAGATGCCAAGAAATTAAATTTCAGCGTCCAGTACCGTGCCTGGAATGTGGCCAAGTGGGACATGGCATCTTTACTTGCCCAAAGTTCTGGAACACCGCTGAGAAATCTGGAAAGGCTGCAGTGTCATCCTGTGGCCCCAAAGAGACAGTAGCTGGAATAGATGCAGCTCAGAGACAGCGCACTCAAGTGAAGACTATGATACCAGCCACTGAGAATGGTAAGACTGTTTCAATGTATGATTCTGATCCCAGTGAAGTGGGAGTGGGTCCAGCGGAGAGATCTGCACTACAAATGGACATGGACTTGCTGCAGTGTGCTACCCAGAGCAGTGGGATGGCATATGGTGAAGCCCAGCTGCTGGCAAGGTTAAAGACTCTAATGGACATGGGGACTGTGCATGCGCCTGCTATAGTCCAGCAGAGTGCAGCGAAAGTTGAACTAGGGGTGACTAACAGTGTCTTTGTGCCATGTTTCCTAGTGACAGGTGCTGCAGAGTTGCCCAGGGAAACCTCCAAGGAGCTCACAGTGACAAAGCAGAGTGTTTCCCAGGTCAGCTATGGAGCTGCTCAAAGAGCAAAGAGTTCCCCTTTAAATATAGAGGGTGCTGTGAGGAGAGGCTCACAGGCTGTTGTGGGTCATGGACAATCCGCAAAAGTAGAAGTTATGTCTACACGTAATGAAAATTCTGATGGTTATGCTGATAAAAGGGTAAATGTTGGCAAATGTAATGGTATTGGTGATGATGACATTGAAAGATGTGTTTCCTTTAATGTCATGTCGTAAAATGCTGAAAATGTGGTTACTACCAATGGTGGGAGTAGGATATCTCCCATAACAACCGGACTCACAGGATTGTTCAGGGAAGTCTCATGGGGTCTCCATGGGTTGGAGCCAGGGGTTTTCCAGGATGGTTGTGGTGCTACTCTGGTGAAACAAGGGAAGACTGTGTCACACAGTGAGTGTGTGTGGGCGCAGCCCCACAACCCTAAGTGTAACCCAGTTGTCAAGGGGTTAATTCAGCCTGCAAAAGCTGAAAGTGCAGAGCTGTATGTGTCAGTAGCGCCCCCAAAGCAGGTAGGGCAAAAGCATGTATTACAGCCTGCCTTGTCAGATGTATCATCCCAATGTGAAAAGTATAGAAATGACCCAGGTGATGTTGTGGCTCGTGAATCCCAGGTTCCTTTGGTGTCTCTTGGGACAGGTGATGCAGCGCTGCAGAATGCCTGTCGGGGATGTACCACAGACTGGGAAGCATGGTGCAAGGAAACAGTCACAGCGCTAAACAAAGTAACCATGAGTTATAAAGCAATGATGGGAGACAAGTGTGTGGACACAACATCTGTTATGCCAGACAGAGGGTTACAGAGTGGCCAGTGCTCAAGGGCATGTCAGCCCCTGTGAAGGTTGATCCCCTCCAGTCGGAAGGAATGGTTCAGGGCGCTGGCATAGACATGGCAGATGTGTTGTCCACAGCCCAGCAACTAAGTAGTAGCAAGTGTCAAGGTGACAATGTGTCTTGTGATGACCTGCAGAGGCTCATTGACATTGGTGCAGAAGGGAAAAGTGTGAGACATGTGTCTGACAGCGCCCCAGGGGAGCAACAGGCAGTGATGATGGGTACCTCCAAGGAGGTGGAGGTCTCTTCATATGTCTCACCCTTTCAACTTGCAGTGGATGAGCCCCTTCATGTCTTGGACAGGAAAAAGGTCCCTAGAAAGGTCTGGTATTTAGACATGGGTTGCATAGAGATGACAAAAACTTTATTAGAAATGCTGGAGTTGGTAAAAATGCACTCGCTGTACACTTGGGTGTCTCCACCACAGACGGACCAGTTTGTGCTGCGTAGTACCAATAGGTGGAGCAAGGTGGTACAGGCTGTGTAGGGAAACTTTGATCAAGAGTGGTATTGGTGGGTCCAATGCTTATTAACAGTGTGGCAAATAGTCCTGAGGTTCTCCAAGAGAGTGCTCCCAGTTACTGAATGCAATGGAAGGTGCTCAGAACTGTTGGAGACATCAAAGGTCTCTCCGGATGATGTAGTGACTGGAAACATCCCTGCTGGTGTGGTCAGAGGTGCAGCTGAGCAGTGGTCAGTAGAGGGCGCAGATACTGTCTCACCAGCTAAACCTCATGAGAAGGAAGGGCCTAGAATAGACGCAGCACTAGCAGAGATGCTTTCTAACACTCAGAAAGAGGTACAACTTAAAGTACCCGGAGATGCTGTGAGAAAAATTACTAATGTTGGTTTCTGCAACAATGTAATGTGTACATCAGAAAGAAGTAGTTTATGCGTGGATCAGTGTCATTTGTTAGATCAGTTGCCCATGGAGTGTTGGACAACAGGTGAGGTGGAGATGTGCTATGAACCAGTGGGTTGTAGTCACTTACCTGTGTGTGATCCCTCCTCGGGTCTAGTTCTAACAAACACTGAGATGGATGACACTGATTGTGTTGGACTTGGTGACATTGAAATGTCTGATTGGCTAATGAGTGGTGCTGTTAAAAGTGATGTGGTTGCCGTGGGTAACCAGAGAGAGGTTCTTGAACCTGAAAGACCTGTGGTGAAAGATAAAACTTGCTTCCGTAAGCTGAAAGGTAGGATCAGGGAAGGCAGAGTTCCCCCAAGAGAGGAGTGTATGCTCAGGGACCCCAAGAGAAGAGCGGGAAGGCAGAGTATACAAACTTATAGGACCCTGTTAAGATCCAAGCTGGGACGTACCTTGAAACACACCCGGAAAAAAGGTTGGGCCTACGTGGCTGATGGCCAACACAGAGGTGTCCCAACTGCTATGGTGGATGCAGGTGTTTCTCCCTCCGGATCAAAACAACTATAAAAATGATGATGAAATGGACACACGGTCTGCATATAGCCAGATTGCAGAGCGTAAATTTAAAAACTGGGCAGTTTTCTCATATTTTTTCTATTGCTACATGGGGCTCTATGGCTTGGAGATCCTTCAGAGATCTGGGTGGGACGGGATCTCCAACCTGTGTCCATGTTTTAAACACAGCCTGCAAGCTGCCTTCCCAGGTGCAGACAGCTCATATAATGAAGGGCTGGGAGAGCAGATGAGAGAAGGAAGGTGACGTGTGTAGAGCAGTGGCTTCAAGACAAACGCTGTGTGCGGGACAAGACGCTGTATGCGGGACAAGACGCTGTATGCGGGACAAGACGCTGTGTGCGTGACAAGACGCTGTGTGCGTGAAAGGGCTTCACAGCTGTGTGCGCCCAAAAAGCCCGAAAGCTGTGTGCATCCAAGACTGACACTGGAAGGTCTGGTTTAAGGTACCAGTAACTATAGCAGCAGTGCTGCTGAAGAGTAGCCAGGTGGGCTGGTGTTTTTCAGTTGTCTTGTGAATATTGTTTAAACCCAGGGTCCACTCAGGTCCACTCAGGAATCCCACACAGGTGTGGGATTCCTGAGTGGACTTTTGTTTTGTTCTCATTCAATAAACGTGGGCTACCACGCCCTTAACGAGATATGCCTGTTTGGTGCGGACTCACTACAAGAAAAAAGCATTTACCACTAGAGTTAAATACCCCCAATGTTACAATATATATAGTTAAATAAGGAAACATAATGAACTAAAACATGGAAAAGTGTGGATGAGACTATGGAGTAAGAGGACAGAAATATGGAAAAGTAGGAAAGAGATAGGGATTTAACCATGACACATGTGATGACAATATACATAATTGAATAGTGGGAGTGGAACTAGCCCTATATTTTCTAGTGCCCGAACAGCTAAATCTGAAACTACAGGCAAAAAGGCATAACCCAGTATATAGACTAGTTGTTTATAAGAATGGCTTTTAAGATTGGGCTTCATTGATGCCTGGGGTGTGTATAGCATTCAAACGCTCAATACATAAAGTTTCCCTACGGATAACCTGCTTGTCCCAATCGCCACCTCGTGGGTCCTTGGGAATTACAGCAAGAGCAATAAATGATATGATTGAAGTGTCAAATTTGTGATAGAGGTCTAAATGTCTACTAAGGCCGCGTACACACGATCGGACCAGTTCGATGGTGTGTACGGCCCATCAGACCGTTGTCTGCCAGACCAAAGTTTTAAAACCTGCTTTAAAACCTGTCTGATGGACACCTGTCTGTCGGACAGGTTCGATGGTTAGTACACAAAAGCATCGGACCAAAAACCCGCGCATGCTCAGAATCAAGTCGACGCATGCATGGAAGCATTGAACTTCGTTTTTTCATCACGCCGTTGTGTTCTACGTCACCGCGTTCTGGTCTGATCGGATTTTGGTCCGATGGTGTGTACGCACATCAGACCATCAGACAATTCAGAGTTGTCTAATGAAAACGGTCCATCGGACAAGTTTCATCAGACCGGTCTGATCGTGTGTACAGGGCCTAATAGATGTGATCATTTTACCTGCAGCTGAGTAATAAACTTTGGTCTTTAATTCTAGAGCAGAGGTTTCTAATGGTTTTTCCTATGTAAAATGCTTTGCATTTACAAGTCATGAGGTAGACTACACCTTAAGTGTCACAATTGGCGTGGAAGTTTGGGACAAACTGCTCTCCGTTGGGTAATGTAAAACTGGTACCAACCTTTATCCAGGGGCAAAATGCACAAATTACCACATCGGGTCATACCGTTAGGTGGAACATATGCATTGGAACGATTGGAGTAGTAGCTAGACGTTAGTTTATCTCCTTAACGTAATTTCTGGTTTAGAATTTACATATTTCATGAGTATTGGGTCATCGCGCAGCAGTGACCAATGTTTCTCCAAAACACTGCGCACCTCGATGTGTTGACAGCAGTATGGAGTGATAAATCTCACTGTCTGTTGAGGATTGTTTGTTTTCGTCTTGTACAGTAGAGAGCTGCGTGATTGCTGGAAGGCTTGATTAAAAGCTCTACGTAGAAGTGATTTACTATACCCTTTTGCTTGTGGACGTAACCGTAGAAGGTTACCCTGCTGAATGAAGTCAAGGCCCCACCTAAGTGTTGGGGCCCTGCTGCCCAGGTGAACACACTTGAAGTAGTCCAGCTTCTTTCTGTAACAGACAACCTTCAGCAACTCCACTGTACACTTGTGGTTGGAGTAAGAGATACAAAGTAAGGACCACAGACACTTCTGAGCACTCACTCATTTTCTATACCCCCCTCCCAACTTTATAGGCACAGATTTAAATGAAAAAGATGATTCCATCTTCGGCAGCACTCTCTATACTAAGCTTAACGATTATCTACTCTTACTCTAATGACCTAAAATAAAAAAACAAACAAACAGATAACATGCTAAAATAAGAGGTGGTTGCCTGTGCAGAATAACCAAAAAATGCATTACCCTACACACTTTCTCATTAGATTTCTTGAAGGTTGTTATACGATATAACATTTATATATTGTCTATTCGAGACCCAACTAAGTGTGTGCACTGATTGCTGGAATAGTAGCAAAGCACCTTTTGTTCCAGGAATCATGTCTAAGGCCGCGTACACACGATCAAATCTGTCTGCTGGAAACGGTCTGCCAGACCGTTTCAGCAGACAGATTCGATCGTGTGTACAGGCAAACAGACGGATTTGGCCACCCGACAGATTTCAAAGCATGCTTTGAAATCTGTCGGCTGTGAATCCGTCCGCCTGAAATGTCTGCTGGTTAGTACGCTAACCAGCAGACATATCTGCTCGCACATGCGTCGAATGGATTCGACGCATGCGCGGAAGTGTTTTACTTCCTGGTGCGGTGACGTGGCGGCGTCAACGTCACTGCCACGTCACCGACAAGTCACCGACACGTCAGCGCGCTGTCTGCCGGAGGGGATTTTGGTTTGATCGTGTGTACACGATCAAACCAATACATCCCAGCAGACAGATATGTTCAAATCGGTCTGTCCGACCGATTTGAACAAATCTATTTGCTCGTGTGTACGGGGCCTGAGCCATGGCCTTTCTTACCTTATGGGCTAATGTGCAGCTGACCCCATTATATTACCGCTACAGATCTCAAGGCAATTGAAATGAAAGAATAGCCCTCTGTGCCAGCTAGAAAATAGATCTCCTACATCAGGTGACATGCCTGCTAGGCTTACATTACTTCTGATATATGTATACATCAGAGCTGAGAAATTGTCAGAGGAAGACAGAAAAAAAAAACAGAGTTTATAGTCTGTAATCTGCAAGCTTGCATGAAAAGTGAGTGCACTTTAAAATGTTATATTTTTTTATATATATATATATATATATATATATATATATATATATATATATATATATACATATATACAGTATATATATATAAATATATATATCGTGACAGCAGGCAGGTAAAATCGCCTGGTTGCATCCAGGATGGAAAATATGCATGTCCCAGATTCAGGCTTAAAGCGAAAGTAAACCCATCGATTTAACAGTTTCAAAAAGCAGTTAATATTCCGGCATACCGGGATTGCCAACTGTCACATTGGTTGTGGTCTCAACCAAACTGTCAAACCTTTCAATGGCTGGTGTCATAACTGATCACATGTGCAGCACCACGGCAGTTGAAGATTAAACATAGGCCAAGATGGCAGCTTCCTTGGCTGAAAATGATAGAAGGGTTTACTTCCACTTTAAGGCTGGGTTCACACTTGTCCTACAAATGCTCCGACATTGGGAACTCATGTCGCATGACGTGCGAAAATCAATGTTTCCCTATGAGAGCCGTCTTAACTGATCCGACACAAGTCTGTCCGACTTTGAAAACACTCCCTGTACTATTTTGCTCCGACATTCATCCTACTTCAGCCCATTGAATATCATTGAAGTCGGACCAAAGTAGGAGCCTTGTCCTTATCAGAGATCCGACATGTGATTACAGCAGCAACAAAGGGAATTTATCTCACTCTGGGATTGTTTTGATTGGTCAAAGAACAAGTCAGACTATCACAAAGTCAGTTCAAAGTAGTATCCTGTTCATGAAAGTCGGATGGATGTAGGACGCACAAGGAGAGAAATGCGCAAAATCTAAATACAGTAGTACCTTGATACTAAAACATGAGTGTGGTGGTGGTTATAATTGAATAAATACGTACATACATATATCTTAATTATTAAAATCAAATATATAGAGGTCACATGGGCGGGCTCTAGAGGAGCAGACATGCCTGCCTAGAGCTCCGCTACTCGGGGAAGAAAGCCGTGGATAACCCGGTATTTGATCCGGTCAAACCATCCCATAAACGGACCACAAGCTGTAGGAAGGTGAGGGGGACATTTGGGTGAAAGAATGGTACTAGGAGGTGCCAGAAACAGGACAAAAACAAATCCTCCAAGCGGCCCTCAGCTGAGCAAAGGCACCACTAAGACAGCACCGCTCGCCTCAGAACAGCTCCCCTCAGGGAAACAGAGAAAGCAAACGGCAGCTAAAACTGCCAAAACAACTAATCTTATGGCATCTCTGTCCAATATTACCTCAGATAGTGAGGGAGAGGACTCAAATGTGTCACCACAGTTGGATAAAGGTGACAAGGAAATCCCCTCAGGATTGCTCAAACAATTTGAAAAGATGCTTCACAGAGCACTTAAACAGACATCTGAACAAATCACCTCAAGTCTCACAAGAGAAATAAGGGAGATAGGGAACCGCACAGATGCCCTGGAAACCAAGGTAGATGAAATAGAAATCTTTACTCAGGAATGCATGTCTGATATAGATACCCTCAAGGAAGAAAACTTAACCCTGCAAAATAGACTGGAGGATTTTGAGAATCGGGCAAAAAGGTCAAACCTGAGATTTAGGGGCATACCAGAGTCTGTAGTAGACCTTCAATCCACCATTCTTGCCCTATGCCAAGAACTGCTCCCAGGCATCCCTGTAGAGCGCCTAGAAATGGACAGGATTCATAGGGCTCTCACCCATAAAAAGGCTGACGGTCCCCCCAGGGACATAATAACCAAATTTCATTACTATAGGTCCAAAGAGCAAATACTGCAGGCAGCAAGAGAAAAAAACATCTTGACTTTTCAAAACTACAACTACCAAATTTTTGCGAACATCTCACAACAGACAATTAACAAGAGAAGAGCCATGAAGCCCCTCCTGATTGAGTTACAGCAACGTAACATTAAATACCAATGGGGTTTCCCTTTTTCCCTCCGTTTTACACCGCAAGGGACAAAGATAGTCTGCAGGTCACCTGACCAGTTACACCAAGCCCTTGTGGACTTCAAATTAATTGAGCAACCCTCTGCCACATCATCCACATACAGAAGATCGCCATCATCCTCAGCCAACAACCATGCTACGCAGCAGGACCAAAATGAAGACTTCCATCAGTCAAGCAAACGAGGCAGATTCGTGTCACATCCTCCTGAACGAGAAGACTCAATGGACTGATCATTTTACATTATTAACCATTTTTCCCTTTCTCTCTAGGTTGGAACTCTGGTCACTTGCATCTGAGCTGCTTGTACCACCCTTAGGGTGACCCCCCCTCTTCTGGTAATGACCCCAAATCCATTCACTAGGTAATAATATTGTAACCACCACCCTACCCTTTTATCACACATTCCCCATAGTAGCCTACCCAACTATACCCTTCCCTCCTTTTCTGGAACCACATCCATGGCTCTGTACTCTGAAACTTTGGTAAAATCCAGAGAAAGCAAGAATAGTTTATCACGCCAATCCCTCCTACCCGGCACAAATTCATGACCACCTTCCTTTAATTGTTAAATCCACTCTCTTTAAGTGAACGGTTGCCTACTGCACCCCCTCTCCCTCAAGTCATTCTGGCTATCACAATAGATGACAGCAATATGGATTTAATCCTATTGTTCTAATCTATCCCAAATAATCCAGACTCCACTCTACTCCCACTCCCAAACTAACCTCCCGGTATATCTCCTGGGTGATCCCGCCTGTCCCAAGACCCCTATACCCCATTAGGCAGTACCATTTACCTCAGGGACGATAGGGTTCCCCCTCCCTTGCTCAGCTAATATTCTAATATTCTACATAGCCAAGCGCATCCTCTCATCTCTTACAATTGCTCTTCTCTCCCCTTTTTGTACACTACGGAACGCGGCACTCTGACCCTTGGAAAAACATGTGCCCCATTTGGTCTAACTCAGACCCCCAACTTAATATGTGGGGATCTGACGGAGACCCCCTTTTCCCTGGTGGGGATCCTTTTCCCCAACCACGGACTTATGCTAAATATGTTTGTTACAATTTGTTAACTGTTGTTGCACTAACCTTTGTTGTCTTTTATTTTTCCCCTGAAACCTCCTTTCATGCCCTTCTCCCCATCCAGTCTGCACGGAGTGGTCCGGATAATTGCTACACGCGGAAGCACGGTAAGATTGAGTTGTCGGTTTGGCTACCATGGCACCATTGAACTTATTGTCACTCAATGTTCAAGGCTTAAACATACCACAGAAGCGATCAAAAGCTTTCAGGCTTTTCCAGTCAAAAAAGGCCCTCATAGTCTGCCTTCAGGAAACTTATTTCACCCCAAGCACAACCCCTAAGTACTTTCACACAGCTTATCCACAAGTTTACAATGCATCCGCCACAGTAAAGAAAAGAGGCACCCTTATAGCCTTCCACCGCTCGACTCCTTTCACATTGAACACAGAAATCAGAGACCCAGAGGGGAGATACCTGATCTTAACAGGCTATATTTTAGACACGGCAATTACGATTGTCTCATACTATGCCCCTAACCTCAATCCTATGCCATTCATGTCTCACCTTCTTCAAACCATAAATGCTCATAAACTTGGCTCCCTTATGATTTGCGGAGACTCAAACCAGGTTCTTCTCCCTTTCTTAGACAAGTCCCCCTATATTCAACACAAACACCATCCTAAATGGAATCTTCCCAATCTCCTCTCAAAATACAACCTGGTGGACTCATGGAGGGAGATGAACCCAACAAAACGCAACTTCACCTATTTTTCAAATCCGCACCAATCATTTAGTAGAATAGATCACATATTCCTAACAACCGGAATGATGCCTGAAGTCCTCCACTCCAATATAGTCCCTATTCCGTGGTCAGACCACAACGCAGTTCTTACAACTATTGCCTCAACCATTCCAAAAAAGCACGACCGGTCTTGGTATATGCCTGAGCTATTACTTAACCACCCCACTCACTGTCTAGAAATAGAACAATCTTTAAGAGACTATCTAACCCACAATGAGAGCCCTGAAATATCCGCCCTCACACTCTGGGAAGCCCACAAGCCAGTTCTAAGAGGGACTATTCAGAGACAATTAGGGATCCTCAAAAAACAAAGGAAACAAATGGCGATGAAATTGGAAAAATAATTTAATCTAGCATTTTTAGACTTCCAAGACAATTATTCACCCAGAACTAAGGACCGCCTAGACAAAGCTTGCTTAGAGTACGACCTATTCCTTACAGAATCAGCCAATAAAAGTTTAAACAGGTCCAAACACACCTTATACAAACAAGCAAACAAGCCAGGGGCTTATTTAGCAAGATCATTAAATTTCTTTAAGAAATCCTATACCCCCATTAAACTGAAATTGGCTAACAACATCATTTCTAGCAACCCCCTTAAAATCGTACAAAAATTTAGCTCCCACCTGAAAAAACTGTACTCGGATACAAATGTAATCAATGAAAAGGAGGCGGACTCCTTTTATTCACAACTCCATCTACCCCAAATGTCGGACTCCCAAAGATTGCAATTAGAATCACCTGTATCACATAATGAAGTAAGCAACGCGATAAAGGACCTTAAACTAAATAAAAGACCTGGACCCGACGGATTCACTGCTAAATATTACAAAACATTCACTGAACTCCTCTCACCAAGGCTAGCTGAGGCCTTTAATGACTTGCTAAACCGATAACACCGCATGCGAAAACTTTCGTCCCATTTCAATGCTGAATACGGACATTAAACTTCTTGGTAAGATCTTGGCGGTGCACCTAAACAGAATAATAGGCTCACTGGTCCATCGTGACCAGGTTGGCTTTATACGGAACCGACAAGCAGGTGACAATATTAGAAGGGCGTACTTGCTAGCTCATATAGCTAAGAAAAGGGGCATCCCAGCGTGCTTTCTGTCACTGGATATAAAACAAGCTTTCGACTCTATATCCTGGTCTTACCTAAAATATGCATTACAAAAATGGGGCTTTGGACCCAACTTCATGACATGGATAATGGAATTATACAATAATCCGAAGGCATGCGTCAAATACGCAGGCTACAAGTCAGACCAATTTTCCATTGGCAGAGGCACAAGACAGGGATGCCCACTTTCCCCTCTTTTGTTCGCCCTCCTCATAGAACCACTTGCGCATAAGATTAGGTCAGACCCCAAGATCTTAGGTATAGAGGTAGGGGGCCATAAGCATAAACTATGTATGTTCGCCGATGACATCCTCCTTTTTCTCGCGACCCCTCGGGTAACAGGCCCAAACCTAATGTTCCTACTAAAACATTATGCGTCTTTCTCAGGACTAGTTATAAACCCCAAAAAGAGCTTGGCTCTCAATATATCACTCTCAGCTTCAGACCTTAATGCAGCTAAATCTGGTCTTCCCTTTCAATGGTCAGATAAAAACATTCCATACCTAGGAATCCGCCTTACGGCTTTTTTCACAGAGATATTTACAGCCAACTACCCCACCCTTCTAAAAGAGATATCGAATCTTTTAAAATCCTGGTCTCATTTACCTTTATCTTGGCTTGGAAGAATTAACGCAATCAAGATGTCAATTCTGCCTAAACTCCTTTACCTCTTTAGAGTTCTCCCAGCCCCAATCCCATCATACTACTTAAGGATTGTACAAAAAAGAGTTTCCAACTTTGTGTGGGGCTCCTCCAAACCAAGATTAAAACATCAAATCTTGCATCTCCCCAAAGTTAAAGGATGACTGGGGCTACCCAACTTTTTGAACTATTATAGAGCTGCACAACTAGCCACATTAGTAAAGTACCACACAACAAAGGAACCTCCCCTCTGGGTTTCGATTGAAGCGGTGGAATGCGACCCCATCCCGATTTCCAACATTATATGGATCCCATCCAAATCACGCAAACATATCCATAACCCCATTCTTAAGCACTCTCTTTCCCTATGGGACAATTTAAAGATAAAGAACTCCCTTTTATCCTCCCATGTTCCACTCTTATCATTCTATAAAAATCCATCGTTCTACCCTGCTTGGATCTACCCCAACACCTTTAAAGAATGGGTGAAAAAGGACTGTACATGCCTGTATAAATTCTTGGATTCCTCTACATTTAGGTCCTTTCCGGATATATGCGAAATCTATAACATACCACAATCTGAAATATTTAGATACCTCCAAATTAAAAACTTTTTCAAACCTTATGCAGACTCCATCCCCAGCCCTCCCCGACTATCTGCCTTTGAAAAGCTCTGCAAAAGCACCCCTCCCTCTAGAGGTTTGATCTCATCAATATACTCCCAGTTGTTGACTTACTCTATTACGGGGAAACTCCTCTATGTAAACAAATGGGAACTAGACCTGGATATTGAACTAGATCCAGAAGACTGGAATCAAATATGGACCAACACCAAATCTGCTTCAATAAATGTACTAGCTTGTGAAACTAACTATAAATTTCTTACTAGATGGTACCTAGTTCCTACTAGGATTTCGAAATTTGTGCCAAACTACCCTGAACATTGTTTCAGGGGCTGCTCATCTCCAGGAACATTCTTTTATATCTGGTGGTCGTGCCCTAAAGCACAGTTATTCTGGTCAGAAATGTTCACAATAAACAGTCAACTATCGGGTAAGGGGATCCCATTGGACCCCAAAAGTGCATTATTAAACCTCAAACCCAAAAATGTCTCACATAAACAATTTAAACTATTAACACAGCTCTTTACAGCTGCGAAACAAACATTGGCAAAAGCATGGAAAACCCCTAATCTATCAATTAACGAAGTAACGAACGGAATGAACCTAGCTATGACTCATGCCAAAATGATGCCAATCGACATGGACGCGACCGCTGGATTCGAAAGAACCTGGAAACCGTGGTATGAATATGCAATACCCAATGAAATCAATGATATTGTATTATTACCATGGTAGCCCAGCCTGTTTAACAGTCGACCGCTTAGCGTATATTTGATATTGACAGCCAATTCCGGACCACTCCTGCAGACACCCCTTTCTCCCCTCCCCGCTTTCCTCCCCACCCTCCTCCCCCCGCCTTGGGCTCTGACTATGAACCTCGTTATTATACATGTTCTTAGCATTGTTATAAGGTTGATTTTGGTTGAAACACTTACGTTGACGCATCAGGACTCTTGCCTAAACCACAGCCCTAAAACCATCTGGGCTTGTTGAAAGAAACAAAGCATCTTTAAATAAACTCCAGAAAATTGGTCTCTTAGTTATAACCTTATCTGTACTATTATGTCCATTGAAGCCACCAGACTCACCTGTTGTGAACTTACCACTTATGTAAACCAAGAAATTATTCTGTGTCTGTAATTAACTTATTTTATTTTGTTGAATTGTACATTTCTTTATCACCTCAATAAAGATATATTGACAAGAAAAATCAAATATATATTGTGTATCAAAAAGATTGAAAAAAATGTAAAATCACATGGCGGGTTCAATGTCCAACAGAGAGAGGGAAAGGGGGGGGGGGGACCCAGGGGTAAAGGGTAAAAGTTTATGTGGGGGTCACACCTATATCCTCAGGGCTGCCATCGTTGTAGAACAGAAACCGTGTTCAAGACTGTGGTAAAAGACAAGGGAAGAGGCGCCTCTAAGTGCAGATGTTGTTAAAACAATTTTAATAGGTAAAAGAGTACAGGCAACTCACATTTTAGGAGTTAATATCTGGCATTGTACATATTCTTTAAGGCCGGGTTCACACTATACTACACGACAGTAGTACAACTTTCATCCTACTTTGCTCTGCGACATCTGTCCTACATTCATCCTACATTCATCCTACATTGCTCCTACATCCATCCGACTTTCATGAACAGGATACTACTTTGAACCGACTTTGTGATAGTCTGACTTGTTCTTTGACCAATCAAAACAATCCCAGAGTGAGATAAGTTCCTTTTACTGCTGCTGTAATCACATGTCAGGTGTCTGATAAGGACAAGTCTCCTACTTTGGTCCGACTTCAATGATATTCAATGGGCTGAAGTAGGATGAATGTCGGAGCAAAGTAGTACAGGGAGTGTTTTCAAAGTCGGACCGACTTGTGTCGGATCAGTTAAGACAGCTCTCATAGGGAAACATTGATTTTCACACGTCATGCTACATGAGCTACCAATGTAGGAGCGTTGTCGGAACAAGTGTGAACCCAGGCTAAGGCTGGGTTCACACTTGTTCCGACAACGCTCCTACATTGGGAGCTCATGTAGCATGACGAGGGAGGCCCGGAGTGGAAAAAGCAAACACAGCAAAGTAACGTAGGGCCGGGCATGACTAGGGGGAGGTAGGGCAACTTAGAGTTAAAGGCAAGAGGTAGCTGGTTGGTTGGAAGGAAGTCAGGTGGTTTGGCTGAGGAGGTGGAATGTTATTTAAGGAGGGGGCGGGGACAGGAGGCAAAAGTGCGGGAAGGAAGTTGCAAGGAGGCAGGTTTTTCTCTGCTCCTTGCTCGTTTCACATTGCAGCATGGGGGACATGGACAGACTCTTTGCCAGGCTCAGGGCGGCGGCGGCATCGCGAGGACCCGGATGGTTAGAGGAGCAGGTTGGGGGGTTGTTACAGGACGAGGCGGGGGGGTCCCAGGACGCGGACAGGCGATCGCCGCGCGCACGCAGGTCCAGGCCCCCGGAGCGTTACTCCCCAGGCCCAGCTACTAGGCCGCAGCGCCAGACGAGGAGTCCCCCTTCACACCCGGCCCCCCCCCGGCCAAGCGCGCCAATGCTGCGGCGGGGGGTGAGGCGGGCCGGAATGCAGGCCGTCGGCAGGGATCGGGGGGTGGGGCTGCGGGTGACAACGGCGCCCGTGCTTCGCCTGCCCGCCGTGGACGCCGCGATCGATCGGTCTCCCCCGTTCGCCCGGGGACTGCTGGGGGGAGGACTCGCCGCGGGAGGAGCCGTGACACGGCCGGTGGGCTGCCCCTTTCCTCGGCCGCCGGCTCCAGGGCAGGGGGGAGGCCGGAATCCCCAGCGCAGGATGGAGGATCGGCGGGGCCCAGTCGGGGCCCTGGAGAGGAAGACGGGCGGTCCGCCCCAACGACAGCAGGGTCCCATCTTAGAGGTCGCCCGGCGGTTAGGCCAGGGTTCACGACCTCCAGGCCGGTGCCGCCTGGGGGGTTGACGTCGCCAGGGACGCCCGCTTCAGAAGGCCGGTCGGAAGGAGAGGCGTCTGATTCGGATGGGGATGAGCCCGCGGCAGTCCCGCCGGCGGTGGACGGGCCGGAGAGAATCGGGGGTGAGGCATCCAACAGGCACGGTAAGGGCTCTCATTCTTTGGATGGGGAGGTGGCGGCCGCATTGGGTAGATTGTTGGGGGTGGGAGGGGGGGGGGGTGGGTCTCCATGGGTCGGGTGGGGGGGTCCTTCCAGTTCCCAATCCTCCCCCTGCTGCTGTCCCGCTTGCTGCGGGCGCCCTGCCTGCGGCTGCGGGGGCACCGGCTGGGCTGGGGGATTTTTTCAGGGGTTTGCGGGATTTGGTGCAACAGTTTTCGGGCAGGTTGCCGCAACACCCGCAGGTTGCGCCGTGGGTGGGGGGAGGGGTTGAGGCACAAGGGTCGGCGCCCCCCCCGGCGGTGGCGGACGTCCCCCTCGCCGGGGAGCCGAGTTTGGTTCCGGACAGCAGCACGCCTGGGGAAAATGGGGGGGCAGATAAACCAGCGGCAGTCAGATCTGATGTGGTGCGCATAGCTGACTCCGCAAAATGCGAAGTTTACGTGTGCTATGAGGGTCCCTTGGGGGCGCATTTGAAACAGGAAGTGCGGGACAAGATTGTAAAAGGGGATTATGTGGAGATCTTCTCCCTCCTCCCGTTGGAGAAGTTCAATCTGGACAGGGTCAAGCCAGATAGCTCCAAGAAGGAGGACGAGGAGAAGAGGAGATACAGGTTGATCCCACGCACTTTCCAGAATTGGTTGCAGGCTTTCGCGATCATGGCAAGCGTCATAGGGGAGAAGAACCCGGAGCATTGTTCTGGGTTGTTCTGCTATATGGATGCTATTGGGGAGGCGTATCGAGTTTATGGGGGTACAGGGTGGTTGCGCTACGACGAGCAGTTTCGCCAGCGCAGGGCCGTCCGTCCCTCCCTGCGATGGGACCACAAGGACATAAGTCTATGGATGCGGATGATGTCGGCACCACGGACACAGAACCAGTTTTTTCCGGGGGGGGCCGGAGGGGCTTCCACCTCGGGTCCACCGGCCGGAAAGAAGTGGGGGGTGTGTTGGAAATTTAACGAGGGCTCCTGCACCTATGGAGGAACCTGTCGTTTCAGGCATGAATGCTCAGGGTGTGGGGGCGGTCACCCCTTGTCCCGGTGCTTTAAAAAAGGGAAGCGGGCCGGGGAATCTGGGAACAAGAGGGAGGACGCCAGTGAGGGTGGAAAGGATGCGTCCTTTTCTAAGTAGGTATCCGGATAGGGCAGCAGCTGAGCTGCTCACCGCGGGTTTCTCGGAAGGGTTTGTCATTCCGTGTGCGTTGTCGGAGGTACCACCCTTTGCGAAGAACCTGCGGTCAGCCTTGGAGAATCCGGAGGTGGTGTCAGGTAAGTTGGCCAAGGAGGTTGAATTGGGCAGGATAGGGGGGCCGTTCGATGTGGTGCCTTTGCCCAGGCTGGTGGTTTCACCCCTGGGAGTGGTGCCCAAAAAGGAACCGAACAAGTTCCGCCTCATTCACCACTTGTCTTTTCCCAAAGGGGGGTCGGTGAATGATGCGATTGACCCGGAGGCTTGCACGGTGTCGTACACTTCGTTCGATGCAGCGGTTAGATGGGTCAGGCGGTACGGAAAGGGGGCGCTCATGGCCAAGTCTGACATTGAAGCGGCATTTCGCTTGTTGCCGGTGCACCCGGACAGCTTTTGGCTGTTGGGTTGCCAGTGGCAAGGGAAGTATTACGTGGACCAGTGTTTGCCCATGGGATGTTCCATCTCCTGCGCACTGTTCGAGAAGTTCAGTTCCTTTTTGGAGTGGGTGGTCAGAGACGTAGCCGGCATCGATTCAGTAATCCATTACCTCGATGACTTCTTGTGTGTGGGCCCCCCGTCTTCCAGGTTGTGTGGGGTCCTATTGGCAACGCTGCAGCACATTGCAGAGAGGTTTGGCGTGCCATTGGCTGCTGACAAGACGTAGGGCCCGGCCACGGAACTGAGTTTTTTGGGGATAGTGTTGGATTCGGTGGCCATGGAATGTAGGTTGCCGGTGGAAAAGGTAGAGAATCTTCGGCTGGAGATCAGAGGTATGTTGGGGCGCAATAAAGTGCAGTTGAGGCCCCTCCAATCGTTGCTGGGCAAATTGAATTTTGCATGCCGCATCATTCCCATGGGGAGGGTGTTTTGCCGACGGCTGTCGGCCGCCACAGCAGGGGTTAAGTCACCAACACACTTCATAAGGTTGACAAAGGAGCATCAAGCGGATTTGCAGGTGTGGTGGACGTTCTTGGAGGAGTACAACGGCCGTTCTCTGTGGATGGAGGGCCCGGTGAGTAACTTCGATTTGGACCTTGTCACAGATGCGGCAGGGTCCACAGGTTACGGGGCTTTTTTCAAAGGGCAATGGAGTGCAGAGGGGTGGCCTGAGGCGTGGATCACGGCAGGATTGGTAAAGAACCTGGTTTTGCTTGAATTGTTCCCTGTAGTGGTTGCATTGGAACTGTGGGGGGAATCTTGCAAAAATTTGAAGATCAGACTTAATTGTGACAACATGGGGGTGGTTCAGGTCATCAACCGGATCTCTGCATCTTCCTTGCCGGTGGTTCGGTTGTTGCGCCATCTAGTGTTGAGATGCCTGCAATGGAACATATTTTTGTATGCTGTGCATATTCCGGGTGTGGACAACAGGCTGGCTGACGCTTTGTCTCGCTTCCAGTGGGACAGGTTCAGGGAGCTGGCCCCGCATGCGGAAAAGGAAGGGGTGCCTTGCCCAGGGTGGATGTGGGGAATTGTGTCGGAGTCGCCGCAACATGGATCAGGCGTTCGGTGAGTAGGGTTACATGGGCGGCGTACGCCAAAATCTGGAACGAGTGGCATAGCTTCACGCGGCTGGCGGACGCCAGCCTGAGTGATGTGGAAGTGGGGTGGTTGGTGCTGTACTTTGTGGTGCGGCACATGGAGAAGGGGGGTTCGGTCTCTGCCCTCAATAAAAAACTGGCGGCGTTAGCTTTCTTGTTCAAGCTGGAGGGTAGGCCGGACTTAACAAAATCGTTCTGGGTACGACAAACGGTGAAAGGATACAGAAAAGGTAAGGTGTGTAAGGACACTAGGAGGCCTGTATCGTTTTCGGTATTGCAGGCGATATGCAGGGTACTGGAGGAAGTATGCTCCTCGAGTTACGAGGTGAGTTTGTTCAGGGCAGTTTTTTCCATAGCCTTTTTCGGTGCTTTCAGACTGGGTGAGTTGGTCAGCCCTTCCAAGACGGTCGGGGGGGGGTTGCTGGTCGGGGATGTGAGCTTGGGCGAAGACAGGGTGGTACTCCGGCTGCGCAAGTCCAAGACGGATCAGGTAGGTAAAGGGGTGGATGTATTCCTCTATGCTTTACCGGGGTCGGTGGTGTGCCCAGTTAGGGCGATGGGGGAGTTCTTGGCGATTCGCCCGGGGTTGGGAGGTCCCCTGTGGATGCACAAGGACACGGCGTTCGTATCTAGGTTCCAGTTCGTGGCAGTATTCCGTAAGTGCTTGACGGCAGCGGGTTTCGCTGCCGAACAATTCGCATCGCACTCCTTCCGCATCGGGGCGGCTACAGAAGCGGCCCGGTGCGGGTTGGATGAGGCGGCGGTGAAACGGATTGGGAGGTGGGAATCCAGGAGATTCAGGTCCTATGTTAGGCCGCATATGTTGCTGGAATGATGGCGTGGGGGGTGTTGAAAGTACGGGGAGTCTACTGATGGGATCATTGGTGTGCGGTACGTTATTGCTTGTCACTCATGTTTGTTATTTGTTTTTCAGATGGTGGTCAGGAGCGCCTCGTTTGGATTTTGGGGCACTCCTATGTATACTGGGGAGCCTTAAGGGCGGATGCTAGGCCGGACGGACGGCAATTGGGTATCCCTAGGAGCCAGGCGAAGATCAGGTGGTTGGGGACCCGGGGCATGGGGTGGGGCAGGGTGCTGCCAGAAGTGCAGCATTACGCCCGACTGGACCGTCCTCCAGACGTGCTGGTGCTCCATGTAGGGGGGAATGATTTGGGCATTAGGCCGATTGGGGATCTGATAACGGCCGTTAAGGCGGATGTCTTAACTTTCCGCGCGGCCTATCCCGGCATGCTTTTGGTATGGTCCGACATAATTGCTCGGACGACTTGGCGCATGGCGAGGTCAGTGGTTAGGCTGGACAAAGGGCGGATCAAGGTGAATAAGGTGATTGGGAGGTTTTTGGTCAGACATGGGGGTTTGGTGGTGAGACACATGGAGTTGGAGAGGAATGTGGGACTGTACTTACGCGGAGATGGTATTCACCTATCCGACGTTGGGATGGAGCTGTGGTTCTTGGATTTACAGGAAGGGATACAGAGGGCCCTGCGGGTGTGGAGGGGCCCGTAAGGGTAAGGGATTACCCTTTCGGGCTGTGGCGGTGTTAGGTGGTCTTTGATGGCGGCAGTTACAGATGTGATGGAAATGGTGGTGGGCTCATCGGTGGGATGGGACCCTTATGGGGGATTATTCCAGCGGAACGGTGTCCGTTGGAATACGGTTATGGTTGCACTGCACGGGAGAAGGTTTGTCTCCGAGCTGGGTCGGCTGGGGGCCGGTTATGGTTAATGGTTGCGCAGTGTACTGGTAAAAAGGAAAGTGAAGCCGGGTTGCCGTCAAAGACCAGGAAGCTGGGATTTAAAAGAGTTGGTTACAAATTGTTAAGAAAAGAAAGTTTGTGTGATTTAATTATTTGATCTAATTATTTAATAGTAATATTTTATGTGGTTAAAATAAATTGGCTGTTGTGGCCATTTTACTCCAACAAGATGGTGTCTCTCGTTAATCTTAGTAATAAGGGGTAACTAAGGTAATAAATGGTGGTTGTTTGGTTTTGGGGAAAGTTGGGCTATCCGTAGTACACTGGTCAAGGGAGGCCCGGAGTGGAAAAAGCAAACACAGCAAAGTAACGTAGGGCCGGGCATGACTAGGGGGAGGTAGGGCAACTTAGAGTTAAAGGCAAGAGGTAGCTGGTTGGTTGGAAGGAAGTCAGGTGGTTTGGCTGAGGAGGTGGAATGTTATTTAAGGAGGGGGCGGGGACAGGAGGCAAAAGTGCGGGAAGGAAGTTGCAAGGAGGCAGGTTTTTCCCACCCACCCTCCCTATGTGTTGTATGTCGGTGTTGTTCGTTTGTTTTCTTTTATTTCAGGTTGGCATGTGTGGGCGTCACGACAGCAGGATCGGAATGGTTTGGCGGTGTTAGGTGGTCTTTGATGGCGGCAGTTACAGATGTGATGGAAATGGTGGTGGGCTCATCGGTGGGATGGGACCCTTATGGGGGATTATTCCAGCGGAACGGTGTCCGTTGGAATACGGTTATGGTTGCACTGCACGGGAGAAGGTTTGTCTCCGAGCTGGGTCGGCTGGGGGCCGGTTATGGTTAATGGTTGCGCAGTGTACTGGTAAAAAGGAAAGTGAAGCCGGGTTGCCGTCAAAGACCAGGAAGCTGGGATTTAAAAGAGTTGGTTACAAATTGTTAAGAAAAGAAAGTTTGTGTGATTTAATTATTTGATCTAATTATTTAATAGTAATATTTTATGTGGTTAAAATAAATTGGCTGTTGTGGCCATTTTACTCCAACAAGATGGTGTCTCTCGTTAATCTTAGTAATAAGGGGTAACTAAGGTAATAAATGGTGGTTGTTTGGTTTTGGGGAAAGTTGGGCTATCCGTAGTACACTGGTCATGTGAAAATCAATGTTTCCCTATGAGAGCTGTCTTAACTGGTCCTACACAAGTCGGTCCGACTTTGAAGCTACTCCCTGTACTACTTTGGTCCTACATTGATCCTACTTCAGCCCATTGAATATCATTGAAGTAGGACCAAAGTAGGAGCCTTGTCCTAACCATCTGACTTTTGCCACCTGACATGTGATTACAGCACCAGTAAAAGTAATTTATCTCACTCTGGGATTGTTTTGATTGGTCAAAGAACAAGTCAGTCTATCCCATGTAGGACCAAAGTAGTATCCTGTTCATGAAAGTAGGATGGATGTAGGACCAATGTAGGATGAATGTAGGATCAATGTAGGACAAATGTCGCAGAGCAAAGTAGGATGAAAGTCGTGTAGTGTAGTGTGAACCCAGCCTCAAAAATGGATGGATGTAGGACCAATGTAGGACAGATGTCGCAGAGCAAAGTAGGATGAAAGTTGTACTGCTGTCGTGTAGTATAGTGTGAACCCAGCCTTATGCTAGCTTATACCACTAGGGGAAATGCTGGGAGTCCTGCAGGGAAAGAGTTAATAAACCCAGCTGAACTAGGTGGGATCATTAAGACCTCCATTAAGAAAACATGCTTAAGGCTGGGTTCACACTTGTCCTACAAACGCTCCGACATTGGGAGCTCATGTCGCATGACGTGTGAAAATCAATGTTTCCCTATAAGCTGTCTTAACTGATCCGACACAAGTCGGTCCGACTTTGAAAACACTCCCTGTACTACTTTGCTCCGACATTCATCCTACTTCAGCCCATTGAATATCATTGAAGTCGGACCAAAGTAGGAGCCTTGTCCTTATCAGACATCCGACATGTGATTACAGCAGCAGTAAAAGGAATTTATCTCACCCTGGGATTGTTTTGATTGGTCAAAGAACAAGTCAGACTATCACAAAGTAGGTTCAAAGTAGTATCCTGTTCATAAAAGTCGGATGGATGTAGGACCAATGTAGGATCAATGTAGGATCAATGTAGGACAGATGTCGCAGAGCAAAGTAGGATGAAAGTTGTACTGCTGTCGTGTAGTATAGTGTGAACCCAGCCTCAGAATAGACCCCATCCTGGAACCAGTGTTGTGTAGAATGGAGAGTGTGGTATCTGTCCTGTGCGGTGAGACAACGCCTGTGTGGCAAACTTCTAAACCAGGGAGATAGGTGCTGGGGCAGCACAAGGCTGCACCTAGTTGTTAGATAGGGAATCTACGTGTGTAGTAAGTGGTCAAGCTTACATGTTCTATTAGGGATGAGCTTCGCGTTCGATACGAACGTTTGTTCGTACGTTCGAGGAAATTCAAACAAAAGCGGTCGTTCGTGCCAAATTCGAGTGACGCAAAACGGCCCATAATTCACTGCGGCATTGCGCGCTGATGATTGGCCAAGCTTGCTGTATGTCCCGCATGCTTGGCCAATCACAGCGCGCAAAAAACGAGGGCGGCCTCGTGTAGTGTGTTCCGGCTTGTTAATGAAAACAGTCAGAGAGACAGAGAGATTGTCTTTTTAGATTGCTAGATAGAGCAGGCAGGCAGGCTAGTCAGTTTAGCTTAATTTACAGTGTGTAGAGAATACATATATACATCCCTAGGAGTTGTACATATATTTATACACTGTATAGCTTAGATAGATCAGTTATTCCTAATTTACTGGCAGGCAGGTGATTGTTCTATTTAAAGACGTTATCACAGGTATAGACACCCAGCAGGTACAATATTTAAAGGATTTTTTTTATTTTTTATTTAAGCATCAATAAAATGAAAAATCCCTAGTGGGGGTCATTTACCAAGCCTGTGTGCCATGACTCATGGTGCACAAGCAGGAGTAAAACAGTTTTTGACATTTACAAAAGAGACACGCTGCCAGTGCAGTGTGTTATCTCATTTACTAAAATTTGGAAAAAGGGGGTGAGGTACAGCGCAAAACCAAAAGAAGTGAAAATGATGATAGTGATATCAAAAATATAAAAAACGTGAGTGAACAGTAATGGACCAATCAGAAGAGCACGATTGGTTAATTAATACATAAAATATGAAATGACAAGTGTATACCGTGAAATGATAAATTGAATATAACAAAGATAAGTGAAACCTAGAATTATAACCAAAAAAACATAATAGCATACACATCAAAATAAATAAATATGACACAATAAAAAGTCCATAAATATTTCCAAATGTATAAAAAATATCCGTGTGAGAGTGAGCTATAAGAAGTCTTCCAAAGAGATGTTCAAAGAGCTTGGCACCACCTTCCACCAAGGATACACCCGAGTGTCAGAAAATATAGTCTCCTTACCAGACCACCTGACCACACCTGCGGTCAAACTCAAATTCAATTGGAAGCGGCGCCTCCGGCGAAGAAGAAGAAGAAGGAGAAGATGCGGACGAGAAGGCCAGCGGAAGGAGAAGAAGATGGAAGAACATGCCGGTCAAGATGCGGCACTAAAAGACCCAAGACAGAAGCAGAGGAAGAAGAAGATGGAGGAAGAAACCCGAAGGAAAGAAGAAAAGAAGGAGAAGAAAGAAGATAATAAAGGACTTGTCAAAAACCGGCTCTTGTCTTTTTTTACACTTGACACTTTTTTTTTTTTGGTGAAATGGTACAATGTACCCCATTACCATTTCACACAGGGGGGGTCGGGATCTGGGGGGCCCCTTTGTTAAAGGGGTCTTCCAGATTTCGATAAGCCTCCTGCCCGCAGATCCCCACAACCACTGGGCAAGGGTTGTGGGGAAGAGACCCTTGTCCTCATCAACATGAGGACAAGGTGCTTTGGGGGGCACCCCAAAGCACCCTCCCAATGTTGAGGGCATGTGGCCTGGTGCGGTTCAGGAGAGGGGGGGCCGCGCTCTGTCCCCCCTCTTTTCTGCGGCCGGCCAGGTCAACGTGCTCGGATAAGGGTCTGGTGTGGATTTCAAGGGGGACTCCACGCCATTTTTTTTTCTTTGGCGTGGAGTTCCCCTTAAATTCCACACCAGACCTGAAGGGCCTGGTATGGATATTTGGGGGGAACCCCACGTAATTTTTTTTGGAAATGACGGCGGGGTTCCCCTTAATATCCATATCAGACCTGAAGGGCCTGTAATGGAATTTGGGGGGACCCCCACGCTTTTTTCTTTTTTTTGGTTTTATGAATGAATCTCTCACAATTGCCGGGAGCCGACAATTCATTATAGCCGCGAGTCAGTTTTAAACAAATTTTTCTTCAGAATGTCATTTTGTGCAGGAACAGTTCTAACCACAGGAAAAGTGCGCTTTTTCACATGCGGACATTACACCCCCCTTGGTACGAAATTTAAAGGAATATTTAAAATGACGTGGGGTTCCCCCCAAATTCCATTAGAAGGCCCTTTAGGTCTGGTATGGATATTAAGGGGAACCCCGCCGTCATTTTTAAAAAAAAAATGACGTGGGGTTCCCCCCAAATATCCATAACCAGACCCTTCAGGTCTGGTGTGGATTTTAAGGGGAATTCCACCCCAAATTGAAGAAAAAATGGCGTGGAGTTTCCCCTAACATCCACACCGAGCACGTTGACCTGGCCGGCCGCAGAAAAGAGGGGGGGACAGAGTGCGCCCCCCCTCTCCTGAACCGCACCAGGCCACATGCCTTCAACATTGGGAGGGTGCTTTGGGGTGCCCCCCAAAGCACCTTGTCCCCATGTTGATGAGGACAAGGGTCTCTTCCCCACAACCCTTGCCCGGTGGTTGTGGGGGTCTGCGGGCAGGGGGCTTATCGAAATCTGGAAGACCCCTTTAAAAAAGGGGCCCCCCAGATCCCGGCCCCCCCCTGTGTGAAATGGTAATGGGGTACATTGTACCTCTACCATTTCACCAAAAAAAAAAAAGTGTCAAGTGTTAAAAAAGACAAGAGCCGGTTTTTGACAAGTTCTTTATTATCTTCTTTCTTCTTCTTTCCTTCGGGTTTCTTCTTCCTTCTTCTTCCTCTGCTTCTTTCTTGGGTCTTGTAGTCTCGCATCTTGACCGGCGTGTTCTTCCATCTTCTTCTCCTTCCGCTGTCCTTCTCGTCCGCATCTTTTTCTGGTTCTTCTTTGCCGGAGGCGCCGCTTCCAATTGATTTCCCCGCTGCATGCCGGACCACGCCCCCCTCTGACGCCACGGGCAAGCTCTTAGGAAAGTCCCCGTGTGGTGCCTGTGCGTCAGAGGGGGCGTGGTCACATGTCAGAGGGCGGGGAATTCAATTGGAAGCTTGTGCACGGCTTCTTCTTTGCCGGAGTCGCCGCATCCAATTGAATTTCCCGCCGTCTGATATGTGACCACGCCCCCCTCTGACGCACATGCATCACACGGGGACTTTCCTAAGAGCTTGCCCGTGGCGTCAGAGGGGGGCGTGGTCTGGCATACGGCGGGGATTTCAATTGGAAGCGGCGCCTCCGGCGAAGAAGAACCAGAAGAAGATCCGGACGAGAAGGACAGCGGAAGATGGAAGAACACGCCGGTCAAGATGTGGGACTAGAAGACCCAAGAAAGAAGCAGAGGAAGAAGAAGAAGGAAGAAGAAACCCGAAGGAAAGAAAAAAAGAAGAAGAAAGAAGATAATAAAGGACTTGTCAAAAACCGGCTCTTGTCTTTTTTAACCCTTGACACTTTTTTTTTGGTGAAATGGTAGAGGTACAATGTACCCCATTACCATTTCACACAGGGGGGGCGGGATCTGGGGGGCCCCTTTGTTAAAGGGGTCTTCCAGATTCTGAAAAGCCTCCTGCCCGCAGATCCCCACAACCACCGGGCAAGGGTTGTGGGGAAGAGACCCTTGTCCTCATCAACATGGGGACAAGGTGCTTTGGGGGGCACCCCAAAGCACCCTCCCAATGTTGAGGGCATGTGGCCTTGTGCGGTTCAGGAGAAGGGGGGGGGCGCACTCTGTCCCCCCCTCTTTTCTGCGGCCGGCCAGGTCAACGTGCTCGGATAAGGGGTCTGGTTATGGATATTTGGGGGAACCCCACGTCATTTTTTTTTTAAATTGACGGCGGGGTTCCCCTTAATATCCATACCAGACCTAAAGGGTCTGGTTATTGAATTTGGGGGGACCCCCACGCTTTTGTTTTTGGTGTTTTTTATGAATGAATTCTCCTGCAATTGCCGAGAGCCGACAATTCATTATTCCTGCGAGCCTGTTTTAAACGGCCTTTTTTCTTTGGAGAATGTCATTTTGTGCAGGGACAGTTCTAACCACGGGAAAAGTGCGCTTTTTCACATGCTGACTTTACACCCCCCCCCCCCCCATGGTACGAAATTTAAAGGAATATTTCACTTTTATTGTTGCACTTTAAGAATTATTAAAATCACTGCTCCCGAAAAAACGTCCGTTTAAAAAAAAAAAAAAAGCATTGATACATGTCCCCTGGGGCAGGACTGAGGTCCCCAAACACTTTTTAGGACAAAACTTGCAGATTAGCCTTTAAAATTAACACTTAAAGCGGTATTTCACCCTAAATATAAGATCTACCATGCGATCCAGCATACTGGCGTCAGCGCCAGTATGCTGGTTTTTTTTTTTTTAATCGCACACTTACTGTATTATGGTGGAATTCCTTTTTTGTCCCCCGTGGTGGACGGCGCCAGTATAGCGCGTCACATCTTCCGAAAATACCCGATATGGACTCGGGTAATCTCGGCGAAAATGCGGCGCCTGCGCACAGACCTAGGAGCTGACTGCGCAGGCGCCGTATTTCTCCGAGTCCTACGGCTATGGCGCGTCACGCCCTCCGAAATAGGACTCGGAGAAATACGGCGCCTGCGCAGTCAGCTCCTAGGTCTGTGCGCAGGCGCCGCATTTTCGCCGAGATTACCCGAGTCCATATCGGGTATTTTAGGAAGATGTGACGAGCAATACTAGAGCCGTCCACCGCGGGGGACAAAAAAGGAATTCCACCATAATACAGTAAGTGTGCGATTAAAAAAAAAAAAACCAGCATACTGGCGCTGACGCCAGTATGCTGGATCACATGGGAGATCTTATATTTAGGGTGAACCTCCGCTTTAAGATTTCCCCCATAGACTTTAAAAGGGAGTTTGGCGGCGGCTTTACTTATCAATTGCATTGCGCTGCTGTGCTACGCCGGTTCATGCGCCTAATTAGGGCTTCATCCAGCGCACTAATTAGGGCATGTACCGGCGCAGCGCAGCTTCAATAGTAAATCAGCCCCATAGTGTCTATAGTTTGCCTGTGAAAATGTCTTTGAGAACCTGGATATCAATGGGAAAAAAAGTTTTAAAAACGGTAATTTCTTCAGGAGTCCTGCTCCTGAAAAAAAGACAGTTTTTTAAACTTTTTTCCATTGATACATGTTCCCTAAGGCAAGACCCGGGTTCTCAAAGACGTTTTCCAACAATAACTTAAATATTGGTCTTTAAAATGAGCGTTTTTGAATTCGAGCGTTTGAGTCCCATAGACTTCAATGGGGTTCTAAATGTTCGCGTGAACGGTCGGTTTGTTCGACGGTTCTGGTGCGAACCGAACGCGGGGGTGTTCGGCTCATCCCTATGTTCTATGTATAGATTGTCTTGTTTTTAGATAGGTTAGTTAATTTTATATGTATTATTCACATTTATTTTACAATTTTAGTATACTAGATGGTGTTACTATATACCCTTAGAAAATAAGGAAAGATCCCTGCGCTTAGGAGAATTAACAGTAAATAGGGTAGACTGCAGCCCCCGCTGTTAGATACCTCCAAGAGGGTACTATAAGGTAAAAGTGTGTATTGTGGGGGTAATGGCGCTGTCTGTGCTCCTCCCTAGGGGTCTTAAGGGGGAAAAAGAGAAGGGGAGATGAGGAGAGCGATACACCTGCTCCTAATACTAATTGTGATTTCACTTGGTAATTCGAGATTTTCCTAGCTTGTGACGGAAAATATTGATTATATGATGACAGGAGGCGAGTATCTATGACATTAATCTTTCTTTATTAATGCTCACAGCAGAATCTATTTCTAATAACTCAATGTAAAACAAAAACTTTTAAAACAGACTACCACTCTCAGCAGTCCATATAACCTCTAGCCACGCCCCTGACAGTGACCTCCATAAAAGGGGCTGTCTGTGAAGGTTCCTCCTCTTTCTTGATGCGATGACTTCTCAATATAGAAACGGCACCCGAACGGAGGAACGAAACGTGTCTTCGGAGCTCAGACCGGCCGGTCGACATCCGACAGCTTCCGACGGGAAGTAAACCACCAACCGTGACCCAACAGGGTTTTCCGGAACAAACTGATTCCCAACGAGGATCCTCAAGTGAGCTGCGTTCCAACGTGAAGGCAGGATTCCATCATTCTCCAAACTGGATTATCCGTCTGAAAGGCCCAGGTCGGCACTCAGTAACCTGCGAAGAATGAAAACAATCGTAATAGGGAGGGTCGGGAGGGAAGATACTCGCCTCCTGTCATCATATAATCAATATTTTCCGTCACAAGCTAGGAAAATCTCGAATTATATATCAGACAGGAGGCTCATATCTATGCAAGTTCAAAGCTAGAATTTTAAGCATGTAGATATGATTAAACACAATACACAGTAATCCTAAGAGAGGACCGACAAGGAGATGTGATCCTGTGGTCTGAAGTAAAACTGACGGAACGTGGTCTCAGAAGACCAATCTGCCGCCTTCAAGAGATCTAAAAGAGAGCCTCCTGATACGACTACCTTGGTAGCCATAGCACCCCTGGTGGAGTGAGCTCCGAATAGGGTAACATCGATCCCCGCCATTTCCATGGCGGTCCTCACCCATCGTGCCAGGGAGGCAGACGAGACCGGAAGGTGAGGTCTGACGTAGGACACAAGAAGTTGAGAAGAGTCCGCAGAACGCAGGGTAGCGGTTTGAGATTCGTATGCCTGGAGGCAACGAACGACACAGAGGAGTGGATGAGCCGGGAAGGAAGGATAGAAGACAGAGTGAATACCGGTTTTAGTCCTGCGTACAATGGAAAATTCAACACCCTGCGGTGAGAATTGTCGCCTGGAGATGTCCAGAGCCCTAACGTCTGACACTCTCTTGATGGAAATTAGACATAGGAGGACTGTTAGTTTTATGGATAAAAGTCTCAGAGATAGGTCCGCGTTGTCCCCCCAACTGGCGAACATATCAAGCACCTTGGATACATCCCAGGTCGCTTGGTATCTAGGCCTAGGGGGACGTTGAAACTTCACGCCTCTTAAAAGTCTACATACCAGCGGGTGTCTGCCCACTGGCAAAGAATCCACGGGGCAGTGATAGGCTGAGATAGCTGATCGATAGATGTTAATAGAGCTGTATGACCTGCCGGATTCATAAGAATCTGCCAGGTAATTTGCTACTAGTGATACAGGGGCCTGTACGGGATCAACCTGTCGTTGATCACACCAACGAACCCAGAGTCTCCAGGCTGATCGATATGCCGATCTAGTCCCGGGGGCCCAGGCCATGGTGAGGAGATTCTGAGCTGATTCCGAAAGGTCTCTATCTGGGGCCGGGATCCCGACACCAACCACGCCAGAAGTGGTAGGTTGTTCCCCAGAACCAGGGGGTGAAAACTCCCGCTCGGACTGGTGAGAAGGTGAGGGAAATGGGGAATCAGCCTGGGGAGGTCTACCGTCATCCCCAGTAACAGAGGGAACCATGGTTGGGTCGGCCACCATGGCGTAATCAATACCACAGTCGCCCCCAGATTGGTTATTCGTAGGAGAAGCCTGGGAATCACCTGGAAAGGGGGGAACGCGTAATGTGTTACCTCCGGCCAAGGCTGGCGGAGAGCGTCCACCGCAAATGCCTCCGGATCCGGCCTCCAGCTGAAGAAGCGAGGCAGCTGGTGGTTGAGGCGGGAGGCGAAGAGATCTGTAGATAGCAGTCCCCAGAGCCGCTGCAAGCGAAGAAATATTGACCGATCCAGTCTCCAGTCGCTGGAGTCGCGAAGATAACGAGAGTTCCAGTCGGCTACCAAGTTGGAGACTCCCGGGATGTATTCCGCTATGGGGGTAATGTCGTGGGCTAGGCAAAAGTGCCAGAAATCCTTCGCGATATACGCCAGAGTTTTGGATTTGGTGCCCCCCAGACGGTTGACATATTGCACCACCGCCACATTGTCCATGCGAAATAGAATACAGCACGTGGAAGTACGAGGCATGAAACTCGACAGCGAATAGGGCTGCCAAAAGTTCCAGCGCATTGATATGAAGAGAGGTTTCCGTTGCGGACCACGTCCCTCCTGTGGAGGCCGTCCCGCATTGGGCGCCCCAGCCCTGTCGACTGGCGTCCGATTCTATGACGCTGTCCGGGCTGGGGTTGAAGATGGTTTTGCCGTTCCATTCGACGGCGTGGTGAAGCCACCATCTCAGTTCCTCGGTAGTCTCCCGGCAGAGAGGAATCTCGTCTGAGTACCTGAGGCCTTGTCTCAGGTGCATAATTTTGAGCCTCTGGAGGGCCCTGTAATGCAGTGGGGCCGGAAAGATGGCCTGGATGGAGGCCGCAAGCAAGCCCACCAGACGCGCTAGTGTACGGAGGGATAGGTGGCCCCTGCGTAGTGCTGCACGAATCTCCTTGCGGATAAGGGCAAGTTTGGTTTTGGGGAGACTGAGGGTGGATTGAACGGTGTTTACCGTAAAGCCCAAGAACTCCATCTGTTGGGATGGGACCAAAATGGACTTCCCGTGATTGATAATAAAGCCCAGCTTTTGTAATAGGGATATAGTCCAAGACATGTGGAGGAGGGCTTGACCCCTGGAATAGGCCATGAGGAGGATGTCGTCTAGATAGATAATCAGACGTACTCCTCTGCTTCTGAGTGCTGCCACCACTGGTTTCATGAGTTTGGTGAAACACCATGGGGCGGACGACAGGCCGAACGGAAGGCAAGTAAATTGCCACATCCTGCCTCTCCACGGGAAACGAAGTAGGTGTTGCGATTCCGGGTGTATGGGGACCATAAGGTATGCGTCTTGTAGATCCACCTTCACGAGCCAGTCTCCAGGGTGGAGAAGGTCTCGGAGGAAGTGAATTCCCTCCATCTTGAAATGTCGATACTCGACATACTGGTTTAGGTTTCTTGCGTACCAGGAACAGGTTGCTTATGAAGCCTGGGGAAAGGGGGTCTACTTCTACAATTGCCTGTTTGGTCAGCAGGTCTCGTATTTCCTTGTCTATGAGAAGGCCGTTTCGTCTTGCGAACCGAATGGGAGGGGGAATTATGTTGAGAAGCGGTGGGGATAGTATGTCTATAGTGAACCCCGCTACAGAGTGTAAAATCCATGCGTCTGCCGTAATCGCAGACCAGGCTTGGATAAAATACCTCAGACGTCCCCCCACAGGAATGTGATTGAGTGTGGTGTAAGGCATACTCACCAGTAGGAGGTCGGGATCGTGGGTAACCGCGTCCACCCCGTCCACGCCAGGGTCTGCCTCGGGGAGGAAAGAAGGGTGCAGGTTGCGCCACCGAGGTGGCATAGGATGGAGCCTGGTATTGGAATTGAGCAAAAGGTCTGCCCTGCGGCCTGTAGGAAGCGGAACGGCCGGCAGAACGGCCTCTATTTCTGCCGTCCCTGTTAAAAACCTTGTTGGTCCCGGTTCTCCTTAAGGAGTTTTGGGCCTTGTCTAGACTGGTGAATAGTCCTACAAATTTATTTATGTCCTTGATCACCATGTCACCAAAGAGCATGCCCTCGGCCGATGGGCCGGGTTCGGATTCCGCCAGGTGTGATAACTGGGGGTCTAGTCGCATGAGAATCGACCTGCGTCTTTCCACCGAACATGCCGTGTTGGCGGTGCCAGCTAGGCATAGGGCTCTTTGTGCCCAACCCCTAAGCTGCGGGAGGTCAACTGGTTGTCCAGAAGCCGCGGCCTGTTCGGAAAGGTTCAGGATTTTTGTCAATGGACCCATAAGGTCCAGGACGCGGTCTTGTATGGCCCGGAAGGAGCGTTCGATGCCCTTCTTCTGAAATTTTCCCGTCTTTAGGAGATATTTTGTTAAGACCGGGTCCACCTCTGGGGTGGCCACAACTTTCTTAGGTATGGAGGGTCTGGGGCATTCAGCCCTTAATTTGTTACGGCCATTTCTATCCAAGGACTTCCTAGCCCAAAGTTCCACGAACTGTGAAATGTGAGGCAGAGGCGTCCATTCTCCAGAACGCGGGTGGATAATTGCGTCTGGGTGGAAAAAAGGTTCTCCAAGAGCGTCCAGGAGTGGCGGTTTTGTCGAGCGCCGTAGCCCCAGCATCTTCAATATAGGAACCGGACTCTGATACCTCCGACCCATCAGAAGGGTCGGCCGAGTCCTCCTCTGAGGAGTCCTCATATGAGTCCGGTTTAGCCCTTCTAATGGTTTTATACCCCTTTTGTGGATTCTCCCTGGGGTCCAGGGGTCGAGAAATATCTGGTTGATGCTGGGGATGGTAGACCGTGGTGGGGGCTACCTGTAGCAAATTGTTTACTTCCCCTGCCGGGGAGTCATGCACCGCCAGGGTGTGCTTCCTCTTGTGCGAGGCCTTACCCTTTTTAATGGGCGGTTCACCGCTCTGGGGCGGTAGTAGTGGGGTATTTGCGGGTTGCTGGGTCCAGGTAGATGGGGTAGCAGAGGCCAGGGCAGCTTGTATGGACATGTGGATAATGTCCTGAAGTTGCGTTGCACTTAGGGTGTGGGAAATGCCTGCTGAGGGGATGTCCCCATTGGGGGACAATTGGTTAAGTTCAGCCATGGCAGTAAAGGTGATGAGGAAATGACAGCAGGCTAACAGTGTGTACACAGTCGTTTGGGCAGAATAAGGATATAGGTGCCAGCAGCGCAAGGGATAATATCTAGCTTGGTCGCGGGTATACACCCGTTACCTATCAAAACTGCACTTTTAAGGGTCAACAGGCTCCGATCCTATCCTCCCCACCGTCGGTGCCGAATGGTGACGGAGAGGGGGAGAGCCTGAGACCTCCAGCGGCCCGGGAACAAAGTCTCGCAAGACTACGGCCGCTGGGCGCTGATTGGTTGAACTGGCCCGACGGGAGCTCCGCCCCCCGTACGCGCTCGGATGTCTGAGGGAGAAGGGGGGGGAAATGGCGGCGATTGGCAGAGCGCCAGGCAAAGCACACACAGAGCGGAGGGGTGGCAATGCCCGGCGAACAACGCTAACAAGGGGGAAGCAAAACCCCCCGACCTCCGCGCAATGCCGCCAGAGCGTTAGAAAGAGACAGTGTTAACACCCGAGGCAACAGCTGGAGGGCTGAGGAAAAAAACGAATGTACTGGAATGCAGCCAAAGAGAGGGGAAAATAGGAAGTACATAAAAAACCTAGAAATAAACAATAAAGAAGTAACAATAAAGAAGTAACAATAAAGAAGTAACAGTGAAACGTTATAAGCAAGGTACTTATCTGTCTGTGAGCAGAAAGAAAGAGGAGGAACCTTCACAGACAGCCCCTTTTATGGAGGTCACTGTCAGGGGCGTGGCTAGAGGTTATATGGACTGCTGAGAGTGGTAGTCTGTTTTAAAAGTTTTTGTTTTACATTGAGTTATTAGAAATAGATTCTGCTGTGAGCATTAATAAAGAAAGATTAATGCATAGATATGAGCCTCCTGTCTGATATATAATCACAGAATGATATATAGAGATTAGTGCTAGTGATAATCCAAAGGTAATGTGTGAGTTAGTGCTGATGCAGTGCTAAAAAATATATATACACACCAATTTGTTTTGCTGATGCAGTGCTAAAAAATATATATACACCAATTAGATTGGTGTATATATATTTTTTAGCACTGCATCAGCACTAACTCACACATTACCTTTGGATCACTAGCACTAATCTCTATATATCATTCTGTGATTACCAATTGAAATCACAATTAGTATTAGGAGCAGGTTTATCGCTCTCCTCATCTCCCTTTCTCTTTTTCCCCCCTTAAGACCCCTAGGGAGGAGCACAGACAGCAGCATTACCCCCACAATAAACACTTTTACTATATACCCTGGTTATTCCCCATCAACGGAGGTCGTCTCACCAATGAGTGACTATTAGTAAGTGTTTTTAGTCTCGAGTTTTATTCAATTAGGGTAATTATTGGTAACCTTTTATATAATTTTATTCATTGGATTTATTATCCAATTGTTCTTTTTTTGGGATTCTTTTTTTTAAGATATACTCCTACAGGGGTTATTTTTATTTAGTTATAATAACCATAATTTTTATATTATTTTGATATATATTCACAGGCTTATGATTAAAGATTTGCTTGAAATAGCCACTTATGTTGCACAACCTATTGGTTGATTGCATTGTACATTATATAATGCTATTTGGCCAGATATATATCCAACACATTTTGCATTTACATTTTTCATACACAGTTTTTTTCCGGTTTTTCAAGTAGTGGAATCTTACTTAGTGGAACGCAATCTAGCCGCGTGGCAATTGTGGCTTGGAGCGCATATAATGATATGCGTCATGATGTGCTATAAAGCGCGATGCCTGTATGGTGCAGAGCGTTACTTTCTGTGGATGTGGGAGTATGCCCACTTCCTGGTTGGTCTCGAGTTGGAGTGCAGCTCACTGCTTCCGGATGACATGCCGTTGACTGCGCTCCCATGTGGTATGTCACGTGTTTCAGCAATGACGTGCCGGGATTGGGCGTGTCTGTCCATCGTTATGCTCGGATAAAGGCAGTTCAGTCTTCCATACAGGTTTGCTCCGGTTGTTACGGTGATTCCTATGACATATCCCCCAAGTTTTGGTAATCAAGTATCTCTGGTATTTCTCCTATCTCTGACTGAGGCTTGGGGAGCAGGCCGGAAGTTCTGGAGGAGACCCAGAAGTGGTCACTTATTGGTTGGACACACCGGGGGATTTCATTGATGCATGGTAATACTGTGTATATATTTGTGGAAGACAGCAGTTGTGGTATACCCCAGACGATGCACTAGGTTGCAAAACGCGTCAAGAGACCCCACTGCTGCCGCTTTTTATCCGATAAGCGCTTATTTCCATCATATAATGTAAGTGTTCCTACCTACATTAAATTTATTTCGTAATACAGTATTATGCTATGTGCCCTTCTTTTTTTCTCTCTTGTTTACTCTCCGTTTGGCCTCACTTTTGACCTCTAGTGGGTCATTCCACACAAGCATCTACCATCCATCTATTTTGGTTAACATAACTTGGAGTTCTGGAGGTTGTATAAGAGCTGCAGCAATCTATTGGTCCTACAGGATTTGCATCATGTCCGATTGACCCTTTCGAATGTATGTTCCTCAGGGTTCAATCTCTCTGGTAAGCCTCTCTCTAGATGGTGACGGCTTCTTCTTTTCTTTGTTCACACATTTGGAATAAGGGAGCACTATCATCTTCCAATTAATTGGACTATCACCCTTTTTTACAGAGACTCCTTTTTTCACATATTCATTGGAAACATGTATTCACAGTTTATCTCAGTGTATTCATCATTGGTTACACTTTAGCGCTACATTTATGTGTTTTGTTTGTTCTTTTTCCACTTGTCTATTGGTTTTGTAGCTGCTCACCATTTACAGACAGTGTGGAATTATTTTGCTTTTTGTTTCCACCTAGTTGTGAGATAGAGAATCTATGGGCCAGATTCAGAAAGACTTGCGCTGGAGTATATCGATATGCGTCGCGTAACTGTCAAGATGCGCCGCTGTATCTATGCGGCCGTACCCACCAAACTAGATGCGACAGAAAACGGGCTTTCTCCGACCGGCTTAACTCTTCTTCGCCAGAGTATCGTAAGCGCATATTTTCGCTTGTCGCATCCGTCGCGCCTATTGATTTCCCATTCAAATATGCAAATGAGGGAGATTTCCCGATTCGCGAACGGATTAGCACCAGGCGCTGGCTACATGCGCCGCGCGTATGTGGAACGGCTAGTGCAAAGTTATTCCTACAAATAGCTGCTTTATCTTTACTCCAACGGCCACAGGTCAGCAGGAGAGCAGCTACAGCAGCAGCGTTAGCGACGAAAATAGCAAGCTGAACAACCACACTTGCAAGGACAACACCTCTGTGTGCCAACATGCCAGGGGCAGTCGCGGTCCTAGCACTACTGATGGGTCCCCCGGTACGGAGGAGGCGGGCACGTGAGAGGCTATACCGCACGCGCATGAGCCTCTTTGGCATGGGGGATGAGGAGGTGTATCGCCTCTTCAGATTCAGCCCTGATGCAATCCTTGAACTAACCACAACCCTGCAGGATGACATCACCAGCCCAACACACCGCTCACAAGCAGTGCAGCCACTGGTGAAGGTACTGGCAACACTCCATTTCCTTGCCAGTGGATCATTCCAGCGTACAAGTGGAGTGGTGGCTGGGATGTCACAATCCTCCATGAGCAGATGTGTGCACCAGGTTGTACCTGCAATCCTCAGACGCATGTCCCACCACTTCATCAGACCCACCACTGAGGAGCTGCAGCTGAAGGCAATGACAGATTTCTACAGCATTGCCAGATTCCCACGCACTGTGGGGGCCATTGATTGCACACATGTGGCCCTACAGCCCCCCAGTGCCACAGAGCACATATACCGCAATCGGAAGCATTGGCATTCCATCAACGTACAGGTGATAGCCGATGCCCAATGCCTCATATGGCAGGTCCGTGCCAAACACCCTGGATCCAGCCATGACAGCTTCATATACAATCAGAGCCCCATCCCAAAGGAATTCGAACAGAACATGTATGGGGACAGCTGGCTGGTTGGTGAGTGACATGGGTGGCAGGCATGACTGTCCCCCCCCATGATGCTGACATCACAAGGGGCACATGCACGGCTAACATCCTCCTGTCTTTTTCCTTCCAGGTGACTCTGCATATGCACTGGGACCCCATCTAATGACTCCTTTCCGGAACCCCCAAACCAGAGGAGAGAGAAGATACAATGAAGCCCACATCAAAACCCGTGCAGTGGTGGAGCAAACATTTGGGCTCCTGAAGTCCCGTTTCTGATGCCTGGATAAGTCTGGGGGGGCCCTATTGTATTCCCCTACCTTCGTGTGTCAGATCATCGGTGCATGTTGCATTTTGCACAACTTTGCCATGAGAAAAGGCCTGCAGATTGACATACGTGATGACCTGACCCCCGACCCACACAGTCCCCATCTGCCAGAGACTACACATTCAGCTGATGGAAGAGCAGTCAGGAGGGTCCTCGCCGTAGGCATCTTTGGACACTAAACAAATACATTGATCACACGGACAATGCACGCATGCACACCACTGATGTCCCTAGATCACACACACCACATGCACATCGCATTGGATTAGCCCAAGTCCAACATGTAGGAGCAGCAACGCCGCGTCAAGGCCCCAATGGTGTCGCTGTCCATTCATACACCATTCACACAGCCGTGGGGATAACTTCTCCACCACGGCCGACGGTGACACCCCTTACTGGCAGGAGTGCCACCCCCTCACATTCACACACCATTCACACTGCAACGTGTGCAGTATCAATAAAAATAAAAAGCTCATAACCTGAGCAAAAAAAAAACAAATAAAGCTCATAACCTGAGCAAAATAACAAAGAAAATAAAAAGCTCATAACCTGAGCAACATAAAATAAAGAAAAAAAAAAAGCTCATAACCTGAGCATTAATGCAAAAAATAAATAAATAAAAAACATCATCTGGGATGACGGGGGCTCCTTCTGGTGGCCCCTCTCTGGCTCCTCAGCTGCCTGGAGGGAGTGCGTGGGGGTGGGGGGGCATCTGGAGGTGGCTGATCCCCGGGTGGGCCACTCCTGGCAGGTGTGGCCTGCATGCCCTTCAAGGCCATGGCTATCCGGCCGAGGTATGAGTTTGTCTGGGCCTGCATCCTGAGCTGCCGGGTGACCTGGTAATGCTGGGCCCGCTGACTCTGTGTGAGGGCTTACCTAGAGTGGAGTCCATTTGCAGACTTGTGAGCTACCTTTGCGACCTGATGCGATCCGCCCCCTGAGATTAGGACAGAGGGACGGACGCACCGGGAGGCACCGGTACCAGCGGAAAGACGATGGTCAGGTGCGTGGAGCAGGTACAGGCGGATCACCGACTGGAAGGCTGCAGCGGATGAACAGAAGACCGTCCAGGCACAAAAGTACTTCACTGGTCAGGGCAGGGCTGAAAACAGGTCCAGGAGACAAGCCGTGGTCAGGGGCTGGAGAAGACAGGGGAAGTCCAACAATACAGGCCGGGGGTCAAAGGGCAGGTGAAGATCGGGTAACCAAAGTCCAAGCCGGGGTCAGGGGTTCAGGCAAGCAGAAGTCCAAAAACGAGCCAAGGGTCAAAAGCCGGGGATCAGTCTTGCAGCAGAAGATCAAAATATAGGAACTGATGGCACAGACAGAATGATCTGATCAGAATGAACTGACAAGGCTGTCAGAGTGAGGCAGGGCTTTATACCCTGGATAATTTGGGTAAATTGCTTCAGCTGGACCAGAATATTTAGGTGCAGATTGCAATGAGATCAAGCAGTCAGCACCAGGCTTCAATGGAAAGCTAAACTGGAAGGTGGCTCAGAGATAAGGAGTTGGAATAACAACAGAGCGGTCCTGGGTTCAATTCCCCGGTACTGACCCTGACACTCTGCCTCCCCTGGTCCCGGATGGCAGCAGTGTTTGCCTGGACGGCTGCAGTGAGGTGCCTAATATCAGCCTGCACCTCCCCCAGGCTGGTCACCACTGCAGCGCAGTTGCAGCTGACATCCTGCACTGCATTGGATATCTGGGCCACGGAGCACAGGTTGTCAGCCACTCGGTCCAGGTGCCCAACTATGTCCCCCATTTGCTGGGTCTGCCTGGCGTGGTCCCTCGCCACCTGGTCCTGGACCAGATCAGACACCCCCCTGGTCTTCCGGGTGGCCTTCCTGGGGCCAGGAGATGGTTGTCCCCGGGGGGATGGAGTCGCCCTTGAGGGGCTTACTAGGATGGGGGAGGGGATTAGAGAGGGCCCTGCCGAAGGGGAGGACTCCTCCAACAATAAAATAAAGTCCTGCTCTGCCACAACAGGCTCCTCCTCAACCACCTCTGCAGGTGAGGTGTGGGCACTCCCCTCCATCTCTGTGTCTTCACCACCCAGGGGGTTGGGCTCAGGATGCCATTGGGGGGATGGGGTGGACTGGCCGCCGACAGATGATGGCCCAGCTCCGTCATCTGTGGATGACACAAAGCAGACACATGTTGGGTGGTCCCACAGACTTGGCACATGTACCCTCCCTCCCCCCCATGCAACACACCAAAAAGGGGGTAAAAATCACTTACCTGTCCTGGAGCCTTCCTCCACGGAATCATATCCCGGGACCCCCTCCAACTGCTCCCTCTCCAGGCAGCGGACGACCACCTCCTCCTCCGTGGTCAGGCTGACCGCACATGGGGGTCCACCCCCCATGCCCCTTTAATGCCTCCTAATGGTGGCCACCTTGCCCCGGACTTTGCGCCGTAAATCATTGATTTTCTTGCAAATATCGGCAGCAGTCTGGGTGGAGTACCCCAAAATATTTACCCTGCCAGCAATGTTTTCCAGGATGGCCTGCTTCCTATCCCGGCTGGTCTTTCTACTTTTCCTGCCATGGAGGACATCGTTGTAGGTCTCCATAGCCGATATTACAACAGAGACCTCCTGGGCATTAAAATTGAGGTTTCTCCTCTCTTTGGGGGGAATGGGAGCAGCCATTACAGAGCAAAAGTAACTTCCCTGGGGTGGGGGGAACCGGATATACTTTTGCGCCAGAATGGCGCTTCCGCTGGCGCTTTTATACGCGCAACGGAACACATTGCGCTGACGTTTCCCGTGAAGTGGCGCCGACGGAAGTTGTGAGCATGCGCACAGGGGGGCGAGTGGAGCCTCACTCACTGCACATGCTCCGTGGATGATGCGCTGAACGTAAGCCTCTGCGCTGGGCTCCGCCCATCATTTACATATGATCACACCCACTTCCACTTGCGTCGGGTTGCGCCAGCGCATTTTCGTTACTCCGGCGCAAAGTAACGGACATGCACTTGGTGAATACTGTACATCTCTCACTAGTTTACGTCAGCGCAACGTATATGCGCTGCGATACGCTGACGAAAATATGCGCGCATCTACCTGAATCTGGCCCAATGTGTGTAGTAAGTGGTCAAGTGGACCAGGATTTATTTTCATGTTTCTTTTTGTTTTGCTGTTATATTTTTCACTGTATATAGTATAAATAAACTGCACCTATGTTTTTTTTCACTTGCAACGCTGTTTGCTGTGCCTGATTTTGTGTAGTGACCTCGTCCAGGGTTTCACACACACCCATTGCTGAGCTAACCCCTTACAATATATATTACTTACACACACTCACCAGCCACTTTATTAGGTACACCTGTTCAATTGCTTGGTAACACAAATTGCTAAGCATCCAATCACATGGCAGCAACTCAATGCATTTAAGATATTTAGATGCGGTGAAGACGACTTGATGAATTTCACATTGTGCATCAGAATGGGGAAGAAGGGGATTTAAGTGACTTTGAACATGGCATGGTTGTTGGTGGCAGACGGACAGGTCTGAGTATTTCAAAAACTGCTGATCTACTGGGATTTTCACACACAACTATCTCTATGGTTTAAGGAGAATGAGAAAGAGAAAATATCCAGTGAGAGGCAGTTGTGTAGACAAAAATGTCTTGTTGAGGTCAGAGGAGAATGGTCAGACTTGTTTCAAGATGATAGAAAGGCAATAGTAACTCAAATAACCACTCATTACAACCAAGGTATGCAGAATATCATCTCTGGACGGACAGAACATCAAACCTTAAAGCAGATGGGCTACAAGAGCAGAAGACCACACCGGGTGCCTGTAAGGTACCTGTAAAAGGTAGTGTCCGAAGTGGAACAGGTATGCTGGAGATCCAGGCAAAGCGTCGTCAGGCAGATACGGTTGGCAACGGATCAGGCAAAATAGTTCACAATCGGATTCCGGAGAAGGGTCAGGCAGGCAAAGGTCATACACGATCTGGCGGTAAAGTACAAAATCAGCAGGCTGTAGAATAGTCGGGATATCAGGCAGGAGTTCAATACAATGCAGATCACTGAAGACAAAACACCCAGGAAGTAATCCAAATAAACGGGCGCTGAGTGATGACCTCACTTCCTATTTAAAGGCTGTCCAGAATGAAAATTGTCCACAGCTGGCAGCAGGTGGAGCTAGTGAGTCCGAGGTGTGTGTTGAACACAATAAGGATATTCCCAAGGCCTAGATCTCTTCTGTGGCACATCAGGTAAGGCTATGGTTTAAGACCAGGAAGACCCAGGTTCGAATACACCCCAGGACATGACAGGGCCCCCTCCCCAATGGACCCCTCCGGGGGCCTAGCGGGGTTTAGTGGGGAACGAGGCATGGAAGTCTCGTATAAGAGAAGGGGCATGCAGATCTTTGGCTGGAACCCAGGAGCGGTCTGTGACAGGATATCCCTTCCAATGAACCAGATACCGAAGGCCACGGCCATGTCTTCTGGAATCAAGAATCTTGGAGACTTCAAACTCACTTTGTCCATCAACAAGAACAGGAGGAGGTAGCTGTTGTGATCTGGAGTAGCGGTTGAAAATAGCTTTTTTGAGGAGGGAAACGTGAAACACAGGATGTATCCGGAGAGAGGAAGGTAATTTTAAGCGATAGGAAACTGGCCCAACTCGAGCAATGATCCTGTAAGGACCAATGAATCGAGGGCCCAATTTGGTAGAAGGTTGTTTCAGTCTCACATACTTGGTTGATAGCCAAACTCTGTCCCCCACCACATATGGAGGTATATGGCGTCTTCGTCTGTTGGAAAAAAGTCTGTACTTGCCTGCTGACTTTTGTAGTAATGAACGAATCTTCTTCCAATGTAGTAGAATATTCTTTACCCGCTGATCTGCTGCTGGTACACCAGAAGAAGGCTGAAGTAGAGGAAAAGTCTGAGGGTGATAGCCTAGGGCTGCGTAGAATGGTGTGGTATGAAGAGCACTGTGCCAACGGGAATTTAGGGCGAACTCAGCTAAAGGCAAGTACTCAGACCAGTTGGAGTGTAAGGCATTGACATAATGTCGAAGATAGGTTTCTAGGGTCTGGTTCATGCGTTCGGTTTGACCATCAGTTTGTGGGTGATGTGAAGTAGAGAGCGAGAGCGTTACTCCCAGTTTCTTGCAGAACGCTCTCCAGAATCGGGAAACGAACTGGGATCCGCGGTCTGAGACGACATTGGTAGGTATGCCATGATGTTTTACAATATGGGAAAGGAAAAGAGTGGACAGTGCTTTCGCTGTAGGTAATCCCGGGAGCGGCACAAAATGAGACATTTTGGAAAAGCGATCCACTGTGACCCATATAGCAGTCATGCCCTCGGACTTGGGTAAGTCTACAATGAAGTCCATGGTCAAATGGGTCCAAGGCTGGCGAGGTGCCGGAAGTGGATGTAACAGTCCAGCAGGCAATGTGCGGGGTACTTTATTAGCAGCACAAGTTGGGCAGGCAGCCACATAGTCAGTAACATCCTTTTTCATATGAGGCCACCATACATGACGTTGCAAGGTCTTAAGAGTGATGGTGACACCAGGGTGACCGGATAACACGCCATTATGTGCCCAGAGGAGTACAGGTTTTCTGAGACTAGGGGCTACGTACAGGCGACCTGGTGGTATCTTCAAGCCCTGGGGAACACGATTCTGGGATTCTTGTAGCTGTTGGGAAAGAGCCGTGGAGATCTGCGCAACAATTTTGTGAGGTGGGATTATATACTGCTCGCCTGGTTGATCTTCTTCAGAGGTAGCGAACTGTCTGGAAAGAGCATCGGCTTTTTTGTTTCTATGCCCTGGAACATAAGAAAGGACAAAATTAAAACGGGAGAAAAACAGAGCCCATCGAGCCTGACGTGAGTTCAGACGTCTAGCAGTCTGAAGATACAGTAGGTTTTTATGGTCAGTGAGGATAGTAAAAGGCTTGGGAGCCCCTTCCAGAAGGTGTCGCCATTCAGACAATGCCAATTTGATGGCCAGTAGTTCTCGATTCCCAACATCATAATTCATCTCTGCAGGAGAAAACTTTCTAGAGAAAAAAGCTACTGGATGGATTCTACCAGACTTTGGCTGTCTCTGGGAGAGTACGGCACCTGCTCCAACCTCAGAGGCATCAACCTCAACAATGTACTGGAGATCAGGATTTGGATGCTGAAGAATTGGAGCTTTACTGAACGTGTCCTTTAATCGCTGGAAAGCCGATCTTGCTTCTGAAGACCACACCTTACAATTTGTACCCTTCTTAGTCATGGCAGTAAGGGGTGCCGCAATGGAGGCAAAACTTTTAATGAAGCGTCTGTAGTAATTTGCAAACCCTAAAAAGCTTTGGAGTCCTCTTAAAGTGGTCGGTTGGGGCCATTGCAAGACAGCGGAAAGTTTTTGAGGGTCCATTTGGAAACCGTCAGCACTTATGATGTACCCAAGGAAAGGAATACAGCTTTGATGAAAACTGCATTTTTCGATTTTTGCATAAAGATGGTTTTCTCTAAGTCGTTGTAATACCTGTTTCACATGCGAGATGTGCTCTAGATGAGTCTTGGAAAAGATTAAAATGTCGTCCAAGTAGATGATCACAAAGCGGTTGCTGAAATCATGGAAAATTTCATTCATGAAACGTTGAAAGACAGCAGGTGCGTTACACAACCCAAATGGCATGACCAAATATTCAAAGTGTCCATCACGAGTGTTGAATGCTGTCTTCCACTCGTCCCCCTCTTTAATTCGAATCAGGTTATATGCCCCTCGTAGGTCTAGCTTGGAGAAGATGACAGCCCCCTTAAGTACATCAAACAGTTCAAGAATGAGAGGCAAAGGGTAGGAGTCCTTTACGGTGATTTGATTTAACCCCCGATAGTCTATGCATGGTCGAAGGCCCCCATCTTTCTTTTCAACGAAGAAAAAACCTGCTCCTACTGGAGAAGAAGAGGGTCGCATAAAACCTCTTTCCAAGTTGTCTCTTACGTATTCCTCCATAGACTTTTGTTCAGGCAGAGACAAGGGGTAGGTCTTTCCTTTGGGAAGAGGTGCTCCGGGAATCAATTTAATTGTACAGTCAAAAGGACGATGTGGAGGTAACACCTCTGCCTTTTGCTTGCAAAATACATCTGCAAAGTCATGGTATTCACGAGGCAAGGTAGGTGGAATAGTCACAGGAGCCAACATGCAAGCAGAAAGTCTTTTGGGTTGAGACAAACAATTAGGGCGACAGCACGATCCCCAGGAGGTTAGTTCTCCCTTTTCCCAATCAAAAGAAGGGTTGTGAAGTTGCAACCATGGGTAACCAAGGATGATAGGCAGAAGCGGAGAATCAATGAGAGACAAGACAACTTCCTCTTTGTGGAGGAGGCCTACCTGAAGGGTGATTGTCGTAGTCTCGAATTTCACAATGCCATCTCCCAAGGGCTGTCCATTCAGGGTGGTAATATTCAGGGGTCTAGACTTTGGAACAAACGGGATGTTGTTCTTTCTTGCAAAATTGTAGTCCAAGAATATGCCAGCAGCTCCAGAATCCACAAACGCCTCGCAGAAAACAAGCTTAGAAGGTAAATGGATAGTAGCCGGAACAGTAATCTTGGTCTTGGAGGATCTACCTGTAAGGTCTAAGCCAGCTCCTCCAACACTGGTTAGACCCTGCCTTTTACTGGACGGGAAGGGCAGACAGATACTAAATGTCCTTTAAGTCCACAGTACAGGCATAGGCCCAATGAACGCCTCCTTTGTTTCTCTGACTCAGTTAGGTGGAGACGGCTCACATCCATGGGTTCCACAGGTGCCTGGGGTTCAACAGAGGTTTCAGGTTCTGGCTGAGGTGGTGCTTGGAAGTTAGGGGCCAAACGGTAAACTGGCTTAGGAAACTTGCGGGTTCTAAGTCTCTCTTGGCACCTTTCATGGTACCGAACATCCAGACGAACACACAGCTCTATGAATTTCTCAAGGTCTTCTGGGAGATCCTTATAGACTAATTCATCCTTGATGCGATCTGTGAGACCTTTTCGGAAGGCTGCACGTAATGCCCTTGAGTCCCAATTAGTCTCAGCAGCAAGGGTACGGAACTCAATAGCATACTGTGCCACAGATCTGGTGCCTTGTTGTATGTCCAAGAGGGAGTACTCAGCTGCAGATGCTCTATCTGGCTTGTCAAATACAGTCTGGAGAGAAGCCAGAAATTTCTCAGCATCTTGAAGTATAGGATCGTTTCGTTCCAAATAAGGAGAGACCCAGGCCAGGGCCTTCCCCTTTAACAAGGAAATTACAAAAGTCACTTTGGCAGATGAAGTGCTAAAAGTCACAGGGTTGTTGCGGAAATGCAAACGGCAAACATTTAAAAAGCCTCTGCAGTCCTCAGTATCACCACCAAACTTGTCAGGCAAGGGAAGTTTTGGTGGTACAGAAGAGGCGGGTTGGACCGTAGCAGAAGTAGGATCCGGCATCTGGACCGTTGCAGAGGAACCAGGCAAACAAGATTTAAGCATAGTGCAAAGTTCCTCTAACTTGGCGTCCAGGGAAGAAAGATGCTGTTCATGCGCTCCGATCAGTTGTCCCTGACGTGTAATCGCCTTAACAATCTCAGCAGGGTCCACTGCCATTGAGGCCCGTTTATTATGTAAGGTACCTGTAAAAGGTAGTGTCCGAAGTGGAACAGGTATGCTGGAGATCCAGGCAAAGCGTCGTCAGGCAGATACGGTTGGCAACGGATCAGGCAAAATAGTTCACAATCGGATTCCGGAGAAGGGTCAGGCAGGCAAAGGTCATACACGATCTGGCGGTAAAGTACAAAATCAGCAGGCTGTAGAATAGTCGGGATATCAGGCAGGAGTTCAATACAATGCAGATCACTGAAGACAAAACACCCAGGAAGTAATCCAAATAAACGGGCGCTGAGTGATGACCTCACTTCCTATTTAAAGGCTGTCCAGAATGAAAATTGTCCACAGCTGGCAGCAGGTGGAGCTAGTGAGTCCGAGGTGTGTGTTGAACACAATAAGGATATTCCCAAGGCCTAGATCTCTTCTGTGGCACATCAGGTAAGGCTATGGTTTAAGACCAGGAAGACCCAGGTTCGAATACACCCCAGGACATGACAGTGCCACTCCTGTCGGCTAAAAACAAGAAACTTAGGCTACAATTTGCACAGGCTCACCAAAATTGACAATAGAAGATGGGGAAAGCATTGCCTGGTCTGGTGAGTCTTGATTTCACCTGCAACATTCAGATGGTAGGGTCAGTATTTGGCATAAACAACATGAAAGCATGGACCTATCCTGCCTTGTATCAATGATTCATACTGCTGTTAGTGGTGGTGTAATGGTGTGGGGAATATTTTCTTGGCACATTTTGGGCTTTGTATAAAGGCCACGGCCTAGCTGAGTATTGTTGCTGACAATGTCCATCCCTTTATGACTACAGTGTACCCATCTACACACACTCCCAGCAGGATAATGCACCAGGTCACAAAGCTCAAATCATCTCAAACGGGTTTCTTGAACAAGACATTGAGTTCACTGAACCAGTCACCAGATCTCAATCCAATAGAGCACCTTTGGGATGCGGTGAAAGATTTATGGATGTACAACAATTGTGTGATGCTATTATGTCAATATGGACCAACATCTCTGAGGAATGTTTCCAAAACCTTGTTGAATCTGTGCCATGAAGAATTAAGGCAGTTCTGATGGCAAAAGCGGGCCCAACCAACGTCTTGGCGGATCAGGTAAGATCTGATGAAAATGGACATGCTGTCCGAGCGCTCCATAGGCTACAGCAGCGCTCTGACAGGCCCCTCCCCACTCAGAAAGCAGAGACTGACCTGTCATCCGCTGGCCCAGCGGAGATCAGCAGAGAGATCTCCTGCTGAGCTGGTGGACTCCTCTGAGTGGATCCGCCTTTTGTGAATGAGGGCCAACACCCTGCACGTGATTTTTTTGAATTTCACACAATAATATTTTTTTAAATTACAAACTATTGCATGCATTTGAGGAATTAATTTATTCAAAATATCAGCCAACATTTATGGACCAATGGAGATACATACAGTTGTCTCAATTTATTTGAAATCTCCTGCAGCCTATTTGTTCGTTAAAATAACTAAATCCTATTGAAGCAATTATGCAATATAGAAATCAACCATTACATTTCTCTTTTTCTCAAAGCTTTGATAAATCTGCACTACCCTGGGTCGGTGGGGAAAAAGATTTGCAAATTACACTTACAAATAAACAAAAAGATAAGATTATACAATTTTCTTATATGCCTGACACCTCGAGTAGAATGACAGAGGTAAACTTTAAACTTTTTTCAATGGCATTATACACCAGTAAAATGACATGCAATGTCCGACTTGACCTCGCCCTGTGTTGGAGAGAGAGCTACACATGGGCATATATGGTGGTTCTGCCCAAAAATCTGGCCATTTTGGGAAGAAGTGGCGAAGGTGATCTCTCTGACACTGGGCCGAGTAATTAAACCGGAAACATTAAAATAATAACTTCATTGCATGAACGAAACAACAGAGCAATACAAGATGTCTATGACCCCATATTTGTTAAATGCTTGTAAATCTTTGATTCCACTATACTGGGAAAAAAAATTAATACCTACTATCTCAAAGTTGCTATGAAGAGTTGACAAGCTCCGTCTAATGGAAGAAATAACCTGTAGAAATAAAGGGCTGACCAGGAAATATATTAAGACATGGGCAAAATGGTTTGAATTTAAGGAAAATAAATTATATTATGAAATAATATCAGACCCTGATGGTAAATCAGAGTATGACTTATAGTTTCTGTACCTCTGAGGCCCCGTACACACGAGCAAATAGATTTGTTCAAATCGGTCGGATCGACCGATTTGAACAAATCTGTCTGCTGGCCGTTTTGGTTTGATCGCTGTACACACTATCAAACCAAAATCCCCGCCAGCAGACAGCGCGGTGACGTGGCGGTGACGCCACCACGTCACCGCACCAGGAAGTAAACTACTTCCGCACATGCGTCGAATCCATTTGACGCATGTGCGAGAAGATATGTCTGCTGGTTAGCGTACTAACCAGCAGACATATCGGGCGGACGGATTCCCAGCCGACAGATTTTAAAGCATGCTTTAAAATCTGTCGGCTGGCCAAATCCGTCTGCTCGCCCGTACACACGATCGAATCTGTCTGCTGGGACGGTCGGGCAGACTGTTTCCAGCAGATAGATTTGATTGTGTGTACGCGGCCTGATAGTTCTATATATTTACATTTGTCGTCTCCCCCCAACCTCCCCCTTCTTTTTCTTCCCTTGGACCTTTTTTTTTTCTTTTCTTTCCATTTTTTCTTTCCCATCCCCCTCTCTCTATTTCGGTATTGGAGAGGAAAGGTAAGGAACTGATAAGATAAATTGCATTGGTTATGTTTTAAGAAATGTTTGGCATTTTCTGAAAATAACCAAGCGGATGTGGCATTGGCTAACAGGAATTTGCCTATTTTCAGCATAAGTTTCTGATTACAATGTAAGCTTTAAGTAGGTGATACCATCTTTGGAATTTGAACCCATGCTCTGAGTCTGTCTAGATAGGGGCACAGTCCACAGTGCTACTGAGCTGAGTACAATCATACATAAAAAATAAGTTCACTGGTGTAATTCCTTACAATAATGTTTTTGAAAAATGACATACCATTGCATGCATTTGAGGCATTAATATTATGGATACAACCATGCAGATGTGGCAGTGGCTAATAGGCATTCGCCTATTTTCAGCATACAATATTGAAAATTTGAGCAAACAGATGATATCATGCGTAGGATTTGAACCGATGGTTGGATTGTTTTTAGTTAGGAGTGCAAATCACTAAGCAACTGCGATGAGCATAACTCAACTCAGAATATACAGTAGTACCATGATTACCGAATCAACTTAGAACAAGAGAATCTATATTCTCCTTTAATCCAAATGCAGGATCATTGCTAAATCGTAAAAAATTTGCAGATGTGACTTAAAGGTGCACAGATATAAATGGTAATCTTGGGGGTATGACTTCTGATGCGACTCTGATGTCCAAAGTTGCAGGAAAAGTTGCACGTGTGGAAGCAATGCCTGTGTAATCTTAAGGTCGATCTCAAGTGGCATCAAACTCGGTAGTGGAGGGAAGTGAAGTTGCACAGATATGAATGCTAATCATGGGGTATGACTTGTCATGTGACTGCCCAAAATTGCAGGAAAAGTGTGAAAGGAACTTAGGCTGATATAAATGATGAGTGTGTGTTATCAATGAATCTAATTCACACTGCTGCGATCTGAAAGTCGCACAATTTCGCTGCAGCTTTGCCACAACTTCAGGGAATGGCTGTGTAATATTGAGGTCTGAAGACTTCAATTCGCATCAAAGTCAGACCAAAGTAGTACATGGGCTACTTTGAAGACAGTACTACTTGAAGTAGAACAGATATGAATGATCACCATTGGGAATCATTGGGTACAACTTTTCATGCGACTCTGAGGTCAAAAGTTGGAGGAAAAATTGCACAAGTATGAAAGGAGCCATATATATTTCCTGATATATACACACGCACGCTCCTCACTGATTTACATCAACAAGTACAAATGTAGGAAGTGTAATATGCCTATAAACAGGAAGTGATGTGTGTCCATGGGCAGGAAGTGAATGCGTGGTAATGTCAAATGAGCATATTAATTAACCCCACCCACATCAAATATAACTAACACATCCTCCCCCACACTGAATAAGCACAAGTATATATCCTGCACTTGAAAAGGTCCTCAAAAGGACTGTGAAAATCTGCAAGGTAAGACACCTAATGCATATGGACATATATATAAGTCCAAAATAAAATAAACAAATAAAGTCCAGTGATAATAACTGATGTGGGATAAATCAATCCAAGGTAAAAATCGGGATCAATGATGCAATCCAAGATGGTCAAGAGAAATCAATACGCTTACCGGAAACGGTGGACACACTGACCAGTGGTAGTATGTCTAATGAGCAAAGAATGGATCCACAGCCTAGTATGGTTCATGGAAGACACATCTGACGGCATCTTAGGGAATCCAAAGGTTCTTTGGTCAAACACATCCAGGATGGTGGATAGGTTCCTTTGTGGATTTTGCAATCATATGGCAGCACATAATGATTGCAACAGGATAGGAACCTTTGGATTCCCTCAGATGCCGTCAGATGTGTCTTCCATGAACCATACTAGGCTGTGGATCCATTCTTTGCTCATTAGACATACTACCACTGGTCCTTTTGAGGACCTTTTTGGGTGATTTATTTCACTATATTGAACACTGTGCAGTTTTGATTTCAATATACATTGTTATTTACGTTATATGATTTGTATTTTAGTCACTTTTCCACTTCCATGTGGAATTGATATTTCTTTGTAGCGCCACATTTTTTATTGTTTTTTATTCCTTTCGATTTGTTCTATCGTTGATGTAGGCTGCTTATACACTCTTGTTATTTCAGTAGCGCAACTTTTTCTTTTATTTTATATCCTGCACTTACCCAGTTAATGTAAACTGTTAATCCAGGGCTTGACAAATTTGCTTAGAATCTAGGAGCCAGCTAAAAAGTTAGGAGCTAGTTTTTAAATCTGCTGTCCAGTGCCCAGAACTGCATGTCCGGTGCGTCAGGCAATAAGAATTGCTCGGGCCTGGTGCCAAGCGAAAAAAGACCAAAAAGTAAAAAAAAAAATAAGGTGGCACTGATGAGGCTGCTTTGATAGGCACTGATAGGCTGCACTGATTAGATGGCACAGATAGGTACTGATAGGCGGCACTGATGGGCATTGACAGGCGATAATGATGAGGCTGCGCTGATGCAGCCTATCAGTGCCCATAAGTGACACCTAATCAGTGCAGCCTATCAATGCTTATCAGCGCAGCCTCATCAGTGTCATCGGTCAGTGCCCATTAGTGCTGCCTGTCAGTTCCACCTCAGTGCCCATATCAGTGCCACCTCATCATAGCAGCCTGATTAGTGCAGCCTAGCAGTGCCCATAAGTGCCAATTGTCAGTGCCACCTCATCAGTGCCCATCAGCACGGCCTGATCAGTGCAGCATATCAGTGCCATCTGTCAGTGCTTATCAGCATCGCCTATCGGTACCCATCAGTGCAGCTTATCAGCTCAGCCTCATCAGTATCGCCTGTCAGTGCTCATCAGTACCTATCGGTGCCATCTAATCAGTGCAGCTTATCAGCGCCACCTATCAGTGCCCATCAGAGCAGCCTGACAGGTGGCATTCACTGATGGGCACTGTTAGGCGACATTGATGAGGCTGCACTAATAAGCACTGTCACAGTCCTCAGTGTGGCGATGACACTCCCTCCAGTTCAGGAACCAATAGACTGTCTCAGACACAGAGCCTGTGCACTGCATCCCAAGCCAATCACAGCAATACAAAATAATACATATACATTTTTATGTAAATAGAGGCACAGATATCTTTTGCAAAAGCTAAATTATACTTCTAATGTTTACTTAGTGATTGTAGGGAGACCTTCCATCAAGATCCAGGCTGGAAAAAGGACATCCCGCTGCTGGCATGTTGTATAGAGATCTATGTTCATCTAATATAACACACTGCAGTAATGAGCCCTCCGTACAATAAGCCGTCAGTGTGTAGATACCTTTGTATGGGGAGAGGGTGACGGCTGCATGACACACACCTAGGATGGTTCACGCTCTCCATTCTCCAGCACCATCCTATCCCCGGTGTCCCTTCATCTACAACCGCCATACACTTCCGGAATCTCCACAACCAAGTCGCATAGGACGTCCAAAACCAGCTGACCACCGCAGCGGTCATGTGATTGAATTTGGCGGGGTGGGGATTAGCACTAAGGGAAGAGCAAGCTGCGCTCATCACAGCACTGTCCACCAGAGGGCGCTGGTTCAAAGATGGAATGTGTAACCCGCTCCAGCAGGCCGCAAAAGCCGCGGCCTTAATTAATCAGCCAGCCCTACGCTAGTGCTATGCTGCAGTGTAATCCAGGCGCCAGAATGCAATTTCCTGGGTTTTGTCGAGCCCTGTGTTAATGTTAACTGTAAACTGTCAGTAATTGGAGATTTTGATGACTTGCTGTTTTGACACCACACAGGTAAACGTGTACACTCCGGTACACGAAGATGTAACTTTAACAGAACAGCAGGTAAGGAGGCAAAAGTTGTTGTCGCCTCGGAGGCGGCAATTTTGCTGGTTTGTATCAGAGCAGACTAATAATGTACGCTCATAATATGTACCGGAGTGTACACGGTTGCCGGTATTGTGTCAAGACAGCAAGTCATCGAAATTTCCAATTACTGGCAATTTACATTAACCAGAAGTGATGTAATTGGAGATCTCGATGAATTGGCTATATTGACAGAACACCGTCAAATGAGCTGCACCTCCTCTTTGCTATAGAGGGACCTTGCCATGTTCATCTATAAGCAGTGGCGGCTCGTCTATAGAGGGGCCCCATCTTCCCTATCCATGTGTCCGGCCCCCTGATCCACATATGGATTCTAATGTGGGGTGGGTGTATTTTTGAAGCACCTGATTAGAGCCAGAGGCTCTAATAGGCTTGAAAAAAGGGTGGGCTCGTAGCACTGTGCTCTGATCCCACCCTATTGTGTGGTGATAGCGAATCAATTTGAACTATTTTCACACTAAAGTTCCTCCCCACTAATCAGGAGGCAGGTCATGAGACCTGTTTCCCAACTGGCCAAAGCGTCAGGGGATCCTACTGGATGTATAGCGCTTTTGCGGAAAAGGATACTCACGGTGGAGGATGCTTGAGGAGCAGAAACCGGAGCCCCGATGCCTGCACTCCAGGAGTGGAGGAGAGCACACCACAGCACCGAAAAAAAGAGCAGGTAAGTGCCAGACCCCCCACCGGGAGGGGGGGGGCAGGGCTGTTTTAGTGCCATTCCACTGTTGGGGGGCTGTTTGTTTTCCACCGCCTCTAAAAGAAGAGCCCAAAAGCCACCACTGCCTATATGGATATACTGGGCAGCACAAGCACTTCCGTGAGATCACAATGACGCCAGAAGCTGAGGCCACAGGCCACGCTTGTTTGTGTGGCAAACTTTTAAGCACAACTGGCAAATATTTATTTGTATATATGCAGATATATATTTCAACATATAACAAGATATTTTTTGGTAAACTTAACCACTTAAGACCGGGACCAATATGCAGGTATAGGACCTGGCCCCTTTTTGCAATTCGGCACTGCATAGCTTTAACTGACAATTGCGCGTGGCTCCCAAACAAAATTGGCGTCCTTTTTTTCCCACAAATAGAGCTTTCTTTTTGTGTTATTTGATCACCTCTGCGGTTTTTATTTTTTGCGCTATAAACAAAAATAGAACAACAATTTAAAAAAAATTCAAAATCTTTTACTTTTGCTATAATAAATATCCCTAAAAAATATGTATATAAAAAAAAATTCCTCAGTTTAGGCAGATACATATTCTTCTACATATTTTTGGCATGTTATACGCAGGAGGCTGTGGAAAGGTTTTTTTCCTGAAACTTCCCTCTCAAAGTTGGGGTGCGTTTTATACCCCTGTGCGTGTTATACGCCGATAAATACGGTATGTTCATTCATGATATCAATTATCTAAAATGGCTCTAAACCTTATAGTGGACACAGCTTTACTTTGACAGTTTATACCAGGCAGCACATTTCATAGAACTACTCTCAACACCCACCAAATACCATCAAATTTGAAAGCGTAGAAGGTCAACAGATGCTCCCAACCCATGAATGCATGGTCAAACATGAACAATACACACAACATTGACAGCAAGGCCACATAAATCCACTTTTAAAGGACAAAATGCACAAGAATTTCAGCAAACATCCTAACAACCCTAGTGGGGCATTTGTCATACACATGACTGGTGTATTGCTGAAGTCCCGATTACTCCAACCCCAATACCCAACTTACCCTAAAACTGATGACAGACAACTTCTTGGTTAAGTGGCTAACCGGCCATTTATTTAACAATTAACAAACAGTAAAATAATTACTTTATTAACCACTTTAGCCCCGGGCCTGTTTTTCAGATTCGGTGTTTACGAGACTAAAACATTTTTTTTTGCTATAAAATTACTTAAAACCCCCAAACATTATATATTTTTTTTTCTAACACTCTAGAGAATAAAATGGCAGTCATTGCAATACTTTTTGTTACACCGTATTTGCGCAGCGGTCTTACAAGCGCACTTTTTTTGGAAAAAATTCACTTTTTTAAATTAAAAAATAAGACAACAATAAATTTGGCCCAATTTTTTTACATATTGTGAAAGACAATGTTACGCCGAGTAAAATGATACCCAACATGTCACGCTTAAAAATTGCGCCCGCTCGTGGCATGGCGTCAAACTTTTACCCTTAAAAATCTCGATAGGCGATGTTTAAAAAATTCTACAGGTTGCATTTTTTGAGATACAGAGAAGGTCTAGGGCTAGAATTATTGCTCTCGCTCTAACGATCGCGGCGATACCTCACTTGTGTGGTTTGAACACCGTTTTCATATGCGGGCTCTACTCGCGTATGCGTTCGCTTCTGCGCGCGAGCTCGTCGTAAAGGGGCAATTTAAAAAATATTTTTTTTTGTTTTCGTATTTATTTGTATTAATTTTACCAATTTTTAACACTAAAATAAAAAAAAAAAAAAAAATTATCACTTTTATTTCTATTACAAGGAATGTAAACATCCCTTGTAATAGAAAAAAACATGACAGGTCCTCTTAAATATGAGATCTGGGGTCAAAAAGACCTCAGATCTCATATTTAGGCTAAAATGCAAAAAAAAAAAAAAAAATTTTAAATGTCATTTTTCAAATGACATTTAAAAAAAAATGTCTCTTTAAGACGCTGTTTGGAACTGACGTTTGACGTCACTTCCGCCCAGCAGAGCTACGGGGATGGACGAGGGAAATTTTTTCCCTCACTCGCATCCCCGCTGAACAGACGAGCGCACCCGATCGCCTCCGCCGCTACCGACGGCTCCGGTAAGCGGCGGAGAGCGCGGGAGCGCAGCGGGAGGGGGGGGGGGGGCGCTCGTCCGCCACCGATAACGGAGATCTCGCGGCGATTCCGCCACGGAGACTGCCATTATCGTTTACCCGACCGCCCACAGAAGAGATGGATATCTCGGTTGTGGCAGCAGCTGCTGCCGTTACCGAGATATCCATCTCTAAAGTGCCGACGTATACCTGCGGTGGGCGGTCGGGAAGTGGTTAAATATAAAATTATATATATATGAAACAAGATATATATAAATCCACACAAGAAACATTAACCACAACTTTACTGAAGGTAAGTGAAGGAATTATTACGAACTACCCCACCGGCTGCACTCTCACCACCTCACCCTCCTGGCCCCTAGCCGTGGTCCCACAAGCTCAGGGACGAGCTGTTGCTTCAAGCCACTGCAGCCCAATGTTGTTTGGTAGCCCACTAATGTTAGCTAGGGGGGGTACCCATACCTAGATAGGTCCAACCCATCCCATAACATCCCAGATTTCCTCCACTCTACCACCAAGACCCATGCCCACCAATTACCCGAACATACCGAGAACGATACCCAAACATAGGGCGGGCGGGAAAATTCCCCTATTACTGACTGCTGTCCTGCTCTGCTACCTGGGAATGAGCTGGACCCTCCCCCTACCCGGGGCAAATATACCCACAGCCCCACCCCCTTGACCTGATGCCCTCCCATCTTCCAGAATTTTCTAAACCCTCCCTATCCTACCTCGGTGTTCTCCCCCCAGCTTCCCCAGTCATGCTGACCCTACACATAGGTTCCCTTTCGCTCCGGGCCTGTCCTTGACTGGTGTATTGCAGATGTCCCGATTACTCCAACCCCAATACCCAACTTACCCTAAAACTGATGACAGACAACTTCTTGGTTATGTGCCCAACCGGCCATTTATTTAACAATTAACAAACAGTAAAAGAATTACTTTATTAAATATAAAATTATATATATATGAAACAAGATATATATAAATCCACACAATAAACATTAACCACAACTTTACTGAAGGTAAGTGAAGGAATTATTACGAACTACCCCACCGGCTGCACTCTCACCACCTCACCCTCCTGGCCCCTAGCCGTGGTCCCACAAGCTCAGGGACGAGCTGTTGCTTCAAGCCACTGCAGCCCAATGTTGTTTGGTAGCCCACTAATTTTAGCTAGGGAGGGTACCCATACCTAGATAGGTCCAACCCATCCCATAACATCCCAGATTTCCTCCACTCTACCACCAAGACCCATGCCACAGACTCCCACCCGAGAACACCTCACGCGTGGGAGGCCCGCCACAAACGCCAAGCACGCTCCAGCCCTTCCTGGAGCCCCAGGAACCACATGTCCGTCCCAACAGCTGACAGATGAACTCCATCCGCCCTCAAGTAGAGGCCAAAGTCGTCCTCCAGTTCGCCATGACGAACCGCCAAACCGCAATTCTGAACCACAAACCTGGCCACGGCCCTGTTGACCTTAATCCTGGTCTTGTTGATGCGATCAACCGACCGGGCCCCCCTCCAAGCCGCCCTGCCAATGATGTCTGACCACACCACTACCATGTCAGGGAAGGCAGACCTCAAACGCAGGAAATCCCATTTGATATCCCGGACTAATTCCCTCCCAGCCCTGAGACACAAGTCATTGCCCCCAACATGCAACAGAAGCACGTCCGGCGGCCTATGTAACCTGGCGTACCTCTGAACTTCGGGAAGGACCCGAGATAACAACATACCCGGAACCCCTATCCAATGCACTGATGCTTCTGCCGGACTAAAACCCAACTGTCTCCCCTCCTTCCGTACCATGGCCCGCCTTGCCCACCAATGGACGAATGAATGTCCCAGGATCCACATCAGACATGGTGGGCCTGCAAAACAAAACAAAGAAAAAGAGAGGAGGGGGACGTAGACACACATCTTCCAGAACATCACCCCCCACCCACCCAACACCCCAGAACACAAGACCAACACAAGACAATCGGACATTACCATCCTGCGGCCCACCCCAGAACCCCTTACAGCAAATGGGGTCGAACGTAGAGCCGAAACCTCCGCGACTCCCAGCGACCAATCCGTTGAATAATCTGGTCGCTGACCTCCCATCTCGCCGCCTCCGTGGCCGCACCAATCCGAAAAGAGTGCGTGGAATAGTCCACCGCCGAGAAACCACACAGTAACAAACACCTCCTAAACACTGACACAAACTGATACCGTGATAATGGAGCCCCATCACCGTGAACCAGAATCGCCATACCCCCGGGCGGCCGCATTCCCAGTCAACCCCTGAGGACCGCTACTGGACATAGGTCCAGCCCAGCCACTGCTCCCAAAACCACCCCCTTTCCCAACTGATCCGTCTTCGACCTGCGGATGACCAACTCAACCGAGTCCGGTCCTACCGCCACATCCGAGAGGGCTAGGCCCCCAGCCTCCCGCTTGGAAGGACTCACCAACTTGCTGGCACGCAACACCCCAAAAAAGGCTAACACAAACGCAGTGCGGAACAACAGAGCCTCAAACGCAGAGGAACAAACCTGGGGCAAAGACCCAACCAAAATCCCCAACATACCTAAAGAGACAGGCCGCCGCAAATCCGGCTTGCACCCGCCCTTCTGGTAACCCCTCAGCGCCTTACGGACGATAAAAGCCTTTGTCACATCCCGTACCCCGCTGATCTGAAACCCAAAGGCAAGGCCAGACATTTTCTTATTTAACGCGGCCACCGACACTCCCTCCTCACAACACTTACCCAAGAAATACAACAAAACCTGCAGTCTGTCGTCGTCGGAAAAACAACCACCGACGCTACTCACCAACTCCGACCATTCCCGCCAGACCTGTTCATACGCCCTCCACGTGACATCCGCCACCGAGTGACGCACCAACGACCTCACGGTGTCAAGACGAGAGTCCACAAGGTCCGCTCCCGGAGCCAACTTCCGAAACCTCTCCCACTGCAAATGAGAAAGCGCGTCAGCCACCTCGTACTCCACCCCAGGAATGTGCACAGCAGACACCACAACATTGAAATGCAGACACAACAACACAAGGTGCCGCAACAAGCGAACCACAGGCAGAGAGGACGCCGTCAGGGAAGTAACAGCCTGAACCACCCCCAGATTGTCACAGCGGAAGCGAACCCGCCGGTTCGCCAACTCCGCACCCCACAGCTCAAGGGCAAGCACTATCGGAAACAATTCCAACAGCATCAGGTTGCGAATAAGAGGAGACTCGGCCAGAGCCAATGGCCACCGGTCCGCACACCAACGTCCGCCGAAGAAAGCCGCAAACCCCACCGACCCGGCAGCATCTGTGAACAACTCCAATTCATCCGCGCAAATCCCCGGCTCCAACCAAAAAGATCTGCCATTATAGTGTTCCAAAAAGGAATCCCACACCTGCAAGTCTGCCCGGTGATCCTTACTCAAATGAACAAAATGGTGCGGTGCCTTGACCCCCGCAGTAGCAGCAGCAAGACGCCTGCAGAAGACCCACCCCATGGGCATAATCCTGCACGCAAAATTCAGCTTGCCCAACAGCGACTGCAATTCCCGTACCTGAATCTTAGACTGCCGCGCAGCCGAAGCCACGGCCGCCCGAAGGTCCCCCAGCTTGTCGCTGGGCAAGCGGCACTCCATCCGATCAGTATCAATCACAATGCCCTAAAATTTCAGAACCGTAGCAGGACCTTCAGTCTTCTCCTGGGCCAGGGGGACCCCAAATACCTGAAATACATGCTGCAATGTCGACAACAAAATGAGACAAGTCCGCTCGCCCGGCGGACCAATCACCAAAAAATCATCAAGATAGTGCAACACCGAATTAAGGCCGGATAAGTCCTTGATGACCCACTCCAAAAAGGAACTGAACAGCTCGAAGTAGGAACACGAAATCGCGCAACCCATCGGCAGGCACCTGTCAGCAAAGAATTGCCCCTCCCAATGACAACCCAGCTGTCAGGGTCCCAGCGCTCACAGCGCTCAATCCGTGCACAGGCACGTTAGAATCGCGTCACGGCGCGTGCCCGCGCATCTGGGGCGCGCCCGTGCGTGGCGCAGTGGCGCGGCGCGTGCACGAGCGCGCGGACGTGCGCGCCTCCTCCCGGGACCAATCACAGACCTGACAGGCCTATTTAAACCAGCCCCTGTCTTTGCACAGGTTGCTGGTTTATCGTAAGCTCTGAGTAAAGTTTTGACACTTTGACTTGTGCCCTTTGACCTGGATTTACTTCCCGACTCAGCTCTCGCCTGGAAACCTGACCTCGGCCTGTTTGTGAACTCTGCTGCCTTCTTGAACCCTTTTGACCTCGGACCGTGACCTGGATTTGCTTCTGTCTCCTGCCCTTGAACTTCGGCTTACATACCTGGACTTGTCTTAGCGCTACCCGGAACCCAGACTTTTTACCTGTACCCCGGATCTGCTTCCTTTCGTCTGCTGGCTTTTGAACTGTGCCCTGGGACTTTACCACTTTCATCTGCCTTGGTGACCCTCCAGCACCTGCAGCACATCTCAGCCTCTGACCTCCAGTACCTGCATCCCATCTACCTACCCCCCCGGTACCGGTACCTCCTTGTGCCTCTGCCTCCTGTCTCAAATTCCAGGGGGCAGGTGCGCTTGGTCGTAAAGGTGAGCCGTCCTCAGCATCTCGGCCTCGGTAAGTACTTGTGTTTCTGACAGTATAAACCAGCCAGATGTCTGAGGCCGACAGGGCGCGCTCACCATTTGAAACACTCTGCCTGCAAGTGTCCGCACTTACTGACGCAGTTCAAAAGCTTCAAGATGGCTACCTCCAAATAGATGGCCGTCTCAAACAGCTGGCCGTGATTCCTGGACCCTCATCTCCACCTGCACCACCATCCTCTGGAGCTGCAGCACCTCAAGTCGCCTCTAGCTCGGCCGTAATGGTGACCCACCCGGAACCACGTGTGCCTATCCCGGAACGTTTTTCAGGTGAGCGCCGGAAATACCGGGCGTTTAAAAATGCTTGCTCCTTATATTTATCTCTTCAGCCCAGAACCTTTTGTTCAGAGACTGTGAAAGTGGGTTTTGTCATTTCTCTTCTCTCGGAAGAACCTCAAGCCTGGGCTCACACCCTAATGGAGCAACAGAGCCCAATCCTAAACACAATAGACACCTTTTTTGAACACATGGCGAAGTTATATGATGACCCACAGCGTACGGCCACTGCCGAAACTATTCTCCATAACCTTACCCAAGGTAGAAGGCCTATCGAGGACTTTACAGCCGAGTTCCGAAAATGGTCAGCCGACACAGGCTGGAATGAGGCTGTGCTAAAATACCAGTTTCGCCAAGGCTTGTCTGAGTCTCTTAAGGACGAGCTGGCTCGGACAGAAGTCCCGGCCACTCTTGAAGACCTGATTCAAACTGCCACGCAGCTGGACCGACGCCTGAGAGAACGTCGTTCTGAACGATATCAAGTTCCACGCTCTACCTGGGCCCATCCAAGGCCCACTCCGGCTCCACAGCCACCTGCAGCTCCTCAAAACATAAACCTCCCGGATCCTGAACCTATGCAAGTTGGATTGGTCCGAGCCCCGCTTACCTCCGAGGAGAGACTGCGGAGACGTCAAAACAACTTATGTCTGTACTGCGGAGAAGCCGGTCATTTCCTTCACTCCTGTCCAATAAGGCCTCGTAAGTCCAAACTACAACCTACTCTTAGCTACAATATTGCAAACCTTTCTCAGGCTCACGTTGTTCTTTTCATTTCCTTGCAGTTACCGGAAGGGGCAACTCGTCTACCGGCCATAGTTGATTCCGGGGCATGCAGCTGTTTCTTGGACGCTACATTGGCTCAAAAGCTTCATGTACCCCTTCGCAACAAAAACCATCCTTTTCAAATTCATTTAGCTGACGGTTCTCTACCCCGATCTGGACTTATCACGCAAGAAACCGCACCTATCCGTGCCACCACCGACTCCGGCCACCAGGAATTTCTACTCTGGACCTCATTCCTTCCCCACTGTTTCCCATCATCCTGGGTCTTCCCTGGCTACAAGCACACCAACCGGTCATACACTGGCTAAAGAAAGAGGTCAACTTTACATCCTCATATTGTTCACAGAATTGCCTTCCACCTCCAGTTGTTTCCTGCTCTGCCGTGACAACCTCGCCTGAAACTCTCCGGAATGTTCCCTCCGTCTACCTGGAATTCACGGATGTGTTCGACAAACAGCAAGCCGACTGCCTTCCGCCCCACCGACCGTATGATTGCCCCATTGACCTCTTACCCGGCGCCGAGATTCCCTTTGGCCGCATTTTTCCGCTGTCCGAGACAGAATTAAAGGCCCTCAAGGCCTATATTGACGAAAATCTGCAAAAGAAATTTATTCGTCCCTCGTCTTCCCCGGCTGGAGCGGGAATCTTTTTTGTTGAGAAAAAAGATGGAACTCTTAGACCTTGTATTGACTAGCGGGTGCTCAATAAAGTTACAATTAAAAACAGATACCCGCTTCCCCTCATATCAGAATTATTCCAGCGGTTCCGATCAGCTCAAGTATTCTCTAAGTTGGACTTACGGGGTGCTTACAATCTCGTCAGAATTAGGGCAGGAGACGAGTGGAAAACCGCCTTCAGGTCAAGATTCGGGCACTTTGAGTATCTTGTTATGCCTTTTGGACTTTGCAATGCCCCAGCCACTTTTCAGCATTTAGTTAACGACATTTTCCGTGAACACCTGGACGATTTCCTGGTCGTGTATCTGGACGACATCCTCATTTTCTCACCTTCCTTAGACCTACATAGGTGCCATGGAAAAAGAGTGCTTACCATACTCAGAGAACATAGACTCTACTTAAAAGCTGAGAAATGTGAATTCGAGAAATCTTCCGTGCAATTCTTGGGATTCATTATATCCACCAGTGGCGTCGCCATGGACCCTCAAAAGGTTAAAGCTATTCAGGAATGGCCAGCCCCGGTGGACAAGAAAGGGGTGCAGCGGTTCATCGGCTTCGCCAATTTCTATCGACGGTTCATTGTGGGATTCTCCTCCATCGTGAGCCACATCACTCAGCTTACCCGCCGAAGTCATCCTTTTTGCTGGTCACCGGAGGCCCAAGAAGCATTCAGGAAACTAAAATTAGTTTTTTCTTCCGCTCCTGTTCTGCGACACCCCGATCCAATGTTGCCTTTTACCTTGGAAGTAGACACCTCTGAGACTGCTACAGGAGCCGTGCTATCTCAGAGACAAGGGCCAAAGTCCCTACTACACCCTGTGGCCTATGCCTCTCGGAGACTAACTCCACCCGAAAAGAATTATGATGTAGGTGACAGGGAACTGCTTGCTATCAAATTTGCCCTAGAGGAGTGGAGGTATCTGCTAGAAGGATCGGCTCATCCTATAATGATCTTTACCGACCATAAAAACCTTGAATATCTGCGGACAGCAAAACGTTTAAAGCCCAGGCAAGCCCGTTGGGCTCTTTTTTTTTCTCGGTTTAATTTTCATCTCACTTACTGGCCTGGTGCAAAGAATGGAAAAGCAGACGCTCTTTCTAGAATGTTCCCTGAAACTCCATCCACAACTGAACCGAGCACCATTTTGTCATCCCGGAATTTTCTACTAGTCTCTCAAATCGACCTGTTAAATTCTATTAAGGCTTCATCCAGACAATGTTCTGATCCAGAGGTGTCTTCATTGGTAAAACATCACGATATCTTTTTTGTCCCGAGGGAAAATTTTCGTTCCATCAGAATCTAGACAACTGGTCTTGAGCACCTTTCACGACCGTAAACTAGCAGGTCATTTTGGAGCACGAAAGACCACGGAGATGGTTCTACGATACTTTTGGTGGCCAAGCTGCAGACAAGATTGTAAAGCCTACGTTGCATCCTGTACCACTTGCCAACGTAATAAGGGTCCTAAAACCAAGACCTGGGGGTTACTCAAGCCTCTACCAGTTCCAGAACGGCCTTGGTCTGAAATCTCTATGGATTTTATTGTCGACTTACCACCTTCTGAAGGCTTCACCACAATCCTAGTCGTAGTAGATCGTCTCTCCAAAATGGCACATTTTGTGCCCATGATCGGTACTCCCTCTGCCCTAGAGACAGCCAAAGTCTTCTTCAGGGAAATCGTCAGGCTCCATGGGGTGCCCAGGAGCATCGTTTCAGATAGGGGTTCTCAATTCACCTCAAAATTTTGGAGGGAACTTTGTAAATCTTTGGAAGTCAAGACCTGCCTTTCCTCTGCCTACCACCCCCAGAGTAACGGCCAAACGGAAAGGACTAACCAAACGCTGGAGCAGTACCTCCGATGTTTCTGTTCCGCCTCTCAAGATGACTGGTCGTCCCTCTTACCTTCCGCTGAATTCGCCTATAATAATTCCGTCCATGCCACCACGAATCAAACACCCTTTTGGGCCAACTATGGCTTTCACCCGCCCTTTCTTCCTGATGCCCTCCCAGAAACACCTGTTCCGGCGGCCCAAGAGCATGTAACAGCTATCCAATTAAACTTTCTACAATTACAAAGAGTGATGCAACGGGCCCAGGAGGACTACAAAAGATTTTACAACAAAGGAAGGAAAGATTGTCCTACTTTTGAAGTCGGAGAAGAGGTTTGGCTATCTGCTACTAATTTAAAATTACCGGTCCCCTCTCGAAAGTTGGGTCCAAGATTCATTGGCCCTTTCAGGATCAAGCGCAAGATCAACGCGGTGGCCTTTGAACTCTCGTTGCCGGATTCCTACAGGATCCATCCAGTATTCCATGCCTCTCTCCTGAAACCTGTTACCCCTGATCCTTTCCAAGGAAGAGAAAGACCTCCGCCTCCACCAGTAGAGGTCGAGGGAGAGGAAGAATTTGAAGTTGAGTCCATCATCAGCTGTAGAAAAAGAGGTAGACAGCTTCAGTATTTGATTAAATGGAGGGGCTATCCCCCGGAAGATAACTCATGGGAACCCGCAAGAAATCTGCATGCTCCACGTCTAATCCGAACTTTTCATCAGGAACACCCAGAGTTGATGTCCAGCTTGGGCGTCCGGAGTCCGCCCCTTGGGGGGGGCACTGTCAGGGTCCCAGCGCTCACAGCGCTCAATCCGTGCACAGGCACGTTAGAATCGCGTCATGGCGCGTGCCCGCGCATCTGGGGCGCGCACGCGTGCGTGGCGCAGCGGCGCGGCGCGTGCACGAGCGCGCAGACGTGCGCGCCTCCTCCCGGGACCAATCACAGACCTGACAGGCCTATTTAAACCAGCCCCTGTCTTTGCACAGGTTGCTGGTTTATCGTCAGCTCTGAGTAAAGTTTTGACACTTTGACTTGTGCCCTTTGACCTGGATTTACTTCCCGACTCAGCTCTCGCCTGGAAACCTGACCTCGGCCTGTTTGTGAACTCTGCTGCCTTCTTGAACCCTTTTGACCTCGGACCGTGACCTGGATTTGCTTCTGTCTCCTGCCCTTGAACTTCGGCTTACATACCTGGACTTGTCTTAGCGCTACCCGGAACCCGGACTTTTTACCTGTACCCCGGATCTGCTTCCATTCGTCTGCTGGCTTTTGAACTGTGCCCTGGGACTTTACCACTTTCATCTGCCTTGGTGACCCTCCAGCACCTGCAGCACATCTCAGCCTCTGACCTCCAGTACCTGCATCCCATCTAACTACCCCCCCGGTACCGGTACCTCCTTGTGCCTCTGCCTCCTGTCTCAAATTCCAGGGGGCAGGTGCGCTTGGTCGTAAAGGTGAGCCGTCCTCAGCATCTCGGCCTCGGTAAGTACTTGTGTTTCTGACACCAGCAAGCGGACGCTGCCCGGATGCACCGGCAAAAGACGAAACGCCGATTCAATATCAGTCTTCGCCAGAAGGGACCCCCCTACCGAACTTCTGCACCCACCTCACTGCTTCATCAAAGGACGCATAAGAAACCGCGCAGAGGCGCTAATGCGACAGGTGGTGAATGAGCCTGAACTGATTCGGTTAACTCTTGGGCACCACACCCAAGGGGGAAACGACAAAGTCCTTCACTGGCGGCTCCGAGAACGGACCCGCCATCCTACCCAACGCCACCTCCTTGCCCAACTTACCTCTCACCACCTCCGGATGTTCATAGGCCGATTTAAGATTGTCCAAAACTGGGGGGACCACATCAAGCGTACTGGGTATGGCAAAACCATCCCGGAAACCTATCCACAGTGCTCGAGCCGCCCCCCTGTCCGGGTACCTACTTAGGTAAGGGACCATCTTTTCCACCCTCACCAGCGTCCTCCCTTTTTCCAGCGTCGGCAGGCTTCTTCCCCTTCCGGAAGCACTTGGACCAGGGATGGCCTCCTCCCGCACCTGGAGCACTCGTGTTTAAAACAGCAGGTGCCCCCGAACTTGCAAATTCCGTCATTGAATTGCCAACAGAACCCCTTGCGCTTAACGGCCGACGATCGCGAGGAGAAGGCCCCCCGGCACCCCCCGTGAAAGGGCGGCGGCATGGCTTTCGCCTGGACCATAAGCTTAACCCACAACCCAATATCCTTCTGGTCCCACCGTAGGGACGGCCAGAACGGCCTTCCGTTGCCGGAACTGCTCATCATACCCCCGTATGATCCTCTGAGCCTCACTGATCGAATCCAGGTAACCAAACAACCCCGAACAATTCTCCGGGGCCCTCTCACCAATAACGCTCGCCAGGATGTGAAAAGCCTGCGTCCAATTCACAATTGTCCTGGGGATGAGCCGATAACGCCGCCTCTCCTCCTCCTCCTTCTTGCTCTCATCAGGCCTAATCTTGTCCAGATTAAACTTCTCAAGGGGAAGCAGAGAAAAAATATCCACATACTCCCCCCTCCAAATCCTTTCCTTCACTTCCACCTTCAAGCGCGAGCCCAACGGGCCCTCGTAGCAGACATACATCTCCCCCCTCGCTGAATCCGCCACACGAACCCCGTCCACCACCGCACCAGCCTCAACGCTCGCACACACCCCCACCTGAGACGCATCGGCTAGAGGGGCGAGGGCGGCGTGAGCCGCAGGGGGCGCGGCCGGCAGAACCGCCGACCCTGCCGGCAGAAGCAAATGCGCCGACCCTACCGAAGGCGAGGAACCCCGCCACCGGCGGAGGAGATGCCGCACCCCCAGACAACAGTGGAGGAACCCCAAGAGCTCCCTGACCCCCTGTTATCCATGCCGCCACCGGGGAACACCCCGCCATGGGAGGGGGCACCACCGGGCCCCGAAGTGCCGCAAGGGCTGCCCACAGGTTCTGCAGAAATACATCCCCTGAGCCGAGCCCTGGATCCCAAGCTTCGGAGGCCCAAAGCCAGGAGGAACCACCCCAGCCCCGACCGCCGTGCCAGACCCCCCCCCAACCACTCCCGCAAGCGCACTGCCACCCAACGAGGAAGACGGAGACAGAACAGGGACAGGGACAGAGACAAAGCCAGGGATAGACTTACCATGCAGCCCAGGGGGGTCCACACAACCAGCCGTTGCTCCGGAACGATGGTCCCCCTGACCGACAGGGGACGTCACGACCGCCGCTGGACCAGGCAGCGGCGTCCTGACGTCATCAGCCCACGACTTCCTCCCGCCATGGCCGGCTCCGGTAGCACTCCCACGTCGGGCGCCCTGCCGCACCGCTCCAGCCCCGCCGACCTCACCTGGGGATCTCGACCTCCCGCCAGCAGTAGCCACGGCCGCCCCACGAGAGGAGCCCGCGCCAGCATCCGTCTTCCTTCCGCGACGTGCAGCACCAGGTAAGGGGGAAAGCCCCGCCCGGCCCGCAGCCGACTCCCGGTCCTCCGAAGTAGGCCTGGAGGGGGACACCGAATCCACCCTCCCAGCCGGGCCCCGCCGATGAAGGGGATTCCTCCCAGCCCCTACAGCCAACGCAGGACGCTTAGCCCGGGTGCTGGAGGGTCCAAAACCGGGCTCCCAGAGTGGCGGCTCGCCCCAAGGGTCATCTCCGGACTGTAGCGCACCGGGGGCCTAGACCTCCGCGCACGTGGTGTTGGTGGGGAAGGCGTAGTAGAGCACTGCCCCGACCCCTGCAGCAACACAGCTAGCTGGGAATTCAGCCACTGTGTGCCGTTGGCCTCAGCAGCTGAATGCAACTGCTCCACCAGGCCATCAAAAGTGTCAATAACTGCAAACAAAAATTCCCCTATTACTGACTGCTGTCCTGCTCTGCTACCCGGGAATGAGCTGGACCCTCCCCCTACCCAGGGCAAATATACCCACTGCCCCACCCCCTTGACCTGATGCCCTCCCATCTTCCAGAATTTTCTAAACCCTCCCTATCCTACCTCGGTGTTCTCCCCCCAGCTTCCCCAGTCATGCTGGCCCTACACATAGGTTCCCTTTTGCTCCGGGCCTGTCCTATATCACGCCTTCTCCCCCAAACATCACAGCAAATAACATGACCTCTTCTTAGGCCAAAAAAACCCCCCCCTACTGCAGTCCTTTATGTGATAGCTGTTAGGGTGTTAGCACACAGACACACGCCCAATGGAAGTATAGGCCCACCAGTGTCATTTAATCTGTTCATGTAGGTCTAAAGTAATTGAGTAGGATCACATAATACTATTTCCAACTGGGTTAGCCCTTGGCTATGTGCATCAAATCTCCAACTACAGGCAAAAGAGCTAAGTCCAATTGCATGCACATAAACAAAGCAATAGTTTTCTAAGCATATGTACCTGTGCCGTGTAAAAACGACAATGTGAAATGTTCAAGTCCCTGCTCATGCTTAGTGCTAACAAACATTATCAGTCCCTGGCTGCAAGGAGCTTCCAATCTGAAGTCCAAAACAAACTTTCTTACATTAGAGACAATTTAGACAGGAGCCAAATAAAATGCCAGCATGTCTTTGGATCATGGCAAGAAACACACACAGGAGAACAAAGGGATTTTTAAATACAGCTTACCTGTAAAATCCTTTTCTTGGAGTACATCACGGGACACAGAGCGGCATATTCATTACTATATGGGTTATATGGAGTACCTTCAGGTGTGGACACTGGCAATCTCAAACAGGAAGTCCCCTCCCTATATAACCCCCTCCCATAGAGGAAGTACCTCAGTTTTGTAGCAAGCAGTATGCCTCCCAAAATGGTCACCCAAAAGAGGGGTGGGAGCTCTGTGTCCCGTGATGTACTCCAAGAAAAGGATTTTACAGGTAAGCTGTATTTAAAAATCCCTTTTTCTTTCTCGTACATCACGGGACACAGAGCGGCATATTCATTACTATATGGGATGTCCGAAAGCAATGCTTTAATGAGGGGAGGGAGACATCTTCCAAAGAAGGATTTAATTTTAGAGGTATACTCAGATACTAGTAAATCCAACTTAAACGAGAAATGTGAATCTCAAATCAAATCAAGGGAGCCCCTCAGATCCTGAGGAGCTTGAATCGCGGCCTGTAGTACTGACTGCCCAAAGGCTGTATCCGCATTCCTTCTTACGTCCAATTGATAAAATTTTGTAAACGTGTGGACTGATGACCACGTTGCTGCCTTGCATATTCGAGCCATAGAGATCTGATGATGTGCTGCCCAGGAGGTGCCCATGGCCCTGGTAGAATGGGCCCTTTTACCGACAAAGGAGGAGGCAACCTCTTCAAACCGCAGGCCCGAACAATTAATTGTTTAATCCATCTTGCGATGGTGGATCAAGCAGCTGCCTGACCCATCTTGGGTCCTTCCGGTAAAACGAACACCACATCTGTTTTCCGAACCTTCTCTGTAGCTTTAAGATAGGCCTTTATGGCCCTGACAATATCCAACGTATGCAGCAACCCCTCCTTTCTAGAGGTGGGTTTTGGAAGAAGGATGGAAGTACCACATCCTGGTTCAGGTGGAAACTGGATATACCCTTTGGTAGAAAGGAAGGATGAGGACGGAACCCCGCCCTATCCTTATGCAAAATGAGATATGGTTCCTTACAAGATAAGGCTGCCAATTCCGATACTCTCCTGGCCGAGACTATGGTGATCAGAAATACCGACTTTCTAGTCAGTAAAATCAAGGTACCTCAGCCAACGGCTCAAGGGGTTGTTTCTGTAGGGATGACAGAACAAGATTTAAGTCCCATGGACAAAGTGGTGACTTGACAGGAGGATTAATACGCAAGACCCCCTGTAAGAAGGTCTTTACCAGCGAGTGGGTGGCCAGCGGCCTCTGAAACCACACTGACAGAGCTGAGATCTGTCCCTTGATTGTGCTTAGTGCCAGGCCTTTATCCACTCCTAGCTGGAGAAAACTTAACACCCTGTCAATAGTATATTTACGGGAATTCCATCTTTTGGATTCACACCAGCCTACGTAGTTCCTCCACACCCTGTAATAAATCACCCTGGAGACCGGCTTTCTAGCCCTAATCAGGGTAGGAATTACCTGCCTAGACAGACCTCTACCCCTGAGAATCAGGGATTCAGCCTCCAGGCCGTCAAATTTAGACGCTGTAATGTAGGGTGGAGGATCGGGCCTTGTGAGAGTAGGTCTGGTTGTAGAGGAAGAGTCCAAGGATCTCCCACTGCCATCTTCAGGACTAGTGAGTACCAAGTCCTCCGGGGCCAAGCCGGAGCTACTAGAATGACTGGCTTGTGCTCCACTCTGATCTTGCGCAACAGGCGAGGAAGTAACTGTAGCGGAGGGAATGCATACAGAAGTTTGAATTGATGCCAAGAGCAAACCAACGCATCGGTTCCGCAGGCCATAGGATCCTTCGCTCGAGACACGAACCTGTCTAGTTTCTTGTTGAACCTGGATGCCATTATATCTACGTCCGGCATTCCCCACCACTGGCAGATTGTCTGAAAGACCTGGGGATGCCGAGACCACTCCCCTGGCAACCGACTCTGGCGACTTTAAGAAGTATGCCTGCAGGTTGTCTACTCCGGGAATGAATATCGCCGAAATGCAGGGTACATGAACCTCTGCCCACTGGAAAATCAAGCTCTTGAGCGGCCTGACTCCTGGTTCCCCCTTGGTGGTTTATGTATGCCACCGCCGTGGCATTGTCTGACTGGATTCTCACCGGGAACCCCTTTAATCTGGAGGTCCATGCCAGAAGGGCTAGGCGAGCAGCTCTGATCTCCCAGATATTAATGGGGAGCTGCCTCTCTGCTTTCACCCCAGTTCTCTGGCGAGAGGACCCCTCGAAGCCCGCCCCCCCCCAGCCTGCCAGGCTAGCGTCTGTGGTAACTACCTTCCAGACAACAGGGCTGAAGGATTTTTCCCTTTAGAAGATTCTGGGGGTTCAACCACCAGGCCAGGCTTTGTCGGACCCTTGATGATAGCGTCAAAGGGGACTCTAAGGCATGTGCCCTCTTGCCCCAGGCTGCTAGAATGGCTGCCTGTAGGACGCGAGTGTGGATCTGAGCGTATGGTACTGCCTCGAACGTGGCCAATAGCTTGCCTAGTAATCGCATACACAGGCGAATAGTTGGTTTTTTCTTGTTTAGAACCAACTGAACCAATCCCTTGCTAGCCTCGATCTTTACCAGGGGCAGGACCACTCTTTGCTGTTCTGTGTCTAACCTCATGCCGAGGTATTCCAACTGCTTTGTAGGCTGGAACGCTGACTTTCCCCGGTTTTAGGACCCTGCTGAATTCTTCGAGGTACCGAACCGTGAGGTTTACTGCCTTTTGCAGACCCGGTCGTGAGTGATCTATGATTAAAAGGTCGTCCAAGTATGCTAGGACTGTGACCCCTTGGATCCTTAAATTGGCCAGAACTGGGGCTAGGATCTTCGTGAATACCCGGGGGCCATGGCCAGCCCGAAGGGGAGCGCCCTGAATTGGAAGTGTCGCTGCCCCACCGCGAAGCGTAAAAATCTTTGATGCGACTGACAGATTGGTACATGAAGGTAAGCATCCTTTATGTCTATGGAGGCCAGAAAATCGTCCTTCTGAAGCGCGGCGGCTGCTGACCGGATGGATTCCATCCGGAAGGAACGAACCCTTAGAAAACCGTTTAACCTCTTTAGGTCCAAGATTGGCCTGACATCGCCGTTGGGCTTTGGTATGACAAAGAGATTGGAATAGAAACCTAGCCCTTGCTCTTGGGCTGGCACTTCTATAATTATGTCCTGGCAAAGCAGGTGATCCAAAGCTGCCAGCATTGAGGCCTTCCTTGCTGGATCCCTTGGTAGCCTTGATTCCTGAAAATGAGGCGGAGGATACCTTAGAAACTCCAGTCTGTAACCTGTGGTTACAGATGCCCGGACCCATTTGTCGGGGATCTTGGCTTCCCAAACTTCTGAGAAGAAACGAAGCCTTCCCCCCACCCGTGAGAGTGGGGGCGCCCCTTCATAAGGCAGACTTAGGGGCTGTCTTTGTCGGCTTGCGATACCACGGCCTCTTACCCCCAGGGGCCTGTCCCTGCGATCTACCGTTAACGTTGGATCGTGCAGGCGGCCGTCGATACTGCCTGGAATTTGAGGGCCCCGAGACAGGAAAGAGCTGCCTTTTAAATGTAGGTGCCCGGAATGTCTTTTTGACCGGTAAAAGGGTACTCTTGCCATTTGAAATGGTCTGAATATATTTATCCAGATCCTCTCCGAAGAGTCGTCCTCCATGGAAGGGAAACCCTGCCAGAAGCTTTTTGCATGGGGGCTCCGCCGCCCAGTTCTTCAACCATAAGAGCCTTCTCATGTGTACCAAAAATAGTGATAACCGAGAGGCCTGCTGGATGGAATCTTTTATAGCATCTACAGCAAAACACAGAGCTCTGGGAATGTCAGAAAACTCTTCTGCTTGTTGGGTAGGCATGTCCTTTAACATTTCCTTTGTCTGGTCTTTTAACGCCTGACAAACACCAATCGCAGCCACAGCTGGCTGTACCACTGCTCCTGCCGTAGCAAAGGATGCTTTTAAAAGTGTCTCTAACCTTTTATCAACCGGATCTTTAAACATATGTATGTTTTCCACCGGGTAAGTTAGTGATTTATTCACACATGAGATGGCTGCATCCACTACTGGGAGCCTCCACCTCTTGGAGAATTTTTCCTCCATGGTAAATGACCGCAAATCTTTTCGGTGGCAGAAAAATCCTGTCCGGGCGTACCCAATCCCGAAAGATCAATTCCTCCAAAAGAGGATGGACTGGAAAAACTGCGTTGCTTAACGGAGCTTTCAAAGAGCCCAGAGAGGATACCGGAGGAACCTGAGGCTCTGGCCATGGTAAACTAAATGCCGAGCGGACCATGTCCGTCAAAGACTGTACCCACAGTCTTTCTGTCTGGGAGTCTGAAAATGGTTCCTCCGAGGCAGACCCCTCAATCCCTGAACCCTCTTGGTTCCGGTCTAGTTGATCCTCCTGTGATTCTAATTCCTCCGGAGAGAGAATCTCAGCATCTGAGGATACACCTCTTGGTGATGGGGATCTAACCCGTTTTTTTACCAGGAATAGCTCTAGCGATCAATGCTGCTATTCTCTCTTCTAGCCCCCCTAGGGATACGGCTAGCATCTCCTCTGTGATAAACACAGGGCTGGGCTGATCTGGGCCAGCCTCCGCACCAGATCCCCTTAATGGCTCATCCAAGGCACTTTTTATGTTAATAAGTTGCGGGGAAAGTATCGGCATATCGGAATCAGAAAGGGAACCCTTTTGTTTTTTGGTCTTTTTTGTACCCTTTGACCCCGAACCTTTGGAAGCCATAATACAAAATCGAGGGACTCCGCCCACACAACAGACTGTAGTGGGCAGGAGTACAAAACCAGAGTTTAGGGGACAATAGATCACTAATGCCCCAAAAACTGATGGGATCCCGTATGTTTTTTTTTTTTTTTTTTTCTTAAATATATATTATATATTTACTTTGACAACATACAGTGACCCCAAACTAAGTTTGCCAGCCTCCAACCTGCTGCAAAAAAAGGGGGATTTTTTGGCTTAACAAAAAAGGCATTGGAACAAAGTTCACATGTACTACCCCTCTTCCGCCACCGGGAGCCACTGTTCTGCCGCTCTGCGTCCTCTCCTCTGAAAATCAGCCTCAGACTGAGCACCGACAATGCCTGCTGTCTATAACAGCACAAAGGCGCGCCCCTGTATGACGCCACAGGCACGCCCCCCCCCGCCCTCCTGTCTGAACGGCGCGAAAAATGTCAATAAGACGTGCGCGTGCACGCGCGCGCGCGCGTATGCCGGAAACAGGAGGAACATGGAGGAGCCGCGCTGCTGGAGATCCAGGAACGCAGAAACAGGCGGCAGATTCAAACCCCCGGCCAGGTAGGACTCTCCAAAGGCCCCTAGGGATCCTTACTAGCCCTAGGAAGAAACAGCAGGTTTAGCTAGCAACACATATTTAGACAGGGGGGACCTAGTGATGGGGGAGAAAAGGGTGTCATCCTGTCTCTTCTAGACATAGTGAGCAAGGTTGCCCATGCAGAGCATACTTAGGCTATCCCCCTTTTTAGGTTACCCCGGAGAGCCTGCTGTCGAACCAAGTCCCGCAGGCTCCCCCTTACCTGCTCCATGCTGCAGGATGTTTGTCCAGCAAACTGATCCAATCTTCTCCCATCTCCGTGGGTAGCGTAGTAGACCTTCAGGCCCTGGGGTCCTATGAAGGTACCCACTGTCCTGGACCTATATAGCACCCTGGCAAACAGGAACTTATGGTTTTTACAAACTCCAAGTCCTGGGCCCAGGGTCCAGCCCTCCAAAGAGGAGCATTATAGGCAAAACCCCACGGCTTGGGGCCCGGGTACTGTCCACTTTGGCATTGAGGCTCCTTGGACAGATCCGGTTAGCCCGCCCTTAATCCCAAGGATGTGGAGCAAAGCTATTCCGTGACCAACACCTAAGACACTAGCGAAAAAACTGAGGTACTTCCTCTATGGGAGGGGGTTATATAGGGAGGGGACTTCCTGTTTGAGATTGCCAGTGTCCACACCTGAAGGTACTCCATATAACCCATATAGTAATGAATATGCCGCTCTGTGTCCCGTGATGTACGAGAAAGAAATATAAACTTCAATGCAAGCAGTGGAATGTTGGGGATTTGAACCAAAAATTCCAGTCTTGCTAGGCAGAAGTGCTAGCCACTAAGCCAGTGGGCAGCCTCACCCATGTAGAATGTCTTTCTGTGGTGTGAACCAGCCCTAAGTCCCTAGCCATGCTTAGTGTCACAAGCAATATACAGTAGATTGTCCAAAGTCCACCTGCCTTTACATGCACATGAACTGTATGGGCACCCCAGTCTTAGGCTGCAGGGTTCAATATTGAGTTAGCCCATCCTTTGCAGCAATAACAACTTCAAATCTTCTAGAGAAGGCTGTCCACAGTGTTTAGGAGTGCGTCTATGGGAATGTTTGACCATTCTTCCCAAAGCACTTTTGTGAGGTTGATGTTGGACAAGAAGGTCTGACTCTCCTCTTCAATTCCTTACCAAAGGTGTTCTATTGGGTTGAGGTCAGGAATCTGTGCATGCCAGTCAAGTTCCTCTACCCCAAACTCACTCATCTGTGTCTTTATGGACTTTGCTTTGTACACTGGCCAAAAAAATTTGGTGAAGGGGGATTTATGGTGTGGGGTTGTTTTTCAGGTGTTGGGCTTGGCCTCTAAGTTCCAGTGAGGGGAACTCTTAAAGCGGAGCTCCACCCTAAAGTGGAACTTGCGCTCATCAGAACCCTCCCCCCTTCGGTGTCACACATTTGACACCTTTCAGGGGGGAGGAGGTGCAGATACCTGTCTAAGACAGGTATTTGCACCCACTTCCGGGAGTCCTCTCTGTGGGGATTTTGCGGGTTGTGCGTCACTTCCCGCCCCCGCCCGTTGTGTTCTGGGAAACACTCGGCTCCCAGAACACAGTGGGGACCAGTGAGGATGGCGCTGCGCAACTCGCGCATGCGCCGTAGAGAATCAAGCAGTGAAGCCGGAGCGCTTCACTTCCTGATTCCCTCACCGAGGATGGCAGTGGGGGCAGCAGATAGACCAGCGATTGCTCGTCTTCTGCTGCAGACTTCGCTGGACTCCAGAACAGGTAAGTGTCCTAATATTAAAAGTCAGCAGCTGCAGTATTTGTAGCTGCCTTTTAATATTCATTTTACAGCGGAGCTCCGCTTTAAGACATCAGTAAACATCCTAACAGCCCTAGTGGGTCATTTGTCATTATGCACAATATCACTCGTTCTCCCCCAAAAATCCAGCAAATAACATAGCCTCTTCTCAGGCCAAACAACCCCCCACACTGCAGTCCTTTATATAACAATTTCAAATTTGTTGGAACAGTTTGGGGCTGGCCCCTTCCAGTTCCAACATGAATGCGCAACAAGTGCACAAAGAAAGGATCAAAAAAGACATAGATGAGCAAGCTTGGGGTGGAGGAACTTGACTGGCCTGCATAGACTCCTGACCTCAACCTGAAAGAAAACCTTTGGGATGAATTAGAGTGGAAACTGCAAACAGGCCTTCTCATTCAACATCAGTGCCTGACCTCAAAAATGTGCTTCTGGAAGAATGGTTAAACATTCCCATAGACACACTCCCAAACCTTGTGGACAGCCATCCCAGAAAAATGTACATGTGCATGTAAAGGCAGGCATCCCAATACTTTTGGCAAGATTTGCAATGGTGGTGGAACCCTCCTCCATATAAATGCTACATTTATAAGTAATTTATAGTAGGAAGTGGCATGTTTAGCATTTGAACCAATGACCCCAGCGCTGCTAATCAAAAGTGCTAACCCATTAGCCACTGTGCTGCCACATGCATGGAGACTTAAACAGTCTTAAGTTCCAGGGGTGCCATAAGTTAATCAATGCAGATGTACTCAGGGTGGCTGGAGAGCCATTGAACAACTTGTTTCTGTGATATGCCATCTGTTTTGAAGGCAGGGTATGGCTGATTACTGTCAGCATGCTGTTATTGAACCATCTGTAATGTTGGGGCTTTTTGCCTGGTGAGAGGCTGCAATTGGTGCTGGCAGGGAATTCTTAAGGCTGATTATTGTCCTTGCCAATGGAAAATATATGGCACGATTCAGGGTTGGACTGGGACAAAAATTTGACCCTGGACTTCATCCAGACCGACCCACTTACATTTTGCAAACACGCACAAAAACAAGTGAACAAGTGAAGTTGGGAGGGCCAGCATCATGCAGGAACATTGCTACAGCCTCATTGGCTGGTAATGGTCAGTGCGGATGACAGGTCTCTCCCATACTGGCCGGACATGATCAGAGGTTGCAGACATGATACATGAGACTGCAGACATGACCCCCTATGTTCATCATAGGGAATAAAAAAGTCTTCAGCCATTCATTCACTGTAATCACAGTGGGGAACAAGTTCTAAAACATAACAACTATTGTCCTAATTCATTTGTGACTGTGCCCCTCCCCCCAGCCCAGCTGAGACCGCCTGAGCTTAGCCAAGCCTGTCTGAGCACAGCTAATGCCATTCCTCTGCTCAAGCACAGCCAAGCCAAGCCTGCCCAAACCGAGGGGAGCTGAGCCCGCCTGCCCGAGCCAAGGGGAGCTGAGACCACCCCTCTACTCGAGCCCGCCCACCCCACGCCCAAGCACAGCCAAGACCGCCCACCCCATGCCCAGTCGATCATAGGTGAGCCAAGATCGCCCCTGCCAGGAACTTTTGGTCTTCCCCTAGCTGGAGATTGAGAGCCACAAGCCAACTGTCTGCTTGCAGATGTAAATGATCCTGCAGCTTGTCGGGTAGAAGGGAAAGATGCCAGCAACCATCTGTTCACTGGTCTCATTCAGTTTGTAAAAAACACAAGTGATGAGAATTTCATCACTTCCAGTTTCTATACTCACTTTCGCAGGCCACTATGGCTGGAGAAAAGATAATGGAGCACAATAAAGACCGCCTGTCATATAAATCCTCATATCCCCAACGATCACCATTGAAATATGTTAACACATAGGGGGCTATTGGACCCTATGTGATAGCAATAACATTAAAGTGGTTGTAAATCTCTGACATTAAATATGAACAAAGCATATCGGTCTATATCATATCGCGCTTGTCTCAATCCACAGCACTACGTGTAATTTTTTTCTGCTAACTCATTTCTCTGCTATCTGTATGAGTCACTTCTGACAAGTATTCCTGATACCAAGGAATAAAAGGTGACAGGGAGGAATCTCCAGCACAAAATTGCTATTTTACAGGCATGTGTAATTTAACCACTTAACCCCCGGACCATATTGCTGCCCAATGACCAGAGCACTTTTTGCGATTCGGCACTGCGTTGCTTTAACTGACAATTGCGCGGTCGTGCGACGTGGCTCAAACAAAATTGGCGTCCTTTTTTTTCCTCGCAAATAGAGCTTTCTTTTGGTGGTATTTGATCATCTCTGCGATTTTTATATTTTTGCGCTATAAACAAAAATAGAGCGACTATTTGGAAAAAAATGCAATATTGTTTTCCTCAGTTTAGGCCGATACGTATTCTTCTACATATTTTTAGTTAAAAAAAAATCCGCAATAAGCGTTTATTGATTGGTTTGCGCAAAAATTATAGCGTTTACAAAATAGGGGGTAGTTTTATGGCATTTTTATTAATAAATTTTTTTTACTAGTAATGGCAGCGATCAGCGTTTTTTTTCAGTACTGCGACATTATGACGGACACTTCGTAAACTTTTGACACATTTTTGGGACCATTGGCATTTTTATAGCGATCAGTGCTATAAAAATGCATTGGATTACTATAAAAAGGCCATTGGCAGTGAAGGGGTTAACACTAGGGGGCGGGGAAGGAGTTAAGTATGTTCCTGGGTGTGTTCTAACTGTATGGGGGGTGGTCTCACTAGGGGAAATCACTGATCTTCCGTTCATACAGTGTATGAACGGAAGATCAGCATTTCTCTCGCTGACAGGAATGGGAGCTTTGTGTTTACACACATAGCTCCCGGTCCTCGCACTGTACCGAGCAATCGCGGGTGCCCGACGGAGAACGTGCCCGCCGGGCACGGGACTCCGGGGCGAGCGGGTGACGCACGCACGCGCCGCCGGCGGCGCAACCGCGCCCCCTAGTGGCCGCTAAAAGAGCTGACGCCCAGGAGAGCCGACCTGCCACAGTAAAATGATGGTGTGCGGTCGGCAAGCAGTTAAAGGCTTGACATGTGTTTGGTATTAGACATGTGGAATTTGTTTAGTTCCGAATTCGCTTTTTAACTAATTTTGACAAATTTGTTTATTACGAAATTTCTGAATTTCCAAATCTTTTAATTTACGACATAGACCTCTTGGCCTCCAGATTCAACACAAAGGTGAACAACTTTGTGTCCTGCTCCAGGGATCCTCTCGCATTAGGGACGAATGCGTTGGTAACTCTGGATCAGTTTACACTGATTAATGCGATTCCCCTGTCGCAACTGTTACCATGGCTTCTTTGCAGAATCAGGATAGAGAAAAAGCCTGTAATTATTGTGGCTCTGGCTTGGCCCAGAAGGTCTTGGTATGCAGAAATTATAAGAATGTCCATGGGAGATCCATGGACCCTTCCTCTGCGCCCTGACCTACTCTCACAGGACACATGTTAAAATAATATTTTTAAACCTGAAGATTAGTTAACCTTCCCAAACCTCCCCCAACCATATACTGTACAGAGAACCTGGGTAATAAAATGGTGATAGTCCCAATTCTTTTTGTCACACAATTTTATTGCAACAGTTTATGAAGAGCAACATTTCAGTAAAAAATGCACTAGTTAATTTTAGTGCACACAAACGCAAAATAGTATGCAATGTTTTGTAAAATATGAAAGAGGCAGTTATGCAGAGTAAATAGACATGTGCACTGACGAAAAATTTGTTTCCGTTTCATTCGTTTTTTAACTTTTTTCAGGAATTGGGAAATTCGAAGATTCGGATTTGAATCTGTGTTGAATCTGGAGGCCAAGAGGTCTATGTCCGGGGTCCCTCGCTTTTGACAAATCGCTAGGAAGATGTCAGGGTGAAGAGAGCATTCGCCAGGGCATAACTGTTGACGACTTAAAAAGTTTCTATCCTCGGGATAAAAATTGCCGATATACAAGGAACATTCTTTTCTGCCCAACACAGGATCCGACTTACCTCTTTCTGGGCAGCACAACTCCTGCTTCCCCCTTGGTGATCGATATAAGCCACTACTGTGGCATTGTCAGATTGAATCCTGATGTGGTGACCCTGTAATTTGGATATCCAGGCCCACAGGGCCAGATGAACCGCCTGGATCTCCAGGATGTTGATGGGTAATGTTCTCTCGAAAGGAGACCAATTTTACCTTTAGCGTCAAACTTCCTAAGACTGCTCCCCAACCTAGAAGACTGGCATCCGTTGTCACCAGTTTCCAGGTGACTGGACTGAAGGATTTCCCTTTTTGCACATTTTTGGGAACTAACCACCAACAGAGACTTTGACGTACCTCTGGGGGCAGAGCCATTGGGAAGTCTAAAGCTTGGACTCTCTTGTTCCAAGTGGACAGGATGGCGTTTTGCAGCAACCTTGAATGAAATTGAGCATAAGGGACGGCCTTGAATGAGGCCACCATCTTGCCCAACAACCGCATGCAAAGGCGAATGGAGGGATCTTTTTTAGTTCTTACTACCTGGACCAGCTCTTTTAAGGAAGTAACTTTTTCCTGGGGCAGGAAAACTTTCTTTTGGTCTGTATCTATGATTAGACCTAAATATTCCAACCTTTTTACCGATTTTAAGGCTGATTTTTCTAGATTGAGAACCCAACCCAGAGAATCCAGATACTTGATTGTGCAGCGCACAGCCTTGTTTAGGTTTACAACTGACTGATCCACCAGTAGCATGTCTCCAAATATACCATTATCGATACCCCCTGAGCCCTTAGCTTGGCCAAGAGAGGGGTCAAAACCTTTGTGAATACTCAAGGTGCGGTGGCCACCCCCGAAGGGTAAGACCACGAACTGATAATGGTGTTGTTCTACCTCGAACCACAAGAGTCTCTGGTGCGTAGGAAAAATAGGTACGTTGTAGGCACCTGAAGGGTGGAGACCACTGACCAAATCGACTCCATACGAAAGGAGCGAATATTCAATTACTGGTTTAGAGCCTTGAGATCTAAAATAGGCCTGATGTCCCCATTTGGTTTTGGGACTGTAAAAAGGTTTGGATAGAAACCTAAGCCATGTTCTTCTGGTGGAATCTCTTAGATGACCCCCTTGGACAACAGACGTTTAATGCCAGAAAGAGAGACCTTCTTTTTAGTGGATCCTTTGGCACCCCTGACTTCAGAAAACAAGAACGGGGGAATTCCTGTAACTCCAACTTGTACCCTAGCTACACCGTGGAGAGGACCCATTTGTCACAAATTTCCTCACACCAAGCCTCTGACAAAAATTGAAGCCCCCCCCCCCACCCGATCGAGTGGGGGCGACCCTTTATAAGGTCGACTTAGAGGTCTGCTTAGTTGGTGTACAACCCCAGGGATCCTTGTGTCCCTGGGCTTGACCCTGAAACTTTCCTCCAGGCCTGGACCGCGGAGGCCATCAAGACTGCCTAGAGGCAGAGGTTCCAGGGACTGGAGAGGTAGCATGTTTAGAGGAAGGATGCCTAATCCTTTTCTTAACTGGCAACAGAGTACTTTTCCTGTTAGAAATTCTTTGGATATATTTGTCCAAATCATCTCCAAATAAACGTTCACCGTGAAAGGAGAACCCGGCCAAAAGCTTTTTGCAGGGTGTTTCAGCAGAACAAATTCTTTAACCATAATAGCCTTTGCATAGGCACCAATAAGAGCGTTAGGCGTGAGGCTTGATGAATTGAATCCTTAATGGAATCCACTGCGAAGCATAATGCCTTTGGTAAGTCGGCTAAGTTCTGAGCGTGTTGAGCAGGGATGTCTTTAAGAACCTGCTTTGTTTGATCCTTCAGAGCCTGGCAGATGCCAATAGCCACTACTGCTGGCTGTACCACTGCCCCTGACACAGAAAAGAAAAACTTTAACAAGGATTCCAGTTTCTTATCCTTTGGATCTTTAAACATTTGTACATTGTCCATGGGACATGTTAAACTTTTATTCACACAAAAGATTTTTACCAGCAAGGGAAGATGTAAATAAGGCTGTCAACCTCTCTTCCAACCCCCCTAATGTACACACGATCAAATCAAAATCCCCGCCGGCAGACAGCGCGGTGACGTGGCGATGACGTTGATGCCGCCACGTCACCGCACCAGGAAGTAAACAACTTCCACGCATGCGTCGAATCCATTCTTTAAAATTTGTCTGCTGGAAAAACCCGTCTGTCCGCCCGTACACACGATCAAATTTGTCTGCTGAAACGGTCTGTCAGACCGTTTCCAGCAGATAAGTTTGATCGTGTGTACGCGGCCTTAGACACACAGTAATCACACCTCCTTGATTAGTGACCACAGAGAGAAAGCTCCCATTACTTTTTTTCATCAGGAAACAAACAACCAGTGTCCAGAACAGAGAAGGATTACAGCAACATCATAGCAAAAACAAACAATGAGGACATGAAAACGGGACTGCAGTAAGGTAAAGGAAGCTATTTAGCTAAAAAATAAAAATCCTTTAGTGACCCTTTAAGGTGATTGCTAAGTATGTCACTGTTTGAAAAGGGGAGAAATGGATAGCTGTGTATGTTACAGAAATTGACTCAGTTTGAGAGATAGCTGTGAATGTCAAAGGGAGATGAGCAGTTGTTAAAACATAGTTAAAGTTTGACTAATAGCTTACCACCATCACCTGTTACTGGAGCAAGATGATAGATGTATGCTGACGTCACTAGAAGACAAGTCAAAGGGAGTCTAATGGGACATTGTTTTTTTTAGAAAGAAGCACACAAAGACAAGCACAGAAACAGAACACAGGCAGACATCAATCTTACAAATATGTCTGACCTCAAAGATAAGAGATAGGGGCTGATTTACTATTGTCACTGCGCTGCGCCGGTTCATGCCTTAATTAGTGCGCTGGATGAAGCCTTAATTAGGCATATGAACCGGGCGCAGCAGCAGCGCAATGCAATTGATAAGTAAAGCCGCCGCCAAACTCCCTGTTAAAGTCTATGGGGGAAATCTGAAGTGTTCATTTTAAAGGCTAATCTGCAAGTTTTGTCCTAAAAAGTGTTTGGGGACCTCAGTCCTGCTCCAGGGGACATGTATCAATGCTTTTTTTATTTTTAAAAACTGTCGTTTTTTCGGGAGCAGTGATTTTAATAATGCTTAAAGTGCAACAATAAAAGTGAAATATTCCTTTAAATTTCGTACCATGGGGGGCTGTAAAGTCCGCATGTGAAAAAGCGCACATTTCCCGTGGTTAGAAATGTTCCTGCACAAAATGACATTCTGAAGAAAAAAAACTGACTCGCGGCAATAATGAATTGTCGGCTCCCGGCAATTGTGAGAGATTCATTCATAAAACAAAAAAAAAAAAGCGTGGGAGTCCCCCCAAATTCCATTAGAAGGCCCTTCAGGTCTGATATGGGTATTAAGGGGAACCCCGCCGTCAATTTTTAAAAAAAATTACGTGGGGTTCCCCCCAAATATTCATACCAGGCCCTTCAGGTCTGGTGTGGAATTTAAGGGGAACTCCACGCCAAATAAAAAAAAAAAAACGGTGGGCAATTCAATTGGAAGCCGAGCCTCCAGCGAAGAAGAAGCTGCGCACAAGCTTCCAATTGAATTGCCCGCCGTGTGACGCTCTTGTGACCCCGCCCCGCTCTGACGCACATGCAGCACACAGGGACTTTCATAAGAGTTTGCCCGTGGCGTCAGAGGGGGGCTTGGTCCGGCACACGGCGGGGAATTCAATTGGAAGCGGTGCCTCCGGCGAAGAAGATGCAGACGAGAAGGCACGCGGAAGGAGAAGAAGATGGAAGAAGACGCCGGTCAAGATGCGGCACTAGAAGACCCAAGAAAGAAGCAGAGGAAGAAGAAGATGGAGGAAGAAACCCGAAGGAAAGAAGAAAAGAAGAAGATGGAAGAAGAAAGAAGATATTAATAAAAGACTTGTCAAAAAACCGTCTCTTGTCTTTTTTTACACTTGACACATTTTTTTCGTGAAATGGTAGAGGTACAATGTACCCCATTACCATTTCACATGGGGGGGCGGGATCTGGGGGGCCCCTTTGTTAAAGGGGTCTTCCAGATTTCGATAAGCCTCCTGCCCGCAGACCCCCACAACCACCGGGCAAGGGTTGTGGGGATGAGGCTCTTGTCCTCATCAACATGGGGACAAGGAGCTTTGGGGTGCCCCATGAGGAAGCGATTTTTCGGGAAACCGGTTGGGCGGAACGTGTACTGCACCAGAATCACCCCTTGCTGAGTTACATTTTCCATACCTTTGGACGGGGATCTGTTTATGCTTCCGGCCGGAAGTAACAGATTACTATGCCATCTAGCACTGTCACCATGTAAGTGCGTTTTTGTCTTTGTTTTTAAATAAACCTTTTTTTACGATTTGACACTATTGCGGTCCTGTATATGTCTTCCATGGCCTACGGCCCTCAAGATTTTCCATCTACCGGATTGAAGCTGCAATTGTTAGTGCATCTGGAATACCATGTTTCTAAATCCTGCTGTGACATCCACATGCTGTTTTAGGTCTTCTTTTGATTAAGAGACCACAGTAAATCTGGTAAGCAGAAATTCATTACACTATCGGTGGAGGATATATTCTATCAGTTTGCCATCACAGTTTATGATTTTATATGGATTGTTTGTTTTGGGCAAATGGGCAAAAATTTCAGTCTCTCGATGTGCAAAACTGATAGAGACATACCCCAAGTGACTTACAGCTGTAATCGCAGCAAAAGGTGTCGCTACAAAGTATCAACTTAAGGGGGCTGAATAATTTTGCACGCCCAATTGTTCAGTTTTTTATTTGTTAAAAAAGTTTGAAATATCCAATAAATTTCGTTCCACTTCATGATTGTGTCCCACTTGTCGATTCTTTACAAAAAATTACAGTTTTATATCTTTATGTTTGAAGCCTGAAATGTGGCAAAAGATCGCAAAAGTTCAAGTGGGCCGAATACTTTCGCAAGGCACTGTATGTCCTAATCTATCAATACTCTGTATCGCTAATTGGTTTACCCCTTATGTATCCTGATGTTATTTTTTTCTATTGGTAGTATGTCATGAATAATTGTTTCTGTTACGTATCATTGTATTATTGTTACAATTTACAATTTCAGCATAATAAAAATATTGATAATAAAGTAAAAACACAGGATCCATGATTAAGGTGGTTCTCTCTTCAAAGCTGACATCCCTGGATCCATTAAACAGTAATTTTGATGGGCTGTCTACTTATTTAAAAGCAAGTACAACAATTGTTTTTTGACCAGAAATATGACTCAGAGCAATCTTTCAGGCATAGTTCTCAAAAAACAAAGTGCGTTGTGCAAGTAAGCATTTGTTTGGCGGATAAATATGCACACTTCTAGATAATGACATACTATGCAAAGTTGCATTTTGCCTCTAAAAACAAGCCAGCATAGACTGGGTAAAAAATGCATTTGTCTAGTGCTTAAGAACATACACATTTGTTGGGAGGGTTAAATTACTAGCTGTGTTTTAAAAAATAATACTTTTCCTCTGTGGCTGAAATCACATTGTTATGCAGTTTCATATGTAGAATTAGTGAGCCACTGCTTTCCCCATCACTCACCTGACAATATTTTTACAGCTCTGTAACTATACATCTACACAGTGAAGTTTTTGTAAGGAAATAATTTTCAAAACCCTTGCCAGTGTGAAATTAATTCATATGCAAACTCCAATAAATAATTCAGGATTATATAGAGAAATGTACTAGAAAATGCATTTATCGCTTCTCCTGTCCCTATCCAACCCTAGAACTAATGCATTCTTAATCAGTGAATGGGATTTTGAGAAATAAATAACAGTTATAGCATTTAAATTTAGGTTTAGGTGCATATGACCAGAGTGCAGACTTGCCTGGAAGAAGGCAAAACGTTTGTTTATAGTACATACACCCACAGGCAAAGGTTCTACTACTACCTATCCTTTTAATCCAAATCCATAATACAAAGTTTAATCCAAAAATGGATCAACACACAATGTGTGTGTGTACCTGGCAACGGGGTTCCCACCCAGCCATCATATTACAATAGGCCAGCCAGGAAGGGGTTCAAGTGTATACAAATTTAAAAACAAAATGCAATATATTCCAGCTTTTTGCAATCCTTAGATAAGGTGACTGCATTAGCTTTCTTTTCCCATACATTTTTCTTTGTCTTGCTTGTAACACACATACTGACCTAGAGTGACAACTCTCACTTACATATTGTATCTTTTGGTCAAGTAGCATTATCAAAGAACAATAAAAAATATCGCGCTAAAGGATCTGAATAGCTAAAATTGAAAATAAATATGTGTAAATGTGAAAATAATGTTAACTTAATAACCCAAGCAGCAATCTTTAGCTACACGTGGTAGTCATGTAAATACAAGTAGAAAACATTGAAGAAAAAATTGCGCTAGAGGAAGATATTGTACAAGTTATTCCCATTAGGTGCCGTCAGTGCATTTATGAATTTTACTAATTTTATATTAAATATATTAATCGCTATTAGTATAGATTATGTTGTATTTTTACTCTTCCTGATGTATATGACCTGAGGAATAAATGTGTGGTATAACAAGTTCCACACTTTTATATAACCTGAGAAATGTGTGTTTTAACAAGTTCCACACTTTTATATAACCTGAGAAATGTGTGGTTTAACAAGTTCCACACTTTTATATAACCTGAGCAATGTGTGGTTTAACAAGTTCCACACTTTTATATAACCTTAGAAATGTGTGGTTTAACAAGCTCCACACTTTTATATAACCTGAGAAATGTGTGGTTTAACAAATTCAAAACTTTTATATAACCTGAGAAATGTGTGGTTTAACAAGTTCCACACTCTCAGGCCATACTTCTTTCTACCCACTAGAGCAGGGGTGGGCAAACGTTTTGAGTCGAGGGCCGCAATGGGTTCATATATTGGACCCGGGGGCCGGACCATATATATATATAAATATATATATATATTTTTTAATACTGTGCTGTATTAAATACTGTACTTTATATATACACATAGTAATAGGGTACAGCGGTACAGTATAAAAAAATATGTATATATAAGTACAGTGTTTAATACAGTAGAGAAACCTAACATTTGATTTTGCCTAATAAATTTTGTTACCTAGTAAAGAATATCAATCAATTTCAACTCCAATCTCCTTTATCTTATTGCTGCGCAGCTAGACCGCCCTTACTGAATCCATGCTGGGGCTTGTAGTTCTGCTGGGAGCTGGCTGTCGACCTGTGGGTCCTGCTGGCCATCACCAGCTCCCAGCAGGATCTACAGGCCATGGCCATCTCCCAGCAGGACCCACAGTGTTGAGGCCTAGGCCTACCCCAACCTCTCACAAAGTAGAAATAAAATTGATACTGTGTAATGCTCTTCTTACCTTAACTATGGGTACTGTAGCTGGCTCCCACATCCTCTGTGGCTGGCTCCTGTGGGTGGCTGGCCGACACCCTGCTGTGGCTGGCTGGCATCCTGCTGCCGATGATCACCGTGGCTGGGTGGCTCCTGTAAGTGGCCGGCTGAATCCCTGCTGTAGGTGGGTTACCGTGGCTGGCTGGTTTCCTGGTGTGGGTGGCTTGCTCCCTGCTGTGGGTCAGTGGGTGGGTGGCTGGCATGGTGCACCCCTACTGTAGGGTAATGGGTGGCTGGCGCCTGGCGCCATGCTCCCTGCTGCAGATGGATGGCCTGGGTCCCTGCTGTGGCTCAGTGGGTGGGTGGCATGGTGCCCCCTGCTGTGGCTGACAGAGGGGGGCGGCGGACAGAGGGGGAAGGGCGGACAGAGAGACAAACGGACAGAGGGGGGGTGGGCTGACAGAGAAACAGGCAGACAGAGGGGGTGGGCTGACAGTGGGACAGGCGGACAGAGGGGGGGTAGGCTGACAGAGGGACAGGCGGACAGAGGGGGGGTAGGCTGACAGAGGGACATGCAGACAGAGGGGGGTGGGTTGACAGAGGGGGACAGGCTGACAGAGGGGGACGGGCTGACAGAGGGGGACGGGCTGACAGAGGGGGACGGGCTGACAGAGGGGGACGGGCTGACAGAGGGGGACGGGCTGACAGAGAGACAGGCGTACAGAGGGGGGGGTGGGCTGACAGAGGGACAGGTGGACAGAGGGGGGTGGGCTGACAGAGGGACAGGTGGACAGAGGGGGGTGGGCTGACAGAGGGACAGGTGGACAGAGGGGGGTGGGCTGACAGAGGGACAGGTGGACAGAGGGGGGTGGGCTGACAGAGGGACAGGTGGACAGAGGGGGGTGGGCTGACAGAGGGACAGGTGGACAGAGGGGGGTGGGCTGACAGAGGGACAGGTGGACAGAGGGGGGTGGGCTGACAGAGGGACAGGTGTACAGAGGGGGGTGGGCTGACAGAGGGACAGGTGGACAGAGGGGGGTGGGCTGACAGAGAGACAGGCGTACAGAGGGGGGGGTGGGCTGACAGAGGGACAGGTGGACAGAGGGGGACGGGCTGACAGAGGGGGACGGGCTGACAGAGGGGGATGGGCTGACAGAGGGGGACGGGCTGACAGAGGGGGACAGAGAGACAGGCGTACAGAGGGGGGTGGGCTGACAGAGGGACAGGTGGACAGAGGGGGGGTGGGCTGACAGAGGGACAGGTGGACAGAGGGGGGTGGGCTGACAGAGGGACAGGTGGACAGAGGGGGGTGGGCTGACAGAGAGACAGGCGTACAGAGGGGGGGTGGGCTGACAGAGAAATAGGTGGACAAAGTGGGGTGGGCTGACAGGTGGACAAAGTGGGGTGGGCTGACAGGTGGACAGAGGAGGGTAGGCTGACAGGCGGACGGAGGGGCGGATGGGCTGACAGAGGGACGTGGGCTGACAGAGGGACGTGGGCTGACAGAGGGACATGCGGACAGATACAAAACAAATACATATTTTAAAACCTATGTCTCAGCTACGATCACCCACAGTCTCAGACCAGCCAGCCCCGCCTGCCCGCATCCACACGCCAGCTCCGCCGAGCCAATCTAATGGCGCGCGCGTGAACTCGAGTCCCAGAATGCCACAGCGGAACCACATGACCCTGGTCGGCCAATCACAGTGCGCTTGTGTAGACTACAATTCCCAGAAGCCACTGTATGCAGCCGGACTCCGCAGCCATGCCCCTGGCTGACTCCCTCTCAGTCACTAGCGCTCCGCGGGCCGGATTAAAAGGTCCGCTGGGCCGCATACGGCCCGCGGGCCGTAGTTTGCCCAGTCCTGCACTAGAGGGTTGTAGAGAATACTCTCATTCCCCTGTGATTTTAAACAAATGAACACTGTTTATGAATACTATTAATAGTGCTATGTGTAATCCAGGTTTATTCCTTTTTAATGTATTAGCTGTATACATGAATAGGTTCAACTATTTTTGTAAGTGACAGACAGCTTAATGCTTGTTAATGTTTTTTATGTTTTTTATTATATTGTTTAATTACATTGATGTCTGCAGGGCGGATGTCGGGTGATTGTTTATTTTCTCCTCTTCCGTGCTGAGGTCGGAGAGTGGGAGGGACGATCACTAAACATATTTCCTGCTTCTTTTTCCCCGCCTTTCCGCCCTACATCCGCACCGCATTGGTGCTTGCAACCAAAGGGGGTTGTCCCCTATTGGTTCTAACAACTTGAGAGCGAGGCTTGGTTGCCGCTCTGTGGTTACAAAAGGTGACGGTTCAGCGCGTCGCCCGTGCCCTTTGAGAACGATCGTATTGATCAAAACTAGTCAGGGCGGAGCCACGCACTGACATCACCGCGTCCAGAAGTGACCCCATAAGCACGGGTGCACGTTCGTTTTGTTTGTATTATTTTGTTTTACTTTGACTGGATTCAATGCCTTTGTATTTTGGACCTATGAAGTGCATCTAGTGTATACTCTTACAATTTTAATAAAACCCGGATTATTACGGTACTTCACTATTTGAGTCCCCTTTTTTTCTGGGTCTCCAAATGGATCCTTTGGAGCTGTGCAACCAGCTTAGGACCTGGAAAGGAGTTCGGGATCCACACCTATCAAAACGAGGACCAGCTGAATGCAGAGGAGTGCTGCAGTTTCCCCCCCCCCCTCTCTTCTGGGATGGAGTGGATCTATATGCTTTACTAGCTGGGAATCTGGTAAGAGTGTATCACCTACCCCTCTCCTGGTGTATCTTTTCTATTCTATCCAACCCTGACTGGTGGCGGAATCCCTTTCATCTTGGCTTTTTCCCCCTTCAACATACATCCATGGAGTTGATACTTTGATGGGGACATTATGTTTAATGAGTCACAGATCTTTTTGGACTGAATGGATTTTATTTATTTATTATTATTATTAATATTTTTTTCACACAGTCATAATCTCAATTTATTTTGGTTATCTCACTAGAAGGTTTTCCTTACCTTCTTTCCTTAGAGATTAATTGATTTCTTATATTTAATATTATTTATTTATTTATTTAATTATTTCTTAACACTTTGTTCACCACATGGTATGACTAGCGCAAGTAGCATTATCACCCTAGAATAGGAAGTGTGTTAGGACTGCAGAACATTATCCCTCTTCTCATCTCCATAACATATTGTAGGTGGGAATTGATTTGTAGTTCACAGGGCAGAGCTAATAAGACTACTTGGGATAACAATACAGAGTGCACAGAACAGTACTGGATTTATGTAGGTATATATTGTTTGCACTGAAGCTGAGGCTGAAAGGTTTAAAATGGATGTAAACCCACTCTCATCTTTTCTAAACTACTGTCATAGCGCTGATCTATAAGGATATACATGCCTCCTGCACGTATCCTTACCTGTCAAATGTCTCCCCTCTGTCTGTTATAAGAATTGAAAAACTGCAGATTCTGTGGGTGGATCTGTTATCTGGAGCTCCGTGGGTGGAGTTGTGATGTCAGTAGGCTAACCTCTACACTCCCCTTGTCAACATGCATTTTTCATGTGTATTCCTTACACTGAATTCTGCTATGATCACTAACATCCAGTCAAAATCCAGAAAAGTAATCACATGACTTAAAAAAAGGAGTGGGGGTGGGAATTAAAAAAATAATGCCTGTCTCCAGGCTAGTGCATGAGATATGCAAATAACCTGTCATTGACAGCAAGGGGGAAGAACGGACAAAAGTTTTCTCCTGTTTGTTCGTTTATTTCACTGAAAAAAGAAAAGAGGATTGCTCAGAGCTGGATTAACTCTTTGTGGCAAGACTGGGCACAGATGATAGGAAATATTTTACAATACAATGTGACAGCAAAAAAAACAAAAACATTTGGGTTTACATCAACTTTAACAGTGTGTAATCACAACTCATTTAAACCACAACTAATCTATGCCTCTCCCGCAAATGACCGTGGCACTATAAACCTCACTTTTTTATTTTATTTACTACAGTATTTCAGCTTATTTAGACCCCATTTTCATTTTAATCCTGGGCCCTAATTTGTTTAAGCCATCCCTGCATATGACCCATATTTCAGTTTCTAGTGCAGATAGAAAATTTATGGAAATATGAGAATGGACAATATTAGAGGCAGGAAAACCAAATTCCCTTGTCTTCAGTGTTTTCAAATATGTTAAACTTTTTTTTTATAAAAAATGAATTTTTGTACTTACCGTAAAATCCATTTCTTGAAGTACATTGCGATACACAAGATTTAGAGACTATGGGCCAGATTCAGGTAGATGGGCTTTATTTTGGAGTAACGTTTCTCATTTACGTTACTCCGCCGAAACTTTAGGAGCAAGTACTGTATTCACAAAGCACTTGCTCCTCAAGATGCGGCGGCGTAGCGAAAATGAGCCGGCGGAATTCAAATTGGGCGGGTAGGGGGCGTGTATTATTTAAACTAGGCGCGATCCCGCGGCGAACGTACTGCGCATGCGTCGACTGTCAGTGCGCATGCTCCAAATTCTGTCAGTGAACGTCAATGACGTCAATCCCCATTCACGGACGTTTTACGCAAACGACGCAAAATTTCTTAAATTCGACGCGATGACGACGCCCACACTTAACATAGGATACTCCACTAGGGGGCTGGTTTTTCTTTACGACGCGTATCTCTTACGGAAACGTCAGAAAGTCACTGCGTCGGGCCCGAATACGATCGTGAATTGCCGATTCTCGCTGATTGACATATTCTTGGCGTTAATCAGCGGGAACGCCCCGAGCGCCATTTTTAAAATTGCAGTTCCGATACAAAGGCGAAATACAATTACGCCGCTCGTATAGGAACTCCAACCCGGCGTTTCTTGTTTTCTGCTTACTGAAAACAGAAACGCCGGCTCAAAGTGAGAGTTATGCTGGCGTATCACTGATACTCCAGCCTAACTCTAACTGAATCTGGCCCTATTAGATAATGCCACTAGAAGGAGGATTTGGAAACTGTCAAACTAAAAAACTAAAACAGCCTGGTATAACCCATCCCACTCCTGGCATGCCTCAGTTTTGTAGAAAAGCATTACTAGGAAAAAGTTTAAAGACACAAAAGGTATGGGAAATAAAAATGTTGGTACTTACAAAAATCCAGTTTTCTTTCTTGTTCACTGAAATAATGTGTGTTAACACAAGACCAGGGAGCGGCCTTATATATATGGGGAAAAATTGCCTAATTTAGAATATCACACAAAGCACTTACAGACCTAGCAGAGTGCACCTTCCATAACTTCCATAACAGCAAAGAATGGAACCTTATCCTTAATGCCACGTACACACGATCCGAAAATCGGACGACAGATCGCCTGACTTATTCCGTTTACTAGTCGTAAGTAGACATTGAATAGGTTACTAAAGTCCCGAAAATTCTCGTACGACAGAAAAAAAAAAAAAAATCGGAAGTGATGTCATGTGTTGTAATGTATTTGTGTTGTATTTTCGGACGACAACTGTACTGACCAAACGAACATCGTACGGTTTGGTATCGTACGAGGAAAAGTTTTGTGCATGTCCGATAAAATAATATCGGATGAACAGTCATGTTCGGCTCACGGAAGCCCTATACTAACGATTCTTCCTCGGACGACATTTTTCGTACAATATTTGGATCGTGTATACGTGGCATTAGGCCTTAAGCTTGGATGGCAACCTGTCTAAGCTACTGACCAATTGTGGAGAATAAAAAGATGGCTCCCCTTTATGGGAGTCAGGCCGCGTACACACGACCGGATTCCTAGGCAGAATCCAGCAAGAAACTTGTTGGGAGACGTATTCTGCCGAGGAAACCGGTCGTGTGTACGTTTTTCATCGAGGAAACTGTCGAGGAACTCGACGAGCCAAAAAGAGAGCATGTCTTCTTTTTCCTCGACGGGAATGGAGAAAATTGGCTCGTCGAGTTCCTCGACAGCCGAACAAGGAACTCGACGAGGAAAACGATGTGTTTCACCCGACGAGTTCCTTGGTCGTGTGTACGCGGCCGCAGTCTTTCTAATGGAAGCAATTGATGAGGGATAAACATGCACAGCATGCACTTCATACATGCAATAAGGAGAGATTATCTGTTGATCTACTGGAGCTGTACGGGGGAAATGAAGAACAATGTCCTTGTTGGGTAGAAAAACTGAAAACATCTGGGGAATGAAGGAGGCTCTGAGCCTCAACTACACCTTGTCCATAGGTACTGTAGAACCAAAAATAGTTCATTACAGGACAAAGGGGCCAGCCCAAAAGTGAGGGCTGGCCGCTCTTACTCACAAGGAAAGCAACATTGTGAGTAATGCCACGTACACACGATCAGTTTGTCTGATGAAAACAGTCCGATCGTGAAAAAACGTAGAACCTGTTTTAAAATTATCTGATGGTTAAAAAACCGATAGAAAAAAACGATCGTCTGTGGGCAAGTCCATCGGTTAAAAATGCATGCATGCTCAGAATCAAGTCGACGCATGCTTGGAAGCATTGAACTTCATTTTTCTCAGCACGTCGTAGTGTTTTACGTCACCGCGTTGTGACACGATCGGATTTTTAACTGATGGTGGGTAGGCAAGACTGATGAAAGTCAGCTTCATTGGATATCTGATGAAAAAATCTATCTGTCCATTTTCATCAGATGTACATGGCATCAGAGAGGAAAGAGGAATGTTCCTAATAGGCAAAAAAAAAAAGGAGAGTTACACGAGAGACAACCTAAACAGGTCTAAATTAGAGTTGAGTGGACACCTGGATGTTCGGGTTCGGCCGAACTTTGAAAAAAAGTCCAGATTCGGGACCCGAACTTGACCCCAAACCCGAACCCCATTGAAGTCAATGGGGACTAGAACTTTTGAGTACTAAAATGTCTCTAAAAAAGTAATGGAAAGGGCTAAAGGGCTGCAAATTGCAGCGAAATGTTGGTAAGAGCATGGCAAGTACTCTGCAAACAAATGTGGATAGGGAAATAACTTAAAATAACATATAATACATAAAAAAAAAATCTTGACCTAGGAGGACGAGGTCCATATGGAGTAGGAGGTTGAGGTGGCGGTGGATGTGGCAGTATAGGTGGAAGCGGCGGTGGAGGAGGAACAGTATCTAAAAGGTGTATCTCACACATACAGATATGCAGGGAAGGCACAAAAAAAATTATTTGCCCTAAATATTTTTTTTTTTTTTAATAGCACAATAGAAGAACAGTATCTAAAGTGTGTATCTCACATGTACAGATATGCAGGAAATGCACCAAAAATGAATTATTTGCACTAAATGGGTGTTTTTTGAATAGCACAATAGAAGAACAGTATCTAAAGTGTTTATCTCACACGTACAGATATGGAGGAAACACTGCAAAATATATCTGTTGGCCCTAAATGGGTGTTTTTTGAATAGCACAATAGAAGAACAGTATCTAACGTGTGTATCTCACACGTACAGATATGAAGCAAACACTGCAAAATATATATGTTTTGCCCTAAATGGGTATTTTTTGAATAGCACAATAGAAATACAGTATCTAAAGGGTGTATCTCACACATACAGATATGGTGGAAACACTGCAAAAAAAAATATTTTGCCCTAAATGGATGTTTTTTGAATAGCACAATAGAAGAAAAGTATTTAAAGGGTGTATCTCGCAGTAACATATGCAGTGCTGGTGTAATTTGATTTCTGAAGCAGGACTGACTGACTCCTATCCAATTCTCTCCCTAAAAACAACAGCAGCAACCTTTCCCTAAAGTATCTAAAGCAGAGTGACTTGCTGTGCTATGTAGATCGCTGAGTAATTTGACTTCTGAAGCAGGACTGGGCCTGACTCCTATCTAATTCCCTCCCTCAGAGCAGCAGCAGCTCCAGCCTTTCTCTACCCTATCTAAAGCAGAGTGACGTGCTGTGCTATGTGCCTCTAGCTTATATAGAGGCTGGGTCACATTCTGCACTGGCCAATCACAGCCATGCCATTAGTAGGCTGTGATGGCTTCTAGGTCACATGAGTTAAAGGAATTTTGATTGGCTGCCCTGCAGCACGCCATTACATTGCCGAACACCGAACTCGAACTTACAGTAAACTGTTCGGGTTCAGGTCCAGGTACCAAAAATCCAAAAGTCCGGTACGAACCCGAACTTTACAGTTCGGGTTCGCTCAAGCCGAGTCTTAATCAAAGAAGGTGCAAAAAGGTGAGGATTGGTCTTATGGAGTATTTCCTGTGATGAAGGCTTCTTTCCTCACACAAAGCATAGAAAGCCTTCCATTTACAAAGGTAGGCTATGCGGGAAATAGACCTGGCTTTTAATATCATAGGAAACACAGATGCAGGTATACATGTGTCCCTGAAGACTTGGGCCTCAACAGCTATACCATCATAACTTGAGATTGAAAGTCCTGATGATCTGGAGCAATGTGTGAGAAGTCTGATCAGGTTAAAGGATAATGTCACCTTTTAAAAAATGAAATAAATGCACATCCTTTTGCATGTAAAAAAAAATGTGCATTTATTTATTTTTTTACTTGGAACCTGGAAAGTATTACAGACTTCTGCAGACTTGTCAGTGTATCTGGCTGCTCGTAACTAATATGCACAGGCAGATACACACTGACAGGAAGAAAGAATTAACTACCAGAGCGCTCAGCAGAACCATGGTAGTTCATTAAAACTAAAAGCCAACAGCTGCAAAGGCTGTTGGGACTTGTAGTTTCCTATTCACTGAGGGCTATGAATGAATTACTTGGCCGGGTGCACTGGAGACTCAAGCCAAAAGCAACATTCTAGGCCCTCAAATGGGTGCACTGCAAATAGCAATGAAGATGTTAGTGGAACATGAGTTGAAAGCATCCATTACAGCGGAATTTTTCCACCTGTGTCTAGGATCTGAGGTAAAATAAGATAGCTCTTGTGCTCAGCCTACATGCCTACTCACAAAGTGAGTCTTCAGGGACTTGGTCACACCAGAAACTCGGCCATGGGTCTGGATCCAGAAAATACTCCATGGCTAACAAACACTGTCACTCAGGTCTGAAAAGTGCCACAATGTAGAGCCCAGTGCCTGAAGGTCACCTTTCAGGCTGGCCCTGCAGTTGTCCAGTCCAGTGGGGTCCTGGTATGGCATGTCCTCCACAAGCTAATGTTAAGGATACACCAATCCAGTTGGCTGCAACAAAAGGCTAGCTCAAGCAGAAAAAAAAACCCTGACTGAATATAAAAAAAAAATATAAAAAAAAAAAAAAATCTCTAATGGCTAGAGAAAAGTGATTTATATTTTTTCAGTAGTGACATCCATTTCTCTAGCAAAAATGGGGAATGCTGGAGGGGGAGAAGGGCATATACACTTTAGTGTTGAGCAGAATATGCCATATTCGATTTCGCGATATATCTCGAATATATAGTCGAATATTCGAGATATATTCGCTAAATACGAATATTCGTGATATATTTTGGAAATGAAATCATTGCGAATTTTCGCTATCGCGAATGCGAATGCGAATTGCGAATGCGAATGCGAAATTTCGAGAAATGCGGAATGGAGCACTCTGATTGGCTCAGAATATTCGTGATATATTACAATATAAAATAATTGCGAATATTCGAGAAATGCGGAATGGAGCACTCTGATTGGCTCAGAATATTCGTGATATATTACAATACACAATAATTGCGAATATTCGGCAAATGCGGAAGGAGCACTCTGATTGGCTCAGAATATTCGTGATATATTACAATACACAATAATTGCGAATATTCGAGAAATGCGTAAGGAGCACTCTGATTGGCTCAGAACATTCGTGATATATTACAATACAAAATAATTGCGAATATTCGAGAAATGCGGAAGGAGCACTCTGATTGGCTCAGAATATTCGTGATATATTACAATATAAAATAATTGCGAATATTCGAGAAATGCGTAATGGAGCACTCTGATTGGCTCAGAATATTCGTGATATATTACAATATAAAATAATTGCGAAATTTCGAGAAATGCGGAATGGAGCACTCTGATTGGCTCAGAATATTCGTGATATATTACAATATAAAATAATTGCGAAATTTCGAGAAATGCGGAATGGAGTACTCTGATTGGCTCAGAATATTCGTGATATATTACAATACAAAATAATCGCGCGATATCGCTATTGCCGAATAATCGCATTGCGATTTTTCGGGAATATAAAATGAGCGCTGCAGCTACTCGGCCCAAGGTCTCTAATCATACCAGCAATGCTTTTAGACGTCGATGGGGATCTCTAGGATGTGATCTGTTCTAAAAAAAATTTGAAAAAATACGAATATTCGAAATAGCGAATATTCGCCGCGATATTCGCGTTATTCGCGAATACTCGAATATGCAATATTCGTAGCGAATATTCGCAATGCGAATATTCGTGAGCAACACTAATACACTTCTGATGAATTTTTGTTTTGTTTGTCAGTGTCCAAGTTCTTGTGTAAGCAGCTATATGACCCAATTGAATCCTGTGTTCCTCAGTGAATTATAGAAAACTCACTGAGATATCCTATTTTGGAAAAACTATCGGAATGAAAAGTTTTGTTTTTCACAGAAAGTATGTGGGTATAATGTTTCATAGTAAGCTTTGTCCACTCTTGTTATCATATTAAGTATAACCAGCAGATATTAGGGTACTTTCACACTGGGGTGGTGGTCCATTAGCGGTAAAGCGATGTTAGTTTTAGCCGCACTTTACCGTCATTTTAGCTGAGCTTTTAACCTCCGCTAGCGGCCAAAGAAAGGGTTAAAATCAGGTGCTTCGGTAGCGCTGCCCATTCATTTCAATGCAGATAAAAAACAAAAAGACAGGCGCCACTAAATAAACTGCTGGACTTTAATGAAAAATAACATAAAAGCACTCACATAAAAGTTGAAGTAAACAGGCATGGGGTAGAGGTCTTATGATTCGTCCGAACCAGCCGAGGAATGGTTGGGTCCCGGGGAACTCTTCATACTGTTGTCAGTCCTCAAAAATGTCACCTTGGGGAGATGCAGACTAGACTCTTTCATTCATTTCAATGGGCAGGGTGTTTTGGGAGCGGTGTATACACTGTTCCCAAACTGCCCCAAAGATGCTGCTTGCAGGACTTTTTTCCCGTCCCGCAAGCGCACCGCCTTAGTGTGAAAGCACTTGGGCTTTCACACTGGGGAGGCATGAGAGGCGCTATACAGGCGCTATTTTTAGTGCTAAAACACCTGAAAAGCACCTCAGTGTGAAAGGAATCTGAAGCCTCGTATGTACGAGGCTTTCAGGTTTCTTGTCTGGAAATCTGGCCAGAATCTCGACAAGAAAAATAGAGATCCTGCTCTCTATTTTCTCGTCGAGATTCTTGTTGCCCCGTTTCCCGACGAGAAACCCAAGAGTGTCTATACTTACCTGTCGCCGTGGAAACCCGCGCATGCTTGAAATGACTGACGCATGCAAGGTAGCTTCAACGGCATAGGTAGTGTGAAGCAAGTTGGCGGTGATGGCATCGAATGTGACGAGCACATGCTCGTCGTACGCGATGACGTCACCGTGTTCTTGACTTTCAAGAGAACCGCAGTTCTTTTATTTATTCTTCTACATATTTTGCAATAAGCAATAATTGCAATAAGCATATATCGATTGCTTTGCGCAAAAGTTATAGCGTCTACAAAATAGGGGATAGATTTATGGCATTTTTATTACTATTATTTTTTATCAGTAATGGCGGCGATCTGTAATTTTTATCGTGACTGCGACATTATGGCAGACACATCAGACACTTTTGACATTAGTTTGGAACCATTGTCATTTATACAGCGATCAGTGCTATAAAAATGCACTGATTACTGTGTAAATGACACTGACAGGGAAGGGGTTAAACACTAGGGGGCAATCAAGGGGTTAAGTGTGTCCTAGGGAGTGATTATAACTGTAGGGGGGGTGGTCTCACTACAAGATAACAGCGATCACTGCTCCCGATGACAGGGAGCAATAGATCCCTGTCATGTTGCTAGGCAGAACAGGGAAATGTCTGCTCGTTCTGCTGCTCCGTGACACGATCGCAGGCCCCCGACCGGACATAGAGTCTGCGGGACCCGCGGGCATGCTCATGGAGCACGCAGCGGATGCGCACATGTGCCCAAAATGCAGCAATTTAAAGGGGACGTGCAGGTACACTCTATGTGAAAAATAAAAAAAGGCACACACTGTCTATACATGTAAAGTACAAGTGCAGATTGAAATTTGTGGTTTTAGGTGAAATATCAAAAGAGATGAGTAAATCTGCCCAGGTTCGGTTAGTGAGGGGTTCAATGAACCCTGCAGGAAGTCCAGAAACCCCAAATTTTGCATTAAACTTCACTTAAATCTAAGGGAGGTAAAACTTGCTATTTTTCTGCTTATTTTCAAGATAAATAAGCATGCTTTTGTTCAACAGGGGCATTGTGAGATTGATACTGCATTGGGGTACATGTACCAATGTCAGAAAAAAAAGAAGACCTTTCACCAGAGGGTTGCAATTTTTATGTGGCTTAAAGGGCAACATTTAAAGTATACAAATCCTTTATTTAACATGCTTGGGGATACCTTAACCACTTGACCTCTGAAGCCCCGTACACACGACAGGGAACCTCGACGGGCGGAACACATCGTTCCGCCCGTCGAGGTTCTCTGCCGGCCGTCAGAATCTGCGACCCGCTCGTCGGGAATGGCAACCAGCCATTCATCCCGACGGGCCGTCGAGCAAATAGAGAACCTGTTCTCTATTTGCTCGACGGGTTTCCCGACGGGCGGGGCGAGCAGAGAGCGTACACACGGCCGAGGTTCTCGCTGGAATGCAGCTCCCAGCGAGGTTCTCGCTGGTTTCTTGCGAGAACCTCGGCCGTGTGTACGGGGCCTGAAAGATTTGCCCTCCTTCATGACCAGGCCATTTTTGGTGATATGGCACTGCATTATTTTAACTGACAATTGCGTGGTCATTCAACGCTGTATCCATATGAAATTTATGTCATTTTTTCCCCATAAATAGAGCTTTTTGGTGGTATTGTTTTTGTATTTCTCTTTGTACAACTTACCTTTAAGAAAGTTATTTGTCTTAGCAACCAGAATTAAAGTATTCAACCAAATTAATAACAAGATCTTGGAAGAGCAGTATCATAATGTCAACTAGCACAAAAACACACCAACGTGATATTTTGAGATGACACAGCATAGTACAGTATATTAAATAATTAATGTCCCCACATATGGGTAATGATTATGAATATAAAAGATACTTACATTGATTCAGTGGATAAATGTGGAACACTCTACAAATATTTCAAGTACACTACTGGCTTCTCTCTGTAGAAAAAATTAACATGATTAGCTTCAAAATGTGTATGCCTTGAAAGTAGACTTTCTGCTTTTCCATGTGATTGAAATATTAAGCACAAACAAATAAATGTAAATATTAAAGTAGAAAACATGTTTTTTTTATATATAGTTGTCCAGTTTCCTGCTCAGGTTCCCCCTCATCTTCCTGTCTTACTATTGGTATATAAAGTGACAAACCTACAGACTTTGCCAACTGCATGGCATAGTGTACCTAATTTCTTGCGAGTGCAGCGCTTTCTATATAGGGAAAACAAAACAAGAATTTTGGCGATGCATCACCAAACATGTATATGGCATGCAGATTGGGAATGGCTATCTCCCAGTCGGCAAATATGCAGTACTCAGACATGACTACAAGGTACCCAAGGTTACCTTCATCGCCCTCGACCAGGTTCAGGGTGGAGATTGCAAAAAAACTTTGCTCCAATGCGAGCAGAGATTGATCTTTAAAGGGGTGTTCCAGCCAAATTTGATGTTTATTAAAAGTCAGCAGCTACAAAAAGTGTAGCTGCTGGCTTTCAATAAACACACACTTACCTGTTCCAGCGACGCACTGGCCGGGGGTCCGCTCCTCTCCCCCCCTCCCCAAAAAAATGACATGCCAAATGTGGCATGTAAGGGGGTGAGGAGTGGGTTAAGCGGAAGTTCCAAATTTGGGTGGAACTCCGCTTTAAGTTACAGGCCACTACTTATCCAGGCCTAAATGAGTCCATCCCTTTTTAAAAAGCTTTACATCATGAAAAACACAATAAGATTCCTGTTCTGCAGCATGCTTTGAAATAATGAAAGAATTTCGTTTTGAAACTAGACATGAAAATAGGTGGGAATATTAAATTAACCCTTGGTGTTTCAGTAACCACCATTTTGAAAACAGTTCCCTTGTTCCCCTGTTGGCACTCTCTTGGGAAGTAGCTTTTCGGGTGGCTGTTACCTCTACCAGAGGGTTTTTGAGGGCGGCCTTATCCTGCAGGTCTCCCTACTTACTCCTCCACGAGGATAAAGAGGTGCTGCGCCCGCAGCCTTTGTTTTATTCCTGAGGTTTTTTTCAGCCTTTTATCCAATGTGGACATTGTGTTTTCATCCTTGTGACCTTGGCTGTTGCATCCCAAGAGGTTGTTTGCCTTCCTTAGGCTTGGTACAAGCTCTGCAGGTGTATCTATCTGCTACGGCTCCATTTCGGATGTCTAAACCCCTATGTTGTGTTGGTGTTGGCCCTCAGGAGGGCCCGACGGTCTCGTCGACCACCCCTTTTTTTAGTGAATCAGGCGGATAGTGGGTCAGGCTTATGCCTTGACAGGGTGGGAGATTTCCTTTCCTGTCACGGCACATTCAGCCAGGACAATAGATGCCTCTTGGGCTTGGGCAACAAATCTGGTTTCCTAGCTGTGTAGGTGGTGACCGGGTCACCTGTTTTCCTTTTCACCAAATATTACATGGTGGATCAGAGTGCATCGGCGGATGCTTACTTCAGCCGCAAGGTTCTGTAGGCAGCTGTTTAGGTTCCAACTCCTCCATTGAGGAGTTCTGGTTGTTTTGGGTGGTAGTTTGTTTACTTGCTGTGCCCACCCCTCGTTATTTGACACTGCTTGGGGAAGTCCCTAATGTCAAAATTTAAGATGCTGTGTCTGTCCATGAACGAAAGAGAAAATAGGATTTTTTAACCCGCCGTAAAATACTTTTTTCTGAGTTCATGGACGGACACAGCACCCACCCCTCCTTTTTTATGTCTGTACTACTTTTTGACAAACTGAGCTGCTGCATTCAGGGAGAGGGTTTGTACCCAGAGTGACTGCCCACCTGGGCGGTACTGTACAGTTTTGATGTTGTTTAACATATTTCTGCCTAGTCCTCTCCTGATAGAAGGCCAATACCATAATGTCAAGATTTAAAATGCTGTGTCCGTCCATGACCTCAGAGAAAAGGATTTTACAGTGAGTACAAAAATCCATTTTTTTTTAGCACACAAGTTACACTTAGCAATGGCAACATAGCCTCTCCTCGTCCACTTCAGGTTAGACCTTTACAATGTCTTGTCACTGACTTAATTTCCACTCTAAACTGCACTTTGATATGCCATTCATTCACCCCTTTTTAAGTAACTTCAGACTAGACACATTTTGGAACTTCTAAACATGTATTTAAAATCTTCTCAAACCTTTGTTAGTACAGAACAATCTTACACATATTTTCCATTTATCATTCTAGTTGATTCTAACCTCAGTATCATTCCTTATAGGCTAGTGCAAAGTCCATAAATATGTCCCGATACCCCAATTGTATACTCACCAAGGGGGAGCCCCAAAAGTGAGAACACAGTTACATTTCTCCTTGCAATTACCAATCAAAGCACCCAGCTGGATTGTCACTCCTTGTATTTATAGCCCACCGCAAGAGGGCAGAGCCACCTGGAACTCGGAACATTAACCTCTTCCTGACTTACAGGCAGCCTGCAGCCGAATACACAATTAACCAATGAAAGGCAGTACAAAAATCAACACGAGTTAGCACATGGTCAAATATTACCCAAAAAAGGGCATCGTCTACACCCACCCAGACATCATCAGCTCTCTGTAGCAAAACATTCGTAGTCACTAATCACTTTCTCAGTCCCTGACCAACAACTCTGCCAGCACCTTCAGCAGGATGCCTGGGAAGAATGTCAACATCAATAAAGCCTCGTACACACGGTCAGACATCAAACAAACTTTCTCTTGGATTTTTGCCCGAAGGGAGTTGTCCTTCACACCCATAGCATACACACTGTGAACTTTGGGGGATCTTTAGCTCAGCGAGACAAGTGCTTAAACCGTGGTAATGAAAAAAAAGGGTTTTTATTTGCAAACCAAACCAAATAAAACCACGCTTACTTCAGCATAGGGCAAATCATCAAAACAAAAGTCCAGTTTATCTTCAGCACAAATGAAACAGTCTTTTTTTCCTTCAGCACAGCAAACAAAACAAAATACAGGCACATACGGTTTGGTGAGTATCCAAGTCCTTCTCAGCAGCTTACAACTTCTGCAGACACTTTTACTTCCACACTCCTCCACCCTCTGTCAGCATTTCCTCTCCTTTTAACTGACTTCCTGGAAGTGGTTAACCCCGTGTGTGCCTGAAGCCAGGGGTCAGAAGGGGAGGTTCTCTTCCCTCCCAATTGTCGCTTCAGAGCCTCCGAAATTCCGGACCCCCAAATAACATTAAGGCCTCGTACACACGAGCAGACAGATTTGTTCAAATCTGTCCGTCCGACAGATTTGAACAAATCTGTCTGCTGGGATTTTGGTTTGCTCGTGTGTACACACGAGCAAACCAAAATCCCCGCCAGCAGAGAGTGTGCTGACGTGTCGGTGACGTGGCGGTGACGTTGACGCCGCCACGTCACCGCACCAGGAAGTAAAACACTTCCGCGCATGCGCCAAATTTTTCTCCTAGGAGAAAATACCGTAGGGAGTCCAAAGCCCACTTGATGGCAAGACATTTGCGTTCCACCACCGCATAGTTTTTCTCAGCTGGTGTCAGTTTCCTACTAAGAAAAACGATTGGATGCTCCTCTCCGTTGATTTCTTGAGACAGAACTGCTCCTAGACCTTCACTTGAGGCATCTGTCTGTACTATAAAATCCTTAGAAAAATCCGGCGCCACAAGCACCGGATCCTGGCAGAGTGCTGTCTTAAGCTTTTGAAAAGCTTTTTCAGCCTCGACATTCCACTTGATCATGATCGACTTTCGACCTCTGGTGAGGTCAGTCAGCGGTCCCGCAATGGTGGCGAAGTTGGGGACAAACCTCCTATAGTACCAAACTAGGCCTAAAAATGCTCTGACCTGTTTCTTTGTTAGGGGGCGGGGCCAGCCCTGTATGGCCTCTACCTTGCTCATTTGGGGCTTCACTAACCCTCTACCTACAATGTATCCTAGATACTTGGCTTTCTCCACCCCAACCACACACTTCATCCGGATTGATGGTGAACCCTGCCCTTCTCAAGGAGTCTACCACTGCCTGTACTCGGGGAAGGTGGGAATCCCAATCCGTGCTGAAGATGACAATGTCATCCAGGTAAACTGAGGCATACCGTTGGTGTGGACGCAAAGTTTTGTCTATGGCCCTTTGGAATGTGGCGGGGGCGGAGTGTAAACCAAACGGCATTCTCTTGTACTGGAAATGACCCTCCGGGGTAGAGAAAGCTGTTTTCGCTCTGGCCTCTTTGGTTAGGGGAATCTGCCAGTAACTTTTTGTGAGGTCCAGCGTGGTGATATACCTGGCAGGACCCAACCTCTCAATCAGCTCATCTACCCGTGGCATTGGGTATGCATCGAACTTGGAGACCTCGTTGAGTTGCAGAAGCGAAGAGTACTAAGTAGGGTCCTGTAACTCGGTGGTGCCAAACGCACCCCTTGGTACGTCCAGGTCTGGATGCACTGGCCTCTGGGATGTTTCCCCCTCACCCGGGGTAAGCTCCTCATCATCCTCCCCAGCATGACTTGTAACGGGGAGACCCCCCCCCCCCCTCAGAGGTAAACTCGGTTTTGAGGCCGGACAAAGGACTATCATTATTAGAACTAAGATTTTCTGCAACGTCATTATCACTAACAAGTCTCTCCACATTAGAGGGGTGTGTTGTGGAGGTTTCAGGCCCGGATCCTCCAGACTCTGTCCCTTCCAAACTCAGTGTCCCCAGTTTTCCTGGCAGACCCGTCTGTACCTGGTTCCATAGTTCCAAAAATATTGGACAGTCCCGCCCCACTATGATATCATGTATCAGGCTTTTTACCACCCCAACCTCCTGAGTAACCGAGGTTTGGCCATAGGACACAGTTACTGGGATCAAGGGGTACTCCCTGGTGTCCCCATGGATACACACTACCCGTAGGGTCTTAGTTACTGGACCAATCATTCCAAGTACCCTGGCATGTACCAGCGTGACCATGCTACCAGAGTCCAGTAGAGCCCTGGCAGGAAGGTGGTTTACCCACACTTCACACTCGAACTGTCCGGAAGCCAGGTCAAGATGCGTGCCACACGCTCTTTGTGCATAGAAAGAGCTTCTTCGGGCAGCCCCGCAATCCATAGGCTCCTCTTGGAGTGGGCACTGTGCCCGGGTATGCCCCCAGGACTGACATCGCCAACACTGTATGTCTCCCAACTTTGGCACAGGAACCGACCTCCGTGGTTCTATGGCAGACAGTGTAGATCTGCGGACGCCAACATCTGGCAAGGCTTCTCTCCTCGGGTGGTAGCTAGTCTGGGTGTCCTTGGCATGAGTTCCCGACGCTTGGCAGGGCCAAGCAGGTCCTCCACCACTGTGTACCGTTCGACCAGCTCGACCAGTTGGTCAGCGTTAGTAGGGTTTCCATGGCTTACCCAGCGCTGTAGGTCATCTGGTAGGGCCCATTTGTGGGCCTGACAACTTTTCCGGCTGCAGCCATTTTTTAACTAACTGAATTAGTTCATGCATTTGGGACCTGGGTGGTTGGTCCGATTTGTACCGCCAGCGATGCACCCTCTGAGCCCGGACAGCTGTGGTCACCCCCAGGCGGCCAGGATCTCGGCTTTTAGATGTTCATAGTCTCTGATGTGCTCAGCTGGGAGGTCAAAATAGGCCTTTTGCGGGTCACCAGTGAGAAAAGGGGAGATAATGCCAGCCCATTGGTCCCGGGGCCACCCTTCTCTCTCTGCTATCCTTTCAAAGGTGGTGAAAAAGGCTTCCACGTCATCGCTGGGTGTTAGTTTTTGCAAGAAATGGCTGGCTCTCACAGACACTGGGTTGCTAATGGCAACGGCCGATTGTTCTTGTCCCTGATTCAGCCGCTGTACTGCCTCCTGCAAGGCAGCCACCTGTGCTTGAGTGGACTCCTGCTGGGCTGTAAACTGGGCGGCAAGCAGCCGTCTGTTTTCCTGCTGCGCAGCTATAGCCTGTGCCAGGGCATGCTGCTGCTGAGCCATCGATTCCTCATGGTGACGGTTGGCGTCTGCTGACGCTTGCTGCTGGGTCACCGTGGCCTGCGCCAAAGCCTTAATGACCTCTTCCATGTCTTTGCGTGCTGTTTGTAATGTCTGGGCTGACTTCACCCAAGACATGCCATAAGTACACCGTCTCTTTAAATGTCAGTTTTTTAAACGTTTTTTTGCGCCTGCAAATGCACTTTGCCCGCATTCGACACCAGTTGTGAACTTTGGGGGTTCTTTAGCTCAGCGAGACAAGTGCTTAAACCGTGGTAATGTAAAAAAAAGGGGTTTTATTTGCAAACCAAACCAAAAAAAACAACGCTTACTTTAGCATAGGGCAAATCATCAAAACAAAAGTCCTGTTTGTCTTCAGCACAAAATACAGCAAACAAAACAAAATACAGGCACATACGGTTTGGTGAGTATCCAAGTCCTTCTCAGCAGCTTACAACTTCTGCAGACACTTTTACTTCCACACTCCTCCACCCTCTGTCAGCACTTCCTCTCCTTTTAACTGACTTCCTGGAAGTGATTAACCCCTTGTGTACCTGAAGCCAGGGGTCAGAAGGGGAGGCTCTCTTCCCTCCCAATTGTCGCTTCAGAGCCTCCGAAATTCCGGACCCCCAAATAACATTAAGAGAAAAACAGAGAGGACCGTAAGCTCGTCCTCTCTGGATCCATTTTAACTTTCCGGAATCTCTCACCCCCTCTGGGTGACCTCCTGAACCAGTGTTTAAAGGGACCAGATTTAAAAAATTGGCGCTATGTAGCGTCCATCCAGGACCCAACCCTGGCGTCCTGTACAACACACTCAGACTATTTCGGCAACAAACACGAACGTAGTGACATTTCAACGTACTGGCGAGAGTTTAAAAGAGGAAGTTCAATTCTCCGGCATCACCCTTTGGGCTCCTCCTGCTAATGGAGAGTTAGTAGAGGTTTCGGCTGTGTGCATTCGCGATTTTCAGTTTCGTGCAATTTTGTTTGTTTATGAACGTCCGTTCGTCAAGCAGACATGTTGCACAATGGGGTTGTGCTAACTTGACCCACAAAAAAAAAATACAGAAATATGTTTGATTCATATAACCAAAATACACTAATCCAGAGTAAAGAATTTTTTTTTACTCCGTCAGTATCACCAGCAAAGCAGCTTTTAGTATTATCACACTACAAAGAAGAAGAGAATGTGCGCTGCTTTTCTTGATTTCAGAACTTGCCGCGTCACGAATGTGTTCTTTCAAATACGGACGTTGATTCTACCAGACAGAACGCTTCCGGCTGGTCTTTGCTTCTGAGCATGCGCGTTTGTACTTTGTCCAAAAGTCTGATTGCTTGCTGTACACACGGTCGGACTAGGCACCATCGGACTCATGTTGACGTAAAGTTTGTCCATTTGCAGACCAAACTTTTTGTCCAATGAAACTCGAAAAAGTTTGTCCGATGGAGCATACACACGGTCGGACTATTTTGAAAACGTGCTCATTTTGAAGTTTGTTGGCAAAAAGTCCGACCGTGTGTATGGGCCTTTAGAGATACTTGTTTCCCAGCCTAAGGCTGCTGCTCTGTACGCAGGGACATCAATACATCATGTTGCTAGTGGCAAGGCTCTTCCAGGGTGGTCAGGTTTCTGGGGAAAAACTCAGATGTAGACACCAGCAATACTCAGGAGCTGTTACAGCCTAATATGTTTTCTAACTGTGGAGTTTAGCTGGTGACTCCCCAGACAATTCTACAAAGAGTTTGAACTTTCCTTTTTACCCTAAGGGTCCTTTCACACGGAGCGGACCGTTTTTCGGTCCACTCCGTCTGTGTCCGTCAGCTCAGTGGGGGGTCCCGCTCAGCTGTCTCTCCTCCGCTCTCTCCTATGGGGAATTGGATGAAAACGGACCGTTTGTCCGTCTTCATCCGATTCCGTTCCGCCGGACGGAAGAGAAATAGGGTTTTCTTCCATCCGAAAAAACGGATCCAGACGGACGCGGATCTTTGTGGACGTTAGCGGATGCATCATCTGCTAACGGACGCGACCCCATAGGCGTCCATTACAAGTCCGTAAACGGACGGAGGCGGACATGTTAAAGGGGCCTAAAAGTGCTATGACCATGTGAATAGTGTCCATGAAGGGAAGGACCACAGTGACAGCCTGAGCCCCACCGTCTGCCAGAGGCTGGAGTTCTTACACTGCAGAGCCATTTTCTCATCCTCGTCTATGTAGAAAACCACCCAGCAATCACATTATTTATACTCCTCTCATTAGAGGCCGGCAATAAGCAAGCACTGGTAAAAGCTAGTATAGGTGGGGAGCTAAGCAAAGCATGAGGAGCAGCAATACACTTCTTAGGCCACATACACACGATCAAATATATCTGCTGAAACTGGTCCGCAGACCAGTTTCAGCGGACAGATTTGATCGTGTGTACGGGCTAGCAAACAGGTTTCCAGCAGACAAAAGTTTTAAAGCATGGTTTAAAACTTGTCTGCTGGAAAGCCGTCTGTCGGATATGTCCGCTGGTTAGTACGCCTAACCAGCGGACCGAAATCTCCCGCATGCTCCGAATGGATTCGACGCATGTGTGAAAGTATTTTACTTCCTGGTTCGGTGACGTGGCGGCGTCAACGTCACCGCCACGTCACCGCGCTGTCTGTCCACGGGGATTTTGGTTTGATCGTGTGTACACAGATCAAACCAAAATCACCCAGGAGACATGTCCGATGCAAACAGTCCGTCGGACCGTTTTCATCAGATATATCTCCTCGTGTGTACGGGGCCTTAGAGTGTCAGAGGTGGTTCAAAATTGTAAGTAATCAATGAAAAATCTATGAAAAATGTAAGGATAGGTTGCAATAACACATGGAGTTCTATTAAGTTCTCAGTGCCATACTTTGGATATGTGTACTGTAGTGGTGCAAACACTTTAAGCAAAGAACATTCTTTAATCAATAAAATGCAAGCTAAAAATCTTAGTAATCCCTTTTAACCCAACCCTGAAGAATTTAGACAACAGACAGTGTTATCTGAATAACTTATTTCTAATGGCAGCATGTGACATACTTATTCATATTGGATTTGCATTTCTATGTTAAATACTGTGAATGTTAAGTTTTCTCAAACTTGACATGTTGGCAAAAAACAAACATACAAGATAACTGACTGCAAAACATTTTACACTATAAAGTTTAAATGAAAGATAATGGGTCTTATGCTGTACTAAAGGGCCCTTCATTGTAAAATATTTCACAAAATCAAGTGCAGCCCAGCCCTTATGATGCATACTCTGTACTTTAATATACATGAAAAATATCACAGTCACTATTAATCAACAAATGGCTTAAAACTGGACATCAATTTTAGACAATAAAGTGGTTCTAAAGTCTTTTATTTTTTTTTACTTTAATACATTTTCTGCATTAACCACTTCAATACCAGACACTTTAATTCCCATCCTGCACAGGTCATTTTTTATTTTTCAGGGCTGTCACATTTTGAATTACAGTTACTCAGTCATGCAACACTGTACCTTAATTTTGTTGGTATTTAATCACCATGTTTTTGTTTTTTGGGTATATAAACCAAAAAATACCAAACATAAAAAAAATAATAATGTTTTCTTAGTTTCTCTTATACAATTTTGAAAAATAAATAATCTTTTTTCATATATGTATGCCAAAATGTATTCAGCTACACTTATTTGGTAAAACATAATCCTAATCAGTATATATTATTTAATTTGATAGAGACTACAAACTATGGTATATATATATATATATATATATATATATATATATATATATATATATTAAAATTGATCAAGCCTGATTGACTGCCTCATTTCTTGAGACCACTAAAATGCCAAACAATGCAAATAATCCCTAAATGACTGCTTTATGGAAAGTAGACATTCCAAGATATTTAGTAAAAGGCATGGTGAGTTTTTTGAAGTTGTAATTTTTTGTCACAAAGTTACTTAAGTTATGACTCACAACATACGCATACTTATTACACCCCAAAACACATTATGCTATGCCTCCTGAGTATGGGAATACCACATGTGTGAGACATTTTCAGGGTCTATATGCACAAAGGGGCCCAAAATCCAAGGAGAACCTTTGGGCTTTCAAGAAGCATGAAATATGCATCAAATTTTCTGACTACCTGTCACATTTTTGGAGTCCCTAGATCACCAGGACAGCGGAAGCAACCATTGAAAAAAAAACTATTTTGGAAAGCAAGCACTTAAGTGGGTCAATTAAAAATACATTTTTCACCAAAAGTTTTTGGAAAATGCAGGGAAAAAAATGAATATTACACAAAGTTGTCATCGATAAAATATTTCTAACACACATCATAGGCATACCTAAAATTACACCTAAATTACACCCAAAAACAAATTCTGCTATGGTAATACCACATTTGTGAAACTTTTTTTACAGCCTAGCTATATAGAGAGGCCCGAAAACCAAGGAAGCGCCATCATGCATTATAGGCAGGGCCACTGATAGGCCAGTACAGCCAGCCCTGGTGTACCGGGCCCGCCCCCATCAGCTACACAGTGGGGCCCCGGCATCATTAACCACTTAAGGACCGCCTACTGCACATTTACGTCGGCAGAATGGCACGGCTGGGCACATCAACGTATATATACGTTGATTTTAGTACCCAGCCGTGGGTCGCGGGCGCGCGCCCGCGACCCGGTCCGAAGCTCCAGGACCGGGACCGCGGGATTCGCGGACCCGATCGCCGCTGGAGTGCGGCGATCCGTCCCTGGAGCGGAAGAACGGGGAGAGCCGTGTGTACACACGGCTTCCCCGTGCTTCTCTGTGGCCGCAGCATCGATCGCGTCATCCCTGTAATAGGGGGACGCGATGGATGACGTCACACCTACAGCCACACCCCCCTACAGTTGTAAACACACACATTAGGTCACACATCCCCTACAGCGCCACCTGTGGTTAACTCCCAAACTGCAACTGTCATTTCCACAGTAAACAATGCAATTTAAATGCATTTTTTGCTGTGAAAATGACAATTGTCCCAAAAATGTGTCAAAATTGTCCTAAGTGTCCGCCATATTGTCGCAGTCACGAAAAAAATCGCTGATCGCCGCTATTAGTAGTAAAAAAAAAAAAATTAATAAAAATGCAATAAAACTATCCCTTATTTTGTAAACGCTATAAATTTTGCGAAAACCAACCGATAAACGCTTATTGCGACTTTTTTTACCAAAAATACGTAGAAGAATACGTATCGGCCTAAACTGAGGAAAAAAAATGTTTTTTTATATATTTTTGGGGGATATTTATTATAGCAAAAAGTAAAAAATATTGCATTTTTTTTTTAAATTGTCGCTCTATTTTTGTTAATAGCGCAAAAAATAAAAACCGCAGAGGTGATCAAATACCACCAAAAGAAAGCTCTATTTGTGGGGAAAAAAGGACACCAATTTTGTTTGGAAGCCACGTCGCACGACCGCGCAATTGTCAGTTAAAACGAAGCAGTGCCGAATCGCAAAAAGGGGCAAGGTCCTTTACCTGCATTTTGGTCCGGGTCTTAAGTGGTTAAAATGCTTTACTGCATTAAAAAAAAAAAAATGAATTTCTAAACTCTTCCCCGCCTCCACTTGCTTACAGAGTGGTTATATAATTTTCCTGAACCCCATCGGGTCAACACAGGGGCCCAGGAAGGGAGCACAGCAGAGGGACTATTTCTTTATTTTCGGGCACATGTACATCATGCCGCCCCACTATTATAATAGTCCCGGCAGGAGAAGTGATACGGCGATTTTCCTTTCGGCTCCCGGCTGCTTCTCTCATGAGATACGATAGAGTTGAGCGGCTGACAAGGAAGAGCAGGAGGCATTGGCCCAGATTCACAGAGCGATTACGCCTGCGCAACTGCTGTTGCGCGTGCGTAAGTCTAAATGTGCGCGTGCGTATAGTTGGACGCGATTCACAAAACAATATACGCCAGAAATCTACGTTTTTTGGTCCGGCGTAATTGAATTAGACCTTCGCTTGCCTTCGCGCAAAACTGCGCTAGACACACCATTGATTTGCTAGTCAAATATGCTAATGAGGGAGTTACGGGGATTCACAAAAAAACGCAGTTGCTGCGCAGGCTACGCGATGTGCGCAACTGCAAAATGTTCTGTCTAAAGTTAGAGGACCTAAAAGCTGGTCTAAATTTTGAAAAAAAGTCTAATTGTCAGATAAAGCAACACTGTTAGTGAGGAGTTCAGCAGTCACACGTGTTGCCCAACAATCTGTATGCCAACATGCCAGGGGCATCGTCGCGCATAGCTATACTACTGACTTTAGATGAACAAAGAAGGATGAGGGCACGGAGGATGGCACTAAGGAGGGCACGGGAGATGGTTTTTTTTTTTTTTTTTTTGGCTTATATCAAATTTACAATTTAATCTAATCTAATACAATATTCTTATCTGATACAAGCCCCTCACTCTTCACTTGATATATCACACACGCATAGACATCTTTGGCATGAGAGATTCTGAGGTGTCTCGCATCTTCAGATTCACCCCTCATGCCATCGTGGAATTACCACAACCTTGCAGGAGGACATCAGCAGCCCAACACATGGCACTACCCATGACACCCATGACAGCTACATATACAATCAGAGCCCCATCCCCACAGATTGCGAACAGAACATGTATGGGGACAGCTGGCTGGTTGGTGAGTGACATGGGAGTCAGGCATGACTATCCCCTCCCGTGATGCACACCTCACAAGTGGCACATGCATGACTAACATCCACCTGTCTTTTCCCTTCAAGGTGACTCTGCATATGAACTGGAACCCCATCTCATGACCCCATCTCATGCCAGCTCACATTATGCATCTTTGCACGTTAAACACACACATTAATCATGGCACAATGAGAATGCATGCATGCACACCACTATGGTCCCTAGCACACACACCCCACATCCTCATCAAATTGGATTGGCACCAGTCCACCATGCAAGACTGGTGAGCAGTAACGCCACGTCAAGGCTCCAATTATGTCACTGTACATTCATACACCATTCACACGGACCTGGGAATCACTTCTCCCTGGTCCTGGGGAACCCTTCTCCACCAAAATTGAGGGTGACACCCCTTTTCCAGCAGGAATGTCACCCCCACATTCAAACATCATTCACAACCCAAAATATGCCAAAAAAGTCAAACAAACAAAAATGCATAGAAACAAAAAATGCATAGGAAAAAAAAAATGCTTAGAAAAAACAAAAAAAAGCAGAGAACAAAAATAAAAAAGCTTTCAAAACAAACAAAAGGGGGAAAAAAAAATTATTGCCCTCTGCCTGAGCCACGCCTGGGGCGCCCCCGGCCACGGCCCCGGACCCTCAGGGGAGACGCATGGGGGAGGGGAAAAGCCGGGGAAGGAGGAGCAGCCCCTGAGATCTGCCCACCTGGCGGCCTGCCCTCCAAGGCCACGGCTATTCTGTCCAGGGCAGCACCAAGTGTTGCCGTGTTGCCCTGGATAGCCTGGGTAAGGGCCCTCACATCCTGCCCAACGCCTGCTGCTGTAGTTTGCAGGTCATTTAGGCAGGTTGTGGAGGCCCGGGAGTGGGAGTCCAGGTTACCCAGGCTATCATTAATGGAGGACAGGCTCTGATCCACCCGCCCCATAGTCTGGCAGAGCTGTCTCAGAAGGCGGGTCTGGGTGGCCAGGTTCCTTCTCAGACAGGCGGGCATGAGATTGGGCGCCCCCCTGGTGCTTGGGGATGACCTCCTGGCTCCAGCTGATGGTTGTGGCCGGGGAGAAGGGGAGGCCCTTGTGAGGGGAGCCATGTTGGGGGAGGAGGGGGGGGGGCTGACCCTTAGGGAGGGCAGGCTTCTTGCAGCCAGAGGGGAAGAGTCCGCAGAAACCAAAGGGCCAGTGCCTTCCATGGACTCCTCCTCCTCATGATTCTGCTCCTCCTCATGATCGTCCTCCGCATGATCCTCCCCCTCCTCTTGTTCCTCCTCTGCGGACTCTGGCCTTGTTGGGGGGGCCTCATTAGGCTGCTGTCCTGGGGTTGGAGCGGTCAGTCCAGATGGCCCTGCACCCTCCTGCACAGCTGTGGATGACACAAAACATTCACAGGTTGGAGGATCCACACACTTGCCACATATTCCCTTTCACCCCCTCCCCCACACATGCTACACACCTGAGAGAAATAAAAACCTTACCTGGCACCGCGGGGACCGGACTTGTGTCAAAGCCTGGCAGGCCCTCCACTTCATGCCGGTGAAAGGTCAGGGCCACCACACGCTCCGTCTCTGAAAATCTAACCCGGCATGGTGGGCCCCCTCCTGTGCCCCTGGCATGGGCATTTATTGCGGCCAGTTTTTTTTTCACCTCACGCCGGAGGTCATTTATTTTCTTTTCTATCCCAGAGCGGGTCCGTGTCTCCCCCTCCCCCGATGAATTCACCTGCTCCGTGATCCTATCCAAGATCTCCCTCCTCCTGGCCGGGGTGGTGGTGGCACTCTGCGGGCCGTGGAGAAAACGCCCATAGTCGGTAATGGCCCGGGCAAGAATTCTTTTTTCCCCCACAGTAAAATTGAGCTTTCTTTTTCTCTCAGTCATACTTCCAAACAAACTCACTAGCAGTCACCAAAAATCTGTCACAAATACAAGCACAACCAATCAGACAAGAACACACACAAAGAGAAAAAGAACAGCCAAAAATCACACTAGCACTCAGCAAGAAACACACACAAAAAAATCAGATGAAAAAAAAAAGCAAGAAAACAAACGCTCAGAAATCTATCAATCAAACAAACAGTCTCAAACACTTATCAAAATACACTTTCACAAAACTACCAACAAGCACAAGATCACACAGAACACTAATCTGACAACTACAAAACACACTCTAACGAACAACAGAGCAAAAGCACTTGATTCAATGGGAAGGGACACAAAGGGATGTACTTTTGCAATGGAAGGGCGTTTGTGTGTGTCTATTTATGCTGTCTGCGTAGTTCACAACATTGCCCTAGTCCATTTCCAATTTCAATGATTGCGCCGCTCCCGAGTTGTGAGCATGCGCACAACGGAGCTGACATGGTTTCCTTCACGCGCGCATGCGCGAGTCGGCCGGCCCTTCATTTGCATGGGGTCATGGCTCATTTCAATGTAACACGCCCACGTCCCTCCCAATTTGTATTACTCCTCCTTACGCCTACGGAAAAAACCTTACGTTTGCGCAAGCTCTTGCGTAAAAGCTACGTGAATCGCCGGATTACGCGGCTAGATTGCGCAAGTCTAACGGAAAAGTGGTGCGCTACGCCGGAATGATAATGCGCCGATCTACGTGAATCTGCCCCATTGTGGCTGCACTTGGACACAGTGAGTAGGGAATAGAGAAATGAATACTCACTGTGTCCTATTATATGTATCTTACAGCACAGCAGGTTACAATCATCACACAGGTGAGGCAGCACATCAGGGTCTCTGTCATGGCTCTGTGTCACATTGCTGTTGGGTGCTGACTTTGTTATGGTTGTACTGTTAGGCCTCGTACACACGAGCAGACAGATTTGTTCAAATCTGTCTGTCCGACCGATTTGAACAAATCTGTCTGCTGGGATTTTGGTTTGCTCGCGTGTACACACAAGCAAACCGAAATCCCTGCCAGCAGACGGCGCGCTGACGTGTCGGTGACGTGGCGGTGACGTTGACGCCGCCACGTCACCGCACCAGGAAGTAAAACACTTCCGCGCATGCGCCGAATCCATTCGGCGGCGGTGCGGGACGACATGTCTGCTGGTAAGTGTACTAACCAGCAGACATGTTGGGCGGACGGATTCCCACCCGATAGATTTCAAAGCATGCTTTGAAATCTGTCGGGTGGCCAAATCCGTCGGCTCGGCCGTACACACGATCAAATCTGTCTGCTGAAACGGTCCAGCAGACCGTTTTCAGCGGACAAATTTGATCGTGTGTACGCGGCCTTACAGTCTGTTATATACAATACAGCCATAAGAGCCATGTGACATAGAGCCATGATAGAGCCCCTGGTTACTGTGCTGCCTGTGTGATAATTGTAACCTGATGATAATAAGAAATATGCTACTTTAAACTTCATTTGGGGGAGCAGTAAACGTGTATTTTTACTGCCCCCCAAACCAATCTCCCTTAACTGCTTCCCATCCAGCCACGTACCAGTATGTCGCTGGATTGGAGGGGTGATATCCTGGTCGTCACTACAGCAATGATCTTTTAGGCCACGTACACACGACCAAATAAATCCGTTCAAATCGGTCTGACAGACCGATTTGATCGGATTTGTCTGCTGGGCTGTTTTGGTTTGATCGCTGTACACACGATCAAACCAAAATCCCCACCGGCAGACAGCGCGGTGACGTTGACGCCACCACGTCACCGCACCAGGAAGTAAAACACATGGATTCGACGCATGCGCGGGCAGATATGTTAGCGTACTAACCAGCAGACATGTCGGACGGACGGGTTCCCAGCAGACAGATTTTAAAGCATGCTTTAAAATCTGTCTGCTGGAAAAACCCGTCTGTCCGCCTGTACACACGATCGAATTTGTCTGCTGAAACGGTCCGTCGGTCCGTTTCCAGCAGATAGATTTGATCGTGTGTACGCGGCCTTACAGGCAGTGGAAGGGGATACCACCACCACCACTTTAAGGCCCCTTTCACATGGGGCAGTGCGTTGACGGTATAGTGGCGCGATTTTTAGCGCCACTATACCGTCGTATTTACCGCGATATTCGGCAGCTAGCGGTGTGGTTTTATTGCGGGCGGTGTGGTGCATTGCGGACGGTATTACTGCAGTTTCCCATTGATTTCAATGGGAAGGAGCGGTATAGGAGCAATAAACACCCCGCTCCTATACCGCTCCAAAGATGTGGCTAGCAGGACTTTTGGAGCAGTCCTGCTAGCGCACCGCTTCAGTGTGAAAGCCTTCGGGCTTTCACATTGAAGCCTGCAGGGCACGATTTTTTCAGGCAGTATAGTAGCGCTATTTTTAGCGCTGAACCGCCTGAAAAACATGTCAGTGTGAAAGGGGTCTTACTGCTTTTAAGATGTGACCAGTAGCATCCGGTTACTGGAACACTGTGTGACATCAGAAGCCAGAAGTGACGAGGACTTTATCACTTCCTGTTTTAGGCTCCTTTAACCACTGGTCATCTGCCCACAGTCAAATGATGGCGGGCAGACGACTCCATTATCCTGACATCACGTCATATGACGTGATGTCCCTTTAAAGCCGCGGGCGGGCGCGCGTCGCCGGCGGCGCGTGCGCGCACCCGCCGCTCTGCGGGGATCCCGTGCGAGTGCCCGGCGGCAACGATCGCCGCCGGGCACACGCGATTGCTCAGTAACTGAGCTGGGACGTGCAGCTCTGTATGTAAACACAGAGCTGCACGTCCCTGTCAGGGAGAGAGGAGATCGATTGTGTCCCTTGTACATAGGGACACAATTGGTCACCTCCCCCAGTCACCCCCCCTCCCCCCACAGTTAGAACACTCATAGGACACACATTTAACCCCTTCCCCGCCCCCTAGTGGTTAACCCCTTCACTGCCAGTCACATTTATACAGTAATCAATGCATATTTATAGCATTGTTCACTGTATAAATGTAAATGGTCCCAAAAATGTCCGAAAAGTGTCCGAAATGTCCGCCATAACGTCGCAGTCCCAATAAAAAAATCGCAGCTCGCCGCCATTAATAGTAAAAAAAAAAAAAAAAAAAATGCCATAAACTATCCCCTATTTTGTAAACGCTATAAATTTTGCGCAAACCAATCGATAAACGCTTATTGCATTTTTTTTTTACCAAAAATATGTAGAAGAATACGTATCGGCCTAAACTGAGGGAAAAAATATTTTTTTTATATATTTTTGGGGTTATTTATTATAGCAAAAAGGAAAAAATATTGAATTTTTTTAAAAAATTGACACTCTATTTTTGTTTATAGCGCAAAAAATAAAAACCGCAGAGGTGATCAAATACCACCAAAAGAAAGCTCTATTTGTGGGAAAAAAAGGACGCCAATTTTGTTTGGGAGCCACGTCGCACGACCGCGCAATTGTCAGTTAAAGCGACGCAGTGCCGGAAGCTTATATTTTGTCTGGGCAGGAAGGGGGTGTAGGTGCACAGTAGGCAAGTGGTTAAACAAGCAATTACAAACTTGAACAAGCATCTGATATCTCTCCATAAAGAGAACTTGTGATGGCCCATACTATCACAAGGAATGTTGTCCATCCCTTGTGAAAGCAAAAATGTAAAGATACAGCGTAAGATTTATTTTTTATTATTTGTAATAAATAAAATACAATTTAAAATCAATTTAAACTGCCCCCTGCTCCTTCATGCTTACTAATTGCAAACACATGCATTGGCTCTGCACGCATATGTAAACGGCAACAAACCAGCATTTCGCTTCAAGTCGGGGGCGTGGGGGGCAAGGGCGTTGTTGAAGGGGGCCCCCTTCAGGTAGGCTGTACGGGGCCCCATGATTTCTAACAGCGGCCCTGATTATAGGGGCATAAATTACACAAATAACTTCCTAACAACCCATCATATTTTTGGAGGCCCTGGATTTTTTTTGAAGACTTCATATTTTTGCGGCAAAAAAATATATTTTTACACTAGGTTGGCAATTTAATAAGATATTTTTCACATGCAGCATGGGCATACTTAGAATTACAACTCAAAACACATTCTGCTACTCCTCCTGAGTATGGCAATAGCAAATGTGTGAAACGTTTCCACTGTCTGGGCTATTTATATACAGGACATTGCATCTTGTGTAGCACACAAGTCAACCAATTGCATCAAAACCAAAGTACTGTAATGGTCACTTCTATACGAGTGGTCAAGGAATATGATGAAGTGTAGTGTCACCTATAGCAGGCCCAGTAACTATAAGCCAAGCAAGCCTGACCTACTGGTACATGGCTTCCTTAAGGAATGCCATGCTCACTGGCCTGGTGTCTAACAGAAATGTAGTCAGCGGCATGTGCAGATGGGTCAGTTCAGGCCACAGGCAGAGACATGGTCAATAAACAGGCCATGGTTAGTATAGGCAGAGGCAACACCGCACCATTTTGGCAGTGATCAGGAACAATATGACTGGTGTTTTATTTCCACCCACTACAGGCTGCCTGCAGAAAGCTACGAGGGGGCGGAGAACAGACCATACACACTGAACAAGAACAGAATGCAGCAGTGACTGGTCTGTATTACAGGAAGCTCCTGCACAGAGGCAAAATTTCTCGCTGGATTACTGCTCATATCTTACAGAAATACACAAAGCACACCAAGATTTAATTAAGAATGCATACAGTATGGCTCTTGAATGTGCTTATCACAGTGTTCCCTCAGCTCTCTATAGTGTTCATAAGGTGGTAGTTCCCTGATTCACTCTATTTTTATCACTTGTTACCTCTTCTGGTATTCTTAAAATTATTTTCATTTAGGAAGAAATTATTAGGGAATATTACATTCGCCCTGCAAAAGGTAACAAGTACAAACTGAAATTTAACATATATTTCAAACATTAAAGGTATTTTTGCAGAATTTTGCTCGCACTGCAATGTTTTTATAAACAGATCCCTTATGCCGCGTACACACGATTATTTTTCGGCATGAAAAAAACATAGTTTTTCAAAAATGTCATTTAAAATGATCATGTGTGGGCTTTACATAATTTTTCAGGTTCTAAAAAATGACAAAAAAAAAAAAATTCGAACATGATGCATTTTTTAACGTAGTTTTAAACAATGTCGTTTTTCGGGTTGTAAAAAATGATTGCTCGTGGGCTAAAATGACGTAAAAAACCCGCGCATGCTCAGAAGCAAGTTATGAGATGGGAGCGCTCATTCTGGTAAAACTACCATTCATATTGGAGTAAGCACATTCATCATGCTGTAACAGACAAAAAAGCGTGAATCGTCTTTTACTAACACGGAATCAGCTAAAGCAGCCCAAAGGCGAATGGAACATCACCTTTATAGTGCCGTCGTACGTGTTGTACGTCACCACGCTTTGATAGATAATTTTTTTTAAATGATGGTGTGTAGGCAACATCGTTTTAATGATGACGTTGGGAAAACTTTGTTTTTTCGACATGCTGAAAAACAAAGTTTTTTCATGCTGAAAAATGATCGTGTGTACGTGGCATTAGTGTGGACAAAAATGAAAAGGGGCACAAGCTTTCATAGTAAGGGTTGATTTGACCTATGAGAATTAGACATCTCATGAAATGGCTAAAAGATGCAAATGCTTTGACCATGTACATTATTCGTACAAAAAAAGCCACTATGACCCAGCTGTTCCATAAAAATAGGGTGTATAGCAGTGTGAAGATGGTTAGGATTTCAGCTCAGACATTTTATAAGTGCAACCCAGCCATCCCAGTCCTGGTCATAAACCAAGTACACACTGGACACACTGATTTACTAAAACTGGAGAGTTCAAAATCCAGAGCAGCTGTGTATGGTAGCTAATCAGCTTCTAATTTAAATTTAACCACTTAGGACTGAGCCTGTTTTCCAGACTTGTTTTTTTTTTTTTTTTGCTAGAAAATTACTTAGAACCCCCAAACATTATACATTTTTTTTCTAACACCCTAGAGAATATAATATCGGTCATTGCAATACTTTTAGTCACACCGTATTTTTGCAGTAGTCTTACAAGCGCACTTTTTTTGAAAAAAAAAACAGCACTTTTTTAAATAAGTAAAGTTAGCCCAATTTTTTTTTATATTGTGAAAGATAATGTTACGCCGAGTAAATTGATACCCAACATGACACGCTTCAAAATTGCGCCCGCTCGTGGAATGACGTCAAACTTTTACCCTTAAAAATCTCCATAGGCGTTTAAAAAATTCTACAGGTTGCATGTTTTGAGTTACAGAGGAGGTCAAGGGCTATAATTATTGCTCTCACTCTAACCATTGTGGCGATACCTCACATGTGTGGTTTGAACACCATTTTATATGCAGGGGCTGCTCATGTATGTGTTCACTTCTGCGCGTGAGCTTGTCGGGACAGGGCGCTTTAAAAATGTATTTACATTTTTTATTATTTATTTCATCTTATTGATTTAAAAAAAAAAAATGGGTCACTTTTATTCCTATTACAAGGAATGTAAACATCCTTGTAATAGAAAAAAAGCATGACAGGTCCTTTAAATATGAGATTTGTGGTCAAAAAGACCTCAGATCTGATATTTGGACAGATCTGATATTCAAATTGTCATTTGAAAAAATGACAAAAAAAAAATGGCCCTTTAAGAGGTATAGGCTGAAGTAACGTTTTGACATGGCTTCCGTCCTGCTATGGTATGGAGACAGTGGGGGTCACCTTACCCTCACTTGTATCCATACCCAGGAAGGAGAAGGACTCGATAACCTCCGCCGCTACCGACGTCTCCAGGTAAGTATCGGAGGGTGCAGGAGAATGGCAGGAGGGGGACCCTCTCCCACTGCCGATAATGATGATCTTGTGGTATATCCTCTGCAGAGATCCACCATTATCATAAACAAGACCGACCGCTGAAAAGATGAATACCTCAGTTGTGGCAGCCGCTGCTGCCGTTATCCATCTTTAAAGTGCCGACGTATATATACAGTGGGCGGTCGTCAAGTGGTTACTCAATTAATCTTTGACAATAAAACCTGGAAGCTGATTGTTTTTTTATGCAGAGCTGCACCAGATTTTGCACTCTCCGGCTTTAGTAAATCCCCCCCGAGTACAGATGAAATCCAAGGCTTTTCTTTTACCCTCTGCTCAGCATGAAGTTACAGTCAACTTCTGTGTGTTGTTGGCAGGGCCGGCCCTATGATGGGACCGAGTGTACCATGAGTACCAAGTGGCACTTTTAGGGGGGCGGCAAACTGACACCTGCCAGCCAGCCCATTCCGCCAGCTCTGCTGCCTGTGAGGCCCCCGTCACCACTGCTTGTGAGGAGCCCGACGCCACTAATTATGAAGAGCCCGACGCCGCTGCTTATGAGGAGCATGGCGCCACTGCCTGTGAGGACACTCGCAGCCCAGGGGAGCAGTCAGCAAGTGAGCGTGGCAGGCGCCGCTGCCTGTGAGGAGTGCAGCGCCGCTGCTGTTAGTGGCGACAGGAGCGGGCGGGCAGAACACCCGCAGTCGGAGGGGAGCAGTCAGCAAGTGAGCGGGCAGGGGAGCAGAGAGATGATGATGTCATCTCTTACCGCCCTCCCTGCATCACTGCAGTTCCGCATTCACTGTGCAGCCGTGGGCAGCAGAGAGATTACATCATCTCTCTGCTGCCTGCCTTCACTCTGGGACACAGCAAGTGACAACCCGCAACGTGTGGCAGGTGATGTGGTGGCAATCCGCAATGTGTGGCAAGTGACAATACACTGCTTATGAGGAGCCTGGTGCCGCTGCCTGTGAGGACACTCGCAGCCCAGGGGAGCAGTCAACGAGTGAGCGTGACAGGCGCCGCTGCCTGTGAGGAGTGCGGCACCGCTGCTGTTAGTGGCGACAGGAGCGGGCGGGGCAGAACACCCGTAGCCGGAGGGGAGCAGTCAGCAAGTGAGCGGGCAGGGGAGCAGAGAGATGATGTCATCTCTCACCGCCCTCCCTGCATCAATGCAGTTCCGCACTCACTGTACAGCCGCCGGCAGCAGAGAGATTACATCATCTCTCTTCTGTCTGCCTTCACTCTGGGACACAGCAAGTGACAACCCGCAATGTGTGGCAGGTGATGTTGTGACAATCCGCAACGTGTGGCAAGTGACAATATGCAATGTGTGAGAAGTGACAATACGCAACATGTGGCAGGTGACGCTGTGACAATCCGCAATGTGTGGCAAGTGACAACCCGCAACGTGTGGCAAGTGACAACCCGCATCTGGTGGTGGAGTCCGCAATGTGTGGCAGGTGGCGTGGCACGTGACCATCTGCAACATGTGGCAGGTGACGTTGTGGTAAGTGACAATCCGCAACGTGTAGCAGGTGACGTAAGTGACCATCCGCAACGTGTGGCAATTGACAATCCACAACGTGTGGCAATTGACAATCCGCAACGTGTGGCAAGTGACAATCCGCAATGTGTGGCAAGTGACAACCCGCAACGTGTGGCAAGTGACAACCCGCAACGTGTGGCAAGTGACAACCCGCATCTGGTGGTGGAGTCCGAAGCAAAACTAAGTACAAACACAGTGCGGCACCGCTGCTGTTAGTGGCGACAGGAGCGGGCGGGGCAGAACACCCGTAGCCGGAGGGGAGCAGTCAGCAAGTGAGCGGGCAGGGGAGCAGAGAGATGATGTCATCTCTCACCGCCCTCCCTGCATCAATGCAGTTCCGCACTCACTGTACAGCCGCCGGCAGCAGAGAGATTACATCATCTCTCTTCTGTCTGCCTTCACTCTGGGACACAGCAAGTGACAACCCGCAATGTGTGGCAGGTGATGTTGTGACAATCCGCAACGTGTGGCAAGTGACAATATGCAATGTGTGACAAGTGACAATACGCAACATGTGGCAGGTGACGCTGTGGCAAGTTACAATCCGCAACGTGTAGCAGGTGACGTAAGTGACCATCCACAACGTGTGGCAAGTGACAATCCGCAACGTGTGGCAAGTGACAATCCGCAATGTGTGGCAAGTGACAGTCCGCAACGTGTGGCAAGTGACAGTCCTCAACGTGTGGCAAGTGACAATCCGCAACGTGTGGCAAGTGACAATCCGCAATGTGTGGCAAGTGACAATCCGCAACGTGTGGCAAGTGACAACCCGCAACGTGTGGCAAGTGACAACCCGCAACGTGTGGCAATTGACAACCCGCATCTGGTGGTGGAGTCCGCAATGTGTGGCAGGTGGCGTGGCACGTGACCATCTGCAACATGTGGCAGGTGACGTTGTGGTAAGTGACAATCTGCAACGTGTAGCAGGTGATGTAAGTGACCATCCGCAACGTGTGGCAATTGACAATCCGCAACGTGTGGCAATTGACAATCCGCAACGTGTGGCAAGTGACAATCCGCAATGTGTGGCAAGTGACAACCCGCAACGTGTGGCAAGTGACAACCCGCAACGTGTGGCAAGTGACAACCCGCATCTGGTGGTGGAGTCCGAAGCAAAACTAAGTACAAACACATATCACAAGTTGTATGAGACATGAGAGCCTAAGAGGGACTTGCCTTGCCCAGCTCTGAGTAACCACTTAAAGGCGTTGTAAATGTTTGTTTTTTATTTTCTAAATAGGTTCCTTTAACCACTTAACCCCCGGACCATATTGCTGGTTAAAGACCAGAGTACTTTTTTATGATTCGGCACTGCGTCGCTTTAACTGACAATTGCGCGGTCGTGCGACGTGGCTCCCAAACAAAATTGGCGTCCTTTTTCAACAAATAGAGCTTTCTTTTTGGTGGTATTTGATCACCTCTGTGGTTTTTAGTTTTAGCGCTATAAACAAAAATAGAGCGCCAATTTTGAAAAAATAATAATATTTTTTACTTTTTGCTATAATAAATATCCCCCAAAAATATATAAAAAAACTAATTTTTTCCTCAGTTTAGGCCGATACGTATTCTTCTACATATTTTTCGTAAAGAAAAATCGCAATAAACGTTTATTGATTGGTTTGCGCAAAAGTTATAGCGTTTACAAAATAGGGGGTAGCTTTATGGCATTTTTATTAATAATTTTTTATTACTAGTAATGGCGGCGATCAGTGATTTTTTTTTTTGGTATTGCGACATAACGGCGGACACTTCAGACACTTTTGACACATTTTTGGGACCATTGGCATTTTTATAGCGAACAGTGCTATAAAAATGCATTGGATTACTATAAAAATGCCACTGCAGGGAAGGGGTTAACACTAGGGGGCGGGGAAGGGGTTAAGTATGTTCTCTGGGTGTGTTCTAACTGTAGGGGGGTGGACTCACTAGGGGAAATGACTGTATGACATTGTATGATCAGACGATCAGGCATTTCTTCCCTGGTCCTCGCTCTGTAACGAGCGATCCCGGGTGCCTGGCGGCGATCGCACCCGCCGGGCACACGCACGGGGCACGTCTCTGGCGGCGCGTACGGGCCCCTATTGGCAGCTGGGCGAGGTGATGTTATATTATGTGCTCTTGCCCAGCAGAGCCGACCTGCCGCCAAATAACTGGCTGGTCGGCAAGCAGTTAAGCTAGTGCATTGTTGGTTTACTTACCTTTTCCTTTGATTTCCCTTCTAAATGTTTTTTTTCTTTGTCTGAATTTTTTACTTCTTGTTTCTCCTCAGTAAACTTGCCCCCATCATCCGAGCCGTTCTGGCTGGGGGTTAGTCAGCCAGAACAGCTTACTGAGGAGAAACGGGAAGTGAGAAATTCTGAAAAAAAAAACATTTAGAAGGAAAATACTCATATATACATGTATAGAGCCATGACAGGTCCTCTATATATTCCTTTTTACATGTATGGAGCCATGACACGTCCTCTTTATACTCCTTTATACATGTATAGAGCCATGACATGTTCTCTTTTTACTCCTACACATGTATAGAGCCATGACAAGTCCTCTATATACTCCTTTATACTGTACATGTATAGAGCCATGACTAGGGATGAGCTTTGAGTAGAACAACGAACAATTTGGGGTATTCGCGGCAAATTCAAAAAGCTGCGGAACACCCTGTTAAAATCTATACAAGAAATTTAAAGTGCTAATTTTAAAGGCTAATATGCAAGTTATTGTCCTAAAAAGTGTTTGGGGACCTGGGTCCTGCCCCAGGGGATATGTACCAATGCAAAAAAAAGTTTTAGAAACGGCCGTTTTTTTGGGAGCAGTGAATATAGTAAACCTTAAAGTGAAACAATAAAAGTGAAATATTCCTTTAAATTTTGTACCGGGGGGGGGGGGGGTGTAAGGTATGCATGTGAAATAGCGCATGTTTCCCATACTTAGAACTGTCTCTGCACAAAGTGTCATTTCTGAAGAGAAAAAAGTCATTTAAAAATGACGGCTATAATGAATTGTCGGCTCCCAGCAATTCAGAGAAAATTCATTCATAAGAAAAATAAAAATGGTGTGGGTCCCCCCAAATTCAATTACCAGGTCCTTCAGGTTTGGTATGGATATTAACCACTTTTTTTTATTTTTTTTCACTTCAGACTTAACCATAACTTGAGACCTGCTCATGGTTACGTTCAATGATTATGTTTTGCATCATATGTGGAGAATATATGTATATATAAATGTTTTTTTTTTTTTTTCCTTTCTCTCCCCCTTTCCCCCCCCCTCCTCCCCCTCTCCCTCCCACTTCATCCACAACTCCCCCCCCCTCTTCTCCCCAGCCTCCCACCGATCCTCTTACTAGGCCTCTATCGTCTCTTCCATTTAATAATTTCCTCTCCTCTTTATTACTTAAGCTTCCATCATTTCTGCGTATTCCATCTTAACCTTATATTTTTTCAAGGGATCCCATTTATCTTCAAAATCTGCCCAAGTTTCCTCCTCTCTGTATCTTAAATATTCATTGTAATAAATTTCGTCAACCTTTTTCCCCCATTCTCTTAATGTAGGACTCTCTTCTCGTTTCCAGTTACTCGAGATCTGGCTTTTTGCGGCGTTAAGAAAATCTGGAATTAGGGTCTTTAGATATTTTTTGGTTGGCATTCGAGCTCCATGCAAAACGCAAACCCAAAAGTCCTCCGGTATATTTATGTTTATTATTTCTTTAATTTTTTGTCTAATTTTTGACCAAAGGTTTTTTACTTTTGGGCAAGACCACCAGATGTGTGTCATTGTGCCTACCTCTCTACAACCTCTCCAACAGAAGCGCAAATTATTTCCTAAAGATGAGTGTAATTTATCTGGTGTAAGATACCATCTTACCAAACATTTATAATTCTGTTCCATTACTTTGTTGTTTATAGAGGTGACATGGACCCTATTTATTATCTGTCTTATTTCAAATTCATTTATTAATGAGCCCGTTTCTTCTTCCCATTTTTTGATGAATGGGGGTACGCTCTGTTTTTTTAAGGCATTCAAAGTTTCATATATTATCGAGATTATTCCCTTATCAAATTTCTTTGTACAAAGCCTTTCGAATGGCCGTAAATTTGTTTCAGATCTTATAGGCTGTGGGAGACTTTCAAAAAAGTGTCTTATTTGAGCGTATCTCCATTCATCAATCACCACAATATCTCTCTTCTCTTCAATCTCCTGCAATGATAATAATCTATTTTGCTCCATAAAATCTTTTAATTGGGTGTCTTCTTTCTTAATCCAGTTACCGAACATAAAAGTTTCTCCCGGGGGGAAACATTTTGTGTTTTTTAGGGGTATAAATGGTGAATTAAAACTCCATCTTTCTTTCCTATGAATCTGGTCCCAAAGTGCTAAAGCGTGTTTTGTAATGTCGTGGACTTCAGGGCTTAGTCCTCTATATTGTGGTGGGATCCAGATTATTTTCCCAAGTGCAGTTTTACTTAATTTATTTTCCATAACTACCCATCTTTTTTCTACATTATTTTTTGCCCATTCTATAACTCGTGATAAAATAATTGAATAGTAATCATTTTTGAAATCCGGTGCTCCCAGCCCCCCTTGTGTCTTATCTTTTGTCAAAAGTGTTAACTTGATTCATGTTTTTTTCCCCCTCCATATGAATTTAAGAAACATTGCTTGTAGTTTTTTGAAAAAAGCTTGCGGGATTCGAATTGGGAGCATCTGAATTTTGTAAATAATTTTTGGTAATATTATCATTTTAAAAATATTTATCCTCCCTGTCCATGTTAATTGTCCTGGTGCTATTCTATTAAGGTCTTCTTTAATATTATTCAGTAATGGTATAAAATTGGATTTATACAGGGTCTCTTTAGAATTTCCTAATCTAATTCCAAGGTAGTTTAAGGCCCCATACACACGATCGGACATATCCGATGAAAACGGTCCGCGGACCATTTCCATCGGATATGTCCGATCGGCAGTTTGATCCGATGGCGTGTACACACTATCGGATCAAATTCCCCGCCGCCGGACGGCGCGGTGACGCGGCGGTGACGTTGACGCCGCCGCGTCACCGCCACGTCACCGCACCAGGAAGTAAAACACTTCCGCGCATGCGCCGAATCCATTCGGCGGCGGCGCGGCGGCGGTGGGGGACGACATGTCTGCTGGTAAGTGTACTAACCAGCAGACATGTCGGGCGGACAGATTCCACCGGATGGATTTCAAAGCATGCTTTGAAATCTGTCGGGTGGAGAAATCTGTCCGCTAGCCCATACACACGAGCGGAGATGTCTGCTGAAACGGTCCATCGGACCGTTTTCAGCGGACATATCCCCTCGTGTGTACGAGGCCTATGTCTTTTTTCCAACAAAATGGGAAATCTTTCTGCAAGGCCTTCTCCTCTTTTTTAGAAAAATTAATATTCAATATTTCAGATTTAATTGGGTTCATCTTAAAGTTAGACAGCATACCATATTCTTTTATTGTTTTAATTATACTCGGCAAGCTTGTCCTAGGGTTTGATATATAAAATAGAATGTCGTCGGCATATGCTGCCACTTTATGTTCCTCCCCTCCCAACATTATCCCCCTGATGTCCACGTTTCGCCTTATTTTATTCAAAAGGGGTTCTAATACAAGCGTGAACAGCAGCGGGGACAATGGGCATCCCTGTCGAGTCCCATTCCTTAGTTCGAAAGGATCTGATATCTTGCCGTTGATTTTAATTCTTGCCATCGGTTTGTTATACAGGGCTCCTATCCATTGCCTCATTCTAGGTCCAATTTCTAGTTCTTCTAAAGTATTCTGCATAAAACCCCAGTCCACTCGGTCAAAGGCCTTTTCTGCGTCTACAGACATTAACAGGCCTGAGGCTCCCCTTCTTTTGATTTCCTCAATAATCATAATCGAACGGATTCCGTTATCTCTCCCTTCTCTTCCTGTAATAAACCCCACTTGATCTATATGTATTACATCTGGCATGATGTTTTTCAGCCTGTTAGCGAGAATTTTTGAAAACATTTTTAGATCTATATTGAGGAGCGAGATCGGTCTATAGCTGGAGCATAGACTATTATCTTTGCCTTCTTTAGGTATTACAGTTATTAAGGATTCTAGACTCTCCTTCCTCATTTCCCATTTATCTCCAATTCCATTATAATAACTACATAATTTTGGAGTCAATACGTCGGACATTACTTTGTAATATAGAGTTGTAAATCCATCCGGACCGGGGCTTTTACCGTTAGAAAGTTCCCTAATAATTTTTATAATTTCGTCTTCTGTTATGGGCATTTCTAAGGTCTTAAGTTTATGTTCTGGTATGCTGTTTAACTCCCCAAATATGTTTTAATTTTTTCATCTCTTAACTTTGTTTCCTCTTTAGTGTTATCTTTGTTGATTGAATAGAGATCTTTATAGAATTTTTGGAAGTTATCTATGATCTCTGAGGTTTTAAATCTTATTTCTCCCGTTTTCGTTTTTATTTTCTCTATCGTTCTTTCTTAATTATATTAAATTCTACCCGAGTTTCCTGTTCTATAAGTTCTCTAAACTCTTCTCTTTTACTATAAAGTTTCTGGAGTATATCTCTTTGGCATATTTCTTTATGTAGCTGTTCAAGTTCTGATATTTCTTTAATTAGTTTTTTTTTTATATCTATATATTTTTTTTTTTCCTAGACCCTTCTTTTATCAAGATTCCTCGGACAAAAACCTTATGAGTCTCCCAGATTGTAGCTTCCGACATGCCCTCAGTACAATTCTCTCTGAAAAATTGTTGCAGCTCCCACCTTATTTTCTTTTCAATTTCCTTATCTAATAACAATTCCTCATTTAATCGCCAGTTTGATTTTCGGTTGTCGTGTTCTCCTATTCTAAATTGAAGGGAGATAGGGGCATGATCTGAAAAAGTTATAATTTCAATCTTTGTATCCTCCACCTGCTCGAGCAGCCTATGTTCTACCAAAAAATAATCAATTCTGGTGTACGTCCCATGCACGGGTGAGAAAAATGTATAGTCTCTCTGGTTCATGTGCTTTATTCGCCATACGTCTACCAACTGATGTTGGTGCATCTTCTTTTTTAGTCTATTTCTCTGACTCATCTTACTCGTCCGTGCATGGGACGCACTATCCACTTTGGGGTCCAAACAAAAGTTTAAATCTCCTCCTATCACAGCCTCCCCTTTCTTAAAGCTCATAAAGTCTTCTATTACTCTTGTTAAGTATTGGGCTGGTTTCTTATTCGGGCAGTAGATGTTCGCCAGGGAAATCCCATGTCCATTCAGACTTCTATTTAGGAATAGAAAGCGACCCTCTGGATCCACTTTTCTTTCAGCGACAACAAACCGAGTGCCCCTGGCAAACCCTACCGCCACTCCTTTAGCTCTTGGGGTGGGGGAGTCAGCATAGAACCATAGAGGAAACTCATCTGAGTTAATTCTACGGCATGTACTCAGAGTCAGATGAGTTTCCTGAAGGAATATGACTTCCGTTTTAAGAGAAGCCAACTCTCTAAATATGTTAGCAGTTTTGATGGGATCGTTTATACCCCGAACATTGTAGGAAATTAATTTAACTTTTACCATCGAGTACTATTAAATAGTTTAAGACTTTCCTGTAAATATTTTTAGAGGCCTTCTCTCCCTGTCCCTCCCACCCCCCTCCCACTCCCCCTCTCCCCCTGCCTTCTCCATCCCTCCCTCACCTCCTCCCAGCCTTCCCCTTCCCCGCCCTCTCTCCCGACCCCCCCCCCCAATCCTCCCACCTCCCTTCCCCCCTATATTTGGGGCTAGTGGCCTCCCATAGGCCTATAGATCCATGGCCCTCCTCCATCTGGCCCTACGGTTCTGTCCCCTTGAGGTTGGGGTCAGTATGGGTAGTTGGTGAGCAACCAGTCCCCTTACGGGGGTTCCCGTGCTCGTAGCATCCCTTTCCTAAAGTCTCATCACATCTCCTCCTTACTCCGCCACCCCCCCCACAAAACTCCCCCCCCCCAATCCCCCCCCATATTACCCGTCCCCCAGCCTCCAGACCTCCCTATGTTTCATTACATATTTATTTTTTCTTTGTTATCTGTTGCCACGGGTGTTGTGCTATTGTGACATTTTCCTCAGCTCTTCCCCCCCAGCCAGGTATCTCTATCTCTGGAATATTCAGCTTTTTGAAAAAATTCACTGTATCTTCGGGAAATCTTAGGGTGGCAGATCGTCCGTCTTTTCTTCCAACTAAGCAGGATGGAAAACCCCAGAAATATTGGATATCATATCGTTTTAGCTGCTCCGTTAGTGGTTTTAGTATTCTTTTCCTAGCTAAAGTCTCCACTGCCAAATCTGGAAAGATCTGCAGCGTGGATTCCTCCAGTTTAGCAGGACCCTTTGATTTCAAATAAATTCGAATCTGCTCCTTATCCTGAAAATTATGAAATCACACGATTACGTCTCTTGGGAGAGTCTCAGATATTCCTGCAGGTTTTTTTATCCTGTGAACTCGCTCTAACTTAATTTTCTCTGTTTCAGTTTTGCCTAACATCTGCCCAAATATTTTGTCAATTTTTCCTTGGAGGTCCTCTACTTGTTCCTCCGGGAGGCCTCTGATCTTCAAGTTCTTCCGTCTATTTCGGTTTTCCTGGTCTTCCATCTTGTATTTCAAATCTCTTTGTTCTTTTAGTAGCACTTTCATCTGTTCTTTTATTTCATTAACTTCTGCCGCTTGTAAATTTATTTTTTCTTCCGTTTCTTCTACTCTTCTTAAGATATGATTCATATCTTTGTGTAATGATTCTATTTCTCCTTTAAGAGACGTTTCCATTTTATTCATAACTAACTCCAATCTGGCAAACATTTTGGCAATTTCTCCCTTAGTAGGGAGTTGGTCTTCTTCCACTTCATCCAGCTCTTCGTCTTCTTCGTCTGCTATTGTTAAAGTCCCCGCTCTTTCTAATGGTTCTGATTGTCTTCTTACTCCTGTTTTCTGAACCTTTTCCGCACCTTTTCTCCTTGTTGTTGCCATTTTATCCGGGCTGTCTTTAACTTGGTTTTTTATCAGGTATTTTTTTATTGTGCTCGGACTGTCACTTATTCTAGAAGGATTTGCGGATGCACCTCTTTGTGTCCTTCCTCTCATACTTGTCTTGCGTCCTGATTTTCTATGATTACCCTTTATCGTACACAATTTTCAAGCACCTACTGGTGGTTAAGAGCTTTTACAGTTCACAGTTTACAGCAGTTAGGATATGTCTTAGATATTATGTGTATCATTGTACCTGAGATAATTGCTTTCTGCGTTTTTATATACGTCCTGTTAACACCAGAGCAGCGTAGATAAGAGTCTCCCTTTTACTAATTTACAAGCAATTGCTGATGTTTTTAAAGCATTTTTCAGTTCACAGTTTACCTCAGTTAGAACATATGACCTCAGAGCAATTATCCGCTGTTAACCTTAGACCACTATTAACCGGTTTCAACCGATCGACAGTGCGTTGGATTCACTAGGTTTTGTCATTCAATGTTCTATGAGTGCGGGTGAAACTGCATACGGATAAAATTTAAGTGCTCTGTGTATCAGTACACATACAGTCATCGCTTTCTGCGTTCCTACATGCGTTCCTGTTTTCACCAGAGCAGTTTACAAACAAACACAGATATTTTTAAAGCGTTTTTTGGAGCGTTTTTCAGTTCACAGTTTACAGCACTTAAGACATACGGCCACAGAGCAATTATCTGTTTTTAACCTTAGTTCTTTCTTCAACAATTCTTAATTCCAACTTCTACAGCTCCACAGCTACTCACCAAACCGCGGAGACATTATATTAAATTTTACTCACGGTACCCCTAGTAACGCTTCTTGAAGAGCTGTGTAAGGAGGCTGTATAGGTTTTCCTTCAGGGGTCCCATTTTGCCAGGGTAGACAGACTGCAGCTCCTGCTGTTAGGAAGCTGGGAACTGATAATTCAGGTACATCCGTAAGCACCTGAGCACAACTGCCTGCACAACTGCCTAAGTGACCCCTTGCTCTTCAGCCAGACAGACAGACCGCACGTCGATATCGGGGAACAGCCCGGGATAATGTCCCTTATCCTCTCCCTTATCACCTCAGCAATGTGGCTGTAGGGGCTGTAGGGGCTGTAGAGGCTGTTGAGGCTGTTGAGGCTACAAAAAGATTTGATGGTCAGGTGATCCAATGGTGATCTAATGGCCCCCCCTTCCACTCCTCAGATGGATAGATGGGTGGACGGGTGGATGCACCTGATACATTCACTAGCCGACCAGTCCAGGCAACAGTCCAGGCATACACACAGTGGGGCGCAGTGGGGGGCAATGGGACACAGTGGGACGCAGTGGGATGCAGAGGGATGCAATATACAAGAGCCAGAGCTCAGCCGTGTACCTCTTTCAGTGACTGTTCAATGACTGTAATTGTAACTATAATTCAGCCTCCTCCTCTCACAGCCATCCGCGCTGTCCTGCACTCCGTCACTCTCACTCTCACTCTCAGTCTGAGCGTGTCAGACCGTGATTCCAGGGAATTCCCGGGACTCGACGCGGGGGTGAAGGCATGAAAAGGTATGAGAAGGAGAGAGGGGGGAGACCGGGACACCGAGAAACAAAGAGAGGAGACAGGGGAGACGAGGGGGGCGGAGGGGGAGAGGTACGGGCGGGCGGGCGGGCGGCAGCACGAACGAGTTCTCAGGCTAATAGCTCAGGCTCGAGCTGACAAGCTTATAGGCTGTTGAGCAGTGGCCATGACAGCCGTAGCCGCAGCAAACAGTAGCGAACAGACATACAGGCAGACTGTCCGCAAACAGCAGACAGGCTGCGAGTACAACACCTGCCATGCTTACGCTCCTACGATCCCCCACTCCTCCTCCGTAGCCTCCACCTCCGCATCTGATAAGCCCGAGAAGCCTCCAGATCCAAGGGACCTACGAGCAGCACGGGAGCGCGGGCTACTCACACACACCTCCCATTAGCAGCCCCTCCCCTCTCCCACCTAACTCCTAGATTACCAACGACCTAGGGCCAAAATGATTGCCGATATTAACCACTTGACCACTGGGCACTTAAAGCCCCTTAATAACCAGACCAATTTTCAGCTTTCGGTGCTCTCACATTTTAAATGACAATTACTCATACAACACTGTACCCAAATGACATTTTCGTCCTTTTTTTTCACACAAATAGAGCTTTCTTTTGGTGGTATTTAATCACTGTTGGGTTTTTTATTTTTTGCGCTATAAGAGAAAAAAAGACTGAAAATTCTGTAAAAAAATACATTTTTCTTCCTTTATGTTATAAAATTTAGCAAATTTGTATTTTTTCTTCATAAATTTTGGAAAAAATGTATACTGCTACATATCTTTGGTAAAAATAAGTACAAATGTGGGGGGGGGTATTGCAGAGTATTGCACAGGGGGTATTGCAGAGTATTGCACAGGGGGTATTGCAGAGTATTGCACAGGGGTATTGCAGAGTATTGCACAGGGGTATTGCAGAGTATTGCACAGGGATGGATGGCTGGATCTGTGATTGCAATTGTCACAGATCCAGCCCACAGCACTGCTGCTGCCTCCGCTCTCTCCCCTCTCCTCTCACACTGTACCGTTCGGTACAGAGAGGGGATGGAGGAACCGGCGTCATCACATCACGCCGGTTTGTTTACAAGTGATCGCTCCGTCATTGGACGGAAGCGATCACGTGGTAAACCGCCGATATCAGCGGCGATTTACCGTGATCCGCCGGGTCCAGAGGACACTCCTGTGTGCATGCGATTCTGGAAGGCCTCCCAGAGTTAAGCAACCGCCCTGTAGCCATACTTTGGGTACGGGGCAATTGTTAAGTGGTTAAGGGGAACCCTGCAATCAATTTAAAAACAAAAATATTACGTGGAGTTCCCCCCAAATGTCCATTCCAGACCCTTCAGGTCTGGTGTGGATTTTAAGGAGAGCTCCACCCCAAATAAAAAAAAATGGCATGGAGTTTCCCCAAAAATCCACACCAGACCTCTTATTCGAGCATGTAATCTGGCCAGCCGCAGAAAAGAGGTGGTTACCACACAGTTTCTCTAAAGGCCAAATTGGTGGTTACCACACAGTTCCTCTAAAGGTTGGTAGAGTTTGGAGGCTGGTAGTGTAATGGAAATATTGATATTTTTACCTGAAATTAACATTATTGTGGACTTTTGATAGGGGTCAGGCAATTTAAATATCCCTGGAGATATGTGTGGGGGTTGTATTTTTCATCAAAAGGCTCAATTTAAGTGATGGGGGGAAAGGAAGGTTTTTTTTTTTTTTGACAGGTGATGACCTCAGTTGACCAAACATAAGAGCACGCGCTTTACCCTCACCTCAGACTGAATGTACTGTAGCAATGTCTTCGCATATGTGAGCATATGTGAGAGGGAGTGTCCCTACCCGGGTGGGTAGGAGTAAATGGCTATAGGGCTGGATTCTAAGTGTTTTTTAACATGTCTTACTTGATATAATCTGCTAGGTCTTCTAAGGATATGCCCCCTTGTGTGTGTGTTGTATAAAAAAAGCTGTATATACCTTATTTGTGAGCGATGATCATGGGTTACATGACGCGCCGCCTCCCTCCTCTCCCCTTCTGACAGATGCAGCAGGATGGTGCCGAGATTCCCCCACTGACGTCAGTCTGGAGGGGAGGAGAGGAGGAGAGAACCGAAGTGTCATGTGACCACAAATAAGTTATATACAGCTTTTTTTTATACAACACACACAGGGGCACATATCCTTGGAAGAAAGAACCGATTATTGTTGCTGTAGATGAAAGAGGCACATAAACTGATGACGCTGTCAGAGCTCAGGGAAAAATTTAAATATTATTCTGACAAGTAGCAAAAAGCAGAAACGGTGACAGGGGTGGTACCTGTCAACCCAATCACTGGCCAGAGATTGGCTACCTCTGGGGGACAACAGTTTTAAGGTTGGGAAACTTTTTCAGGGTCCGGTATCCGTAAGGATGGGTAACAGTATCAACTCGGAGGGTGTCTAAGTGCCAATAGACCCTAAGGGAAGAGATGATAAATATGGGCCTTGGATGGTAAAATATATTCATGATTGGGAATATTGGAATGGAAAGAAGGTTTTCTAAGAGAGGTACATTTAAGCCTAAAATATGGGAGGAGCTGTGGTATGCTCATTACAAAAAGATGGCGTGCCAAATAAAAGAGGTGCTTGAACTATATGGATGCTGGAGTCATTGAATAGGGCAGAGGAAGAGAATGTTTTAACTATGGGATTTAGGGATAAATCATTCCAAACAATACTTGAATGTAGGGACAAGCACAAACTGTGACAACACCCAAGTTTTGGCAGTGATGAACAGGGGGACAAGGAGTAATTGTCAGGACTTGGGCCTTATGCAGTTGCCCAAAACATTGTCAGCAAAGTGCTCAGATACTGATATGAACTGTCATCTTTAAGTGGCTGACAAAAAGGGAGAGTCACAAAATAACAAGTTTGATAACCCAGTAAAAAGTGAATTACAGGGGGATTGTGAGGCACAGAAACCGGAAAATGAAGGCAGAGCCGCAAGGCAATGCTGGAATTAAAGTGGATGTAAACCCACTCTCATCCTTTCTAAACTACTGTCATAGTGCTGATCCATAGGGATATAGGTGCTGATCTATAAGGATATAGATGCCTCCTGCATGTATCCTTACCTGTCAAATGTCTCCCCTCTGTCTGTTATAAGAACTGAAAAACTGCAGATTCTGTGGGTGGGTCTGTTGTCTGGAGCTCGGTGCGTGGAGTCATGATGTCAGTAGACTCCCCGCTCACCTTTACACTCCCCTTACACTAAATTCTGCTATGATCACTAACATCCAATCAAAATCCAGAAAAGTAACCACATGACTTAAGAAAAGGAATGGGGGTGGTAATTAAAAAAATAATGCCTGTCTCCAGGCTAGTGCATGAGATGTAAATAACCTGTCACTCACAGCAAGGGGGTGGAACAGACTAAGGTTTTTAATTTCACTGAACAATAAAAGAGGATTGCTCAGAGCTGCATTAACTCTGTGTGGCAAGACTGGGCACAGATGATAGGGAATCTTATAGTGTACATTGTGACATCACAAAAAAAAAGAACAATTTCGGGTTTACATCCACTTTAAAGTAGGAAAGTCTCCAGACACTTTCTGCCACTCTGACAGAAAGAGGATGTGAAATAAAATGTCACTAGAAAACGTTGTAGTAAGTGCGTAGGAAAGACTTCTGATCTTTGAGGCCAAGTGGATGGCTAAACAGTATGAGCGTTTGTAGTTGCAAAACCAATCCCTGAAAAAAGCTCTAGAAATAATCAAAAGTAACATCAGTACTTTAGAAGCTTCTATATCCAATTCTGATGCTATCCACCAGCAACTAATACTAGAAAGCAAAAGATTACAGGAAGAAGTTCATCAGTTGATAAAAAGACAGAAGATTGCAGAAAGCGAAGCAACATGCTCAGTTTTCAGAGTGGATAACAAAGCAACTGATTTGAGTATGTCTGAATTCAGTGGAACCACACCTAGTGTATGTACCAATAGGAATAAATCCATGGAAGGTAAGAGCTCTTTAAAAATTGCCCCTATATTTTGTAAGCAGCAAGAACAAGCTACTAATCCAGTTGAAGCCATTGAACATTCTTAGTCGTCTAAAACAAAACCCTTTGTTAAGAGACGCTGTACAACTTTAGATAAGATAAAATGTTACGCATGTGGACTATTTGGCCACATAGCTTGATTCTGTCTATCCAATCCCATTGAAAAAGTAGTAAAACAAGATCCATATAGAACAAAGAGATGTGATTTGGAAGTGTACTCTGCATGCTTTGCAATGTGGCCCAGGTGTAATAAGGAGGAACAGCCTAGATCAGGGATTTGCAATTAGCGAACCTCCAGCTGTTGCAAAACTACAAGTCCCATCATACCTCTGCCTCTGGGTGTCATGCTTATGGCTGTCAGAGTCTTGCTATGCCTCATGGGACTTGCAATTCTGCAACAGCTGGAGGTCCGCTAATTGCAAACCTGGCCTAGATCATGGGTCCCATTCCAAAATCCTAAGGTAAAGATTGAGTCCATACAGGCTGAGAATGGGCTAATGAAATGGGATGGATCTTTAACCACTTCCCGCCCGGCCAATAGCCGATTTACGGCTGGGAAGTGGTTATGAAATCGTGACTAGCCGTTCTCAAACGTCTAGCACGATTTCAATGCCGCGCGCGCCCGTGCGGGCGCGCAGCGCGGCGATCAGTGATGCGGGGTGTCAGTCTGACACCCTGCACCTCCGATCTCGGTAACGAGTCTCCGGCGGAGCCTCGTTACCACGTGATCAGCCGTGTCCAATCACGGCTGATCACACATGGGCACTGATTGGCAACATTGATCCATCAGTGCCACCCCTCAGTGATCATCAGTGCCACCCCAGTGTCTGTCAGTGCCACCCCACAGTGCCAATCCATGCCCAGTGCCCACCTATTAGTGCCCACCTGTGCCACCTATCAGTGCCCACCTGTGCCACCTATCAGTGCCCACCTGTGCCACCTATGAGTGCCCACCTGTGCCGCCTATGAGTGCCCACCTGTGCCGCCTATGAGTGCCCGTCTGTGCCGCCTATGAGTGCCCAGTGCCGCCCATGAGTGCCCATCAGTGCCGCCCATGAGTGCCCGTCAGTGCCGCCCATTAGTGCCCATCAGTGCCCCATACCGGCGCCGCCTATCAGTGCCCATCAGTGCTACCTAATCGGTGCCCATCAGAACTACCTCATCGGTGCCCATCAGTGCCACCTCATCGGTGCCCATCAGTGCCACCATATCAGTGCCCGTAATTGAAAGAGAATACTCATTTACAAAAAAATTAACAGAAAAAAATAAAAACTTTATTTTTTTTTCAAAATCTTTGCTCTATTTTTAGTTGTTGCGCAAAAAAAAAAAATCGCAGAGGTGATCAAATACCACCAAAAGAAAGCTCTATTTGTGGGGAAAAAAGGACACTAATTTTGTTTGGGTGCAGTGTAGCATGACCGCGCAATTGTCATTCAAATTGCGACAGTGCTGAAAGCTGAAAATTGGCTTGGGCGGGAAGGTGCGTAAGTGCCTGGTATGGAAGTGGTTAAAAGAATTTCAAGCCTACAAAAGAAGTACAGATTATTATAGAAAACATGCTGGTGTTGTGGTGTCTAGAGATTGTCTTTAAAGCGGTATTTCACCCTAAATATAAGATCTCCCATGCGCTTCAGCATACTGGCGTCAGCGCCAGTATGCTGGGTTTTTTTTTTTTTTATAGCACACTTACTGTTTTATCGTAGAAATCCTTTTCTGTCCCCCGTGGTGGACGGCGCCAGTACAGCGCGTCACATCTTCCTAAGATACCCGATATGGACTCGGGTATTTCCGGCGCTATGCGGCGCCTGCGCACAGACCTAGGAGCTGACTGCGCAGGCGCCGTATTTCTCCGAAATAGGACTCGGAGAAATACGGCGCCTGCGCAGTCAGCTCCTAGGTCTGTGCGCAGGCGCCGCATAGCGCCGGAAATACCCGAGTCCATATCGGGTATCTTAGGAAGATGTGACGCGCTGTACTGGCGCCGTCCAACGCGGGGGACAGAAAAGGATTTCTACGATAAAACAGTAAGTGTGCTATAAAAAAAAAAAAAACCCAGCATACTGGCGCTGACGCCAGTATGCTGAAGCGCATGGGAGATCTTATATTTAGGGTGAAACTCCGCTTTAACCTAGCTAATTGTGAGAGTGTTTGTTGTGTGAAATACACTGAATGTATGTTGTGTCATCTTATTTAACTTTCTGATGTTTTTTGTCTCAGCTGCTGAAATATTTGTAATAGTGAATTGAGATGTGTATTTACTATCATGTTTGTTTTCCCAGAGAGACAGTTCTGAAGAGTTTGTGGTGAGGTATTATAATTTGTAAATAAATAGTACCTACCGCTAAAAGCTTTATTACATAGTTGGTGAGGTTGAAAAAAGACACAAGTCCATCAAGTCCAACCTTTGAATGTGTTTTTATGTCCGTATTACATTGTATATCCATGTATGTTATGGTCGCCCAGGTGCCTAATAGTTTTTTTTTTTTAATTATCTATGCTCCCTGCTAAAACCACTGCCTGTGGAATTCCACACATCCTGTCTGCTCTTACTGTAAAGAACCCTCTACGCATTTTAAGATTAAAGCGCTTCTCTTCTAATTTTAGTAAATGGCCTTGTGTCTTTTTAAATTCCCTTTCGCGGAAGGGTTTTATCCCTAGTGTGGGGTCACCAGTACAGTATTTGTACATTGAAATCATATCCCCTCCCAAGCATCTCATCTCCAGAGAGAATAAGGTTCAGTGCTTGCAGTCTTTTCCCGTAGCTGAGACCCTCCAGTTTCCTAATTGGCTGTGTTGCCCTTCTCTGGACTCTCTCCAGTTCCAGGACATCCTTCCTGAGGACTGGTGCCCAGAACTGGATGACATACTCTAGGTGTGGCCTGACCAGAGTCTTGTAGAGCGAGAGAATTATCGCTTTATCTCTGGAGTTAATCTCCTTTTTAAAACATGCTAAAATTCTGTTAGTTTTGCTTGCAGTAGATTTGGCTTTGCATGCCGTTGCCAAGCCTGTCATCTACTAGGAACCCCAGGTCTGTCATAGATCCATTCCCAAAGATCAGTAGCCCCCCCCTGTTTAATTCTGTCAGTTGCACACCCAGCCATTCCTGAATTTTCAAACTTTGGTCATTGTCTTAGGCTAATGAATTTTAATGTCCCTAGTCCCTTAATGTCCCTAGAAGTCTCCCTGTGTGTCCCCAAGTGTAGTTTCCTGCCCAGCACGCAACTCTATCTGCTCCTGGGGATTCCTGTTTGTCTACGTGGCTATTTGTTACTAGTTGTCCAATGTGTCTTTTGTGGATCGGTCTCTAATATCTGTGTAGAACCGGGTTACTTCCAAGTACCGGTGCTATCGAAATTTAGAGGGTAATCAGAGTGTAAATGACTCTGATTTCAATTGCAATGTTTAAGTAGGGTCTCTGTTTCATCTTGGCTGTGCTGTGGGCTCATTCTGTTGCACAGGGGTGCTCTTCCCACCCCGATGCGGTAGGTGGCAGCAGTGGAGTCAAGGTTTGGGTGCGCTTTCTCGGCGGCCAATCAGGAGAGTTAAGCCTCGCTGGGCATGCCGGGAGAGGGTATTTATGGGACAGACGCCGGGGAGTCTGGGTCTTGTTGCTTCGTCCAGTGTGGCACTTACCTTTAGGGTGGCCACATCACCGCGCCCTGGCGTTATGGCCTATCTGACCGGGGCGCAAGTGCTACGCTGTGTTCCTTGTTTCAGGACCTTGTTGGTCCAGGAACGTTTGAGCAGCGGCGGGGAACCGGTGATTGACTGGGTTCCCACCTTTTGAGGATCCCAAACGGTACTGCTGTTTGGTAGGGAGTCTGTCTGAGGAGAGCCAATGAGAGGCTGGCAATCCAAAAGGATCTTGACGAACCACCGGGGATCAAGGTAGCTGGACACTGAAGGATTGATCACTTATCAGTCGGTACCTGTGTGACGTTAAGAAGAAGATCCAAGCGTAGTTCTATCAAGGAGGGTTATCTCCATCCATTCAGGAGGGTCTGTGGCAGAGACTTTGTCCTAAAGAGGTTCGAGCGGTGCTCTGGCTGCCAGGTCAGTGAGAGAGGCCTATCCGGGTACGCTAAGCCCACTCAAGCAGGAGTGGTATAAAAGTGTTACATATAGGAGCAGGACCAAATACTGCACCTGAATCTGCTGTTCTCTTCTCTTCTTTATCCCTTTTCATCACCGGTTCATCGTTTTTGCCCGGCTGGGTAATAAAGAGCACATAAAAAGACACTTCTTTGCAGACATTCCTTTATTGCTGCTGTCTGTATCATCCACCCCATAAGAATTCGAAGAAGAGCCATGAGGTAAAGGTGCCATCACATTTAATTATCAGCAGCTTCTTCGGGGGGTACCGCTACACATGGGGGCTTGTCTGGGATTGGCTGTTACCTCGAACAACCGAATTCAGAAGTTTATTTCGTTGTGGATGTAAGGAATTGTTGTGGTGGTAAACTGTGCCAGAAAGGAAAGACTTAACATCGCCATTGAAGTTGGGTGCACGCGCAACGCAGTGACGTGTACCCACAGCGTGTGAGAGAGAAATAGCTCAGAGTGGGAGAAAATACCCACCCCTGCGTGAGACGTAGGGTGAGTTTGGCACCAGAGGACAGAGTGATTGCCCACCCATGAGAGAGAGACGTGCAGACATGTCTGTGCCATCAACGCCATTTGAGAGTCTGCGACCCCCGATGTCTATGCCGGGAGTCAACGCAATGTCTGCTACTGCTGGGATACCACTGACAGATACCGGAATTAAAATGCGGACCCAGGGTAGGTTTGTTCTGTTTTCCAACGGTAGCGTGGAGGCCCTCGGACTGTCCTGCCCCCGCTGTTCGGAGCTGGCCATCCGAATTTTGCCTTTTGCCCGATGAAAGAAGTGCCTGGTCTACTTGTTCCAAGTATAAGGTGGATTGGATTACTGGGACAGTGACCGTGGAGGAAGAGGCCCTATGGCCAGAACCTTCTTCTACTGCTGTGATCGCTGATCCGGAGATAGCGACTGTCTCGTCCACACTGACTTTGCCATTGGCTGCTACCCCGATCGTGTCACCGGAGGTAAGTGATGCTGAAGACAAGAAGTGTGTGCCTGTTGTAAAGGTGGATGCCGCAACAGAGACAGCGGTTACCGATGTGGCCTCTCTTTGGCACGCCATTGGAAAGATGGGGCCCCGTCCAGGTTTCCCACGGCTGTGGAAGAGGCCTGCCCGTTTGCAAACAGAATCAGGTTAGTACTCTAGTAAGAGAGAGAGTGTGTTTGCCTGCCGAAGAGCATGACACTTATGACTTGGACTCATCGTCCGATGCTGGGGATGATAAATGGTTCGAGCCGGAGTTCCCTGAGTCACAGTGGGGTAAAAACTTCCGGGATCCCAAACCACACAAACATAGGAAACGCTCTGGGGATGCCAAGCCACGGGAGGATGTCCCGCAGCTGACATGGGGAGTTGAAGTGCCAAGCACCAGTGTTACCGAGTCTAACCCCATACTTGCTGCCCTGCCTGTATTGAAAAGAGCGCCTGTCCCTATTGTCCTGCTGGGACTTGGACATCCTCGTACCTTACCGAGACTGGCCTGCCTGCAACGCATCCTAATGAAAAAGGTGGCCATGGACTATGGGTGGGAGTATCCCTACGTGCCTCCAGCTCTCATGCCCCTAATTGAGAAGATGAGAGAGGAATGGTACAGGGAGGCCATTTGGGAATACTTGGGGGTACCAAAGACTGAGCGCAATACAGAGTATGCATTCATCTGCGTGGGTCAACGGTTCGAAAGCGGCTTGAAGGACTGGAGCCCCAGTCGGTACTGGCCTCGTTTTATATGGTTTTGGTGAATCTGGAGAAGAGTTGCACAGGAAAATTATATAAAAATCATGTGGTGTGCGCGCCAGCTTTGGACTCTGTGGCTTGGCCATTCCAAAGGCCCTCAACTTTGTTTTATGTGTGGGCATGCTGTATTTTCCTCAGTTAGTACCCATAGGTTTCCTTCCTCACCTAGACTCCTTGTGTACCTTGACTAGTGGTCCGTGTCCTGCATGTCAGCAAGACTAGCGCCCCTGTGCAGCACTATGCTCCCGTTATTCATGCGAGTACTGTCTGAATAGTGTAGGCAGTTTATGTTGTATGGGTGAAGGATAACATTGTCTGATTGCCAGATTAATAAATGGGATAGAAGGTTTGCAGCCTCTATAAAGAATCAAGTGTACTGTTGGAAGGTTGTTTTCAATCCAGGTCTTCAGACTATTTCCCATACTTAGATTAAAGAGAAGCTTAATGGAGCCTGCCTTAGGAGCCAGGGGCGTTTGAACACTATGGAGCTGCATAAACCCAATACACATTGGGAGATCTTGTGCTACATGTCTGTAAAAGGGGTTAGGAAATCCACTTTGCTCTGTCCAGCACCCAGGTACAATGAGAGGTGTTTCTGGACCCCAGAGAAGTGTTTGCTTTTTTCTCAGTGGAACAATTTCCACTTTGCAAAGACTGGTAGGTGGGGAGTAGTATCCAAGTTTACTATGAGTCATATGGATTGGTGGATGACTCGGTTTCATGGTTGTTAGAACCTAACTTGCACTGTTCTCATCTCTGTTTTTTTTTCTTTTTTTTTTTAAAGTGTATTTTGTGCGTGAACTCGAGAGAGAGGAGCCGGACTGCAGGAGTTGGGAGTAGGCAGACCCTCCCCCCGGAGGCAATCGCCATCCTTCTCCATGCCCCCGGTGGCAATGGCGGGTGTGAGGGGGGGCCTCCCACTCACCCCGCCCTACCTGCTCCACTTGGGAGCCCAACTGGGGCCCAACAGGACCCCATCGGGGCAGAGGGACTCCCCCTATGAGGGAGTGAGGGGGCCTGACCCACCAAGCCAGCCCCGTAAGTCCTTCGCCTCTCTTTTAGGAGACCGCATGGCCAAAGTGCGTGCGTATTATACCAATTTTTTGTGTGCGTGCAAGTGTGGTGGTTTTTGTGGGGGGGGGGGGGGTGGGCGTACTAAGCACAGGTGTACCTTGCATAGCACACCCACCGGGAGCCGGGCTGAGACCACCAAACTCAATTCACATGTAGCCGAGACCGGGTTCCGAACCCTTGGCTGCAGAGGTGAACGGCTTGTCAGCGCAGTGCCAATCACGTTGAGCCACCACAGCTCCTTCACTGTTCTCATCTCTGATTGCAGGGACTGAACACCATGCATATATGAGGTGGGATCTGGATTTGCATCAACATTAGAATGCCTCTCCCCAGTGCCTTTTTTTTTTTCTCTTTTTTTTTCTCTCTTCTAGTTCCCCCCCCACATACCTGGATTGTCATTTTCATATCTTTTTTATTTAATGTTTTTTTAATTTTATGGTGTTTTCTCTTATGTATATGAACATGGACATATGCACGTGTGTGTACATATATGTGCATATTATCACAACAAGGTATGTGAAAATTTAGTAGCATACACATGGATCACCCATCATGTATTGTAGCTGGTTCTCCTTTTTTTGTTAATTGCCTGCATTGAATTAAAACAATTAATGGGTGGAGCCTATGATCTTTAGAGCTACTATTTATTTCAAAGTTTTATGTCTGTAATGAGGTTATGACTAATGCCGCGTACACACGATCACTTTATGTGATGAAAAAAAACGACGTTTTCTGTGAAGTAAAAAACAACGTTTTTGAAACTTCATTTTTCAAAGACGATGTTGCCTACACACCATCGTTTTTTCACAATGCTCTAGCAAAGCGAGGTTACGTTCACCACTCTTTTCCATTGAAGCTTGCTTCATAACTAGCTTCTGGGCATGCGCGGGTTGAAAAACGTCGTTTTAAACAACGTTTTTTGCTACACACGGTGATTTTTTGTTGGAACAAAAAACGACGTTTTGAAAAACATAAGACATAAAACGAAGTTTTCCCCCACACACGGTCATTTAAATTGACATTTTTAAAAACGTCGTTTTTTTCATCACATAAAGTGATCGTGTGTACTCGGCATTAGGCCTTATAGGCTGAAATGTGTCAACTGTTTTCATCTGTGTTTGTTCACTGTGGCTTTTCAATAAAAGCGAAAATTTATTAAAGAGCAACTACCAGAGTGCGGATAATTTTGCCTACATTACTTTACTTAGCCAGCGACTGTGGATCGAGCACCTGGGAGCTCTGCTATCCATGTGTTGTATGGGTAGTAGCACTGACGTTTCTGTTTATACTTTAAACATTGTGCATATACCTCAGTCAATTTGGGTACTATCCTATCAGACTCTTCTGTGTTACACCTTAGTACACACGAGGAGATATATCCGATGAAAACGGTCCGACAGACCGATTGCATCGGATATGTCTACTGGAGATTTTGGTCTGATGTGTGGCGTCGTTTGTGACGCCGCCACGTCACCGAACCAGGAAGTAAAATACTTCCACGCATGCGTCGAATCCATTCCATTCCATCCATTTGATTTATGTCCGCTGGTTAGACGTACTAACCAGCGGACATGTCGGACATGTCGGACAGACGGGTTTCCAGCAGACAAGTTTTAAAGCATGCTTTAAAACTTGTCTGCTGGAAAAACCTGTCTGCTAGCCCGTACACACGGTCGGATATGTCCGCTGAAACTGGTCTGCGGACCAGTTTCAGCAGACAAGTTTGATCGTGTGTACGCAGCGAGTCCATCATGTTCTGATGGTTTATGAGTCTGGACAACCTCAGATGATTGATACTGATGAGTGCTGGGGAAAGGAAGGAGTTGTGCTATGCCAAGGGGAAACAGCACAGAATCATGAGATAGCAATGCTGGCACAGGAAGCGGTCATGTTTAATGGATGCTGAGGTATTGTCCAACTTGTCCTTAACAAAGTTAAAAATACTTGAGTGGTGCTGGTATCACATGTCTAGTGATGCACTGTATTCAGTAGACATGTGCATTCGTTTTCGTCTGAATGCATTTTGGCCCGAATTTCGGGTATTTTTGTTATGGTTTTAACAAACGAACGCACAGAATCCGAAAGACCCCACATAAAAAATGCTTTATTTTTGTTTTCGTTGCTACAACAGTTCGATATAGATAGGAGATTCGACATGACACTGACAATAGCAATCTGCGTCTATCGAACCTGTGGTCGAATGTGCCTAAACTTAACTCTATTAGTCCAAGATTATTGTACATAGAGAGGAAAGATTCGACATTATAGAGACAGTGTTGGGGTAGACCATCGACATGAACGACAAAGATTCGACGAAGCAGCGAAAAAAAGATACAAACGTTGAATCTGTCATTGAAGACTTATGGTGTCTGTCAAAAGTTCTAAGAAGATTTGACAAGCAGCTACACTGTACGACGCCGCAATCGTACATTTCTGGTCAAATGCTCGGCCCATAGGCTATAGAAGAATTCAAATGTTGGTTGACTAGTAATAATAATTTATAAATATAATTATTACTAGTGTCATACAACATTAGAATTCTTCTATAGCTTGTAGGCGGAACATTCGACCAGAAATGTACGATTGCGGCGTTGTACAGTTTAGCTGCTCTGTCTAATCTTCTTAGAACATTCGACAGACACCATAAGCCTTCAATGACAGATTGGACCTTGATTCAGATTTTTGGACAGATGCATTTATTTAATGAAACAAAATAAATAAAAAACGAATTTCAGGAGTAACTAAATTTATTTTTCGGACGAAAACTAAATTTGGAAACAAAATATTTCAGTGTGCACATGTCTACTATTCAGCATTAGGTTAAATTATACTAAGTGCAGTAGACTAACTTGGGGAGTCTTGTCCTTGGCATGGATATAGCAGGAACACCAGGACATACCCCTATTATCCCTAAGAAAAGGCTTTATATATCCTTGCACCTACTGAAACTTCCTTTTGAATTTGGGGCAGAGTTAAAATTTTGTTAGTTAGACTTTTGGCAACAACAATTTGTGAAGGGCATTATTAGAAGTAGTTTAAAAACCAGGGGGGTGGTACAAAAAGTAATAGCTGTGGGGAATGATCCGATAAAGATGGCTGATGTACATTTTTAGGTAGAGGCAGAGTAGGCTTTCCTAAATAAATGAGCTTTCGGGGATCACTTTGTGGTGAAAAGGGTAGGACCTGGCTGGACATACTGGGGTAGGGAATTCCAGAGGTTCTGGAGCAGTCCTGATATTAAGCATGGGAGGAGGTAACAAGGGAGCTGAAGATCAGGATGTCTTAGGAGTGGTGTGGATAATTTGGGTGATATATTGGGTTAAAAATAGACTTACCCAAGTATCACATGCATTAGAGGAAGAAGTGAAGGTTTCCAGGTAGGAAAGTTCATTCAGGTTCAGGTTCAAGCCGCAGCTTTCCTAAACTCCATTGTTCCTGTCTTAATTTGGGTAACTAGTGAGAGAACAATGTAAAGTAATGCACAAATTTAAGAGGACCCTGAATCAATATAAAGTTAGAGAAAAAGTATGTTATATTTTAGATTTTTGTTTTGTTTTATGGAGAAGCCTCTAATTTGGAGTAATAAAGTGCAGTCGTGTTTGACTGAATTCTAAATGTTTTTTGTTTTTTGGCAGTTGTTTTATTCTCTCCTTTTTAACCACTTGTGGACCCTGCACTGTATATATACATCATATTTTTAAAGATGGATATCTCGGTAACGGCAGCAGCGTCTAGCAATCTGCGTCTATCGAACCTGTGGTCGAATGTGCCTAAACTTAACTCTATTAGTCCAAGATTATTGTACATAGAGAGGAAAGATTCGACATTATAGAGACAGTGTTGGGGTAGACCATCGACATGAACGACAAAGATTCGACGAAGCAGCGAAAAAAAGATACAAACGTTGAATCTGTCATTGAAGACTTATGGTGTCTGTCAAAAGTTCTAAGAAGATTTGACAAGCAGCTACACTGTACGACGCCGCAATCGTACATTTCTGGTCAAATGCTCGGCCCATATGCTATAGAAGAATTCAAATGTTGGTTGACTAGTAATAATAATTTATAAATATAATTATTACTAGTGTCATACAACATTAGAATTCTTCTATAGCTTGTAGGCGGAACATTCGACCAGAAATGTACGATTGCGGCGTCGTACAGTTTAGCTGCTCTGTCTAATCTTCTTAGAACATTCGACAGACACCATAAGCCTTCAATGACAGATTGGACCTTGATTCAGATTTTTGGACAGATGTATTTATTTAATGAAACAAAATAAATAAAAAACGAATTTCAGGAGTAACTAAATTTATTTTTCGGACGAAAACTAAATTTGGAAACAAAATATTTCAGTGTGCACATGTCTACTATTCAGCATTAGGTTAAATTATACTAAGTGCAGTAAACTAACTTGGGGAGTCTTGTCCTTGGCATGGATATAGCAGGAACACCAGGACATACCCCCTATTATCCCTAAGAAAAGGCTTTATATATCCTTGCACCTACTGAAACTTCCTGTTGAATTTGGGGCAGAGTTAAAATTTTGTTAGTTAGACTTTTGGCAACAACAATTTGTGAAGGGCATTATTAGAAGTAGTTTAAAAACCAGGGGGGTGGTACAAAAAGTAATAGCTGTGGGGAATGATCCGATAAAGATGGCTGATGTACATTTTTAGGTAGAGGCAGAGTAGGCTTTCCTAAATAAATGAGCTTTCGGGGATCACTTTGTGGTGAAAAGGGTAGGACCTGGCTGGACATACTGGGGTAGGGAATTCCAGAGGTTCTGGAGCAGTCCTGATATTAAGCATGGGAGGAGGTAACAAGGGAGCTGAAGATCAGGATGTCTTAGGAGTGGTGTGGATAATTTGGGTGATATATTGGGTTAAAAATAGACTTACCCAAGTATCACATGCATTAGAGGAAGAAGTGAAGGTTTCCAGGTAGGAAAGTTCATTCAGGTTCAGGTTCAAGCCGCAGCTTTCCTAAACTCCATTGTTCCTGTCTTAATTTGGGTAACTAGTGAGAGAACAATGTAAAGTAATGCACAAATTTAAGAGGACCCTGAATCAATATAAAGTTAGAGAAAAAGTATGTTATATTTTAGATTTTTGTTTTGTTTTATGGAGAAGCCTCTAATTTGGAGTAATAAAGTGCAGTCGTGTTTGACTGAAATCTAAATGTTTTTTGTTTTTTGGCAGTTGTTTTATTCTCTCCTTTTTAACCACTTGTGGACCCTGCACTGTATATATACATCATATTTTTAAAGATGGATATCTCGGTAACGGCAGCAGCTGCTTGCCACAACCGAGATATCCATCTCTTCAGTGCAGGGTCCTGTACACGATAACGGCGGTCTCCGCGGCGGATTCGCTGCAAGATCGCCGTTATCGGTGGTGGGAGAGGTGCCCCCACGCCGCTTTCCCGTGCTCTCCGCCGCTTACCGTTGCTGTCGGTAGCGGCGGAGGCGATCATGTCTGTGCGGCTCCTCTGCTGGGCTACGAGTGAAGGAAAAATGTCCCTCACCCAACCCCATAGCAGCACTGGGCGGAAGTGACGTCAAAACGTCAGTCCCGCCCAGCGTCTTAAAGAGACATTTATTTTTTTCTGTTATTTGAAAAAATGACAGTCAAAAAATGTTTTTTCCTTTTAAGCCTGCATATGAGATCTGAGGTCTTTTTGACCCCAGATCTCATATTTAAGAGGACCTGTCATGCTTTTTTCTATTACAAGGGATGTTTACATTCCTTGTAATAGGAATAAAAGTGATCAATTATTATTATTTTTTTTTTCAGTGTAATTTTTTTTTAAATAAATAAAAATAAATAGGAAAACAAAATATTTTTTTTTTTAAAGCGCCCCGTCCCGACGAGCTCACGCGCAGAAGCGAACGCATACGCGAGTAGCGTATAAAACACAAGTGAGGTATTGCCGCGATTGTTAGAGCGAGAGCAATAATTCTAGCCCTAGACCTCCTCTGTATCTCAAAAATTGCAACCTATAAAAAATTTTAAACGTCACCTATCGAGATTTTTAAGCGTGACATGTTGGGTATCATTTTACTCAGCGTAACATTATCTTTCACAATATATAAAAAAATTGGGCCAAATTTATTGTTGTCTTATTTTTTAATTCAAAAAAGTGTATTTTTTCCTAAAAAAGTGCGCTTGCAAGACCGCTGCGCAAATACGGTGCGACAAAAAGTATTGCAATGACCACTATTTTATTCTCTAGGGCAGAGGTGGCAAACACAAGGCCCGCGGGCTGAATGCGGCCCTCCAGGCCATTTCATGCGGCCCTCGCACCTCTCCAGTCATCCTCCAGACCCTTACTTTCTGCTTTCAAGCAATGCATCCAACTTCTTCCCAGCAGCAGCATAAGGAAAGGGGGGTGCACTGTGATGTAAGGGAGAGTAGGGGACTCAACTTCTGATGGTGGGGGGGCTCTTGACATCTAATGTAAGGTGAGGGGATGCGCTGAACATCTAATCTTACAGATACAACTGGCCCTTTTGAGGGCAACCATAATGCTGAAACGATGAAATTGAGTTTGACACCCCTGCTCTAGGGTGTTCGAAAAAAAAAATATATATAATGTTTGGGGTTTTTAAGTAATTTTCTAGCAGAAAAAACTGTTTTAGTCTTGCAAACACCAAAACTGAAAAACACCTAAGGTCCTTAAGTGGTTAATATTTTTTTGTACTCAACTTGCAAATTTATAGTGACAGTGATCCTGTTAACCAGTTGATCACTAATGTGGGAGAGGAGTTATCTATTTTTATTGTTTTTCTCTTTATTATTTTTTTTTTGCTAAGTTGCTGCTGCAACAGCTGAAATGTATTATTTTTCAAGAATCGTTATAATAATTTTTTAGGACAGTTATGTAATTGTTTGTTTTTACGAATACAGATTCAATTCTTTTTGACATAAAGTGAAATGTGGGTGATAAACAGTCTTGGTTGAAGCAACATTAACCACTTCAGCCCCGGACCATATTGCTGGTCAAAGACCAGGCCACTTTTTGCGATTCGGCACTGCGTTGCTTTAACTGACAATTGCGCGATCGTGCAACATGGCTCCCAAACAAAATTGGCGTCCTTTTTTTCCCCACAAATAGAGCTTTCTTTTGGTGGTATTTGATTACCTCTGCGGTTTTTAGTTTTTGTGCTATAAACAAAAATAGAGTGACAATTTGGAAAAAAAATTATATTTTTTACTTTTCGCCTTTGATTGGTTTGCGCAAAAGTTATAGCGTTTACAAAATAGGGGATAGTTTTATGGCATTTTTATAAACAAAATGTTACTAGTAATGGCAGCGACCAGCGATTTTATCGGTACTGCGACATTATGGCCGACACTTTGGACACTTTTGACACATTTTTGGGACCAATGGCATTTTTATTGCGATCAGTGCTCTAAAAATGCATTGATTACTGGCAGGAAAGGGGCTAACACTAGGGGGCGAGGAAGGGGTTAAGTATGTTCCCTGGGTGTGTTCTTACTGAAGGAGGGGTAGACTGACTTGGGGAAATGACTGATCGCTGTTCATACATTGTATGAACAGACAATCAGACATTTCTCCCCCTGACAGAACCGGGAGCTGTGTGTTTACACACACAGCTACCGGTTCTCGCTCTGTAACCCGCTATCGCGGGTGCCCTGGGGTGATTGCGCCCACCGGCACGCGCGTCGGCATCAGGGGCGAGCGGAGGGCGTGCGCACGTCCCTATTGGCTGCTCGCCGAGATGACGTAGATCTACGTTAACTCGTCCAGCAGAACCGGCGGCTGGTCGGCAGGCGGTTAAAAGGGGTTGTAAACCCTCATGGTTTTTCACCTTAATGCATTCTATAAAACGGACAGGCAGGACTCGGGAGCGCGCCCGCACGGGTGTCCACCGAAGGAGAGCGCTTCTCCAATGTGGGCACTCGATGCGCGAGCTACTAGTGCCACTGAGGGACCCCAGAAGAGGAGGATTGGGGCCACTCTGTGCAAAACTATCTGCACAGTGGAGGCAAGTATGACATGTTTGTCAATTTAAAAAAAAGCGATGTTTTAGTAAGCTTTTAAACCTGTATGTTTTTAATTGTTTGATTATTTTTTTTACTCTCCTTTCTCTTTTTTACTTTCTTTGTTTCATATTCTTATCTTAAATTACTTTAACCACTTCAGACCCGCGCTATTGACAGAATACGTCAACAGCGCGGACCTGAGGCGCCAACTTGACGTCTTTGTACGTGATTTGTGTGCATTAACCAGTGGCGCGCGGCGGGTAAACACTGTCCCGCCGCATCGCTGGGGATCCGATGCATGTACCTGGCGGCCGCGATGTCCGTCGGGTACATGCGATCGGTGTAAACACAGAGCTCCACGTGCTGTCAGCGGAGAGGAGACCGATCTGTGTCTCTTAACATAGGGACACAGCATCAGTCACCCCCCTCCCCCCACAGATAGAACACACCCAGGCAATACATTTAACCCCTTCCTCACCCCCTAGTGTTAACCCCTTCCCTGCCAGTCACATTTATACAGTAATTAGTGCATTTTTATATCACTGATCGCTGTATAAATGTGAATGGTCCCAAATTTGTGTCAAAAGTGTCCGATATGTCAGCCGCAATATCGCAGTCGCAATAAAAATCGCAGATCGCCGCCATTACTAGTAAAAAAAAATAATAATAAAAAAAATCATAATTCTGTTCCTCATTTTGTAGGCGCTATAACTTTTGCGCAAACCAGTCGCTTATTGCGATTTTTAATTTTTTTGTTTCAAAAATACGTCGAAAAATACGTATCGGCCTTAACTGTGAAAAAAAAAAGTTTAAAAAAAAAAAAAAATGGAATATTTATTATAGCAACAAGTAAAAAATATATATATTTTTTTTAAATTGACGCTCTTTTTTTGTTTATAGCGCAAAAAATAAAAACCGCAGAAGTGATCAAATACCACCAAAATAAAGCTCTATTTGTGGCGAAAAAAGGACGCCAATTTTGTTTGGGAGCCACGTCGCACGACCGCGCAAATGTCAGTTAAAGCGACGCAGTGCCGGAAGCTGAAATTTCGCCTGGGAGCGAAGGGGGTTTATGTGCCCAGTAATGAAGTGGTTAAGTGACGTTACCAGTCCATTAGCTGGTCACTTTCTTCTACATCTTTAAAAGTAAATGTATTCATCTTCTGTAACTTTTTTTTGAATATCAGAGATGAGCTGTGAATTGTAAGGCTTTGGCGTTCTTATCAGACTCAGCTTTACGAGTCTGGTGGGGATCCACAGGCTTATAATGGTTTTCTGAGACAGAGACATACAAGTACCATATTTCGCAACCGTTGAATCCAGGGTACCCCTGGACATCCAGGTCTAATTTCTTATTGTAATTTGACATCCCTCAGTCTGCCTATTCTTTTTGCCTGAGCGCCATCAGCAGGTGTGATGAACCCAGGGACCCTGCGACCTGGCAATAGCATGCATCGTTGACTATCCCTATCTTCATAGGCTCTGGTAGATACTGGCTGTTGCTCAGACTCCGCATTCTGTAGGGATCCCACTTTACCCATCCACATTATAACCAATATGAGTATTTAGTCTTCATGGCCAAACCGCTGCTCATGTCTGGAATTCCTCCAATAACTGTACACTGGCATTCTGCCTTTTCTTTTTGTATTCATGCATGACTGTCCGGAGGCCCTCCCTACCACCACCTGAAGAAGCAACAACAACCACCATGCTATAACTTTAGACAAAGGTGCAACGACTACTTTCCTTAACCATGTTGAAAAGTGCCATCTTGCGGTCCGATCCAATCTTTGCAAACATCACACAGCAATCCCAATATATAGGACTAAAAGATGCCAGGATTCCGCCATCGATGTTGGAGTTCCGCTCTTCCAAGGCAGAGGGGTGAAGAAAGATTGCAGCATAGGCTCGTGGTCCGGATGTGAAGTCTCAAAGGCACCAGAACTTTTGATCGCTCAGTCTCAAGTATATCTTGATATGCTCATCAGAACAGATACTGTAAAAAGTTTTGCCGTGCTCAAGAAAAGAAGAGGAGGCAGCAGTGGTGGTGCTTGGGGGGTTGGGCCTTCTGGGCTCAGCGGGATTAAAAAAGGGGGAAAAAAAAGGCTTTTATTTACAGACAAACCAAAATAAGGCTTTGCTCAGCACACAGGAAAAACTATAACACAAAAGTCTGCTTAGCTTCGGCATCAAGTAAAAGTCAACCTGTCTTCAGCACAAAAATAAGTCAAAGCAAAAACACATAGGGCCAGATTCAGGTAGATGGGCGCATCTTTAATCTGGAGTAACATTTCTCATTTACGTTACTCTGGCGAAATTTTAGGAGCAAGTGCTGTTATTCATGAAGCACTTGCTCCTAAAGTTGCGGCAGCGTATCGAAAATGAGCCGGCGTTATTCAAATTGGGCGGGTACGGGGCGTGTATTATTAAAACTATGCGCGATCCCGCGGCGAACGTACTGCGCATGCCTCGACTGTCAATGCATCCCAGTGCGCATGCTCACAACTTCCGTCGGCACCACTTCCTTGGAAACAACAGCGCAATGTGTTCCGTTGGACGTTTAAATGCGCCCGTAGATGCGCCATTCCGGCACTAAAGTATATCCTGTTCCCCCTCCCCGCAGTGAAGTTACTTTTGTTCTGAGATGGCTGCTCCCGTTCCCCGCAAACACAGGAGAAAGCTGAACTTTAAAAACCAGGAGCTGTCAGCCATCATCTCGGCTATGGAGACCTATGATGTCTTCCTCCATGGCTGTAAAAGTTGACAGACAAGCAGGGACAGAGGTGTTGTCCTGCAAGTGGGGGTACTCAGCTAGCTCTTATCGTCGGTAACGCTGCTGTAGCTGCTCTCCTGCTGACCTGTGGCCGTCTGGAGTAAAGATAAAGCAGCTATTTGTAGAAATAACTTTGCGCCAGACGGACGAGATACGCGCGGCGCATGTAGCCAGCGTATGGTACTAATCCGTTCGCGAATCGGGAAATCTCCCTCATTTGCATATTTGCAGGGGAAATCAATAGGCGTGACTGATGCGCCAAGCGAAATTATGCGCTGACGAGACTCTGGCGTCGGAAAGTTAAGCCGATCGGAAATGGCCCGTTTTCTGTCGCATCTAGTTTGGTGGGTACGGCCACATAGATACGACGGCGCATCTTCACAGTTACGCGGCGCATATCGAAATACTCCAGCGCAAGTCTTGCTGAATCTGGCCCATACAGTTTGTTTGTAGATGGGTCTTCGCCCCCGAATTTTAAAAGTCCTCACTGTATTCTTAACAGCTCCCAGCAGACTCCCAGCTCATCTTCACAGGTGCAAACCCCATACTCCTCTGCACACCTCTAGCTCCACTTCCTGTTTTATGAGCTTTTCTCTGGAAGTGTTAACTCCCTGTGTGCTGACTCCCAGTGGTCAAGGGTGGAGGCTCTTTCCCACCCAAATAGCACTTTAGAGCCTCCGTAATTCTGGGCCGCAAATGACTCTATCAAGACAGAGAGGACTGCGAGCCAGTCCTCTCTGGATTAACTCTTACGCCGGGAATCCCTCACCTATTTTGGGTGACCCCCTGAACACTCTCACAGCTCTTTAAAGGGACCATAGCCCAAATAGTGGTGCTGTATAGCACCCGTCCAGGACCCAACCCTGGCGTCCTGTACAGTGGGTGGGAGTAAATGGCTATAGGGCTGGATTCTTTTGCAAGCTTATATAAAACAAAACGCAAGACCCCCAACTGTTTTTCTGTGTACCTCTTTCTGAAATTGTCTTTGTCCATTGGCAACACTGTATTTGTAACATCACTGCTTTTAAGGTTTCACCAGTCAGGTTATATCTGGTTATAATTAATTATTCAAACGTTTCTTCTTTATTTTTAGCATTTGGTATTGATTTTATTGGTAATAGCAAATTTGTTTCAATTTAATGACCACCAATGTAGGGGGATCATTTTTCATTGACATAAAGTGCAAGGGGTCTCTTCTTTACCGAGTGCAAATGTCAGCAGCCACATGTCCAGCAATTGCCACTGTAGGGGGAACAGTTTTCCACTCTCCACTAGTGTAAGAGGACACTACAATTTCTGTGTTTCTTTTATGGCCAGTATTATTATAAATTAATCAGGATTATTATTGACTTATATATAGAAAAGAGAAGAGGGGAGGTGTTCTCTAGTCCTAAAACCATTCCTGTTCTTAGCAGACAATTCTGCTAATGTTACTGGCAGGATTAACAGGTAAAAAGAAACCTGAAAAAATAAATTAAACAAATGCAGCAACCATATCCATTAAGGTTGCTACAATAGATTTGTAATTGGGTTATGATACCGTTTAATATTTTATTTTCCTTCTGAAATCTGAAAAAAAAACCGTTGTGACTTTAAAGAGTTATTACATGCATTATTTAAACTAAAGTACCGCACTACAGTGGATGCCAAATACTTAAAGCGGAGTTCCACCCAAAAGTGGAACTTCCGCTTAAACCACTCCTTGCCCCCTTACATGCCACATTTGGCATGTCATTTTTTTGGGGGGGGGGGAGTGGGGGCTTCAGTAGGAGTTGGACTTCCTGTCCCACTTCTACCCAGGGACCACTTCGGCGATACATCATATCGCCTACGGCGGTCCCTCCCTGTAGGCGATCGCCTGAGAAACGTGACAGATCCCAGGCGATTGTCCGACCACCCACAGAGCGTAGTGCCACTCGCGAATGCACAGTGAGTGCCCGGCCGTGAAGCCGAAAGTGCATGAAGACGGTGGCTGGAGAGGGGGGAGAGGAGCTGAGCTCCTGCCGGCATGTCGCTGGACCGTGGAGCAGGTGAGTGTATGTTTATTAAAAGCCAGCAGCTACACTTTTTGTAGCTGTTGACTTTTAATAAACATAAAAAAGCCTGGAACCCCCCTTTAAAGCGGAAGCAAAGCCGCTGACTTTTTTTTCTACACCTGTAAGGCCGCGTACACACGATCAAACATATCTGCTGAAACTGGTCCGCAGACCAGTTCCAGCGGACATATCCGATCGTGTGTACGGGCTAGCAGACAGGTTTCCAGCAGACAAAAGTTTTAAAGCATGCTTTAAAACTTGTATGCTGGAAATCGGTTTGTCGGATATGTCCGCTGGTTAGTACGCCTAACCAGCGGACCGAAATCTTTTACTTCCTGGTTTGGTGACTTGGCGGCGTCAACGTCACCGCCACGTCACCGCGCTGTCTGTCCACGGGGATTTTGGTTTGATCGTGTGTAGACACATCAAACCAAAACATCCCAGGAGACATGTCCGATTAAAACGGTATGTCGGACCGTTTTCATTGGATATGTCTCCGCAAGTGCACCGCATACTAGCTCATTATGAAATACTTGCCTTAGAACGAGGCGTCAGTGTCCCTCCCGATCGACGCCGAGGCAGCAGCCGAGCGTAAGCTAGTAAAGGTTTAGGAGATTTATTTTTACCTACAGGTAAACCTTATTATAGGCTTACCTGTAGGTGAAAGTAAAAAAAAATACTTTAAAACCGCTTTAATATTGACAGGGTAAGTGAAAAAATTTCCATTACTGCAGTATGTTTATTACCAGTAACAGGGGGTAATGCTGTCAGTAGCCTGTCATTCAATCTATGCAAATTTATTGTCAAATAAAAAGTAACACTGCCCACACAGAATTCAATACCTTCCTTAATTAATATTGTTATAAGCAATCAATAGAGCTGTGGTGTGTGAATTACCTATCCAAATGCTTCTGCGGTAAACAATAAGGGCTAAACAGTCACTCTGTTGCACATAGAGAGAGCAGAGGTTATTCAAACCAAGGAAGGGAAAATTAATAGCCAAGCATCACCAAAGTAATCGCGTATCAGTCATGGGGATTTAACAAGAAAGTCTTAGATATAAATATCATTCTGGAATGACCTTGCAATAATCATCTTTGCTAATCCTGTGATATTATTTCTTATTTTTTATGCTCATGTGAAAGGTTATTTTTACGATTCTAATGCAGCAGTAGCAATAGACAAATTGAAACAGTCTTATATATCCCCGCTTTGGTCCTGAGTTAGGCAGGGTATACATGTATTGTTTTTTTTCATTCAACCACCGGGTTGAACAAAACAAAACCTCACAGATCACTGTATCAACACAACGATGCGTGATGCAGGGATCTCTCACACTGAACTACTGTATTCTGACAGGGGGGACTCCCCTTGGCAGAATAGCGCTGATTGTAAAAAGTAAATCAAGGATGCAAAAATTCAAAATGAATGACAGATTGCAAAAGATAGTAGGACAAACCCCCAAAAATTCTTTAAATATATTAATAGTAAAAAGGTCAAGTCTGAGCATGTAGGCCCTTTACAAAATAATCTAGAGTGTGTGACTGAGGACATAGAGAAGGCAAATGTATTAAATGCTTTCTTCAGCTCTGTGTATACAATGGAGTATGGGGGAGCTCATGTCCATAATGGGGGTGGGAGTGACACAGCCCCAAATCCACAATGGCTCAAAAGTGATATGGTCCAGAAATATTTAGACAGAATAAAGGTGGATAAAGCACCTGGACCAGATGGCATCCACCCACGGATCCTAAAAGAATTGAGCTCTGAAATTTCAAAGCCACTGTATCTAATATTTAATATTTAGGGACTCATTAATGACAGGAATTGGCGTAGAGCCAATGTGGTGCCTATATTTAAAAAGGGAACAAAGTCTTTACCAAGTAACTATAGACCTGTTAGTTTAACTTCTATAGTTGGGAAGATACTGGAACGTTTAATAAAAGACCACATGGATGAGTTCTTGCTGGAAACAAACTATTTAAGCAGCAGACAGCATGGATTCATGAAAGACAGAAGTTGTCAGACAAACCTGATTTCCTTTTATGAAGAGGCAAGTAAAACCCTGGACAGAGGCGTGGCAGTGGACATGGTATACTTGGATTTTTGCAAAAGCGTTCGATACAGTTCCCCACACACGGCTCATGTGTAAGGTAAGGTCTACAGGATTAGATGTATCAGTTTGTAAATGGATAGAAAACTGGCTGAAAGACAGGATTCAGAGAGTTGTGGTTAATGATTCTTACTCTGAATGGTCCAAGGTTAGCAGCGGTGTACCCCAAGGTTCAGTGCTGGGACCCTTACTTTTCAATATATTTATAAATGATATTGGGTCTGAGATCCAAAGTAACATTTCTGTCTTTGCAGATGACACCAAGCTATGCAGTGGAATAACGTCCTTGCAGGATGTCTCCAATTTACATGCCGACCTCAATGCTCTGTCTAATTGGGCGACTATGTGGCAGATGAGGTTTAATGTTGATAAATGTAAAGTTATGCACTTGGGGGCTAAGAATATGCATGCATCATACATGCTAGGGGGAGTTCAACTGGGGGGATCTGTAGTGGAGAAGGATCTGGGGGTTTTAGTTGATCATAAGCTCAATAATGGCATGCAATGCCAAGCTGCGGTTTCCAAAGCGAGCAAAGTCCTTTCTTGTATTAAGAGAGGTATGGACTACAGAGAGAGAGATATAATTTTGCCCCTGTACAAATCATTAGTAAGACCTCATCTGGAATATGCAGTCGAGTTTTGGGCACCAGTTCTCAAAAAGGATATCGGAGAACTGGAGAAAGTGCAGAGAAGGGCAACTAAACTGATAAGAGGCATGGAGGAGCTCAGCTATGAGGAAAGATTAGAAAAACTGAATTTATTCACTCTTGAGAAGAGGAGAATAAGGGGGGATATGATCAACATGTACAAATATATAAGAGGTCCATATAGTGAACTTGGTGTTGAGTTATTCACTTTAAGGTCAACACTGAGGACAAGGGGGCACTCTTTACGTCTGGAGGAAAAGAGATTTCACCTCCAAATACGGAAAGGTTTCTTCACAGTAAGAGCTGTGAAAATGTGGAACAGACTCCCTCCAGAGGTGGTTCTGGCCAGCTCAGTAGATTGCTTTAAGAAGGGCCTGGATTCTTTCCTAAATGCACATAATATAACTGAGTACTAAGTTTTGTAGGTAAAGTTGATCCGGGGTAAATCCGATTGCCTCTCGGGGGATCAGGAAGGAATTTTTTCCCCTCCTGTAGCAAATTGGATCATGCTCTGCTGTTTTTTTTTGCCTTCCTCTGGATCAACTGTGGGTATGGAGTTGGGTGTATGGGATGTACTGTGTTTTATTTTGTTTGTTTTTTTGTTTTTTTTATGGTTGAACTGGATGGACTTGTGTCTTTTTTCAACCTGACTAACTATGAATGCTGGTTTTCCAGCATGACTATTCCTCATAGCAGCTTCTGTTGAACAGACAGCGTTACACACAGGCCAACCAGACAGCTTTTGGTATGTAGCTGGGTCATCCTGTCAGAGTCTAATGACAAGCCATCCCTGCTGGAACTTTATTCTTGCTTGTAAATATGTATGTAGCACTGACCCCCGCAGGAGCTGCTGATTAAATTTTGGGCCTGCACTCTAACTACAACCCCAATGATAAGGCTCAGTCCCCTTTACACAGCTGTGGTGCAATACAATACAATACTGTACAATGTGATACCAGATACCTGTTTGTAACTTCAGGATCCACGAGCGGCACCTAGAGTGAATAAAGCAATACGCCACAACCCTGGTATGCTTAAACAGTAGTATTCTTTTACTGTTGATAATTGGCAAGTAAAGAAACACCAGTACATAAACTGTGCTATCCTCCTAACATGGGATGAGAGCACAATTAAAATTAAATCTATACAGCAATCAAATGGCAAACAGTATACCTGCAGGTATATGAATAAGAAAATAAAACTAAGCCTAGGAGCTCCCCCTACTTTGTAAGGTAACCGTGAGATCTCACAAAAAAAACAAAACAGTCAGTTCTTGATCTTCTTTCTTCGCTAGCTAATAATGTTTCCCAAGTAATTTGTAATCCAAACAAAACGAGTAAACTTCCTGAAAAAGAAATGTCTCCGCAATGAGTGGGTTAACTGCCTTGGCCTTCTGGAGAGCGTCCCGAACAACTAGGCCTTCAACCTTCCTAAAGGCAACCCCTCCGCTTCTTCTTGGAAGTATGTAGTGAGGCCTGTGTGTTAGTCTAATGGCGTGTGAGGCATGACAAACTGTGGGCCGTAACCCACTCACCTAATTGGACACAGGCTCCGTACAGTCTCGCGACCTCCTCCCGTGGCTCCGTCTGCTGGATCAAACACCAGGCCAACTCTGCTGGGGGACTCCCGTCCTCCGATGCTCAATGGAAATGTCCGTGGGCCTTGCTGTTCGGTCCCGTCTCCTCACAGATCCTCTCCGGCTGCCCATGCGGTTCCAAAGGGACCTAAGATGGCTGCTCCCACTCCTTATATAGCAAATCCCAGCATGCACTGCGCAAGAAATTGTTCCTGGGTCTTTGATCAACTTCCTATTTACAAAGGTCAAATCTGAGAACCAATAGTCTTTCTTCAATATTTATCAGATAGTGGAACCCTTCTTGCATTAACAACAATTGGCCACTAGATGGCTCCAAACACTCAACAATCTCAATGTCCATGAATGCCATTTAGGGAATGCAATATACACATTTATGTACTATATATATACATCAGCGCTACACACTCCCCCTACTTTGTCTCTTTTGGTCCCCCAAAGAGGTCCAAATTGCTAATCCTATCTTGCATTCTAGTTTCTATACGTTCACACAAAACGGACAGAGGAGCTTCCCACCAATTGTCATACAGTGGGAAGCTATCCTGTGCACCCACAGCTGATACTACCATGTCTGGTACAGATGTGTCAAGGGGTGAGCTGGGGCTGTCCCTTACTAAATCAAGAGTAGAGGGACTAGGCAGTTCAAAGTTTCTTCTGCTCACAAACTGTGAGGCTTCAGAGCATTCGCCCAATGTGTCATAAGTCAGTCTGCGTGGTAGGCGAATGTCTCTCTTTGCTCTGGGCACTTTTGGAGTGTCCATTCCTTCTGGGCCAAGGTCATCATTCCGTTCAATGCTTAAGGGTGGGGAATGAATGGAAGCACTGGGCTCTCCTACAGAGTGAGTGGTCGGCACAAATTCCGGGGCCTCTGCCCTAAGAGTTCCATTATCATCCTCCTCTACCTCCGAAAGGACATCAGCATCTGTTTCTGAATCTTCAGGAAGCCACAGCCAGCTCATCTCCACTCCCTCATCCTCATCTATAGAAGGTGCAGGTTGGGACCTGGTTATTGGTCTACACACATCAGTGGGTGTAGATTCCTTCTCTGTGCTTGTCCTGACTGCCTCAGTGAGAGGTAAGAGGTGATTCCGGTGCCATGTTTTTACCGGCCCAGTTTTTCCTTCTGGCTTGATCTCATACACTGGGAGCCCTGGAAGTTTCCTGCACACAACAAATGGCTGTGATTTCCAGCGATCAGCCAACTTGTGTTTGCCTGGAATGCCTAAGTTCCTCAACAAGACCCGGTCACCTGGCTGAAGATCCTGGACTCTCACTTTCAGGTCAAAGTTCCTCTTGTTCCTCTCCCCCCTGGAATCCGAGGTGGCGTGAGCCTGCTCGTAAGCTGTCTTCAGGCTCCGCCGTAGTCTGTCCACATACCCTTTATGGGAGGCCTCGGAGGTGTGGTCCAAGGAGGAACCAAACGCCAGGTCCACTGGCAATCTTGCTTCACGGCCAAACATCAGTCGGTACGGGGAATATCCAGTGGCATCACTTTTGGTACTATTATAGGCATGGACTAATGCAGCAATGTGTTTACTCCAGTGAGGTTTTTGCTCGGCAGTCAAGGTCCCCAACATGTTCAAGAGAGTCCTGTTGAACCTTTCCGGTTGGGGGTCCCCTTGTGGGTGGTAAGGAGTAGTCCTGGACTTTTGTATGCCTAACAGATCCAACAGCCTTTTGATTAGTCTGCTCTCAAAGTCCCTTCCTTGGTCTGAATGTATGTGTTGAGGCAGGCCATAGTGTACGAAGAACTTTTCCACGAGAGTCTTTGCTACTGTGGTTGCTTGCTGATCCCTAGTAGGGAAAGCTTGAGCATAACGGGTGAAGTGATCTGTCACCACTAAGATGTCACCTTGCCCACTCAGATCGGATTCCAGACAAAGAAAGTCTATGCAAACCAGGTCCATTGGGCCCTGACTCTCTAAATGGCCCATTGGGGCAGCCCTCTGGGGCAATGTCTTCCGTTGGATGCATCTGAGGCAGGAGTGACAGTAGCTCTCCACTTCTTTTCTCATGTGAGGCCAGTAGAACCTATCCCTTACTAGTTGGAGAGTTCTCTCGGCTCCCAAGTGTCCATGGTGATCATGTAAAGCAATCAGTACCGTCTCTCTGTGCTTTTCAGGCAAGAGTAACTGCCACCTTGCTTCTGGATCATCAGAGGGGCCCCTTCGGTAGACCACCCCTTGCTGCAGCTGCAAATGATCCCATTCTCTCAATAACACCTGGGCTTCCCTCTCAGGACTCTTCCGCAGTACATCAGGCTGTCGACATTCCAATGCTTCAAGCACCAGCCCACACAGTGGATCTTCCTGCTGATCTCTCCTGAGATCCTTCCTGGATAACTTGGGTAGGCCCTCCTGTGTGACCTGGGAGACGTTAGAGTAGCACCTGGGTACTGCCGCTGAGGATACTCCTACTTCTTCAGCTCTGGCTCCACCTCTCTGGTACTGACTTGTGCCCTCCCATAGGGCCCTCACTCCTTCTGGAGTAAGCTGGGTCCATTCTTCCAAGGGGTCATGGGGTCTTCTTGACAGGGCATCCGCATCTCGGTTACCAACTCCTGGTCTGTACTTCAGGCTGAAGGTAAAGGCTGAGAGAGCAGCTAACCACCTGTGACCGGTGGCATCCAGCTTTGCAGTGGTGAGTAGATATGTGAGGGGGTTGTTGTCCGTCTTGACCACAAATTCAGCCCCGTAAAGGTAGTCCTTCAACTTGTCCACCACTGCCCATTTTAAAGCCAGAAATTCAAGCTTGTGAGTTGGATAGTTTCTTTCAGCAGGGGTCAGACTTCTACTCACATAGGCAACTGGCCGTAAGTGCTCTTCATGCTCCTGGTAAAGCACTCCCCCCAGCCCGTCGCGGCTGGCATCCACATGTAACTCATATGGTTTGGCAGGGTCTGCATAGGCCAACACTGGGGCAGTAGTAAGACTCCACTTCAGCCTCCTGCAGGCCTCTTCACATTCTGGAGTCCACTGATCCTGGATGGACTCTTTCTTCCTTCTAGACCCCTCTTTAGGCTTTTTCGGCTGACCCGCACTTTCACCAGCTTCTTCCTGCTTCTTTAAGAGTTCAGTGAGTGGGTGGGCTATTTTTGCGAATCCCTCTACGAATCTTCGGTAGTATGAGCAGAAACCCAAGAATGACCTGAGCTCAGTTACGTTGGTGGGCCTGGGCCAGGAAGTGACAGCTTCTAGTTTCTTGGGATCAGTTGCCACTCCTTCTTCAGACACAATGTGTCCCAGGTAACTCACCGAGGGTTGGTAGAACTGGCACTTCTCCATAGAGAGTTTCAGGCCTTCATCATGAAGTCTCTTCAAGACCTTCTCAAGGCGTTCTTCATGTTCCTCCAACGTCCTCCCAAAGACTATGACATCATCCAGGTATACCAGAACTTCAAGGAGATTCATGTCACCCACTGTCTTCTCCATCAACCTCTGGAAAGTTGCTGGGGCCCCAGTCAGGCCTTGCGGCATCCGGTTGAACTCAAAGAACCCAACTGGGGTGATGAAAGCGGTTTTTTCCTTGTCTTCAGGGCACATAGGAATCTGGTAATACCCACTCTTCAGGTCCAGTACGCTGAACCACTTTGCTCCTGACAGACTCTGTAAGGCATCCTCAATTCGGGGTGTGGTGTACTGGTCTGGGATGGTCCTCCGATTCAGGGTCCTGTAGTCAATGCACAGGCGTAGGGACCCATTCTTCTTCCTGACCACTACTATAGGGGAGGCGTAGGGACTCCTGGACTCTCGGATAATGCCCGTCCTCTTAAGTTCAGCCAATTGTTCCCTCAAGTCTTCCAGATCTCCTAGGGGGATCCGCCGGACCCTTTCCCGAAATGGCTTGTCTTCCTCCAGACGAATTCGATGGGTGGCACTCTTTGCCAATCCTACGTCAAATTCACTTTTCGAGAAGGCTGCTCTCCATCTCAGCAGTTGGGCTTTGGCCCTTTCCCGCCATGCAGGAGTAAGAGGCGTATTTTTTGGGCTGAACTCTTCTTCAGGGATTTCTGGGGCTGACCCTCCTTTCAAACCTCCTGGTTCGACTGGAACAGCCGGACTGACCTGTCCCAACAGTAGCCTGGCTGGCACTCTCACTGGCACTGTCGCTGTGTTGCGGACACTGACTGGAACTTTGCCGTGAGTTCTCTCCAATACTCTGGTGGGCAACACTTCATTGATGAGTTCTAGTCCGTTTCTCCCCTCTTTGCGGTTTTCCAGGACAATGAAAGGGCCTGGTTTCTTCCAGCTCAATTTGACCGAGGCTTTTAGGCAGATTACTTCACCCGGCTGGACTATTTTCTCTCCTTTGTTCAGCAGCCAGATTTTTCCCACTCCCTCTTCAGGAGCCTTCTCCTCCTGTATAAGGTCTCGGTATGTCTGAGCCAACATGGGATGTATTTCAGTGGGGCGGGTATCCTTCTTAATTACCAGCGGTGCAAGTAGTCTCCTCACTAAGTCAGTGTTTGTCCCAATGATAAGAGAGCTCTTGTCAGCTCCTGGAGGACGAGGACACACTATGGCCAATGTGTCAAAGGTCTCCGTCTCTCCCACTGTACTTGGGTCGAAGGTGAGTCTGACTGGCAGGTAACCATCATATGGAAAGTTCTGAGTGCCCAAACCCCATATCTCCAACTCCTCCAATTTCCGTAGTGGCAGGTGCTTGAGATGCTTGTCATAGAAGTCCCTGTATAATAAGGTTACTTGGGCTCCAGTATCCAGCAGGGCTTTTGTGTAGATCCCTTCCACTTGGATGGGGACAATTGGGGAAGGTCCCACCAGCTTGGGAGGAAATCCACTGGTAGCTGTACCCTTAGCCTGCTTTGTGGCTCGGACTTTGGCCTTTGAGGGCCTCTTTTTCTTCTGCCCCGCCTTGTTGGTGGCTCCAGTGGGCCGTGGCACGTGAGTCGGTGTGGAGTTCGCTACTGCACCCGGGCGCCCAGTTGACTCCTTCACTGGGGCCCTCTGAAGTTTCCCTCCGACTGATGTGGGTTTTCCTCGGGTAGTGGGCTGGGGCACACTCGCCTGAAATGTCCCATCCCTCCGCATTTGAAACAGACTCTTTGTGTTTGTTTCGGAGGGCTGGTAATGGTGGTAGCTTTTGGGACCTTCCTTGGCATAACTCCTTCTGCCTTTAGTTTCACCAGCTCAGTCATCATCATGGCCATCATCTCCCGTATCTCCTTCTGGGTCTGCATAAGCCTCTCCAGCTCCGTCTGACTCGCGGGTGGGTGGTGTACAGATGAAAACCGTGATCCCTGGTCAACGGTTGCCACCAGCACATTCAACTCCTGGGTGTCTGGGGGGACACCTACCTGCTGTATTTTAGCACTTGTGGTGTTTGAAGCTTGAAGCTTTCTCTGTTTCTGGTCTCTCTCAATCTCCATCTTATCCACTTCGTTCACTTTTTCAAGAAGGACCTCGTCTGGAGTTAAGGGATCTTCCAAGTACTGCTTCAAGTGGAGCTTGACATAGTCGCTCCTCAGCCCCGTGGTCACAGATCTCCGGAATTTCTTCTGTACCAGCTCAGCTCCAAATTGTTCCCCGCTCCCTCTCTCTCCTGAGGTAAACAGCAGGCGGTCCTTGAGTTCAATGGCCCGAAACAGAAAGTTCTGAGGAGTCTCTTTACTGTCCTGTGCAATATTTATCAGTTGGTGGAATAGCTCTGTGGCATCTTCCTCCTCATAGTAACTTTTTAGAATCCTCTTAAGCTGGTTCAAAGTCAAATCACTCTTTCTCTCTAACATGCCCCTAACACTTGAGCCTGGGCTGATGGCGTGGATCACAGCCTCTCTGATTTCCGATTCCAGATATCCTTTTTGTAGCCCCAGCTCTATTTGGTGTAGGAGGCCGGTGTAAGACAGTTTGCCCTTCTGTCCCTTTTCTCCTATCTGGCCATCAATGCGGAAATCCTTCCTAATAGTTACTTCTTGCAGATAGCCCCTGCTGCGTCTTCTTGGCTCCCTCCTTGGGTTTGGTGTCATCTGGCCAGCTCTCTTGTCTTCTGAGCCGACGCGCAGTCCATCCATGCGATCTGCTATGATGCTGGATGTCTCCTGAAACTTTTCCTGTATTTCACGGTATTGTCGCTGTAACTCAGCCAGTTGTTGTTCCGCCTGCCGCTGGGCGGCGGCTCCTGCGTTCCTGTCTAGGGGTTCTAACTGCTTTTTGCAGGGGTGTGTCAGGTGAAACACTGTCTTCTCGGACAATTTTATGGTGGCACCGTGGAAATTTTCAGGAACACCCCGTCCCCACTCTATCAGGGCATAGGTGCAATCAGTCCCAAAGCTTCTTCTCCCAGTAGCTCCCTGGGAGTTCAATGGCCACGCTTGCTTCTGAGCGTGTCCCTTCTGCTTCGCACCAACGGACTACTGTGATGGGGTCCATGGTGACCTCAAGGGGGGGGGTGGGTTTCTTGTAGAGTGACAGGATCCCGGACGAGCCCCCACGTGTAGCACTGACCCCCGCAGGAGCTGCTGATTAAATTTTGGGCCTGCACTCTAACTACAACCCCAATGATAAGGCTCAGTCCCCTTTACACAGCTGTGGTGCAATACAATACAATACTGTACAATGTGATACCAGATACCTGTTTGTAACTTCAGGATCCACGAGCGGCACCTAGAGTGAATAAAGCAATACGCCACAACCCTGGTATGCTTAAACAGTAGTATTCTTTTACTGTTGATAATTGGCAAGTAAAGAAACACCAGTACATAAACTGTGCTATCCTCCTAACATGGGATGAGAGCACAATTAAAATTAAATCTATACAGCAATCAAATGGCAAACAGTATACCTGCAGGTATATGAATAAGAAAATAAAACTAAGCCTAGGAGCTCCCCCTACTTTGTAAGGTAACCGTGAGATCTCACAAAAAAAACAAAACAGTCAGTTCTTGATCTTCTTTCTTCGCTAGCTAATAATGTTTCCCAAGTAATTTGTAATCCAAACAAAACGAGTAAACTTCCTGAAAAAGAAATGTCTCCGCAATGAGTGGGTTAACTGCCTTGGCCTTCTGGAGAGCGTCCCGAACAACTAGGCCTTCAACCTTCCTAAAGGCAACCCCTCCGCTTCTTCTTGGAAGTATGTAGTGAGGCCTGTGTGTTAGTCTAATGGCGTGTGAGGCATGACAAACTGTGGGCCGTAACCCACTCACCTAATTGGACACAGGCTCCGTACAGTCTCGCGACCTCCTCCCGTGGCTCCGTCTGCTGGATCAAACACCAGGCCAACTCTGCTGGGGGACTCCCGTCCTCCGATGCTCAATGGAAATGTCCGTGGGCCTTGCTGTTCGGTCCCGTCTCCTCACAGATCCTCTCCGGCTGCCCATGCGGTTCCAAAGGGACCTAAGATGGCTGCTCCCACTCCTTATATAGCAAATCCCAGCATGCACTGCGCAAGAAATTGTTCCTGGGTCTTTGATCAACTTCCTATTTACAAAGGTCAAATCTGAGAACCAATAGTCTTTCTTCAATATTTATCAGATAGTGGAACCCTTCTTGCATTAACAACAATTGGCCACTAGATGGCTCCAAACACTCAACAATCTCAATGTCCATGAATGCCATTTAGGGAATGCAATATACACATTTATGTACTATATATATACATCAGCGCTACATGTAATATACCTTTAAGAAAGCGATGCATTGTGGGACTGCAAGTAGCAGGAGATATGGACTCCATTGACTCTTAGGAGAAACAGACTACACTTCCCACAATGCCCTGTGTCACTTGAACATGTGACACCTCCGCACAGATTTATGGGGGAGGTTATTTAAGGAAAGAGAGTGGCTGATCTCTCTCTCTTGGGATTTGCATCTTCTCCTGGGCAGAGCTGCTGAGGAGCACAGCCGTGCTGCTAGGCCAGAAGCCTGGGCCTAAATTCACCAAGAGACCAGCCATCCGGAAGGAAGCAAGACTCCAGCATCCAGCCCGTGTTCCCGAAGATCGGAGAGGCAACACAGCTGACAACTGAAACAGTGGAGAACCCTCATCAAGGATCCTTGTGCTGTGGAGCAGTGATTTATCATCACACCTTCTGAGAAGAACTCAGAGGCCCCTTTCACTGTTCATAGTTATTATACTGAAGTGACTGACGGTGTCTAGCGATCAGCTCACCAAAGTTGCTGTTCAGGATACTTTGTTTAATCAATCTTCCCCTATTATTTACCACCTGTGGATTACAGTTTTAATATGCACCAACCGGCCGCAACTGGGATATTGACTGTCCAGTAGAACTGTCCGCTAGAGGGCGCTCGCGAGCATAGACTGCCTGTTTAGTTTAGATGAATGGTACCATTTTTAGGTTTAGATCTCTTTTACTTGCATTAATTGCCGATTCCTGCGAGGGCCCTTGCAAATCAGACTGACTCATTACTTGCCAGTTGTGTTTGTGTTTAAACCCTATGCCTGTCTTCCTTAAGTTTCTATACAGTAAACTTACCCTTTTATGTTTAAATATATTCACTGTGAGGGGTGTATTTTCTCATCTGGAGGGATTGTCCATAACAACAGGTAATTCATTGTTATATTGTCACTGCATGCTTTGTGCCTGTTATGGTGACCCCAGCCCAGCCCAGCAGAGGTCCCAATATCTCACTCACCAGACTTCTGATGTGTCAAGGGAGGGTTCAAGCTAGTTAAATAGGGGTGAGCTAAGCCAAAAGAGAGTAGATCCCAAATCAACCAGTGGCTCCTTTGGGGGTAGCATTACAGGTACATGTGTACTGGGCTTTAGGCTGACAACATGATACTATTTTTATAATTGTTTTCTTCATTTAGCCAGCAGGTGAATGAAAAAAACTGGAAAAAAAAGGAAATCACTGCGCTAAAACATACATAGGAAAGAAAAGGGAGCTAAAACATAATAAAATGTGCTACCCCAGGTGCTGCAATCTACATGTAAACAATAAATACAAGAAATGAACATAAGAAAAAATTAAATCGCGCTACCACAAATAGAATAAATATATAAATGACCACAGATCAATAAGTGAGTAAACACAAATTAAAAAAGGATGACCTATGATGGCCGCTGGACAATAAACGATCACCTAATAGATATTATTAATGACAAAAACATATGGTGATGAAAATAAATGTCCCTCTGCTGAATTTCCAATTAATATATAAAAGAAAAGAAGTCCATGAAAAGATAAACACCGGTGCTCCTGAGTCACAACAAGTTGATAGAAGTGGTCAAAAAACAAAACAAGTGTATCCTCCACCAAGCTTATAGAGTAGTCTCTTACCAGAAAGACAAAGGATCAGATACAGCATATACGGAGTTTCACTCGCGTGATGTCAGACCGTCACTCCCGGTAAGGGCTGGTAGCCAGGAACATGCAGCAGTAGGATGCCCACCATGCAAAAACAATCAAATGCTCCACATAGTGTATTAAACTTAATAACATTTATTAAAAAAGGGGAATAAAATGCACTTACAATTATGCAGTGAAAAAAACGCCTTAAGAATTAATGTGCCGGCCGGAACACAAGAAAAAACTTCAGGCCCCTGGAAGACGATAGTTTATATCGAAACGGACGTAGGGCGAACGACGCGCTGTTGTCACCCAGTTCCCATATGTTCCACCAGTGGACGAGTGCCTGAAGTTTTTTCTTGTGTTCCGGCCGACACATTAATTCTTAAGGCGTTTTTTTCACTGCATAATTGTAAGTGCATTTTATTCCCCTTTTTTAATAAATGTTATTAAGTTTAATACACTATGTGGAGCATTTGATTGTTTTTGCATGGTGGGCATCCTACTGCTGCATGTTCCTGGCTACCAGCCCTTACCGGGAGTGACGGTCTGACATCACGCGAGTGAAACTCCGTATATGCTGTATCTGATCCTTTGTCTTTCTGGTAAGAGACTACTCTATAAGCTTGGTGGAGGATACACTTGTTTTGTTTTTTGACCACTTCTATCAACTTGTTGTGACTCAGGAGCACCGGTGTTTATCTTTTCATGGACTTCTTTTCTTTTATATATTAATTGGAAATTCAGCAGAGGGACATTTATTTTCATCACCATATGTTTTTGTCATTAATAATATCTATTAGGTGATCGTTTATTGTCCAGCGGCCATCATAGGTCATCCTTTTTTAATTTGTGTTTACTCACTTATTGATCTGTGGTCATTTATATATTTATTCTATTTGTGGTAGCGCGATTTAATTTTTTCTTATAGAATGAAAAAAACTGACAGGTTTCCCCTGCACACAAATTACTTGGATGGAGGACACCCCACTGCCAGGACATTGGCAAAAGATTCTGATCAAAAAACAAATTTCCAACACATACCTTTGACACACGGCCACACACTGAGTTTGGCTGGATCGGTATATGGTCAGCTTTAGCACACTGCATTCAAGACCATTAAAAACAGTATTGGGGGTCTCTTTGTGATCGTTAACAGCTCATTTTGTTTATTTTATGGGCCCATTTATATTTTTGTTGTTTACTTACCAGAGCTTTTTTTCTCAGAAAATAGGTGCAGGAACTCAATCGCGACCCCGTTCAGATTTCAAAAACAGTAGAAGCGTAATGGGGCATTAAATACCAGGATTGCATTACATACAAAGTGCAGAGTTCAGGGGGTTACACACAGAGTGCAGAGCTGTCACTTGTAAACACAGAAACCAGACGTATGTGTTTACAAGTGATTGTGGTGAGCAGGCACCAAAGGGTCTGAGCCAAAGGTGGTGGAACTGAGTTCCCCCAAGTTCCCCCTGAAAAAAAGCCCTGTTACTTACCACAGGAAACTTTAAAAATCCATTATTTTCTGTGTGGCCAGTTTACAATACTGTGCTGATAAAAAATAAAAAATTCATTTTTTTTTCTGATGTGTATTATTTGTGCCATATAAACAAATAATGTGCATATGTTTGAAATACGTCCGTAGAAAAACATGAATGTCTCCCAACTTGAGACTTCTATAAAAAGACTGCAGAAGGGATAAGCACAGCACACCATGGTGAAAAGTGGGTGTGGCTCTATAGTGCTGAATAGTATGTGCGGTTTAACCCTTGCACTGCCAGGTGGATGTAAAAGGTGGCTAGACCATTTTTGTAATATTTAAAGGGTCACTAAAGGAAAAAAAAAAATTTGCTGAAATGACGGTTTACAGGGTATAGAGACATAAAAGTTAACTGATTCCTTTTAAAAAATGATTAAAAATAGATAAAAATCAATCATATAATGTGCCTCTAGTTTCACTTTTGTTTTTAAACTGGTTTCATGTTTCTGTGAAGTACAGAAGACACACATAACAAAAACAAACAAATCCAGGGCAGTGTTTTGTTTTTAAAATGAATCTGATTGGTTCTTAGGAGTTTTAGACACACAGCTTAGACCACAGTGAAAAACTGCCATTAGATTTTTCATAAGGAGCCAGACAAGCAGGAAGTATGGAGATCAGAGCAGAATTACAGCAACTTCAAAGCAAAAACGAACAATGAGAACACGAAAACAGCACTGCATTAAAAAAAAAATTCCTTTAGTGACCCTTTAACTTTATTTTTATTTAGGCCTGGTTCATACTATAAGCCAAGTTTGCGCGGGCACAGTATTTCATGCAGGAAAAAGGTTCCTGCACCATTTTTAAAATGCAGCAGCAGAGAATTTGCATGGTGCTTTTACACCATGTGATTTGCTGGTGGTTCCCGTAGCTGCAAATATGCTGCGTTTTTAGATGCGTGGGGGTGCCATTAACCCCTAGCCGCCGTCGTTATACTGAGGCAGGTTGGTTCTCTTGGCTGTACGTCAGGCCTTTAAATAGCCTTAGAAGGGCATGCACAAGCTGCGTGATGTAGGTGCTTGGCGGCTGCGATGTCCGGCGGGCACCCTTAATCACTCCTGAGAGAGAGAGAATGGGGAATCTGTCAATGTAAACAGACAGATCCCTGTTCTGTCGGGGGGGGAGAGAGATCTGTTGTTTCTAGGGATTAGAAACCGCGATGTCTTGCTACTCCCAGTCACTACACTGCCCCCACAGTTTTGCGCAAACCAATCGATATACGCTTATTGCTAATTTTTACCAAAAATATGTAGAAGAATACATATTGGCCTAAACTGATGAATACATTTATTTATTTTAAACTTTGGGAAATATTTAAATATAGCCGATGGGCTTTTCCGATGGGCTCTCCTGTCAGTGTGAACCGAGTAAAGACGTTTACCAGCACTTCCTGGTTACACGCTTTGATCAGCTGTGATTGGTCACAGCTGATCACGTGGTAAAGAGCCTAAGTCAACCGTGAGTTTCAGTGTGTCAGACTGACACACCACGATTGCCGTGCTGGGTAAATAAGTTGTTAGCAAATCAGCAGGAGTTTCTTTGGCCGCTGTGCATGCTGAGATTAGGCTATTTATTTGGGAGGAGTCAGGTGATCAGGGTTCTTCCCACCCAGGGATGTGGCCTGGGTGGATGTGTGTCAAACATCTCCTGGCTTCTAGGCCTGAAGCCTGAGGCCTATCCAGGAGCCCGACTGGCTGCTAGGCATACGTGAGGCCTATCCAGTAATTCAAGGTTCCACAAAGGAGGAGCAGCAGAGGTTAGGCCCAAAGCCTGCGGGCAGAGCTACATGTGTTAGAGGCTCAGCCCGAGAGGAGCCTGATCGTTGGAGGGTAAACGAGAAGCAGTTGCCAGAGGGACGACCACTCCTGTTACCAGAGGCAAATTTGGAAGGGATGAATTTCTGAAACAGTACCAGAGCAGATGCTTCACTGGGGACAGTGAATTAGGTGGGAAAGCTTCCTTAGAGACTCATTCATGAAGACAGCTGGTAGCTGTAAATATACAGTAGCTTTAAGGAGTATGACAGGTAGCTATAAGTAAAGCTTGACGATAAGTACAGATGTTAGCTGTGGGTGAAGTTCGAGGGATCCAGCAGGTAGCTGAGAGTCCAAGAAGTCTAGTGAGAGACGGCGAGCTGAGCTTGAGGATCTACAGTGGGATACTGTGAGGTAAGCTGGAAGATCTACAGAAGGCTTACTGTAAGGTAAACTGGAAGGTCTAAAGTGAGATTACTGTGAGAGTTGTTGCTACAGGGGACAGCAGTTGCTACAAGATACAGATTGCTGCATTCAGCTTAAAGCGAAACTTTAGTCATTTTTTCATCTTTCCATCTATTAAATCTTCGGTCCTTGTTATTTTAACATTGGATAATAAAACATTTTTTTCTACCTTATACAGCCCAATTCCTGTTTTTTGTCTGGTAAAAAGCCTAGGCTTATGACATCATGCACAGCTCTCTCTCACTCTCATGAGAGTTTGCCAAGAAGGGAGGGGGATGAGTCATAAGAGGGCCAATGAGAGCTGCATAGCTAAATGTGTGTGTGTGTCTCTGTAAATTCAGGAAGTAAACAGGCAGCAGCCTCAGCTGCCCACAGTTAAAATAGTTGGCCAGACTCGGTGGAGAGAGATTTCTGCAGCAAATTTGGCAAGTACAGAATCACAGTATATATATATATATAAAATAATATGCAAAGTGGTTGGAGGACAGCTTCAGAATGGCAAAGATGTTTTTATTACAAATTATGCGAGCAGACTGAATTTCCTCTTTAACCACTTTAATACCGGGCACTTTTACCCCATCCTTCCCAGACCATTTGCACGTGTCATACTACACTGTACCCAAATGAAATTTTCATCATTTTGTGCACTCAAATAGAGCTTTATTTCAGTGGTATTTATTAACTACTTATATTTTGCGATATAAGCGAAAAAAGAGCAGAAATTTGAAAAAAAATAAAACAATATTTTCTAGTTTTTATTTTAAACAAAATCCAATAAAATCAAATTTAAAATTTAAACCAAAATGTATTCTGCTACATGTGTTCGGTAAAAAAAAATCCTGATAAGTATATAATGATTAGTTTGCGTAATGATGGACAGATGTGCATAGATGATCACGGACATATGTGTGCAGATGATCATTGGGGCATATGATTTTACTGGGACATATATGTGGGGGACCAGTGCTTTTACTGTGTGGGGATATGTGTGGGTTGACACTGTTGTGGGGACACTATTTTGGGAGCACTGTGGGGTGACACTGTTGTGGGAACACTAGGCCGGTGATCACTGTGTAAAAAGCTGTAAAAACAGCTCATACTTGTCGTGGGTTAATAGGAAAATAATAATAATAAATTAATATTTTCTGGCAGAAATATGAAAGTCCAGTAGGCCTCGAAAATTGAAGTGAACTATTGCAAATGAAAACCTTTCAGAGCAAAACAGATAATTTCACAGGCTGTGCAAAGCTTCCAATATATCAGCCATCATTTAACTTTAACAAGCTTTGGGCCAGATTCAGAAAGACTTACGCCGGCGTATCTCGCGATACGCCGCGTAAGTGTAAATATGCGCCGTCGTATCTATGCGCCGTACCGACAAAACTAGATACGCCTGAAAATAGGCTTCCTCCGACCGACCTAACTTTCCTACGCCGGCGTATCGTAGGCGCATATTTACGCTGGACGCATTTGGCGCTCCCATTGATTTCCTATTCAAATATGCAAATGAGGGATATACGCCGATTCACGAACGTACGTGCCCCCGGCACAAGCTTCGCGCAGTGCGTGCAAGTCGTAAGTCCGGCGTTAAGTTATTCCAACAAATAGCTGGTTTATCTTTGCACCAGACTTGCACAGGTCAGCTGGAGAGCAGCTACAGCAGCACCGTTACGGACGAACTTAGCAAGCTGAGCAACCCCACTTGCAGGACAACACATCTGTCTGCCAACATGCCAGGGGCAGCCGTGGTCCTAGCACTAATAATGGGTCCACCGGTACGGAGGAGAAGGGCACGTGAGAGGATATACCGCACGCGCATGAGCCTCTTTGGCATGGGTGATGAGGAGGTGTATCGCATCTTCAGATTCAGCCCTGATGCCATCCTGGAAATAACCACAGCCCTAAAAGATGACATCACCAGCAAGACACACCGCTCACAAGCAGTGCAGCCACTGGTCAAGGTACTAGCAACACTCCATTTCCTTGCCAGTGGCTCGTTCCAGCCTACAAGTGGAGAAGTGGCTGGGATGTCACAATCCACCATGAGCAGATGTGTGCACCCGGTTGTCCCCACAATCCTCAGACGCATTTCCCACCACATCATCAGACCCACCAATGAGCATCTGTGGCAGAAGGCAATGCAGGATTTCTACAAAATTGCAGGATTCCCACGCACCATCGGGGCCATTGATTGCACACATGTGGCACTACAGCCCCCCCCCCCCCCGTGCCACAGAGCACATATATCGCAATCGGAAGCACTGGCATTCCATTAACGTACAGGTGATAGCCGATGTCCAATGTCTCATATGGCACATCCGTGCCAAACACCTAGGGGCCTGCCACGACAGCTACATATACCGTCAAACCCCATCCCAACAGAATTCGAACAGAACGTGTACAGGGACAGCTGGCTGGTTGGTGAGTGACATGGGAGTCAGGCATGACTGTCCGACCCCATGATGCAGACATCACAAGGTGCACATGCATGGCTAACATCCTCCTGTCTTTTCCCTTCCAGGTGACTCTGCATATGCACTTGGGCCCCATCTCATGACTCCATTCCGGAAACTTGAAACCAGAAGAGAGAGAAAATACAATGAATCACACATACGTACCCGTGCAGTGGTGGAACAAACATTTGGCCTCCTGAAGTCCTGTTTCCGATGCCTGGATAAGTCTGGGGGGCCCTGTTGCATTCCCCAAACTTTGTGTGTCAGATCATCGGTGCATGTTGCATGCTGCACAACTACGCCATGAGAAAGGGCCTGCAGATTAACATATGTGATGACCTGACCCCCGACCCACACAGTCCCTCCCTGCCCCAGGCTACCCCATCTGCTGAGGGAAGAGCAGTCAGGAGGGTCCTCGCAGTAGGCAACTTTGGACGTTAAAATCACACATTCATCTTGGCACACAGACAATGCACGCATGCACACCACTGTGGTCCCTAGATCACACACACCACATCACATTGGATTAGCCCAAGTCCAACATGCAGGAATTGGGAGCAGCAATGCCGCGCCAAGGCCCCAATGGTGTCGCTGTCCATTCACATGGCCGTGGGGATAACTTCTCCCCAATGACCGAGGGTGACACCCCTTACTGGTACATTCACACACCATTCACACTGCAGTCTGCACTACTGCCTGTGTGCAGTCATAAAAAAATAAAATCTCATGACCTGAGCATAAATCACAATAAAAGGCTCATGACCTGAGCATAAAAAAAGGCCATTCATTTGGCCTGACGGGGGCTCCGTCTGGTGCCACCTCTCTGGCTCCTCAGCTGCCTGGAGGGAGCCTCGGGTGGGGGGGGGCTCACCCCCGGGTGGGTCACTCCTGGCAGGTGATGGCTGCCTGCCCTTCAAGGCACGGCAATGCGGCTCAGGAAATGGTTAGTCTGGGCCTGCATCCTCAGCTGCCGGTTGACATGAAGACGCTGGTCACGCTGCCTCTGCCTCCCCTAATCCCAGATGGCAGAAGTGTTCGCCCGGACCGCCGCAGTAAGGGTGCGAACGTCTGCCTGCAGCTCCCCCAGGCTGGTGACTACTGCAGCGCGGTTGCAGATGACATCCTGCACTGCATCTGTCATCTGTGCCACGGAGGCCAGGCTGTCAGCCACCCGATCCAGGTGCCCGACTAGCCACCCGATCCAGGTGCCCGACTAGCCACCCGGTCCAAGTGCCCGACTAGTTCCCCAATATGCCAGGTCTGCCGGGCCTGGTCCATTGCCATCTGATCATGCACGGCATCAGACACCCCCCTGGTCTTCCGTGTCGCCTTCCTGGGGGCAGAAGACGGATGGACCCGGCTATAAGGTGTCATCCTTGAGGGGCTTCCCCTGCTGGTGGCGGAGCCTGAGGGGCTTCCCCTGATGGGGGAGGAGGTTCGAGAGGGCCCCGCTAAAGAGGAGGAATCCTCAAAATAAATGCATCCCTGATCCAAGGTCACCTTCTCCTCCTCAACCACCTCCAGAGGAGACGTGTGGCCACTCCCCTCCACCACTGGATCCTGGATTCCTAGGGGGTCAGGATCAGCATGATGTCCCGGGGATGATGGCATGGGATGGCCTCGGGCAGCAGACGATGGCCCCGCTCCCTCCTGCACATCTGTGGATGACAAAAAGCATACATATGTTGGTGGACCCACACACTTGTCACATGTCCCCTTCCACACCCCCCCCCACATGCTACACACCGAATAGGGGATAAAAAACACTTACCTGTCCTTGAGGCTTTAGCAACGGAATCAAATCCCTCCACGCCCTTCAACTGATCCCTCTCCAGACACCGGGCGACCACCTCCTCCTCCGGGGTCAAGATCAACGCACATGGTGGACCACCCCCTGTGCCCCTCTGGTGCCTCTTGATGGCAGCCATCTTCTCCTGAACTTTGCGCCTGACATCGTTGATCTTTTTATTGATGTCATTGCCTGTCCGGGTCTCATAACCAAAGCTATTTATTTGGCCAGTGATGGTCTCCAGGATGGCCCGTTTTCTGGCCCTGCTGGTATCCCGACTTTTGGGACCATGGAGGAAGGTGTCATACCTCTCCATGGTAGAGATGAGGGCTGACATCTCCTGTTGGTTCAAATTTGTCTTCCTCCTCTCCTTCCGGGGAACGTTAGTAGCCATCGCCAAGCAAAAAGTACCTTGCTCACGGGGGGGGGGGGGGCAGGAAGTACTTTTGCGTCGGACGGGCGCATGTCTGGGCGTATTTATGCGCTCGGCGTAAGACGGTACGCCGGCGTATCCCAGGAAGTTGGGTCGGCGTAGTTGTGAGCATGCGCACAGGAAAGCGATCATGCGTCAACGTCACTGCGCATGCTCCGTGAATTATACGCCGGCCGTATGTCTCTGCGCCAGGCTCAGGCCATCATTTACATAAGGTCACACCCACTTTCACTTACGCCGGCTTGCGCCTTCACATTTAAGTTACACCGGCGCAACGTTTTGAGCAAGTGCTTGGTGAATACTGTACTTGCCTCACTAGTTTGGTCGGCGCAACGTTTATGCGCTGCATTACGCCGGCACAAATATGCGCCTATCTACCTGAATCTGGCCCTTTGTGTTGAATCAGAAACAATGATGCTTTTTGCAACCAAACAAGAGATGTTTAAGGAGAAAATCCCGCCATAGGAATATTTCTACAGATTGCTAAACTGACCATCTTCTAATTTTTATGAGCCCTTTTTGGCAATGAAAGACCAGGCCTAATGTGTACTCAGAATGATTTGAACAATGGTATCAAAGTAGCTGAGAATGGACAAACTGGTGTCTTGAGCTCTCGGTATGGGGACTTTTTGTTCAAGTAAACTGTAACGGTTACCACCGCTTACAACCTTCCATCCATCCACGACAAGCTTATCCGACACACCAACAACCAGGCAGACATGATCCATTCCATTTCCCAGAATAAATGAGACAGCGCTCCGTTCTCTAGTTTCCAAAATGTATGAATATCTTTATTGGTTCTTAGCTTGCTTATATCCAGTACAACATAATGCAGTTAATCACAGGACAATGTAATCTCCACCCCCCTATTCACTCACTGAGGATAATTCTTTAATTGGTAGCTAGACATGACGGCACCGTATTATCAATAGGGTTCAATTAACCTTGAATAGTAACACAGACATCTAGTTGAATAAGTTCTCTATACAGCTTTGTCACACAATGGCAGTGAGAGTGGGTGTCTTTACATTGAATAGCCAACACCTTAGGATATTTCAATAGCCTATTATACAAAAGGTATGACTCACTGGCTGACCTGGTCATGTCATCATGACTCCTTGTGATATCTCAGTCCTGCAATATGAAGTATTATTAATGTCCCATCTCATGTAATATGAATTATGATTCACTATTAGCCACCCTATACCCAAAAGGGCACAGGGTGGATTTCGACCCAAGAGTTTTTGGTGCTGCTGGCACAAGAGTATCTCTCATCCTTCCAACGTCTCTGGGTGTCACGGGCCATTCTGTTACAAAAACTATGGCAGAGAAACCCATTGTGAATAGATTTTTAGTAAATACTAATGTTCACTTTAGCTCTTCTAAAAACAATGGATGATGTTGACCAAGAAAAGTCCCTAAGAAGAATTTGTTGATACAGCTGGGCTAGTATTTTCAAAAACCAAGTCATGTATAATATTTGACTAATATATCTGCATATATAGATATCTGATCATAAGTGATGCCATTCCCCAGACATGTCAAGAAAACCTCTGTATGCAGGTTGCGTTATAAATACACATGATATTAAAAGTAAGAATATATGTTGACATGGGATAAATTAAAAATAATGTTTAGATCAATGCATCTTAGGTCAGAGGGAAAATGATGATTATAGCATCTGTTGATTTAAAGACTTTGTTAGAAGAAAGAAATATATAAATATATATATATGAATGTGAGTTTAAATAGAAGTGTTTCATAGAAGCTAATCAACATTATGAAAGATGTCAAATTGTGATTATAAAAGGATATGAATTAACCTGTACTGAGAGTAACACATATTCATCGAACGCATATTAAAATTATTCATGTATCCATATTAATAATTATTTTGCGTAGATTGAGAGATATAATCTGTGCATGTTTAGAAAAAACAGTTTGCAAAGATATACAGGAATATAGAAGCATGTTGTGTAGGAATCAAAAATATACTAATTGTAGGTTATATAATGCAAAGTTATCAGAGTGTGGGTATATATGCGTTGTCTACCCAGCATCATATAAAGTTACACATATTCTAAAAAAAATTATATTAACCACTTCAATACTGGCCCATTGACAATTGACGGCCAGAGATGGGATCTCCCATCCTAAGTGGCCGTCAATTGACGGCCTGAGCTTTGTGGGTGGATATCTGAATGATGCCTGCAGCCAGAGGCATCATCCAGATATCCTCTTCTTCAGCCGGTGATTCTGCACTACATAAGAATGATCATAGCGGCGGTTCCACCGCTTGATCATTCTTACAGGCCGCGGGAGGGGACATCCCCCCCCTCCCGCCGCCATCCGGTGCTTCTCCGGGCTCTCCCGTGCCTTCGGGGGCCTGGAGAACGAATCGTCTGGCATCGGCAGGAAGGATAGAGATGACTGGTGACCAGATGGTCACCAGTCATCTCTATGACCGTCGGAGGACCCGGGCGCGATGTGATGACGTCACGCCCGGGTCCCCGTAAGTAAACAAAGCCGCGATTGCGGCTGTAAGCAACATTCATGAGATCGGTGATTTTTTTTTCACCGATCTCATGGTTTCCAGCCTGGAGGAGAGATATGAGGTCTTATTGACCCTGCATCTCTCCTTAAAGAGGACCTGTCACACACATTTCCTATTACAAGGGATGTTTACATTCCTTGTAATAGTAATAAAAGTGGAAAAAAATTGAAAAAAAGTGTAAAAATAAATAAAAAATAAGTAAAAAAAAAATAATAAATAATAATTAAAACGCCCCTGTCCCCGATAGCTCGCGTGCAGAAGCGAACGCACACGTAAGTCCCGCCGACATATGTAAACGCTGTTTAAACCACATAAGTGAGGTATCGCCGCGTGCGTTAGAGTGCCAGCAACAAATCTAGCACTAGATCTCCTCTGTAAATCTAAACTGGTAACCTGTAAAAAAAAAAAAAAATGGAGATTTTTAAGTACCGACGTTTGGCGCCATTCCATGAGTGTGCGCATAATTAAAGCATGACATGTTGGGTATCTATTTACTCCGTGTAACATAATCTTTCACATAATACAAACAAATTGGGCTAACTTTACTGTTTTGTTATTTTTTTAATTCATGAAACAATTTTTTTTTACAAAAAAAAAGCGTTTGAAAAATGATTGCGTAAATACCGTGTGAGATAAAACGTTGCAATGACCGTCGTTTTATTCCCTAGGGTGTCTGCTAAAAAACATATATAATGTTTGGGGGTACTGCGTAATTTTCTAGCAAAAGAATGATGATTATTACATGTAGGAGAGAAGTGTCAGAATAGGCCCGGTATGGAGGTGGTATAAAAGCCCGGTATTGAAGTGGTTAATGTAAAGAGATAATCTCACAATAAAGGTGAGACACCTGGTGGTTGAAAGTGATATTACTTGAGGATCTCAAAGTCCAGAGAACAGTTAATCATTAAGTTGTCAACCAATAGAAACCAGACACTTCTTGAAAGTAACTACCATATGTGGAACCAACCTATGAGATAAGGACACAAAACGGTTGGGCAGAACGTGGTATAAACTTTATAGTCTGATGCCGCGTACACACGGTCATTTTTTGTGATGAAAAAAAAACGAAGTTTTAAAAAACGTCATTTAAAAAGATTTATTTAAAATGATCGTGTGTGGGCAAAACTTTGTTTTATGTCTTCTGAAAAACGACCAAAAAAAAATTCGAACATGCTTGAATTTTTTGTGTCGTTTTTCAAAATGTGTTTTTTTTTGTGTCATTTAAAATAATCGTGTGTGGGCAAAACGACGTTTAAAACAATGTTTTTAAACCTGTGCATGCTCAGAAGCAAGTTATGAGACAGGAGCTTCAATGGAACAGAGTGCCGTCGAACATGGTGCACGTAACCGCGCTTTGCAAGAGCATTTTCAGAAAACGATGGTGTGTAGGCAACGGTGTTTTTTAAAATGAAGTTTGAAAAACGTTGTTTTGTTTCATGAGATAAAACAACGTTTTTTTTCATCACAAAAAGTGATCGTGTGTACGCGGCATTATTGTCCAGAGGGGTACTTAAGTGAAGGAAAATTAGATGACAGGAGGCAAGAAAAAGAGGACTGAAGAAGGGAGCGACCCGGACTGACCGATGGGGAGGGGCACACTGGCACACTTGCACTATGCATGAAGACATATACTTATCCCATGAAGATTCATAAAAAGCCACGGCAGCCATTTTTTAACTCTGGTCACTTGCCAGTAGGAAAAAGCCATGTTGGAATGGGTAATTATGTCATTTTTGATTTTATCTTGAATCTATTGTTGTTCTCTAAAATTTTAAAGTATTGATGTTGTTCTCTAAAATATTGAAGTATTGAATATTTTGCAATTATGATTTATTCTCAATCAATAACTGGTTTCTCTAAAGAGTACATTTTTCATTATATTTTTCTTTTTGCATAGCTCCAATTTTAGTGACAAAACAAACCTTCAATTTATTTCACATTGTTAACCACTCACTTACCCACAGTATAGTAACGGTTGGACGTGTGAAATAGACGTTCTGTTTCATTGTTATTTACACAAGGTTATTGAAGCAAATTGAGAATATATCATGGCACAAATGTCAAGTGTACTGCATGCCCATTTTGAGGGTATTTTTATTGATTTTCAAGTTGTTCATGTAACGCAATTGGTATGTTAATTTCATGTAAATATTCATATTTTTGTCAACCAATAAATGTAGCTATTTTGTATGATCATACGTCTCTGTGAATACGTTTCATATTATAGACTGTTGGCCAGATTCAGATACAATTGTGTATCTATACGGCGGCATAGCGTATGCTCTATACACTAGGCCTCCGCAAGTTTTATGGGCAAGTGCCTTATTCAGAAAGCACTTGCTCCGTAATTAGCGGCGGCGTAGCGTAAAGTGGCCAGCGTAAGGGTGCCAAATTCAAATTAGTCATGTAGGGGGCATGATTCATGTAAATGCAATTTACGTATTTTCTGAACGGCGCATGTGCCGTCCGTGGACGTATCCCAGTGTGCATGCGCGAAATCACGTTGCAATTAGTCAATGTAAACGAAGTGAACGTAACTTACGTACAGCCCCATTCCCGAATGATTTACGCAAACGACGTACAGTTCGACGCTGTCCCGATGTCCATAGTTAACATTGGCTGCGCCTCATATAGCAGGGGTAACTTTATGCCGGACTAACGCTTACGCAAACGACGTAAACTACGACGCCCGGCCGCAAGTATGTTCGTGAATCGGCGTATCTCCCTAATTTACATATTCAATGTGTAAATCGACGGAAGCGCCACCTAGCGGCCAGGAAGGCCCCCCCTGTCTTCTTTAGCTCTTTTACCAGGGGGGGGGGCCTTCTCGCGCTCTCCAGGGGTCTTCTTCGCTCTCCGGGGGGGTCTTCTCCTGCTCTCCGGGGGGTCTTCTCCTGCTCTCTGGGGGGTCTTCTCCCGCTCTCCGCTCATGATTCGGCGCTCTCCGGTGCCTTCTTCTGCATCAGGACTGGCCGCCGCTTCTGTTACGTCTTCTTCTTCTCTTCTCTTCTCCAGATGTTGACTCAACGCTTCCTCCCGCTGTTATGACGGATGCGCGGCTCCCAGCGACTTATATAGGCCTATCTTGTGACGTTGCAGTCCCATCATGCTGCCTGGTATGGCTCAGGAGGTGGGCGCTTACTCGCCCCCACTCCCTTCCTGACCGGCCGCCGGCGTGCTTTGGATACGGCTCAGTTATGGATTGTGGGGGAACCCCCACGCCGTTTTTTCGGCGTTGGGGGGGTCTCCTTACAACCCATACCAGACCTAAGGGCCCGGTATGCTCCTGAGGGGGGAACCCATGCCGGATTTTTACTTAAAATCCGGCGGGGAGCTCCCCCTCATGATACATACTAAACGCCACCCACGTGTAGAATTGGCGGGAATCCAAGTCGGATCCCCGTCGCTTCTTTGACGGCTTTGTCTCCATCACGGCAAGCCAGCTCGGCGCTGGCTCCCGCGATGGGGCTCGTAGGTGGTCAATCTCACCGAGAAAGGGAGCGAGATTGACACAATATCGCAGTCACCTACTGTATCTGTAGATACGCCGACGTAAATACGTTCTGAATCTGGCCCTAGGTCATATAGATTGACTTGTATTCAAAAATATCTTCATTAAAAAAGAATTCAAAATAAATACTGTGCGGGTAAAAATTACCTTAAAAAAAGCACAACATACTGATCACCAGCCAGCTGCAGCGATCTGTTCTCCCTGTCCTCACTGACAACTTGCATGTGAGGAGAAGAGAGTCGATCGCCTAGCAACCAGCTCTCTATTTATGACACATGATGGCTGTGATTGGACACAGCCATTATGTGATCAGGAGGGCCAGCACAGAGCCCTCCTGTCGATCTGAGATGCGCAGTGTCTGGGTGACACAAGCAAATTGGGATTGTGCAGCTGCGTGCACATGCACACGCGATGCCCCTCCTTCTAAAGGATTTTCCTGAACGTCCACTTAGAAGGAGGAAGCACCTACCCGACCATATATGTGCAGTGGCCGGGTGGGAGGTGGTTAAAGGCCCTTTATCTGTATTGTTGTCTGCCTAATTCTATTTTTGTCTCTGGAGTTTTCCTAATTGCTATTGCATTTGCCTAAGGGTAATATAGGAAAGAAAATCTTAATTTTATTGAAAAGCCATGGTGCACAAACGCAGATAAAAACAGTTGACACGTTTCAGCATATAAGGCCTTAGTCATAACCACATTACAGACATGAAACTGTTAAATAAATAGTAGCTCTAAAGATCACAGGCGCCACCATTAATTGTCTTGACTGACTGTGGGCAATTATCAAAAAAGAGAATCAGCTACAATACATACTGGGGGATCCATGTGTATGTCACTAATTTTCACAGACCTTGTGGTGATAATATGCACATGTATGTACAGGCACAATGGAATTTATTTACTAAAGCTGAAAAGTAGACAAGTGCATTCGTTTTCGTTAGAATGCATTTTCGTCCGAAAATCGGGTTTGTTAAAATGATAACGAAAGCGCAAGAAATGAAAACCGAAAGATCCGACATAAAAAATGCGTTATTTTCGTTTTAGTTGCGGTAAAAATTCGATATAGAGAGATTTGACATTATAGGGCAGTGACGGCCAACCTTGGCACCCCAGATGTTTTGGAACTACATTTCCCATGATGCTCCACTACACTGCAGAGTGCAAGAGCATCATGGGAAATGTAGTTCCAAAACATCTGGAGTGCAAAGGTTCGCCATCACTGTTATAGGGAAAAGATTTGACATTATAGGGAAAAGATTCGACATTATAGAGAAAAGATTTGACACTATAGAAATAATGGATTCGACATTACAGAGATTAGATTTCGATTTATGAGAAAATAGATTCGACATTATTACTAGTCATACAACATTAGAATTCTTGTAGGCGGAATATTCGAACTGAAATGTACGATTCGACGTTCCGTCGAATATTCTTTTGACCATTCGACAGAAACCAAGTATTATTGGATTTTCGGAAGAAAGCTATTCCCCAACTAAAAAACAAAATAAATCAAAACGATTTTCGGGAGTAACTAAATAAATGTATTTTCCAAACGAAAACAAACAAAAAGAAAATATTCCAGTCTGCACATGTCTACTGAAAAGTGCAAAATCAGGCTCACTTCTGCAAAGAAACCAATGAGCTTCCAGATTTTATTACTACAGCTTAATTGAACAAGCTGGGGTTAGAAGCTTATTGGTTTCTATGCAGAAGTGAGCCTGATTCTGCACTTTCCAGCTTTAGTAAATAAACCCCATTGTGTACTTGAAAGTTGGGTATGCCTGTATACACACACATATATATATATATATATATATATATATATATATATATATATATATATATATATATATATATATATATATATATATTCATACACACGCACAAAAAAAAAACACCATAAAGAAAAACATAAAATAAATTAAATTGTTTCCCTGCAGAGGAGGAGGAGGAGAGTTGCCGTGCAGACAACCATTACCAGTACATGTGTTGAGCTACTGTTAACAAGCAGAGAATATGATGCAGTTTGGTGTTTTAATTTCGGACTGGAAAGTCTATGTGCCGGTCATCGGTGCTGGCCCGGGAGGGCTGAAGGAGTTCCTCACCGATACCGAAGTGCGTTATGTGCGAAAAGGTAGACTGGCGCTTTACACAGCAGGAGGCTATGAAGCAATTGGGCTGTTGCGTGCAAAGTGTTCCAGCCTAACTACCAATGTTTGTCCCTGGATTACCTGTGGGCACCGCAGAGAACCACTACTAGAAGTAGTTTTGCCAGCTCTACCCCCACAGGTGCTACAAGTGAATTGGGACAAGTGTGTCACTATTCTTGCTACAGAAGTTCCTGTAAACACTGCTACTGTTGTCACCCTGCTGACTGAAATGGCTGCTCCTTCAGCTATTGTGACTGCTCCAAGGCCAGGCAACCCAGTGATCTCCCATGACCGAGGTCAGTGCCACCAACAATCCTTGATGGTGGAACCTCCAAGGGAGAAGACAAATGAGTTGGGTAGGTCTGATGTGAGTGAAGGCAGTGTGCCTGTGGGGACTGTTAAACCTGTGGCCACTAAGGGAGCAGAGTTTGGAAAGTCTGCCGTTACAAGTTTAAAGTGCAACTTGCTCCCGGCTGAAGAGTTTTCAACTAAGTCGGATTCAGACACTTTTTTGAGGAGGTCCGAAAGCGATACCAAGCAGCAGTGTGAGCCCACAGAGGAGGAAGTTCTCTTAACTATTCAAACCTCTGGTGCTGGGCCTGAGTTGTCAGCATCTGCATCACTTGTTGTTTATCCTGTAAGTTCTTTGGAAGAGGAGCGGTGGGCAAATGTCCTCTCTATTTACAAGTATGGCTCAAAAGCCTGACAAAATTGCAGGCTATCATGTCAAGTGTGCCTTAGATACACAAGCGTTACCTGGATGTGGGGATGCAAAGAATTGTCATGAGAAAAGTGGCTGAGGAGTATGGCGACTTATACCCATATGTGAAAGTCTAAAAGCCGAAATCCAATGTAAACAAGCATAGTGGCTTGATGCTGCTATCCGGGAGTACCTGAAAATTCCTGCTCACTGTACTATAAAAAAAGTTGCCACCCCGATATACTGGGAAGTACATAAATGGTCTTCAAACCTGGGATTATGGTCGCCATATCTACCTAGACTATGCTGTTCTTCGCTGTCCTAATCAAGCAGATGTACAGCACTACATTACTATTATTGGGTCATCTGGAAAGCCTGTTCAATTACCTGATCCTCGTTACTATTGGGAACTTCTTCAATCATTGAAAGTTTGTGTCAAGTCTGTGTGGAATACAGCAGTGTGCTTAGTTCGGCTGTGTCATTTTCACAGGAAGCTGTTCTGCATTTGAAATATGTTGATGTTGGGACACTCCTGCCTGCGCTGTTTGCTGCTGTACTGTGCTCCTGATACCAGCAGCTTCAGGGGATGTGCTAAAAGAGACATGCTGGGCCTGTGCTCTGGAATTGCCAGTATGCCTCACACTGCAAAGTGATATGCTGATCTGCTGCCCTGGATTATCAGCATGTCTTGTTGTTCATATGTGAGGAAAAGTGATCTCAGTCACCAGCTGAGATATGTTCAAGGGAACTTTGTTGTTCCGGAAGATGGAAAAGTTATTCAAGATTACAGTCCCTTGCATGTTTGTCTGGCTAAGATGATCGTTTAAAAGTAGCCATGCACACAGTTCCTGTGGTTGTTCAGGGGAGAAGTGGAACTTGCTGGAAAGTTGCTGAACATATTGTTACAAATCACAAGGAAAATGCCTACTGGACTTTGAGGCTCCAATGACAGTGGGATGTTAAGTTAGTTACTGTATTTATTGGTGTATAACACTCACTTTTTCATCCTGCAAATAGTATGTGCGTGTTATACGCCGATACTGCAATGTGGGCTGCCTTGGAGAGAGGGGCAGGGTGAGGGCCATCAGATTACATACAGCGAAAATCTCCTGTTTACTTAGTGGCCTCTGTAATAGGAAGTCTACCATAGAAGCTGGTCCAGAAGGCGGGACTTTCTATTAAAGGAGATTCTCGCTGTATGTAATCTAATGGCGGTCATCCCGCCCCCCCAACCCCCTCCATGAGATGGGCATTGATCAGGCTGCATTCATGGCAATAGGGAGGCTGCAGATGGGCATTAGTCAAGCTGCATTGATTTGCAATTGTGAGGCTACAGATGGGCATTGATTAAGCTGCATTGATGGGCAATGGTGAGGCTGCAGATGGGCATTGATCAAGCTGCATTGATGGGTTACTCCTCAGAAATAAGCGTCCTGCGTGAACCTCATTCTGTGTCTGCACATCTCTGGGGGTTTATAATCTAAGGGGAGGGGGTGGAACAAAAATAATAGCTGCTGGGAATTATCTGATATGGAGCTGGCTGAGAGAACATTTTAGACGAAGGTGGGGTAGGCTTCCCGGAAAAATGTTGCGCACACACGATCATTTTTTGGGTTCTAAAAAATGAAGTTTTTTTTAATGTCATTAAAAACGATCGCGTGTGGGCTTCACAGCATTTTTCAAGTTCTAAAAAATCGGCAATTTTTTTTTCCGAACATGCTCTATTTTTTAACAATGTTTTTAACGTAGTCGTTTTTCGGGTTGTAAAAAATGGTTGTGTGTGAGCTTTAACGACGTGAAAAATGTGCGCATGTTTAGAAGCAAGTTATGAGACAGGAGTGCTCGTTCTGGTAAAACTACCGTTCGTAATGGAGTAAGCACATTCATCACGCTGTAACAGACAGAAAAGCACGAACCGTCTTTTACCAACACAAAATCAGCTATAAAGCAGCCCCAAGGGTGGCACCATCCGCATGGAACTTCCCCTTTATAGTGCCGTTGTACGTGTTGTACGTCACCGCACTTTGCTAGAGCATTTTTTTTCACAATCGTGTGTAAGCAAGGCCATTTTTTTGATCAAGTTGAAAAAAACGTTGTTTTTTCTAGAGCCTGAAAAACTTAAAGGGGTGTTCCAGCCAAAATTGTGTTTATTAAAAGTCAGCAGCTACAAAAAGTGTAGCTGCTGGCTTTTAATAAACACACACTCACCTGCTCCACGATCCAGCGATGCGCCGGCCGGGGGGTCCGCTCCTCTCCCCCCCTCCCCAGCCGGCGTCTCCATCTTGACTGTGGGCACCCAGCCGTGACAGCCTTCGGCTTCACGGCCGGGCACCCACTGCGCATGCTGTCAGTGTCCCATGTGATCGCCTACAGGGAGGGGGTGGTGTAGGCGATTAAGGCTTAATCGCCTAACCAGCCCCTCGGCGGAAGCAGGAAGTGGGACAGGAAGTCCCACTCCTACTGAAGCCCCCACTCCCCCCTCCTCTTTAATTTTTTAGAACCCGAAAAATGATAGAGTGTATGCGGCATTAGAATTTTTAGGGACACCTAGGTCTGGAAAGGGTAGGGCCTGGTTGGACATATGGGGGTGGGGAGTTCCGGAGCAGTCCTGAGGTTGAGCATGGGAGGAGGTAATAAGGGGGATGGAAATCAGGATGTTTTAGGGCCAAAAACTTTAGTAAATTCCACCCTGTGTCGGTCCTTATGCAAGTCACTATTACGAGACTGAGGTATGGTGCGCATTTAAAAGAGGACCCTAGAACTATATTTTCTTATTTTTTGGTTTGGGGAAAAGCCTCTAAAAAATGTTAGTAATAAGTACAGTCGGGTTTGACTAAATTCTAAAAAGTTGTTCACCTGTTGATCACGAATAGGGGAGAAGAGTTGACTATTTGTATTTTTTGTTCCTCTTTATCTAAGAGAGGACCCTAGAACTATATTTTTCTTTTTTTTTTTTTTTATTCTAGGGATAAGCCTCTTTAACCACTTTAGCCCCGAACCATATTGCTGTCCAAAGACCAGAGCACTTTTTGTGATTCGGCACTGCGTCGCTTTAACTGACAATTGCGCAGTCGTGCGACGTGGCTCCCAAACAAAATTGGCGTCCTTTTTTTCCACAAATAGAGCTTTCTTTTGGTGGTATTTGATCATCTCTGCGTTTTTTTTTTTTGCGCTATAAACAAAAATAGAGCGACTATTTTGAAAAAAATGCAATATTTTCTGTTCATACAATGTATGAACAGAAGATCAGTGATTTCCCCCAGTGATTTCCCCCAGTGATTTCCCCCAGTGAGTCCACCCCCCCATACAGTTAGAACACACCCAGGAACACACTTAACCCCTTCCCTGCCCCCTAGTGTTAACCCCTTCACTGCCAAAGGCATTTTTATAGTAATACAATGCATTTTTATAGCATTGATCGCTAAAAAAATGCCAATGGTCCCAAAAATGTGTCCGAAGTGTCCGCCATAAGGTCGCAGTACTGAAAAAAAACGCTGATCGCCGCCATTACTAGTAAAAAAAAAAAAAAATAATAAAAATGCCATAAAACTACCTCCTATTTTGTAAACGCTATAACTTTTGCGCAAACCAATCAATAAATGCTAATTGCGATTTTTTTTTACGAAAACTATGTAGAAGAATACGTATCGGCCTAAACTGATGAAGAAAAACTTTTTTTATATATTTTTGGGGAATATTTATTACAGAAAAAAGAAAAAAAATCAGCGTTTCCCCCGCTGACAGGAACGAGAGCTATGTGTTTACGCGCGCGGGACTCGGGGCCTAGTGGCCGTCGAAGTGCTGACGTAGTATGACGGGCTCTCGCCCAGGAGAGCCGACCTGCCGCCGTAGAACGGCGTCGGCTGGTTGGCAAGTGGTTAATTTGTAATAATAAAGTGCAGCCAGGTTTACCTAAATTCAAAAATGTTTAATAATTTTTCTCTCACTCTCTCGTTATTATCTGTGTACCTGACCGGCAAAAATACCGGCAATTACTAGTATAAGAGAGGAGTCTTTTTTTTTTAAAAGGAACTATGGGCCAGATTCACGTACATCAGCGCATTTTTGGACCGGCGTAGTGCAACTCCTTTAAGTTAGACCGGCTTAATTTTCTAGGCGCAAGTACCGTATCCTCGTAGTATTTTCGGCCAAATTTGCACCGGTGCAATGTAAATTCCAAGGCGTAAGGCGGTGTAATTCAAAGTGGGAAGGACGTGGGCATGTTCCATTGAAATGAAGGGCCGGCCAGACTGGGCATGTGCACATGAAGCAGACTATGGTCAGCACCTCTCTGAGCATGCTCAGAACTCGGCACGGCACAATCAGTTAGATAGGAACTAGGCCCATCAGACTTAGTGAGCTATGCACTGTGTTTAAATACACCGAGAGAAATGCCCTTCCATTGCAAAAGTACATCCAATTTTTTTCCCTTCCTGAAGCAAGGTGCTTTTATTCCGTTGTCTGTTGCTGTTTGGAGGTTTGTGTTGTGTCGGTGTGTGTATATATATATATATATATATATATATATACAGTGATACCTCGGTTCACGACGCTTCTGTTCACGAACAACTCGGTTCACAAACAGAAAAGTTCATAAAAATATGCTCCGGTTCACGAACTCTGCCTCGGTTCACGAACAGGAGCCGCGGCCATTTTAATGCTATTACCAGGCTGTCACATGGTCGTGACTTCCTGTAGGAAGACCATGGAGAGAAGAAGAGACACAGAAAGAAGTACTGTGAGTACTCTGCAAACATTTTAAGTGATTTTTTGATTTTTGGTGTGCTTTTTAGCACATACAGTACTGTACTGTACTACAGTACTGTACTTACTGTATTGTACAGTTCACTGGACACCCAATATGGCTCCCAAGAAGCATAGTGGAAAGAAGAAAGTGCGGAGCAGCAATGAAGGTGACAAGAACAGCAATGCAGGTGACAATGTGCAAAGTGGAAATGCAAGTGACAATGTGCAAAGTGGAAATGCAGGTGACAAGAATGTGCAGCGCAAACATGGTGGCAAAAAGAAAGTGCAGAGCAGTAGTAAAGGTGACAGCAAGGTTGTGAAGAAAATAACCATTAAGCTGAAGAAGGAAATTATAGAAAAGCATGACCGTGGTATTCGTGTGACTGATCTGGCCTCGGAGTACGCGATGGCAAAGTCAACAATCTCGACTATTCTGAAAAACAAAGCCGCCATCAAAGGAGTTGATGTTGCAAAAGGCGTAACAATGTTAACCAAGCAGAGGACGCAAGTGCTGGAAGAGGTGGAAAAACTTTTGTTGGTGTGGTTGAATGAGAAACAGCTGGCAGGTGATAGCGTTAGTGAAGCTATGATCTGTGAGAAAGCCAGGAAATTGCACAGTGATTTACTGCAAAGAAGCCCCTCTACAAGTGCAGCAAGTGACAAATTTAAAGCCAGTAGGGGGTGGTTTGAAAAATTCCGCAGGAGAAGTGGCATCCACAGTGTGATTAGACATGGTGAGGCTTCCAGTTCTGACAAGGCCGCAGCAGAAGCCTACAAGTTAGAGTTTGCGGAATTCATGAAGACAGAAGGATACGTCCCTCAACAAGTGTTCAACTGTGATGAAACAGGGCTCTTCTGGAAAAAAATGCCGAACAGAACCTATATCACGCAGGAGGAAAAGGCACTACCAGGGCACAAGCCCATGAAGGACAGATTGACCCTTTTGCTGTGTGCCAATGCAAGCTCCGATCTGAAAATTAAACCACTACTGGTGTACCATTCTCAGACCCCTCGTGCATTTAGGGAACAAAATGTGAACAAGGCCAGACTGCCCATCATGTGGAGAGCCAATGCCAAAGCTTGGGTCACAAGGCAATTGTTTATGGAATGGCTGCACGAGGTGTTTGCACCCACCGTCAGAAAATATCTTTCTGATAACCAGCTGCCTGAAAGGTGCCTTCTTCTGATGGACAATGCCCCGGCACACCCTCCAGCCTTGGTGGATGATATGGATGCGGAGTATGACTTCATCAAGGTAAAGTTCCCCCCCCCAACACAACACCACTTCTGCAGCCCATGGACCAGCAAGTCATCTGCAACTTCAAGAAGCTGTACACAAAGGCGCTCTTCACTAGGTGTTTTAATGTCACTGAAGAGACGTCCTTGACTTTAAAAGACTTCTGGAATAAACATTTCAATGTTGTCCACTGCATTAACCTCATTGACAAAGCCTGGGAAGAGGTCACTCCCCGAACCCTAAATTCAGCCTGGAGGAAAATGTGGCCAGAATGTGTCGCTGAACGTGAACATGACTTTGAAGGGTCTGATGCAGAGGTAGTGGAGGAAATTGTGTCCATGGGCAAGAGTATGGGTCTGGACATTGATGGTGCTGATGTGGAAGAGCTTGTTGAGGAAAATAGGGAGGAGCTGACCATGGAAGAACTTTCTGAACTCCACAGTGAGCAGCAGAAGGCACTTCTTGAGGAGCATTTCCACTGAGGAAGAGGAAGAAAGGGAGGAGGTTAGCAGTGATGCCATACAATCCATTATGCAAAAATGGAATGAGTGCCATAATTTTTTTGAAAAGCACCACCCCAACATAACTGTTATGAACAGAGTGTTAAATCTCATGAATGATAATGTGGTCTCATTTCCGGAGGGTTATGCAGCACAGGAAGAGACAAGTGACATTGGGAAGATTTTTCAGAAAAACTGAGCCTGCAGCTAGGAGACAAAGGAGAGAGGAAACCCCTGAAGGAGATCCCCCTGATGTCCTTATGGAGGGGGACTCTCCCTCCAAACAATAACTGCCTCCCACCTGCCTTCCTCCATGCCAGAAGTCATCTCAAGCAAGGTTAGTGTCCTCTCTTTATACATTACTATACTGTACTAATGTGTATTGTAATTTGTTTCATATTTTTGTGCTTCAAAAACCCCCAAAAAAAGGTCAGCACGGATTAACCGTATTTACATTGAACCCTATGGGAAAATGTGCCTCGGTTCGCGACCAATTCGGTTCGCGACCAGAGTCAGTTCACGAATTAAGTTTGTGAACCGAGGTATCACTGTATATAATATTAAATAAGATAATTATAATAATATTAAAATGAGTAAATTTATATTAGTTAAAAAAATAAAAATATATATTTATTATATTAATTATTATAAAATATATACTAAAGAGAAAAAAATGTATATAAAATATATATTTACCCATTAGGGTGAAAAGACCCACTGGCAAGGAAATGGAGTGTTGCCAGTACCTTACCCAGTGGCGGTCGGCAGATCCTCTCCCGTGTAAGAACAGGGGAGTCCGTGCTATGGTGAATAAAGTAGCTGTTGCCTCCCAGTAGGATCCCTATGCGGGGAGCTAATATAAATATGAATAGTAGAAAGGGAAATGGCGCTGCTAAATTAATACCTTTGTCGGGTATATTCGTGGGGTGAGCCCAATGGTAATAGGCCCCCCTTTTGGCTGGAATTAGGGTGCAATTGGAGAGATACTAGTGTAATCAACCACACTAGTAGGGATTCCTACATATTAGACTCTAGAGACACATTTTTTTCTTTGTTTTATATGGTTTAGGGTGCATCGGTCACAACTGGCATCCTTATAGCAGCATAGGATCATTTTACTTTAGCAATCTTTGGGCCTGCTGGCCTGCACAGGCTCCTGACCTAATTAATCCACCTTTACTCAATTTCACTGAAACTAGTGGAAGCTGAGGAATCAACATCTACCCTCCTATTAACAATTGCACCCTAATTCCAGCCAAAAGGGGGGCCTATTACCATTGGGCTCACCCCACGGATATACCTGAAAAAGATCCTCTCCCGTGCCCTCCTCCTTCTGCGCTCATCTAAAGTCAGTAGTATAGCTATGAGCAAGGATGCCCCTGGCATGTTGGCATACAGATTAATGTCCTGCAAGTGTGGCTGCTCATCTCGGCCCTAATGGTGTTGCTTTTGCTGACATGTAGACGGATTGTCTAATTTTAAGCACGCTTTTATATGGTCTAATTTTAGACAGGACGTGCAGCTGATAAGCACATCATGTGGACTGCACCACACAAACTTACTTTTGTGGATTGGCGTATCTCCCTCATTTGCATATTTGCATAGCAAATCAATGGTGTGTCTAGTGCAGTTTTGCACGCACGCTGCGCCAGTCTATCCAAATTACGTCGGTCTAAAAAATGTGGATTTCAGGCGTATATCGTTTTGGGGATACGGTGCATAGATTAGCGTGTGCATTTTTAGACTTACGCGCGCCTAACTCGTGATACTCCGGAGTAAGTGCTTTTTTGAATCTGGCCCAATATTTTTTTTCTCGCTGTCAGCTAAAGTTGTCAGGGCAACTAGGTATTAGTTTTTTGAACAACGATTCAATGCTCTTTAACCACTTAACCTCCCTGGCGATATTCCCGAGTCTGACTCGGGGTTAAGTTTTTGTGCTGCGATCGGTAACCCAGAGTCTGACTCGGGCTCGCCTCGCAGCATCCACAGCAGGGGTTTACTTACCTTGTTCCTGGATCCAGTGATGCATCCGCACTGTGTGATTCACACAGTGCCTCTGTGTGCCATCGATCTCCGTTCCCTGCGACGTTACAACGCACTGGAGCGGAGAACGGTGCCAAATTCAAAAACGTAAACAAACACATTACATACAGTATACTGTAATCTTATAGATTACAGTACTGTATGTAAAAAATACACACCCCCTTTGTCCCTAGTTGTCTGCCCAGTGCCCTACATGTACTTTTATATAATAAAAAGTGTTCTGTCTGTCTGCAAACTGTAGATTGTCCATAGCAACCAAAAGTGGCCCTTTATGTCAAAAATGGTTTTAGATCAGCTAGAAAACAGCGATAATGAATTAGAATCATTTACAGAATTGAGCGATAGTGATTTGTGGGGAAATTCATCATTAAAAATAAAAGTAATGACAGCGACAATTCTGCAACTGAGCAAATTTCAGTGATTTTGAGTTGATTACATTATTAAATAATTTTTATTATAATTATATTATTATTTGTTATAATTATTTATAATTAATTATTATATTATAACTTATAATTTTTTTTTTTGTAATTCATACCCGGGATGCCTACTAGACTCTTGTTTGGACAGATTTAAGTGAGTTATTCCTAAGAATTACAGGCCTACAGTATAAAACGCCAAATTTCCTTGCAAATAATGGTACCGCTTTCAGCACCTAAAATCAGAAAGAATCATACCGCCAGGGAGGTTAAGGACCGCCGCATGTACATAAACGTTGGCAGAATGGCACGTACAGGCACAATCACGTACCTGTATGTGGCTGCCTTCCCGCGGGTCGGGGGTCCGATTGGACCCCCCGGTACATGCGGTGGTCCGGTTTGCTGTGGGAGCGATCCGGGATGAGGGGGCGGCCATTGGGTTCTTGCCACCCCCTCAAGATCGCTCCCAGTGAATCACCTGCTTCCCCTGCCTGTGAACTGTAAACACAGGCAGGAAGAAGTGATGTCAGCTCTCCTTGTTGCGTTTTTTCCGCCCGGCGAGAGGAGAGAAGACATCCAACAGTGAGTTGCACCAAAAGACCACTAACACCAGTACACATAGGCACACTAACCCCCCCAGTCACCCCAAGATCACCCCCCCAGCCCCCAGTCACAGTGTCACTAATTGCAATGATCATTTATTTACTGATCACTGAATTTAGTGTCATTTGTGACTGTAAAAAGTTTCAGGGCAGTTGGTCTGAGGCCCCTTTAGGTCCAGGGCAGCCCCCTACCCCCCCTAATAAAGGTTTAACCTCTTGATCGCCCCCCCCCCCCAGTTAACCCTTTCACCCCCTATCGCCAGTGTCACTAAGCGATCGTTTTTCTGATCGCTGTATTAGTGTCGCTGGTGCCGCTAGGTAGCCAGTTATTTTTCTAGGTTCGCCGCCAGATTTCTATAGAATCAGGTACCCCCATAAATGTTCTAATAAAGGTTTTAACCCCCTGATTGCCCCTAGAGTTAACCCTTTCAACAGTGATCACCGTATAAGTGTCACTGGTGACGCTGGTTAGCCAGTAAGTTATTTTGTTATTTAGGTTCGCCGCCAGGTTTTTATATAGCGTCAGGTACCCCCATATATTACCTAATACAGGTTTTAACCCCCTGATTGCCCCTAGTTAACCCTTTCACCATTAATTACCGTATAAGTGTTATGGGTGACACTGATTAATTTAACCCCCTGATGGCCCGGGGGGGGGGTATTAATTAAATTTTAGCGTCAGTCAGGGTCTGCGTCGCCCCAGGCAGCGTTAGGTTAGTGCCAGTAACGCTAACACACGCATAGCATACACCCCCTTAGTGGTATAGTATCTGAACAGATCAATATCTGATCAGATCTATACTAGCATAACCAGCAGTTTAGGGTTCTCAAAAACACCTTGTTAGCGGGATCAGCCCAGATACCCGCTAGCACCTGCGTTTTGCCCCTCCGCCCAGCCCAGCCTACCCAAGTGCAGTATCGATCGATCATGGTCACTTACAAAACACGACACACATAATTGCAGCGTTCGCAGAGACATGCCTGATCCCTGCAATTGTTAACAGTTTTTTTTTGGAAGCTTTTTCTACATTTGCTGACAGATCAGGTGCTTTTTTTACCTGTGAATACTTACTAGTGTACCACTAAATTTAGAGCCCAAAATGGCAAAGCCAATGTACACTAGTAAAGAGGCCTACGAGTTCCTGAGCCTGACAGATAGTGAAGAGGAGGTCACGAATCTGTCAGATTTTGGCTCAGAATACATCCCCGTAGAAGACAGTGGCTCCATGTCAGATAGCTCTGTCGACAAAGTTGTGGTTCCTGCTAAGGCCAGGCTTACCCGACCCCATTCTAAAGTTGTTGAGGAGCAAGAACCGCAGGACCCTTGTTTGGAGCAGAGAGCCAGTACTAGCGCCCCTATTCCTTCTGGTGAACTGGCAAGCACCACCGGCTGAGTACACCCTGGTCGTTCATCCAGCACTGCAGTATCACGTGGTGACGTGGTGAGTCCCATAAGTGCAGTTCAAGCTGGCGAGGTGGCAAGCACAAGTAGTGTCCTGCTGCCACCAATAAGAAGACAAAGACAGGCCTGTTGTGCCCTTCCTGCAGAATTCGCCTATCCTGATTGGGTCCCCACCACTTCTGCAGAAACCCATACTTCCCCCCATTCACTGGCCAACCCAGAATTCAGGTGGAAACAGCTGATTTTACGTCACTTGATTTTTATTCTGTGTTTTTCATGGAAGATTTCTATAGATCTATTGTGGACCACAGTCATTTATATGCTGGTAATTATATTGCCGCTAATCCCCAGTCCATCCTTGCCAGAGAATGGAAACCACTTACGGTTTCCGAATTTAAAACCTTTCTGGGCCTTTGCCTCAACATGGGCATACACCAATTTCACAAGTTGCAGACTTATTGGTCCATAAGTCCACATAACCATATGGCTGTGTTCTCTGCTTCCATGGCCAGGAAACTATACAAGGCGATCCTGCGGTTCTTGGATTTCAATGACAATGAACTTTGTCGTCTATGTGGAGACCCTGAATACGACCGGCTCTACAAAATTTGTAAAAAAAACACTTCGAAAAACGTTTTGCAGCCTTGTATACCCCCAATCAAGTTGTCTGCGTTGAGTCCCTAATTACATTTTCTGGCCGCTTGCCTTTCGAGCAGTACTTTCCCAGCAAGCATGCCAGATACGGGGTCAAGCTCTATAAGCTCTGTGACAGGGCAACAGGCTATACATGGAGCTTTATGGTTTATGAGGGAAAAGATAGTCAGGTAGAGCCGGAGGACTGCCCAGATTACATAGGGAGTGCTGGCAAGATTGTGTGGAACTTGGTGTCACCCTTATTTGGAAAGGGGTACCACTTGCATGTGGACAATTATTACACGAGCGTGACACTTTTTAGTCGCTTGTTTGATCATCAAATTGGAGCATGTGGCACCGTCCGACCTAATCGCCGGGGCTTTCCCCAGCGGCTTGTAGATTCCTGTCTTAAGCTGGAGAGAGAGCCTGCTCAAGGTGTAAAAATTTGCTCGCTGTGAAATGGCAGGACAATAAGAATGTTTTCGTTCTTACCACCCTTCACGCAGATACAGTACAAATTCGTACAGTGGCTGGTGTTGTGGAGAAACCCCTCTGTGTCCACCAATATAACAAAAATATGGGAGTGGTGTACCTCAACGACCAGTTGTTGGCGCTGTATCATATTGCCCGAAAGGCGAGACGCTGGTACAAAAAAGTGTGTCTGTACTTATTTCAATTGGCTTTACTGAATGCTCATGTCATATACAGAGCTTCAGGACAGACTGGATCTTTCCTAAATTCCAGGATGAGATCATCTTAGAACTCCTGTATCCAGGCAGTTCTGCACCTCACCATTCCCAACCAAATGCAGTAAGCCGACTGCATGAGAGGCATTTTCCATATGCCCTCGAGAGTACCCCTACCCAACAAGCCCCCCAAAGATGTTGTGTCTGTAGCAAGCAGGGATATAGGCGTGACACCCGTTATTATTGTCCCCGCTGTCCTGACAATCCTGGTCTTTGCACTGGGAAATGTATTGAACGCTTCCACACACAAGTGAAGTTTTAGCGTAGGGTAAAGCATTTCACAGGCTAGGCACACTTATGCAGGGTCTCCTAAGATGCCATCGTATTTTGAGAGACCCAAACCTGGAACCGAGAAGTTGAACAGTTACAGTTACAAAAACAGTGTTAAAAAAAAAGTAAAAAATAATAACACAAAAAAATATATATAAAAAAAAAATAGTTGTCGTTTTATTGTTCTCTCCCTCTCTATTCTCTCTCTATTGTTCTGCTCTTTTTTACTGTATTCTATTCTGCAATGTTTTATTGTTGTTATGTTTTATCATGCTTGCTTTTCAGGTATGTAATTTACTTTACTGTTTTCAGGTACGCCATTCAGCTGTTGCTAGGATTTATTTATCTTGACAGCAACAGCGTTTTCTTCCACGATATATAAAGCTGTGACTCCAGTGCTGTAGGAGGTGATTTCACCACCACAGTTAAAAAAAGAGCAGATATGCAGAAGCATGGGGGCATTAGGGGCGATTTTGCTCCTAATGCATACGGAGACATACGGTCGACATTCCGACGAAGGCTTGCCCGTGAAAAAGTCCGACCCTGTGTACGTGGCATAACTTTTTATGCCACGTACATACGGTCGAAATTCCGACGGAGGCATGCCCGTGGAAAGGTCAGACCGTGTGTGCGCAGCATAACTTTTTTGCAGGAGGTTGCCCCATGCTTCGGTATATATAAATGGTGCATGTATGCCCATCATTAAAAGTGGGTAGATGAAGGGAGGTATTCTAATTGTGGGCATACCCACTGAGTACAGCGGCGACCACAGCGCTAGCAGCACGTCACTCAGTCCACGTCCTTCCTTCCCTTCACCACATACTGGTATGTTGCTGGACTTTGAATGGTTATACCAGAATGATACCTGTGGGTTTAGGTATCATCTTGGTATCATTCTTTTCAGCCAGAGGCTGGCTTTCATGTGAAAGCAATCCTAGCGGCTAATTAGCCTCTAGACTGCTTTTACAAGCAGTGGGAGGGAATGCCCCCCCCCAGGATATAAACAGTGCCTTTGGGAAATTAGGAAAGCATTTTATCACACCGATCTTGGTGTGGTCAGATGCTTTGAGGGCAGAGGAAAGATCTAGAGTCCAATAGACCCCATTTAAAAAAAAAAAAAAAGAGTACCTGTCACTAACTATTGCTATCATAGGGGATATTTACATTCCCTGAGATAACAATAAAAATAGTAAAAAATAAAATAAAATGGAAGGAACAGTTTACAAATAAAATAAAAAAGCTAAATAAATAAATAATAAAAAAACAAAGCATCCCTGTCCCCCCTGCAAGCGTCGGTCTGTAGTCATATGTAAACAGCAATTGTACCATGCATGTTTTGTATCACCGTAAAGGTCAGATCGAGGGCAGTAATTATAGCAGTAGACCTACTCTGTAAATCTAATGTGGTAACCTGTAAAGGCTTTTAAAAATGTATGTAGTTTGTCGCCACTGCGCGTTTGTGCGCAATTTTAAAGTATGTCGTGTTTGGTATCCATGTACTCGGCCTAAGATCATCTTTGTTATTTCCTCAATAATTTGGGCAATATAGTGTGTTTTAGTGCATTAAAATAAAAAAGGGTATTTTTTTCCCCCAAAAAATGCGTTTCAAAAATCGCTGCGCAAATACTGTGTGGAAAAAAAATGCAACACCCACCATTTAAATCTGTAGGGCCTTTGCTTTAAAAAATATATATTGTTTGGGGGTTCAACTTAACTTTCTTGTAAAAAAAATTTTTTTTCATGTAAACTAAAAGTCTCAGAAAGGGCTTAGTGGTTAGATTCAGAGTGGATGATGTCTGACATAAGCTTCTAAATGTTGTGCATAAAATGCCAGGACAGTTCAAAACCCCCCAAATGACCCCATTTTGGAAAGTAGACACCCCAAGCTATTTGCTGAGAGGCATGTCGAGTCCATGGAATATTTTATATTTTGACCCAAGTTTACAGGAAAAGACAATTTTTTTTTTTTTTTGCGCAAAGTTGTCACTAAATGATATATTACTCAAACATGCCATGGGCATATGTGGAATTACACCCCAAAATACATTCTTTAGCTTCTCCTGAGTACGGGGATACCACATGTGTGAGACTTTTTGGGAGCCTAGCCGCGTACGCGACCCCAAAAACAAATCATCGCCTTCAGGCTTTCTAAACTTTTGATTTCACTCCTCACTACCTAGAGGCCATGGAATGCCCAGATGGCACAAAACCCCCCAGATGACCCCATTTTGGAAAGTAGACACCCCAAGCTATTTGCTGAGAGGTATGGTGAGTATTTTGCAGATCTTGTCACAAAGTTTTGAAAATTTAAAAAATAAAAAATAAATAAAAATGTTTTCTTCATTTTCAAAAACAAATGAGAGCTGTAAAATACTCACTATGTCTCTCAGCAAATAGCTTGGGGTGTCTACTTTTCAAAATTGGGTCATTTAGGGGGGAGGGGGTTGTGCTACTTTGGCATTTTATGGCCTTCGAAACTGTGATAAGTAGTGAGGAGTGAAATCAAAAATGTATGCCCTTAGAAATCTTGAAGGCAGTGCTTGGTTTTCAGGGTACCGTACGTAGCTGGGTTCCCAAAAAGTCCCACACATGAGAAGCAGCAGAATGTATTTTGGGGATTAATTCCACATTAGCCCATGGCATGTGTGAGCAATATATCATTTAGCAACACATTTTTGTTCTTTTTTTTGGTCATTATTCAATCACTTGGGGGGAAAAAAATATTCAATGGGCTCAACATGCCTCTCAGCAAATAGCTTGGGGTGTCTTCTTTCCAAAATGGGGTCATTTATGGGGGTTGTATGCCATCTTGGCATTTTATGGCCTTCAAAACTGTGATAGGTAGTGAGGAGTGAAATCAAAAATGTATGCCCTTAGAAATCTTGAAGGCGGTGCTTGGTTTTCGGGGTCCCCTACATGGCTAGGCTCACAAAAAGGCCCACACATGTGGTATCCCCGTACTCAGGAGAAGCAGCAGAATGTATTTTGGGGTGTAATTCCACATATGCCAATGGCATGTGTGAGCAATAAATTATTTAGTGACAACTTTGTGCAAAAGAAAATCAGTTTGTCATTTTCCCGCAACTTGTGGCAAAATATAAAATATTTCATGGACTCAACATGCCTCTCAGCAAATAGCTTGGGGTGTCTACTTTCCAAAATGGGGTCATTTGGGGGGGGGGGGTTGTGCTATTTTGGCATTTTATGGCCTTCGAAACTGCTATAGGTAATGAGGAGTCAAATCAAAAATTTGCGCCCTTAGAAATGCTGAATGCGGTGCTTGGTTTTTGGGGCCCCATACACGGCTAGGCTCCCAAAAAGTTTATTTTTTTTGTCATTATTCAAATCACTTGGGACAAAAAAAAATTATTCAATGGACTCAACAAGCCTCTCAGCAATTTCCTCGGAGTGTCTACTTTCCAAAATGGGGTCATTTGGGGGGGTTTTGTACTGCCCTGCCTTTTTAGCACCTCAAGAAATGAGATAGGCAGTCAAATTAAAAGCTGTGTAAATTCCATAAAATATACCCTAGTTTGTAGACGCTATAACTTTTGCGAAAACCAATAAATATACACTGATTGCGATTTATTTTAATAAAGACATGTGGCTTAATACATTTTGGCCTAAATGTATGACTAAAATTTAGTTTATTAGGCTTTTCTTATAACAAAAAGTAGAAAATATAATTTAAAAATAAAAATGTTCAGTCTTTTTCCGTTTAGATCACAAAAAATAAAAATCACAGATGCAATCAAATACCATCAAAATAAAGCTCTATTTGTGGGAAGAAAAGGAAGCAAATTTTGTTTCAGTACAACATTGCATGACCGCGCAATTACCAGTTAAAGCAGCACAGTGCCAAATTGTAAAAATACCTTGGTTACTTAGCCTGCATATTGGTCCAGATCTTACGTGGTTAACAATCTAAAGTAGGATGTAAACTGGAGATCTTGGAGCAGCATTGAATCTGTAGTTTTTATTTATTTTTTTGATTATTTTTTTTCTATTCTCCTTATTCTTTTTCATTACTACCGCTCGTCCTTTCCTTCTTTAATAGTATGCTCTCTGAGTTTTTTCTTTTGGGTTTTATCATCCATCTTCTCAAGATAATTAACTAAGACATCAGTCATATCATGTTGTTGTTTTAAGAAGAGTGAGCATTCCGGCCCACCAGCACAATATTTTACACCCAGTGAATCCAAAGTATCCCTGGACCTCCAGGTTTTTATGTCTTAATGTAATTCTACCCCCCTAGTCTACCTACTGCTTTATAGTCGTTAAGGCCACCCCACTGCTCATGTCTGACATTCCTCCAATAACTGTATACTGATGTTGTGTTTTTTTATATTCATGCATGACTGTCCGGAGGCCTGCTCAACCACCACCTGAAGAAGCAACAATAACCAAGTCATGACACAAATGGGCCACGAATAAGACTCTGCTGAACTTTCCTTCACCATGCTGAAAAGTGCTGTCTCGCGGTCCGTTTAAATTGTTACAATCATTACATCAGATTCCCAAGTTACAGGACTAGATATGCAAGGATCCCGTCATCAATGTTGGAGTTCCGCTCTTCCAAGGCAGGGGGGCGATGAAACATTGCAGTACAGACTCTCATGGGTCGAATGTGAAGTCTCAAAAGCACCAGGACTGTCTCAATTCTACCGTGATTGGGGTTCCAGCGTGTTCAAGCCACAGTGGTGGTGGGGAAGGGTCGGGGGCTTCTGGGCCATTGAGGAGGGGTACAAGATCATTGAAGGAGGACACAAGTTCAAAAATGAACTTCAGGGGGACTGTGGTGGAAATTTTGAATTTCAAATTTATACCAGGGGAACCAGTGCAAAGATGGATGTATATGTTTTACTGGACTGGTTATATTTTGTGATATGACGAACTAAGGGCTCAGCTGACCTTTAAAGAATTACTTCCTCCTGTCTCATGAAATGGGTAAATATCCCAGGTGATAATTAAATTAGTTAAATTATCCTTTTGACTTGAGGAACAGCTAAGACAGACGGAAAGGCTCCATCACAGCAGGGGCCCTTAGCATGCTAATGTAGGAAATGGTCAAACTATGCATCAAAGGATTGCTTGACACACCATAGACTGAGGGTTTTTTAGATTTGGGAATGCTAGGCAAAAAGGCTTGAGATTCAACCAATCAGGATCTGGGACAACTTTGAACCAATTATTATCTAGGCTTGAGGTTCAACCAATCGTTTTTTTAGGCAACTTTAAACTAATGGCATCATAGGGATTTTGACTCCTGGAAGGGGGGGAGTAGGGACCGGGGGGGTATAAATCAGTCAGGCAGAAAGCTTTGAGTCCTCTTCTCTGGAAATGATGACCTGATCTGAATGAGACATGGTGACGTAGCATCACTGGGTAATATCTCTCTAAGGTTTAATCTTACTTCTCTTTTGCTTTCCTGTAACCCTTATTTTCCTACAACTTGTCCTGATAAACTGTTGTGTCCATTATAATAATTTTCTTATTTATATTATTGGTATCTTTTATATTATAGCAATATTCCTATGTGTATCTGCGGTATCACTTTTGTTTTAAAGATGATATCATTTATGATATGGTGACGAATATCGGATTAATACAAGTTTATTTTCTGTGTAAATAAATGTAATTCTTTTCTTTTTGCACCGCTATAATTTGTTTTAATTTTTATATAGACAAAAGGTTTTAATCACTTATTTTAAATTATTTAAGTGCTGTATAAATATTTCCGTAACAATGGGCGATTTTGAGGCTGCAGATGGGCATTGATCAAGCTGCATTGATGGGCAATTTTGAGGCTGCAGATGGGAATTGATCAGGCTGCCTTCATGGGCAATTGTGAGGCTACAGATTGGCATTGATTAACCACTAGACTTATGACGTCCTTGACTTTGTGCAGTGATATCTGAATGATGCCTGCAGCTACAGGCATCATTCAGATATCACTGTCTTCAGCTGGCGATTCTCTGCACGATAAGAATGATCAAAGCAGCAGTTCTGCCACTTGATCATTCTTATAGGCAGCGGGAGGGGATGTCCCCCCTCTCGCCTCCATTGAGTGCTTTCTCCGGGCTCTCCCGTGCCATCGGGGGCCAGGAGAACTAATCGGCCAGGGCTGGCTGGGAAGCATACAGATGAATGGTGACCAGATGATCACCAGTCATCTTTATGACTGTCGGAGGCCCGGGCGTGACATTATGACGTCACGCCCCGGTACCCGTAAGTAAGCAAAGCTGCAATCGCGGCTGTTGGCATGAGATCTGTGAATTTTGTTTCACGATCTCATGCTTGTAAGCCTGGATGAGAGATATGGGGTCTTATTGACCCCACATCTCTCCATAAAGAGGACCTGTCATAGTGATTCCTAGTACAAGGGATGTTTACATTCCTTGTAATAGGAATAAAAGTGATCAAAAAAAGAAATGTAAAAAAAAGTGTAAAAATAAAAAAATGAAGTAAAATAAAAATAAAATGAAAGATTTTTTTTTAAAACGCCCCTGCCCCTGGTAGCTCGCGCTCAGAAGTGAACACGCATGTAAGTCTCGCCCGCATATGTAAACACTGTTCAAACCCCACATGTGAGGTATCGTCGCGTGCGTTAGAGCGTGTGCAATAATTCTAGCACTAGACCTCCTCTGTAACTCGAAAATAGTAACCTGTAAAATAAATTAAAGCGACGCCTATGGGGATTTTTAAGTACCGAAAGTTTGTGCGCAATTTTAAAGTGTGACATGTTAGGGATCTATTTACTCGCCCAAACATTATCTTTCACATTATACAAAAAAATTGGGCTAACTTTACTGTTTTGTTATTTTCTAAATCATGAAACCGTTTTTTTTTTCCCCAAAAAAGGCGTTTGAAAAATTATTGCGAAAATACCGTGCGAGAAAAAAAAGTTGCAATGACCGCCATTTTATTCCCTAGGGTGTCTGGCTAAAAAAAATATATATAATGTTTGTGGGTTCGGATTAATTTTCTAGCAAAATAAATTTGATTTTTACATGAAGGAGAGAAGTGCCAAAATAGGCCCGAAGGGCAAGTGGTTAAGCTGCATTGATGGGCATTGGTGAAGCTGCAGATAGGCATTGATCAAGCTGCATTGATGGGCAATTTTGAGGGTGCAGATGGGCATTGATCAAGCTGCATTGATGGGCAATATTGATGCTGCAAATGGGCATTTATGGGCAATTTTGAGGCTGCAGATGGGCATTGATCTGGTTGCATTGATGGGCAATATTGAGGCTGCAGATGGGCATTGATCAGGCTGCATTGATGGGCAATATTTTAGGCTGCAGATGGGCATTTATCAAGCTGCATTGATGGGTAATATTAAGGCTGCAGATGGGCATTGATCAAGCTGCATTGATGGTCAATATTGAGGCTTCAGATGGGCAATGACCCTTATTTTTCTTCAAAGACCATTATTTAAAAAAAAAAAAAATCCTGAAACTTCCCTCTTAAAATGAAGGTGCGTGTTATATGCCTGTGCGTGTTATATGTCGATAAATACGGTAGTTATTAAGGTAGAATGTGCTGTCAAATCTAAATCTCATGGACTTAAAGGGGTTGTAAAGGTTGTTTTTTTTATTTTCTAAATAGGTTCCTTTAAGCTAGTGCATTGTTGGTTGACTAACCTTTTCCTTCGATTTCCCTTCTAAATGTTTTTTTTCTTTGTTTTCTTTGTCTGAATTTCTCACTTCCTTTTCCTCCTCAGAAAGCTGTTCTGTAGACATGTGCACATAAAAATACTATTGTTAAGCCCCATACACTTGGTCAGACAATTTTAACAACAAACATAAAAACGATCGTTTTCCGATCGTTCTCAGAAAATTTGTTCGTTTTTAAACTGCATCAGAAAACTATTTTTGGGTTCAGAAGTCTGGCCAACTGATCTCCCTTCAGATGAAAATCCACAGAAAAGTTTATTAGGCTTTACTGTACAAGTGTACTCACTATTCTGCACAAAAGAGAAGCTGCTTTCAGTCACTGAGGCTGGCCATACATGTTCAATTTTCTTGTACAATTTTCTTTTAGATTTACCAAACACCATATAATATGAGGTCAAACTAAACAACACTTTCAATTGTATGCAATCAGGCAGGCCCTTGCACTACATAGTTGAAGGTAAATCTAAAGAAAATTGCACAGAAAATTGTATCATGTATGGCCAGCCTAACTCTCTGGCCATTAAAAAAAACATAAACAAAAGATTTGCATTTGAACACGTTTCTTTTGTTATTTTCGTATGTTGATATGACACCTATAACAAAAAATTTGCCTTCAGTATTTTGAATACACAGAAAACAGAAAAAGGAATTCATTCAATATACATAATGAAATTATTTTGTTATAGATGTCATTGAACAATGAACATACAACTGAAAACGAACACAAAACGGATTCAAACAAAATACACAATGCAAACCTCTTGATACAGATTTCATTTTCGTTATTTTGCCATTTTCGTTTTGTTGTTTTTTCCCGTCGGATCGTTCGTTATGCGGCTCATCCGTTATCCCGTCGTTTTCGTATTTTGGTGCTTTACCGTTTTCGTATGTACACATTATCCCGCGGGTACAAAAATGAACATTTTCGTACGAAAATAACATTCGTACGAACGGAAATGCACATATCTACTGTTCTGGCTGACCAACCACCAGTCAGATGATGGGGGCAAGCTTACTGAGGAGAAACAGGTGTGAAGTGCGAAATTCAGACAAAGAAAAAAACATTTAGGGCCAGATTCAGGTAGTCCAGAGCATCTTTGCTCTGGAGTAACGCTTCTCATTTGCGTTGCGCTGCAGAAATTTTAGGAGCAAGTGCTGTCATTCACAAAGCACTTGCTCCTAAAGTTGCGGCAGCGCATCGCAAATGAGCCGGCGGAATTCAAATTGGGCGGGTACGGGGCGTGTAGTATGCTAACTAAGCGCGATCCCGCCGCCAACGTACTGCGCATGCGTCGAGTGTCAAAACATCCCCGTGCGCATGCTCCAAAATCTGTGAATGAACGTCAATGACGTCACATTCCCATTCATGACCGTTTTACGCAAGCGACGTTTTTTGTTTTTTTTCGACGCGATGACGACGCCTATACCTAACATAGGATATTCCAACCCCATGTAGGTATAACTATGCGCCGCGTATCCCGTCCGGAAACGTCGTAACGTCACTGCGTCGCGCCGGAATGCGATTGTGAATTGCCGATTTCCGCTCATTAACATATTTTTTGAGCGGAAATCGGCGGGAACGCCCCCGGCGCCATTTTTAAGTTGAAGTAACGATGCGATGGCGAAACTCAGTTACGCTGCTCGCATCGGAGCTTCAACCCGGCGTTTCTTGTTTTCTGGTTACAGAAAACAGAAACGCCGGCTCAAAGTCACAGTTAGGCTGGCGGATCACTGGATCCGCCAGCCTAACTGTTCCTGAATCTGGCCCTTAGAAGGGAAATCGAAGGAAAGGGTACGTGAACCAACAATGCACTAGCTTAACCACTTAAGGACAGGACCAATATGCTGCTAAATGACCCAAGGGGTTTTTACAATTCGGCACTGCGTCGCTTTAACAGACAAATGCGCGGTCGTGCGACGTGGCTCCCAAACAAAATTTGCGTCCTTTTCTTCCCACAAATAGAGCTTTCTTTTGGTGGTATTTGATCGCCTCTGCGATTTTTATTTTTTGCGCTATATACAAAAATAGAGCAACATTTTTGAAAAAAAATCTATGGCCCAGATTCAGGTACATCTGCGCATTATTGGACCGGCGTAGCGCACTGCCTTTACGTTAGACTTGCGCAATTTTGCCGCGTAATTACCCTATTCTCGTAGCTTTTGCGCAGGAAATTGCGCATGGGTAACGTTTTTTCAGAGGCGTAAGAAGGAGTAATACAAATTGGGAAGGACGTGGGCGTGTTACATTGAAATGAGCGGGGACCCCATGCAAATGAAGGGCCGGCCGGCTCGCGCATGCGCGCTTGAAGCATACCATGTCAGCTCTGCTGTGCGCATGCTCACAACTCGGGAGCGGCGCAATCAGTGAAATTGGAAATGGACTAGGGCAACGTTGTGAACTACGCAAACAGCATAAATAGACACACACAAACGCACTTGCTTTGCAAAAGTACATCCCTTTGTCCCTTCCCATTTAACCAAGTCCTGTTGTTCGTTGCGGTGTGTTTTGTAGTTGTCAGATTAGTGTTCTGTGTGATCAAGTGTTTGTTAGTAGATTTTTGAAAGTGGTTTTTGATAAGTGTTTGAGAGACTGTTTGTTTGATTGATATATTTGTGTTTGTTTCTTTTCCTGCTGTATTTTTGTTTTGTTTTTTTGTGACTGTTTATTGCCGAGTAGTTTTCTCTCTGTGTGTGTTTTTGCTTGATTGGTTGGGCTTGTTTGTGTGCGTGAATTTTGTTGACTGGGACTGAGTTTTTTTGGAAGGATGACTGAGAGAAAACGAAAGCTGAATTTTACAGTTGTGGAAAAACAAATTCTTGCCCGGGCCATTAGCGAGTATGGGCGTTACCTCCACGGCCCAGAGAGTGCCAACACCACCCCGGCCAGGAGGAGGGAGATTTTGGATAGGATCACTGAGCAGGTCAATTCAGTGGGGCAGGGGGAGACACGGACCCGGTCTGGGATTGACAAAAAAATCAATGACCTCCGGCGTCTGGTCAAACAGAAGATGGTCAGAATGCATGCCCATGCCAGGGGCACAGGAGGGGGCCCACCATGCCATATTAGGCTGACAGCGGAGGAGCGTGCGGTGGCCCTGACCTTTCATCGGCATGAAGTTGAGGGCCTGCCCGGCTTTGATTCAAGTCCGGAGCCCGTGGTGCCAAGTACGTTTTTTTTTTTTTAATATCAGGTGTGTAGCATGTGTGGGGGAGGGGGTGAAAGGGAATATGTGGCAAGTGTGTGGATCCTCCAACCTGTGAAATGTTTTGTGTCATCCACAGATGTGCAGGAGGGTGCAGGGCCATCTGGCCTGACCGCACCAACCCCAGGACAGCAGCCTAATGAGGCCCCCCCAACAAGGCCGGAGTCCGCGGAGGAGGTTCAAGAGGAGCAGAAGAATCATGAGGAGGAGGAGAATCATGAGGAGGAGGAGTCCATGTCAGGCACTGGACGTTTGGTTTTTGAGGACTCTTCCCCTCTGGCTGGCAGCAGGCAGGCCTCCCTAAGGGGGAGCCCCCCTCCTCCCCCAACATGGCTCCCCTCACAAGGGCCTCCCCTTCTCCCTGGCCACAAGCATCAGCTGGAGGCAGGATGTCATCCCAGACCACCAGGGGGGTGGCCGATCTCCTGCCCACCACTCTGAGAAGGGACCAGTTCCTCCAGACCCGCCATCTGGGACAGGTCAGCCAGACATTGGTGCGGATGAAGGAGAGCCTGTCCTCCATCAAGGATACGCTGGGGAACCTGGACTCCCACTCCCGGGCTTTCACAACCTGCCTAAACGAACTGCAGACGACATCATCAGGCGTTGGGCAGGATGTGAGGGCCCTTACCCTGGCTATCCAGGCCAACACGGCAACACTTGGTGCTGCCCTGGACAGAATAGCCGTGGCCTTGGAGGGCAGGCCGCCAGGTGGGCAGAGATCAGGGGCTGCTCCTCCTTCCCCGGTTTTACCCCTTCCCCATGAGTCTCCCCTGAGAAGCCGGGGCCGTGGCCGGGGGCGCCCCAGCCGTGGCTCACGCAAAGGGCAATAATTTGTTTTTCCCCTTTTTTTTTTTTGCTGGAAATTTTTTGCTTTTGCGGGTAATTATATTTTTTTATTTTTTTTGTGTTGTGAATGCTGTGTGAATGTGGGGGTGACATTCCTGCCGGAAAAGGGGTGTCACCCTCAATTTTGGTGGAGAAGGGTTCCCCAGGACCAGGGAGAAGTGATCCCCAGGTCCGTGTGAATGGTGTATGAATGTACAGTGACATAATTGGAGCTTTGGCGTGGCGTTGCTGCTCACAAGTCCTGCATGGTGGACTGGTGCCAATCCAATTTGATGTGGATGTGGGGTGTTTGTGCTAGAGACCACAGTGTTGTGCATGCATGCATTCTCATTGTGCCATGATTAATGTGTATGTTTAACGTGCAAAGATGCCCAATGTGAGCTGTTTCCTGGCTGCTCTTCCCTCAGAAGACGGGGTAGCCTCGGTTAAGGGGGGATTGTCTGGTTCAGGGGTCAGGTCATCACGTAGGTCAATCTGCAGGCCCTTTCTTACTGCGAAGTTGTGCAGCATGCAACATGCACCGATGATCTGGCACACAAAGTTTGGGGAATACAAGAGGGTACCCCCAGACTTATCCAGGCATCGGAAACGTGACTTTAGGAGGCCAAAGGTGCGCTCCACCACTGCTCATGTTTGGGCATGTGCTTGATTGTATCTTTCCTCTCCTGGGGTTTGGGGGTTCCGGATAGGAGTCATGAGATGGGGTCCCAGTGGATATGCAGAGTCACCTTGAAGGGAAAAGACAGGAGGATGTTAGTCATGCATGTGCCCCTTGTGATGTGCATCATGGGAGGGGATAGTCATGCCTGCCACCCATGTCACTCACCAACCAGCCAGGTGTCCCCATACACGTTCTGATCGAATTCCATTCGGATGTGGCATTGATTGTATATGTAGCTGTCATGGCTGGACCCTGGGTGTTTGGCACAGACTTGCCATATGAGGCCTTGGGCATCGACTATCACCTGTACATTGATGGAATGCCAATGCTTCCGATTGCGGTACATGTGCTCTGTCTCCTGGGGGGGCTGGAGTGCCACATGTGTGCAATCAATGGCCCCCACAGCGCGTGGGAATCTGGCAATTCTGTAGAAATCTGTCATTGCCTTCAGCCGCAGGTCCTCAGTGGTGGGTTTGATGATTTGGTTGGCCATGCGTCTGAGAATTGCAGGGACAACCTGGTGCACACATCTGCTCATGGAGGATTGTGACATCCCAGCCACCACTCCACTTGTACGCTGAAAAGAGCCACTGGCAAGGAAATGGAGTGTTGCCAGTGCCTTGACCAGTGGCTGCACTGCATGTGAGCGGTGTGTTGGGCTGGTGATGTCATCCTGCAGGGTTGTGGTTAATTCCAGGATGGCATGAGGGGTGAATCTGAAGATGCGAAACACCTCAGAATCACTCATGCCAAACAGGTCTATGCGGGTGCGGTATATCCTCTCCCGTGCCATCCTCCGTGCCATCCTCTGTGCCCTCATCCTTCTTTGTTTATCTAAAGTCAGTAGTATAGCTATGTGCGACGATGCCCCTGGCATGTTGGCATACAGATTGTTGTGCAACACGTGTGACTGCTGAGCTCCTCACTAACAGTGTTGCTTTATCTAACAAGTAGACTTTTTTTCTCTTTTTAGACCAGCTTTTATATGCTCTAATTTTAGACAGGACATTTTGCTGTTGCGCACACTGCGTCGCCTGCGCTGCCCCAACATTGTTTTGTGGATCCCCGTAAGTCCCTCATTAGCATATTTGACTAGCAAATCAATGGTGTGTCTAGCGCACTTTTGCGCGGACGGATGCGCCAGTCTAACGAAATTACGCGGGACAAAAAAAAGTAGATTTTTGGCGTGTCTCGTTCTGGGGATGCTGCGCATCGAAACGCACGCGCACATTTCGACTTACGCACGCGCATCTCCTGTTGCGCAGGCGTAATTGCTCTGTGAATCTGGGCCTATATGTTTTACTTTTTGTTATAAGAAAATTCAAATAAACTAAATTTTAGACAAACATTTAGGCCAAAATTTATTCAGCCACATGTCTTAAAAAAAAAAATCGCAATAAAAAAAATAGCTACCTAGCGGGAACAGCGACACTAATACAGCGATCAAAAAATGATCGCTTAGTGACACTGGCAATAGGGGGTGAAAGGGTTAACTAGGGCGGTGATCAAGGGGTTAAAACTTTATTAGGGGGGATACGGGGGCTACCCTAGACCTAACACTAACTGCCTGTCACACTGACACTAAATGCAGTGATCAGTACATATATGATCACTGCATTCAGTGACACTGTGACAGGGGGTGGGGGGGTGATCGCAAGGGGTTTATGTGCCTGCGTGTACTGGTGTCAGTGTAGTGTTGTGCAGACTCTGTTGTGCAGACTCACTGTGTGATGTGATCTCTCCTTAGCGGCGGTTGAAAATACCGCTGAGAGGAGAGATCACATCACTTCCCTCTGCCTGTGTTTACACAGGCAGAGGAAGTGACATGCAGGGGGAGCGCGCAGATTGGCTGGGAGCGATCCAGAGGGGGCGGACAAAAACAAACAGCCGCCCCCTCATCCCGTGTCACTTGGACAGCCACGGGAACTGGGGGGTGTCCCGAACGGACCCCCGACCCACGTCTAGACAGGCACGTACAGGTACGTTCATGTGCCTGTCCGTGCCATTCTGCCGACGTATATGTACATGCGGCGGTCCTTAAGTGGTTAAAGGAAGCTATTTAGAAAATAAAAAACAAACCGTTACAACCACTTTAAATGTTACCTATGGACTGTTCTTTCGTTACCGACCACTGGATGGTATGAGTGTGCCACTCTGAGTGAGTCCTAAGTTCTTGCTTTCAAATATTCTAGTGTAGGTTGCGAAGTGAAATTTAATTTTTAGATAAGCTAAAATGCTTTGGGAAAATTAGGCCTGGTTTTCACTTGTAAATATTTCCAGGAACGATTATTTACTAGGATCGTGTACATATATTAAGATATATTGCTGTGTTTACTTTACACCCCTTTTGATGCTCTTGCCTGAGGGTATACAAAACTTCACCAATGTATATAAGGTTTATATATTGCTATAATGGTAGATTATATTATAGAATGTTGCTAGAATGTTATATTTTCCATGGTGAATAATCTAATGTCTTTCAGGTGTTCCTGCATCCCTTCCGTCTTCCTCAGCTAAGGAGAGACAGGATCTTCAGTGTACTGCAGGGCCGATCCTGGGCGGGTGCACTGGGTGCCTGGCACCCAGGCGCCCAGAGGGGGGAGGCGCCGAAGTGTCAGAGTGCTTCCTCCCTCCTCCTCTCCTTGAACTGTGCCAAAGAGTCGCTCGCGCGTGCGGTGCAGTCCACGAGCAGACACAAGCACAGTAGCACTGTTAGTGGCGGCGCCGGGAGTGCAAGGAGCCGCGGCCGCTCGCTTACATGTTTTTTTTCTTGTTGCTTCAGTCCGAGCAAGCGAGTCAATCGTCTGGCTCGGAGGAAGTTGCGGACTACAGCTCCCAGAAGCCACAGCGGCGGCCGACATGTCAGCTGACTTCACTGAATTATTCCAGCCATGAATAAGCACTGATCCAGTGCGAAACGCGTCGGCTGTTCCTTGTTTCCACTGCTGTGGCCCTATTTTTGTACATGCTGTCTATTGAATAAAAGACCACGCATCAGGTTTTGGAGTGCGGCTATCCATTTTTCTTTGTCTTCATTTTGCTTAGTGCACCGCCAGCACCCTCGGTATCCTGCACCACCTGTAACCATTTAGTGATCCCACCTGGAGCGGTGACTCCTTTCTCTCTATGAATGTTTATTGTTCTCTTCTTTTACCAGTTTTTATTCTATTCTTTCATTTGTTCTAGTTAGGACATATTTGACAATCTATTCTGTGTCCATGTGCTGTTTGTAATTTACTCCAAAGAGAGATAAGAACCTTGCTTCATGCTGTTTAATGCAAGAAACAACTCTGTACTCCATATTTTTTTTCCTAAATCCTTAAATTTCTCTATCCAGATTTTGTAGATCTACCACAGACATTCATGGGTTTCACTCAAATACAAGCAATGAAAGCTGAACAACGAGGCCTCAAAAACAAAATTTTACTTTTGTATAACAAATGTTCTAAAGTAAAATGAGCACTAAAAGAAACTGGTCATAAAAAATAAAAAAAGTCAACAGAAGGTGGAATTGCTGACTTTCATTTGAAAGGGCTAGTTTCCCAGGAGTCAAGCTAATCTAATGGTTTTAATTGTTCCCGAGTCACTGACCTGGAAAATGTATACAGATCAGGAGTGCTGAGACAAGATCAGCATCCCTGCCAGGCAAATCGTACATTCAGAAGGAGATCAGCAAACACAGCTTCTTCATTCTTGCAGTACAGGTGTCATTTAAAAAGTATACAGAATTAATTTGACCATTTATTGACATATACTGTATGTGCAGAATGAAAACATATGAGAGGTTTTAGTGAGATATAGGAAATTAAGGGGAGATGTAAGTATTCTAGGTGACTGCAAGCTTAGGAGCTGCCACAATGACAGATGGGATGCCATTAATCTGTAATTACAAGTCACCAGGGGGCCAAGAGACTGTGCAGAAAACTCATCCCACACAATCTAAAAGAAGAAATTCTAGGATTTGCAAAATGAAAACAATAGAAGAGAGACAAGGATATACAGAGTAGAAAAAAGACATGAAAACAGGGGAAAAGTCGAGGCGCATGCGCTGCAGCCTGAGGAGAAAGTCATGTCTCCTTAGAGCTCCGCTCCTCGGCAGTAAAAGCCGGTGAACTACGGGTCCCAGCAGCGCCAGAATCACCGCAAAACGACCGCGGAATCGGTGGGGGGACACCTACCTTACATATGATGGCTATGAGAGGCTCTAAAACGAAGTTTAAAACAAACGCCCTCAAGCAGCCAGCAGACTGGCGGCAGAGATGGCGGCTTCTCCCTCCTCCTCACAGCACTGTTCTTTGCCTGTAGTTACAGCCTCTTCCCTCAAAGCACTACACAGCGCTGGTGAGTAGTGTTGAGCAGAATATGCCATATTCGATTTCGCGATATATCTCGAATATATAGTCGAATATTCGAGATATATTCGCTAAATACGAATATTCGTGATATTTTTTGGAAATGAAATTATTGCGAATTTTCGCTATCGCGAATGCGAATTGCGAATGCGAATATTCGAGAAATGCGGAATGGAGCACTCTGATTGGCTCAGAATATTCGTGATATATTACAATATAAAATAATTGCGAATATTCTAGAAATGCGGAAGGAGCACTCTGATTGGCTCAGAATATTCGTGATATATTACAATACACAATAATTGCGAATATTCGGCAAATGCGGAAGGAGCACTCTGATTGGCTCAGAATATTCGTGATATATTACAATATAAAATAATTGCGAATATTCGAGAAATGCGGAATGGAGCACTCTGATTGGCTCAGAATATTCGTGATATATTACAATATAAAATAATTGCGAATATTCGAGAAATGCGGAATGGAGCACTCTGATTGGCTCAGAATATTCGGGATATATTACAATATAAAATAATTGCGAATATTGGAGAAATGCGGAATGGAGCACTCTGATTGGCTCAGAATATTCGTGATATATTACAATATAAAATAATTGCGAATATTCGAGAAATGCGGAATGGAGCACTCTGATTGGCTCAGAATATTCGTGATATATTACAATACAAAATAATTGCGAAATTTCGAGAAATGCGGAATGGAGCACTCTGATTGGCTCAGAATATTCGTGATATATTACAATATAAAATAATCGCGCGATATCGCTATTGCCGAATAATCGCATTGCGATTTTTCGGCAATATAAAATGAGCGCTGCAGCTACTCGGCCCAAGGTCTCTAATCATACCAGCAATGCTTTTAGACGTCGATGGGGATCTCTAGGATGTGATCTGTTCTAAAAAAAAAATTGAAAAAATTTGAATATTCGAAATAGCGAATATTCGCCGCGATATTCGTGTTATTCGCGAATACTCGAATATGCAATATTCGTAGCGAATATTCGCAATGCGAATATTCGTGACCAACACTACTGGTGAGACTAATGTGGATGGCAATGTAATAACAGCTGAAGCCCAGCCTGATATTTTTTTAAATTCGAACAAATACTGCAGAAGGCTTTAAAACAGACTTCTGATCAGATAACTGACAAGCTGACTAGAGAAATAAGAGAGCTTGGTCAGAGAACAGCAGAATTGGAACAAAGAGTGGACATAATTGATAATTACACGGAACACCACAGTGTTGAAATAACAGCCCTTAAAGAGGAAAATGTTATCTTACTGACACGTTTGGAAGACCAGGAAAACAGAGATCGCAGGTCCAATATAAGGATCAGAGGTATCCCAGAATCTGTTATGAACCTGCATGAAACCATAACGGCACTATTTCAGGAATTAATTCCTGGTACCCCAGTGGAAAGACTCGAAATGGACAGAGTGCACAGAGTGTTGGCACCGCGCAAATCCGGCGGCCCCCCTAGAGATATCATAGCGAAACTACACTTCTACAAAACCAAAGAACAGCTACTTACAGCTGCTAGAGGAAAAGATCCTCTCAGCTTCCAGGGCTATACCTATCAACTTTTCACTGATCTGTCCCCACGTAGAGTGGCTAAGAGGCGTGCGCTCAAGCCCCTATTACAAGTGCTTAAAAAAAAAATCATTTATCATTGGGGATTCCCCTTCTCTCTCAGATTTACTTATCTGGAAACCAAATACGTCTGCCGTTCCTCAGACGACCTACGATCAGCTTTAAATGAAATGGGTATCACGGATGCAGCCATACCCACTGTCCAGAATCGCAGAAGTTCAACCACCCGGCTTCCTCAGCAATCACCCAACTCAAGTTATGGTTCACACTCCTCTGCGCATCAGAGCCTCCACAAACGCGGTCGCTTTGAAAATCCATCACCCACTCGTGAAAACTCTATGGACTGACTACTCAATCTGACCTAAAATATTTTTTTCTTGCAGGTTTTTGACCTCTCATGGTAGTTTGGTTACCTATTACCGTTAACCACATTTATTACTAAAAGATATTAGTAACGACAAAGTTCAGAGTGTCGAACGGTTATATTTAGTTTTTTCTGCATTTTTCTTCTTATTTTCCTGGCAATATAATATACTGTCAGTTTATAGATGGTTCCTGTTGTTCTCCGGTATTGTTTACTCCGAGGAATTTCTTGTTGCCCCTTTTGCCTCCTGCAGACTCCTGCTCTTTAGGTGTGGGACTCTGCTGGTGGATCCGGATCCTCTCAGGGAGTACTATATACTCCTCTGAGACGCTCCCATACCCTGTGGTTTCTTTCCAAACTTTTTGATGCATTGTTCATATAATGGCTTGACACACTTGTTACATTTTTCCATTATTTTTTCCCTTTCCTTTCTTCCCCCAGGTGGTGAGTCTGGCTCTTGGTAAGTACTTTGTTTACTGTGATATAATGTTTTCATACTTGACCTATGGCTCCTATAAATATCCTGTCTTTAAATGTACAAGGGTTTAATATCCCACATAAACGAACCAAAGCATTTCGTTCTTTTGTGACCAAGAAGGCCAATATTATTTGCTTGCAGGAAACCCATTTTACAGAAAAATTGCATCCTAAATTTCTATCAACTTCCTATCCGCAATTTTGTTCCGCTTCTACAACTGTTAAACAGTGTGGAACTTTAATTGGGTTTCATCGCTCTACCCCGTTTAAACTAATTTCTCAGATAAAGGACCCTGAGGGAAGATATATTATTGTTACAGGCCATATCTCCGATAATCCAATAACAATTGTATCCTACAATGCCCCCAATAAACGCCCAACAGCTTTTTTATCTCATCTCTTCCAAGTGGTTAAAGCACATAAGTTTGGTACGGTCATCCTATGTGGAGACTCTAACGCTACTGTTTTCCCCTTCCTTGACAAATCTCCACCAGGCCCTACTAATGGTACACCGAAATTGACTCTCCAACATTTACTTACTACTCATAGCCTGGTAGATACCTGGCGGGAAACTAACCCCACCAGTAGACGCTATACTCACTACTCCTACCCATACAGGTCCTTCTCGCGTATAGATCATATCCTAGCCCCATCAAGTATGTTACCGGAAATGATTTCTTCCAAAATCATCCCTTTCACATGAACAGATCATTGTGCAGTCTTTACCACAATATCTTCAACAATACCCAGATCTCAAGATAATACTTGGCACATTAACGATACTATATTAACACATTCATGCCACTGTGTTGTTATTGAAAAGGCACTCAACAACTACCTTTTAACTAATGACACAGGTGATATTTTGGCACTTACTCTATGGGAAGCCCATAAATCTGTCATATGGGGAAGGTTGATACAACTAGCATCTATGCTCAAAAAAGAACGAAAAACGATATTTACTAAGCTTGAATCAGCCTTTAAAAATGTCATTTAGCCTTTCAATCTTCCCCAAGTGCTATTAATAATTCTAAATTGGAAAGGGCCCGTCTGGATCTGGATCTCTTTTTGACTGACTCGGCTGACAAACTTTTACGCAAACGCCAACACATTCAGTATCTTAAGGCCAATAAACCTGACACACCTCTGGCAAGAAGTCTGAAGTCTGCTCAATACCCAGAGACACCCATTAGACTTAAAATATCTCGTGAAGCATACTCTAGTAACCCAATTAAAATACTAGAGGTCTTCCGCTCTAACCTAGCCAAATTAGCCAACTTTGACGAGACAAAAGCTGATGCTATGTTTTCTAATATCAAACTTCCTACTTTAAACCAAGAACAGTGTGATCTCCTTGAAGGCCCCATTACAGATAATGAAGTGTCAAATGCCATAAAAACTCTAAAACTTCAGAAGAGACTGGGTCCAGACGGATTCTCGGCAGCTTATTATAAACAGTTTATTCACGTTTTATCACCAATCTTAACCAGAGCCTTCAACTCAATCTTGGCGGGACATTCGTTCAAAACAGAAACCCTGACTTCTATTATTGCTATGATCCCCAAACCACACTCTGATACAACTTCCTGGGCTAATTATCGACCTATATCCCTTCTTAATCTAGACATCAAATAAATAGCTAAAATCCTGGCAAATAGACTGAATACCATAACCGGACGTCTAATAAATAGAGACCAAACAGGCTTTATGTTTAATTATTGCAATGTTCAGTGGTTCTCGGCTACTGTGTAGCAGTTTGTATCATCCAATACCTAAACGGCACCGAGGCTGCTATTTAACCTTTTTTTTTTAAATTCCCCCAAACGGACCAATGAGTAGTCATTCAAGACTACATATACCATGATGCTCCAGTGACCGGGCACGCCCCCCTGAAGACGTTCAACGAATGAAACGTACGTCGGAGGCAGTACCCGGTCACGTGAAGTGCATCCCGACCTGAGGAGCTAGCAGCTGACAACGTGAGGTCGTGCTACGGCGGTGGCAAGGGATCCCGGACAACCCAATCACCTACCGCATTGACGGTGACACGTTTGCAGCCCCAGTGCCGGGTAGGCACAATTACAGTAAGAGGCCATTTGGCTTTTTCCTTTTGTTTTTAATACTTTTATTAAACAATATCATGCTATTGGCTTCTCCATTGTTTTTTTTCATATCCCCATGTGGAATCCTGGTGATGAGGTTTACATAATTTCCTGTCTTTATGTGTGCAGGCACAATCCTGCATATGCGCATTTGACTAACTTTTTTTACTAAAGTAGTCAATTCGTTCTGATAAGCGCATCCATTTTTATCAGCACATTTTTGGGTGTAAAAGAAGATTCAAGTTTGGTGGTGGCATTTTACTTTCACACAAGCAAGATACAAAAAATTAAGAAGATTCAAATCATTTAATTGTTACACTTCACCTATGGATGTTGGGACATCGTGTTTTTGATTGTTTTATGACACAGAGACAATATCTACCATCCACTTTATTGATCACCATAATGAATGTTTATTGATCACTTTGTGGTATAGCGCCCTCTATTTTTCCTTTCAACCATTTCAATCAGTATTGTATATGAGGAGCAGCTTTTTGTAACTTAATATTTATATACATATTTAATTTTAGTTGGCGCTGATTTTCACTTTATCAAAACAGGCTTTATACCTAAACGCCAAGCAGGAGATAATATTAGAAGAGCGCTTCTACTAATCCACGCAGCCAAAGCTAGGAAAATTCCATCCTGCCTTGTGTCTTTAGATATAAAGAAGGCATTTGACTCTGTAACTTGGCCTTACATGCAATACACACTTCAAAAATGGGGTTTCGGCAATCATTTCCTGACTTGGGTCTCCTCCCTATATAATACTCCAAAAGCATATATAAAGTACGCTGGATATAAGTCACCAATGTTCGATATTAGGAGAGGTACTAGACAGGGATGTCCCCTTTCCCCAATACTTTTTGCCCTGTTAGTAGAACCACTAGCACAACTAATTAGATCTAATGTCGATATTAAGGGTATTGAATTAGGTGGACATCAACATAAGATTTGTCTTTTCACAGATGATATCCTTATTTTTTTTGTCACACCCACAAACCTACTTAAGATTTTAGATGATTTTGCTCAAATTTCAGGACTTCATGTTAATCTCTCTAAATCAAATGCACTAAATATCTCACTGTCCCAATCTGATCTCCGTCTCGTCCAAAACTCCTTACCCTTTAATTGAGTTATGAAACAGATCCCTTATTTAGGAATTCAGCTCACAGTCTCCCTGAAAGATATATTCGCCGCTAATTATCTACCTCTTCTGAAGCAAATAACTAGCCTAATGAAACTATGGACCTCTCTTTCATTATCGTGTATTGGAAGGATCAACACGGTAAAAATGTCCATACTACCAACGTTTTTATATTTATTTAGGGCACTCCCTGTTCCGTTACTGTCTTACTTTCTAAAACTTACTCAACGTAGAGTTATGTCCTTTATTTGGGGCACAACTAAACCTCGTATATCTAAGTCTACGTTATACCTTCATAAATTTAGAGGAGGAATGGGACTACCCAACTTCTCCTCCTATTACAATGCTGCACAACTGTCTTCATTATCCAAATACCATACTACAGATGAAATACTTTTTGTGGGTTGCTGTCGAGTCAGTAGATTATGATCCCATTCGGTAGCCAACCTATTATGGCTCAGACCCATTGATAGGCTTAATTTTTCTAATCCCATAACGAAACATTCTCTAGCTATTTGAGATAAACTTAAAAGTTTTCATATGCTCCAATCTTTGCATAATCCCCTGCTTTCCTTCCTTTGGAACCCAGCTTTCTATCCCGCTTGGAAATACCCCAAATCCTTCTCAGCATGGTCTTCCACAAACTTGTTTCGCTTACACAACCTAGTAACCAATACTACCATTCATTCCTTTCCGGTACTATGTGAATCTTTTGGGCTCCCTAGGTCCAAAGTCTTCAGATATTTACAATTTTTTTTTTTATGAACCACTCCTAAATACAAATCCCAAAGATACATTACCCCTGTACACAGCTAAATGGGCACAGGACATCAATCAGGTGTTGAGCTCTAAAGACTGGTGAAACATCTGGTTAGCCACAAAAAATCTTCTCCTAACTGTTGTGCTATAGAAACAAATTATAAGGTACTTACACGCTGGTACTTAGTACCAGCCAGAATAGCGAAATTCGCTCCCGCATACTCACTGAATTGTTTTAGGGGGTGTAACTCATCAGGCACTCACTTCCACATATGGTGGCAATGCCCGGTTGTCAAAGAATTCTGGACGAATATATTTCAAATGGCATCCAAAGCTCTTGAGATTACTATTCCACCAGACCCGGCTATAGCACTCCTAAACCTTAAACCTACTACACTTACACACACCCAATTTCAACTGTTAATACATCTTAATACTGCTGCCAAGCAAACCATCGCTAGGGCTTGGAAGACAAAAACCCTAATCTTAGCTGAAGCAAAACATAGAATGAACAGAACACTTTTTCACGCAAAGATGTCGGCTATTGAGGATAATAAAATCAATAAGTATCATAAGATTTGGCAACCCTGGGTGAAACACTATCTCCCCAATGCCTTTGACCAGTCTTTATTGTCTCCAAACTAGGATACATAAAATATCACTCAAAGTGTATATAATGATTAGTTATGGGCCAGACCACCACCCCAGGTAGTTTAATATATTTTATATATATATATATATTTTTTTTTTCCCCCTTCTCTTTCCCTGAGATTATTATTATTATTATTATATATTCTTACTCTTTTTCTCATGATTTACAGAGTGTACACATCAACTACTGTAAGGCCTCGTACACACGAGGCAATCTATCTGTTCAAATCGGTCGGACCGACCAATTTGAACAGATCTGTCTGCTTGGATTTTGGTTTGCTCGCGTGTACACACGAACAAACCAAAATCCCCGCCAGCAGACAGCGCGCTGACGTGTCGGTGACGCAGCGGTGACGTTGACGCCGCCATGTCACCGCACCAGGAAGTAAAACACTTCCGCGCATGCGTCGAAATCATTCGGCGCGTGTGCGAGAAGACATGTCTGCTGGTTAGCGTACTAACCAGCAGACATGTCGGGCGGACGGGTTCCCAGCCGACAGATTGGTAAGCATGCTTTAGGGAAAAATACAGAAGTACATAGAACAATATTCATGGGTTACCTACAAAGCATGCCATACTATGTAACAGTACTATATATATTATATTTCAAATCTTAGGCCCCGTACACACGATCGAATCTGTCTGCTGGGACGGTCTGGCAGACCGTTTCCAGCAGACAGATTTGGTCGTGTGTACGCGGCCTAAGATTTGAAATATAATATATATAGTACTGTTACATAGTATGGCATGCTTTGTAGGTAACCCATGAATATTGTTCTATGTACTTCTGTATTTTTCCCTTTCTTTTTTCTTTCTGTTTCCATTATGTAATTCAAATTCTAATAAAAACATTTGACAAGAAAACAGGGGAAAAGTCTAAAAGACGGTCTTCAATGTTGTGCAAAAATAGGTCACAATGCCATGGGTCACTGAAAAAATTATACAGTATACATTTTTATGCCCACTTTGTAAAATTCTTAGAAAAAACATGCATTAATCACAGACAACACATCTGAATTGTATGGTATCACACACTATACAGTTAAGCCACTACAACAGTCCCTTCATCAAACAAATGGTGATATTGGAGTACTTGACTGTCGATGACCAAGATGATAACTCTAGTTGGCATTTAATTAGCTGATAGTTTAAAGGAGGCATTAGCACAATCTGAATTATCTCCTCTCTCTAACAATTTAACAAATCCATTCTTCTTCTAAAACAGTACCCTTGTCATTAAGATAATCAACTTCAAAGCTCTAAAAAAGAAAAGTGGAAAAAAAGACACTAACAACATGTTTTTCTGTAGTGCTTTTTAGAAAATCATTAACCCAAAGTGCTTTCTAATTTTTATTTGCTTAAATTCCTCTGAGTTGAGCGTAAAAAAACTGTGCTTGTTTTGCATACTTAAAAACACTTCTGTCATATAAAGCATGAAGGGAAAAAACAAGTAACTGACAATTCTGTTATGTAAAAAACAAAAAGGAGGGTGGGAGGAAAGCCTTTATGATTACCAAACCCTGACAGACAAGTAATAATTTACAATAAATATTTTATATAAAAACATGGCTGGTCATAGACATTAAAAGAAGTTTATTAACCAATTGGCCTTTTGAGCTTGCAAACGTCTAAAGGTGACTGAGAAACATGGAGGCTACCACTGTGGCCTCTCCTTCCCACACTAGTCCAATCGGCTAAAAACTTTCTGAGGTCCCTTAAGAAATCCATATCAGATCCTTTGGGACTGGTACAGATTTTAACCACTGCAGCCTTGGAAGGATTTACCCCTTTAATGACCAGGCCATATTTTATGTGATAGGGCACTGCATTGTTTTTACTGACAATTGCATGGGCATGCAGTGCTGTACCCAAATAATATTGATGTCCTTTTTTTCCCCCACAAACAGAGCTCTTTTTTTGTGGTATTTGATCACTCTGTGGTTTAAATCTTTTGCACTATTAACAAAGACCGTCAATTTTGAAAAAAAAAATGTTTTTACTTTCTGCTATAATACATATTCTCACAAAAAGTAACAAAAACAATTTCTTCATAAATTTAGGCCAATATGTATTCTTCTACATATTTTTCTTTTGTTTCAGTAAAAGTTATAGCGTCTACAAACTATGGGATATATTTATGGAATTTTAATTTACTTTTTACTAGTAATGGTGGCGATCAGCGATTCTTAGCGGGACTTCCACATTGTACGGAACAAATCTGACCCCCCTCAAAAAATGCACTGATTACTGTATAAATGACACTGGCAAATAAGTGGTTAACATCAGGGGCGATAAAAGGTTTAAATGTGCTCCCTGTTGGTGCTCTCTTACTGTGTGGAGGAAGCGCTGACAGGAACAACAGAAATTGCTGTTCCTAATCATTAGGAACAGCAGATCTTCATGTTGTCCACTGTCAGAACGTTCTGCCTCTCTGTGAAGTGATCGTGGGTGGTATCGGGACAGCTGGGCATGCACATTGGCTTCTCCTCTGTGCAGCGGGCGCTTGCCCACAATATCTATTGCATGAAACGTTGTACAGGTATGTTGTTTCATGCAAAAGAGCTGCCCTACCGCAGTGTATATATATATATATATATATATATATATATATATATATATGCACGGTGGGTGGTCTTTAACCACTTCAGCCCCAAAAGAATTTACCCCCTTCCTGACCAGAGCATTTTTTTTTGATTCAGCACTGTCGCTTTAGCTGACTATTGCGCGGTCGTGTGACGTTGTACCCAAAAAAAACTGACGTAAATATTTTCCCACATATAGAGCTTTCTTTTGGTGGTATTTGATCACCTCTACGGTTTTTATGTTTTGTGCTATAAACAAAAAAAAGCAACAATTTTGAAAAAAAGCTATATTTTTTAGTTTTTGCTATAATAAATATCCCCAAAAAATATATTAAAAAAACATTTTTTTCCTCAGTTGAGGCCAATATGTATTCTTCTACATATTTTTGGTAAAAAATAAAAAAATAAATTGCAATAAGCGTATATTGATTGGTTTGCGCAAACGTTTTTAGTGTCTTCCACATAGGGGATAGATTTATAGCATTTTTAAATTTTTTTTAATTTTTAGGAATGGTGGCAATCTGTGTTTTTTATCGTGACTGCAACATTATGGCGGACACATCGGACACTTTTGACACTATTTTGGGACCATTGTCATTCATACAGCGATCAGTGCTATAAAAATGCACCGATTACTGTGTAAATGACACTGGCATGGTAGGGGTTAAGCACTAGGGGGTGATCAAGGGATTAAGTGTACCCTAGGGAGTGATTCTAACTGTGGGGGGATGGGCTACCACTGACATGACAGAGATCACTGCTCCCGATGACAGGGAGCAGTAGATCTCTGTCATGTTGCAAGGCAGAACAGGGTAATGCCTTGTTTATATATGCATCTCCCTAATCTGCAGCTCCGTGACACGATCACGGGACAACCCGCAGGCACGGTCAAGGAGCATGCGGTGGGCACGCGCGTGCCCACTATGCCGCAATTTAAAGGGGACGTACCCGTATGCCCATGTGCGCAGTCGCGTCATTGTGCCAACATATATCGTGCGCTGGTCCGAAAGCGGTTAAGGTCTCAGTATTTTTAGACCAACCAAATGTTTAAATATGCACATATCAAAAAATATTTCTATATGTGACCTATGACCCTTCTTTTGGCATACAGTTGAACTCCACCCCACCCTTTGTCCAAATTGTTAGCGTATGGTTATTAGAGTTGAGCGGACACCTGGATGTTCCCAGAACTTGACCCGAAACCTCATTGAAGTTAATGGGGACCTGGACTTTTGATTTCTAAAATGTCTCTAAAAAACGAAGGGAAAGGGCTGGAGGGCTGCAAATGGCACCAAAATGTCAGGAAGAGCATGGCAAGTACTCTGAAAATAAATGTGGATGGGGAAATAACTTAAAATAATATAAAAAAAAAAAAAAAAAAATCATTTTGACCTAGGAGGACGAGGTCCATATGGAGTAGGAGGTTGAGGTTGCGGTGGATGTGGATGTGGCGGTGTATGTGGAAGCGGCGGTGGAGGAGGATGAGGTAGCCAACACAGCAGGTTTTGGTTTTTAATTGATTTGTTTTTTAAATTAGGGTAAACCCCAAAAGAGTGAGAAAGATCTAGGGTTGCTACCTCACCCCTTTAAACATGAACACAGAGCACCTTAATCAGCCAGAGAACCTGTGTAATTAATATGTTTTAGCTTTTAAAAGGATGAGATAGCAACCCTAGAAAGATCAGAAAAAAAACAATGGCTGGGTAAGGCCGGCCCGGTGTCTATTCTGCACAAGGTACGGACAAGTCCTCTGGGATCCATGCCTGGTTCATTTTAATGAACGTGAGCTTGTCCACATTGGCTCTGGACAGGCGGCTGCGCTTGTCTGTGATAACGCCCCCTGCCGTGCTAAATACACGTTCAGACAATACACTGGCCGCAGGGCAGGCCAGCACCTCCAAGGCGTAAAGGGCAAGCTCAGGCCATGTGTCCAATTTGGAGACCCAGAAGTTTAAGGGGTCATAGCCGTCATTCAGTAAGTGTAGGCGTGTGCACACATACTGCTCCACCATGTTGCTGAAATGCTGCCTCATGCTAAAACATTCCATATCAGCTGGTGGTGCTGTTTGTTGTGGCAGCAGCACCAGCAGCGGGTCTACCAATGTGCGCTTGTACTCGCGCATCTTGCGATCACGCTCCAGTGAGGGAATTAAGGATGGTACATTGTCCTTGTAATGGGGATCCAGCAGCGTGGCCACCCAGTAATCAGCACCTGTTAAAATGTGCGAAACATGCCGGTCGTTGCGGTGACACTGCAGCATGTAATCGCTCATGTGTGCCAGGCTGCCCAGAGGCAACGAAAAGCTGTCCTCTGTGGGAGGTGTATCATCTGTGTCCTCTGTATCCCCCCAGCCACGCACCAGTGATGGCCATGAGCTGGTCTGGGTGCCACTCTGCTGTGAACATGGTTCCTCCTCCTCCTTGTGGCAAAGCATGCCTCATGGTGTTGCCCAATCGTGTACAGTGATGTAACATCAGCCGTTGCCAGTAGGGTTCTCCCTTCAAGTACAGGTGTTGTGTCCAACAGTTGTAAAATATGTTTTGTATCCTTTAAATAGGCCCGGGTTTTCTGGACAGCTGGTTGTATAAAATTATCTATATACTGCCCCATTCTGGAAGTCAGGGAGTCGATTAACTATGGGTCTCCCTGGTGGGTTCTCTTTAGACTTATGGATCTTTGGGATGGTATAAATCACAGGTATTCGGCAAGTCTCCGGTGATAAATATTTGGCTTCCTTCTTGTTCAGGATCTCCTTTTTAGTTCCCAAATCTATTAGTAATCCCAACTCTTTTTTATATTTTGCGGTCGTGTTCCCCAGTAGTTTTATATAGGTCTCCTCATCCTGCAGTTGTCTAATGAGTTCCCCATGATACTGTTCTTTTGACTGTACCACAACGGCTCCTCCCTTGTCCGCAGGGCGGATCACTATATCTTTCCTTTGTTTAAGGGATTGAATGCCTTTCTTTATATGTATCGGGTCTTCTCTTTGCTTCAGTTTTAGAGACTCCAGGTCTTGTAGAACTAGCTTTTTAAACACCTCGATATGTTGGTTATTTGATAGCTGTGGGTTATACACCAAATTATTTCTTAGCGTACTATGTATCGGTGCATCTTTTACGACTACTGGGGCATTGCGAGGTATAAAGGTCTGAATCAAGATTGCCTTTTTTTATGGTGAGTTTTCTGGTATACTTCAGAATTCCAATATATGTTTTAAACTTGTTAAGGTTCTTAGTAGGTGCGTGTTTCAGCCCTTTATCCAAGACCGCAAGTTCTTCCACAGTAATGGATTTCCCACTCAAGTTGACAACATTTTCTCCCACTACTCTCTTTTTCTTTTGGAGTCTCTTTCCCGCTCTATTGCCTCACTTTGTTCTGGGCTTAGTCCATCTTCCTGTGTTCTCCTTGGTGAACGGTATGCTTCTTGTTGTCAACGAGGGGAGTATTCCATCCGCTCCCTGTCTAAAAAAGCCCTTTGTGTATTGTAGTCATATTGGTTAGGGTAAGGCCTTGGTGCATAATTAGGTTTCTGATAGTTCCTGATAGGCTCAAACCTGTTCTGTGTTGCGATGGGGGTCCTATCATAACCTCCATAGTAATCTTGCTGTTGGGGTGGTCCTCTATTGTCTCTCTGATTATTTTGGTAGTTCTGCCCATTTTGATGGGGTCTATTATAGGGTTTCTTGAACGTTTTTTTCTTAGGTTTCTTTGGAGTGCGTTGTCAATAGCTCTCATTATACGGTTGTTCATAGTGTGGTCTGCAGTAATTAGAGGGTCCATAATGCGGTGCATTAGTTTCAGTTCTATTGTCCCTCTCCTCCAGTCGTATATCCACACGCCTGGGTAGAAGTGTAGGATCTTGTATCCTCACTTCCCTTTCAGGGGTTGAATACATAGAGGTAGGTTGTATAGGTTCAGCCTTATGTTGCCATTTAAACACTTGATCTGCCTTATAATCAGCAACATCCCGTTGATATTTTTTCATCTTTCAAAATATCAACGGGATGTTGCTGATTATAAGGCAGATCAAGTGTTTAAATAGCAACATAAGGCTGAATCTATACAACCTACCTCTATGTATTTAACCCCTGAAAGGGAAGTGAGGATACAAGATCCTACACTTCTCCCCAGGCGTGTGGATATACGACTGGAGGAGAGGGACAATAGAACTGAAACTAATGCACCGCATTATGGACCCTCTAATTACAGCAGACCACACTATGAACAACCGTATAATGAAAACTATGGACAACGCACTCCAAAGAAACCTAAGAAAAAAACGTTCAAGAAACCCTATAATAGACCCCATCAAAATGGGCAGAACTACCAAAATAATCAGAGAGACAATAGAGGACCCCCCCAACAGCTAGATTACTATGGAGGTTATGATAGGACCCCCATCACAACACAGAACAGGTACTATCAGGAACCTAATTATGCACCAAGGCCTTACCCTAACCAATATGACTACAATACACAAAGGGCTTTTTTAGACAGGAAGAGAAGGGAATACTCCCCTCGTCGACAACAAGAAGCATACCGTTCACCAAGGAGAACACAGGAAGACGGACTAAGCCCAGAACAAAGAGAGGCAATAGAGCAGCAAAAGACTCCAAAAGAAAAAGAGAGTAGTGGGAGAAAATGTTGTCAACTTGAGTGGGAAATCCATTACTGTGGAATAACTTGCGGTCTTGAATAAAGGGCTGAAACACGCACCTACTAAGAACCTTAACAAGTTTGAAACATCTTTTGGAATTCTGAAGTATACCAGAAAACTCACCATAAAAAAGGCAATCTTGAATCAGACCTTTATACCTCGCAATGCCCCAGTAGTCGTAAAAGATGCACCCATACATAGTACGCTAAGAAATAATTCGGTGTATTACCCACAGCTATCAAATAACCAACATATCGAGGTGTTTAAAAAGCTAGTTCTACAAGACCTGGAATCTCTAGAACTGAAGCAAAGAGAAGACACGATACATATAAAAAAAGGCATTAAATCCCTTAAACAAAGGAAAGATTTAGTGATCCGTCCTGCGGACAAGGGAGGAGTCGTCGTGGTACAGTCAAAAGAACAGTATCATGAGGAACTCATTAGACAACTGCAGGATGAGGAGACCTATATAAAACTACTTGGGAACCTGACCCCAAAATATAAAAAAAAGAGTTGGGATTACTAATAGATTTGGGAACTAAAAAGGAGATCCTGAACAAGAAGGAAGCCAAATATTTATCACCGGAGACTTGCCGAATACCTGTGATTTATACCATCCCAAAGATTCATAAGTCTAAAGAGAACCCACCAGGGAGACCCATAGTTAATGGGATCGACTCCCTGACTTCCAGAATGGGGCAGTATATAGAGCATTTTATACAACCAGCTGTCAAGAAAACCCGGGCCTATTTAAAGGATACAAAACATATTTTACAACTGTTGGACACAACACCTGTACTTGAATGGAGAACCCTACTGGCAACGGCTGATGTTACATCACTGTACACCATTGTGCAACACCATGAGGCATGCTTTGCCACAAGGTGGCTATTAAGAAACCACAGTAACCTGATATGTAAACAGAGAAAATGTCTTGTCAAATGTCTTGACTTTTGTTTAAAGTACAACTATTTCTGGTATGATCAGTCTTATTATAAGCAAGCCATCGGTATAGCCATGGGGTCAAATTTGCGCCCAGTGTGGCAAATGCATTTATGGCACTATGGGAGGAAACTGCGGTATATAAAGACACTCCCGGAGAACTGGTCCTCTACAAGAGATATATCAATGATTTAATTATCATATGGAATGGTAGCAGAGACACCCTTGAAAAGTTCCTGGAAAAATTGAACAGAAATTACAAAAACAGTCTTGGTATGGAAAATTGATGACAAAACTGTGGATTTTCTTGATCTGAATATCAGCCTGGAAAGTGATAAAGTAATCACTAAAACACATTTTAACCACTTCCATACCAGGCACTTATGCACCTTCCCGCCCAGACCAATTTTCAACTTTCAGAGCTCTCACACTTTGAATGACAATTATTCAGTCATGCTACACTGTATCCAAACCAAATTTGTATAATTTTATTCTCACAAATAGAGCTTTCTTTTGGTGGTATTTAATCGCCACTGGGTTATTTATTTTTTGCGCTATAAGCAAAAAAACTGCGAAAATTTGAAAAAAACACACATTTTTTTAGTTTATATTGTGAAATTTTGCAAATAAGTGATTTTTCTTCATACATTTGTGACAAAATTAATACTGCTACATATCTTTGGTAAAAATAACCCAAATTAGTGTATATTATTTGGTCTTTGTGAAAGTTATAGAGTCTACAAACTATGGTGCCAATCACTGAAAATTGATCACATCTGATCACACCTAATGTACTGAAAGCCGATCTCATTTCTTGAGACAATAACAAGCCAGGAAAGTACAAATACCCCCACATTACCCCTATTTGGAAAGTAGACAGTCCACGGTATTTATTAAGAGGCATGGTGAGTTTTTTGAAGTTGTATTTTTTCCCCACAATTCTTAGGATTTTTTTTTTTTTTTTACATAAACTGGTCATATTAACAGGTTATTTCTCTCACACAGCATATGCATGATTGCAACTACACCCCAAAATACATTCTGCTACTCCTCCTGAGTATGGCAATACCAAATGTGTGGGACTTTTACACAGCCTGGCCACATACAGAGGCCCAACATTGAAGTAGCACTTCCAGTCGTTCTACAAGCATAAATTGCACATATCCTTTCTCAACCACCTATTACACTTTTGAAGGCCCTGGAGCACCAGGACAATGGAATTGTCCACAAAATGACCCAATTTTGGAAAGCTAACACCCCAACGTATAATCTATGAAGCATTATGAGTCTTTTGAACGATTCATTTTTTTTCCAGAAGGTTTTGGAAAATGTGGAAAAAAAATGAAAATGTTTTTTTTTTACACAAAGTTGTCCATTTATAAGATATTTCTAACACATAGCATATACATAGCAAACATGACACCCCAAAATGCATTCCGCTACTCCTCCTGAGTATGGCAATACCAAATGTGTGGGACTTTTACACAGCCTGGCCACATACAGAGGCCCAACATTGAAGTAGCACTTTCAGGCGTTCTACAAGCATAAATTGCATATATCCTTTCTCAACCACCTATTACACTTTTGAAGGCCCTGGAGCACCAGGACAATGGAATTGTCCACAAAATGACCCAATTTTGGAAAGCTAACACCCCAACGTATAATCTATGAAGCATTATGAGTCTTTTGAACGGTTCATTTTTTTTCAAAAGGTTTTGGAAAATGTGGAAAAAAAATGAAAATGTTTTTTTTTTACACAAAGTTGTCCATTTATAAGATATTTCAAACACATAGCATATACATAGCAAACATGACACCCCAAAATGCATTCCGCTACTCCTCCTGAGTATGGCGATACCAAATGTGTGGGACTTTTACACAGCCTGTCCACATACAGAGGCCTAACATTGAAGTAGCACTTTCAGGCGTTCTTTAAGCATAAATTGCACATATCATTTTCTGACTACCGATCACATTTTTGAAGGCCCTTCATATATCTAACACATAGCATACACATACCAAATAACAAAAGATTACCTTTTTATTTAGTAGTGCAGTGGTCCACAGAGGAGAGCATCGGTCCAGGCAGCAGGCAGGGATGAGGTCAGCGACAACAAAAGCAATCATTCAGGCAGCAGGCAGGAATACTGTCCATAGTTCGTACAGGCAGAGATACTGTCAGCACAGCCAGAGCACAGCCAAAGCACAGGTCCAGGTAGCAGGCAGAGGTGTCTTAGCAGAAATATTGTGAAAAGTCAGTAGAGGTAGCAGGCAGATATATGATCAACACAGCCAAAGTATTGGTCCAAGCAGCAGGAAGAAACATGGTCCATAATGTCATGGGTCATTACAGGCAGTAATATGGTCAGCACAGCCAAAGTATTGGTCCAGGCAGCAGGAAGGACCATCAAGCTTAGGGCCAGGGGGACAGGGGTAGAGGCTTCTCCCACCCAAATCGCTTTGAAGCCTCTGGGCAACCAGACCCTGTTCTGGGAGAACAGAAAACGAAAAACTGGTTTTCTCTACTCAGAACACTTTTCTGAAGCCCCTCACATATGTGAGACCCCTGTGTACTAAAAGTAAATGGGCAAAAGATCAGTCCAAGTGGCAGGCAAAAACATGGTAGATTAACAGGCCAAGGTCGGTGCACGTGGAAGTCAGAAATGTGGTTTAAATCGGCAGGCAGAGGCATCGTCGGTAAACAGGCTAAGGTTGGTACACATGGAGGTCAGAAACGTAGTTTGAATCGGCAAGCAAAGACATTGGGCCAGATTCAGTTACATCTGCGCATTATTGGACCGGCGTAGCGCACCACCTTTACGTTAGACTTGCGTAATTGTAGCCGCGCAATCACCCTATTCTCGTCGCTTTTACTCATAAAATTGCGCATGCGTAACGTTATTTCAAAGGCGGAGTAATACAAATTGGGAAGGACGTGGGCGTGTTACATTGAAATGAGCCGTGACCCCATGCAAATGAAGGGCCGGCCGGCTCGCGCATGCGCGCTTGAAGGAGACCATGGTCAGCACCTCTGTGCGCATGCTCACAACTCGGGAACAGCGCAATCAGTGAAATTGGAAGTAGACCCGGGCAACTTTGCTGAAATACGCAGACAGCATAAATAGCCAGACACAAACACACTTCCATTGCAAAAGTACATCCCTTTGTATCCCTCCCTATACAGCAAGGTGCTTTTGTTCTGTTGTTTATTAGCGTTTATTTGTTTGTTTGTGACGTGTCTGAGATATTTGGGGACTGTTTTGCAGAGTGATTTTTGTCTTTTATGTGTTTTCTTTGTTGTTATTTTTTTTAAATTATATTTTTGCTGGGCTTTTTTTTTTTTTGGTTCTGTTTGTGTATGATTTGGGAAAGTGGGGGTGACATTCCTGCCGGAAAAGGGGTGTCACCCTCATTTGTGGTGGAGAAGTGATCCCCAGGTCCGTGTGAATGGTGTATGAATGTACAGTGACATAATTGGAGCCTTGGCGTGGCGTTGCTGCTCACAAGTCCTGCATTGTGGACTGGTGCCAATCCAATGTGATGAGGATGTGGGGTGTGTGTGCGCTAGGGACCACAGTGGTGTGCATGCATGCATTCTCATTGTGCCATGATTAATGTGTGTGTTTAACGTGCAAAGATGCATAATGTGAGCTGGCATGAGATGGGGTCATGAGATGGGGTCCCAGTGCATATGCAGAGTCACCTTGAAGGGAAAAGACAGGAGGATGTTAGTAGTGCATGTGCCCCTTGTGATGTGTGCATCATGGGGGGGGCCAGTCATGCCTGCCACCCATGTCACTCACCAACCAGCCAGCTGTCCCCATACATGTTCTGTTCGCAATCTGTGGGGATGGGGCTCTGATTGTATATGTAGCTGTCATGGGTGTCATGGGTAGTGTCATGTGTTGGGCTGGTGATGTCCTCCTGCAGGGTTGTGGTTAATTCCATGATGGTATGAGGGGTGAATCTGAAGATGCGAGACACCTCAGAATCACTCATGCCATAGATGTCTATGCGTGTGTGATATATCCTCTCCCGTGAAGAGTGAAGAGTGAGTGGCTTGTATCAGATAAGAATATTGTATTCGATTAAATTGTAAAGTTTATATAAGCAAATAAAAAGTTTAAAAAAAAAAACATCTCCCGTGCCCTCCTCAGTGCCCTCCTCCTTCTTTGCTCATCTAAAGTCAGTAGTATAGCTATGAGCATGGATGCCACTGGCATGTTGGCATACAGTTTGTTGGGCAACACGTGTGACTGCTCAGCTCCTCACTAACAGTGTTGCTTTATCTGACATGTAGACGATTTTTCAAATTTTAGACCAGCTTTTATATGGTCTAATTTTAGACAGGACATTTTGCTGTTGCGCACACCGCGTAGCCTGCGCTGCACCAACGTTCTTTTGTGGATCCCCGTAACTCCCTCATTAGCATATTTGAATAGCAAATCAATGGTGTGTCTAGCGCAGTTTTGCGCGGATGGATGCGCCAGTCTAACGAAATTACGCTGGACAAAAAAAAGTAGATTTCTTGCGTATCTCGTTTTGGGAATGCCGTGCATCGAAACGCACGCGCACATTTAGACTTACGCTGCGCATCTCCTGTTACGCAGGCGTAATCGCTCTCTGAATCTGGCCCATTGTCGGTAAACAGGCTGAGGTTGGTACACATGGAGGTCAGAAACGTAGTTTAAATCGGCAAGCAAAGACATCGTCGGTAAACAGGCCAGGGTCAGTTAATTAACATGGTAGCAGGCAAATGGGGAAATGGCAGTCTGTTAATAAGGGGAACTAATATTGGATGGATGCATGATACTTTTTGAAGCACTGTCCCAGGCACAGGCCAGGTTGGGAGGGACAATCGGGACAGTAACAGGTGGTGTCTCTTCTTACTCCTGCTTTGGTGCATACACAGCATTTTTTTTTGGCGTCTTCTTCCAGATTCTGTGGGGGGGATGCTATAGGGAAAGTGTCGCTCGTGAAGACGACTCACACAATCAGAGCGAATGCTTCCTGGAACGGGATCTTGTTGATAAATGAGGGCTTCATTGATATCTTCGATATACTTGAGGTAGGAGATTTGTGGGTTTTCAGTTGGCGGATTGTCTTTTTGGTAGCAGACAAACGAATTAAAAAGGGCCATGTGAAACAGGTGAAACGCAACCTTCTTGTGCCAAAAATAGGACTTTCTTGTTGATAAGTAGGGCTGTAGCATCTGGTCATTTAAATCCACCCCCCCCCATGTACAAATTGTAATTGTGAACACATTCAGGCTTGGCAATATGTCAGCCTCTTTTTTGGATCTCCACCATGGTGTCATTGTGGATGGTAGAGAGGATGTGGACATTTTTCTTGTCCCTCCACTTCATGGCCAACACCTCCTCGTTCCTCATGAATGGCGATTCTCCAGATTTCAAGTTTTTGGTCAACAAATTTTGTGGGAATCCCTTCCGTTTTTTTTTAAGGTACCGCAGGCCAGGGTTTGCTTGCTGTAAAGGTGACGAAAAAGGGGCAGGCTGGTATAATAATTATTAACATATAAATGGTAGCCTTTTCCGAACAGGGGATATGCCAACTCCCAGACAATTTTCCCACTGGTTCCAATATATGTTGGGCAATCACGGGGCTGGAGCTGGGAGTCTTTGCCTTCATAGATCCTGAATGTGAACACATATCCAGTGGCTCGATCGCATAATTTATTTAATTTTAACCCATACCTGGCTCTCTTGTTTGGGATATACTGCTTGAAGTGCAGTCGGCCAGTGAAATGTATAAGGGACTCGTCAACACAAATGTTTTGGTCTGGGATGAAAACTTCTGCAAATCGCTGGGAAAAGCCATCGATTAGGGGGCGTATTTTGTATAATTTGTCGTAGTGGGGATGATTTTGAGGAGGGCACTGTGAATTGTCATTAAAGTGGATAAAACGCATTATCATGTCGTATCTTGTCCTAGACATGACAGCGGAAAATATAGGCATGTGTTGGATGGGGCGTGTAGACCAATATGAATGGCCTTCGTTCTTCTTTGTAAGCCCCATATTGAACATTACTAGTACTGGGCTCCTCTTCCTGGGGTATGGCGCTGCTGGTGCTGGGCAGATCTCCTGATCTTGGTCCTGATCTTGGTCCCAATCGCATTCCTTTGGGAGGGATGGTTTCCTCCGGGGACTCTGACTCTGAGCCACTATCCTCCACTGGCTCATATTCCGAATCAGAATCGGATAATGGGGGCTCCTCGCTGTGCCCATCATCCGACATGGTGGACATAATGACATATGCCTCCTCGAGTGTGAAAAGCTTTTGGGACATTATGGCAGTATGTCAGTACTTATTGGTGGGCCTGCGTAATAGTACTGCTGGTGGTAGTGGTGGCGGCCTATGTGGTGGTACCGATGAAGGTATTAGTGTCAGGAATGTGTGGTGGTGGTGGTACCGATGGCGGTGGTATGGGTGATGGTGGTACCGATGGCGGTACAGGTGGTGGTGGTACCGATTGCGGTATGGGTGGTGGCGGTGGTACCGATGGCGGTACGGGTGGCGGCGGTACTGATGGCGGTACGGGTGGCAGCGGTACCGATGGCGGTACAGGTGGCAGCGGTACCGATGGCGGTACAGGTGGTATGGGTGGTGGCGGTATGGGTGGCGGTGGTACCGATGGCGGTACGGATGGCGGCGGTACCGATGGCGGTACGGGTGGCGGTGTTACAGATGGGCTGATTTACAGATGGGCCGATTTACAGATGGGCTGATTTATAGATGGACTGGGCTGTGTGACAGGTTCTCTTTATTGGTGGGGGGGGTGGGGGGGCTGTGTTGTACAGTATACAGACAAACTACACTGATCTCACTTACTGATCCCTGCTCTCTCCTCACAAATCGGTGTGTGAGGAAAGAGCAGGGATCAGATAGTAACTGCCTGGTTTGTTTACACTTGTGACCGGCTGTGATTGGACACAGCCGGTCACGTGGGAAAACAGCCAATTTCATTGGCTGTTTACCCTGATCGGGGAAGCGCTGTGTCCAAGGGACACGCGCCTTACCCGATCCCCGCTCTGCAAGCCTCTGGCGGTGCGCACGGAGCGCGCCGCCGAATTTGTTTTGACATGTGATCGAATGTGTCTTTGACACAGTCGATCACGTAGTAAACAGCCAATGAAATTGTCTGTTTACTGTGATCGGGGAAGCGCTGTGTCTGAGGGACACACGCCGTCCTGGTCGCCGCGCTGCGCGCACCTGCGGACACGCGCTAGCCATTCTGCTAAAGGACGTCACCAAACGGCCAGTCACAAATTTGTAACCACTTCCCGGATGTAAATTTGCCATTGACCGGGCAGGAAGTGGTTAAGAATGTGGATACTAATAGTTACCTCTCTATGGACAGCTGTCATTTTAAACCCTGGTTGTTCAACATCCCCAGGGGACAGCTGTTCAGAATGAGGAGGAACTGTACGAAAGACAGTGACTATCAAGTACAGGTGGAAATAATAGGCTTGAGGTTCAAAGAAAAAGGATATGAAGAATCATGGGTTAACAATCAAATAAAAAACGTTGGTAAAATCGACAGAAATGGAATGCTACAGATTAAAGAGAGAACTGCACAACTAAAGGCAGCTCCAGGCCTCATCCTGGACTATAACTCCCAATATCAAGATGTTGCCAAGGTTATCAAGAAACACTGGTACATCTTGAAAAATGACAGAGATCTGCAAAAAATACTCCCAGAGGCACCAAGGATTATTTATAAGAGAGCACCTACCCTCAGGGATCTTATTGTCAAATCAGTAGTGGAACCCCCATCCAAACCTGGCTTTACATTCTTTTCGGGAAAAGGCTTCTTCCCCTGTAAAAGATGTTTTGCCTGTCGGAAGTCAATGAGATTTCAAAGGAAAAGAACCGAGTTTGTGGCTACGAACACAGGTGAAACACATACTATCAGAAACTTCATCGGCTGCCACACCGAGGGGGTTGTGTATGTGCTACAATGTAGCTGCAACCTCCAATATGTGGGGAGGACAAAGAGAGCATTGCATGTGAGAATTAAGGAACGTGTACAAAATATAATTAAAGGTCACCCGAAACACAATGTCTCGAGACATTTTGACTGTGTGCATAATCAAGATCCTACTCAATTACAGTTCTGGGGGATTGAAAAGTATAATCCAACATGGAGGGGATGTCACAAGGTTAGGACTATAAGCCAAAAGGAGTCAAAATGGATACACAATATGCGGACATTAGTACCAGGAGGAATGAATGTTGAATTCAATCTCAACTGTTTCCTGAGTAACTTTTGATCCAGTCCTACTTATTTATAGTAACAGGCTGTTGAGATCCATGTACGCCACTCTGATTATTTCTCATGTTTTAATATGTTTTATAGAGTTTATATATTCTCCAGAGGGAAGGGTAGATACAGCATTCACACCTCAAATGTCTATCATGCTGATACACCCCTTTGTAAGTCTGCGACAAACCAGATGTACGACAGCCACTTTGTGTCACCTTTTGAGTGACCTATTAGCTCCCTGGTTATCATATTTTATGTTAGCCCATCCTACACAGGGTATCCCTGGTTAGTTTGGAGATACAAACTCAATTTTTATAGGTTTTAACTACAATTATCATTGTCCCGTATATATAGGTTTTTTATCAGAGAATCTTTATATATACATATATTTTTTTTTATAATTTTTATGGATTTTTGAACACTTTTTAATACCATAACATTTTTATATATTTTTGTAATTCTTCATTTTGTATGCTGATAGATAAATAGGTCTGCCTAGAATACATCAGATTGACATTTACGACTATTCTGAAGTCAGGTCGATCCTATGGCAGTTGTTTTGTCTGAGACATTATCTGTCATACGACAAGCCATCTCAAACTTAGCTAGATGGTGACGGGCTACAACAATATGGCTGCCGCGCTACTTCCGGTAATACGTATTATAGCTTGTATGGATGCCTGTTTATGCCTGCCTGGCTCTACTGTACAATATCCAAGTCTAACATCACAAGACACACGTATGGTAATGACCATATTAGCTGTGCCTGATCCGCTTGTGAATTATGTGCGGCGTACTACAAGAAAATGGCCGCCTGGCGACTTCCGGTTTTACGATATATAAGGACAAATGGCACTACCAATTGTATTCCCCAGTTGAAGACACGTGACAGTGTCGTTGACACGCCGCTGCTTTGTTTACTTATTGCTTTTACTGTTGTTTTTAAATGTGAGTGCAGGTTTTTCTTATTCGATAAACCTTCCCTGTGCTTTGACCACTACACTATTGGAGGCCTCTCTCTCTTTTAACTCTCCCTCCCCTCTGAGACTTCTGGCTTTATAGGTCCTGAGTGGTTACCGGTGGAGAGACAGGAGATACCCCATAGGAAACACACCATAGAATCTAGCGGAAGTGGGAGAAAAGATTGGTCGGTGATTGAGGAGGTGGATGACAGGACAGGACCCGCTTATAGGCATACCTTATTCCGCACTAAGGTGAGAGTTCTGAGAGCCCTGTGACGGATACCTTCACATCATCCTCTGAGTGGACTTTTAGCTTTACATTTTGTGAGGGATTAACTCGGTAGCGGGTGTGTGTGACCCCCTGGATGGGTTCACTACACGCTGAACTGTACAAAAAAGGAAGTTGAGGATGATTTAAAACAAATGATATGGTTTATTTTTCCATATTGCTGGATACACGTGCAAGCATCAAAACAGCATAAACAAAACATAAAATAAACCCTTGCCACTTGGGGCGTCTACCTTCCCAACACAGGAACCTACCTATGGAGTCTGGCACAGCCTACTGCTGGGCAGACACTGCTGGTCCTACAGCAGAAAACAAAAAGTCTCTTTGATATTTCTCACACAGAAATATCCATAAGCACCTCACCTCTTCAGTACTGGTTGTGACTGCTCCTTCACTCACACAGCCTCAGGATGCAGCAATCAGTTGTCATCCTTAGGCTATGTTTATAGAGGCTTTAATTGCTTCATTTTGAACAGCTGAAGGCTTTTAATGCCCCCAAACCTCTCTGGCCATCTCTGCAGCCGACGCCCAATAGTAATTGGTGTATTGTCTAAACAAGGCAGAAATATATCTCCCGTCTGGGACAACACACACAGATTTACCTGACTTCCTGTCACAATTTCCACTGTATCCTTAGTTTGGCAGCCCAGCATTGCACTGCTGCACACGGGACTTTTTCTCTGGATCATATCGCCATATATACACACATTTATATTTTCACTTATTACTATATTTACCACATAGGGCCAGATTCAGCAAGACTTGCGCTGGAGTAATTCGATATGCGCCGCGTAACTGTGAATATGCCCGTAGTTTCTATGTGGCCGTACCCACCAAACTAGATGCGACAGAAAACGGGCCATTTCCGATCGGCTTAACTTTCCGACGCCAGAGTCTCGTCAGCGCATAATTTCGTTTGGCGCATCAGTCGCGCCTATTGATTTCCCCTGCAAATATGCAAATGAGGGAGATTTCCCGATTCGCGAACGGATTAGCACCATACGCTGGCTACATGCGCCGCGCGTATCTCGTCCGTCCGGCGCAAAGTTATTTCTACAAATAGCTGCTTTATCTTTACTCCAGACGGCCACAGGTCAGCAGGAGAGCAGCTACAGCAGCGTTACCGACGATAAGAGCTAGCTGAGCACCCCCACTTGCAGGACAACACCTCTGTCCATGCTTGTCTGTCAACTTTTACAGCCATGGAGGAAGACATCATAGGTCTCCATAGCCGAGATGACGGCTGACAGCTCCTGGCCTTTAGAGTTCAGCTTTCTCCTGTGTGTTTGCGGGGAACGGGAGCAGCCATCTCAGAACAAAAGTAACTTCACTGCGGGGAGGGGGAACAGGATATACTTTAGTGCCGGAATGGCGCATCTACGGGCACATTTAAACGCCCAACGGAACGCATTGCGCTGAAGTTTCCCGTGAAGTGGTGCCGACGGAAGTTGTGAGCATGCGCACAAGGGAGCGGAGTGAAGCCTCACTTACTGCGCATGCTCCGTGGATGATGCGCTGAACGTAAGCCTCTGCGCTGGGCTCCGCCCATCATTTACATATGATCACACCCACTTCCACTTGCGTCGGGTTACGCCAGCACATTATCGTTACTCTGGCGCAAGTTTACGCGCAACTGCTATGTGAATAACAGTACTTGCGCCGAAAGTGTCGGCAGAGTAACGTAAATGAGAAACGTTACTCCAAAGTAAAGAAGCGCCCATCTACCTGAATCTGGCTCATATTGTTTATATGTCACTTTATCTTTTTGGTAGTGTTAGTGTTTGCGCATTCCCCCTTTTTATCATTTGTCCCACTTGTGTATAGTAAACACTCTAGGTTTGCTGCATTCACCCTTTGTTTTTTGGACACATCATTCACACTTGGTAGCGCAGAAGCTTCCCCACATTATAATGTACTGCACAGACAGTATATCACAGGGGACAGGTGGAGTGCTGGTGAAATATGCAGAGATTCACCTATATAATTCTTTCCCTATAGCAAGAAGCAGGAACCTAGCCCTAAACAATGTACTGCACAGCCAGTATATCACAGGGGACAGGTGGAGTGCTGGCGAAATATGCAGAGATTCACCTATATATTTCTGCCCATATAGCAAATAGCAGGAACCTGTCCTTAATCAATGTACTGGACACACACACACAGTATATCACAGGTGACAGGTGCAGTGCTGGTGAAATATGCAGAGAGTCACATGTATTTCTGTCCCTATAGCAAATAGCAGGAACCTGTCCCTAATCAATGTACTGGACACACACAGTATATCACAGGTGACAGGTGCAGTGCTGGTGAAATATGCAGAGAGTCACCTATATATGTCTGTGCCTATAGCAAATAGCAGGAACCTGTCCCTAATCAATGTACTGGACACACACAGTATATCACAGGTGACAGGTGCAGTGCTGGTGAAATATGCAGAGAGTCACCTATATATTTCTGTCCCTATAGCAAATAGCAGGAACCTGTCCCTAATCAATGTACTGGACACACACAGTATATCACAGGTGACAGGTGCAGTGCTGGTGAAATATGCAGAGAGTCAAGTATATATTTCTGCCCCTATAGCAAATAGCAGGAACCTGTCCCTAATCAATGTACTGGACACACATAGTATATCACAGGTGACAGGTGCAGTGCTGGTGAAATATGCAGAGAGTCACATGTATTTCTGTCCCTATAGCAAATAGCAGGAACCTGTCCCTAATCAATGTACTGGACACACACAGTATATCACAGGTGACAGGTGCAGTGCTGGTGAAATATGCAGAGAGTCACCTATATATTTCTGTGCCTATAGCAAATAGCAGGAACCTGTCCCTAATCAATGTACTGGACACACACAGTATATCACAGGTGACAGACGCAGTGCTGGTGAAATATACAGAGTCACCTATATAATTCTATCCCTATAGCAACAAGCAGGAACCTAGCCCTAAACTATAAGATCTCACAGAAATAAACAATGCTGGTGTAGATTTCTCAAGCAGGATAATCCTATCTAACACTCTCCCTCAATCAGCAGCAAACCTGTCCCTACCCTAGCTACAGCAGACTGACGAGCCCTAAACGATGTAATGCACAGTCCCTAAACAATAAGATGCAGATCTCACAGAAAGAAACAGTGCTGGTGTAGATTTCTCAAGCAGGATAATCCTATCTAATTCTGTCCCTCAATCAGCAGCAGCCTGTCCCTACCCTAGCTAAAGCAGACTGACAAGCTGTGCTGTGTGCCTCTATCTGATATAGAGGCTGGTCACATGCTGCACTGGCCAATCACAGCCATGCCATTAGTAGGCATGGCTGTGATGGCTTTCTAGTCACAGTAGTAAAACAAATGGTGATTGGCTGCCGTGTAGCGCGCCGTAACATACTCGAACTCCGAACCCGAACCTTTTCCAATTATTCTGGTTCGGGTACAAAAAAAAACCAAAGTCTGTACCGAACCCGAACTTTACAGTTCGGGTTCGCTCAACCCTAGTTATTATTCCTCGCTAACTTGCAGTTGAGAAGTGATTAGTAAATTAAAGAATTGCCCGCTCCACTCTCTGCCTTCAAATCATACTCGTATGCACAATTGCCTGGACTACTTCTAAACTAAAATAGTAGAACTTGAAAGCATGAATAGAATCATATTCCACAATCAGCTATTGTTTGAAGATCATAACTAAAAAGGAAAAGTTTTGTTGAAATAGCACAGATCAGAACTTTATGTTCTTTCAGTGTAGGCCAGATAAATGTTAAGATTACAACACCCCCTCCCTCACTGTTACTAGTTGATTAATGATGTTTCAAAAGAACAGACAGGCAGTAGTGTGTTGTGAAATGCTTTATTTATTAGGATGAGGATGAATCCTAAATACAGTGTGATGGCACAAAATGAATGAATGTAAAAATGGTTTGCCTTCAACAATCTGATTACATCTCTATTATTTATTATATTTTTTTTGTAGGAAAATTAGCAATTTTGGCAACTGCCAGAAGGGCTGCTTTGTATGTACAACGTGGGATTGCCCATGCTAAAGAAGAGTGGATTTTGTAGTTGCTGTAAACTTGTTTTCTTGGACTTCATTGAGAGACACGTGATTTAGAGACCATTGGTTTACCACAGGAGGATTTTAACACTCCCAGCAAGCCTCTGTTTTATAACAAAGCAGTATCAGGAGCAAGCTTATAGACACGAGGTGGTGGGACCTGTTTCTCTCAAACTCTAATTAAAGGATTTTACAGTATGTAGAAAACTCTAATTTCCTTTCTTATTTAAGGAGGGACCCAGGATTCAGAATTATTGGGACATCCAAAAGAAAACCATCTGAGGGGTAAGCAACATTAATAAAACACGAAAAGGCTCACATAATAACAACATAATTTGTGCCTAGCCAAAGCTGGCATCATATGAAGCCTGGACATCTACCTGGTAAAAACTTACAAAAACTGTGAACAGAAAACCAGATGGCAACCTTGCAAATCTGGAAAACAGTTGCCTTATCCTAAAAAGCCCAAGAAGCACTCAAAGATCCAATTGAGCGTGCCTTGGCAGGATAAGGTGTAACCAGATCCTTATGACCATAAGCTTGTATAATGACCCACTGAGAAATGGTGGCGTGAGAAGCTAGTTCCACTTTACAGGGACAACCATAAATGACAAAGAGTAAGTTAGTATCGCTAATGGAAGTGGTGACTGGAGGAACAAACAAGAACTACATCCAGACAATGAGTGGAAATCTCCTTTTAATGTACTGGAGCCAGACAGGGGGACAGAAGCACAATGTCCTGGATGGAGTGGAAGACCCAAACCACCTTAGTAAGAAAGAAATCTCTAGCCCTAGGCCTCTACACCACCTTGTTTGTCTGCAAGACCAGAAAGGTTCTTTAAATAACATGGCTGCCAGCTCACACATGGCTCTCAGTGGTAACGGTGACAAGGAACTCAATCTTGTGAGTAAGAGAAGAAAGTAGAACATCCCTGATAAGTTCAAAAGATGTTTTTTGGAGTGCTAACAGAATTAAATTTAAATTCCACTGAGTGAACATAAGAAATGTCATGTACAAAGATCCTAATCAAGGAATGGGAGGATAGAGGTCTCTGGAACCAAGATCACAAGCACAGAAATCAGCCCCTTGATGATACTCAGAGGCAAATTCTGAATCAGGCCTAATTGAAAAAAGATTGGGATTTGTCCTCAAAGGGAAGTATGTATTCTACAATTGTAGTAGATCTTGCAGAAACTAAAGTTTCTTGATTTCAGTATCGCAAGTTCTTTCCATAACAGAAATCTCCCCAGGATAGAACCAGGATAGAACAAAGCTATGGAAGATCTGGAGGAATGTAGAGACCCAAGCAGGGAACAATGTTCCATGTTGTGGGTGACAGGCCATTAAAAAGGTTCATTGTAGGCTTCCCTGGCTGTTAGTGGATCATAAGCTTAGGGGATCAGGTGCAGCAGGACTGCTCTCCTTGTGACTGGGAAGCAACAATGCATGCTGCAAAGCAAAGCCTTGACTACCGTGTGGGCAGCAGGGAAGGTTTAGACAGCTGGAAGTGAATAGCAAAGCAGCAGCAAAGACAAACTGAGGTTGATTGTTTGTCTACTGTATTCAAGAGCAGTGGCATAAAAAATACTATCTCCACATTAAAGTAGAGTGTGCGCGAGCATCACTCTACCTAGTGATACAGCCTTCAGTCCCTCTGTGTTTACCATTCCATGGTAAACCAATTGGTCCCACATGGTCTACTCACAGATGAGTCTTCAAAAACAGGGTCACACCAGAGGCTTATCTATGGCTATGGAAATGTAAATCACTCTGTAGCTTGGTACACACAAAGCCCCACAATGCTTGGTAGCTTGGTACTGGAAAGCACCACAATGTGGCGCCTAGTGTTCAAAAGTCTAATTCCACGCAAGCCCTACAATCGTCCAGCTCAGAGACGATTGCAGAGAATACACTGATCGGGATATTGCTTCCTAAGGAGACCAACTCAGCAGCATGTACGAAAGTTCTGACTGAGGAAATAAAAAATCTATAAAACTTGAAAAATGGTACCAAAAAGGTTAAAATTTTCCCTTTAGTGAATAGGAAAGAAAACTTTTTTACATAAATGACAGGATTGGGTAAACAAAGAATGGAAGAATATGGGGGTTGCCAATAATAGCAGATATACAGCCATATCCTTTAACATGAACAATCACCTTAGGTGGACATTTAGAAGGTGCTCTGTGGACACCTCTGGCATAGAATATCAAGTAGAAACAATAGCAATTGGACAATGGAAATTAGGTGGAATCTCCCAAAACGGCACATAACAATGAAAACTTACATGGTGAACCAGTATTCTATATGTGACAATTTTTCAAGGCAACAAATGCAATGTCTGCATTCATTTGAAAAATGCTAATATATCATGTGTAGATAAAGGTATTTAATGTCACAGAGTTTTAAGCTATTACCAATGCACCTGTTGTCCATCCTTGACCCTTTGCCTTTTTCTAGATTTGCACATGTACAATAACCAACTTGGAGCTATAATTTATCAATTGTCTTCTTTAAACTGAGCAAACAAGCATGAAAAATAAGAGGAAAGTAAATCCTCGAATTTGTCTGTCAAGCTGGGTACACCTATACTGCGTAATCCTCGGGAGAGAACACAACAATACAAAGTAAAGATTTATTGCTATGTTCAAACCTTTGACATTGCAATCTTCTAGTACAAGACTTGCTTTCCATACACTCTACAACACAGTGGATTATGTTATCACTCATTTCATCCTAATTCGAAAATTATCTAAATATATCAAAATTGTTTGAAATCACACTCCTTACTTAATTCTAATCTACATAATGCTTTGGCAATCCAGTTATTTTTAAAAGAATAATTGTATTGTTAGTTATTATTGCATTAACAATAAAAACAACACATTGGTAAAATTCCACTCTCTTAGCCATTCTCCTTTCTGCTGCTCTCTCAGCCTGACACAGTCCAATTTCTCTGTCTAAATGTATAATGAAGCTTTATACCATATTATTCATGCCTCTAAACCAACTAAAATGTATGCCTTTGATGAATTTGACAATAATAAGCACTATGTGTATGTAAACCTACCACATAACATGACTGCAAATCAACAATGATTTCTGTGAAAATTACAGTTTGAGTCCTTGGTGTCTCCACAGTCATCTACATCATCTAGAGGTGTCTGTGCACCTTTAGCTTTCTTTCAGTTACCCTGTGAGTCTATAGACTCAGGGGACACAATCTGCAAAAGACAACCTAGAAGTATAGCCTAAAGAGTGACAAGGAAGGTCCGTGTTTTTGGATAGTGGATGTGGTTAAATTAAGTGATTACAAAGGCTTTTTTTAAATTAAAATAACAATGAGGTTTATGCTTACCTGCTCTGTTCAATGAGGCATCATATTGTGGGGTCCCCTGCCAGCACTCTTGGCTCCTTTTCTTGGTGTGCAATTATAGGAAGCCACTTCCTATGGTGTTGTACCTGTGGGCTTACTCCTGAGCCTGGCTCTGAGTGTCCATAGACAAAACACAGTGCAGCTTAGTGCCGCCCCCTGCCCCCCCCTTACAGGATTTGACCAACAGCACCAGGAGCCACTGGCTCCCACTGCTGCCTATGTCCTGTGAATGCAGGGAGAGAGAGGAAGAGGAAGGAGAGACCCACTACAGATGGGCACAGCTCTGGATCGAGTGAGTACTGGGACATGCAGGGAATGAATTAAGGTAAAAAAAATGTCTAGCCTTTACAGCCATTATAAGGCAATATAAGGTTTTATTTGGTTTAAATTTTAAAACTTGATGAGAAAATATTTTCCATTAATATTTTCGCATAATGGTTCTGCTCCAGGAACACATACGTTTTTTTATGTAGTTACAGCAACCTCTGATATTTCAGCTAAAAAATAGTTGTCAGGCGGCGTACACACGAGGGGATATGTCCGCTGAAAACGGTCCGATGGACCGTTTCAGGAGACATCTCCGCTCGTGTGTATGGGCTAGCGGACAGATTTCTCCACCCGACAGATTTCAAAGCAAGCTTTGAAATCTATCCGGTGGAATCTGTCCGCCCGACATGTCTGCTGGTTAGTACACTTACCGGCAGACATGTCGGCCCCCACCGCCGCCGCGCCGCTGCCGAATGGATTCGGCGCATGCGCGGAAGTGTTTTACTTCCTGGTGCGGTGACGTGGCGGTGACGCGGCGGCGTCAACGTCACCGCCGCGTCACCGCGCCGTCCGGCGGCGGGGAATTTGATCCGATGGTGTGTACACGCCATCGGATCAAACTCCCGATCGGACATATCCGATGGAAATGGTCCGCGGACCGTTTTCATCGGATATGTCCGATCGTCTGTACGCCGCCTCACAGTCTCCCTACAGTTTTTACTGTAAAATCAAAGTTTATCTTTCACTTTTAGTAGATTTTTTCCCCCTTTTGTATCTTTTAATATTAATGCATTTCCTTTTGACTTTACATTGTGACACAGGTAAAAATAATTATTTTTACATAAGCCATTAGTGTAACACTAAGCTTTGAGTATGTGAAGGTGATAACTAATCCAAATAAATTTGCAATCAGAAACAGGGCAAAACTATTTCCCCTACAGTAATCTACTGCTGCTGGAGAAAGCAGGATAAACCAGGATCAGCTCTTTTCTTTGATGGCATCAATGCAACGACTTTATTTATGGTTCCATAATGCTGTCAAAAGAACCAATAGAGGTTCCTTGTCAGGTTCATCTATTGTTTCATTAGCATCTGTTCAGGTCATGTAATAACCAAAATAAATATTTTAGATTTCCTGTAATTTTCACTATTCACACTGTTCTTCAAAACCAGTAATTTGGGATGGAAAGCTTAATATCAAAAATCATCATGAAGGACATTACCTACTATCATGCCTGGGCACACCCTAACCCGATGGTTGGCACCCCTTCAATCTACCTGTCAATCACAGGCAGGTGACCGGTAGATTGCAATCCTTCCTTGACCCGGAAACTTGGACAGGAGGGGGGGCAGCATTTTCTGAAAGGGATGCTTATTTTCTTTCTGCAACAGCTGAAAGTTGGTTTCTCCTCTTCTCCTTCCCGCCAGGATTCATGTCACAAAAGAAAAATACAGGGGATCAGTATCAGTATATGTCACCACATCCCTCTTCTTTCTGCTGCCCAGGCCCTGCTGTGTGCTACCATGGCCCCCTCTCCCCCACAGCTGCTGACTTCTCCTCTATCCTCTCTCTCTTCTCCCACCGACTACTGCAAGGGATTGGTAAAAATGGTGCTTTCCTTCTCTTTTCTTCTTTATTTATACATCAAGAAACATCATTGCCATATCACCAAAGAGTTACAAAAACAAGAATGTATGCACACAGCAATACACCATATAGTTTAAGAAAAATATATAATTTCTAGACATATTGCATATGCAAGTCAAGATTACATGACTCTTAAAATTCAAGACATATGCAATTCTACTATACAGCTGAAGCCTCGTACACACGATCAGTTCATCACATGAGAACGGTCCGAAGGACCGTTGTTATCGGTTAACTGATGAAGCTGACTGATGGTCTGATGTGCCTACACACCATCGGTTAAAAAAACAATTGTGGTAGAATGCGGTGACGTAAAACACAACAACGTGCTGGAAAAAATGAAGTTCAATGCTTCCAAGCATGGGTCGACTTGATTCTGAGTTGGCTTTTTTTAACCAAAGGTTAAATAACCTATGGGGCCCACACACTATCGGTTTTGACCGATGAAAACGGTCCATCAGACCGTTGTCCTCTGGCTATCCTATCGTGTGTACGAGGCCTTACTGTCTACCTGCTAATCTCAACAAATATTGCACCCCAATTTGTTAACAGGTTACCAAGATAGAAGCTTTTTTTTCTTTTAAGAGAAAGGAAAACAATAATAAAAGGGAGAGAGAAAAATTACTGAAACAGAAAAAAAAAAAGACTCCGACCCATAACCTGGCAGCCTGGAGATTTAGTCAGAGGGATTGAGCACTTCCAAAGTGCTGGTATACATGCTGTTGCAGCCATTAAAAGGTGTTTTAACAAGGATTTTGTATACCTTTTAATTTCAATGGTTTTTCATTTTTACAAAAATACAAAAAACAAAGAAGTACAGTTAAATAAGGCAAGAGATTACAAAGTAAGAAACACATTCCTTTGACACAACAGATGATTCAGTTTTGCTGTTGTACACTCTTAGTAACACTTCTTCAGACATTTGTTGGGATACTAGGTGTTTCCCCCGATATAGCCCTAGCTATAGTCAATCACATGTGATCTCTCTATCTGGTCTCAGTGACCAACACCAAGGCGAAAGGAGGACCCCTACAGTATTATAGCAGCCGCTTAGGCCGCATACACACGATCGAATTTGTCCGCTGAAAACGATCCGATGGACCGTTTCAGCAGACAAATCCGATCGTGTGTACGGGCTAGCGGACAGGTTTGTCCATCGGACAAATTTCAAAGCATGCTTTGAAATTTGTCCGCTACAAACCTGTCCATCGGATATGTCCGCTGGTTAGTACGGGAAACCAGCGGACATATACTCCCGCACATGCGTCGTATCCTGTGAATGGATCCGATGCATGCACGCGGAAGTATTTACTTCCTGGTGCGTGACGTAGCGGTGACGTGGCGGCGTCAACGTCACCGCCGCGTCACCACGCTGTCTGCCGGCGGGGATTTTGATCCGATGGTGTGTACACGCCATCGGACCGAAATCCGATGAGACATGTCCGCTCTAAACTGTCCATCGGACAAGTTTGAGCGGACATATCTCATCGTGTGTACGAGGCCTTAGGCTTATCCAGTAAGTTCTAACTTCGTTCCTCGAATCAACTGAGGCCTATATCAGAAAAACAAATTAAACCAACATAAACAGTAACAGAAAACCAAGAACCATTGAATCAAATGTCCTTCTTGCCCAACCTCCAATTATTCCAGGGAGCCCATAGTTTCGATACTTCCTCAAATTTTCCCATTGCCGATGCATGGAGTATTTCGTAAGTACTATGTGTCTGTACAGTACGGATAACTTCAGAGATCACTGGAGCATCAATATTTTTCCATTGCCTTAGAATGACTAAGTCCCCTTTCACACTTATACGACTTGTCTCACGATTTTGTACTGCAAAATCGTATGACAAGTCATTCTCCAAGATTTTCAATGAACACCATTCATATTGGCACGACTTTAAGTAGTGCCGACTTCAAATTTGTTGCAAAGTACGATTGATAGGTGCAGCGGAGTCAGTTGAGATCAGATGTTGTGTAGTAACAGGAACTGGCTTCTTCATTGGAACATCATCGCACAGACAAAGATGTCTCTGCCATGGTAAGTAGAACACACACACAGACAACAAAGCAGGAAAAAGTACCAACAAGTGCATCACTGTGGATAGGAAATACAACATCATAGATAGCATATCATTAAGCATTAGCGACATCTTGTGTCCTTTTTCTAAACTGAATTGCATACGATAGGCTAAGCTGAAGTTTTGTTGTATCTCCAACACCCCTTCTCAACAACTAAGGCCACGTACACACGAGGGGATATGTCCGCTGAAAACGGTCCGATGGACCGTTTCAGCAGACATCTCCGCTCGTGTGTATGGGCTAGTGGACAGATTTGTCCACCCGACAGATTTCAAAGCAAGCTTTGAAATCTATCCGGTGGGGATCTGTCCGCCCGACATGTCTGCTGGTTAGTACACTTACCAGCAGACATGTCGTCCCCCACCGCCGCCGCGCCGCTGCCGAATGGATTCGGCGCATGCGCGGAAGTGTTTTACTTCCTGGTGCGGTGACGTGGCGGTGACAACGTCACCGCCACGTCACCGCACGCGGAAGTGTTTTACTTCCTGGTGCGGTGACGTGGCGGTGACGCGGCGGCGTCAACGTCACCGCCACGTCACCGCGCCGTCCGGCGGCGGGGAATTTGATCCGATGGTGTGTACACGCCATCGGATCAAACTCCCGATCGGACATATCCGATGGAAATGGTCCGCGGACCGTTTTCATTGGATATGTCCGATCGTGTGTACGAGGCCTCAGGCTTTGTCTGTGTGATGATGTTCCAATGAAAAGCCAGTTCCTGTTAAAATCTACCAGTGGCTACTTATTTTTCCTGTCAGGAGGCGCCATCAGTTCGACTAGTAAAAAGCAACTCTCTGTTTCACTGTCGTCTACTGAAGCAGAATACATTGCTGCAGCGCAGGCAAGCAAAGAAGTTATATGGCTGAGACAGCTATTAACAGATTTGGGTCAACCACAGTTGGGACCAACAGAAATCTATGAGTACAATCAAGGATGCATTGTACTTGCACATGCGGAAGGAGTTAATTCAAGCGGTCAGAGGCTTTGTAAAAATGTCTGCTGTCATATCCTCGGTCGGGCAATAAGTTAACTCAAGAAGACCTTGCTCTTGAAGATCCCTAAGAAAGTGAAACTTCACATCAATGTGATTGGTTCTTGAATTAACTCCTTCCGTATGTGCAAGTACAATGCATCCTTGATTGTACTCATAGATTTCTGTTGGTCCCAACTGTGGTTGACCCAAATCTGTTAATAGCTGTCTCAGCCATATAACTTCTTTGCTTGCCTGCGCTGCAGCAATGTATTCTGCTTCAGTAGACAACAGTGAAACAGAGTTGCTTTTTACTAGTCCAACTGATCGCGCCTCCTGACAGGAAAAATAGGTAGCCACTGGTAGATTTTCTGTCACTGGTGTCTCCTGCCCAGTCAGCATCCACATTTTCTGTTAAGGTGCTTTCATCGCTTGTTGGTAACTTGAGCTTGTAGTGCGAAGTCCCTTTAAGACAGCGAATGATTCATTTTACAGCATCCCAATCCTTTTGATTTGGCATTGAAACCTTTCTGCATAGGATTCCAACTGTTGCTGCAATGTCTGGCCTTGTAGCAGTGGTAAGGTACAGCAATTTCCCTATTGCTTTCCTGTATTGAGTATTAGTAGGTAATGGGTTATCTTGACAAATTATCTCCTTTAGGTAGTTGGTTTCCATGGGAGATTTCAGTGGTTTGGCGTCTTCCATTCCAAAAGTTTCAATTATTTCTTGTATTTTGTATCTTTAATTCAGAAGGAAGCTGCCATCTTCCTCTCTTTCGATCTGGATGCCAAGGTAATTCTTTATGTTGCCGAGGTCTTTGGTGTCAAAGTGCTGATTTAGTTTTTCCAATATTTCTGCTTCATCCCCTTCTTGCTTAAAACAAATCAGGATATGCACCACATAAATAAGCATATAGCCCTATCTGTAATCTCTTTGTGTATAAGTAGGGGTCTGCTTTCCTCCTTTGAAAGTTCTGATGTGTAAGCACTTCATTTATTTTTATATTCCACGCTCTGGCTGCTTGCTTTTGGCCATATATACTCCTGCAAAGTTTGCATACTAGGTCTGACCTTTGTTCATCTTTGAATCCTAGCGGCTGTTCCATGTAGATTTCTATTTTTAAATCGCCATGTAGAAACGCGGTTTTCACATCAAAATGTTTCACTTGCATTTTCCTTGTGACGGCTACTGTCAGCAAAGTCTGTATTGTAGTCTGCTTCACTACTGGTGCAAATGTCTCATCATAGTCCTCTCTGTAATTTTGAGAATAGCTTTTGGCTACTAGTCTTGCTTTGTATCGTTCAATTGTGCCATCTGCATTGTATTTCACTTTAAAAGTCCATTTACAGCCTATGGCTTTTCCTTCCAGGTGGTAGTTCTGTAAGTGTCCATGTATTAGTGTCATGCATGGATTTTATCTCTTCCTCAGCAGCCTCTATCTATTTAGTTGCTTCTTGTTCTGAAAGTTAAGATATGTCTTCCCAGTTTACAGGTTCGTTGATACTGGCAGTACTTGCTTTGTATGAGAGACGTATAGGTGGTTTACCTTTGTTTTCTCTTGTTGAATGTCTTGGTTTTGTGTCTAAACCTTCTTGTATCTGCTCTGCAGTACTGGTTGAGTCTACACTCACTTCAACTGTTTGTTCGGAAGTTACAGGGATGGGCTGGTCAATGCCAGTTTTCTCTTCTATTCTTGCTTCTACTGTTGTCATTACATTGTCTCTTAAATCTTCAACAAAAGTTATGCTGTTGCTAATGGTAACCTTGGCTGTTTTGGGATTTAGGATTCTGTAACCCTTGACATTTTCACTGTATCCAACGAAGATACCTTCAAACGCTCTGTTTTGGAGTTTGGTGTGTTTTTCTTCAGGTATGTAGATGAATGCTTTGCATCCGAAAACTCTTAGGTGTTTTACACTTGGTTTCTCATTGTGCCATAGTTCATATGGGGGTTTTCTCCACTGTTCTGGAAAGAAGTCTGTTCTGCAAATATGTAGCTGTCATGGCTGCCTCACCCCAGTATTTTTGTGGTAGTCCAGAGTCTGTCAGCATACATCTGATCATTTCAGTCAGAGTTCTGTTTTCTTTCAGCTACTCCATTTTGTTCTGGTGTATACGGGACTGTCTTTTGATGTTCTATTCCATGCCTTTTTAAGTACTTTTGTATCTTACCTCCTGTGAATTCACCTCCATTTTCGCTCCGAAGTATGAGAGGCTTCCTCTGAAACGTGTTACTTGTCTTTGTTATATAGTCTTGTAATTTGTCGTAGGTAGGTGACTGAATATCTTGAGTAGTCATCTATGAAAGTCACTATATACCTGTTGCCTCCAAGTGTTGGTGGGTTTAGGGGACCACACACGTCACTGTGAACTAAGTCAAGTGGTCTTGAGGCTCTCCTCTGGCTGACTTTGGAAAGTGTTGCTCTTGTAGCTTTGGATTTAATGCAACATTTACAATTAACAGTGACTGGACAAGGGGATACTATTAGATCCATTGTCAGATTCCTCCTCTGTAGTTCCAGTATGCATTCTGGGTGTCTGTGACCTAGACGTCTGTGCCATATATGTATACAGTTATTGTGCTTGTGTGTACATAGTCTCACCTTTTCCTTCACTGTGTCGAGGTGATATAGATGATCATCCAGCTTGGCGCTTGCTATTGTCTGTTTGCCATTTAGAATGGAACACTTGTCACCTTGGAATTTCAGTGAGTCCTCTGGCTGTTAGACGCTTCACAGATAAGAGTTCTCCTTCTAGATTAGGAACATAAAGTACATCTTTCACTGGTATGGTTAAATTGTGTCCCACATCATCAGGGCATACAAGGGTTCCATGTCCACATCCTTCTGCATGTATTGTGCTTCCATCTGCAAGGTAAATAGTTTCTTTGTTGTTCGGATCAAGTTCTGTAAAGAAACTTCTATCACTCGTCATGTGACTGGTTGCCCCTGAATCGATGCACCAGTCTTGGCATTTATTGTTGCCTGTCGCTTTAAATGTGGCATTCCAGTTGACTTCCCTTGGGTCATTGATTGTGGTTTTGACCTTTTGTTTAGCATAAGAGGGACGTCGTCTCATTTGCTCTGCCTTCCATATAGTACAGTCTTTCTTTATGTGTCCCTGTTTGTGGCATCTGAAACACACTTTGGTTTCTTTCCTGTGTAATCTTGCATCTGTAGCTTTAAGAGCGGTGCTGGTGTCGGATTCTGTGGAGTCATGCATTAATTCCTTTCTTCTCTGATACTTATCTATGAGCCTGGTTTTTACAAATGCTACCGTCAGATCTGTCTCAGGTCGTGTCTCCAGTGCATTGATTAGTGCAGTGTATATATCAGGCAAACTGCATAACAATATGGCTGCAATGTGACTGTCTGTTATATTCTCCCCGCTTGATCCGAGTTGCGCAATCACTTCCAGCATTGTATTTATATGCTCTTAGACAAAAAGAGACAAGGATGCGCCCAATCTAAGTGCAATAATGTGTTTAATCCATAAAATAAGATACAAAAGGAAACGGCCAAATGGCTACTCACACTTTAAAAGTGGATAATAGGCATGTAAGAGACCGTAGATGTAATCATCATCCGTTGTGTGAGGGGTGTCCGCTCATGGTGGTGAGGTGCTGTAGATGGAAAAACACCGAGTGGAACAGCCTGGAGGAACTTGTTGGGAGCGCCGTGTGCGACGGCGTGCGTCTCACGATGGAGCGCAAACACAAGCCAGTCTCACCGGAAGTGACGTAACGTGACGTGGCGGGCTCAAATGAGGGAACCAATAGGATGACGCGTTTCACAGCCCAGCTGCTTCTTCAGATCCATAGACGTCCAATCGAGGAGGACGTCTTATATATAGGTGGCTATCTAGTTCAGAGATTTAACCATTGCATACACAGCATATAATAGATCTAAACAATGCGGAACTAAAAGAGGATTTAGCCTAATATCATGTCATCATATGAAACTATATATAATTAAAAGAATACATATGAATATATATGAGAATAACTAATAATAGTGAATAAATGGTAAGGAGTATAAAAAAACATATATATATATAAAAAATGATGACAATAAATAAATATATATATATGCATACATATATAAATACCCACATATACACATATATATATATAGAGTCAGAAGGATGAAAAAAGAATGGAAATAAATAAAAAATGAATAAAAAATTAATATAGAAATAAAAATGGAGATATAAATAAAAAATTAATATAAAAATAGATATAGATAAATAAATATCAGTGTACAATCATATATTCGACAGAAAAAAAAACATAATAATGTGTGAAACAATATATAATAATGTACAATCTAAATATATAAAAATAATTCCAAACTATAAATTATAAATTATATTTGTATATTCAGGGGAATAAATTCCAGAATAAAAATTCTAGAATAAAAATTCCTGAATAAAAAATCCCTAAGTAACTCAATAAATGGCTGATAGCATTGAAAGTGGTAATGGCAACAGATCAATAAATATAGGATCAAACATAGTCATAATAAATAGCATACGTATGTATATTAAGAATATACATACAAAATATACCCAATATACTTACAGAACAAATAATTAAATAAATGGATAAGCGAAAAAAGGCCAAAGACCCTAAGGAGTATCAGAAATTCATATGCAAGAATAGATGGAATTAATAGTAAAGATGATTTTAAATAATGTTGTGAGTAGTTTTAGATAATGTTATTGGTTTCTATCTCTTCATTTAAGCCAGCAGGTGACATAGAATTTAAAGAATAGATCCAGAAAGTTTCCTGTCTACATAATCGTTGGAATCTTTCTATGGCCGTAGGGGTCTCAGGGATGGCCTCAATGATCCATACCTGCAACAGACTAGGGTCCTTTTGATGGTGAATCTCAAAATGACGCGCAACACTATATTTGGGGTTGCATGCTTTAACCGCACGACGATGTTCCCCAAATCTAGTGCGCAAGGCTCTGATGGTTCTGCCTACATAAAGTAGCCCACAGGGACAAGAGATACAATAAACCACATACGTTGTAGAACAATTGTAAAAGGAATTTAGATGAAAAGTTTTTTTGTTTGCTGTGAAACTCTTTTTGCCATGAGTAACATTAGCACAAGTGAGGCAAGCAGCCTTTTTGCACTGGAACATTCCAACTAAAGGGATAAGGGTAAGCTGTTTTAGTCTAGCTAGTTTGTTACCTGAGGAATTTTTGGTCTTACTTGGTGCAATCTTACTTTTTATATTGGGTGCTCTACGATATGCAAATTTGGGGACAGCTGGGATGGATGAGGCAAGATGTGGGTCTTGGGTGAGGATGGACCAATGTTTTTTTAAAAATACCCTCCATTTTTTTGTGTTTCACATGATATTGTGTAATAAACCGTGTGGTGGGTGTAGAGTCTTGTTTTTTAGGAGGAGGCAGAGGGTCTAGTTCATACAATGTCTGGGCTTCTTCAATAAGCTTAGGGGGATAACCCTTGGCGAGAAATTTCTTTTTAAGGGGGGAACCTTGATTTTTGTAGTCATCTATTTTAGTACAGTTGCGTCTAAGCCGATGGAATTGGCTTTTTGGAACATTGTTAATCCATCTAGGATGGTGACAGCTGGAATAGTGCAAGTATGAGTTGACCGCTGTAGATTTAGTGAAGTTTTTTGCTATAATAGCATTACCTTCATGGGATAACTCAAGGTCCAGATAACATATGGATACGGGATCTGTAACAGAGGTGAAAGATAGGCCAAAAGAATTGTTATTGCAATATACGACAAAATCTGTAATAAGGTCACTAGGTCCATCCCAGATGATAATTATATCGTCTATATAACGACCATAGAAGACCAAGTGGGCTCAGAATGGATTATGTCTATTTAGGTGACCTGCTTCCCATAAACCCATGGTGAGGTTAGCATAGCTCGGAGCAAAATTTGCCCCCATGGCTGTGCCTTGTTTTTGGAGATAAAACTCACCATCAAACTGAAAATAATTGTGTTCTAAACAAAAACAGGTGGCAGTGATAATAAACTCTATCTGTTGAATATTGAGCTTGGCATCCTCTCTAAGAAAATGGTAGACTGCCTCAAGACCCACTGAATGGGGTATGGACGTATACAATGAACATACATCTAGGGACACCCAATGGTATGAGGGTTCCCAAGTGTAAGGTTGCAATAAATCAATAAGGTGGGTACCATCACGTATATAGGATGGTAGAGCTTGCGCTAATGGCTGTAAAAAATGGTCTATGTACAGAGAGAAACTAGTGGTGATACTGTCCATAGATGCGACAATGGGGCGACCTGGAGGTTTAAGGGTATTTTTATGGATTTTGGGTAAGTGATACAGGTAAGGAACCTGAAAGAATGGTTTTACAAAAAATGCTGCCTCCTGCTTGCTCAAAATGCCATCACTTAGAGCTGATTGGATGATAGATGAAGATTCTTCAGTGAATTTAGGTAAAGGGTCCTGTTTAAGCTTCACATAGGTATTAGTATCTGAAAGAAGTCGAGTAGCCTCTGTCATATAGTCTATGGTATCTTGTATGACTATACCTCCCCCTTTATCAGCTGATCTAATGGTAATGTTAGAGTTGGTGCTTAGTGATTTTTTCCTAAAAAACAAGACTCTACACCCACCACACGGTTTATTACACAATATCATGTGAAACACAAAAAAATGGAGGGTATTTTTAAAAAACATTGGTCCATCCTCACCCAAGACCCACATCTTGCCTCATCCATCCCAGCTGTCCCCAAATTTGCATATCGTAGAGCACCCAATATAAAAAGTAAGATTGCACCAAGTAAGACCAAAAATTCCTCAGGTAACAAACTAGCTAGACTAAAACAGCTTACCCTTATCCCTTTAGTTGGAATGTTCCAGTGCAAAAAGGCTGCTTGCCTCACTTGTGCTAATGTTACTCATGGCAAAAAGAGTTTCACAGCAAACAAAAAAACTTTTCATCTAAATTCCTTTTACAATTGTTCTACAACGTATGTGGTTTATTGTATCTCTTGTCCCTGTGGGCTACTTTATGTAGGCAGAACCATCAGAGCCTTGCGCACTAGATTTGGGGAACATCGTCGTGCGGTTAAAGCATGCAACCCCAAATATAGTGTTGCGCGTCATTTTGAGATTCACCATCAAAAGGACCCTAGTCTGTTGCAGGTATGGATCATTGAGGCCATCCCTGAGACCCCTACGGCCATAGAAAGATTCCAACGATTATGTAGACAGGAAACTTTCTGGATCTATTCTTTAAATTCTATGTCACCTGCTGGCTTAAATGAAGAGATAGAAACCAATAACATTATCTAAAACTACTCACAACATTATTTAAAATCATCTTTACTATTAATTCCATCTATTCTTGCATATGAATTTCTGATACTCCTTAGGGTCTTTGGCCTTTTTCCGCTTATCCATTTATTTAATTATTTGTTCTGTAAGTATATTGGGTATATTTTGTATGTATATTCTTAATATACATACGTATGCTATTTATTATGACTATGTTTGATCCTATATTTATTGATCTGTTGCCATTACCACTTTCAATGCTATCAGCCATTTATTGAGTTACTTAGGGATTTTTTATTCAGGAATTTTTATTCTAGAATTTTTATTCTGGAATTTATTCCCCTGAATATACAAATATAATTTATAATTTATAGTTTGGAATTATTTTTATATATTTAGATTGTACATTATTATATATTGTTTCACACATTATTATGTTTTTTTTTCTGTCGAATATATGATTGTACACTGATATTTATTTATCTATATCTATTTTTATATTAATTTTTTATTTATATCTCCATTTTTATTTCTATATTAATTTTTTATTCATTTTTTATTTATTTCCATTCTTTCTTCATCCTTCTGACTCTATATATATATATGTGTATATGTGGGTATTTATATATGTATGCATATATATATATTTATTTATTGTCATCATTTTTTATATATATATATGTTTTTTTATACTCCTTACCATTTATTCACTATTATTAGTTATTCTCATATATATTCATATGTATTCTTTTAATTATATATAGTTTCATATGATGACATGATATTAGGCTAAATCCCCTTTTAGTTCCGCATTGTTTAGATCTATTATATGCTGTGTATGCAATGGTTAAATCTCTGAACTAGATAGCCACCTATATATAAGACGTCCTCCTCGATTGGACGTCTATGGATCTGAAGAAGCAGCTGGGCTGTGAAACGCGTCATCCTATTGGTTCCCTCATTTGAGCCCGCCACGTCACGTTACGTCACTTCCGGTGAGACTGGCTTGTGTTTGCGCTCCATCGTGAGACGCACGCCGTTGCACACGGTGCTCCCAACAAGTTCCTCCAGGCTGTTCCACTCTGTGTTTTTCCATCTACAGCACCTCACCACCATGAGCGGACACCCCTCACACAACGGATGATGATTACATCTACGGTCTCTTACATGCCTATTATCCACTTTTAAAGTGTGAGTAGCCATTTGGCCGTTTCCTTTTGTATCTTATTTTATGGATTAAACACATTATTGCACTTAGATTGGGCGCATCCTTGTCTCTTTTTGTCTACCTTTGTACAGAGTATGCTTCTGCTCTTCAGGGATTGCTGCCGCTAAAGTGCACACTTGGATTTTTTATGGACTTATGAACTTATCATATATTTTTATGAACGTTTATTTTGATATTTATATTACTTGCCAAGGTAGTTCTATTATCCATCTCCCCTTGCGCCATCAGACAATATATCTTTGACATTATTTATATGCTCTTGCATGTCCTGTTCTCTGCCAAGTCTCATTTTGTAAAGTTTCCGCAGCATAAACAGCTTGTTGTTTAAACTGGATCATTCATGCAGTCTTTTCAGTACATCCCACATGCCTTTCGCTGTATCCTTTACATTGCTTATCCTATACATTGCGTATATGAATGAGCTGATCATCCTCCACTCGTAAGCTTATGGTGGCCCGTGCTTGTCTGTTTTTCTTGTCACAGTCCTGATTATTATCCTGTGGCCTCTCTGTAGTGGTAACCTCCCACAAGTCATCTTTGGATAACAGCATTTCCACTTTAAACTTCCATAGCTGATAATTGTCATTGATCAGCTTGGCCACAGAGTTTAAGCTCTGAGTATCCAGCCATTTTATCCCTCCTTTATATATAAACAGTCTTACTTGTCTATAGGAGATGTCGCTGGAAAGCTTCCTTATGTCGATCTCCATATCGGCCATGTTGTGTTCCGTTCGAGGCTTCGCTCTGCTTAGGCCGCACCTGGTCATAAGACTTTATCTGGACACTGGGCTCATAACCTGTTGCAAAGTACGATTGATAGGTGCAGCGGAGTCAGTTGAGATCAGAAGTTGTGTAGTAACAGAAACTGGCTTCTTTATTGGAACATCATCACACAGACAAAGATGTCTCTGCCATGGTAAGTAGAACACACACACAGACAACAAGGCAGGAAAAAGAAACCAACAAGTGCATCACTGTGGATAGAAAATACAACATCATAGAGTATACATAGCATAGCATATCATTAAGCATTAGCGACATCTTGTGTCCTTTTTCTGAACTGCATTCCATACGATAGGCTAAGCTGAAGTTGAAGTGAACAAAAGTAGTCCCTGCACTACTTTGGTCCAACTTCCATGCGAGTTGATGTCCATAGACCTCAATGTTAAACCCTCAAGTAGCATGCAAATCGTACCTGAATAATATAGACACGATTTCAATACAATTTCAGTACAACTTTATAAGCACAAGCAGCTTTTTAACCCTTGTCCCACTCAATCCTTTCAGCATAGTAGCCCCTCTCAAGCACATTTTTCCAGCACACAATCACTTCCTGGTTATTCCCTCAGGAACAATGTGCTCCAAACAGGTAAAAAAAAGAGGCGTCCTCGATAATGAGCAAATCATTCGATTTATCCGTGGGTGCCCAGCTATTTATGATTTGTGTGACCCAAACTACAAAGACAAGATCAACTACAAAGACAATATCCCACTGACCACCAATGAAGGGGACATTCTTCCCACTGACCACAAATGAAGGGGACATTCTTCCCACTGACCACCAATGAAGGGGACATTCTTCCCACTGACCACCAATGTAAGGGACATCCTTCCCACTGACCACCAATATAAGAAGCATTCTTCTCACTGACCACCAATGTAAGGAGCATTCTTCCCACTGACCATCAATGTAAGGGACATCCTTCCCACTGACCACCAATATAAGAAGCATTCTTCTCACTGACCACCAATGTAAGGAGCAATCTTTCCACTGACCACCAATGTAAGGAGCATTCTTCTCACTGACCACCAATGTAAGGAGCATTCTTCCCATTGACCACCAATGTAAGGAGCATTCTTCTCACTGACCACCAATGTAAGGGACATTCTTCCCACTGACCACCAATGTAAGGAGCATTCTTCCCACTTGTGAAGTCTAATTCTGACTGGCATAACTGCAGCAAACCATTGAGAAGCATAACCATGCAGATCTTGTGGCTTGACAGATTCAAGGATCCCCCTGATCTAGACGTTATTTCTCCTAGACCTGTCTTCCATTTCCGCCATTTTAGCTTTAATGGTCTCAAGATCATCTTCTGTGTTCTCATTGGCATTGATCAGATCATTTATTGTAGTTGCATATTCCCCCATCTTGTCCTCTATGTGAGATACTCTATCCACCACATGTCGCAGATCTGCACTAAATCTGTGGACACAGGACACCATATCAGAGTGAAGGGAGCTCCTGAGCGACACCAGCATCTCCTTTAGAACGGTGTCTAACACAGGCTTGTTGACAGTGGCCACACTTGCCTACAGGATTATTACTTCTCATCCATTCTGACTCAGGTTAGACAGTGGATGGGACCTAGTTCCAATGCATTATGGAAGGAGTTGGAACGGGCGCAAGTTCCGAAAGGAAATTTGAGGGATTTTTTAATGACAGCTCACCATAGTAGATCATTGGACAGAAATTTAGCACCTCCTATACTTGCTTTGCTGAGAGCTTGGGTGTACCTCTGCACTGAACAAAAGTGGGAAAGCAAACTGGTATCTTTCAATCTTCCTATTACAGCAGTCCAACATATAATAACTGACATAAATCTTATGCAGGCCATACACGGTCGAATTTCGAACAAATTTTCTTTTCAAAATCAGAAAGTTCGTTTTTTTTCTGATCCGATTATGCCACCATTGATTTTCGAAATTCGGCCGACCAAAACTTTCATGTTGCCCGGAATATTCGTTTCTCTCCGGGAATATTCTTTTCTCTCCGTAAATATTCGTTTCTCTCTGGGGATTTTCTTTTCTTTCACATTTTATTTTTCTATTACATTTCACGCACAATTCTCCCATCATTGATCAGAAAATCGTCCGATTTTCCGAAAATTTCCAACATGTCGGATTTCTGAAATTTGTTTGCCACACGAAAATCGGCTGTTGCTGCAGCCCACTAACGGTGCGAAATACGAATGAAAATTCTTTGATACGATTTTCGAAAGAAAATTCTTTTGAAATTCGAACCGTGTATGGCCGGCTTTACTCTATGGAAGGAGAAGGGTATTAATTTCCTAGAAGATATACTTATCAAATCTCAATTGCGTCTATTCCAATTCTTGCAACAAAAATTCCAATTGCCTGCGAGCGAGCAATATAATTACATCCAACTATCGCAATTACTGAAAAAGAACCCTCAGACACTCACTCATCTTCCCACTGACCACCAATGTAAGGAGCGTTTTTGTCATTCTTCATTATAGAGGCAAGACCCAAAATTAACAAATATTAGTTTTCACAAAGTTTGCTGCTAAACTGCTTTTAGATCTTTGTTTTAGTTGTTTCTGTGATGTAGTGAAATATAATTACACGCACTTTTATCGACAATTACATGACATTTATTCAAAGAGTCAGTATTTGCAGTGTTGCAGTGTTGTTCTTTTTCAGGACCTCTGCAATTCGACTGGGCATGTTCTCAATCAACTTCTGGGCCAATTCCTGACTGATAGCAACCCATTTTTTTTATAATCACTTCTTGGAGTGTCAGAATTAGTGTGTTTTTGTTTGTCCACCCGCCTCTTGAGGATTGACCCCAAGTTCTCAATGGGATTAAGATCTGGGGAGTTTCCAGGCCATGGACCCAAAATGTCAACGTTTTGGTCCCTGAGCCACTTAGTTATCACTTTTGCCTTAGTGATGGAAAATGCATTGTTCTTCACCAAACTGTTGTTGGATTGTTGGAAGAAGTTGCTGTTGGAGGGCATTTTGGCTACCATTTTTTATTCATGGCTGTGTTTTTGGGCAAAATTGTGAGTGAGCCCACTCCCTTGAATGAGAAGCAACCCCACACATGAATAGTCTCAGGACGCTATACTGTTGGCATGACACAGGACGGATGCTAGCGCTCACCTTTTCCTGATGCCCCAAACAATCGGAAAGAGGCTTCATCAGAGAATATGACTTTGCCACAGTCCTCAGCAGTCCATTCACCATATTTTCTGCAGAAGATCAATCTGTCCCTTATGTTTTTTTGGAGAGAAGTGGCTTCTTTGCTGCCCTTCTTGACACCAGGCCATCTTCCAAAAGTCTTTGCCTCACTGTGCGTGCAGATGCGCTCACACCTGCCTGCTGCCATTCCTGAGCAAGCTCTGCACTGGTGGCACTCTGATCCCGCAGCTGAATCCTCTTTAGGAGACGGTCCTGGCGCTTGCTTGACTTTCTTGGGCACCCTTAAGCCTTCTTCACAAATGCAGTGGAATTTTTTTTATGGGATTATGACAGGCTCTCCCTGGGGATACATATCGGCCATCACACCAAGTTATTTGCTTACCAGCGCCTTTGGCTCTCCTCATACCCCATAGGTTGCTACTTGCACCTATTAGTTTGTGATGCTGCCTTTCATCCCCAGTATTTTGTAAATTTTAAACCTTTTTCAGAGCTTTTGTCAGCTTCCCCGGCGCGAGCCACTTTGTATTCTTTGTTGTTTGGGGGACACGTTTGTTGTCTGCTCATTCCGGGCCACCTGCCATCCCATATCCTCCTGAAGAAGCGGTATCAACCGCGAAACCGGTCGAGGTCGCAGATTGGCTCCACGCATCTGACCAATACGGTTTTGCTTTGTTTTGTGTTATCTTAACAAACACCTTACTGTGTCCGAACTGTGGGGCCTGTCCCATCTTTTTATTATTGATGTATTGTTCTTTTTGTAATAAACCTATTTTTATATGATATACGTCTCTCTACAAGTACCTTGAAAATCCCAACCAAACCCATACCGATCGATATAGTATAGACCAGTTTGGTGTCAAGCAGCTTTGCTGTCTCTATCTAGTTGGTCCCTCCCCCCTGTTTTCAAATATTCCGGGATGCTGGTACATTTTAAATTTATTGTCCGAAATTGAATAACTGAGACTATACTCTCCCCTTTTCACTTTTATGGGATTAAGTTAATTTTCATGGCAAAGAGGAACTTTGCAATTAATTGCAATTGGTCTGATCACTCTTCATAACATTCTGGAGTATATGCAATTTCCCATCTCAAAAACTGAGGCAGCAGACTTTGGGAAAATTTGTATTTGTGTCATTCTCAAAACTTTTGGCCATGGCTGTACATGTGTTCTATATGTGAAAATAAAGTGCAAATGCAAAAAGGTAAAAACAGGAACCAATACATACAGTATATACTGTATATGTGTATCACCAGTCACCACAAGTTTTCCTGTGCAACCGAAAACAGGATTTCTTGCAAAAAAAATTGTGACATTCTCATATCCCAAATTCATATATAAAAAAGAGCATGTGTGAATATTTTATAAATTCCAAAGAATATATATTTCATAAATAAAGTGAAAGTGTTCAACAATTATTCAATTCTAATATATATATATATATATATCTCCCCAAATGCGTGTGTGCAAAAATCTGAAATCCATATATTCAATCCCAAAATAGATCAGAAAAATAGAAGAAGTGACCCAAAAATATAATATCCAAACATCCGACAGGCTCCTTCATCAAAAAGTCTTAAAGTGACTTATAAATCAGCAAACTTGCGGTGTGGTATATTGGGTAGATCCACTCTCCACTGTGCTGACCTATTTTTGGATCACTTCTTCTACTTTATGATCTATTTTGGGATTAAATATACAGTGGGGATCGAAAGTTTGGGCACCCCAGGTAAAAATGTGTATTAATGTGCATAACAAAGCCAAGGAAAATGGAAAAATCTCCAAAAGGCATTAAATTATAGATTAGACATTTTTATAATATGTCAAAAAAGTTAGATTTTATTTCCATCATTTACACTTTCAAAATTACAGAAAACAAAAAAATGGCATCTGCAAAAGTTTGGGCACCCTGCAGAGTTAATATCTTGTACTGCCCCCTTTGGCAAGTATCACAGCTTGTAAACACTTTTTGTAGCCAGTCTAGAGTCTTTCAATTCTTGTTTGAGGTATCTTTGCCCATTCTTCCTCACAAAAGTCTTCCAGTTCTTTGAGATTTCTGGGCTGTCTGTCACGCACTGCTCTTTTAAGGTCTATCCATAGATTTTCAATTATGTTGAGGTAAGGAGATTGTGAAGGCTATGGTAAAACCTTCAGTTTACGCCTCCTGATGTAATCCCCTATGGATTTTGAGGTGTGTTTAGGATCATTATCCGTTTGTAGAAGCCATCCTCTCTTCAACTTCAGCTTTTTTACAGATGGCATCAAGTTACCATCCAAAATTTGCTGAAATTTAATTGAATCCATTTTCCTTTTACTCATGAAATGTTCCCTGTGCAATACAACCCCAAAGCATGATTGATCCACCCCCGTGCTTAATAGCTGGACAGAGGTTCTTTTCATTAAATTCTGTGCCCTTTCTTCTCCAAACGTACCTTTGCTCATTCCGGCCAAAAAGTTCTATTTTAATCTTATCGGTCCACAGAACTTGTTTCCACAGTGCATTAGGCTTGTCTATATGTTCATTTGTAAAGTTCAAACGCTGATTTTTGTGGTGAGGACGTAGAAGAGGTTTTCTTCTGATTACTTTTCCGTGAAGACCATATTTGTACAAGTATCTCTTTATAGTGGAATAGTGTAGCACAACTCCAGTGTTTGACAGATTTTTCTGGAGGGATTGTGCAGTCAAACATGGCTTTTGAATTGCTTTTCTCACAATCCTGCGAGCTGTTCTGTCTGATATTTTTCTTGGTCTTCCAGATCTTTCTTTAACTTCCACTGTTCCGGATGACTGCCATTTCTTAATTACATTCCGAACAGAGGATATTGACATCTGAAAACGCTTTGCTATCTTCTTATAGCCTTCTCCAGCTTTGTGAGCGTCAACTATTTTCAGTTTCAGTTTTCTAGACGACTGCTTAGAAGAACCCATGGTGCCGATTGTTGGGGCAAGGTCAGATGAGTCTGGGCATGTAAAACCTTTGAGATTGGTCTTCCCAGACGATGATGGAGAACAATCCATGACACTGGCAGGTCTCAGCTTTGCAAAGGGGGCAGTGCATGCTATAAATTCTGCAGGGTGCCCAAACTTTTGCAGACGCCATTTTTTTGTTTTCTGTAACTTTGAAAGTGTAAATGATGGAAATAAAATCTAACTTTTTTTGACATGTCTAATCTGTATTTGGATGCCTTTTGGAGATTTGTCCATCTTTCCTTGGCTTCTTTATGCACATTAATACACATTTTTACCTGGGGTGCCCAAACTTTCGATCCCCACTGTATGGATTTTTGCATACATGCATTGGGGAATATATATATATTTTTAGGATTGAATAATTATTTTTCATTTTATTTATGAAATATATATTCTTTGTAATTGAGAAAATGTATTCATACATGCACTTTTTAATGTTTTTTTTATATATATATATATATATATATATATATATATATATATATATATATATATATACTGTATATATATATATATATTGTAAGCTGGGGATAGGTAGCGGGTACAAAAGCTCCCTGGGATGAGCCAGCACAGATACCAAAGTCCATAGGATCAGTGAACAACAGTGGGATGTGTTATTGGTGCTATACAAAGTCTATTTACAGGTGCTGTACAGTGTGCAGAAAACAAAACAAAAATAGCCAAACACCTAGCCGTGTCTCGGCTCTAACTACACGTTATGCAGGTCCCAACTACTAAGCTAAACAAGCCTACCGCTTGTTAGCTCAAACACAAACTTCTCACCAGTTTTGGGATAAATCTTCTATAACCACTTAAGACCCGGACCAAAATGCAGGCAAAGGACCTTGCCCCTTTTTGCGATTCGGCACTGCGTCGCTTTAACTGACAATTGCGCGGTCGTGCGACGTGGCTCCCAAACAAAATTGGCGTCCTTTTTTCCCCACAAATAGAGCTTTCTTTTGGTGGTATTTGATCACCTCTGCGGTTTTTATTTTTTGCGCTATAAACAAAAATAGAGCGACAATTTTAAAAAAAAATCAATATTTTTTACTTTTTGCTATAATAAAAATCCCCCAAAAATATATAAAAAACATTTTTTTTCCTCAGTTTAGGCCGATACGTATTCTTCTACCTATTTTTGGTAAAAAAAATCACAATAAGCGTTTATCGGTTGGTTTTCGCAAAATTTATAGCGTTTACAAAATAAGGAATAGTTTTATTGCATTTTTATTATTATTTTTTTTTTTTACTACTAATAGCGGCGATCAGCGATTTTTTTCGTGACTGCGACATTATGGCGGACACTTCGGACAATTTTGACACATTTTTGGGACAATTGTCATTTTCACAGAAAAAAATGCATTTAAATTTGCATTGTTTACTGTGGAAATGACAGTTGCAGTTTGGGAGTTAACCACAGGTGGCGCTGTAGGGGATGTGTGCCTATGTGTGTTGTTTACTACTGTAGGGGGGTGTGGCTGTAGGTGTGACGTCATCGATCGCGTCCCCCTATCACAGGGATGACGCGATCGATGCTGCAGCCACAGAGAAGCACGGGGAAGCCGTGTGTACACACGGCTCTCCCCGTTCTTCCGCTCCAGGGACGGATCGCCGCACTGCAGCGGCGATCGGGTCCGCGAATCCCGCGGTCCCGGTCCTGGAGCTTCGGACCGGGTCGCGGGAGCGCGCCCGCGGGCGCGCGCCCGCGACCCACGGCTGGGTACTAAAATCAACGTATATATACGTTGATGTGCCCAGCCGTGCCATTCTGCCGACGTAAATGTGCAGTAGGCGGTCCTTAAGTGGATAATACCCCGCAATGCCAAGAAAGGCCCTGACCTGCTTCTTGTTTGCCGGACGTGGCCACTCCTGGATGGCTTCTATTTTATTTACCTGGGGCTTTATGACACCACGGCCAATAGTGTAGCCCAAATACTTGGCTTCCTCTAGACCAATGGCACATTTTTTGGGATTTGCCGTAAACCCTTCTTTGAAGAGGGAATCGAGGACCGCTTGGACACGGGGCAAGTCAGAGCCCCAGTCAGTGCTATGCACCACTATGTCATCCAGATAGGCTGCAGCATACTGTCGGCGAGGTCTTAGGGTCCTGTCCATGGCCCTCTGAAATGTCGCAGGGGCATTTTGCAACCCAAAAGGCATCTATTTATATTGAAAGGAACCCTCCGGGGTCACAAATGCAGTCTTCTCTTTGGCACTAGCAGTCAAGGGTATCTGCCAATAACCTTTTGTCAAGTCCAAAGTAGTCAGATAGCGAGCCTTGCCAAGTCGGTCTATAAGTTCATCTACTCTGGGCATTGGGTACGTGTCAAACTTTGTCACTGCATTAAGCTTCCTGAAGTCATTACAGAACCTCCAGGTGCCATCCAGTTTTGGGACTAACACGATGGGGCTCGACCAATCACTATTGGATTCCTCAATGACATCTAGCTCCAACATTCTTTTAACTTCAGCACTGATGTCCTTTCTCCTCACTTCAGGAATTCGGTACGGTTTGAGCTTGACACGGACCCCAGGTTCAGTAACAATATCATGCTGAACCTCCGAACTCGTGCCAGGCAACTCTGAAAATTTCTCTCTATTCCTTATCAGGAACTCTCTAGCTTCCTGTTTTTGGGCAAATGACAGGGTGTCCAGAATCGTGACCTCAGGGATCAGAGGGGATTCAGTACCCTTAGGCGTTACCGGGAGGGACCTTGCAGTTAACGCCAGTCTATCCTTCCAGGGCTTTAACAGGTTTACGTGGTAAATCTGTTCCGGCTTCCTTTTACCTGGTTGATACACCTTGTAATTGACTTCCCCAACTCTTTCAATTACTTCAAAGGGGCCCTGCCACTTAGCCAGGAACTTGCTCTCAACAGTGGGAACTAATACGAGGACCCTGTCACCCGGTGAGAAAACACGGAGTTGGGCCCCCCGGTTGTATATTCTCTGTTGGGCTGCTTGTGCCTGTAGTAAATGTTCTTTCACCACTGGTATTACTGCTGCAATCCTGTCCTGCATTTGAGCGATATGCTCAATTATGCTTTTGTGAGGTGTCTGTTCCCCCTCCCAAGTTTCCTTGGCTATGACCAAGAGTCCTCGAGGGTGTCTCCCGTAAAGCAACTCAAATGGAGAGTACCCTGTAGAGGACTGGGGAACCTCCCTGATAGCAAACATCAGGTACGGTATCAGGAAGTCCCAGTCTTTCTCATCTTTGTCAACAACCTTTTTTAACATGCCCTTTAACGTCTTATTAAAACGTTCCACCAAACCATCTGTTTGCGGATGATACACAGAGGTTCGCAACTGCGTCACCTTAAATAACTTGCACAGCTCCCTAGTTATCCGTGACATAAATGGGGTACCCTGGTCTGTAAGGATTTCTTTAGGGATGCCAATCCGACTGAACACCATAAACAGCTCTTTGGCAATATTTTTAGCAGACGCGACGCGTAAGGGAACGGCCTCAGGATAACGGGTAGCGTAATCCATAATCACGAGGATATGCTGATGACCACGGGCGGATTTGGGGAGCGGACCCACAAGGTCCAAGGCAATCCTCTCGAAGGGCACTTCAATAATGGGCAAGGGCACTAAAGGACTTCGGAAGTGGGGCTGGGGGGCTGACATCTGACACACCGGACAGGATTGACAATAATTTTCAATATTTTTCTGTATCCCAGGCCAGTAAAACCTGCGCAACACTCTTTCAGTGGTTTTCTCAACCCCTAAATGGCCTCCTAGCAAGTGCCCATGGGCAAGTTCCAACACCACCCTTCTATAAGGCTTAGGGACCACCAACTGTTCAATAACTTCATCATTCTTTTTACATACACAATACAGTAAATCATCATTGCTGCTGAAATAAGGAAAACAGGGCCTATCCCCTGGTTCGACAGGTACATCATTAATCACCATTATATTTTCCCAGGCCCTGGCAAGGGTAGGGTCTTTTCTCTGCTCAGTACCAAAATTTTCCTTGTGCACATTGAGGTCAGTAAACTCCAACATAGGCTCCGAGTCGGCAGCCGGCTGTCCGGCTCTACTGGTTGTGGGGACTTCCTCAGGCTCCTCCAGCTCCCCTGCCATAACCGAGAAAGGAAAACTCGGAGAGCCCTGAGATGAGTCCCCTGAACCCACAATATCGGAAGTAGCCAGGAGCTCTGGCTCTGCGACTGAGTCAGGTACTGCGACCGGGTCGGGACGATCCCACAGCTCCCAAAACTTAGGGAAGTCCCTACCAATGATGGCCTCATGCACCAAGTGGGGCACAAGTCCGACCGCATGGGACACCGTACCTAAGCCAGTTTTAAACTGAACTGTGGCTATAGGATACTCCCGGGTATCCCCATGTACACAGATCACAGCAACTTTTTTTTCATGAAAATTCACAGTTTTAACTATCTCAGCTGTAACCAAAGTAACCAGACTTCCAGAGTCCAGTAAGGCCATAATAGGCTTATCATTAACAGTCATGTGATACATGTGTTTCCCCACATTTGGCACTGCAGCACATGAAACAGCAGCAAACATAGACTGCCTTCTAATAGACAGATCACACTGCATTGGTTCATCAGTCAAAGGACAATTTGCTGCAACATGTCCCAGCTCTTGGCAACGAAAACACCTGATGTTTCCCCAAGTTGGTTTGCTGACAGGCAGTGGTTTCCCTTGCTTGGGACGCCAAACTTCCGTCCTGGCACCAAACATCCTCCCCCCTATTTCCTTGCCATGCTTACCACCCACTTCCCCTGGAACAGTCTTACCGGTTGCCTGGGGAGACCGTGGCTTTGGGTGGAAAGTCCGTGCGGCTGTTGGGGTGGTGACCAGGTTCTCTGCAGCAAAGTACCTTTCGACGAGTTCCACCAAGTTATCTGCCGATTTGGGGTCCCCTTGACTCACCCACCTCTGCAGGGGAATTGGGAGTGACCTCAGGAATTGGTCCATGACCACACACTCCACTATTTGTGGCGCAGACAGGGACTCCGGCTGTAGCCATTTTCTCACCAGGTGGATTAGGTCGAACATCTGCAATCTTGGGGGCCTCTCAATTTGGAAGAACCAGCTGTGGACCCGTTGGGCTCGAACGGCCAAGGTGACACCGAGTCGTGCCAGAATTTCCTGCTTGATCTTTTCATAGTCTCCCGCTTCTGCCGACTCCAGATCATAGTAGGCCTTCTGCGATTCACCAGAAAGTAAGGGGGCGATCAGTCCTGCCCACTTGGTTTTAGGCCAACCTTCCCTCTCAGCGGTCCGTTCAAATGTTAGCAGGAAGGCCTCTGGATCATTATCCGTAATCATTTTAGACAGAAAGCGAGCCACATGGATGGCTGAAGGCTTGTCTCTAATATCCTTGATTTCCGCAGGTGCCCACTGTGCTAGCGTTTCTGCAACCTTAGTCAGGGTTTTCCTATCCGCTTCTGCAGCAGTGGCAAGCTGTTCAAACAGCCTCTGCGATTGCTCCTGTACAGCACTAATCTGCCTCTGCGATTGCTCCTGTGCGATAGCGTTGGCTTGCTGCAGCGCAGCATTAGTTTGCTGTTGTGCAGCGTTTGCTTGCTGTTGTGCATCATTGAATAGCACCATTTGTTTGAGGATTTCCTCCATGTTGTCACTTTAGGTACTGGCCTTTTAAATAGTAACTTACTATTGCTGATCGCAGCCTCCACCATATGTAAGCTGGGGATAGGTAGCGGGTACAAAAGCTCCCTGGGATGAGCCAGCACAGATACCAAAGTCCATAGGATCAGTGAACAACAGTGGGATGTTTTATTGGTGCTATACAAAGTCTATTTACAGGTGCTGTACAGTGTGCAGAAAACAAAACAAAAATAGCCAAACAAACACCTAGCCGTGTCTCGGGTCTCAAACTACACGTTATGCAGGTCCTAACTACTAAGCTAAACAAGCCTACCGCTTGTTAGCTCAAACACAAACTTCTCACCAGTTTTTCAGCAGCCTCCTTGCTCTCACAGATTCAGCCCTGGTTCACACTGGGCTGCAGGAGTGAAGCAGTGCGAGTTCAGCTGAACTCGCACGATTTCACTCCCGCCCGGCAGTCCCGATTTCAGCCGCGATTTCAGAGACATCTGTGCAGGTTTCTGCACAGATGTCAATGTAAATCGCAGGCTGAAATCGCAAAAAGTAGTACAGAGACTACTTTTTGAAATCGGTGCAATGCCGCAGATGCAGCGTCGCACCGATTAGGACGGTGCCATTGCCGTCAATTTGAGGCAAAATCTGCCGTTTTGACATGCGATTTGACATGCCAAATCGCATCTCAAAACGCACCAGTGTGAACCAGGGCTCACACTGTTTCCCAGGACAGAGCAATGGCTGTTAGCTCAGGTGAGCTTAAATTGGCCTGGGGGAGAGGGCCAACACCTGATCTGGATCAGGGCTCAGAGATCCCTGAACGTGTAAGAGAGGAGCCTGGGAGAGGTATAAACCCCGAACTGGACTTTCCCAGGCTCTCTCTGGGACGCTCTGCTACAATTATATATATATATATATATATATATATATATATATATATATATATATATAATATGATTTTGGGATGTGAGAATGTCACTAATGATTAACAATTTCTTTGCACAAAGAAACCCTTTTTTTAGGTTGAGCAAAAAAATTGTGGTGATATTGGTTCCTGTTTTTACTTTTTTGTATTTGCACTTTATTATTACATATAGAACACATGTATATTATATACTAACAGTATATAGGAAGTAATGGTATAGTATTAGTAGGGAGGTATTTGGTTTTACATGTGCTAATTGTATGGAGTCCGTCATCATTATATTATAGAATTCCTCAAGAGATTGTAGATTTCTTTGAATTTGCGCTGCTGTTTTTGTTTTCTTTGTCTACCCCCTAGTGATTGACTAGGATTCAGCGGCAGCATTCTTAACCTCTTCCCCACCGAGTCATAGTAAAATGACATCGGTGGGGACCTCTCGTCCTTCAGACTGGACGTCATATGACGTCCTTGCTTTTCCGGCTGCTAGGCAGCCCGCAAGCGCACCGCCGCATTGCTCGTGACCCGGGGAGCGTGCCCGGCGGTTGCGATGTCTGCCGGGCACCCGCGATTGCCCGCAATCACGGCAGGACCATGGATCTGTGTGTAAACACAGATCCATGTCCTGTCAGCGGTGAAGAGACTGATCTGCGTTCCCAGTACAGAGGAACACACATCGATCTCCTCCCATTGTGAGTCCCCCTCCCCTCCCCCTAACAGTTAGAACACACCCCCTAGTGTTAACCTCTTTCCTGCCAGTCACATTTACACAGTAATCAGTGCAGTTTTATAGCACTAATCGCTGTGTAAATGTGAATGGCCCCAAAAATGTGCCAAAAGTGTCTTTTTTTTTTTCAAAACAATTATGATATTTATTAAATCAAAAAGGAAAAGATTTAAAAAAAAATTATTATTTTTTTCAAAATTGTCGTTCTTCTTTTGTTTATAGCGCAAAAAATAAAAACCGCAGAGGTGATCAAATACCAACAAAAGAAAGCTCTATTTGTTGGGAAAAAAGGGCGTCAATTTTGTTTGGGAGCCACGTCGCACGACTGCACAATATGTCATTCAAAGTGTAAAAGCGCTGAAAACTAAAAATTGGTCTGGGCAGGAAGGGGGTGAAAATGCCCTGTATGGAAGTGGTTAATTGAAATCTGCAATTGTCTATTAATTTCTTTGGCGCTGATTCTCCTTTTTCTTGTAATCCATGTCCTTAGTTTGCTTGGGGGTTTTCTTGTGCATCATCTTTAGAAGAGGCTTCCTTCTGGGATGACAGCCATGTAGACCAATTTGATGCACTGTGCAGTGTATGGTCTGAGCACTGACAGGCTGACCCCCCCACCCTTTAACCCCTGCAGCAATGCTGGCAGCACGCATACGTCTATTTCTCAAAGACAACCTCTGGATATGATGCTGAGCACCTGCACTCAACTTCTTTCATAGCGAGGTCTGTTCTGAGTGGAACCTGTCCTGTTAAACCGCTGTATGGTCTGGGCCAGCGTGCTGCAGCTCAGTTTCAGGGTCTTGGAAATCTTTTTTTAGCCTAGGTCATCTTTATGTAGAGCAACAGTTCTTTTTTTTTCAGATCCTCAGAGAGTTCTTTTCCACGAGGTGCCATGTTCAACTTCCAGTGACCAGTATGAGATAGTGATAACACCAAATTTTACACACCTGCTCCCCATTCACACCCAAGACCTTGTAACACTATACAGTCACATGAAAACTGAGGGAAGGGAAAATGGAAATTGGGCCCAGTTTGGAAACTTTAACTTAGTGGTGTACTCACTTTTGTTGCCAGCGGTTTAGACATTAATGGCTATGTGTTGAGTTATTTTGAGGGCACAGTAAATTTACATTGTTATACAAGCTGTACACTCCCTGTATCCAATTTGCAGACCCGTGCTGTGCTGAGTTCCTGGGTTTGTACCCCTGCTGTGCTCATTAGGAGGGGTTCCCAATATCCCTGTGCTGTGCTGAGTTCCCGGGTTTGTACCCCTACTGTGCTCATTATAAGGGGTTCCCACCATCCCTGTGTTGTGCTGACTTCCTGGGTTTGTACCCCTGCTGTGCTCATTATGAGGGGTTCCCACCATCCCTGTGCTGTGCTGAGTTCCCGGTTTGTACCCCTGCTGTGCTCATTATGAGGGGTTCCCACCATCCCTGTGCTGACTTCCTGGGTTTGTACCCCTGCTGTGCTCATTATGAGGGGTTTCCACCATCCCTGTGCTGAGTTCCCGGGTTTGTACCCCTGCTATGCCCATTATCCCTGTGCTGTGCTGAGTTCCTGGGGCTGTACTTCTGCTGTGCTCATTATGAGGGGTTCCCACCATCCCTGTGCTGTGTTCCTGGGTTTGTACCCCTGCTGTGCTCATTATGAGGGGTTCCCACTATCCCTGTGCTGTGCTGAGTTCCCGGGTGTGTACCCCTGCTGTGCTCATTATGAGGGGTTCCCACCATCCCTGTGCTGTGCTGACTTCCTGGGTCTGTACCCCTGCTGTGCTCATTATGAGGGGTTCCCACCATCCCTGTGCTGTGCTGACTTCCTGGGTTTGTACCCCGGCTGTGCTCATTATAAGGGGTTCCCACCATCCCTGTGCTGTGCTGACTTCCTGGGTTTGTACCCCTACTGTGCTCATTATGAGGGGTTCCCACCATCCCTGTGCTGTGTTCCCGGGTTTATACCCCTGCTATGCCCATTATCCCTGTGATGTGCTGAGTTCCTGGGGCTGTACTTCTGCTGTGCTCATTATGAGGGGTTTCCACCATCCCTGTGCTGCGCTGACTTCCTGGGTTTGTACCCCTGCTGTGTTCATTATGAGGGGTGCCCACCATCCCTGTGCTGTGCAGAGCAGTGTGAGAGGCAGAGATGGATGGGTCTGTGTGAGGATGGAAGGAAAACAAGATAAGATAGTGGCTGAGAGAGGGAGGGAGATGCCGGGAGAAAGAGACATTAGGAAGCTGGACACAAGGTAGTTACATGGCAGAACAGACCTGTATGAAAAGAGCCAGTGAGGGGAACTTCTTAGATCCCTTCTCTGCTGGATTGGCCTTAGGACCTTTATAAAAAAAAAAGTACCGTGCAGCATCCTAATGAGAGTGGTGACAGCAGTATGGGCTGCCCCCCTCCTCCCCCAGCTCACAGAGCCTTACATGCACATGTCACTCAGCCACAGACAGAGCGGCTGTACTCCATTCGGGCTGCTCTGTCTGTCGGTGGCTAAGTAACATGCTCAGCTGGGAGATCTCTCTGTACTTGCAGGTGTCCAGGAGCCCAGCCAAACGTGGGAGACTTGATATGTCTCCTTCAGTGTCTCCAGGGAGGAGGGGGGCAGCATGAGAGATTACACCATGCCTGCAGTTCTGCTTCCTCCCACCTGATGCACTAACTCCTCCCATTGTCATCTCCTATCTTCAAAATAATGCGACATTTCGGGCAATAGGCTATTTGCAAGGACTACTGGGAAACATGATGCCTATCCCAAAACCCTTGCGAATAGCCTTGTGACTTAATAGCCTAGGCTAATAAGGAGGAGGAAGTAATGAAGGACTACAAAATAAAGGTATTTACAAGCAACACAATAAATAAAAATTGTTCATTCTGAACACAATAAGATTAGGGCATGCAGCACAGACAAACATAAAAACAAATGGGTGGAACTCCACATTAAGTACCACAGAAGAACTGAGCCACATGGCCTTATACACACAGGGACTGCTACTGTTGCTGTATTTTCACCAGGATTATAAGCAGAGAATATTATGAAAGTATTAATAGGTTCTAAAAATTTTACTGTAACTGCTCATGTTTTTTTGAGTGTGTATCTAAACTCATGTAACAGATGTATCTCTGTCCTATTGTTATTATCTCACATGCACAGTGCCAGGTAGCTAGGGCTGTATTATTACATGTATGTAGTGGTCACCCTGCTGTATGTTAGTAGGTGAACCTCTTTATTGCAATAGAGTTTATATGCAGTTCTTGTAATTTTTCGTTAACTGTGTCCCTTTTGGTCTGAGATTCTAAAATTTGTTTTAACTGAGGGCTCAATAACCAGCATAGGCTAATGCCAAATTTGCTAAACTCTTCCATTTAGAGAAGGGATGGTTCTCTTATATACCTACAGGTTTCACACACTACCCCTTTTGAGGAGGGTATTTCTCATATTCCCTCTCCCCCTCCCTTAAAAAAAGGCTACAGAAGTTTATTATTTGTCTGATTATTTACTTGAAAAGCAAGCTAGACAAGAGTAGATATTAATTGTATTTATTTTTCCTTGTTTTTACATTGAAAAGGTTGAAAGGTCTTACGTTTATGCATGAAAAAAGGTTCTGAAGAAAAAAAATCCAGGGCCCATGATACACTGATTTTGTTAAAGCTATCTGCTTGTCAGGACAGTATAAATAATGCTTTATTACTGTATTACTGGACCTCTATCCCTACTTACCTGCTAATAAATCAAGAAATCAGAGCTAGTGTATGTTTTTCTACTACTAGTCAAGTAGGTACATAGCTCCGTCAGCCAGATTTATGTCTGGAGAGCAACATGCTTCCTGAGACTTATCTTTATAGGCAGGTCATAAATTCCAGTATGGCGCAGTGACAAAAGGGAAAAAGAAAATGAGGATGAAAACTTCACATATAAAGTCCAAATGTTGAATATATGTTGAGGGATTAAAATCACAGCAGGAGCCCATAAAATGTGAATAGACATTAACCACTTCTGCACTAGCAGTGGTATATATAGAGGTATTAGAACCAAAACACATCTATGCCACATGTTAGGCCGCGTACACACGGCAGAGAACCTCGACGGGCAGAACACATCGTTCCGCCCGTCGAGGTTCTCTGCCGGCCGTCGAAATCGGCGACCCGCCCGTCGGGAATGGCAACCAGCCATTCATCCAGGCGGGCCGTCGAGCAAATAGAGAGCGTGCTCTCTATTTCTGCTCGACGGGATTCCCGACGGGATGCTCGCCGAGAGCGTACACACGGCCGAGGTCCTCGCTGGAATGCAGCTTCCAGCGAGGTTCTCGCTGGTTTCCAGCGAGAACCTCGGTCGTGTGTACGCCGCCTTAGAGGTCTCTGACCCGCAACTATGAAGCTATGTATTATTCTCCCAGTTACAGCTTATCAAGTTCACACAGCTTTCTTGGTTCAACGTTATCTATACAAAATATTATTGACGTAGGCCTCAAAATATACAATGAATGTTTAAGATTGTTAAAATACGTAATAGTTTAGATGGCATTTATAATGCGAGTTCTATGATCAAAACGATACACTTTCATTTTAGAACGTTAGCATTGTAATACCAAACAATATTTGTTATTGATAATCAAATATAAACTATGTGTATGTGCTGGAAACAAAAAAATCTAAACAGAAAAAGATAAAGTCCAAACAATAGTGTAAAAGAAATGTCCAAACAAAGGTCACTGCAGTATATGAGTAAAAACATCCTTTACACTTGTTGCAGCTCAGTCCAAGAGATAGAAGCAGTCTTCGTGGCTATATAAAGATAAGTTGGGGGCACCAACTAAGTGTAGCATTAAAAAGCTTCTATTTATTAAAAAGACAATTAGCAACTCACTTAAAGCGGAGTTCCACCCTAAAATACAACTTCCCCTTTTTGGATTCTGCCCCCCCTCCGGTGCCGCATTTGGCACCTTTCCGGGGGAGGGGGAGCAGATACCTGTATAATGCGGGTATTTGCTCATACTTCCGGGCACAGATAGCCGTGGATATCTATGACATGTCCGGCCCCTCCTCCGTCCCCCTGCTGTCTTCTGGGAGACACACAGGTCCCAGAAGACAGCAGGGACCATTCAGTTCGTGTAGTGTGACTCACGCAGTAGGGAACCAGGAAGTGAAGCCGCAAGCCTCAAGGGCCAGATCGGCTTTGGGTGCCGATGTCGTGGGTGCCCTGGACAGGTAAGTGTCCATATTTTAAAAGTCAGCAGCTGCAGTATTTGTAGTTGCCGACTTAAAAAAAAAATGCAGTAACTCCGCTTTAATGAAGGTTAACACTTTCTCATCGAAAAAGGAACAACCGCTGTACACCTCAAAGATATACAGTAATCTATATACAGTAATCTCCTGGTATGTTGGAAACCGCAGCCGCCAGCTCTGCAGACAAAAAGGGATGAAAAGGGAAGTATCTAGAACCACCCTGGAGCACACAAGGGGTACAGATGCAGAAGTGACATCACACTGGGATGGTCCTGTAGTAGAGGGGTGTGCCTATGTGGTTTGGTACATCCGTGCTCATTTCTCAGGTCAAGGAGACATATGGTATGGCTGCCATTTATAATAGAAAAGTACTCAGAGAACTACAAAGCTCAGTGGAACCCTTTTCATCAATAAATCACTCTTTTAAACACTAACATCACAGCAAAACAATAAAGATTTAATGAACTCCAAATTATGTGTACTTATGTCTTATTCTTAATTACATCCAATTAAACCTTCCCATGTACATAGTGGTCAGGTTCTTTGCAACCATGCTACCCACCATTGCTCCCCCTGAAATGGTACATCAATGTCAAGCTGATATTTTTTTTACATGAGGATGCCAATGGGTTCAACCATCCAAAACTTAAATCAGAACTGCAATATTAATTTTTAATCCAGAAATTGTCCCTGCTAAAACTTTTTTCTGCCACTAGATGTCCTCATTCTTCTAACCACCGTTATTCCTTGTCAAAAATATTTATTAACCCACCTCTTCTGAGCCAACGTTATCCCAGACTCATCCTGGCCTGTAACTGGACAGCGAAAGAAGAATCATAACTGTGACAGCTCAATTTGCTGTATCTATCATCATGCTTCTTGTCAGCACATACACTGATTTTCTCATTGTACTGTTTATTCCTCTCACACTTCTGCTGTACAGGGACTATAAGGCCGCGTACACACGATCGGTCCATCCGATGAAAACGGTCCAAAGGACCGTTTTCATTGGTTAACAGATGAAGCTGACTGATGGTCTGATGTGCCTACACACCATAGGTTAATTAACAGATGGTGTCAGAACGCGGACACATAAACCACGTACGACGACACTATAAAGGGGAATGCTAAAGCCTTTGGTGCCACCCTTTTGCTGATTTTGTCTTACCGCGTGTTAGTGAAAGTTTGTTTCGAGCCGATTTGCGCTTTTCAGTCTCCGTGCTTTGCACATCGTTTTTTCGTGTTCATTTAGTAAAATCGAGCGGACAGGAACGCACTGAAAATCAGATACGAGCTGACTGGAAGCCCTGAAAAACAAATACGAACCCACAAGGGTTCGTATTTGTTTTTCAGGGCTTCCAGTCAGCTCGTATCTGATTTTCAGTGCGTTCCTGTCCGCTCGATTTCTGTTTTTCAGTTCGTTCTTTACAGGCCTGGCTGTACTTGGTTGCTTTCTGTTTTAAGTGTTCTGCCATCATACAAGTGATACAGAAGGTCTATATTAAGGTAAGTTGTCTCCTTTTTCACATTGCAATCTATATATGTCTTAAATGTATGCTAATGTCTTGTATTTCTTGCAACCTTCCCTAATTACCATGATTGTAACATGCTCTGAATGAATGAATGAATGAAAACTTATATAGCGCGGCACATGCAAAGTAAATCGCCTCTGGGCGCTTGTTGTTCCTGTCTCCTTTGGAATCAAAAGAGATGAGTCTTGATCTTTCTCCTTGAGGTACTGCGTGATGACGTCATCCCCCTCGCCAAGCCGCAACCATAGCTTCTCAGCGTGCGTTCCAGAGTGCGTTCCAGCTCCTCTCGCTGATTCACTCGCATACAAACACCGGCACGCTTTCGGATTCAGCGTTGCTGGTGTTACCTTCCCTGCACAGCAGACATCAGCTGGATGATTTCCCTGGGACGCTATTTATCCTCGGCTGGTTTGACGATCCATGCAGACCCTCACCTCACTTTATGCCTGTGAACTTCAAATTACCATGTGAGTGCTTTTGTGTTATTCTATCATTAAAGTTCAGCAGTTTTACTTATTGGCGCCTGTTCTTTTGTTTTGTTTACTTGATCTTTCTCCTGAATGCCAAGTGGTTCTCTTCCAACCGAATGCTGGTTGGTAAAGCGTTCCATAGTCCTTGGACAGCAAATCTTCTTTCTCCTTTGGACTTGTAGTTGGCTTTAGGTATCTGGAGTAGATTTTGATTGGTTGATCTCAGAACGCGATTGGGGTTATGAGCTTTTTTTTTTTTCGCATAGATAATGGGGAGCATTCCCATGAATACATCTATGCGTTAGACAGAGTGCTTTAAAAGTGATTCTGTCTTTAACTGGCAGCCAGTGAAGGGATCTCAGTGAAGGTGAGATTGATTCCCAGGGTTTTTTCCCAGTCACCAGTCTAGCGGCCATGTTTTGAACGACTTGTAGACGAGCGATTTGGTACTTGGGGAGTCTGAGGTAGAGGGCATTTGCATAGTCCAATCTTGAGTTTACAATTGTACCCACCACGACCGCAATGTCTTTTTTTGGGGATGAAAGGAGTGAGTCTGCGTAGTAGGCGCAGCGGATGGTGAGATCCGCTGACTACTGACCCTATTTGTGCTCTGAATTTCCCCTTTGTCCCCATGCATGTTATAAGCTTTGAATGGTCCCTTTTTTGGCCTACATGCATATTTCCCTTCACTAGCCTCTGCAGCATTCTATCCTAGGCCCAAACACAACTAGCCTTGTTTGTTTCCATTTTTTTTTGGTCTGCTCTATTGTAGTTCTGCCCCCCCCTTAAAATGTGTCCCAATGTATATTTTCTCAGTCCTTTTTGGCAGAGTGCTAGAGGGTTTATTTTTCTGGGCCCAAAATCCCCTTACCCCTAAAATGTTTAATGGCCAATCAAAAAAAGGACTTTAGCACATAAACATTGCAAACACAATACAAAAAAAAAGCCCATTTACCAAGTGGGCTTTTTTTTTTGTTCTGCCATGAAATTATCACTCCACTAAAAAAAATGCTATACTGATGTTGGACAAGGATGTTTTTTGTATTGTGTTTGCAATGTTTATGTGCTAAAGTCCTTTTTTTTTTTTTGTTGACTCCAGTTTCCTTGCACGCCACAGGAATGGCAGACTGTGGCTTCCCATTTGGCCCAGCGGTGGGAATTCTCTAACTGCAGAGGAGCAATAGTTTGAAACCACGTCCACATAGTGCCGCCACCCCATTCGGGGTCATACTATTTCAACTATAAATGTTTTCATAGTATTGTGTTGATGGTGTTGGTGTCGTGACAGTGCGAGTTTTTGTTTGTGGACGTGGGGAAGAACGGCCGGATGTCCGACGGTGGAGTCTTTTTGCGCAGATGGAGTTTGCCCAACGTCTCCAGACTGGTGGCCTGGCCCTGTCAGGGGATGAAGACAATGTGGGCAATGTTTTTTTTGTCATAGATGAAGCTTTTAGGCTTGGACTCGGGGCTGATCCTAGGTAGGGTGCACAGGGTGCTTTGCACCCAACCGCCCGCAGAGGTGGGAGCGCCAAAGTGGCAGAGTTCTCCCCTCCCTCCTTCTCTCCTTGTTTTGTGTCCGTCCAGTACTAGTGTTATGAGCATAGGTGTGTGTCCGTCCAGAACTGAGGTGTCTCTGACCATCTCCTTTACTATGTCTGCAGTCTCTGACCATCTCCTGTACAATGTCTGCAGTCTCTGATCATCTCCTGTACTGTGTCTGCAGTCTCTGATCATCTCCTGTACTGTGTCTGCAGTCTCTGATCATCTCCTGTACTGTGTCTGCAGTCTCTTATCTTCTGTACTGTGTGTCTGCAGTCTCTGACCGTCTCCTGTACTATGTCTGAAGTCTCTGACCGTCCCCTGCATCACGTCTGCAGTCTCTTACCGTCTCCTGTATCATGTCTGTAGTATGTCTGGGGGCTCGTTCTAACAGACTCTCTAACAGAGGCCCTCTCTGTGTCCATCAGAGAGGCCCCCTCCAGGTCCCAATAAAGTACTCTGCTTCTCTTCCTATGTTTTGTTTATTGTTAAGAGATCATGTAAGGATCCCAGGGTAATGAAGACTTTGTGGGGGAGCATTTCTGTGGTTGAGTCATTGCCATAGAAACATTTGTAAAGGGGAGGAGTTAATAAAATGACCACGCCCATGTGGGGCGCCAGATATATTTCTGCACCCAGGCGCTTGTGACCCTAGGATCGGGCCTGCTTGGACTACACCTCATGAGGCAGTTTCCCCAGAGGACCCTCACCCCGGAGAGGACTATTTTTAATTTCCTGCTGGCCAGAGCCGGAGCGTTGTCGAGAATGCCTTTGGGATAATGGCCAGACAATTCCACCTGTTCCAGACAGCCATCCACATGGCGGACTATAAACTGAACACTGTCATTTTCCCTTCTGCAATTTTCCTAATTTTTTGGCGCAGCCATTCAGAGACATACCTTTCAAACATTGGGCCTGAGGCCAGACAATCATCTGATAACCTGACTGGCCTGGACACTGGCCGTACTGGCTTTGCCCCCCGAACTGCTCAAGAGTCCTGTGATATATACGTGGAGTACTTCACTGGTAGGGGGGCCATTGCTATGCCAGACCATATTTCTTATTTGTTAAAAAAAAAAGGACCAAGGCGCATGTCCCAGCTGGAGGAAGAGTGTCTGCAGGTCATTAGGGAGGCAGCTTCCATCATGAGGGCCCCCTTAACCCTGTTGAGGACTACAGCACCTACCTTTCTGACCAGCTGCAAAAAATGGAGGAGCAATAACGGGCCTTGGCAGAGGATATTTTAGCCGAGAATATGATGTGATTCAGTTTCAAATATCGCAATGTAAAAATTATGTGAGATATAACAAATCCATCCTATTTTATCAATAATGTTCGAAGGGCAACAAATTACCAATTTGTCACTTATATGCAGACCTGGATACCAGAGCAAACTTACAACATGATAAGCGAGAACATCAAAAACATGAGGAATGCTTACAAGAAACGTTTTTTTTACAGGTCCGTGCTTCTTGGAGGTCAGGAGCAGCACCAGATGAAGTACAGGAGCCCAAGCTGTGGTACTATAAACACCTATTTTTTCAGGATGATCAGATCGAGGCCAGAGAATCACACTTTACAGTCTTCCTTCCACAGTTCCCTCCAGCGTTCCTTCCACTGTCCCCCCCCACCCCTGTAGAGGGGGCCGCAGAGCTGGCTGACATTGAGGAGCCAGTTCTGAACATCTTCTGTCAGGTATAGTAGTTTACAGCATATTTCTTGGCCACAAATTATTGATGGTTTAACAAGATGTTTTTTTGAACCAAATTGAAAGCTTAAAAACCCAAACAACAGTCGTGTACAGAAAATATAGGGATGCCAACTGCAGGGTTTAAAAAGAGAGTCTGTTCAATTTAACAACAACAAAAAAATAAATAATGCCAGTCCCTTTTTTAGACACAGGAACAGATCAGCCAAGAGGAGGAAGGGGTGAGTGGCAGTCAGCAGGTGCCCTGGCCCAGTGGCAGCACTGAATCACAGGTGCCTCCCCTCCAGATGTGCCCACCAAAAGAAACGAGGCGCATGACCCAGCTGGAGGAGGAGTCCCTGTGGGTCATCAGGGAGGCATCTGAGATCATGTGGGCCCCCCTTTTAACCCAGTTGAGAGCTATGGCTCATACATTTCACACAAGCTGCAAGATTTGGGGGAGGGACAACGGGGCCTGGTCCAAAACCTGATGGCATCTTTGATGATACGGTGGGGAAGAAGGGGCCGGCTGACTGGGACCTCAGAATTGTGGGACCCGGCCCAGGCTCCTCCTCCTTCTCCTCCTGCTGCCACATTGTCACCACCTGCAAGGGGCCATGGATGGAGCCTGGAAGGAAGGCTGTAAACAAGACCAAAAAGTGATTCCCTGGCTTCTAGCTGTTTTGGACCAAAACTGAGGTTGTTGTAGTACCACAGATTGGGGTCATGTATGACATCTGCTGCTGCTTCAGATTTCTGGGATTTAGAGGGACTCCTGATATAGTTGATTTTGATTAGGGGTGAGCTTCTTGTTCGAGTCGAACGGATGTTCGTCTCGAACATCGTCTGTTCGTACGTTCGTCGAAATTCGAACAAAACGGGTCGTTCGCGCCAAATTCGAGTGACGCGCCATGGCCCATAATTCACTGCGGCATTGCGCGCTGATGATTGGCCAAGCTGTATGTCCCACATGCTTGGCCAATCACAGTGCGCAAAAAACGGAGAGCCATAATTGGCCAAAGCCAGAGTGGCTTTGGCCAATTATGACTCAGGGCTTTAGCACACGCCCCACACTATAAAAGGCAGCCTCGAAGGCGACCTCGTGTAGTGTGTTGCGGTGTTGTTAATGAGAAGATCAGTCCTATATAGAGAGAGAGAGAGGCAGTGTCTAGATAGATAGGAGCAGGCAGGCTAGTCAGTTTAGTTAAATTTACAGTGTGTGGAGGATATATATACATCCCAGGAGTTGTACATATATTTATACACTGTATAGTTTAGCTAGATCAGCTATTCCTATTTGTCAGGCAGTTGATTGTGCTAGCTGCGGTCTTCTAACGTGTTGTATTGCCCGTGTGCTGTATAGTTTGCATCTAAACGTACTTGGCGCTTACTGCACTTGTGCTGTATAGTTTGCACCTAAACGTACTTGGTGTTTACTGCACTTGGGCCATATAGTTTGCACCTAAACGTACTTGGTGTTTACTGCACTTGTGCTGTATAGTTTGCACTTAAACCTACTTGGCGTTTACTGCCGTTGTGCCGTAAAGTTTGCACCTAAACATACTTGGTGTTTACTGCACTTGTGCCATATAGTTTGCACCTAAACGTACTTGGTGTTTACTGCACTTGTGTCGTATAGTTTGCACCTAGACTTACTTGGGGCCAGATTCACATAGAATCTGCGGCGGCGTAGCGTAAGCCATTTACACTACGCCGCCGCAACTTAATGGAGCAAGTGCCGTATTCCCAAAGCACTTGCTCCGTAGTTTGCGGCGGCGTAGTGTAAATGGCCCTGCGTATCCCCGCGTAATTCAAAGGGGGCGGCTTGTATTTAAATTAAGCGTGCCCCCGCATCGATTGAACTGCGCATGCCCTGGCCGGGAAAAAAGCCCAGTGCGCATGCTCCAGCTCACGTCGGACAACGTCGTTGAAACCGACGTCAAAGCGACGTGATCGTCATTTACGCAATGCCCTATTCGCGAAAGACTTAGTAAAACAATGTAACAGTCGGAAAAAGACGAGGCTGACCCGACACCATACTTAACATGGCAACGACGGAACTTCGTAAACCTACCCCTCATATAGCAGGGGTAGGTTTACGCTTACGGAAATGACGTAAACGACGACGGGGCAGCGTAAAAACGTTCGGAAATCGGCGTATTAGGCTCATTTGCATAGGCAAATGAGAAAACGTAAAGGCCACCTAGCGGCCAGAAAAGTAATTACATCTACGATCCGACGGTGTAAGTGTTTTACACCTGTCGGATCTTCACTGTATTTATGCGTAAGTGATTCTAGGAATCACACGCATAGATACTGTCAGAACTGTCAGGATAAGTACTCACCGAGGCCGAGATGCCGAGGGCGGCTGCCTTTGTGGCTCTGTGCACTTCACCCCCTGGAGGTGGAGACAGCGGGGAAGGGCACAAAGGGGCACCGGCTACCAGCGGTAGGTCTTGTACTGATAGGAGATCTCTGAAGACTTGGCTTATGGTCACAGGACAGGACCGTAGCAGGCGTGGATAGTGATCCAGGAGCAACAAAGTTTAGCAGGCAGAGAATCAGTTCAGGTCAGGACTGTAAGCAGATCCGGGATGCGAGACAATGGTTCAGGGATTGGAGAAGGCAGAAGGTCCAAGATACAAGCCGGAGGTCAAAGGGGTACAGACAGCAGCAGAAACGATGAGACGAGCCGAGGGTCAAGTGCAGGAGAAGGCTTAGAGAAGTCAGGTCCGATCCGGGTCAATAGGTCAAAAGCTTTCAGGTTAACAAGGCACTATAGCAGGATAGCTGACAACAAACCAGCAACCCGCCATGCGTCTGGAGCTGGTTTAAATAGGCCGGGCTGGGACTTGATTGGTGGACGTGCGCGTGGATGTGCGCGCAGACGTACGTGCGCGTGGATGCGCGCGCAGACGTGCGTGTGCGCACAGACCCGCGCACGCGCTGTGACACAGAACCATGCTGGAACGCAGAGGCGGGCACGGGCACGGGCATGTGTCGTGGCGAGGATCGGCCGCTGGAGCTACTGGTACCCTGACAGTGCCCCCCCCCAAGGGGCGGACTCCGGACGCCCAGGCTGGACATCAGTTCAGGGTGGTCTTGGTGGAAAGCTCAAATTAGCCGAGGAGCGTGTAAGTTCCTTGATGGTTCCCATGAATTATCTTCCGGGGGGTACCCCTTCCACTTGACCAGGTATTGCAGCTGTCTTCCTCTCTTTCTGCAGCCCAGAATGGCCTTAACTTCTAATTCTATTTCACCTTCGACTTCCACTGGTGATGGCGGAGATTCTTCCCTCTCTGGGAAGGACTCAGGGACGACAGGCTTCAGTAAGGAGACATGAAAGACAGGATGGATTTTGTAAGAATTAGGTAGAGCTATCTCGAAAGCCACATCATTGATTTTTCGTTTGACTTGGAAGGGTCCGATGAACCTCGGTCCTAACTTCCAAGAAGGTATGTTTAACCTGAGATTTGCGGCTGACAGCCAGACTTTTTCCCCAATTTCAAAGGTCGGGCCTTCCTTTTTCTTCCTATCAAAAACATTTTTGTGATCCTCCTGAGCTTGCCGCATCATCTCCTGGAGTTTCTTAAAGTTCAGTTGAATAGAGGTTACGTGCTCCTGAACGGCTGGAACCGACGTCTCCGGAATAGGGCTAGGCAGAAATGAGGGGTGAAACCCGAAGTTTGACCAGAAGGGGGTTTGGTTGGTTGTGGAATGAATGGAATTGTTGTATGCAAATTCCGCGGATGGAAGTAGTGAAGACCAGTCGTCCTGGGAGGCTGAACAGAAGCAGCGGAGGTATTGCTCCAGGGTCTGGTTCGTCCTTTCGGTTTGACCATTGCTCTGTGGGTGATAGGCTGATGAAAGACAAATTTTGATATCGAGAGATTTGCAGAGCTCTTTCCAAAATTTGGACGTGAATTGTACGCCTCTGTCAGAGACGATACTTTTGGGGGTCCCGTGAAGCCGGACTATCTCTTTGAGGAAAACTTTAGGTGTCTCTGTAGCGGTGGGGGTGCCCACCATAGGTAAGAAGTGCGCCATTTTGGAAAGGCGGTCAATGACTACAAAAATTGAGGTAAAACCCCCAGAAGGGGGGAGATCCACAATAAAGTCCATGGAGACCTCCGACCATGGTCGTTCGGGAATGGGCAGAGGCTTGAGCAACCCCCAACCCCTTGTACTAGGTCCTTTGTTGCGTTGGCAACGAGTACATGCAGACACATAGGCTTTACAATCCTGCCTCCAGTTTGGCCACCAGAAGGTGCGGGAGACCAGTTCCGCGGTCTTTCGGGCTTCGAAATGGCCCGCCAGCTTGTGATCGTGGAAGGTACTCAGAACTAGGTGCCGGGTTTCCACGGGAACGAAAATCTTGTCTCGAGACCAGAGCAACTCGTCCCGTCTTTCAAGAGGGAGAGAGCTTTGGTTGGGACAGTGCCTGGATGCGATCTTAATAGAGGTTAGGAGATCCAGTTGCGGGAGTAACAGGAAGTTCTGTGAGGATAGGATGGTGCCAGGTTCAGATGCTCCGGAGGACTCCAAAAACATTCTGGAAAGGGCATCTGCCTTCTCATTCTTGGAACCAGGCCTATAGGATATGAGAAAATTGAACCGGGTGAAGAAAAGAGCCCAGCGGGCTTGTCTGGGTCTTAGCCGTTTTGCAGATCGCAGATATTCTAGGTTTTTGTGATCCGTGAAGATCATAATAGGGTGGACTGCCCCTTCCAACAAATATCTCCACTCTTCTAGGGCGAACTTAATCGCTAACAACTCTCTGTCACCGACATCGTAATTTCTTTCTGGCGGATTTAATTTTCGAGAGGCAAAAGCCACCGAATGCAACAGGGCCTTTAGTCCATATCTTTGGGATAGGATTGCTCCCACAGCTGTCTCAGAGGCGTCCACCTCGAGTATGAAGGGTAGTGCCGGGTCGGGGTGGCGTAGAATGGGCGCTGAGGTAAACACTGACTTGAGCTTAAGGAAGGCTTCTTGGGCCTCCTGAGACCACACAAAGCGGTTGCCTTGACGAGTGAGCTTGGTAATGGGTGCAACTATGGCGGAGAACCCAATGATAAATCGTCTATAAATTTAAGCGAAACCAATAAAACGTTGTACTCCCTTCCTGTCTCGGGGAGCTGGCCAGTCCTGAATGGCTTGGACTTTTTGTGGGTCCATGGCGACTCCAGACGTAGAAACGATGAACCCGAGGAATTGTACTGTACTCTTTTCAAACTCACACTTCTCGGCTTTCAGGTATAATTTATGGAGTCTGAGGGTGGTGAGAACTATCTTGACATGTTCCCGATGAAGCTCAATAGAAGCGGAAAAAATAAGGATATCGTCCAAATAGACCACCAAAAAGTCATCCAAGTGCTTCCGAAAAATGTCATTGACAAAAGGACAGGACCGTAGCAGGCGTGGATAGTGATCCAGGAGCAACAAAGTTTAGCAGGCAGAGAATCAGTTCAGGTCAGGACTGTAAGCAGATCCGGGATACGAGCCAATGGTTCAGCCAATGGTTCAGGGATTGGAGAAGGCAGAAGGTCCAAGATACAAGCCGGAGGTCAAAGGGGTACAGACAGCAGCAGAAACGAGACGAGCCGAGGGTCAAGTGCAGGAGAAGGCGTAGAGAAGTCGGGTCCGATCCGGGTCAATAGGTCAAAAGCTTTCAGGTTAACAAGGTACTATAGCAGGATAGCTGACAACAAACCAGCAACCCGCCATGCGTCTGGAGCTGGTTTAAATAGGCCGGCCTGGGACTTGATTGGTGGACGTGCGCGTGGATGCGCGCGCGCCCGTCCGCGCACGTGCCGTGACACAGAACCATGCTGGAATGCAGAGGCGCGCATGCGCGCACCGCGCACGGGCACGCGTCGTGGCGAGGATCGGCCGCTGGAGCTACTGTTTACTGACAGATACCCAGTAAAAAAAACAGAGATACGACGGTGTTATCTGCGATACACCGTCGTATCTCTTTTGAGAATCTGGCCCTTGGTTTTTACTGCACTTGGGCCGTATAGATTGCACGTAAACGTACTTGGTGTTTACTGCACTTGGGCCATATAGTTTGCACCTAGACGTACTTGGTGTTTACTGCACTTGGGTCGTATAGTTTGCACCTAAACGTACTTGGTGTTTACTGCACTTGTATAGTTTGCTGTATAGTTTGCACTTAAACCTACTTTACAGTGTGTAGAGGATATATATACATCCCAGGAGTTGTACATATTTATACACTGTACAGTTTAGCTAGATCATATATTCCTATTTGTCAGGCAGTTGATTGTGCTAGCTGCAGTCTTCTAACGTGTTGTATTGCCCGTGTGCTGTCTAGTTTGCACCTAAACGTACTTGGGGGCTGATTTACCAAGCCTGTGCGCCATGACTCATGGTGCACAAGCAGGAGTAAAACCGTTTTTGAGATTTACAAAAGAGATACACTGCCAGTGCAGTGTATTTCTTCATTTACTAAACTGCCTAATGCGCCCAGGAGAGGGCGCACAGCACGCCAGTACAGAGCTGGCGTACGGCATTTAGTTATGTAAACATCGGGGATTCGGGCGGGAGTTTATGAGGGGAGGGAGGGGGGTGATGCAGGGGAAGTGTAGTGACATGTGTTTGAACGTGTGTGGCGGGCCGAATTGAAAGCGAAAGTGACTTTTGAGAAACGATCCCCGTGCGCTTGCACAGTACGCCAGAACCTCGGAAGGTTCATTTGCATACTGGGCATGCGCAGAGGGAGATTTCAGGGAATGCCGTGCGCCTTGTCAGTACGCCGAGAAATTATTGGTAAATACCAAGCGGTGTAGCAGTGTTTGCACTGCGTGAAGCGGCGCACGGCAATCTCCGAGCTGTTCTCGGGCTGCGCCGACACTGAAGGGGAACTCCGCGCCAAATTTCAAATTTGAAACCGGCGCGGGTTCCCCCCCAGGGGTATAATAGGCTCTTCGGCTTTGGTCCGGAACGTGAGGGGTTAACCCACGCCAAAAACGGCGTGGGGTTCCCCCCCAGATCCGTACCAAGCCTTATCCCATGCACGCAGTCTGGCCGGACAGGAATGGGGGTGGGGACGAGCGAGTGCCCCCCCCCCCCTCCTGAGCCGTACCAGACCACATGCCCTCGACATGAGGGAGTGTGTGCTTTGAGGGAGGGGGGCACTGCCCCCCCACCCCAAAGCACTCTTGTCCCCATGTCGATAGGGACAAGAGCCTCTTCCCGACAACCCTGGCCATTGGTTGTCGGGGTATGTGGGCGGGAGCCAATCAGAATCTGAGAGCCCCTTTAATAAGGCGGCCCCCAGATTCTGGCCCCCACCCTATGTGAATGAGTATGGGGTACATGGTACCCTTACCCATTCACCTGGTTGAAAAAGTGTAAACACAAATAAACCACACAAGAATAAAATAATTTATTAGCCAGCTCCGGGGGTCTTCCGCCAACCCACCCCGGTCTTCGCCGCCGCAGTCTTCCGCCACCATGTGACCTTAACCCATGTGACATCACAGGGCATGATGGGAATGTGATGTCACATGGGTTAAGGTCACATGGTGGCATAACCATGCCCACGCCCAATGCCAATATAAGTCCGTGCCCACCGCTCTGTCGGCATTTCAGCGCCGGACCTCGCCGTGTCAACATCGAATGGAAGAAGAAGCCCTGGCCCCAGCAGCGGAGCCAGGCAGAAGCGGATGTCGCCGAAGAAGCCCGCGAGTGTCACCCTGCGGCGGAAGACAGCGACGAGAAGCCCGCCGCCCTCCCCCATAAGCAGGAAGCTTCATGGTGAAGGGGGCGGCGGCGAAAACGACTAGAAGTCCGGAGTGGGATGTGCGACCCTCACTCCGGCCAAAAACTTCGAAGCCCGCTGCCCTCCCACACAAGCACGGAGCTTTGTGGTGAAGGGGGCGGCGGCGGAAGACGGCGACACAGCGACGAGAAGCCCGCCACGTCCAAGTCCGGGATGGGATGTGTGACCCTCAACCCAGCAGAAAACGTCGAAGGGGGCGGCGGCAGAACACGGCGATACAGCGACGAGAAGGCCTGGCCCCCGCGGAGGAGCCAGGCAGAAGCCGACAAAGCCCGCGGATGGTGCCCCGCTGCGGAAGACAGCGACGAGAAGCCTCGGGAGGAGCCAGGCAGAAGCGGAGAAGCCCGAGGTGGGGCGACACCCCCGTTCTCCGCTGTTTTCGGCCGCCCCCCCCCCCCCGGATGTGAAAGAGCTTAATTTTGGGGTGGGGGCCCGGCCGAGCATGGTGGAGAGCATCGGTGGGTGTTTCCCCCCCCGGCAGAAAACGGCTAGAAGACCGAGGAGTGGCGACGCCCCCGTTGTTCTCCGCCATTTTCCGCCGCCCCCCCCGGATGTGAAAGAGCTTAATTTGGGGTGGGGGCCTGGCCGAACATGGCGGAGAGCATCGGTGGGTGTCTCTTCCCCCGGCGGAAGGTGGCGGCGAAGACCGGGGGGGGTAGGTGTACCCCCCCCGGCGGAAGACAGCCATCAGCCCGCGGGAGGCAGGAACCCCCGCAGAAGGCGGCGGCGAAGACCGAGGAGGGGTTTCGCCCCCCGTTGTTCTCCGCCATTTTCCGCCGCCCCCCCCCGGATGTGAAAGAGCTTAATTTGGGGTGGGGGCCTGGCCGAACATGGCGGAGAGCATCGGTGGGTGTCCCCCCCGGCGGAAGACGGCGGTGAAGACCGGTGTGGGGCTGGAGCCCCCCGACAGAAAACGTCTAGAAGACCGAGGAGGGGCTCCGCCCCCCGTTGTTGTCCGCTGTTTTCGGCCGCCCCCCCCCCCCCGGATGTAAAAGAGCTTAATTTGGGGTGGGGGCCTGGCTGAACATGGCGGAGAGCATCGGTGGGTGTCGTCCCCCCCGGCAGAAAACGGCGAAGCCCGGGGGCCCAATGGGCTGGTGGTGGGGGGTCCCGGCAGAAGACCCCCAGAGCTGACTAATAAATTATTTTATTCTGTGTGGTTTATTTGTGTTTACACTTTTCCACCCGGTGAATGGGTAGGTGTACGATGTACCCCATACTCATTCACATAGGGTGGGGGGCCAGAATCTGGGGGCCCCCTTATTATAGGGGGCTCTCAGATTCTGATAACCCCCCCGCCCGCATACCCCGACAACCAACGGCCAGGGTTGTCGGGAAGAGGCTCTTGTCCCTATCGACATGGGGACAAGAGTGCTTTGGGGGGGGGCAGTGCCCCCCTCCCCCAAAGCACACACTCCCCCATGTCGAGGGCATGTGGTCTGGTACGGCTCAAGAGGGGGGGGGGGGGCGCTTGCCCGTCCCCACCCCCATTCCTGTCCGGCCAGACTGCGTGCCTGGGAGAAGGGTTTGGTCTGGATCTGAGGGGGAACCCCACGCCGTTTTTGGTGTGGGTTTAACCCCTTATGTTCCAGATCAAATCTAAGAGCCTGGTGTGCACCTGGAGGGGGACCCCCACTCCGTTTTTTTTTTAATTTGGTGTGGAGTTCCCCTTTATTCCGGTCCTGTCAGGGGGGGGAATGCATGCTTGTCTGTCCATACAATGTATGAACAGCGATCTGTCATTTCCCCTAGACAGTCCCACCCCCTTTACAGTTAGAACACACCCAGGTAACATAATCAACCCCTTCCTCGCCCCTAGAGTTAACCCCTTCCCTGCCAGTGACATTTTTATAGTAAGCAATGCATTTGTATACCATTGGTCGCTAGAAAAATGCCAAAGCTCACAAAAATGTGTCCGCCACAATGTCGCAGTAGCCAGAAAAATCAATGATCGCCACCATTACTAGTAAAACAAAAATATATTCCTAAAAAACCCATAAGACCAACCCTTACTTATAACTTTTGGCCAAACCAATCAAACGCTTATTGCGATTTTTTGGAACCAAAAATATGTCGAAGAATACGTATCGGCCTAAACTGAGGGCAAAAAGTTTTTGAATATATTTTGGGGGAGATTTATTATAGCAAACAGTAAAAAAGTTGTCTTTTTATTTACAAAATTGTCGCTATATTTTTGGTTCAAGCAAAAATAAGAAAAAATGCAGAGGTGATCAAATACCACCAAAAAAACAAAAAAATAAATTTTTGTTGGGGGCAAAAAGAGGACGCCAAATTTGTTTGGGGGCCACGTCGCACAACCACGCAATTGTCAGTTAAAATGATGCAGTGTTGAAATGCAAAAACTGGCCCCGTCAGTGACCAGTAATATGGTCTGGGGCTCAAGTGGTTACAAATTAAGAAAACACTAAAATTATCCCAATTTATGGCCATAATGTGAAAGATGATGTTACACCGAGTAAATAGATACCCAACATGTTACACTTTAATATTGCACACACTCATGGAATGGCGCCAAACTTCAGTACGTGAAAATACCCATAGGCAACACTTTTTTATTTATTTTCAGGTTACCAGTTTAGATTTACAGAGGAGGTCTAGTGCTAAAAGTATTGCTCTCGCTCTAACGTACGCTATGATACTTCCTTTGAAAAAGTCCTACTGGACGAAACGTCAGGATTGTAACCCAGCACTTAACCCTGAAGCAGTGTGAACACTATTGTGTGAAACAACCGTGAGTGTATCCTGACGGATTGACAACTGGCATTTATCCAGAACACACTAACAGACCTGTACCATGCTTGAAGGTTTTTTATTGTTTTATTGTGTACGTGCATTTGATTAAGGGGGATATGTGGGATAATTTTTTTATAAATATACAGTATTATGCTATGGAAGCACTCTCTGTTGTTTATTATCCACATGATTTTGAGACGTACCCAGACCCAGCATTTGCATAAAGAGATTCAGAGAAGGAGAAAGTACCTTAAAATGGTGTGAAAGGTCGTTTTGATCTTATCCCTGTGGTAAGCATATTCCCATAAGGGGTTGTTTGATGTCATGCGGTGATTTAGTGGTGGTGTGATAAGAAGACTTCTGGCATCCTACTCATCTGTAGTGCACATCCCTATCCTCTATGAACTCTCTTCAGTCTGGCATTTATTTGGATTGCATTCCATATAATTCTCACTTTATTGCGAGAATTTAAGGGCTGCTGCGACATTTATTTGGACTCTTTTTGTGATTCCTTTAATTTTTCGCTTGTTTATACATACCATTCCCATTTTAGCGGCTGCTAATGTACATCTTTGTAATTCTTTAACCATTATTACATAAGGTATTATAATTATTAATTGTTCCTATACCACTTGATACCTATTTCCAGTCATCCTTAGCGCTGGGTGGTGCTTATAAGGGAGGGCCAACTATAGCATCGTGGTTTCAGATACTTTGGGGTTTAGTAAAGGCAAAGCCGCTCTGCAGTAGAAGCGTAGGCAATGAAAATCAGAAGGGAAGCACTGATGGTTTTAACTTCCAATCCTGCCAAGTTTATATTTTTCTTCCTTGCTTGTCCACTTGTAGTGCAAAGTGGATTTGCCTTTAGTAAATGGACCCCAAAGTCCAAGATCTATACTAATTTGGGGTGTACACAGCAAAATGCAATTTCCAAAATGGGAAACTATTTAGATTGATCTGTGTGTCTCCAACAAAACATTACTCAGGTTTTTCCCTCACTTCCTGTTCGGCTATGTGGCAGGAAGTGAATGAATTAAGTAGAAAGTGACAACATTTGTGAGGTGTCTTTACCCTATCAGGGGTGCAGGCATCCCCAAAACAAACAAGAAAACTGTTGATTTAACATTGGGTGGTGTTTGTGGGGGTCCCTAACACACATTCATACATATTAGCAACGCTGGATCCTGGCCTATTGGCATGGTTATATTTTCTTAAGCCTCTCAATAAAATGATCTGAAATTTGGGGTTAAACTGGAACTATAATCATCACTTTTATTTTTTTGTTTTCTTTCATTTTGGATAGAGTTGGGGGGGGGGGTTAGAAGCTCTGTCAGTTTATTTTGTATTATCCCTGTCCGTTTGGGGAGATTGGCCTTCACTTCCTGCCCCATAGAAAAACAGGAAGTGATCGAAAAACTAGGCAAATTAAGGGACTCCTGTGCCGCCGCCCCCCCCCCCCCCCACAGAACTTGTGTGTGTCCCCTGAAAATTCCTGGGTGGGTCATAAAAAAACAGGGTGTGGCCTTGACAGGAAGGGTGGGTCATTTTTCTATTAGGGGGTGCCAAAATTTGGTCAGGCCTAGGGCAGCACAAAACCTAAATATCCTACTGCATATTAGGGCTTATTTAGACAGGATCCAATTTACAGCATGTTTTTAGATTGTGGGAGGAAGCCCACGCAGGGAGAACATGCAAACTCCAGGCAGATAGTGTCACGGGCGGGATTCGAACCAGCAACCCTTTTGCTGCTAGGTGAACATGCTACACACTACACCACTGTGCTGAACAAACATGATCGCAGCTGAAAGCATAAGATGTTTTTTTTTTCCCAATTCCATGCTTTCCAGCCTGGAGGACAGATGTGGGGTCTAATTGACCCCGCCTCTCTCTATAAAGAGGACCTGTCACACACTAGTCCTATTACAAGGGATGTTTACATTCCTTGTAATAGGAAGAAAAGTGAAAAATAATACAAAAAAAGGGACAAACAAGTGCAAAAATAAAAATATTAAGTAAAAAAAAAATATATATATATATAATTTAAATGCTCCTGTCCCTAGTAGCTCGCACTCAGAAGCGAACACGCATGCAAGTCCCACCCACATATGTAAACACCCTTCAAACCCCACACGTGAGGTATCATAGCGTGCGTTAGAGTGAGAGCAATAATTTTAGCACTAGACCTCCTCTGTAACTCAAAAGTGGTAACCTGAGAAAAAAAGTCAAGCGTCGCCTATGGAGATTTTTAATAACGAAGTTTAGCGCCATTCCATGAGTGTGCGCAATATGAAAGCGTGACAAGTTAGGTATCTATTTACTCGGTGTAACATCATCTTTCACCTTATCCCTAAAAATTGGGCTAGCTTTACTGCTTTCTTATTTTGTCATTCATGAAACAGGTTTTTTTTTGTAAGCCAAAAAAAAAAAAATGTTTGAAAATTTGTAAGAAAAAATGGCCGCCACTTTATTCCCTAGGGTGTTTGTTAATAAAATATATATAATGTTTGGGGGTCCTGAGTAATTTTCAAGGAAGAAAATATAATTGTTACATGAAGGAGAGAAGTGCCAGAATAGGCGCGGTATGGAAGTGGTTAAAGTGCAACAATAAAAGTTAAAAATTCCTTGAAATTTCGTACCATGGGGGGGGGAATCAGGGCCGCCATCAGGAATTATGGGGCCCCTTACACAGCTTCAGGCATGGGCCCCCTGGAGCAGAGAACAGGGGGGGGTGCTGCCGCCTGAAATTGAGAAGGGGGGGGCTGCCGCAATTTCATAAGCGGGGGGTTCCTTTACAAAAAAATAAATATAGAAAAATATATATTAAAAACAGGGTGGTAGCCATCCGGGGGCCCTGGGGACCTCTGGGCCCTTTAATAAAAATTATCCTCTGGGCCCTTTAATGAAAAATAAATAAAAATATCAATATATATATATATAAAGTTAAAAAAGCTTTCAATCAGTCAGAGTCAGACACCGAGAGAGTAGGACGCTCTCCAACGAGTCTCTCTCTCAGGGATAGTGCAGGGTCCTCCCACTGTGCGGCTTCGGCCTCACAGACAGACAGGCAGGCAGGAGTTCCACCTCCCTGTCATCCATCCACCCTTCACTAGCCACTCGGACGAGCCTCTCTCCCCCCTCCTGGACTTCCACAGCTTCCCCCGGCTTCCCCCGGTGCACCGGACCTGGTAAGCCTTCTTTTGGGAGCAGCAGGCGGCCGTCCTTTTCAGGACAAGCCGCAGCAGCCTCCCCATTCCCCACGGTTTCTTCCCCGCTCCTTACTTCCACCCCCCGCAGGCGTCCTTGCCGGCAGCTAGCTCACAAAACCGCCGCTGCCCTCGGGAGCGGTGTTTTCTGTCATCCGCGCCGACCGGAGGAGGTTCGCGGCAGCCGCTACTTAGGAAAGGCCGCGGCTTCATCCGCGGCCTAGCGGCGCGCCGCTCTCCACCCCCCAACAGTCGGGTCTACCACACTATTTGAGCCACTTAGCCCCCCCCTGCCCCAATACAGCCCCCTTGCCCTCCGATCATCTCTGTTAGCCCCCAGGCGCCTCTCTACCTGGTACCCCCCAGCCTGGTACCCCCCAGCCTGGATTCTGCTGCCAGGTCGGCGGCCATCTTGCTCCACCCTGCCCCATCCTGTCATTACAACTTGATCCAGGACTCAGCTCGATCGCCTCTTTAGGGGTCAGGAAGGAATTTTTTTTCCCTACCACAGCATATTGGCGCTGCGTGGTCAGGGTTTTTTTTCGCCTTCCTCTGGACCAAACCAGGATCAGAGGATTTAGTTATCCTTATGAATCCACCCCCCCCCCCGCCCTTGGTTCCACAGCGGTCATGATTATTCGGCAATACTCGGCAGAGAACATTTGGGATCTCGGTCGATTTGCCGCAATTCTGCGGCCGCCACCAAAAAAACCCTTAGAAATCTGCGGCTTTTGAGGATCGATCGACGATCGACTGCCAGAAATCGCCATTTACCCCGGCACAAGCACATATCATGTGCTTTGGTCAACACGAGATCGGCAGTAAAACACCGATTAGAAATCCACGATTTCTTATTACAACATGACTTAGACTGCCTCTTTATTACAGAGAGCTGGCTCACAGCCGACTGTAACACCATTCTAGGAGAATTGGTGCCAGAAAACTACCGTATTATTACGGAAAACAGAATAGGGCAAAGAGGAGGAGGACTGGCGGTGATCCATAAGATGCATCTTGCGATCACAAAACCAAGCCTCCAAAACCCTCTTCCATTCATGGAAACCCTTACTCTTCAACTGCAAGTAAACGGCCAGGAGACCGTCCGGATTCTACTCTGCTATAGGCCACCTGGCCCCAAATCGCAGCTGCTCCCATCTTTGACGGACTTTGTCTCCACTTATACCCTGAACAGCAAACACCTGTTGCTGCTCGGGGACTTCAATCTCTGGGCCAACTCCCCGCAAGACCCCATTGCCGACTCCTGCATCAACCATCTGGAAGGATTAGGGCTTCAGCAACTAGTATGTGGGCCCACACATGCTTCAGGTCATACGCTCGATCTTATTTTCAGACAAGATCTGGAAATACAAATCTTGGAAAATGAACCATTGCCATGGACAGATCACCATGCAATTAAATTCATTATTTCCGAATTCCCCCCTTAACCAAAACATCAAATCCAGTGACAACACACTGGACCAGATGTCAGAAGAAGCTCCACTCGGAACTCTTCAAAGCCACGTTAGGGGGAAAAATAAACACAATTCAGCCGCACCAAACAGCGGAAGAAACACTGGAGGCCATAAACACAGCACTATTGCAGTCAGCTGACTTGATAGCGCCGAAACGAAAGACCCAGATCAGGAAAAATAACTCCGGCTGGTTCAACAACCAGCTGGCGTTACTGAAGCAAGAGCGCAGAAGGGCAGAAGCAGCCTGGAAAAGAAGCTCTTCAGACGAGAACCTCGCGGTCTACAAAGCAATTACCAGAAAATACTACAAGCAAATCTTCGAAGCCAAGAAAAACTATTTTTCTGAGGCTATCAAGGGTGCCCTAAATCGCCCCCGCGAACTCTTCAAACTGGTCACTCAGACCATGAATCCAAGATGTCTTGAGGCCCCCAACTTGGATACACAAGAATTTTGCGATGAGTTATCGGATTGCTTCATTAACAAAATTGAGGCAATCCGGCAAAGCATTCAGCAAAACAATTTCTCTCCCAGCCCCCCGTAGTCGTTTACACAGCACCGACAGCAATTCACCACAGTCTGGTGAGTTCACGCTGGAACCCATCTCCATTCAGACCACAAAAAATATCATCGGCACTCTGCGCAACAGCACTGCGCCAAATGATATTATCCCCACCAAACTGCTGAAGGAATGCGCCGACATCCTGGCACCTCCTGTCACGCAGCTTATCAACCAATCCTTCAGGGAGGGCCTAATGCCCTCCCAGCTGAAGGAGGGCTTCATTCATCCTATCTTGAAGAAAGCCACTTTGGATCCCAAGGATCCACTCAACTGGCGCCCCATAACAGGCCTAACTGTTCTCTCCAAGGTAATGGAGAAAGCAGTGGTACAGCAGCTGCAACAGCATCTAGATACCCATAACTTACTTGACCCATTTCAATCAGGATTCCGTCCCGGACACGGGGCGGAAACAGCATTGCTCAAGATATGGGACGACGTTCTCGAGGCCGCAGACGAAGGAGAATCTTCTCTTCTGGTTCTGCTGGACTAAGCGCAGCCTTTGATACAGTTGATCACAAGCTGTTATTGTCTCGACTGGCTAAAATAGCCAAAGTCGCAAAAAGCGATCTATCCTGGTTCTCCTCTTTTTTGGAAAACAGATCGCAAACAGTGAAGCTAGGACCCTTCTCTTCTGAACAACGCACATTATCGTGCGGGGTCCCTCAAGGATCTCCCCTGTCGCCAATGTTATTCAACATTTATGTGCGTCCTCTTTTTGAAATCATCAGCAGCCAAAAACTGCTATATCACTCTTATGCAGACGACACGCAACTGTACTTCCGCATTTGCAATAAAAAGGATCACCACCTCAATCTAGAGACATGCCTCTCTTTGATAGAGGACTGGATGACAAAGAGTTATCTCAAACTCAACGGAGCGAAAACAGAACTTATTCTGTTTCACGCCAAGCGTAGGAATCCAGCGACAATAACCTGGATCCCCCCGCCCATTCTGGGCAAAATCATCACCCCTAGCGCCAAAGTCAAAAGTCTTGGGGTCATCTTTGACTCCGACATGACAATGAACGCACAAATAGGGTCAGTAGTCAGCGGGTCTCACCATCTGCTGCGCCTACTACGCAGACTCACGCCATTTATTCCCAAGCAAGACATAGCGGTCGTGGTGGGAGCAATTGTAAACTCCAGACTGGACTATGCAAATGCCCTTTACCTCGGACTCCCAAGTACCAAATCGCTCGTCTGCAAGTCGTTCAAAATACGGCCGCCAGACTTGTGACTGGGAAAAAACCCTGGGAATCAATCTCACCTTCACTGAGATCTCTTCACTGGTTACCAGTTAAAGACAGAATCACCTTTAAAGCACTCTGTCTAACGCATAGATGTATCCATGGGAATGCTCCCCATTATCTATGCGAAAAATTAAAAGTTTACAAGCCCAATCGTATCCTTCGATCCATCAATCAAAATCGGCTTCAGATACCGAAAGCCAGATACAAGTCCAAAGGTGATAGGAGATTCGCTGTCCAAGGTCCCAAACTATGGAACGCCTTACCAGCGAGTATTCGGCTGGAGGAGAACTACTTGGTCTTCAGGAGAAAGATTAAGACTCATCTCTTTTGATCTCAAAGGAGACAGGAACAACAAGCGCCCAGAGGCGATTTATTTCGCATGTGCTGCGCTATATAAGTTTTTCATTCATTCATTCATTCATAAAAAAAATAAAAAAAGGGGGTTGCCTTGGGAGCTCTGGGCCCTTTAATGAAAAATAAATAAAAATATCAATATCAATATATATAAAAAAAATAAAAAAAGGGGGTTGCCTTGGGAGCTCTAGGCCCTTTAATACAAAATAACTAAAAAAATATCTAAACAAAAATAACATGGGGTGGGAGCTGTGGTGGCTCAACGTGAATGGCACTGCGCTGACAAGCCGTTCACCTCTGCAGCCAAGGGTTCGGATCCCGGTCTCGGCTACATGTGAATTGAGTTTGGTGGTCTCAGCCCGTCTCCCGGTGGGTGTGCTATGCAAGGTACGCCTGTGCTTAGTATGCCCCCCCCCCAAAAAAAAACACCACACTTGCACGCACACTAAATTGGTTTAACACACACGCACTTTGGCCATGAGGTCTCCTAAAATAAAGAGAGGCAAAGGACCTACAGGGCTGGCTGGGTGGGCTAGACTCCATCATAGGGGGAGTCCCTCTGTCCCATCGGGCTCCCAAGTGGAGCAGGTAGGGTGGGGTGAGTGGGAGGCCCCCCTCACACCCGCCATTGCCACCGGGGGCATGGAGAAGGATGGCGATTGCCTCCGGGGGAGGGTCTGCCTACTCCCAACTCCTGCAGTCCAGCTCCTCTCTCTCGACTTCACGCACAAAATACACTTTAAAAAATAAATTAAAGAAAAAAAAACAACCTGGGGAAAATATAAAATGTTTATAACATTTTTATAAGCAAAAGGGTTGTCATCTGGGGCCCTCTGGGCCCTTCATTAATAATATTATATATATATATTATATATATATATATATATATATATATATATGTTAAAAAAATAACAAAAAATATAAAAAGATATAATTTTTTGTATTTTTTTTAAAAAAAAGGGGGGGGGTTGTCATCTGGAGCTGGGGGATCTCCGGGCCACTGGGGACCTCCAGACCCCTAAAAAAAAAACATTGGCCCTTTAATAACAAAAATATGGGGGTTGCCACCGGGGCCCTCGGACTGCTAAAAAAAATTAAATTCCAAAAAATGGCCCTTTAATAAAAAATAATAAAAAAATAACTAAAATATATATATATATAAAAAAAGAGGGGGGTTACCATCTGGGGCTGGGGGCCTCCAGGCATCTGGGCCTCCGGACCCCCGGGCCCCTTACAGTGTACTGCCTGTACCCCCTGATGGCGGCCCTGGGTGTAATGTCAGTATGTGAAAAGTGACATTCTGAAGGAAAAAAGCCGTTTAAAACTGACTCGCGGCAATAATGAATTGTCAGCTCCCGGCAATTGCAGGAGAATTCATTCATAAAAAAACCCAAATTCAATAACCATGGATATTAAGGGGAACCCCGCCGTTTTTGACAAGTCCTTTATTATCTTCTTCTTTTCTTCTTTCCTTCGGGTTTCTTCCTCCATCTTCTTCTTCCTCTGCTTCTGTCTTGGGTCTTCTATTCCCGCATCTTGCCCGGAATGTTCTTCCATCTTCTTCTCCTTCCGCTGTCCTTCTCGTCCGCATCTTCTTCTTGTTCTTCTTCGCGGAGCCGCCGTCCAATTGAATCCCGCTGTCTGCCGGACACGCCCCCTCTGATGCCACGGGCAAGCTCTTAGGAGTGTGCTGCAAGTGCGTCAGAGGGGGTGGTCATGTCAGAGGGCGGCAATTCAATTGGAAGCGGTGACTTCAGCAAAGAGAAGCCGCGCACAAAGCTTCCAATTGAATTGCCCGCCCTCTGACATGTGACCACGCCCCCCTCTGCGCACCTGCAGCACACTCCTAAGAGCTTGCCCGTGCCGTCAGAGGGGGGCGTGGTCGTGGTCGGCAGACAGCGGGGATTTAAATTGGAAGCGGCGGCTCCGGCGAAGAAGAACAAGAAGAAGAAGATGCGGACGAGAAGGACAGGGAAGGAGAAGAAGATGGAAGAACATTCGGGCAAGATGCAGGAATAGAAGACCCAAGACAGAAGCAGAGAAAAGAGAAGAAGATGGAGGGAGAAACCCGAAGGAAAGAAGAAAAGAAGAAGAAAGAAGATAATAAAGGACTTGTCAAAACCGGCTCTTGTCGTTTTAAACCCTTTATTTTTTTTTGGGGTGAAATGGTAGAGTATACAATGTACCCCATTACATTTCACACAGGGGGGGGGGCGGGATCTGGGGGGCCCCTTTGTTAAAGGGGTCTTCAGATTTCGATAAGCCTCCTGCCCGCAGACCCCACAAACCCCCGTGCAAGGGTTGTGTGTGGGGAGAGACCCTTGTCCTCATCAACATGGGGACAAGGTGTTTTGGGGGGCACCCCAAAAACACCCCTCCCAATGTTGAGGGCATGGTGGCAGGAGAGGGGGGGGGGCTGGTTCGGTTGTCCCCCGCCTCTTTTTCTGCGGCACCGGCCAGGTCAACGTGCTCGGATAAGGGGTCTGGTGTGGATTTTAGGGGGGACTCTCACGCCACGCCTTTTTTTTTTTAATTTGGGGTGGAGTTCCCCTTAAATTCCACACCAGACCTGAAGGGTCTGGTTATGGATATTTGGGGGGAACCCCACATCATTTTTTTTAGAAAATTGACGGCGGGGTTCCCCTTAATATCCATACCAGACCTAAAGGGTCTGGTTATTGAATTTGGGGGGACCCCCACGCTTTTTTTTTGTTTGTTTTTTATGAATGAATTCTCCTGCAATTGCCGGGAGCCGACAATTCATTATAGCCGCGAGTCAGTTTTAAACGGCTTTTTTGCTTTGGAGAATGTCATTTTGTGCAGAGACAGTTCTAACCACAGGAAACATGCGCTTTTTCACATGCTGACATTAGAGCCCCCCATAGTACGAAATTTAAAGAAAAATTACACTTTTATTGTTGCACTTTTAGCATTAATAAAATCACTGCTCCCGAAAAAACGGCCGTTTTAAAAAATAAAAAAAGCATTGGTACATGTCACCTGGGGCAGGACTGAGGTCCCCAAACACTTTTTAGAACAAAACTTGCAGATTAGCCTTTAAAATTCACAATTAAGATTTCCCCCATAGACTTTAACAGGGAATTCGGCGGCGGCTTTACTTATCAATTGCATCGCGCTGCTGCTGCGGCCAGTTCATGCGCCTAATTAAGGCTTCAGCCAGCGCACTAATTAAGGCATGTACCGGCGCAGCGCAGCTTCAATAGTAAATCACCCCCACGGTGTTTACTGCACTTGTGCTGTATAGTTTGCACCTAAACGCACTTGGTGTTTACTGCACTTGGGCCGTATAGTTTGCACCTAAACGTACTTGGTGTTTACTGCACCTGTGCTGTATAGTTTGCACTTAAACCTACTTGGAGTTTACTGCACTTGTGCTGTATAGTTTGCACCTAAATGTACTTGGTGTTTACTGCACTTGGGCCATATAGTTTGCACCTAGACGTACTTGGAGTTTACTGCAGTTGTGCCGTATAGTTTGCACCTAAACATACTTGGTGTTTACTGCACTTGTGTCGTATAGTTTGCACCTAGACGTACTTGGTGTTTACTGCACTTTGGCCGTATAGTTTGCACCTAAACGTACTTGGTGTTTACTGCACTTGTGCTGTATAGTTTGCACCTAAACGTACTTGGTGTTTACTGCAAGTGTCCTCTGCAGTTTGCACCTAAACGTACTTGGTGTTTACTGCACGTGTCCTCTGCAGTTTGCACCTAAAGCTACGAGGTGTGTGTACTGATTTTGTCCTCTTCAGGCCATTATAATGTCTGGAAGGACAACAAAGAGAGGCAGAGAGTCATGAGGGCAAGCAGGCTCTGCATCTAGAGGCAACAGTGCTGGTGGTGGACACGGTGCATCCTCTTTAGGAAATTGTGCAATATGCAGCAGCAAAGTATGACATGGTGCAGTTTCTACTTGTCTTGTTTGCACTGCCTGTATACTGATGTTCAAAGGATATAGGGCCAATGGTCTTGGTCCATTTTGCAGGGCCAGGGACCAAACATTGCATTAAAGCCGCAAGCAGTCTTAAATTACTTTTTTCTTATAGTAATCTCATTTTGTGCAGGGAAAGTTCTAAACATGTGCCACCTCACAGGCATACTATAGACACCCAACAGGTACGATATTTAAAGGAATTTTGCATTTTTTTTCTCACTTTAAGCATCATTAAAATCGCTGCTCCATAAAAAAACTACAGTTTTTAAAACTTTTTTGTCCATTGATACATGTTCCCTGTGGCAAGACCCGGTTTCTCAAAGATGCTTTCCGACAATAACTTGAATATTGGGCTTTAAAATGATCACTTTTGAATTTGAACCACCGAGTCCCATAGACTTCAATGGGGTTCTAAATGTTCGCGCCAACGTTTGGTCCGTTCGAAGGTTCTGGTGCGAGCCGAACGCTGGGGTGTTCGGCTCATCCCTAATTTTGATGTTGATCATGGTGGAATGTGACCTTGATGTCCAAAGTCGGCATATATTTGATGGATTGGGCAATTGTTGCCTTTCATGTTGATTTTTTTTGTTATCCAAAATAAATGGAGATTTAAATTAACTTTAATAGTTGTCTATTGTGTTTTTCTGGTGAATAGCCATCAAACAGAAATACAATGTGTAATTAATAATGGACACAACCACCTTGAGGGGGGGGGGGGGGGGTGAAAACAAAAACATTGGTGTGATAACTTGCCAAAAAAATAAAAAATCTCCACAAAAAAATTCTCCACAAAAAAAAAAACATTGGTGTGATAACTTGCCAAAAAAAAAAAAAAATTGGAGTACAAAAAATTATTTTGGAGATCTGGCTTTCTAAAAAAAAAACATAAAAAACATGAGATCACAAGCAAAAAAGCAAAGAAATCAGTATGGGAGAACTCTGTCTAATTTGCATCAGCAAAACAACGTGTTTATTCTAGCAATAGAACAAAGAAAAAAATGCGCTGTAATAAAGGAGAGAAACTAAATAAAAAAATGTAGAATGTGCCAACTCAAAAACGAACGTGAGTTTTACAAGAACGAGCGCTCCGTCCCCTCATTTAGTCTGAGCATGTGTGGATTTTTAACCGATGGTCGTGCGTACTAACGATCGGTTTTGACCCATCGGTTAGGCATCCATCGGTTAAATTTTAAAGCAAGTTCTCTTTTTTTGGACCGAAGGATAACTGACCGATGGGGCCTTCAGTCCGTTTTCATCGGTTTTGACCGATCGTGTGTACGCGGCCTCAGAGGTTTACAGAGCTGCTTTTTTTTTTTATATCTGCCTGTAGTTAAGGTTTCAAATATACTTCTCAAGTACTCATAAATTGTATTAAAACTCATAAGTTGGAGGCGCATCCTAGGATGGGGGCTAAGAGAAGGAGCTCCACTCACCGCTGACCGTCCGACGGCAAACACCGGAGTATTTGACCCGGTACAACCACGAAAGCGTCATCTGCGGATACCGGAACTCTTAACGAATCGAATGATGCCGGATATGTAATTCGCCACCGATGTAACATAAGTTGGACAGCCTGACAGGAAACGAGCCATAGGAGCGGGGATTCTCCTCATAGACGGACATTAAACGGTAATAACCGGGCAATTGGAACTGCTGTGAGTGTTGGTTTGACACTAGCAGGTGAAGTGTATAGGGGAAAATACCATTAGCATCTGACTATGTATTTTTTGATGGGCTGACGGAAGGGGTAGGAGTTTTATTTTTTTTGTATTAACCTGGGAAAACGCATTTTGATAATTGGTATGTTTAATATGTCCTTTTGGGTCAATTTCTTCTTTTTTTTAAAGTGTATTTTGTGCGTGTACTCAAGAGAGGAGCCGGACTGCAGGAGTTGGGAGTAGGCAGACCTCCCCCAGAGGCAATCTACCATCTTTCTCCATGCCCCCAGGTGGCAATGGCGGGTGTGAGGGGGTCCTCCCACACAGCCCGCCCTACCTGTTCCGCTTTGAAGCCCAACGGGGCAGAGGGACTCCCCTATGAGGGAGTGAGAGGATCTAGCCCGCTCAGCTAGCCCTGTTAGTCCTTCACCTCTCTTTTTTTAGAGACCGTGTGGCCAAAGTGCGTGCATGTTAACCCAATTTCGAGTGTGTGTAAGTGTGGTGTTTTTTGTGGGAGAGGGTGGGCGTACTAAGCGCAGGCTTACCTCGCATAGCACACCCACCAGGAGCCGGGCTGAGAGCACCAAACTCAATTCACATGCAGCCGAGACCGGGATCCGAACCCTTGGCTTGTCAGCGCAGTGCCAATTTCTTCTTACATGAGAAATTAATTTATGTTTATTTATCCGTCGCTGACAGCCGGCAGTGAGGCATTGGGCCTCAGCTTACTTCTTGGGATGACCTTTGGTCACCCTAGGGAGTAGGTACTTAGCGCTTTACTAGGGCTATTCCAAGGTCATGTGTTTGAATGAAGGGAGGGAGGATATACTCTCCCTCCATTCTGGGTCTAGGTTTGACCCTTTGTTATCTTACATTATACTAAACTGTTTTTTTTTCTCAACCTTCTATTTCTATGCCTATTCTTTCTTTCTATGCCTATACTTACCTTCTCGGCCTACCTGCCAATATGTGACCCTACTGGGTTATGGATACAGCTAAGGTTATGCAGTGGGTCTCTGACTCTGATCGCCACTAACGGCTGGTCCAAATAACCCTTCTGTACCCCTTTGTGTTGTTTCGCACAACACTCAGGGGCTAAATTCCCCAACTAAGAAGCGAAAGGCCCTGCAGGCCTACAAGTCCCTTCATGCCGATGTGGTTCTCTTACAGGAAACACACTTCCCAAAATAGTACACCCCCTTTTTTTTGCATGCATATTTTACGGTGTTTTACCTGTCTAAAGCAGAAAATAAGACTAAAGGAGTATCCGTTCTGTTTTCTAAATTTTGTAAATTCAACTTGGTTAAGGAATACGCGGATCCGAAGGTAAAATTGTATGGAGAAAAACCAGGATGGCCGCACTCCTTTATAATAAAACAGATCACAACATCAACATGTCACAGCAAAAAACAGAAAAGAGCTGACGCGTTTCACACCAAAATACAGTGCTTAGATTTGTTTTGGTGAAGGGAACCTTGGAAGGAAATCTGTACACTTTTGTCTCGTATTACACACCTAATAGGGGACAAAAAATTTTTTTTTATCAAATGTTTGATATTCTCCATCCTTTTATGGAGGGTATCATCATTATGTGGGAGACTCAAACATAGCATTTGATTCAGGATTAGATAAATCTAAACCACAGAATGCTAAAATTATCAGACCTACTAAAGCTAGTACACAGGTGGCGCGTATACTTCACCAATCTAGATTAACTGATATATGGAGGGAATTAAATCCGAAAACTAAAGATTTTACTCACTTCTCTAACCCCCACCAAACCATATTCACGAATCAACCATATTTGGCCTTCCAATCGCCACATCACTTCAGCTATAACATCTACTATTGTGGATGTCCCATGGTCTGACCATTCCATGGTTTTGTTATCTTTGAGAAAAGAGAATTCTACCCAAAGAGTTTCACACTGGACACTTAACCAGTCAATCTTAAAGGAACCTGTCATAGTAGCAGAAATCGAACAAGCTATAAAAGAATACTTTGATCTCAATGATACAGAAGAAATATCCCCAGAAACTTTATGGGCTGCTCATAAGGCGACAGTTAGAGAAAAAAAATTATTCAGATTGCAGCTAAACTGAAAAAATTTAAGAAGTTGGAGGTGGAAAAACTTGAGGAGACTTATGTAGACCTGTGTAGAAAACAAACTGGATCCTTCTGGATTTCCTACTTCCAAACTCGATGCAGCTAGAACTGCATTGAATCTAGTGCTTACAGTAAGGGCAGAAAAGGATTTGAAATGGACGGGTGCTAAATTTTATCGGTTGAAAGATAAGATAGGGCCAATGCTGGTGAATAAATTGTCCCCTAGAGTCAGATCGAGGATTCTCCCCAAAATTAGATTAGCAGATAAATCATTTACCCTAAACCCTCGGCGGATAATGGAAGCCTTCCAAACTTTACGTTTTTGAAGGTGACTGTGTTTCTGATAAAGTGGAAACGTTTCTTAATAGCTTAGTTCTTCCTAAATTGTTGGGAGAACATAGAGAGGTATTGGACGCTCCCATTTCACCCGAGGAAGTTCTAAAGGTGATTCAAAATCTGAAAACGGATAAGGCTCTTGGTCCGGACGGTTTTTCTTCCCCTTACTATAAAACATTTTCAGTCACTCTGTCGCCCCATCTGGCACGTTTCTATAATTACTTGACAGATGGTAACCCTATAGACAATCAACTAAATTTAGCATACATTTCGGTAATTCCGAAACCTGACAAGGACCACAGTCAAATTAAGAATTATAGACCAATATCCCTTATTAGCCGCTTATGGACCGCCGCATGTACATTTACGTCGGCAAAATGGCACGTACAGGCACATTGGCGTACCTGTACGTCCCTGCCTAGACGTAGGTCGGGGGTCCGATCGGGACCCCCCTGGTACTTGCGGCGGTTCCCGTGGCTGTGTAAGCGATCCGGGATGAGGGGGCGGCTGTTGGTTTTTGTCCGCCCCCTCCTGAACGCTCCCAGCCAATGCGCGTCCTCCCCGTGTGTTACTTCCTCTGCCTAAGTAATACAAACCTAGGCAGAGGAAGTGATGTCAGCTCTCCTCTCGGTGGTATTTTCAATCTGCCGAGAGGAGAGAAGACATCACACAGTAAGTTGCACCAACACTACACTGACACCACACACTAGGCACATTAACCCCTTCCCATCACCCCCCCCCCCCCACACCCCTGTCACACTGTCACTGATTGCAGTGACTGATCACTGCATTTAGTGTCAGTGTGACAGTTAGTGTGACAGGCAGTTAGTATTAGGTTCAGGGTAGCCCAGTACCCCCCCTAATAAAGTTTTAACCCCTTGATCACCGCCCTAGTTAACCCTTTCACCCCCTATTGCCAGTGTCACTAAGCGATCATTTTTCTGATCGCTGTATTAGTGTCACTGTTGCCGCTGGGTAGCTATTTTTTTTTTTATTGCGATTTTTTTTTACTAAAGACATGTGGCTGAATACATTTTGGCCTAAATGTTTGACTAAAATTTAGTTTATTCGATTTTTCTCATAACAAAAATTAAAAAATATCATTGTTTTTCAAAAATGTCGCTATATTTTTGTTTATAGCGCAAAAAATAAAAATCGCAGAGGCGATCAAATACCATCAAAAGAAAGCTCTATTTGTAGGAATAAAAGGACGCAAATTTTGTTTGGGAGCCACGTCGCACGACCGCGCAATTGTCTGTTAAAGTGACGCAGTGCCGAATTGTAAAAACGCCTCTGGGCATTTAGCGGCATATTGGTCCGGTCTTTAAGTGGTTAACAATGACCTTAAAATATTAACTAAAATATTGGCCAATAGATTGTCATCTTTCATAGGTCAATATATCCATAATGACCAAGTGGGTTTTATTCCCGGGAGACAAGGTCCTGATCAGATAAGAAGGGCAGTCGATCTGATTTCTATAATGCAATCTATATGGATTGGGGAACATAAGCAAGAGGGTATGCTTCTTTCATTAGACCTCCAGAAGGCCTTTGACTCGGTCTCTTGGCCATATATGTTTGCAGTTCTGTGGAGATGGGTATTTGGTTCCAGAATTTGGGGAATTTTATCTGCACTTTATTCTAGTCCTGAAGCTAAAATAAGATTACAAGGTCTATTTTCAGAATCCATTAAAATAAAAAGGGGTACAAGGCAGGGATGTCCTCTATCTCCCTTGATATTCGCGATCGTGATAGAATCTTTGGCAATAGCTATTCGCAGTAACTCGAATATCAGGAGGGTAGGCTGTACCCGGAGGGATCATAAATGTGCGTTATTTGCAGATGACCTGTTACTATTCTTAACTTCACCAATCTCACAAATCTATTCTTTACTAGATAATTTTTCTGAAATTTCGAGTCTCAAAGTTAATATGGCTAAATCTAGAGCCCTTAATGTATCATTGCCCGAAAATTTAGTATCTATACTAAAAAATAAATATGAATTCAACTGGAACACCACATCTATTAAATATCTAGGCATTAACCTGACCCCGAATTTCGAGAATGTATACTTAGCTAATTACCCCCCCCCCCCCATGTATAGGAAACTCGAAGGGGATTTGAGTGACTGGGGTACTCAGAATATAAACTGGATAGGTAGGATTAACTCGGTCAAGATGACTCTTCTCCCCAGACTTCTCTATCTTTTTCGTTCACTTCCTATACCAATAAAAAAAAAATTTTTAAATCCTTCCAGGGTAAATGAATGAATGAATGAATGAAAACTTGTATAGCGCGGCACATGCAAACTGAATCGCCTCTGGGCGCTTGTTGTTCCTGTCTCCTTTGATATCAAAAGAATTACCAAGTTTATCTGGAACAAAAAGGGTCCGCGTGTTTCTTCACATAGTCTCTTTAATTTGAACAGGGGGGTCTTGGAGTTCCATTATGGTATTACCAAGCTGCTAGACTGGCCCAATTATCGGATGTATACATCAAAGAAGATCCCCCTGATTTGGTTAATATAGAAGAACAGGCATCACTCGTGCATTCATTAGAAAGTTTATTATGGTGTACCCCCAGGCGTAGACCTTCTATTTTGTCCACATCTCTTTCACAGGCTTTAGTTTTATGGGATTCACTTAAGAATAATCCAATCTTAATCTCGAAGGGTCGACCTTTGGCCGATATTTTTCTGGATCCGATCTTTACCTCGGATGTAGATATCGGATCCTTTCAATGGTGGCGCGACAAGGGGGTGTACCGTATTGGGCATTTTTTTTCACATTTGGGGCCCCTCCCCGAACAATATTTCATTGATAATTTTGACCTCCCTCCCTCGGAGAGAATGAGATTTTTTCAGATTTACGATTATGCTCAGAAACTTTGGACAGATAAAATCATATCTGGTCATCTATCTCTATATGAACGTAAATGTGATCAAGCTTCTGAGAGAAGGGGAGGTATTTTGGTTATTTATAAATCACTTGCTGCAAATGATAGAAAATTACCTCATATGCTTGCTTGGGAGAAGGATCTCCAGGAGGAGAGGGTTCTAAAAGACTGGTGTGAAAACTTCAGGCTTTATGAGTGTGTCTCTCATAGAGGCAAATGTGAAAATATTTACCAAATGTTGTAAACAGGGGCTCCTGCGCTACCAAAGGGGGTGAGGATGGGATGGGGTCACTGCTGCAAACACCTCACACTCTGTCCTGGGCAGAGAGAAATAGCAAATGAGAAAACAAGGGGGGTGGTGTCTGCGTTGTGAAAAGGTGAGATCCAAGGGTGATAAGGGAATAAATCCCTACACTAGTGAGCGTAAGTGAGAGCAAAAGGGAATGGGGACAAGTTCAGAACAGAGTGGTAACATACATGGATAATGTGTCCATACATATACGTCTAGGTAAAGTGTAACACAAAATGTGGGATACTAAAATTGGCAAAAAACAAAGAAAAAGGTACAGATCCCAAAAAAAACAAAAAAAAATACTGGTAAGTTTCAATGATAAATCAAGAAAAGCTTCCCACTAGGGAGCGCCCTAAGGTGTATATCACAGTGAGCAATACAAATTTTATACAAATGTACATGAATAAATAATAAATAATAATGTGCAAACAGGAAGTCTCTAAGAGTGTTTCCCAAATGTCCCAGAAAAAAAGGATCCAGAGATGGAGAAATGGTGCCGAGAAAGGACGTTTCACAGTGGACACCTCTGGTGGTCCCTAACTCCTCACCTCACGGCTATGGCACGGATAGCCAAATTAGACCACCTCCAGCAGAGGGGAAGGGAAAGCACTTCAATGGACAGAGACGACAGCAGCACTCCTCAGCAAACAGGCATGGAGAAAATACAAAGTAGGTATGGATGGTGTTAGGGAAATGTCTATGCACGCATCATCAATCACTCATACATCCACTCACATGGAGGTGATGGATGGTGGGCCTATCTCCCACGAACTCCGAGTTCGTCCCGGGTCCTGAATGCACACCTGGTTGTTCCTCTTCTGTATCTGGGCTGGGTGGACACTTAAAGCAGGTGGAGGGGACACTCATACAGCATGTGTATCAAAAAGAGAAAAACCATAGTACAGCCCCTCAAAAATGGAACAGGTTTATTAAAAAGACATGGATGCACTCACATTTAGAAGTTAAAACTGGGCACAGAATACCAGACAGACGGCAGGGGGGTCTTGCTGTGTCAGGCGTGTGGATTCTGAAGCTCCCCGGTCCCTACGCGTCTCGTCACATCACGTGACTTCCTTAGGGGATGACATTGGTGGAGTAATCATGTCTTAAATAGACCACCTAATGGTCTGCTGTTATGGGCGCATGGCGGCCATTTTCTTGTGGCCCGCACTCATGTAGATAACTGATAGCAGCTGGGGTAAATGCCATCTTCCCTAGGTCACTTCCTGTTCATACGTAGGAGTGGCTCTATGGTAGAGGATAGCGCCGTACAGCCGCCTCAGTGTCTGCTATGCTGGACGCATGGCGGCCATTTTCTCGTAGCCTGCACTCTGATTAGAATGGCTAATCCCAGCTACAGCGATCGCTATTTTGCCTGGGCCTCTTCCTATTGATAGATAGGAGTGGCTCCAGGATCAGAGATGATTGTGGGTATAGTTTACAGCAGAGTGGGCGGACCTATATCGGACATAAACAAAGGAGAGAACCAGTATGTATAAAACCAGAGTAAAACCTGTAAGGTGACATATAGCAGGCAGCTAACATGTTTACATAAAAACGAAGAGCCCCACTGGTCTGATGGACCAGGGGGAGAGGTATTATTACCATAGCATGGATGGAGAGAAAATTTAAAATGTAATATCATATTAAAATAAATAAAATAGGATAAATATCTAGAGAGCAAATATTCTCAATGAATATAAATAAATAAAAGAGGTCTAATATATGTATGTAGGGACCGGCCGGTCTCACACATACAGAGATGTGATACGGCAGAGGCTGTTGGATCAAAAGCCAGCACATCTAGCTTATCCATAAGCCTGGGACTTGTCTGGTGTGAATCCTAAAATGAATAGAGATGATATCCTATAAACATTACAAATAGACTAAAAATCAAAAGTAAAAAGGTATAGGAGCTTCAGAGGCAACACTCATGGCGCTGGTAACATTGATAGAAAATATCTACTATAATCTAATACAGCCTTCAATACACACCATCCATGAGTGGATAAAGTAATGCTGAATATATGGAAGTATGGGAGGTCTACACATCCGAGAAGGGAAAGGGAAAGAAGGGTGGTGGTGTTCAGAAATCATTAAGGAAACAGTTTAAATCAAAGTCTATGTTAAGTCCTCTTGGGGCAAATGTGTCCATGGAAAAGATAAATTTAGATTCAAGTTGACTAAGGGACCTGACTTTATGACCCCTCGCCACGGCCTGTTGTAGGGTGCAATCCCCCAAAATTTGAGGTGGGACGGATCTTTGTTGTGGGCTGCCTCAAAGTGCCTGGAGACACTGTGTTTATCAAAACCCTTGATGATGTTGCGCACGTGTTCTTTGATTCGTACCCTTAATAGTCGTTTTGTGCGGCCAACATATTGTAGGCCGCAACTGCACTCTAGCACATACACTGCCCCTTTAGTGTTACACCCAACAAAATCTTTAATCTCGTATTCAGTCCCGTTGCTATTGGACTTGAATTTCACTACCTTTTCGTTGGGGCGTTTGGTGCGTGTGCAGGCATAGCAACGCTTACAAGGATAGAATCCTTTCCCGGTAAAGAATGTGAGCTGTTTTTTGGGTGGGTTAACCACTCCTTTTACCAGTTGGTCTCAGAGGGTGGGAGCCCTTTTATAAATTAATTTGGGTCTCTCTGGCAGGATACTTCCCAATTTGGTGTCTGTTTTTAGAATATGCCAGTGGCGGGAGAAGATTTTTTCTATCTTTTTGTAGTGGATGTTGTAGTCTAATATGACTGGAACTGCATCTACTTTGTTGGTCGGTTTCTTCTTAGCAACTAGAAGGTCTCCTCTAGGGATGTTGCTGACTTCTTGTATCTTTTTTTGGATAAACGTGTCATTGTATCCTTTTTGTGTAAATCTTTTCCCGATTTTTCTTGCTTGGACCTGGAACTCATCTATTTCAGTGCAGTTACGTCTTAGTCTTAGAATCTGGCCTTTAGGGATATTGTATAGCCAATTCCTATGGTGGCAACTGGTAATGGGAAGGTAACTATTCCTATCGACATTTTAAAAAACGTCCTGGTTGTAAATCTTCCCTGTTTTAGAGAAATCTCTAAATCTAGGAAGGAGATGTTCTCTTCTTCAATTTGCCATGTGAGGACTGTGTTCATGTTGTTATTGTTGAGCTTAGTGCTGGGGTGTCAAACTGGCGGCCCTCCAGCTGTTCCGAAACTACAAGTCCCATCATGCCTCTGCCTGTGGGAGTCATGCTTGTAACTGTTAGCCTTGCAATGCCTCATGGGACTTGTAGTTTTGCAACAGCTGGAGGGCCGCCTGTTTGACACCCCTGGCTTAGTGCCAAAGGAGTTGAGTGAATCTCTATCCCCTCTCCACACTATAAAAATGTCGTCGATATACCTTTTATATACAACTAGATTCTCGGGCAATGTTTGAAATACTGCTTCCTCTTCCCATTTGGCCATAAATAATCCTGCAACGCTTGGAGCAAATTTAGCTCCCATGGCCACTCCTGTTTGCTGTTGGTAATGCACCAAAGTCCAGGCTTTTAATGATGTATTTTCTCTGCACACAGGGGAGTTTGGTATATCTGCGAAGCCCCCATTTGGTGGCTTCGCAAGCTAAGTAATGGGGAATGATAGTGTACAGCGATGACACGTCTGCAGTTGCCATCAGTAGGGGACCAGGGTCTGTTCTTCCTTCTAATAAATTAAGGACACCTTTTGTGTCCTTGAGATAAGCCCTGTATTTTTGTACAGCTGGCTGAAGGAACTTATCGACATATTGTCCCAGTCTTGCTGTAATAGACTCTATTCCGTTCACAATTGGCCTAAAAGGTGGATTGTTTTTGTCTTTGTGCATCTTGGGTAGGGCATATATAATTGGAGTCCTACATGCTTCAGGTACAAGATACTTTGCTTCCTTCTTATTCAGGACTTTTTTTCTAAGACCTAAAAGTACCACTTGTTCTAATTCTTTTTTCCATTTAACCACTTCCATACCAGGCACTTACGCACCTTCCCGCCCAAGCCAATTTTCAGCTTTCAGCACTGTCGCATTTCGAATGACAATTGTGCGGTCATGCTACACTGTACCCAAACAAAATTGGCGTCCTTTTTTCCCCACAAATAGAGCTTTCTTTTGGTGGTATTTGATCACCTCTGCGGTTTTTATTTTTTGCGCAACAACTAATAAAAGACTGAAAATTTAGAAAAAAAAAAAATTGTATTTTTTTCTGTCAACTTTTTTGTAAATAAGTATGTTTTCTCTTTCAATTACGGGCACTTATATGGCGGCACTGATGGGCACTGATGAGGTAGTACTGATGGGCACCGATGAGGTGGCATTGATGGGCACTGATAGGCGGCGCTGGTATGCGGCACTGATGGGCACTCATAGGTGGCACTGATGAGCACTCATAGGCGGCACTGATGGGCACTCATAGGCGACACTGGGAACTCATAGGTGGCACTGATGGGCACTCATAGGCGGCACTGATGGGCACTCATAGGTGGCACTGGGAACTCATAGGCGGCACAGAATGGCACTCATGGGTGGCACTGATAGGTACTTATGGGTGGCACAGATGGGCACTGATAGGTGGGCACTGGGCATGTATTGGCACAGAGGGGTGGCACTGAAGCACACTGTGGGGTGGCACTGATGGACTTTAAGGGGTGGCACTGATGTATATGTTGCCAGTCAGTGCCCATGTGTGGGCACTGACTGGCATCTTTATTTTTTTTTCCTGTATTTTTTTTTTTTTTATCTTGTGTTTTTTTTTGCCTTGCCAGTGTGGGCATCCCTGGTGGTCTAGTGTGGGCATACGAGGGGGGGGGCTGCGCTGATAAACAATCAGCGTGAACCCCCCCTGTCAGGAGAGCCGCCGATCGGCTCTCCTCTACTCGCGTCTGTCAGACGCGAGTGAGGAAGAGCCATCAACGGCTCTTCCTGTTTACATCGTGATCAGCCGTGATTGGACACGGCTGATCACGTGGTAGCGAGACTCCGCCGGAGACTCGTTACCGAGATCGGTGATGCAGGGTGTCAGACTGACACCCCGCATCAACGATCGCCACGGTCACGCGCGGCATTGAAATCGTGCTAGACATTTCAGAACGTCTAGTCACGATTTCATAACCACTTCCCGGCCGTAAATCTGCTATTGGCCGGGCGGGAAGTGGTTAAAGGTAGGGTTGCTAGGTAATACACTATAGGTATTAGTTGTATATAAAAGGTATATCGACGACATTTTTATAGTGTGGAGAGGGGATAGAGATTCACTCAACTCCTTTGGCACTAAGCCAGGGGTGTCAAACAGGCGGCCCTCCAGCTGTTGCAAAACTACAAGTCCCATGAGGCATTGCAAGGCTAACAGTTACAAGCATGACTCCCACAGGCAGAGGCATGATGGGACTTGTAGTTTCGGAACAGCTGGAGGGCCGCCAGTTTGACACCCCAGCACTAAGCTCAACAATAACAACATGAACACAGTCCTCACATGGCAAATTGAAGAAGAGAACATCTCCTTCCTAGATTTAGAGATTTCTCTAAAACAGGGAAGATTTACAACCAGGACGTTTTTTTAAAATGTCGATAGGAATAGTTACCTTCCCATTACCAGTTGCCACCATAGGAATTGGCTATACAATATCCCTAAAGGCCAGATTCTAAGACTAAGACGTAACTGCACTGAAATAGATGAGTTCCAGGTCCAAGCAAGAAAAATCGGGAAAAGATTTACACAAAAAGGATACAATGACACGTTTATCCAAAAAAAGATACAAGAAGTCAGCAACATCCCTAGAGGAGACCTTCTAGTTGCTAAGAAGAAACCGACCAACAAAGTAGATGCAGTTCCAGTCATATTAGACTACAACATCCACTACAAAAAGATAGAAAAAATCTTCTCCCGCCACTGGCATATTCTAAAAACAGACACCAAATTGGGAAGTATCCTGCCAGAGAGACCCAAATTAATTTATAAAAGGGCTCCCACCCTCTGAGACCAACTGGTAAAAGGAGTGGTTAACCCACCCAAAAAACAGCTCACATTCTTTACCGGGAAAGGATTCTATCCTTGTAAGCGTTGCTATGCCTGCACACGCACCAAACGCCCCAACGAAAAGGTAGTGAAATTCAAGTCCAATAGCAACGGGACTGAATACGAGATTAAAGATTTTGTTGGGTGTAACACTAAAGGGGCAGTGTATGTGCTAAAGTGCAGTTGCGGCCTACAATATGTCGGCCGCATGAAACGACTATTAAGGATACGAATCAAAGAACACGTGCGCAACATCATTAAGGGTTTTGATAAACACAGTGTCTCCAGGCACTTTGAGGCAGCCCACAACAAAGATCCGTCCCACCTCAGATTTTGGGGGATTGCACCCTACAACAGGCCGTGGCGAGGGGGTCATAAAGTCAGGTCCCTTAGTCAACTTGAATCTAAATTTATCTTTTCCATGGACACATTTGCCCCAAGAGGACTTAACATAGACTTTGATTTAAACTGTTTCCTTAATGATTTCTGAACACCACCACCCTTCTTTCCCTTTCCCTTCTCGGATGTGTAGACCTCCCATACTTCCATATATTCAGCATTACTTTATCCACTCATGGACGGTGTGTACTGAAGGCTGTATTAGATTATAGTAGATATTTTCTATCGATGTTACCAGCGCCATGAGTGTTGCCTCTGAAGCTCCTATACCTTTTTACTTTTGATTTTTAGTCTATTTGTAATGTTTATAGGATATCATCTCTATTCTTTTTAGGATTCACACCAGACAGGTCCCAGGCTTATGGATAAGCTAGATGTGCTGGCTTTTGATCCAACAGCCTCTGCCTTATCACATCTCTGTATGTGTGAGACCGGCCGGTCCCTACATACATATATTAGACCTCTTTTATTTATTTATATTCATTGAGAATATTTACTCTCTAGATATTTATCCTATTTAATTTATTTTAATATGATATTACATTTTAATTTTTTTCTCCATCCATGCTATGGTAATAATACCTCTCCCCCTGGTCCATCAGACCAGTGGGGCTCTTCGTTTTTATGTAAACATGTTAGCTGCCTGCTATATGTCACCTTACAGGTTTTACTCTGGTTTTATACATACAGGTTCTCTCCTTTGTTTATGTCCGATATAGGTCCGCCCACTCTGCTGTAAACTATACCCACAATCATCTCTGATCCTGGAGCCACTCCTATCTATCAATAGGAAGAGGCCCAGGCAAAATGGCGATCGCTGTAGCTGGGATTAGCCATTATAATCAGAGTGCAGGCTACGGGCGTCCAGCATAGCAGACACTGAGGCGTTTACCCCAGCTGCTATCAGTTATCTACATGAGTGCGGGCCACAAGAAAATGGCCGCCATGCGCCCATAACAGCAGACCATTAGGTGGTCTATTTAAGACATGATTACTCCACCAATGTCATCCCCTAAGGAAGTCACGTGACGTGACGAGACGCGTAGGGACCGAGGAGCTTCAGAATCCACACGCCTGACGCAGCAAGACCCCCCTGCCGCCTGTCTGGTATTCTGTGCCCAGTTTTAACTTCTAAATGTGAGTGCATCCATGTCTTTTTAATAAACCTGTTCCATTTTTGCGGGGCTGTACTATGGTTTTTCTCTTTTTGATACACATGCTGTATGAGTGTCCCCTCCACCTGCTTTAAGTGTCCACCCAGCCCAGATACAGAAGAGGAACAACCAGGTGTGCATTCAGGACCCGGGACGAACTCGGAGTTCGTGGGAGATAGGCCCACCATCCATCACCTCCATGTGAGTGGATGTATGAGTGATTGATGATGTGTGCATAGACATTTCCCTAACACCATCCATACCTACTTTGTATTTTCTCCATGTCTGTTTGCTGAGGAGTGCTGCTGTCGTCTCTGTCCATTGAAGTGCTTTCCCTTCCCCTCTGCTGGAGGTGGTCTAATTTGGCTATCCGTGCCATAGCCGTGAGGTGAGGAGTTAGGGACCACCAGAGGTGTCCACTGTGAAACTACCTTTCTCGGCACCATTTCTTGATCCTTTTTTTCTGGGACATTTGGGAAACACTCTCAGAGACTTCCTGTTTGCACATTATTATTTATTCATGTACATTTGTATAAAATTTGTATTGCTCACTGTGATATACACCTTAGGGCGCCCCCTAGTGGGAAGCTTTTCTTGATTTATCATTGACACTTACCAGTATTGTTTTTTGTTTTTTTTGGGATCGGTACCCTTTTCTTTGTTTTTTGCCAATTTTGGTATCCCACATTTTGTGTTACACTTTACCCAGACGTATATGTACGGACACATTATCCATGTATGTTACCACTCTGTTCTGAACTTGTCCCTATTCCCTTTTGCTCTCACTTACGCTCACTAGTGTAGGGATTTATTCCCTTATCACCCTTGGATCTCACCTTTTCACAGTGCAGACACCACCCCCCTTGTTTTCTCATTTACCAAATGGTATCTTGTCCCCCTAAAACTGGCCTCTATTTATCCCTCCTCATCACCTCTGTGCTTTAGAGGATGTAACTGTCAGAGAATTGGCCGTGAAAGAACTGGCAGACCTGTCATGCGCGCACATACGAGCACAAGGCGCATGCGCGCAAATACGAGCACATTGCCCGCAAATACGAGCACAAGGCGCATGCGCGCAAGTACGAGCATAATGCCCGCAAATACGAGCACCAGGCGCATGCGCGCGCATACGGGCAACAACACAGTGAATACGCTGTTCTTTACTGTGCACGCGCGTGCACCGTTACGCACGCAATACGGGCGGGACTCCAGGCGTCAGTGCCTATTTAAACCTGGTTGCAGCAGTTACCAAACTGCTGCATGATCTTCAGTCCTTGACCTGATACTGATTCCTTGCTCCTGATTCCTGTGTATGACCTCGGCTTGCCTTCTGATCTGTTCCAGTCACTTCCTGCTTCCCGTGTATGACCTTGGCTTGTCCTCTGACCTGATTCCTGTGTATGACCTCGGCTTGCCTTCTGACCTGCTCCAGTTACTTCCTGATTCCTGTGTATGACCTCGGCTTGCCTTCTGACCTGCTCCAGTTACTTCCTGCTTCCTGTGTATGACCTCGGCTCGGCTCCTGACTCCGCCCCTGGGTTTCCTGCCAACCTACTGGTACTTCCGTGGTACACCTGCCGGACTACATATCCTGGTGCACATCTGTTCCCTGGCATCATTCCAGCAAGTCTCATCCGGCAACTCCTGCACCCCTGGGCATAGCGTCCCCTGTCTCACCTCCAGGGGGCGTTCTGCACTCGAGTCGCAAGGGAAGCCCTCTCGGCACTTCGGCCTCTGGTAAGGTACGTGACAGTAACAGAGTGGGCTCTATGATCCACATATGGTGGGAATGCCCAAGGATACGTGGGTACTGGAACAAAGTATTCCATATTATAAGACAGGTCACGGGTTGTAATTTGCATCAGTCCCCGGCAATGGCCCTACTAAATGGATTCATACCACAGGTTCAAAAGGTTACCAGAAAACTGATATTATTTATCCTGGCGGGAGCTAAAATTACTTTAGCAGCTGCCTGGAAGAAACCATCGGTTTCTATTCTATGTATGAAAAGAAAAGTCACATGGATAATGGAACAAGAAAAAAGATTTAGCTCCATGATGGATAACCGTAACCAATTTAATCAAATTTGGGAACCCTGGTTGAAATTTATGGGAATCTCATATACCTCACGTATTTGGTGCTAGCTTTTGCTTCAGTCTGATGCACACATTTGACAGGTAGGCTTCCTCTCCTTTCCTCTCTTCTCATATCCACTTTCTCTTTCCTTACTCTTTTTTTTCCTCCCTCTTTTCTTCCCTATCTTTCTTTTTATTATTTTTATGTTACTTCTTTTTTTCTTTTTTAGTACATGAATGAGGAACATAATTTGAACACTTCTGTTGTTCTTTTCCTATATTTTGACAAGAATAACATATATTCTTTATTAATCTCCTCAAATGTTACACATTCATTTAATATGGATTGATTCAACCTAGTTCCTGGGTTATTAAAGTTTTCTTAAGATTGTAGTATGGAGGATGGTTCTGAGGTTAACTTCTTGATATTGAATTAAAATCGTTTTACTATTAGAGAGGAGGGAGGGTGGTGGGGGTTATTCTGCCCCTTAGGGCACAGAGTGATCCCAGTGGGGGTGTCAGGGGGGGGGGGGTGGAGTTTTCCCTAGACATCTTCCTTACTTATAGATCTGAAAAGACAATCTATTATATTTATTAAGATTTTAAGGAACTGTAATGGAATGTAAAGATTATACTGTTTCTGGAGGTAGGTAACCCGAGCTGTATTTTGATTTCTTCATTATATTTGTTCTTTCTTGCTGTTCACAATTGCGTTTAACTCTCAATGGTACTCTGTTTTAAGATGAATAGGCAGGAGTTGATCTAAATGAACTTTGATATTTATGACTGTATGCCTCATTATAATCATTTTCATTGATGTTCATTACATTGTACTGATATTACTTTTCTGAAAATAAACTTAAACTTGAATGAAAAAAAAAGAAGAAGAAAACTCACAAGTTGGAGCTTCAAGCTCTCCACTGTGACAACAAAGTAACAGATTTTCTTCCTGCTCAGGTCCTCCCAACATGAAATAAACATGAAATAAATGACAAATGCAAGTAACACACCATTGTAGCTACACAAATTTGGAAAAGCAGGTACCAGAGTACTCTAGAAAATTAGAAATAAATCATATGAACTGAACCCAGTGGTGGTTACTTTTAAATTAAATATATATATATATAGACTTGACTACATTTGGTGCTCTGCTCTCCTCTCCTTTTTTTTTATAAATATTGAGAAGTCCTTTAGCCAACCATGAGTCTCAGACATTTCTCCTAAGAGCCTAGCTAGCTCACAAGTTCTCTGTTCTCCATTCTGGAGACACTCTTGCTCTTCTCCGACAAAAATTCTATTAAGCCGGAAGAAACCCCTCTCTATGCTTAATTTACATTTAAATGGAACTCCAAGGCAGAGTAGATTACGTGCTGGTCAAGTTTAGTATATTATACCCATCCCTTTTATGACTTGCTGATTTCATGGCAGAAGTTGTTTTTAATCTGCTCATAACCCTTTTTTCTAATTAAAATTTTGATTTATTTATTTATTTTTTCATCTTACTGGAATTACATTTCCATCACCACAGCTGGGCAAGGGGGGTTGTTAACCACTAAAGGAATGAAGGAGAGAAAAATGGGTAATATGTGTCAGTTTCCAAATTCGTATTAGATGCTGCAATGATTCATTAGGGCAACATACACTATTACTAAAATTGTAGATAATGGCTGCTATATAATAGCATAACTTCCTTCTGCTTCATGTTTCCTTTGAAGTGCTATCTTTATTTCTCCATAAGCATGGTACACACCAAGAAGAGGTGTGGATTCTCTTAACCACTTTCCCACCGCGCCATAAGCATTTTACTGCTACGGCGCGGCGGGGTTATCTTGGGACGACGTCCCTGGGACGTCGTTCTTCACTTCCGCGATTGCGCGTCCCCTGGGACGCGCTCGCGAAAGTGTCCATGCTCGCCGGGTCTAAAAGACCCGGCGCATCACGGATCGCGGTAAATTGCCGCTGATCGCGGCCGTTTACCACGTGATCGCGCCGTCGAATGACGGCGCGATCACTTGTAAACAAACCGGCGTCATTTGATGACGCCGGTTCCTCCCTCTCCTGCGTCTCCTCTCTGTACCGTTCGGTACAGTGTGCGAGGAGAGGGGGGGGAGCGGGGTGTCAGCAGCTGAGCTGTGGCTGGCTCTGTGACAAATGCAGTCACAGATCCAGCCATCCCTCAATCCATCCCAGCTTTGCAATCCCCAGTACCCAGCAATGCCCCAGTACCCTGCAATCCCCCAGTACCCAGCAATCCCCCAGTACCCAACAATCCCCCAGTACCCAACAATCCCCCAGTACCCAACAATACCCAACAATACCCCGATACTCAGCAATACCCCGATACTCAGCAATACCCCAGTACTCAGCAATACCCCAGTACTCAGCAATACCCCAGTACTCAGCAATGCCCCAGTACTCAGCAATGCCCCAGTACTCAACAATACCCCAGTACTCAACAATACCCCAGTACTCAACAATACCCCAATACTCGGCAATACCCCAGTACTCGGCAATACCCCAGTACTCGGCAATACCCCAATACTCGGCAATACCCCAGTACTCGGCAATACCCCAATACTCGGCAATACCCCAGTACTCGGCAATACCCCAGTACTCGGCAATACCCCAATACTCGGCAATACCCCAGTACTCGGCAATACCCCAGTACTCGGCAATACCCCAATACTCGGCAATACCCCAGTACTCGGCAATACCCCAGTACTCGGCAATACCCCAGTACTCGGCAATACCCCAGTACTCGGCAATACCCCAGTACTCTGCAATACCCCAGTACTCGGCAATACCCCAGTACTCGGCAATACCCCAGTACTCGACAATACCCCAATACTCGACAATACCTCAATACCCTGCATGATACTTTGCAATACCCCAATACTCTGCAATACCCTGCGCGATACTCTGCAATACCGCCTATGGGGATTTTTAAGTAGCGAAGTTTGGCGCCATTCCACGAGTGTGCGCAATTTTGAAGTGTTGGGTGTGTATTTACTCGGCGTAACTTCATCTTTCATATTATGAAAAAAAATTGGGCTAACTTTACTGTTTTGTTTTGTTTTAAGCACAAAACAGTTTTTTAAAAAACACGCGTTCAATAAATTTCTGCGAAAATACAGTGCGAGATAAAAAGTTGTAACGGCCGCCATTGTATTCTCTAGGGTCTTTGCTAAAAAGCATATATAATGTTTTGGGGTTCTATGTAATTTTCTAGCAAATAAATGATGATTTTTCCATGTAGGAGAGAAATGTCAGAATTGGTCTGGGAGTTCCAGAACGCCTGATGGCGTTCCCTGCATGTTGGGCCTCTGTATGTGGCCACACTGTGTAAAAGTCCCACACATGGGGTATCGCAATACTCGGGAGGAATAGCAGAATGTGTTTTGGGGTGTAATTTGTGGTATGCATATGCTGTGTGTGAGAAATAACCTGTTAATATGACAGAAACAAGTTTTTTTTTTTTTTTTTTTTTTTACAGAATTTTCAGTCGTTTTTCTTTTATAGCGCAAAAAATAAAAAACCCAGAGGTGATCAAATACCACCAAAAGAAAGCTCTATGGTCAAGTGGTTAAAGTGGCACTCCAGCCAAAATCAAATTTTGGATAGCGTGTTAAAGCGCCAGAACCATTACTATGTTTTTATAGCCGTCTATATCCCTGTTTAGAAGAATTTCCACTCCTTAGTTCTTGTTCCGATAACCCCTGTCAATATGACAGAGAGAGAGAGAGGAAAACAAAGTGCCCATCAGGGACCCCACAAGCAACTGAATTCTAATAACTTGTCACCATAAATAGTAAAAACACTGTTTTAATTAGTGTCCTCTAAGATTTATCCTCAATTCCTGTTTTGTTAACACACCTGGAACTTAATTGAAAATCAATTGAATGGTAAAACACATACTGTAAGAAGAACCTCACAAGGGTTCTAACCCGTCAACGCTATACAAAATATCCAAAAGGTCGCCCCAAATTTGCAAAATTTGCAAAATTTCGGACTGCCAAGTTGCTTGGGACTGCTACACCCTCATGTTACAGTGTATTTTAAATCAATTTATTTTTGTTATAAACTTTAAACTATCCTTTACAACATCGGGGAAGACAGTACAATTACAATACAATTCAATACAGGAGGAATCAGAGGGCTCCACTCGTTAGAGCTAGTTATGTCGCAAACCTAAAATTTTGCGTTCGCGAACGGCGAACTTCCGCAAATGTTCGCGAACGGGCGAACCGGGCGAACTGCCATAGACTTCAATGGGCAGGCAAAATTTAAAACCCACAGGGACTCTTTCTGGCCACAATAGTGATGGAAAAGTTGTTTCAAGGGGACTGACACCTGGACTATGGCATGCCGGAGGGGGATCCATGGCGAAACTCCCATGGAAAATGACAAAGTTGTCAGAGTTCAGAGTTGCAGAGTTCGTTTTTAAATCACCTAACATTCCTAAATTGTTTGGAATAACGTACTTTAAAACATTTAGTATGATGTTATATTGATCAGGTAGTGTAAGGGTTAGGGTTACAGATAGGGTTAGGGTTACATTCTGCAACCCTAACCCTATCTGTTACCATAACCCTAACAGTAACCCTAACCCTGTCTGTAACCCTAACCCTATCTGTAAACCTAACCCTGTCTGTAACCCTAAACCTGTCTGTAACCCTAACCCTGTCTGTAACCCTAACCCTGTCTGTAACCCTAGCCCTATCTGTAACTCTATCTGTAACCCTAACCCTAACCCTGTCTGTAACCCTAACCCTGTCTGTAACCCTAACCCTGTCTGTAACCCTAACCCTATCTGTAACCCTAACCCTATCTGTAACCCTAACCCTATCTGTAACCCTAACCCTTACACTACCTGATTGATACAACATCATACCTGATGTTTTAAAGCACGTTATTCCAAACAATTTAGGAATGTTAGGTGATTTATGCCCTTTATGGATTAAAAACGCACTCTGCGACAACTACGTAATTTTCCATGGGAGTTTTGCCATGGATCCCCCTCTGGCATGCCACAGTCCAGGTGTTAGTCCCCTTGAAACAACTTTTCCATTACTATTGTAGCCAGAAAGAGTCCCTGTGGGTTTTAAAATTCGCCTGCCCATTGAAGTCTATGGCGGTTCGCTCGGTTCGCCCGTTCGCAAACATTTGCAGAAGTTCGCGTTAGCTTTTCATGAACGCAAAATTTTAGGTTTGCGACATCACTAGTGATAATACTGTATACTAACACTGTAATGGCACTGGCTGGGTGACAAGAGTGATCAGGAGGGCAATCAATGGGTTAACTGTGTGCCTAACAAGTGTATGTTTGCAGCATTTATTTACAGATCATTTGGCTGGAGTCTCTCCTTCCTTTTAGTTCTGAACAGTAACTAAAAGCAGGGAGAAATCTAGCCAGATCTGTGTGTTGTGTTTATCAACATACAGATGTCTGTGCTGTGATTGGCCACAGCTGATTGGCAGGTATACAGCCAAAATGATTGGCTGTAACCTGCTGACAAACTTGTGTTGTGTCCAATCACAGCACGGGTCAGCAGGGCACACGCATCTCTAAATCAGAAAGTACATTTTCTATGTGCTAATAATGTATTGTATTTTTATAAACAATCTTCCAATAACATTTTGGCTGGATGAAATATAAGTTGTTAATACATTATACAGTTTTCTTATTCCATTTCCTTTAGATTTACCTTCAACTATGTAGTGCTCTTTTCTCTAAAGTTTATTTTTGTATGAATTTTTTTACTTAATTTTAAGGTTGGTCAACATGAATCGGGGTGGAGGCAGAGAGCTGAACTGTGGGCAACCCTTTGTGACAAAGATATAACAAACCCTGAGGCTTGAACATAGTTTTTCAGCTTTGACATGTGTTAGTAAAACTGTACATATCATTGTAACCGCTTAGTGTATTCAGGTGAATTATACCTTATTTATTTTAGGACAAATAAACAAGGACAAATTGGGCTTTTATTTGGTGGTAAATTGTAATGGATATCTCCTGATTTACTGTCATAAATAGTAGAAAAAATATGATATACATTTTTTTTTAAATGCAGCTATAAATTTCTTGCTATTATCAAGACCTACTACCAAAGAGTAATACCAAATAAATTCTCCTGCTTTTAACTATTGGAGCGATACCACATATGTGTTTGTTATTTATTGTTTGTATATGTAGTAGGGCCCAGAAACAATAGTGTGCATTTTGCTTCTTTTTTTTTTAATCTTACCAATAACATACTGTTACTGACAAAAAAGACACTGATCTTGTCCCTTGACCTAGATCAAACCCTGATCAACCTATTTTTTCTTTATTTTGTTTTTGTTTTGTTTTTATATACATTTGTTTATGTTTTAATTTTTCTCCTTAAGCAAGGAGAATAAATAGGATTTTTTGTACTCACCATAAAATCCTTCAATCAATGGACAGACACAGCATCTTTAATCTTGACAAGTGGGTTATGTTCCCTGTTTATAGGAGATGACTAGGCAGAAACATGTTAGATAATTAAACACATGTTACATTAACAGAGTTGAACAGCCTCGCCCAGGGGACGGTCCCTCCAGACATAACCCTCCTCACTTCAGCATGCAGCCTCAGTTCGTAACAAGCAGTACAAACCTAAAAAGGAGGGAGGTGGGAGCTGTGTCCGTCCATGGACTCAGAGAAAAGGATTTTACGATGAGTACAAAAAATCCTATTTTCTCTTATCGTCCATGGACGGACACAGCTCCTTTAATCTTGACGAGTGGGACGTCCCCAAGCAGTGTCAAAAACGAGGGATGGGAAATGTATCAGTAAAACAAATTTTAACTTCACCCCAAAACAAGCAGAGCTCCTCAACAGAGGAGGTGCAACTTTAAACAGCCGCCGGGAAAAACTAGAGGCTGAAAAAAGCATCAGACGGTGCACTCACAGCAACCATGTAAATTCTGGAAAAAGCGTGAACGGACGAGCAAGTCGCCGCCTCGCACACCTGTGAGACCGCCGCATGATGTCGGAAAAAACCCAGGTAGCACCAATTGCCCTGGACAAAAGTGCCGTGACCGGAAAGGGGGGCCCTCCCCTTAAGAGCATAGGCCTGTATGACAGCCTGCCTGATCCACCGAGAAATGGTGGTCGACGAGACCGCCAGGCCCTTTTGTGGACCAGACACCGACACAAAAGACAGTCAGAACTCCGAAACTGAGTCGTAGTAGGCTGGTACGCCCACAAAGCGCATACCACACCTAAAATATGAAAGGTTACCTCCGTAGGATGCGTCGGCCGAGGACAGAAGGATGAAAGAACAATGTCCTTATTGCGGCAAAAGGCCGAAACCACCTTCGGAAGAAGGAAAGGTTGCGAGCGCACCACCACCTATTCCTTATGGAGGATCAAGCATGGCGGCTTGCAAGATAAGACCGCCAACTCAGAAACCCCTCTAACAGAGGTAAAGGCCACTAAAGGGGCCACCTTCTGTGATAAAAAATCTCTCTGATGTTTCCAAAAGGAAGGTTCCTGAAGAACCAAGAGCACCAGAGTCAAAACTCATGGGGGAAGAGATGGGCCAAGAGGGGAAAGTATATGACAAACCCCCTGCACACAAAAGGTACCCACCAGGGAACGGGCCACAACAAGGCCACTGAAAGAAATCTGGCCCTAAACGGTGCTTTAAGCAATTTTTAGATCCGCTCCAAGCTGTAAAAACAGCAGGACCCTGGACACAGAGTACGTCCACGGACGTCACTCCATCCCTTCCCACCAAGAGATGTAGGTCTGCCAGGTATGACAGCAGATCCTCCGGAAGAAGACTACGTGCCCTCAGCATTGTTGAGATGACCGAGTCAGACAGACCCCGGTCACTTAAAGTCTGGCTTCCAATAGCCATGTTGAGCAAGTCAGTGACTGTACAACAGGAGGAAGTATGGGACCTCGAGACAGAGGGACCTCCCGCCCTGGCAACCGACAGGGTACCTCCACTACCAGGCGCCCGATATCGGCGTACCAAGGACGCATAGGTCAATCTGGAGTGATTAGAATCATCGGGATCTCCTCAGCCTCCACTTTGTGGAGCAGCCGAGGAAGCAACCACAATGGAGAAACGGCAAAAAGTCGCCGATACAGATCCCACAGGGCCACCAGTGCGAGTTACGTGTCTGTACCAGATCACTAGACCTGGCCACTAACTTCGACACCCTTGCGGTGTAGACGAGCGGCCAGGAGATCCATGCCCTGTGAGGCTTACCTCCTGCAAGGGAGCCGAAACACCCCAAGCACAAAGACCAGTCGCCCTGGTCCAGCATCTGGCGACTCCAGTAGTCCGCCTGTCAGTATACTTGATGGTAGACCGAAGTCACGGCCGTGGCGTTGTCTGGCTGAAACCAGATCGGACGACATTGCAACCTCCTCGACCACGAGGAGAAGCATAGCCTGATCGCCTAAAATAGTAGGACAATTAACGGTAGACAGCACCTCGTATTCCCAGGCGGTCTCCCACCCAGGCACTAGCCAGGCCCGACCCTGGGTAGCTACCGAGACCAGACAAGAGCGGGCACATTCAGGGAGGTGTGGCCATAGGTCCACGCAAGTCCAGCGACATAGGGCTGACTGGACCCCCCAAGTTCACCACCCGTGAGGCTGGCATCCGTCGTAAACCCTGACCACTGGAAGGAAAACAACTTTCCTGAACGAAGAGTTGGGGATCTCTGTCACCAACTCAGAGAGACTCTGACTACGTTGCGCCACGCAATCTGATGATTTCAGAGACAAGAGATTTTTACCACCTGGACAGTATTTCTCGTGGAAAACCTGTGAGTGTGAAACTGGGAATACAGTACCGCCTCGAAGGAGGCTACCCACAGGCCCCGGACCAGCAGGCACCCAGAGAGAAGACAGATTGCGTGATGCCAATACCTTCACCGCAAACTCAAGAGTCTGCAATTTCTCCAGGGGAAGAAGGATCTTCGCCACTGAGGAGTCCGATTCAACCCTAGATACTCCAACACTGAGTCGGAACCTAGCATGCCCAGGATTTGAACCCTGGGTCGCACACATGGAGGGCAGGCTTGCTGCCACTGAGCTACACATTCTATCTTAAACGTTTAACATCCACCCGAATCTTCAGAGGGTTTAATGGGAATAACGCATCCACTAGGTCTGAAACAGATCTGCTCTCAGAAGAAAGTCGTCCAAGTAGCCAATGAGGCAAAGCCCCACTGTCCCAACAAAGTTAGGATAAGTGCAAGCTCCCTGCTGAAAACCCATGGTGCTGACGCCAGATCAAAAGGGAGGGCCATAGGCTGACAGTGAGCCTCTTACATCACGAAGCACAGAAAAAAAAAAAAACACTGACATGCGAAAAACGGGACATGCATGTATGTGTCCCTGATGTCCGGGGACGCCAGGATGTCCCCCGGATGGAGCGCAGCTACCACCGAACGAATGGATTCCATGCGGAACTACCCGACGTTCATAAATGGTATTTAGGGCCTGAGGCCCAAAGAAAACCCCAAACCTCTCGTCCTGCAGGAAAGGTAAAATTACCCCGCAGCAAGTCCCACACTGCCCAAGGCAGACCGACGGGCCGGAAGAGAATGACACAAGGAAAGAACTTGTTCTGTGGATAGGAGGAAACCCTATCTACTACTCCGAAGAGACCACCTCACAGACCCACTGGTCGGAGAGCAGGGAGGTTTCACTGAATTGTGAACCTGCAAGCCGCCCCTCCCACCTAGAGACAGGGAGGGAAGGCTACATACATTGGTAGGATTTGGGTGCCGGCATGATCGGCTTACGCACCCAGGGACAGATTAGTCCCTCAGCTGAGCCTTTGACGGCCTGGGAGGGTTGCCCCTAAATAATACACACACATAGGGCCAGATTCAGGTAGATGCGCGCATATTTTATCCGGCGTAGCGCAGCGCATATATGTTACGCTGACGCGAACTAGTGAGTCAAGTACAGTATTCACCAAGCGCATGTTCGTTACTTTGCGGCGGAGTAACGAAAATGCGCTGGCGCAACCCGACGCAAGTGGAAGTGGGTGTGATCATATGTAAATGATGGGCGGAGCCCAGCGCAGTGACTTACGTTCATCGCATCATCCACGGAGCATGCGCAGTGAGGGAGGGCTCCACTCGCTCCCCTGTGCGCATGCTCACAACTTCCGTTAGCACCACTACATGGGAAACGGCAGCGCAATGTGTTCCGTTGCGTGTATAAAAGCGGCTGCAGATGCGCCTTTCCGGCGCAAAAGTATATCCGGTTCCCCCCACCTCAGGGAAGTAACTTTTGCTGTGTGATGGCTGCTCCCGTTCCTCGCAAAGAGAGGAGAAACCTCAATTTTAACGCCCAGGAGCTGTCAGTAGTGATCTCCGCTATGGAGACCTACAATGACTTCCTCCATGGCAGGAAAAGTCGGAAGACCAGCCGGGATAGGAAGCAGGCCATCCTGGATAGCATTTGCTGGCAGGGTCAATGTTTTGGGCTACTCCACCCGGATTGCTGCCAATATCGGGAAAAAAAAATGATTTGAGGCGCAAAGTCCGGGGCAAGGTGGCCACCATCAGGAGGCATGAGAGGGGCATGGGTGGTGGACCCCCATGTGCGGTCAGCTTGACCACGGAGGAGGAGGTGGTCGCCTGGAGAGGGAGCAGTTGGAGGGGGTACCGGGATATGATTCTGTGGAGGAAGGCTCCAGGACAGGTAAGTGTTTTTTATCCCCTATTTGGTGTGTTGCATGTGGGGGGGGGAGGGTACATGTGCCAAGTGTGTGGGACCACCAACATGTGTCTGCTTTGTGTCATCCACAGATGACGGAGCTGGGCCATCATCTGTCGGCGGCCAGTCCACCCCATCCCCCCAACGGCATCCTGAGCCCGACCCCCTGGGTGGTGAAGACACTGAGATGGAGGGGAGTGCCCACACCTCACCTGCTGAGGTGGTTAAGGAGGAGCCTGTTGTTCCCGAGCAGGACTTTGTTTTATTTTTGGAGGAGTCCTCCCCTTCAGCAGGGCACTCTCTAATCCCCTCCCCCATCCTAGGAAGCCCCTCAAGGGCGACTCCATCCCCCCGGGGACTACCATCTCCTGGCCCCAGCAAGGCGACCCGGAAGACCAGGGGGGTGTCTGATTTGGTCCATGACCAGATGGCCCGGGACCAGGCCAGGCAGACCCAGCAGATGGGGGAGATTGCTGGGCATCTGGACCGGGTAGCTGACAGCCTGGGCTCCGTGGCCCAGATGTCCAACGCAGTGCAGGATGTCAGCTGCAACTGCGCTGCAGTGGTAACCAGTCTGGGGGAGGTGCAGGCTGATCTTCGGCACCTCACTGCAGCCGTCCAGGCCAACACAGCTGCCATCCGGGACCAGGGGAGGCAGAGGCAGCGGGCCCAACATTATGAAGTGACCCGGCAGCTCAGGATGCAGGCCCACACAAATTCATACCTCGGCCGGATAGCCATGGCCTTGGAGGGCATGAAGGCCACACCTGCCAGGAGTGGCCCACCCGGGGATCAGCCACCTCCAGATGTCCCCCCACCCACTCCCTCCAGGCAGCTGAGGAGCCAGAGAGGGCCCAGATGAGGGCTTTTTTATTTTATTTTTTATTTTGTTTTGGCTCAGGTTAAGAGTTTTTTTTTATTTTAATGTTGCTCAGGTTATGAGTTTTTTTTTATTTTAATGTTGCTCAGGTTATGAGCTTTTTATTTTGAGTTTAACTGCACATGGTCAGGAGTGCAGGGGACAGTGTGAATGGTGTGTGAATGTGAGGGGGTGGCACTCCTGCCAGTAAGGGGTGTCACCCTCGGCCGTTGGGGAGAAGTTATCCCCACGGCTGTGTGAATGACGTGTGAATGGACAGCGACACCATTGGGGCCTTGACGCGGCGTTGCTGCTCCCAAGTCCTGCATGTTGGACTTGGGCTAATCCAATGTGATGTGGATGTGGTGTGTGTGATCTAGGGACCTCAGTGGTGTGCATGCGTGCATTGTCCGTGTGATCAATGTTTTGGTTTAGTGTCCAAAGATGCCTACGGCGAGGACCCTCCTGACTGCTCTTCCATCAGCTGAATGGGTCTTCTCTGGCAGGGGGGGGGCTGTCTGGTTGGGGGGTCAGGTCATCACGTATGTCAATCTGCTGGCCCTTTCTCATGGCAAAGTTGTGCAGAATGCAACATGCACCGATGATCTGACACACGAAGGTAGGGGAATACAATAGGGCCCCCCTAGACTTATTCAGGCATCGGAAACGGGACTTCAGGAGCCCAAATGTTTGCTCCACCACTGCACGAGTTTTGATATGTGCGGCATTGTATCTTCTCTCTCCTCTGGTTTGGGGGTTCCGGAAAGGAGTCATTAGATGGGGTCCCAGTGCATATGCAGAGTCGCCTGTAAGGGAAAAGACAGGAGGATGTTAGTCATGCATGTGCCCCTTGTGATGTGTGCATCATGGGGGGGGACAGTCATGCCTGCCACCCATGTCACTCACCAACCAGCCAGCTGTCCCCATACATGTTCTGTTCGAATTCCATTGCCATATGAGGCATTGGGCATCGGCTATCACCTGTAAGTTGATGGAATGCCAATGCTTCCGATTGCGGTATATGTGCTCTGTGGCACTGGGGGGCTGGAGTGCCACATGTGTGCAATTAATGGCCCCCACGGTGCGGGGGAATCTGGCAATGCTGTAGAAATCTGTCATTGCCTTCAGCCGCAGCTCCTCAGTGGTTGGTCTGATGAAGTGGTAGGACATGCGTCTGAGGATTGCGGGGACAACCTGGTGCACACATCTGCTCATGGAGGACTGTGACATCCCATCCACCACTCCACTTGTACGCTGGAATGATCCACTTGCAAGGAAATGAAGTGTTGCCAGTACCTTCACCAGTGGCTGCACTGCTTGTGAGCGGTGTGTTGGGGCTGGTGATGTCATCCTGCAGGGTTGTGGTTAGTTCAAGGATTGCATCTGGGCTGAACCTGAAGAGGCGATACACCTCCTCATCCCCCATGCCAAAGAGGCTCATGTGCGTGCGGTATATCCTCTCACGTGCCCGCCTCCTTCGTACCGGGGGACCCATTAGTAGTGCTAGGACCACAGCTGCCCCTGGCATGTTGGCACACAGAGGTGTTGTCCTTGCAAGTGTGGTTGTTCAGCTTGCTATTTTCGTCGGTAACGCTGCTGCTCTCCTGCTGACCTGTGGCCATCAGGAGTAAAGATAAAGCAGCTATTTGTAGGAATAACTTTGCGACAGATGGACATACGCGCGGCGCATGTAGCCAGCGTCTGGTGCTAATCCGTTCGCGAATCGGGAAATCTCCCTCATTTGCGTATTTGAATGGCAAATCAATAGGCGCGACGGATGCGACAAGCGAAAATATGCGCTTACGATACTCTGGCGAGGGAAAGTTAAGCCGATCGGAGAAAGCCCGTTTTCTGTCGCATCTAGTTTGGTGGGTACGGCCGCATAGATACTACGGCGCATCTTGACAGTTACGCGGCGCATATCGATATACTCCAGCGCAAGTCTTTCTGAATCTGGCCCATAGTGTGTATGTATATTATGTAGGTGTATGCACACATGCCTTTGGAGGAAACCGGAGTACCCGGAGGAACCTACGCAGACACAGGGAGCGACAATGCAAGCTCCAGGCAGATTGGTGTCAGTGTCCGGATTTGAACCAATGACTCTCTTGCTACCAAGCAATGGAGTTTACTCACTACACCTCCGTGTGCATAAAACCATTCTGAAACAGAAGCCCTGGATAACAAGAGCGCAGCATTAAATGAAGCATCACAGACCTATATGAGGCCCTGGAGCAGCTGGTCTGCTAGCCTAATTACTTTGTGAGAGTCAGTGCTCCTCCACTGTCTGGTGAAAAATGCTCACTCCGTCACTTGTATACAGCACTAGGGGTAAGGACTACTCCAAGATGGCCGCCGAGCGTTCAGAACGGGGCCACAGGAAAATGGCGGACTGCAATGTAAGCTGCGCCATAGCGCGGCTACAACAAAATGGCCACCAACTGGAGTTTTTAATGTAATTGAGAAACCTCCCAAACCTCCCATAAAATGGCACCAGCGCCGAATGAGACCCCAGAGTAGTGCCCACAATAGGCCGCAAGTCAGACCCCAGCATGGTAAACATGGAACGGGTCAGTACTTCGGATCTTCTATCAGTCAGATCCATACAAGCGGGGGTTCCCGCAACAGGGAGAGTGGTCACTTATACATGAAACACGTAGGGTCCACCACCAGAGAATAAGCCCACCTTTTGAAAAGGCTCTCCTCAAAGGGGCACTGAACCGCCCAGTGGTGAGGGACTACAAAAGCCCTCAGCGGCTTTTCTCATTCCGCCTCTTAGAAATCATCAAAGAAGGGCACAGACGGAAAAAACCTACACAGAGCGGTCTGATTTGTGTGATCCAAAAAAGACCGAGCCCTCAGCGGAAACCCAGCTGCACAATCCAGCTTAACCACTTGCCGACCTCGCTATAGCAAAAATACTGCTACAGCGCGGTCGAGTTGTTTTGACACGACGTCCCTGGGACGTCCTCGTGCACTTCCGCGTTTGCACGTCCCCTGGGGCGCGCTCACGGAAGTGTCCGTGCTCCCCAGGTCTAGAAGACCTGGCGCATCACGGATCGCGGTAAATTGCCGCTGATAGCGGCGGTTTACCACGTGATCTTGGAAACAAACCGGCGTCATTTGATGACGCTGGTTCCTCCCTCTCCTCTCTGTACGGATCGTACAGTGTGAGAAGAGAGGGGGGAGCGGGTGGCAGCAGCAGCACTGAGGGCTGGATCTGTGACAATTGCAGTCACAGATCCAGCCATCCATCCGACCCAGCTCAGCTATCCCTGCGCAATACTCTGCAATAACCCAATACTCTGCAATACCCTGCGCAATACTCTGCAATACCCCGCGCAATCCGGTGCTTTTACAGACTCACCGCTACGATCAAAGCCAGGATATTTTTTTTTCAGTCTTCCCAGCCTAGAGGTGAGATGTGGGGTCTTATTGACCCCATATCTCACTGTAAAGAGGACCTGTCATGCTATATTCCTATTACAAGGGATGTTTACATTCCTTATAATAGGAATAAAAGTGATTAAAAAAATGTATTTTTGGGGAAAAAAGTGTCAAAATAAAGTGAATAAAGTAAAATGAACAATAATTTTTTTTTTTTTAAAGCACCCCTGTCCCCGTGTGCTCGCATGCAGAAGTGAACGCATACGTAAGTCCCGCCCACATATGAAAACGGTGTTCAAGCTACACATGTGAGGTATCTCTGCGAACGTTAGAGCGAGAGCAATCATTTTGGCCCTAGACCTTCTCTGTAACTAAAAACATGTAACCAATAAAAGTAATTAAAGTGTTGCCTATGGGGATTTTTAAGTAGCGAAGTTTGGCGCCATTCCACGAGTGTGCGCAATTTTGAAGGGTGACATGTTGGGTATCTATTTACTCGGCGTAACTTCATCTTTCACATTATGAAAAAAAATTGGGCTAACTTTACTGTTTTTTTTTTTTAAGCACAAAAAATGTCTGCGAAAATACCATGCGAGATAAAAAGTTGTAACAGCCGACATTGTATTCTCTAGGGTCTTTGCTAAAAAAGCATATATAATGTTTTGGGGTTCTATGTAATTTTCTAGCAAATAAATTATGATTTTTCCATGTAGGAGAGAAATGTCAGAATTGGTCTGGGTGTTCCAGAACGCCTGATAGTGCTCCCTGCATGTTGGGCCTCTGTATGTGGCCACGCCATGTAAAAGTCTCACACATGGGGTATCGCCATACTCGGGAGGAATAGCAGAATGTGTTTTCAGGTGTAATTTGTGGTATGCATATGCTGTGTGTGAGAAATAACCTGCTAATACGACAGAAACAAGTTTTTTTTTTTTTTTTTTTACAGAATTTTCGTTTTTCTTTCATAGCGCAAAAAATAAAAAACCCAGAAGTGATCAAATACCACCAAAAGAAAGCTCTATTTGTGTGAAAAAAAGGACAAAAATTTCAAATGGGTACAATGTTGTATGACTGAGTAATTGTCATTCAAATTGTGAGAGCACCGAAAGCTGAAAATTGGTCTGGTCAGGAAGGGGTTTAAGTGCCCAGTGGTCAAGTGGTTAAGAGAGTCCCTTGCAGCAGTGAGAAGCGCACCCATAAATGCCTTATTCTGCATTTTTTTTGCTTTTTTTTACTACCCATGTACCTGGTCCATGGCTCCATAACATAGCATTCCCCAGGGGATAACGGGGGAAGGGGGCACTCTTTTACCGCCCGTCCGCAGTCCACCCCCACCCTGGCACAAATGTGTCCAGGACTAACAATAAAACCTCTGTGGGAATCCCAGGTGCTAACACCTGCTGCCACCACCAGCATGTTGGGGAAGGACCCAGATACTGACTCCAAATATTAATAATATTTACATAGTGTGTATGTATAATATGCACACCTGTCCTTACAAATAAACAAAAGCTCCTAGAGCCCTATTTAGGGCCTCTCACCTACTTGCTGCGCTGAAGGAGGAGACTGAGACTGCCCAGAGCTGCCGTCCGCTCTCAGCACCTGAGAGGAAAAGAACCGTGAGGTAACTGTGCGGCCTTTGCAGGGACCTGTGTGCCAAATGGATGGAGTCATGGAGTATGGTGTGGCAGAACCAGCCTCTTTGCAAAGGTGTGCCCATGCTTGCTGGTCGGACTGAGTAGACTACAAGGATCTATATTATCCAGCTTGTCACTCAGCCGACAGTTGAAAGAAGATTCTTCAAGAAAAAGTAAAATAAAATAAAATACAATTTCTCCTCAGGGCGCTGGGCCCAAAAGGGAGCCATACGTCCTTCTCCTTGCTAGGCAGAACGAAACTGAGGTTGCATGCTGAAGTGAGGCATATGTCTGGAGGGACCGCCCCCTGGGCGGGGCTATTTAACTCTGTTAATGTAACATGTGTTTAAATATCTAACATGTTTCTGCCTAGTCCTCTCCTGTAAACAGGGAACATAACCCACTTGTCAAGATTAAAGGAGCTGTGTCCGTCCATGGACGATAAGAGAAATAGACATTGTGTCTTTTTCTCCATTCAAAAGGAGAAACAAACACAGGGACAGGCTGCACAGTGACTGATCACGGTGATAGCTTATTCGGAGGTTATAACAGAGATCAGGGGATTGGAAACTGGACTTCCTGGTTCCTTTACTTCAGTATGGGACCTGGTGCTCTTGGTATGGGACTTGGTGAGAGCCCAGTCCCTGTGCTGGGAGTGCACATCTACAGTCTACAGTCATATTAACAACTCAGCCCAAAAAATCCTGCATGGTTGCAGAGAACGCCATCCTGGTTGTAGAAGGTTTTGAGAAGGTTTTTTTTAATGCAGTTTTGCCCTTCTTCCATGAAGAGAGCCCTGCATGAAAACTAGGTTTTGCACATTATGCTTTTATAACCATATGGTACAGCATAGTGGGCTTTTTGACAAAGTTATCCTTCTGGCTGGGTTCACACTATACTACACGACAGTAGTACGACTTTCATCCTACTTTGCTTTACAACATCGGTCCTACATCCATCCGACTTTTATGAACAGGATACTACTTTGATCCGACTTTGTGATAGTCTGACTTGTTCTTTGACCAAGCAAAACAATCCCAGAGTGAGATAAAGTCTTTTTACTGCTGCTGTAATCACATGTTGGATGTCAAAAGTCGGATGGTAAGGACAAGGATCCTACTTTGATCCGACTTCAATGATATTCAATGGGCTGAAGTAGGATCAAAGTCGGACCAAAGTAGTACCGTGTTTCCCCGAAAATAAGACCGGGTCTTATATTAATTTTAGTCACAAAAAACACACTAGGGCTTATTTTCGGGGTAGGGCTTATTTATTTATGGTATAAACAACAAAACAAGTTTGTCGCCAAAGACTGGAAAAGTAATTATACAATAAAAAAAATCGAGAAAATAAATCGATGCTTGACTGCAATAATTAGAAGATTTTGCCAGGCATTGATTAGCAGCTAAATGGTGTGGCACATCAGGAGTCATGTGAAAATGGTGAGCAGAACAAAAAACCATGTATCAAGCGATTAATCAATATACCATTTTGTCCATGCAATAGTGAAAACAAAGTAATATTTATTGCCATGAACACCTAAAAATTCCAGCAATCCTCCGTGTTGTAAATAATGTAACTGACAAGCAGGATCAGTGTAGTGATGGAATTTACACAGTCAATCAGTCAGTCTACCTTGCAGTGTACAGCACCTGTCACCCACAGGCACAGCTCCACTGGCAGAGGGAGGGGGCGTATGGAGCCCAGAGGCAGCACGTCTGTGCTATGACTGTCTTACCTGGTCCACGGGAGACGGATGGCCAAATGGTGGCAAGGGGGAACCAAAGCTGTGGAGGGCTTGGCGGTATCTCCGCTCCGCTGTGTAGTTTAACTCCACTCACGTGTGCACCGGGAACTTCCTGGTCGGGACGTCTCGCTGAATCAGGAAAGCAGAGCAGGAACGAGGCTTGGAGAGGGCGGAGGGGATTGGCGGTAGCTCTTCCATTAGCCGAGATCCCTGGCTGATGCGAGCACAGGAGGCAGCATCAGCCGGGAGGAGAGAAGAGGACCTCCGGCGGGGCAGCAGTTGGTGCAAACATGTTTTTCTTATTCATACCGGTAGCAGTAAAAGGGAAACAATAGCAAGCATTTAAAACGTTTTTTTCACAGAGATTGACTAGGTCTTATTTCCGGGGTAGGGCTTATATTGCAGCCTACCCCGATATTCCAGCTAGGGCTTATTTTCGGGGTAGGGTGTATTTTCGGGGAAACACGGTACAGGGAGCATTTTCAAAGTTGGACCGACTTGTGTCGGACCAGTTAAGACAGCTCTCATAGGGAAACATTGATTTTCACACGTCATGCGACATGAGCTCCCAATGTCGGAGCGTTTGTTGTACCAGTGTGAACCCAGCCTTAACCATGCCTGTTTTGGAGGTGTGTATGGTTCAGGTTTGATAAAAACATTGCTAGTGTTTTAGTTTTTACATATACTTTAAGGTTAATTTGTGTTTTTTTAACTTGTCTTATTTCACTTCAATACCAGGCACTTACACCCCCTGCTTGCCCAAGCCAATTTTCAGCTTTCTGCTCGGTCGCTGTTTAAATGACAATTGCGCGGTCATGCTACACTGTACCCAAACAGATTTTTTATCATTTTGTTCTCATAAATAGAGCTTTATTTTGGTGGTATTCGATCACCTCTGTGGTTTTTATTTTTTACAAAAAAAAATAATACAGAACATTTTGGAAAAAAAAAAATTTTCTTTTGTTTCGGTTATAAAATGTTTTCTCCTTTACTAATAAGGAGGCACAGATGAGGTGGTACAGACGATGGGCACTGATATGCGGCACTGATGGGCACTGGTAGGTTGAACTGATGGGTGGCACTGATATGCAGCACTGATGGCCATTTATAGGCGGCACTGATGTGCACTCATGTGTGGCACTGGTGGGAACTGATAGGCACTGAAAGGCTTCAATGATGGGTACTTATGGATGGCACTGCTGGGCATTGATACATGGCACTGATGGGCACTAATAAGCATCCCTGGTAGCACTGGTAGGCATTGTGGATGGGCACTGATTGGCAGCTGCCTGGGCATTGATTGGCATTTCCCTGGTGGTCTAGGAGGGCATACCTGGTGGTCCTGGTACCCAGTGTGGTGGTCATCCCTGGTGGTCCCGGCGCATCCTGGTGGTCCTGGGTGGGCATCTTAGAGGGGCTGCGCTGATAAACAATAAGCACAGACCCCCCATCAGGAGAGCAGCCGATCGGCTCTCCTCTACTCATGTCTGTCAGACACAAGTGAGGAGAAGCCAATCAATGGCTCTTCCTGTGTACATCGTGATCAGCCGTGATTGGACACGGCTGATCACGTGGTAAAGAGCCTCCATCGGTGATTGGTGTATTAGTGTGTCAGACTGACACACTGCACCACCGTTCCCCTCGATGCAAGCCCCCACAGGCAAACGGCAGCTGTTATCCTACTGGATGTCATATGATGTCCAGTCAGGATAACTGAACCACCGCCCGGCCGCCATTTTGCTATAGGCTGGGCAAGAAGTGGTTAATAAGGCTTAACATGAAATACAGTTTATATATATACCCTGCATACATTTCATTTACCAGTGAGATCAATCAGTTAAGACTACCAGATTTTTTATATAGTAAATAAAATATTGTATGAATGCGACTTAATAAAAATAAGTACCCCTAAAACATATGAGTGCAGAACTTCAGTCATTTTTCTATATTTCAATCTATTAAATCCTCTGCCCTTGTTGTTTTAATTTTGGATAGTAAAACATTTTTTTTTCTGCCAGTAAATACCTTATACAGTCCACTTCCTGTTTCTTGTGTGGAAAAAAGCCTAGGCCTATGAAATCATGCACCGATCTCTCTCTCTCACTCTCGTTAGAGTTTGCCAGGAAGGGGGGTCATAAAATGGTCAATGAGAGCTGCAGAGCTGGAGGTGTGCCTCTGTAAATTCAACAAGTGAACAGGCAGCAGCTTCAGCTGCCCACAGTTAAAATAATTGCAGCCAGACTCAGTGGAGGGAGCTTTCTCCAGCATATTTGGCAAGTACAGAATCACAGTATATATAAAATAATATGCAAAGCGGTTGGAGGGAAGCTTCAGAATGGCAAATATGTTTTTATTACAAATTATGTGAGCAGACTGCAGCTACTCTTTAATACCTGTTAGCATTAGAAAGATTGGAAACTGGATATCTTTTCTATGTCAAGGGTAAATGGCGTAGACATCCTCTGTTATTTTAAATTACTTTCTCGTAAATAAAGAATGTATGGATGGCCATACTTTCCCAGTAAAAGGGGGATGTTGAGTTCATCTACAGTACACAGTATATGAAGGCAAGTGGAAATGCCAGCAAGCTCAACAAACCTAAAGGAACATTTAATATCCTTCCAAGATTTCCGTATTACAGAGCTTGTCCAAATCATGTACTGTATCAAACCTCTGCACTGCTAAAACATATAGGGATTGGAGAATCCCCATTTGTTTTCAAACAAATGATTAGTATCATGGATGGATTATACAAAGCTGTGTTCATTTGTAATTCATGGCTGAGGAAACCCCATAGGTGCAATTTAATTATGATAAGTCCTCTTCATCTAACATTAGATGTCTGTCTTCCATATTACTAAAGCTAGGAAAGATGTGGTATTAACTTTAAATAATACACTGCTCAACAAAATTCAAGGAACACTTTTGAACCAGAACATCTGGTATATTGATCTGGTCAGTTAAGCAGCAGAAGGGGAGGGGTGTATACAGAGGGGGTTGTTAATTTCAATTAACCGCAAAGCAGCTGAAACTCATTAACAACAGGTGCACTAGATGGGCAACAATGAGACTACCTCCAAAACAGGAAAGTTTTTTCAGGTGGAGGTATCTGACATTTTTTCCCTACTCATCTTTTCTGACCGTTTTTTTAGAGGTAAATATGTCTTTATTATTATTTTCAGAATATAAAAAAAAAAATACAGTATATATAAACATCAGGGGCCAGATTCTCAGCGGCGCTACGACGGAGTATCTCAGATACCCCGTCGTATCGCCGTTTTTTTTGGCTCGTATCTATGCGAGTGATGCTTAGCATCACTTTGGCATAGATACGCTTGAACATCCGACAAGTGTAATACCATTACACTTGCGGATCGTAGTTGTAATGACAACTCCGGCCACTAGGTGGCCTTTACGTTATTTTTTCATTTGCCTATGCAAATGAGGCTACTACGCCGATTCCCGATCGCTTTTACGCCGCCCCGTCGTCGCGTACGTCGTTTACGAACTCGTAAGGTTACCCCTGCTTCTATGAGGAGTAACCTTATGAAGTCCGGTCGGATGCCGTCGGGTGCCGTCGGATGCCATGTTAAGTATGGCGTCGGGTCAGCGTCGGCTTTTTCCGTCGCTTACGTCGTTTTACTAACTCGTTCGCAAATAGGGCATTGCGTAGTGACGATCACGTCGTTTTGACGTCGGTTTCAACGGCGCTTTCCGACGTGAGCTGGAGCATGCGCACTGGGCTTTTTCCCCGGCCGGCGCATGCGCAGTTCGTTCGACGCGGGGGCGCGCTTAATTTAAATACAAGCCGCCCCATTTGAATTATGCGGGCTTACGCTGGGCCATTTTCGCTACGCCAACGCAAACTACGGAGCAAATGCTTAGGGAATACGGCACTTGCTCTAGTACGATGCGGCGGCGTAGTGTAAATGGCTTACGCTACGCCGGCGAATTTCTTAGAGAATCTGGCCCCAGGTGTCTACAGTATAGGAAGGAACATGTTAATATATATTTTGTCTGAAAATCAGTTTAATGAAAATTCGATATTAGTCTAACTAGTTCATCTCCTTTGTCGGATGGTTAACAATGTGTGACATGGAGAAACAAGGAGAACTGAGAAAACATAAAGTAGTAGAACTATCGTTGGTCATTATAAAAGAAAGAAGGAGAGAGAGTAAAGAAGAAGAGAGGGGAAGGAGGAAAAATATGGGAGGGGAAGGAGGGAAGGAAGAACTGAGAATCGAGCGGGTCATGACGTCCCAGTTGTGTAACGAGCATGCGGATCGAGCATTAGGGCTGAACCTGAGGTGTCAGCAACGTTTTTAAGGCATCAGAGGAAGAGTAATCAATCCATAAGAGCCACAATGTTTTGAATTTATCGTAGGTGTCAGAATCTAGGGCTAACATCTCCTCCATTCGCATGATATCATTAACTAAAGAGACCCACTTGGACAATGGAGGGGTAGAGGTAGATTTCCAGAATAGGGGGATAAGTTGACGTGTGGCCGATAGAAAAAAACGCAGCATAGAATTCTTTTGTGATGCTATGGAACCAGGTAACATGAACAGTAAGGCTATTGCAGGTGAGGGTGTCAGGGGTCGATCATAGAGCTTACTATATATGGCAAAGACCTGAGCCCAGAGGGGTTGAACGGCCGGACATGCCCACCAAATACGGAGGTAGCTACCATTTGACGAGCTGCATCTCCAACATACAGGGGGCATAGATGGAAATATTTCATGTAAAGAGAGAGGGTCCCTGTACCAACGAGAGAGGAGCTTAAAGTTTTTCTCTTGAGAGTAACAGGAGACAGAGGATTTGTGCGTGAAGTAGTACGATTTCTGCCAATCCGTTGCATGGAGTTCCGTTCCCAGATCCGTGGACCACTTCCTCGTGTAGGGGAGGTTGATCATGTATCAGTGTGTGTAGCATTGTGTATATAGAGGAGAGCAAGTGTCTTGACTTGGTGTTTCTTAGAGAGAGCATAGCCGCTCGAAACCCGTTAGGGGTCTGTGAGTCTGGGACGAGGAGAATAGGTCAGAACAAAAGGAGGATAAGCGTAGGGTCGTGAGACAATTATGATGGTCCTTAGGCAGTATAGGAGAGCCGGAAGCGGGATGTATAAATGAGCTTGCTATGGGCCAGACAGGGCGGGAATATGGGCCCACTGTGTATGAACCCAGTCCCTGAGGCAGCCCGGGGTGATCGAAGAGGGATGTCAGAGGTGACGGATCAGTGGACAATAAGGAAAGCAGTCCCTTCTTGTACCATAGCTGTAGGGCAGCTTTCGTCAATGGAGAAGCATGAGAGAGTAACTGTAGGTGATGTTCATAACCCCAGAGCAAAGCTCGTAGATCAAAATGGATAAGTCCTGTTCTACCATGGTGGACGCGTTAAGGAAGGGACGAGGGAACCATTCCAATACTCTGGATATTAATGCAGCCCTATGGTATAATTCAAAGTCGGGTAAACCCACCCCGCCTCGAGTCTTGGGGTATGTAAGTAGAGTGTGACGGATGCGAGACTTGCCGTGGGGCCATATAAAACGTATGGACATAGAGCGCAGGGAGGAGAAAAAACTTTTGGGGACAGAAATGGGTATGGTTTGGAACAGATAAAGTAATTTAGGAAGTGTGTCCATTTTTAATGTGTTAATACGACCAAACCAAGGTAATAGGGAAGAATTCCAGGCATCTAATTTCTTTCGAAGCCTGGCCAAAAGAGGAAGATAATTGAGGGCATAAAGTTGTGATAGCCATATCGCTCTTAAACGTGGACCTGAAATGGTACGCAAAGATGCTTGCTAATCGGCTTCTCCCCCTCTTACCCCGACAGATTGACCTTGACCAAGTGGGCTTTGTCCCTGGCAGGGAGGCGAGAGATAACACCCTTAGAGCGATCTCCATCCATCACTGGCTGACATCGACTAGACAAACTGGATTCCTTCTTTCTCTTGACGCGGAGAAGGCATTCGACAGGGTGGCATGGGACTATATGACCGAGACGTTGAAGTTTATGGGCCTCCCTCAGCGCATGCTTCATTACATCCTTGCACTCTATACTAATCCCACGGCCAAGGTCCGTGTGAACGGCCACCTGTCGAATGCCTTCTCCATTACTAACGGTACCCGCCAGGGCTGTCCTCTTTCACCACTTATCTTTGTCCTCACACTAGAACCCCTCTTGCGACGCCTTCGGTCCAACCCGGACATCAAGGGAATTAATATTGACGGCCACGAACACAAGGTAGCGGCCTTTGCGGATGACATCCTCCTTTTCCTGACTACACCTATACCGACTCTACCCAACCTATTAGCAGACCTCACGACTTTTAACTACTTAACAAATCTAAAAATAAACTTCTCAAAGTCCAACGCGCTCAATATCAGTCTCCCCCCCGACGTTTGTGCGCAATGTGAAGCTAACTTTCCACTTAAATGGAATAAGTACTCGATTACATACCTGGGTATCCAACTTCCATCTTCCCTCTCGGATTTATACTCTGCCAACTATCTCCCCTTGCTACAAAACGTCCAAAAAGATCTTAAATCCTGGTCTGCTGGCATATTCTCATGGTTTGGCAGAGCAGCTGTTATTAAGATGAACATCCTACCCCGTCTTCTCTATTTGTTTCAAGCGGTCCCGATCAAATTTCCTCCGGCCTTTTTCTCAACTTACCGGCGAGCATGTACAGATTTTATTTGGAATGGGCTCAGACCCCGAATAAGCTTCGACAAACTCACGATCCCCAAGTTGAAAGGCGGCCTGGGTCTCCCTGACTTATTTAAATACCATCAGGCATGCCACCTGTCGAGAATTATCGACTGGAATGTCCATCTCAACTCCAAAAAATGGGTGCAGCTAGAACACACATTCTCGCCTGCTCCTTTGGCCAACACTCCGTGGCTCTCGACGAACAACACTCCCCCTTCCTGTCAGAATCACCCCCTCATTGCCCCGACACTGGCTACCTTCAGAGTGGCTTGCTCCAAATACCAGATTTCCTCTGTGCAGGGCCCTATGACCCCGCTTAGATGCAACCCAGATTTCACCCCAGGACTCTCCCACACCTTTCTAACAGAGATTTGGCCCCACGCCCAAATGCGTGCGCAACACTTCTATGAACACGATCATCTACTCTCCTACGAAACCCTTGTGTCCAGAATGAGGAATCAATCATTCCCATTCTGGACTTATGTTCAACTCAGACACTTTTTTGACAACCCACGCCCAAAACCAGACTGGTCTCGCAAACTGACTCCCTTTGAAACGTTGTGCGCGAGCACAGAACCTTTGACCCACCTTGTCTCCCTTACTCACACCCTACTGTTCCCTGTCTGCAAACCCAAAGATAACTGGGCCAGCCAAAAATGGGAAGCGGAACTCTCCATTGATCTAACAGACCAGAATTGGGAGGCTATGTTCTCCTGCATTCACAAAGGGACGGTCAACGTACACGCTCAAGAAAATGCCTTTAAGGTGTTCTCGAGATGGTACAAAACTCCCACGCGCTTACATGCCATCTACCCCTCTGTTTCCCCAATGTGTTGGAGATGTGGTGCCGAACCGGGTTCCTTACTGCACATATGGTGGTCATGCTCTAAAATACAGCCGTTTTGGACCGAAGTCCATCGCATCGTCAAATCAGTAACGACCTATGACCTGGATCTTTCACCGGCACAATTTCTGCTCCACCACTCCAATATACCCCCAAAGACCTATTTCCGTTCCCTGGCAATGCATTTAGTCAATGCTGCAAGACTTTGTATTCCCGTGAGATGGCGGTCTCCAGACCCTCCAACTATAGCAGACTGGTTCAGACGTATAAACCTGACTTCAGAAATGGAAAATCTAATACACCAGGCTCATGACACACCCTCTAAATACACTGATTCCTGGGCTAGCTGGATTCACTTCACCTCAACTGATGTCTACAAACAGTTAATCTCTTGAGAGCTGTCAGAGAGCTGTGGGGAAACCCTTACTTTCCCCAACCACATCCCCAACCACAGAATACCGATCCCCTTCTGGACCCTCCCCCCCCCCTACATAGGGCGACCTTTCTACACTCCCTCATGGGTTTCCCTCCGTGGTCCCTGCACTACAATCGTGCCTCGGACCCTCGGGGTCCTATGCTCCGGGACTTATGTATAGCTCACCCCAGTACACGCCTTTGCCCCCTCCATCCTCCTGATAGGCACTAGCGCCGCATCTTCTGCCGCTAGACAACACCAATATTTGATCTTGCATACCCAGGTCATAGGAGATGGGCCTCACGCCCTTCTGGTCGTTCACCTTGGTCTTATTACATATGCTCTTTCCGTGACCCACCGTCACCTACGTAAATGGCCGGTCTGCAACGTTATTTACGAATGTTATATTGTACAGGCTTCATGTGTTTGTGTTATATACTCGACTCCCTTGTTGTAGCGGCTGTGTCCGCATTTACACCTCTCCTTTCTCTGTTTTAAATGCACGGTTTGCTATGTATGTATTATTATCTTTTGACACAATAAAAAATTTATTGTAAAAAAAAAAAAAAAAGTTGTGATAGATTTGAGGGTATCGTTACACCCAAATAGGGGATGCCTTTAGTGCTCCATTGGAAGGAAAAATGTGCCTGTAATCTAGTGAGGGTCGTGTGAGTAAGGGATATGTTCAGGGCTTCAGTCTTGGACATATTTAATTTAAAATTACTGAAATTTCCAAACCTACGTGTGAAGGACTATTATACAATTGCCTATATACTTCAGTCTAATCCTCTCCCTGCTAATGTTAATGTCTGTGCGTTATGGGGTTCTGCCTCTAGCCTGGATAATTGGATTACTTTCCCCTTTGTAGAGGCATCTGTAAAACCTGTTTAACCAGATTGCCATGCTGCCAGTACGGGACAATGACCTTTCAATGCTAAGTGGCTTGTGAAATACCTTTCCATTGTGTTCTGCAGATGAATAGCCGTGTCACAGACGAGACGACCTAGCCAACCGATTAGATAATTGACTCATGTTAATTGTTGTTCTGATTGCTTCATTGTAGTAATTACCCCCTGGGGGCTTCTCTCTCTGGGAGATAATTACTAAATGTCTTTTAGATCTGTGATTGTGTATTCTAAAGGTTAATTGAATTCAAATTCAAGAATGTGATGTGTCAAGCCTTGCGGTGCCGAAATGCCTCTGTATGGAAACCCCCAGTGTGTGGAAAAGTGGGTGGAGATTTCATTGTTCTTTGATTGATGACAAGCTTGTAAACTGTATATAAATTTGGAGAGTTTTGCCATTAAAGTGTGTCCTGTTACATCCAGTATTAAGCCATGGCTCATGTGTGGATGATTCGGCGATTCCAGGGATATTCCTAAGTCGGGGAATATTGGGTGATTTCTTTTATGGGAGAAGAAGGGAGAGGATGGCGGAGATATGCTCTAATACCGTCACACTGGATGGCAGCAGCGGGATTTTCCCTTCTACTTTCCTTTACACCAGGATTCCAAGCAGACACTGGGAACAGTGAATGGAAGACTGGTACACCCGGCTTAAAAGAAATACACGGAAAGGACTACTGGAAGTTTGTGGAAGGATTGCTAGCAACAAAACCGAGCGTGTCATCATAGCAGAATAAATGGAGCTAGACCAGGAGAACTCGGTTGCAGCGACGCCAGCAGTACAAGAGATGGGGACACCAGTGATTCAGGAGGAGGAATCACCAGCCAACAAGCTAATAAGAGAGAAATTAGCATGGTTCGGTCCGAACCCAACGGCGGATGTGGTGCTGAAAGTGATGACCCTGTTAGCGGAGGAGGCTAAACAAATAAGAGACGCAGAGCTACAGTTAAAACTGGCAGCAGTCCAACAAGCAGCCGCACATTCTCCAAACAGTGAGTACAACACAGCAGACACAAGGAAGATTCCGTTTAGCGCTTTTGAAGCTTTTGATGAGAAAGAACGAGAGCGGCAACATGAGCTGAGAATTGCAGAAATACGACGATCGGTGACAACGCCTAAAGAAGCAGCACCAAATGAAAGACGAGGAGAGGTACAGATACCAGTAACCATGGAAGAGGAATTCAGAAGAAGGTTACAAGAGATGCGGATGCAGCACACAGGACCAGAATCAGAGGAGGTCCTGCTGGGATGGGCAGATGTGATTCGGTGCCAACTCTGGAAGGAAGCGCTAGCTCTGGAGCAGCAACACCAAGGAGAAGTCCTGCCCTACATCTATGCAAGGTACTGGCCGCAGTATGACGTACGACTGCCGTTGTTGGGGGAACAACCGAAGCAGGAGTGGATAGCAGAATTAAGCAGGCTGCTCAGGGCAGAGATGCAGCTGGATGAGAGCTACAGAGCCCTCCGGTGGTATGTAGCCCAAGAGTGCCCGTGGTCAGCGGATGACAGCCCCACAGAAGGCTATGACTATGATGGCCTGGGATTGTTGTATTGGAGGATGTCCAGTGATCCCGACTTTGGGGATGATCGGGAGTGGCGCTTAGAGGACATAATGGAGCACAGAGAGAAAAAATTGAATATCTCGGAAGCGCACTGGGCACAGGAAGATTTGGAATTTCTGGCCGCTCGGGAATGGGACCTGGAGATCGCCTACAAACAGCTGCTAGACTCTGCTCAGCACCAGGACCGGGCTCCCTTTGCCTGGGACTATCAGGAAATACCAGTGGACAATACTGAAATCCTGGCTGAAGAATCGTCCATGTGGCAGGGTAACCGTGTGCTTTCCCAACCTGCCCCTGCAGCTATGGACCCGGAGGTCTTATGGCCGATGCAGCAAGTGCCGACTGACCTTGATCCGGTTTCTGCATGGGACAATCTTGAATGGAGGAATGTGCCTGTCCAGCAGTATGCCAGTGAATCGTCAATGGAAAATCTGGAGATTGCCATTCCCAAAGCTGAAGTTCTGACCGCAGGGCCGAGCTCTGCTAACCTCTGCTCAGGATCTATAGCATTCTCTGGGTTCCATGGACAGGAGATGGTGAACCCCTATCCCCAGACACCAGTTCCAGAGACAGGGGATGTGATAGACTTCTCTGCTGAGGAAGAACAACCTGATGGGCCCCCAGCAGAAGAGCTGGTATCAGGGCCACACTTCACTGTGCTCTGCCCAGCCCCAAGAGCAGTATTTGTGGAGTTACAAGGAACTTCCCCAGCTGAAGCGTTGGTCACCGGACAGAGGGTTCAAGACCTCTGCCCCACCCCTGTGGCAGTTTTGGAGGCTCAGGGTGAGAAGATGGCGATCACTCCCCAGCCACAGATTACAGAATGTATAGACTGTTCAGAGGATGTTATGGATTATGCACCCCCAGCAGTGCTGGCAACAGGGCAGATTGCCAGCCATCTCTGCCCAGCACCGGGACCAACTGTGGAGTTCCAGGGAGCCGGGGCGGTTGGCCCCCCTCCCCAGCAACCAGCTGAGGTGGTAAAGCTCTTACTCCCAGCGGAACCACTGGCAGCAGGACAGGCTGCTACTGGCGGCTGCACCCCACTACAGCTTGAGTGGATACCAGTGGATGGGACTTCAGTCTCCACTGGTATACCCCATAAATGGTGGCCAGTTGGCCCAGACCCCCAACAGCATGATGGACTGAGCCCAGCCACCCTGTCATCTCTCCAGCGGCTGAAAGGACTCCAGGGAGAAGTGCCAGTCCAGGCCTCTCCCCAGCGGCAGACGTGTTCCCTGAGAGAGTCAGAGGATGGCGGGGTGAGTAATGCTCGGTTTGGAGCAAGTGATTTGGGGTACTGTATGGATACCGGCATCGGGGGACTGGAACTACTGACTGAATTCAGAGACAACCCATCTGGTGTCTCCTACTGGGTTAGTCCCCTGCCAAAAGGGGAGATGTGTGACAGGCCTAGCCGGGACAGGGGCTTTTGGAGAGGACTGAATGCGAGCCTCTTGCCGTCCGATTATGGGCCAGGGCCTCAAACCAGGAAGGCGGATGGGCCCTCAAAAAGCTCACACCTTACCTTTATGGCCGGGCTTTCACTCTCATCACCGATCACAACCCCATGGTGTGGCTTAACCGGGTTTCAGGGGACAACGGCCGTTTGCTACGCTGGAGCTTGGCCTTACAGCCCTATGACTTTACGATTCATTACCGCCCAGGCAAGCAAAACGGGAATGCCGATGGATTGTCACGCCAAACGGAGTTAACCTCGGACTAGAAGCTCTGAACCCGTCAACTCTACTGGACCAGGAAAGGTCCAACCGAGTTGCCGGAGCAGGGAGAAAAGGGGGGGCCATTGTGAAGGACTATTATACAATTGCCTATATACTTCAGTCTAATCCTCTCCCTGCTAATGTTAATGTCTGTGCGTTATGGGGTTCTGCCTCTAGCCTGGATAATTGGATTACTTTCCCCTTTGTAGAGGCATCTGTAAAACCTGTTTAACCAGATTGCCATGCTGCCAGTACGGGACAATGACCTTTCAATGCTAAGTGGCTTGTGAAATACCTTTCCATTGTGTTCTGCAGATGAATAGCCGTGTCACAGACGAGACGACCTAGCCAACCGATTAGATAATTGACTCATGTTAATTGTTGTTCTGATTGCTTCATTGTAGTAATTACCCCCTGGGGGCTTCTCTCTCTGGGAGATAATTACTAAATGTCTTTTAGATCTGTGATTGTGTATTCTAAAGGTTAATTGAATTCAAATTCAAGAATGTGATGTGTCAAGCCTTGCGGTGCCGAAATGCCTCTGTATGGAAACCCCCAGTGTGTGGAAAAGGGGGTGGAGATTTCATTGTTCTTTGATTGATGACAAGCTTGTAAACTGTATATAAATTTGGAGAGTTTTGCCATTAAAGTGTGTCCTGTTACATCCAGTATTAAGCCATGGCTCATGTGTGGATGATTCGGCGATTCCAGGGATATTCCTAAGTCGGGGAATATTGGGTGATTTCTTTTATGGGAGAAGAAGGGAGAGGATGGCGGAGATATGCTCTAATACCGTCACACTACGAAATTCATGTAATAATGAGGGGAGAGATATATGAGGTTGTTGAATGTAGACCAGTAGGTCGTCTGCATATAGGGAAAGTTTGTATTCAGCAGAGGGCATTTGAATCCCTGATATGGACACATTCTGTCTGATGGCCTGAGCCAAGTGCTCAATCACTAGGACAAAGAGTAGAGGTGACAGGGGGCAGCCTTGACGTGTACCGTTTGTTATCCCGAAGGGCGTGGAAGAGGAGCTATTGACCAGGACAGAAGCAGAGGGGCGAGAGTATAGGCCCATAGTCTTGGATATGAAATCAGGGCCCAAGCCTAGCTGCTGTAAAGAAAGACGTAAAAACTGCCAATTGACCCAGTCAAAGGCCTTCACCGCATCGAAGGACAGCAAACAGACCTTTAAGTTACGGCGATGAATGTAAGAAATCAGGTGAATGGCTTTAGTCGTATTGTCCCTGGCTTCACGACCAGGGACAAAGCCCACTTGGTCTTTATGGACAATTGAGGGCAATAGGGGGGAGAGTCGGTTGGCCAAGACCTTGGCATAGAGCTTAACGTCTATGTTAAGAAGCGATATCGGTCTATAGCTACTGCATTGTGATGCATCCTTGCCAGGTTTGGGTATGAGTGAAATGTTAGCAGCTAGGAGATTGCTGGAGGGCAGATGATCATCGTTGATAAGAGTTAAATGCAGTGGACATTGAGGGAGTCAGGGATTGGGCCAGTGATTTGTAGAACCTAGGAGAAAACCCATCTGGGCCTGGGCATTTGCCAGATTTTAAGTCTTTAATAGCGGTAAGGAATTCTTCGTCCGTTAGGGGGTTATCCAAAGCCGCAGCCTGTTCGGCAGTTATCTGAGGTAGGGCTATTTCTGAGATATATGTCTTTAAGTCGGATAGACTAGAGTTCCCAAGTTGGATCAGTGGGGTCCGTGAGGGTAGGTTATAGAGGTCGGAATAATAACGCCGGAAGGCGTCTAGAATACCTTTCGTGTTGCAAATTTTTTGTTGGTTATTAGTACAGATATGTTGTATGGGACGACGTATGGGGCGGGGGTGAAGGGTTTTCGCCAAGTGTTGGCCACATATTTTGGCAAGCAGATAATGTCTGTTACGCCCTCGGTCTTTGGCTATCAGAGAATTGGCGTCAAGGAGGCGGAGAAGCTCCCTACGAGCGTTGGAAAGGTCAACATATGTAGCCGGATTCATGTCGTGTTTGTGTGCCGTTTCAAGATAGTATAACAGATAGTAGTCTGGAAATATCTGTATTCCTGGCCCTCTTAAGTCGAGAACCATGCAGTATGAGGGATCCCCGAATTACGCATTTAGGGCCTCCCATTTAGTGAGAGGGTCAGTGTTATCTGAACGGTGGTCTTGAATAAAATTGTGTATTGCTAGCTTAATGTCTGTGATGCATACAGAGTCAGTCAAGAGGTTGTCGTTCATACGCCATGAAAACCTTCTATTCAGGGTCGGGGGGTGGGCCAGGCTGAGGTGGACGGGGGCATGGTCAGACCAAAGTATGTTGCCTAGTGAGGTCTTAAGTGGAGTGTCAAGTAACGATTGGGAAATCAAGAAGTAGTCAATGCGACTGTAGGAGTTATGGGCCACAGAATAGCAGCTGTAATCTCTCTCAGAAGGATGTTGCACTCTCCAGACATCCACCAATTGTGCTAGTGATTTTATGTGAGTAAGTGCAGTGTGGGATAAGGAGGATTTACCTGAGGAAGCGTCCACGGATGGAGAGAGGGCCACATTGAGGTCGCAACCAAGGATGAAACAATGACCGCCAAAAGAAAGTAACTTTTCCAATACCCCCGACAGGAAAGTCCCCTGGTCTAGGTTTGGTCCATATATATTAGTCACTGTAAAAACAGAAGAATTAGATTTCAATTTAAGGAACAGGTATCGGCCTAAAGGGTCAATAAGAGAATCTAAAACCTGAGGGTGAAAGGACTTGTAAAAAAGCTACGGATACCCCCCTGGATCTAGATTGTGGGTTTGTACTATGATACCATGATGATAAATAGGGTTATTAAGGGTCGGGACAGCTGAGCTTCGGAAATGAGTCTCCTGAAGTAACAGAATCTGTGTTTTTGCCTTGTGAAAATGATAAAGGACCGTTTTTTAGGATAGCACAGCAATACGTGTCATTGCCAGAAGGTTTGCCGTGTCTCCCAGCACAGTCTCAAGAGCTTAGAGAAGATTCCAGGAGACAGGCAGTTACTCTAGGAGAGTTGGGCAGAGCCGTAGAAGGTCCCTAACCCATCAGTAGGACCAGTATCTGCTCCTTTGTGCAAGGAGGAACAGGATGAGCACTGCCAGAGCCCTACAAAATGACCTCCAGCAGGTCACTGGTGTGAATGTCTCTGACCAAACAATCTTCATGGGGGTGGCCTGATGTCCTCTAGTGTGCTCTGTGCTCATTGCCAGACACTGTGGAGCTTGATTGGCATTTTTCATTGAACACCAGAAATGCCAGGTCCGCCACTGGTGCCCCTTGCTTTTCACAGATGAGAGCAGGTTCACCCTGAGCATATGTGACAGACGTGAAAGGGTCGCAGAGAACTTTATGCTGCCTACTACCGGTTTGGTAGTGGGTCAGTGATGGTCTGGGGAGGCATATTCATGGAGGGACGCACAGAACTCTATAGGCTACACAATGGCACCCTGACTGCCATTAGGTATTGGGATGAAATCCTTGGACCCATTGTCAGACCCTACGCTGGTGCAGTGGGTCCTGGGTTTCTCCTGGTGCATGACAATGCCTGGCCTCATGTGAAAGCATGCAGCCAGTTCCTGGAAGATGATGGAATTGATACCATTAAATGGCCCCCACGCTCACCTGACTAAAATCCAAAAGAACACCTTTGGGACATTATGTTTTGTTCCATCCTGTGCTGCCAGGTTGCACCTCAGTCTGTTCAGGAGCTCAGTGATGCTCTGGTCCAGATCTGGGAGGAAATACCCCAGGACACCATCTGTCGTCTCATTAGGAGCATGCCCTGATGTTTTCAAGCATGAATACAAACACTTGGGGGCCATATAAACTACTAAGGACTATTTTGAGTTGCTGCAATGAAATTTCAGCAAAATGAACTAGCTTGCTGCATGATTTTTTTCACTTTGATTTGCGGGTTCTCTTTAAATTCAGCCCTCTGTAGGTGGATAATTTTAATTTCCATTTCATTCCTAACACATTACCCCAGTCCATATCAGTATAGATATCCATCATGAGATTTTTGCCTGTTGAGATCTGCACAGTGGTGTAGTGAGTAGCACTCACGCCTAGCAGTAATAAGGGTTGCTGGTTCGAATCCCGACCATGACACTACCTGCCTGGAGTTTTCATGTTCTTTACAGTATGTGCCTGCGTGGGATTCCTCAGGGTACTCCGGTTTCCTCCTACACTCCAAAGACATGCTGGTAGGTTATTTGGCTTCTGCCTAAATTGGCACTAGTATATGAATGTGAGTTAGGGACCTTAGATTGTAAGCTCCTCGAGGGTAGGGACTGATGTGAATGTACATTGTATATGTAAAGCGCTGCATAAATTGACGGCGCTATATAAGTACCATAATAATAATAATATGGAAAAGAGAGGGGGAAGGAGGTGGGATTTTGTGAACGGTGCTCAATACCAAGAGTTAATTGAATGAGAAAGAAAATATTGTACGACTCAAGGAGTACAAAAGTAGAAAAATTATTTATTAAATAAACATTATTTTAATAATATATCCACAAGACAAAAAGGTCCTACGAATACATAGGATAAAATAGTCGGTCAGAGGTAGGTATAATCTGGTTTAAGCCAAGGTAGATTGTTGTATCCCAACAATTGTGATAAGCTTCCTCAGGGGTAGATGGTAACAATCGGGGCTTTCTGATTTTTAAACTACAGAGATGTAGAGAGATACAGGTGTTTTATACAAGCAGGTAATGATTGTACAAAATATACATATGGAAAATACCAAACAATATTTCTGGGTTGCAGAGGCCCATAAATTTGTGCTCACCCTTTTACCATAAGAGACCGAGGACCGTGCCATAAACCACCACCGGGGTGGCGTGGGCCCTCTCCCGCAGCGACAGACGTACCGCTTTACAGATTCAATCCTTATGGCAGGAGAAAATATGATGCCAGACTAACAAGGAAAGGCCAAAAATAGAGAAAGTGAGATGAAAAGGAAAAGCAATTGGGCAAGGATATGCTGTATTTAAGCCAAAGAAATAGCTTACTTACATGGGAGCAAAAAAAGAAACTATATAGATGAGACTGGGCATAAGATGGTAGTGGGCTAGATCAAACACCTTCGGTCTGGGAATGTATAACAGAAAAATATAAAGAATAAGGTATCTTTGGAGCAGTGTTAGTATATGCATAAAATAAATGTATGAAAGAGGACCTAAGTCTCAATTCAATAGGCTCGCAGAAGGAAATAGAGTAGACATATACTAAACCAAATTTGAGAAAAGATGAGAAAATACTATGATGAAAAAGTGCCCAATATTGGACAATGAAAGACACGGGGGTCATACAAAAACAGGTTAGTTCTTACCGTAAGACAGTGTTGAAGACAGCAACCAGTGTCATCTGCACTGGGCTGTCAGACAAGCAGCCATTTATAGTGGTATACGTCCGACGTTCTCGGGCGTGTGACGTGTCGGGGGCTGGCTAATTAGCCCTATTGAAGCCAGGGGGAGAAGAAACAAAGGAAAGTAATGATGAACAAGAGGACTACGTATCCCAGAAAGCAGCGGGATAGTCACATGTAGGCGTACATAGCGCCTACAGAGAGACTCGAACGGTGTGTTAAGAAACTCTGCCCCATGCAAATGACACCAAGCGTGCAAGAGCTGGAATGGGCACGGGGGATGGATAAAAGTAAGCCGGTGGAAGGGCAGCCAGACATAAAGTAAAGTAATGCCTGGCAAAGCGGCACAGGATAAAAAATGAGTGGCCAGTCTGTGCGGGCAAGGTGCCAAAACGGGGCGGCGATACAGGGACGGATCAGGTCTGCACTGGGGGGAAGGGGAAGCATGGGAGAGATCGGATTAGTAGACCGTAATACATCCAATGTTCCCTAGTGCCTCTGCAAACCAGAAGAGAATAAAAAACAAATAACAAAAAATAACAGTTAGTAGATGAAATTAACACAATACATAAACATTACATAACTATATAATAATCGTATTATCATCAAAAGAAAAACAAATTTATTAGCGCCAACAGTATATATAGTAATCATATAGATAACATACCTCGAGGTTACATAGACCCAGGGGTATAGTACGTTGCCAAAATGCGTGGCAGGGAGGGAAACATGAATAGAGTGGAAGGGAAGACTTTGGGTTGCCATGTTAAAATGGCTGTGTACTAAACGATCCCTAAGTGATTGGACGCGTCTGAAAGTCACCTCTGGAAATTCCTTGATGAATTTCTTTAATTTTGGATCTGCAGATAGTAGGGGCCAAAAGAAAGTTTTTTAGAATATTACGCATCTCTTTGTGTTGACTAGAATATTTGGTAATTATTCTTACTGTATCCGTTTTATTTTTTGGTTTAAATGAAAAAATGAGTGAGCTCCTCTTTTGAACCTTAACACGGTTATAGGCACGTTTTAATGACCTATGGCTGTAACCTCTTAGGCGGCGTACACACGACCGAGGTTCTCGCTGGAAACCAGCGAGAACCTCGCTGGAAGCTGCATTCCAGCGAGGACCTCGGCCGTGTGTACGCACTCGGCGAGCCTCCCGTCGGGAATCCCGTCGAGCAGAAATAGAGAGCATGCTCTCTATTTGCTCGACGGCCCGCCTGGATGAATGGCTGGTTGCCATTCCCGACGGGCGGGTCGCCGATTTCGACGGCCGGCAGAGAACCTCGACGGGCAGAACGATGTGTTCTGCCCGTCGAGGTTCTCTGCCGTGTGTACACGGCCTCACTCTCAATCTACGGTAGAGATCCTTTGATGTCCTCTTGAAATCACTGTCAAGACTACAGTTGCACCTTAACCTTAGGTATTGGCTATAGGGGATACTGTCTATCAGGGAGGCTGGATGTGAGCTATTGGCATGAAGGATTGTGTTTCATGCTGTAGGTTTCCTATACAAACATGAATGTATTAGGCCGTGCTCATCTATGGAGATTTTAAGATCCAGAAAATCGATGTCTGTTTGGCTATAGCTGAATGTGAATTTTAGATTGAAATCATTGGTTCTAATTAGTTCCATGAACTCATACAATTGCGATTCACTACCAGACCAAAAAATTAGGACATCATCGATGTAGCGATGCCAACTGACTATGTAGTCCATGAGGGGTGCTAGGTCATCACGGGATAGAATGTTTCTCTTCCACCCCCCCAGGTACAGGTTGGCATACAATGGGGCACATTTGGTCCCCATCGCAACCCCCTGCACCTGGAGGTAGTGGGAGGACCCGAAAACAAAAACATTGTGTCGAAGAATATAATTCAAAAGTTGGAGAACAAATCCATTGTATTTAGAGGCTTCTGGACCTCTTTCTAAAAGGAGGCCAGAAATGACCTCCAGGCCCCTATCGTGGGGGATGGCATTATATAGACTTTCGACATCTAATGCCACTAACCATGTCTCAGGAGGGAGTTGGATACCTTCAAGGGTTTTCAGCAGGTCTATGGTATCTTTGATATATGAACTCAACGACGTTACATGTGGGGACAGGTAACAATCTACCAGAGAGCTTGCATTTTCTGTTAAACTAGCGCAGCCTGATATGATAGGCCGGCCGGGAGGATTCGTTAAAGATTTGTGGGTCTTTGGTAGGGCGTAGAATGTTGGAGTTCTTGGGTCTTTTACATCCAAGAATTTCCAAGTATCTTGATCAATAATGCCTTGATGGAAGGCTTTATAGACAATTTGACGATATTGCGTGTGAAAATTGACAAGGACAGTTTTAGAGATGGGTCTGTACCATTCTGCATTAGGTAGAATTCTTCTGCACATAGCTTCATAGTTGCTTGTATCCATGATTACGAAATTACCTCCTTTATCTGCAGGTTTTACAATAATTTCTAGATTTTTTTGTAATGACTTAATGGCCTCCTTTTGTGGTAGCGTGAGATTAGATTTGGAACAAGGTCTAAAGTTAAATTTTTCAATGTTTTGCGTAACCTGTTGTACAAAGGCCCACAGGTTTGGATTTGTATTGAGAAGGGGGAAATGTCTGGACTTGGGTCTGAACGTTTGAGGTGGGGGAAAGGACATGCCTGCAACCGATACGGTGGGGGAAAAACCCAACCATTGATCGTCATCGAAGGGATGGCCCTCCTCCCATAAGTCTGCTAGATCAGTCAGTGCACGCTGTTCCAGCATACTGTTTTCGATGTCAATGGGATTCGCAGGGGTTTTAAACTGTAAGGATGGTCTGTCAAAGATGACTTTATACATTAGGCGACGTGCAAAGAGATGCACATCCTTGACCAGATCGAATTTGTCAATTTCTGAATCTGGGCAAAAAGTTAGGCCAAGCTTAAGGACCTGTTCCTCCTCATTCGTTAAAGTGTGTGACGATAAGTTTATGATTGACAATTCAGTTTCATTTGTTTCAATTACGTTTATCGATGAGGGTATATCCATACCTAGGTATGGATTTAGTCCTTTACTAAAAAAAATAAAAAATAATAATAATATGTTTTCAAATTATTCCTTTAATTTTTTTGAGCAGTGTATATACATATATAGGAAGCAGAAAAAAGTCATTGTAAACAGATTTCTTATTAGAGTGACTGAGTGGGAAACTTATACATGCAAACTGAATCGCCTCTGGACGCTTAGTATCCTTCCCCTACTGTACTTTTGCCCTCAGAAAAGATAGGTTTTGAGTTTTTTTCTGAAGGCCAGGTGATTCACCTCCAACAGGATGCTGGTTGGTAGAGCGTTCCATAGTCTAGGTCCTTGGATTCCAAATCTTCGTTCTCCTTTGGACTTGTATCTGGCTTTGGGTATCTGGAGTAGATTTTGGTTGGTGGATCGCAGAACGCGATTGGGGTTGTGACATTTAAATTTTTTGCATAGATATTGGGGGGCATTTCCTTGAACACACTTATGCGTCAGACAGAGTGCCTTAAAAGTGATTCTGTCTTTTACTGGAACCAATGAAGGGATCTCAGTGAAGGCAAGATTGATTCCCATGGTTTTTTTCCCAGTCCCGAGTCGAGCGGCCGTATTTTGAATGACTTGCAGACAAGTGATTTGGTATTTTGGGAGTCCAAGGTAGAGTGCATTTGCATAATCGAATCTGCAGTTGATAATTATACCCACCACAACTGCTATGTCTTCTTTCGGGATAAAGGGAATAAGTCTAAGTAGCAAGCGCAGCAGATGGTGGGATCCGCTGACTACTGACCCTATTTATGCATCCATTGTCATGTGGTTGTCAAAAATGACTCTGAGACTTTTGAATTTGGTGCTAGGGGTGATGGTTTGTCCCAGAATGGGAGTAACTTCTGGTTACTGATGATTTATAAAAGAGGGCAGAGATAGATATTGAATAGTACAGGCGACAAGGCGGATCCCTGAGGGACTCTGCATGACACGGTGCGTTTTTCAGAAGTGAAAGGACCCAGTTTCACTATTTGAGATCGGTTTTTCAAGAAGGAGGAGAACCAGGGTAAATCCGAGACAGTGACTCTAGCTACTTCAGCTAGGCATGTCAGCAATAATTTGTGGTCTACAGTATCAAATGCTGTGCTTAGGTCCAACAGTATCAGAAGACAAGGTTCTTCTTCGTCTGCTGCTTAGAGAGCGTCATCCCATATTTTGAGAAGTGCTGTTTCAGTTCCGTGACCAGGGCGAAAACCTGATTGGAATGGATCTAGTAATTTGTGGGTGTCTAAATGCTGTTGTAGCTGTTGTACAACGTCTTTCTCCATAACCTTGGAGAAGACATTTAGGCCTGTTATGGGTCGACGATTGTTTGGGTCTTTGGGGTCAAGGGTGAGTTTTTTTAGAATTGGTTTAATTATGCCTTGTTTCAGCAAGGTTGGCACCCTGCCTTCCTTGAATAACTGGTTTATGAGGTACGTGATCGCCTGTGCCACAATATCGGCGCATTCTTTCAGTGGTGGGGATAATATTAGTCGCTGTGCTGTCTCGCAGAGTACTAATGATTTTTTTAGTGGTGTCGATGGAGATGGGGTTAAGAGTGAATTTAGTTGATTGCGGCATATTTCCATGGATATTAGCTTCTTGGTTTAAAGGGGAGTCATTGGGGGATCTATTTTGCTGAATAATTTCACAATTTTTTTCAATTTTGTTAATAAAGTAATCCGGTAATTTGTTGCAAAATTCTTGTGATTCACAATTCGGAGCCTCTAGGCAGGCTGGGTTCATGGACTGAGCGACTAAATTAAAGAGTTCACGGGGGCGGTTCAGGGCATATTAGAAAAATGATCTTTTTTGGCCTTAACCACTTCAATACCGGGCCTATTCTGGCACTTCTCTCCTTCATGTACAAATCATCATTCTTTTGCTAGAAAATTAAGCAGAACCCCCAAACATTATATATGTTTTTTAGCAGACACCCTAGGGAAAAAAACGTTCATTGCAACGTTTTAGCTTGCACGGTATTTGCGCAATAATTTAAAAAAAAAAATTCATGAATTAAAAAATAGCAAAACAGTAAAGTTAGCCCAATTTTTTTTGTAAAATATTAAAGATTATGTTACACCGAGTAAATAGATACCTAACATGTCATGCTTTAAAATTGCGCACACTCATGGAATGGCGCCAAACGTCGGTACTTAAAAATCTCCATAGGCGATGCTTTGAACATTTTTACAGGTTACCAGTTTAGATTTACAGAGGAGGTCTAGTGCGAGAATTGCTGGCACTCTAACGCACGTGGCGATACCTCACATGTGTGGTTTGACCGGCGTTTACATATGTGGGCGGTATTATGTGTGCATTTGCTTCTGCGTGCGAGCTACAGGGGACAGGGGCATTTAATTTTTTTGTATTATTATTTTTATTTTACTTTTTTTTTTTTTTTACACTTTAAAAAAAATTTTTTAACACTTTTATTCCTATTACAAGGAGTGTAAACATCATTTGTAATAGGAAATGTGTGTGACAGGTCCTCTTTATGGAGAGATGTGGGGTCAATAAGACCCTGCATCTCTCCTCCAGGCTGGAAAGCATGAGATCGTGAAAAAAAAATTGAATCTCATGACTAGTATTGCTTACTAGCCGCAATTGTGGCTTTGTTTCCTTCCGGGTACCTGGGCGCGACGTCACATCGCGCCCGGGCCTCCGACGGTCAAAGAGATGACTGGTGACCATCACTGGTGACTGGCGAGTTATCTCTATGCTTACTAGCCTGCGCCAAACGATTCTTTCTACGGGCCCCTGATGGCACGGGAGAGCCCGGAGAAGCACCAGATGGTGGCGGGAGGGGGGTTGTCCCCTCCCACCACCTATAGGAACGGTCAAGCGGCGAAACTGCCGCTATGATCATTCTTATGGTGCACAGAATCGCCAGGCACTAAAGAATGATATCTTAATGATGCCTCTAGTTGCCCCCATCATTCAGATATCACCACACAAAGCCTAGGACGTCATTTGACTATGGCTGAGTATTGAAGTGGTTAAAGATCTCTTTGTGATATTTCTTAGTTATTACCTTGTAAATTATGTGGTTTTCCTCTGTAGAGTTTCTTCTCCAGGCTGCTTCCGCTCTTCTGCGCTCCTGCTTCAGCAACGGCAGCTGGTTCTTAAACCAGCTGGAGTTGTTTTTCCGGATGCGCGTAAAGGCCTATATTAGTTAATCCAGGTTTCGAACATGGTATTGAAGAAAAGCACATTATCAAAGCCCAATAGTATTGTTTTTATTTTCACGTGCTAGAAGACCCCATTAACCACTATGGCAATGACATAAAACTAACCATAGGAAAGCACTTTAATGCGTGCAGAATGCATAAAGGTTGCAATGGTAACCAAGGCTAAAGTCTCGTACACACGATCAGATTTCTATCGGACAAAGCGTAGGACTTTGTCGACTTGACGAAACTACGTGGTTTTTAACCCTTTGAACAACTTCTGCTAATGTTGTGTTATGGTTAGAATTGCTTCTGAGCATGCAAGTTTGTACTTTGTATGTTTTTCTGAAGGACTTCTGTACACACGATCGAATAATCTGACAACATCTGTTGTCAGAAAATTTTAAAGCATGCGATCCAACCTTTTTTTCCCGCGATAAAGCATACAAACGGTCAGATTTTCTGACAAAAGCCTGCCATCACACAATTCCCGTCGTAAAATCTGATCGTGTGTATGGGCCTTTAGTGTGCAGAAAAATCTTCTAAATTATCTAAATTGGTGCCTTTATTTTGCACATTTGTTCTCATGATTTTCTGTAATACCCTGGCAAAAATCCTTGCATAATATAATACTTTTACAATACAGTATGTTTATAAATCAATCCACGGTGATATAAAACCCATTTTGAATGTCTTTAAAGAAAAAAGAACAGAGATTTGCATGCAGCTAATCATCACACGCTATATTATATTTATTAGGTCCAATTAAAACCTGTGGAATACCATCTGTAATGCATGTATCCTCTGCAGTACACTATGTTATTCTATGTCTCTACAAACAACTGTCAGCCTGGAACCAAGTGATTTCTCACATAATCTTAGCCTAATGTATTCACAGGTGTTATTATACAGCAATCTGTTACATGAATGTTGACTGAATACCATAAAAACCACAAAACTCATCACAGCAGATCTGTACAAGCTTACTAAACACTTGCCGTACCAACACATTTTAGGTCATGTAGATGATAGTAAAAAAAAGATTATCTGAAAAATAAACATATTTGGCTAGATTCACGTAGAGCGGCGTAATTTTATGCCGGCGTAACGTATCTCAGCTGTATTCACCAAGCTAAGTTACGGTGGCGTAGCGTAAAAGGGCCAGCGTAAGCCCGACAAATTCAAATGTGTTTGATGTGGGCATGTTTTACTTAAAGCGGATGGTTCACAAAAAAAAAATATTAAAAGCCAGCAGCAACAAATACTGCAGCTGCTGACTTTTAATATTAGGACACTTACCTGTCCTGGAGTCCAGCACCGTCCGCAGCAGAGGATGAGCGATCGCTCGTCTCTCTGCTGTTCCCCCCTCCATCCACGGTGAGGGAACCAGGAAGTGAAGCGCTGCGGCTTCACTGCCCGGTTCCCTACGGCGCATGCGCAAGTCGCGCTGCGCCCGCCGATTGGCTCCAGCTGTGTGCTGGGAGCCGAGTGTTCCCAGCACACAATGGGGGGCGACGGGATGTGATGCAATGCCCGTCTTTTGCCCGTGAATGCTGGGCCGGAAGTGGGTGCAGATACCTGTCTATCTGCACCCCCCTCCCCCCTGAAAGGTGTCAATTGTGACACCGGAGGGGGGGAGTGTTCGGATCAGCGGATCTTCACTTTAGGGTGGAGATCCGCTTTAAAGCGGAAGTAAACCCATCGATTTAACAGTTTCAAAAAGCAGTTAAATTTCCAGCATGCCGAGATTGCCAACTGTCACATTGGTTGTGCTCTCAACCAAACTGTCAAACCATCCAATGGCTGGTGTCATAACTGATCACATGTGCAGCACCATGGCAATTGAAGAATAAACATAGGCCAAGATGGCAGCTTCCTTGGCTGAAAATGATAGAAGGGTTTACTTACACTTTAAATTAAGTGTGACCCCACGTAATTGACGTTTTTTACTAACGGCGCATGCGCCGTCCGTGGATGTATCCCAGTGCGCATGCTCCAAATTACGCCGCTAAGACTCATTGGTTTCGAAGTAAACGTAATTTACGTCCAGCCCCATTCACGGACGAGTTACGCAAACGACGTAAAATTTATAAAACTTGACGCAGTCCCGACGTCCATACTTAACATTGGCTGTGCCATCTTTTTGTTGGAATATCTTTATGCCTGAAAACGCCTTATGTAAAGGGCGTATCTGTACTGCGACGGCCGGGCGTACGTTCGTGAATAGGCGTATCTCACTGATTTACATATTCTAGACATAAATCAGCGTACACGCCCCTAGCGGCCAGTGTAAATAAATTAAAGATACGATGGCGCAGATTCTGAGTTACGCCGGCGTATCTACTGATACGCCGTCGTATGTCTACCTGAATCTGGCCAATTGTGAGGGATATATCATTAATAATTGCCTACATTTATTTTTAGAAAAAAAAAAAAACGTTTAAGTTACACTACCAACTGTTCTACCCAGAGCTGTATCCTGGCCTAGGCCAACAAGGCCCAGGCCTAGGGCAGCACTTTTCAGGGGGGCAGCATGAAAAGAGTCCCCACCGGCTTGCGCTACACTGTTAGGAAAATTAGTCTAGTGCCCCCAAAAAGCGTCCGCGCTGCTTCTGGTATGCGGGCGGCCAGCATTCTGCAACTGTGGGGGGGGTGGCGCTTCCAAAATTGACTGCTTTATCATCCTGGACCACAAACCTTCCTCACTGTGCTATATGTTTCTGCTGCACCATCTACTTAAAGTAGAACTAGTAGAACTATAGGCAACATTTCTTTTTTTTTTTTTTGGGTAGAGTAAGGGAGGGTTATAGCCCCTGTCATTTTATTTTTTACCATTCCTGTCCCATTGCAGAGATTTCCCTTCACTTCCTGCTCTATGGGCAACCAGGAAGTAAGAGGAAATTAAGTAAATTAAGGGAATCCATTGCCCCCCCCCCCCCCCGGCCCTCAGAATCAGTAATCCTCACTCGAAAATTTCAGGGCGGGTCTTAAACAACACAGGGTGTGGCTGTAAGGGGTGGGTCATATTTAAATTAGGGGGTGCACGAGTTTAGTCAGGCCTAGGGCAGCACAAAACCTAAATACACCTCTGGTTCTACCGATACATCTTCAGAGGGCTAAAATACATATTTTTTTAGTTGAAGCTTTAACCATTTGCAATGAGACAAGATTTTAACCTGCAATCCCATCAGAAGAAGGCATTTGTTTCCCAAACATTTTGCATGTATGCAATGATCTCATTGATTTCAGCCCTTAATTTCATTGATCATCACCTTAGTCACATACAGTTGTGCTCATAAGTTTACATACCCCGGCAGAATTTATGATTTCTTGGCCATTTTTTTTAGAGAATATGATAACATAAAAAAAAATTCTTACACTCATGGTTGGTGTTAGCCATTTATTATCAATTAATTGTGTTTACTCTTTTTACCACTTGCCACCCAGGCCAATTCTGACATTTCTCTCCTACATGTAAAAATCAGATTGTTTTAGGTAGAAAATAAAATAGCACCCTCAAAAATTATGAATGTTTTTTAGCAAAGACCCTAGAGAATACAATGGCGGTTGTTGCAACTTTTTATCTTGCACGGTATTTGTGCATCAATTTTTTGAACGTTTTTTTCTGGGGGGGAAAAACAGTTTTGTGCTTTAAAAAACAGTAAAGTTAGCCTAATGTTTTTGCATATTGTGAAAGATGAAGTTACGCCGAGTAAATAGATACCCAACATGTCACGCAAGGTCCTGACAACACTCCATTTCCTTGCCAGTGGCTCTTTTCAGCGTACAAGTGGAGTGGTGGCAGGAATGTCACCCCCACATTCAAAAATCATTCACAAACAGAAAAAAAAACACAGCAAAAAAAAAAACTCAGCAAAAAACACTCTCCAAAAATCTCAAAGACACGTCACAAAACAACAAACACTAACAAACAACAGAACAAAAGCACCTTGCTGTAGGAAGGGAAAAAAATTGGATGTACTTTTGCAATAGAAGGGCATTTCTCTGGGTCTATTTAAGCACTGTGCATAGCTCACTAAGTCTGACTGGCCTAGTTCCTATCTAACTGATTGCGCTGTGCCGAGTTCTGAGCATGCTCAGAGAGGTGCTGACCATAGTCTGCGTCATGTGCACATGCCCAGTCTGGCCGGCCCTTCATTTGTATGGGGTCACGGCTCATTTCAATGGAACACGCCCACGTCCTTCCCACTTTGAATTACACCGCCTTACGCCTCGGAATTTACATTGCACCGGTGCAAATTTGGACGAAAATACTACGAGGATACGGCACTTGCGCCTCGAAATTAAGCCGGTCTAACTTAAAGGAGTTGCACTACGCCGGTCCAAAAATGCGCCGATGTACGTGAATCTGGCCCTAAGTCTTTACATAATGGGTTATATGCTCACCAGAGGTGATTGGACACTGGCACAACCAATCAGAGACAGTTCCCCTCCATATAGCCCCTCCCATCTGGGAAGTACCTCAGTTTTGTAGCAAAGCAATAAGGTTTCCCATAAGAAGGGAAGGGTGGGACCTTTGTGTCCCGTGGTGTACTCCAAGAAAAGGATTTTACAGGTAAGCCATTTAAAAAATTCTATTTTCTTTATCGTACACCACGGGACACAAAGCCTAAGTCTTTACATAATGGGACGTCCCAGAGCAATGCTCCATATGAAAGGGGGGGAGACACAGATCAAGCAGACTGCCAGGGACTAGAAGCTTTATACCGCTGCCTGCAGTACACTTCCAAAGGCGGCATCCTCCTGTCCTCTCACGTCCACCTGATAAAATTTGGAGAATGTGTGAACTGAGGACCAAGTTGCAGCTTTACAGATCTGAGTCACCAAAGCCTGGTGGTGCACTGCCCATGAAGCACTTATCGTCCTGGTTGAGTTTGCCTTAACAGAAAAAGGAGGAGTCCTATTCTTTAAACCAAATCCACCTGGAGATAGTGGATCCTGACGTCGCTTGTCCCCTCTTGGGAACATCCAGCAAAATAAACAAATTATTTGTCTTGCGTATCTGAGCGGTTGCCTGCAGATACACCTTTACAGCTCTCACAAGATCTAGAGAGTGTAACAACTTTTCCTCCGCTGTCTGCGGATTCAGAAAAAAAAGAAGACAGGACAATGTCCTGATTTAAGCCGACATCACCTTAGGTAAAAAGGCAGGCTGGGGTAGTGTTAGATTTTGAATTTATTACTATTTTATGTGATAAACGTTTCTGAATCATTTGGGTTAAACATGGTAGCTTTGAGGACAGAAGAAGGTCAGTTGGTGTGTAGACTACATGTATTTTTGGAGTTCACGTCAAGATAATGGGAGGAGAAGAATTGCTTAATATACACAAGGGGGTGTTACATTTGAGGCAGAAACTTGTCACCTTTCTTGGAGCGATTCCAAAAAGAAATTGTGCTGAGCATGGCTTAAAAACAGTATAAGAACACATGTGATGTGCATAGCTAGCTAGGGAAGCTCTGGGGCCTTAGGGTCACCGGCCAGAGAGATGAGGGACCTCAGGGTCACCCGACCCGACGGGGGAAGGGGCTCTATCCAGCAGAGAAGATGTACCATCTAATTCCTGTTTCTGAAGTACCATCCTGCCATGTTTTACCAGCTGCCAAATATGTAAGCATTGACTGTTGGCTTGTCCTGTCTTGAAGAATAAGAATAAAACATCGTATTATGAAGAAATCCTAAGTCTGTATATTGGGAACCAAAGCGCCTGTGGGAGAAGGAGAGTTTTTGACATATCGCATGACACGTGTTAGAGGACAGTCCTCTGTCTCCATAAAAATATCTTCTCCCCCAACAACTTTTAACATTGTCGCGCCAGCCAGATTGATCAACTTTGTTCCTAAAGCCTTGAACAGGGGGAAATGGAAATGAAGACACAGAGATGTTTGTTCAAGTCTTGAAGAAAAAACGATCAAGCAACCTAGAAAAAGAGGTGTTTGTGTTCCATCAGACGATTGAAGGCTCAAAAACACGAGGGTGAGTTTTTATGCTCTTTGTTTTCTCACCTGTTGATGGCTTGTAGCTTACAAGCAGAAGAAAAAAAAAAAACCTAAGATTTACATGACAAGGCTGATGTGTCAGCTGTGTCTGGACAGAATGTTTCAAGATATCGTTCAAAATCCAGTGAGGACTTTCTGGTTATGGAGAAAAATCGTAAACGTTTACGTACGTGAAGATTCTGCCAAGAAGTTCCTAAAAAAAGGTGAGAGTTCTCACAGAAGAAGTGTTGAAATAGGATCTAAAGCTTCACGTTATTTTTGAAGGCCACCACTGATACACAGGCAGATGTATACTTTGGGTGAGCTATAATGAAGGTCGGATTTTTGATGTTTGGGACAAGTCCAAGAATACACTATACATTATACATTCCTTTCGCAAACACAAAAAGGAGAAAGACATTATTTATACGCACGCATCTTTACATTTGTTTACTTGAGGCCATTAATAGCCTAACTAAACATTTACACTTACAAGAGCCATAGGAAAAAGGCGAGCCAGAGAACTAGACAAGAACAACCAGAAAACTATTCTTCAAAGAAAAAGATAAGGACATTATTCTTCCAAGATAAAGCAACAAGAAAAAGTCAACGAAGAAAAAGCAACGAAGAAGAAGCAACAAAGACAAGGTTTAAAGGACATTGTTTATCTCTTATTATTTTAAGTGTACACAAGGAAAATCATTCTAAACAAGGGGTAAATATGTTTTTTATATAAGTAGGTAACATGGGATGGTTAAAAATCTTAAAGTTCAGAAGTATATCCCTGTACTATCGGGAATTGGTGTATTACATATACATATATAGAATATAGCAGTAGTAGGGTAATTAATACCAGAGTGTAAAGAAGTTCTTTAAAGGAAACTAAGTTTAATGCTGCTTGTATATGTTTAGGAAAATTTTAGGCCTAAACAACAGAAATGTGTTATTACATGTCATTCAAAGCACAAACAAGAACAGAAGTTTAAAGGAAAAACTATTGATTAATGTAAAGAACTGTATACAATTCAGTTAATGGAAAACAGCAAGGTATTTAGTATTTAACAAAAATCCTACAGTTTTGGTTGCAGGATAAAATAATAAGTTAAGGATTGAGCATTTTTTACAAAAGATTCCAAACTTGGTTTTGGTTATTAAATTAAAAGTAGTAGATTGTTCTAATTTACTTACGTTTACCCAGGAAAAATATTAAAATATGAAAGTTTAGTTCAATCTAAAAGCAAATATTGTAGAGAAAACTATTGTTAAAAGTTTTTAATTGAGTAATAAGGGTAAGGACGATTGGTTGGTTGGAGTCATTTTCTCAGGGAAGCGCAGGTCGGTTCATGCGCAGGGACCAATCTGGGTTTTATGAGATTGTTCCGCTAAACAATTTTTTGTCATTACTATAATCAAGAAACGTCATATTATAACGTTATGACATATGTACAAACCATATATGTTTAAAAAATGGTGAAAAAGGTTAAAAAGTTCCGAAAACGATACAATGAGATTGTTAACAGATTGTATAGTGAATGGTAGCATGGTAGCTAAGACTGACTGTGACAGATCATTCTCTGGGAGTGTGACATGTAAAAGAATGTACCATTAACAGAGAAGCAGATGGTCAGTCATGCCATGACAGTTTTTTACTTCTATGGATCAGAACACATGTTAGTGTTTAAATCTTTTTTCAGAAATCTGAAATAAAGGTTCATAGGTTTTGAAAAATATGTTTAAAAAATTACTAACTAAAGTGCACCATCTGTTTAGAAAAACTAAAAGGTGTTGTTTTAAGGAAAAGATTAGGTGTCAAAACAAGGCTTTGATGAAGCTTTGCCTAGTGACAGCTGGATGTTAAAAGAAAGGTAGTTAAAGTATAAATACATTAAGGCTAAAATGATGCAGTGTCATAAAGCCACAGTTATGTAAGTAAGTAATGCAAAATTTACTTTATACATTTTTTAGTGGATATTTATTGAGAGGGAATTTTGTGCTTTTAAAATGGATCCAGGAGGCACAGATGAAACTTTCTTGGTATCTGTCTACACTGAAAAATGATCTTAAGACATGTTTGTTTAGCAGTCAGAAGTGACAGAGCACATGTGGTTCAATCAATCATTGTATCATTGGTTCAGAAAAAGTACTTTAACATGATCAAGAGTCTTTTAGAAATAAGATATTTAGGAAAGCCCAACCTAAATGTTATTTTGCAAAATTAAAGCAATTATAAGTAAAGTAAAGTATAGTAAAGAAAAATACAATAATATGGTAAAAATATTACTTTTACAAAATTTAAACTAGTCACAGAATAAAGAGGGGGACGATGAAAATTTTGTCTCAGTACAGACTGGTAATGGAGATAAAATTCATTGTAAAAATAATTGATTCCAACAATAATGGATAGAGTTATTTTTAAATGAATATATTAATTTTTGTATACCCAGGTACCTGACAGATTGACTGACAAATTGATTAATTGATTTTTTGTTTAAACTAATGAAAGAAATTTTGAACTACTCATTATTAGAGCATTTTGTCATCAAACTTCTGAATATTGTTTTATTATGTTTATAGAGCAATTCAAAAGGGAAATAGTAACCTGATACTATTACAAAGTATTGAGAGATTTTGCAATCTATGTAGATTGATTATATTAGTTTTTTCACCTGCTAGAGGAGGATACAAGTATGTTTTTTCCTTTAGTTAATTTTTTTGATAAAATTAATTGAGGTAATTCTAGAAAAATTAATATATTTTTAATGAAAGCTAAGTTGTGAACTTTGTCATATTCCATTGAGTTGTTTTCAAACCATGGAATCAGATAATGATTTTTTTTTCATTTTTATAGGACAGGTGATGAAGGACATGTATGCAATTTTAGTATTTGATAAAGTTTTTGTTTCTTATCATCTTTAGTACCCAGATATTATAGAACGCTACAATAGTTTTTTTAAGTCTAAATAGGGTAAGATGATTCAAGAAAAGGTAAATATTAGGTGACTTATTTACCTGTTATATTTTTTAGTTTAAAACTTTTTTAGACTAAGGGTTTGTTAATTTTTTGGGTTAATGACAGGATGAAGAATGTCTGTTCTTCTGTGTCTTTTGAGATTAGCATACATAATTATTTCCAATCTGTTTCATAGGACAAAGTACAGGTGTAGGAATTTCAGAAGTTTGTTCACAAAACATGGCTAGGCCTACTGAATAGAAATAATTTTTTGTATAAGATTTCTACTTCTTATGAGTATGTTTCATAATTTATTCCAGTAGCTAAAGTTATGGTTATGAATTATAGATCTGAAGGTACCAGGGATACCTGCCAACTGAAATATCATTTGGAATTTCAACTTGGGAAGATTATTTTATTTTTTGGATTCTTCCATGACCATGAAACAAGCACAACTAAAATTCTATTTTGTTATTATTTCTAGTTTTTCAAAAACATTTTTTTGATTATGTGATCAAGGATCATCATTTTTGGATGAACTTCAATATTTATTCATATGGACTTAAATCAAAAGTGACATATTGATCGGTCGATCATTATGTAAGGGGGAGTGGGAATGTAATTCTAATATAGGAATTTTTTTGAAATATGGAAAAATAGTTGTTCTATTTTGGTTTTAAAATCTTGTATAAGAATACATATTGATATACATAGAATTATTATTTCACATAGAATAATTAATTTTTTATTAATTTTTATAGAACACATAAGTGTAATGGATAGTTTGTTATTACAAGGATGTATAACAAAGTATACATTTGAAGTATTAATATTTTTAGAGTACATACAGTTGTGTATGGAAGATTTAAAGTGTCTAAACAAAATTATTGTTGAATTAAAAAAAATATGGAACGTTGAAAAAATAAATAAAATAAAGAGTTGCTTGCTGGTCATGGATAGATAAATAAATTAAATGGATAGATAGTTAAATAAATAGGAAAATAAATTAAAAGAAAGATAGAATATATAAAAATATGACAATCAAATAATGGGAAAGTTATGTTTTTATGTATCCACAGACAAGTAGATCACGTATTATGTTTATAATTGTTCAGTGTCAAGGTTAATGTATAAAAACTTATACTGAAGAAATTTGGTTATTGAAATTTCAAAAGAAATTCAAAAAATTGTATTTATTAATAATTAATATTATAGAGTAATATAATTTGATACATCAAATATATTTATTTTTTCTTTATGATAAAATACTTATATGATATGGTTAAAGTTATAAAAACTAAAATTTATGGAGGTAAAGGAAGAAAATTTTAATAATTTAGATGGAGAATAAATTAAAATTAATTAATATTATAATAATTTATAGTTTCTTAATGGAATGAAATGGTTAAATATTTCACAGGAATATCTCAGAATTTTGGAAAAAGTTTATGTACAATATCTGAAATGTTAAATTGTATTGTTTGTATTGGAAACAAGAGAATCAGAAACATTTATTATTTAAGATGAATGCACTTATTTTGTTTGTTAATTACAGTGCATTAAGGGGGAATTGTTAGATTTTGAATTTATTACTATTTTATGTGATAAACGTTTCTGAATCATTTGGGTTAAACATGGTAGCTTTGAGGACAGAAGAAGGTCAGTTGGTGTGTAGACTACATGTATTTTTGGAGTTCACGTCAAGATAATGGGAGGAGAAGAATTGCTTAATATACACAAGGGGGTGTTACATTTGAGGCAGAAACTTGTCACCTTTCTTGGAGCGATTCCAAAAAGAAATTGTGCTGAGCATGGCTTAAAAACAGTATAAGAACACATGTGATGTGCATAGCTAGCTAGGGAAGCTCTGGGGCCTTAGGGTCACCGGCCAGAGAGATGAGGGACCTCAGGGTCACCCGACCCGACGGGGGAAGGGGCTCTATCCAGCAGAGAAGATGTACCATCTAATTCCTGTTTCTGAAGTACCATCCTGCCATGTTTTACCAGCTGCCAAATATGTAAGCATTGACTGTTGGCTTGTCCTGTCTTGAAGAATAAGAATAAAACATCGTATTATGAAGAAATCCTAAGTCTGTATATTGGGAACCAAAGCGCCTGTGGGAGAAGGAGAGTTTTTGACATATCGCATGACACGTGTTAGAGGACAGTCCTCTGTCTCCATAAAAATATCTTCTCCCCCAACAACTTTTAACAGGTAGTAGTACAATTTTGTCTTTATGACAAATTAAATAAGGCTCTTCGTAAGAAAGAGCTGCAAATTCAGATACTCTTCTAGCTGAAGAGATAGCAATCAAAAACGCCAATTTCCTGCTTAAAAGTATCAGTGGAATGTGGCGAATAGGTTCAAAGGGTTGATTCTGCAACACAGATAATACTATGGGCCAGATTCAGGTAGATGGGAGTATCTTTCCTCTGGAGTAACGCTTCTCATTTACGTTACTCTGAAGACCCTTTCAGCGCAAGTACTGTTATTCACATAGCAGTTGCGCGTAAACTTGCGCCAGAGTAACGATAATGCGCTGGCGTAACCCGACGCAAGTGGAAGTGGGTGTGATCATATGTAAATGATGGGCGGAGCCCAGCGCAGAGGCTTACGTTCAGCGCATCATCCACGGAGCATGCGCAGTGAGTGCGGCTCCACTCGCCCCCTTGTGCGCATGCTCACAACTTCCGTCGGCACCACTTCCCGGGAAACGTCAGCGCAATGCGTTCCGCTGGGCGCTTAAAAGCGCAGGCGGAAACGCCATTCCGGCGCAAAAGTATATCCGTTTCCCCCCACCCCAGGGAAGATACTTTTGCTCTGTAATGGCTGCTCCCGCTACCCCCAGAGAGAGGAGGAACCTTAATTTTAATTCCCAGGAGGTCTCGGTTATCATCTCAGCGATGGAGTCTGTGAATGATTTGCTTCATGGGAAAAAAAGCCGCAAGACCAGCCGGGAGAGAAAGCAGGGCATCCTGGAGTCCATGCCAGGGTGAATGTCTTGGGGTATTCCATCCGGACTGCTGGGGACATTCAGAAAAAGATCAACGACTTGCGGAGCAAGGTCAGGGGCAAGGTGGCCACCATCAGGAGGCATGAGAGGGGCACAGGTGGTGGTCCCCCATGTCCTGTCACCCTGACCGCGGAGGAGGAGGTGGTCGCACGCTGCCTGGAGAGGGAGCAGGTGGAGGGGGGTCCCAGGCTATGACTCCATGGAGGAAGGCTCCAGGACAGGTAAGTGTTTTTTATCCCCTATTTGATTTGTTGCATTTGGGGGGGGAGGGTACATGTGCTAAGTGTGTGGGACCACCAACATGTGTCTGCTTTGTGTCATCCACAGATGACGGAGCTGGGCCATCATCGGTCAGCGTCCATTTCACCCCATCCCCCCCACGCCATCGTGTGCCCGAGCCCCTGGGTGGTGAAAAGGTGGTGGAGGAGAGTGGCCACACCACACCTGCCGAGGTGGTTGTGGAGGAGCCTGCTGTGGCAGAGCAGGACTTTACTTTAGTTTTGGAGGTCTCCTCCCCTTCTCCTGGGCCATCTGTTATCCCCTCCCCCATCCTTGGAAGCCCCTCAAGGGCGACTCCTTCCCCCCGGGGACAACCATCTTCTGGCCCCAGGAAGGCGACCCAGAAGACCAGGGGGGTGTCTGATGTTGTCCAGGACCAGTTGGCGAGGGATCACGCCAGACAGACTGAACAAATGGGGGCCATAGTTGGGCATTTGGAGAAAGTGTCTGACAGCCTGGGCTCCGTTGCCCAGATAAGCAACGCAGTCCAGGATGTAAGTTGCAACTGCGCTGCAGTGGTGACCAGTTTGGGGGAGGTGCATGGTGATATTACGCAACTCACTGCAGCCGTCCAGGCCAACACTGCTGCCATCCAGGGTAACAGTGTGCCATCCGGGACCAGGGGAGGCTGAGTCGGCGGGCCCAGCATTACCAGGTCACCCGTCAGCTCCGGATGCAGGCCCAGACGAACTCATACCTCGGCCGGATAGCCATGGCCTTGGAGGGCATGCAGGCCACACCTGCCAGGAGTGGCCCACCTGGGGATCAGGAGCCCAAATGTTTGCTCCACCACTCCACGTGTTTTGATGTGTGCTTCATTGTATTTTCTCTCTCCTTTGGTTTGGGGGTTCCGGAAAGGAGTCATTAGATGGGGTCCCAATGCATATGCAGAGTCACCTGTAAGGTAAAAGACAGGAGAATGTTAGTCATGCATGTGCCACTTCTGTTGTGCATCACGGGAGGGGATAGTCATGCCTGACTCCCTTGTCACTCACCAACCAGCCAGCTGTCCCCATACATGTTCTGGTTAAATTCTGCTGGGATGGGGCTCTGATTGTATATGAAACTGTCATGGCTGGACCCGGGGTGTTTGGCACGGACGTGCCATATGAGGCGTTGGGCATCGGCTATCACCTGTACGTTGATGGAATGCCAATGCTTCCGATTGCGGTATATGTGCTCTGTGGCACTGGGGGGCTGGAGTGCCACATGTGTGCAATCAATGGCCCCCACAGTGCGTGGGAATCTGGCAATGTTGTAGAAATCTGTCATTGCCTTCTGCCGCAGCTCCTCAGTGGTGGGTCTGATGAACTGGTTGGACATGCGTCTGAGGATTGCAGGGACAACCTGGTGCACACATCTGCTCACGGAGGACTGTGACATCCCAGCCACCACTCCACTTGTACGCTGAAATGATCCAGTTGCAAGGAAATGAAGTGTTGCCAGTACCTTCACCAGTGGCTGCACTGCTTGTGAGCGGGTGTGTTGGGCTGGTGATGTCATCCTGCAGGGTTGTGGTTAGTTCAAGTATTGCATCTGGGCTGAATCTGAAGAGGCGATACACCTCCTCATCCCCCATGCCAAAGAGGCTCATACGAGTGCGGTATATCCTCTCACGTGCCCGCCTCCTTCGTTCCGGGGGACCCATCAGTAGTTCGAGGACCACAATTGCTCCTGGCATGTTGGCACACAGAGGTGTTGTCCTTGCAAGTGTGGTTGTTCAGCTAGCTCCTATCGTCGGTAACGCTGCTGTAGCTGCTCTCCTGCTGACCTCTGACCGTCTGGAGTAAAGATAAAGCAGCCTTTTGTAGAAATAACTTTGCGCCGGACGGACGAGATACGCGCGGCGCATGTAGCCAGCGTATGGTGCTTATCCGTTCGCGAATCGGGAAATCTCCCTCATTTGCATATTTGCAGGGGAAATCAATAGGCGCGACTGATGCGCCCAGCGAAATTATGCGCTGACGATACTCTGGCGTCGGAACGTTCCGCCGGTCGCAAATGGCGTGTCTTCGGGCGCATCTAGTTTGGTGGGTACGGCCACATAGAAACGACGGCGCATCTTCACAGTTACGCGGCGCATATCGAAATACTCCAGCACAAGTGTTGCTGAATCTGGCCCATTATTCAGATCCTATTGGCACACGGGAGACTTGACTGGCGGATTGATCTGTAGTACCCCCTGAATGAAAACCTGCACTAGGGAATGAGATGCCAGCGGTCTTTGAAAGAAGACTGATAGGGCTGATATTTGACAATTAATGGTACTAAGGGCTCATTTCAAATCCACTCCTAGCTGGCAAAAGGCAAGAAACTACTTATGTCATATCTTTGATGATTCAATTTGTTGGTTTCATACCATGAAACATATGCTTTCCAGACTCTATAGTAAATAAGTCTGGAGGCTGGCTTTCTGGCATTAATAAGTGTAGAAAGCACTGAACGTTTGATCCCTCTCTTTTTCAGAATGTGGGTCTCAACAGCCAAACCGTCAAACTTAGCGCTTGTAAGGAAGAATGGAACACTGGACCTTGCGACAGCGGATCGTGTAGAAGCGGAAGTTTCCAAGGTGTTCCTACCACCATCTTTATGAGCTTGGCATACCAAGGTCTTCTGGGCCAATCTGGGGCCACCAAGATTACAGGAATCTTTTCCTCTTTGATCCTGCAGAGTAGCTTCTGTAGAAGAGTGATCGGACGGAATGCATTAGATCAGTAAAAACTGATTCCATGAAACCACTAGTGCATTCGATCCGTAGGCCAGAGGATCTTTTGTCCTGGACATGAAGCTGTCCAATTTTCTGTTGAACCTGGAGGCCAACAGGTCTACATCCGGGGTTTTCCATCTCTGGCATATGGCCTAAAAGATCTCGGGGTGGATAGATCACTCTCCTGGACAAAGTTGCTGGCGACTCAAGTAGTCTGTTTGCCAGTTTTCTACCCCTGGAATGAAGATTGCAGAAAGACAAGGAACATGTTCTTCTGCCCATCTTAAGATGCGATTCACCTCCTTCTGGGCGCCTTGACTTAAAATGCCTCCTTGATGATTGATGTAAGCCACTGCTGTAGCATTGTTGGATTGAATCCGAACTGGGTGACCGTCTAACCTGCTTGTCCAGGTCTTGAGGGCTAAGTGTATACTGCCCTTAACTCGAGTATGTTGATAGGCATACTTCTCTCGGTCTTGGCCCAGGTCCCCTGGGCTGAAGCTTCTTCCAACACAGCTCCCCAGCCCCTTAGGCTGGCATCTGTAGATATCACCTTCCAGATGATTGGGAGAAAGGATCTTCCTTTCCGTAAGTTCTTGGTTTGTAACCACCAACTGAAGCTTTGGCGCACCTGTGAAGGCAGGCGCATGGGTAGATCCAGAGCTTGGATCTTCCTGTTCCAAGTGGCTAAAATGCTGCCCTGAAGTAGTCTCGAATGAAACTGGGCATAAGGAATGGCCTCGAAAGAGGCTACCATCTTGCCTAACAGTCGCATACAAAGGCGGATTGAAGATCTCTTCTTTGCCTTGACTACATGGATCAGGTCCCTTAGTGACTTGATCTTTGATTCTGCTAAGAACACCCGGCTTTGGGTTGTATCTATGATCATTCCAAGATACTCTACCCTTTTCTAGGCTTGTAGAGAGGACTTTTGTAAGTTTACAATCCATCCTAGGTGCTCCAGGTATTTTATAGTGGTGAGCACTGCGTTGTTTAGTCCTGCCATGGACTGATCTATTACAAGCAAATCGTTTAGATAGGCTGTTATCTTTATGCCTTGTGCTCTGAGACTGCCCAACAAAGGAGCATAGTACCTTTGTGAATACCCGGGATGCTGTAGCCACCCCAAAGTGTAGAGCCACAAACTGTGGTGACCTTCTACCGCAAACCTTAAAAATCTTTGGTGAGCGTGTAGGATAGGTACATGTAAATATGCTTCCTTGATGTCTATGGACGCCATGAATTCCACGCCTTGTAGGGTGGCGGCCACTGATCGAATAGTTTCCATTCGTAAATGGTGAATGTTCAGAAACTGATTTAGCGATCTTAGATCCAGAATGGGTCTAACGTCTCCATTTGGTTTTGGGATCACAAAGAAGTTTGAATAAAAACCTGAACCCTGTTCTTTTAGGGGTACTTCTGTGATCACCCCTTGGGACAGCAAGTGATCCAATCCCTTGAAGAAGGAAGCTCTTTTTAGGGGATCCTTGGAGAGCCCTGAGGTTCGGAACTGAGAAGATTGTATTTCTTGGAATTCCAAAATCTTCCCATATTTTGGCTTGTTCTGGAGATAACTCCTTTAGCCCCATAAAAGAAAGAAAGGGACATTTTGGGAGGGGTGAACCCCTCTCCCAAACTAAGGTATTTTCAAGTGAGATGAGTCAATTGTCGTAAAAAAGGCAAGCACAATAGACACAAATAATCTTGTGAAAATGTATTAAAATTTAATAAGACTTATTAAAAACAATTCCAGAAATTAGTATAGACCACATTGGTTACAGACAGCAGGATAAATGTCAGCCAACAAGTTTCGCACACAGGTGCTTCATCAGGGCCTTGTGTGGTGAGCACACAGTAATCTTCTTCCTACTGATATAAATATATAATGTATTCTATTCTACATGACATACTTGCACAATCCCATTATTGGAAACATAAAAGAAAGAACGGGACACTTTGGGAGGGGTGAACCACTCTCCCAAACTAAGGTATTTTCAAGTGAGATGAGTCAATTGTCGTAAAAAAGGCAAGCGCAATAGACACAAATAATTTTGTGAAAATTTATCAAAATGTAATAATACTTATTAAAAACAATTCCAGAAATTGGTATAGACCACATTGGTTACTGACAGCAGGATAAATGTCAGCCAACAAGTTTCGCACACAGGTGCTTCATCAGGGCCTTGCAAATTTTTCCTTTTGGATTATGTGGTCTGTGTATGACATAAGAAATATACCATTAATACACATCAAATGATACAATAGAATACATTACATATTTATATCGGTAGGAAGAAGATTACTGTGTGCTCACCACACAAGGCCCTGTACGAAACTTGTTGGCTGACATTTATCCTGCTGTCTGTAACCAATGTGGTCTATACTAATTTCTGGAATTGTTTTTAATAAGTCTTATTACATTTTGATACATTTTCACAAAATTATTTGTGTCTATTGCGGTTGCCTTTTTTAGGACATTTGACTCATCTCACTTGAAAATCCCTTAGTTTGGGAGAGTGGTTCACCCCTCCCAAAGTGTCCCTTTCTTTCTTTTATGTTTCCAATAATGGGATTGTGAAAGTATGTCATGTAGATCTTAAAACAATCCCACTATTTATTCTTTTTTTATGCAACTCCTTTAGCCCCTCTTTTACCTGGTCCTTGAGGACCTGACACATACCCACTGCAGCTACAGCGGGTTGTGCAACTGATCCTGCCAGCAGGAAGGAAGATTTCAGTAAGGATTCCAACCTCTTTTCTGAAGGTTCTTTAACCACTTCAGCCCCAGAAGTTTTTACCCCCTTCCTGCCCAGGCGAAATTTCAGCTTTCGGCACTGCGTCTCTTTAACCACTTAAGCCCAGGACCAATATGGTGCTAAATGCCCAAAGGTGTTTTTACAATTTGGCACTGCGTCACTTTAACAGACAATTGGACGGTCGTGCGACGTGGCTCCCAAAAAAAATTTGCGTCCTTTTCTTCCCACAAATAGAGCTTTCTTTTGATGGTATTTGATTGTCTCTGCGATTTAATTTTTTTGCGATATAAACGGAAAAAAAACGTTTTTTTTAAAAAAAATGATATTTTCTACTGTTTGTTATACAAAAAATTTGAATTAACTAAATTTTAGTCAAACATTTAGGCCAAAATGTATTCAGCCACATGTCTATAGTAAAAAAAAAGGCAATATAAAAAAAAAAAATAGCGGCAACAGTGACACTAATACAGCGATCAGAAAACCGATCGCTTAGTGACACTGGCAATAGGGGGTGAAAGGGTTTACTAGGGCGGTGATCAAGGGGTTAAACCTTTATTAGGGGGGTAGGGGGCTACCCTGGACCTAACACTAACTGCCTGTCACACTAACTGTCACACTGACACTAAATGCAGTGATCAGTAAATATATGATCACTGCTATTAGTGACGCTGTGATAGGGGGCTGGGGGGGGGGGGTGATCTGAAGGGGTTAATGTGCCTATGTGTACTGGTGTCAGTGTAGTGTTGTGCAACTCACTTGTGATGTCTTCTCCCCTTAGCCGGAACAAAAATACCGCCGAGAGGAGAGGTGACATCACTTCCTCTGCCTGTGTTTACATTACACAGGCAGAGGGTGGGCAGAGGGGGAGGGAAGCGGATTCGCTGGGAGCGATCACGAGGGGGCAGACAGAAATGAACAGCCGCCCCTCATCCCGCATCGCTCCCACACACTTTCCGACCGCCGCATGTAGCGGGGGGTCCCGGTCGGACCCTCGACCCGCGGGAAGGCAGGAATGTGCCGGTACGTCCATCTGCCTGTACGTGCCATTCTGTGGAGGTACATGTACATGCGGCGGTCGTTAAGTGGTTAACTGACAATTGCGCATTTGTGCGACGTGGCTCCCAAACAAAATTGGTGTCCTTTTATTCCCACAAATAGAGTTTTCTTTTGGTGGTATTTGATTGCCTGTGCGGTTTTTATTTTTTGTGCTATAAACAAAAAAGAGCGTAAATTTTGAAAAAAAAACACAATATTTTTTACTTTTTGCTATAATAAATATCCCATTTAAAAACATAATAAAAAAACTTTTTTTCTCAGCTTAGGCCGATACGTATTCTTCTACATATTTTTGGTAAAAAAAAAAAAAAAAATAGGGAACATGATTATGAATTTTTTTTTAGTATTTTTTTTTTACTAGTAATGGCGGCGATCTGCGATTTTTTTATTGGGACTGCGACATTATGGCGGACACATCAGAGACTTTTGACACATTTTTGGGACCATTCACATTTATACAGTGATTAGTGCTATAAATATGCACCAATGATTACTGTATAAATGTGACTGTCAGGGAAGGGGTTAACCACTAGGGGGCAGGGAAGGGGTTAAATGTGTTCCCCACACGGCTCATGTGTAAGGTAAGGTCTACAGGATTGGATATATCAGTTTGTAAATGGATAGAAAACTGTCTGAAAGACAGGATTCAGAGAGTTGTGGTTAATGATTCTTACTCTGAATGGTCCAAGGTTATCAGTGGTGTACCCCAAGATTCGGTGTTGGGTCCCTTACTTTTCAATATATTTATAAATGATATTGGGTCTGAGATCAAAAGTAACATTTCTGTCTTTGCAGATGACACCAAGCTATGTAGTGGAATAACGTCCTTGCAGGATGTCTCCAATTTACAAGCCGACCTCAATGCTCTGTCTAATTGGGCAACTATGTGGCAGATGGGGTTTAATGTTGATAAATGTAAAGTTATGCACTAAGGCCTCGTACACACGAGGGGATATGTCCGCTGAAAACGGTCCGATGGACCGTTTCAGCAGACATCTCCGATCGTGTGTATGGGCTAGCGGACAGATTTGTCCACCCGTCAGATTTCAAAGCATGCTTTGAAATCTATCGGGTGGAATCCGTCCGCCCGACATGTCTGCTGGTTAGTACACTTACCAGCAGACATGTCGTCCCGCACCGCCGCCGCCAAATGGATTCGGCGCATGCGCGGAAGTGTTTTACTTCCTGGTGCGGTGACGTGGCGGCGTCAACGTCACCGCCACGTCACCGCGCCGTCCGCCGGCGGGGAATTTGATCCGATGGTGTGTACACGCCATCGGATCAAACTCCAGATCGGACATATCCGATGGAAATGGTCCGCGGACCGTTTTCATCGGATATGTCCGATCGTGTGTACGAGGCCTTAGGGGCTAAGAATATGCATGCATCATACATGCTAGGGGGAGTACAACTGGAGGGATCTGTAGTGGAGAAGGATCTGGGGGTTTTAGTTGATCATAAGCTCAATAATGGCATGCAATGCCAAGCTGTGCTTTCCAAAGCGAGGAAAGTCCTTTCTTGTATTAAGAGAGGTATGGACTCCAGAGAGAGAGATATCATTTTGCCCCTGTACAAATCATTAGTAAGACCTCATCTGGAATATGCAGTCCAGTTTTGGGCACCTGTTCTCAAAAAGGATATCGGAGAACTGGAGAAAGTGCAGAGAAGGGCAATCAAACTGATAAGAGGCATGGAGGAGCTCAGCTATGAGGAAAGATTAGAGGAACTGAATTTATTCACTCTTGAGAAGAGGAGAATAAGGGGGGATATGATCAACATGTACAAATATATAAGAGGTCCATATAGTGAACTTGGTGTTGAGTTATTCACTTTAAGGTCAACACTGAGGACAAGGGGGCACTCTTTACATCTGGAGGAAAAGAGATTTCACCTCCAAATACGGAAAGGTTTCTTCACAGTAAGAGCAGTGAAAATGTGGAACAGACTCCCTCAAGAGGTGGTTCTGGCCAGCTCAGTAGATTGCTTTAAGAAGGGCCTGGATTCTTTCCTAAATGCACGTAATATAACTGAGTACTAAGATGTGTAGGTAAAGTTGATCCGGGGTAAATCCGATTGCCTCTCGGGGGATCAGGAAGGAATTTTTTCCCCTCCTGTAGCGAATTGGATCATGCTCCGCTGGGGTTTTTTGCCTTCCTCTGGATCAACTGTGGGTATGGAGTTGGGGGTATGGGATTGTACTGTGTTTTATTTTGTTTGTTTATTTTTTTTTATGGTTGAACTGGATGGACTTGTGTCTTTTTTCAACCTGACTAACTATGTAACTATGTAACCTAGTGAGTGTTCTAACTGTAGGGGGAGGGGGGTGACTGGGGGAGGTGACCGATCTGTGTCCCTATGTACAAGGGACACAGCATCGGTCTCCTCTCCCTGACAGGACGTGGAGCTCTGTGTTTACACACAGAGCTCCACGTCCCTGCTCAGTTACTGGGCAATCGCGGGTGCCAGGTGGCGATCGTTGCCGCCGGGCACGCGCATCGAGTTCCCAGCAAAGCGGCATGTGCGCCCGCTCCCCGCCGGCTGCGCGGCTGCCCGCACCCCGCGCGCCCCCTAGCGGCTTTAAAAGACAAGGACGTCATATGACGTCCTGTCAGAACAACTGAGCTACCTTGCCACCTTCAATTGATGGCGGCTGGTAGATAAGTGGTTAACCACTTGCCCATGGTGTCATAGTCAAAATACGTCATGACTTTAAAGATGGATATCCCGGTAACGGCAGCAGCTGCTGCCACAACCGAGATATCCATCTTTTCCATGGGCAGTGCTGTACACGATAATGGCGGTCCCAGCGGCGGATTCGCCGCAAGATCGCCGTTATCGGTGGCGGGAGAGGGCCCCTCCCCCCCTCCCGCCGCTCTCCCGCGCTCTCCGCCGCTTACCGGAGCCGTCGGTAACGGCGGAGGCGATCGGGTCCTCTTGCTGGCTGTGTTGGGATACGAGTGAGGGAAAAATCGCCCCCACCCGTCCCCCACAGCTCTGCTGGGCGGAAGTGACGTCAAAACGTCACTTCCGCCCAGCGTCTTAAAGAAACATTTTTTTTTTCTGAAATTTGAAAAATGACATTTTTTTTTTTTTTTTTTTTTCTTTTTTTGCAATTAAGCCTAAATATGAGATCTGAGGTCTTTTTGACCCCAGATCTCATATTTAAGAGGACCTGTCATGCTTTTTTCTATTACAAGGGATGTTTACATTCCTTGTAATAGGAATAAAAGTGATAATTTTTTTTTTTTTATTTATTTCGATGTATAAAATTATAAACTAATTAAAAATAAATAAGAAAACAAAAAAAAAAAATGTAAAACGCCCCGTCCCGACGAGCTCGCGCGCAGAAGCGAACGCATACGCGAGTAGCGCCCGCATATGAAAACGGTGTTCAAACCACACAAGTGAGATATCGCCGCGATCGTTAGAGCGAGAGCAATAATTCTAGCCCTAGACCTCCTCTGTATCTCAAAAAATGCAACCTGTAGAATTTTTTTAAACGTTGCCTATCGAGATTTTTAAGGGTAAAAGTTTGACGCCATGCCACGAGCGGGCGCAATTTTTAAGTGTGACATGTTGGGTATCATTTTACTCGGCGTAACATTATCTATCACAATATATAAAAAAATTGGGCCAAATTTATTGTTGTCTTATTTTTTTATTCAAAAAAGTGTTTTTTTTTCAAAAAAAGTGCGCTTGTAAGACCGCTGCGCAAATACGGTGTGACAAAAAGTATTGCAATGACTGCCATTTTATTCTCTAGGGTGTTAGAAAAAAAAAAATATATAATGCTTGGGGGGTTTAAGTAATTTTCTAGCAAAAAAAACAGTTTTAGTCTCGTAAACACCGAATCTGAAAAACAAACCCGGTGGGCAAGTGGTTAAACACGTGTATGTCATCTACTGGGCAAGTCAGGTTCTTGTTTACACAAGATATAGCTGCATCTACTGCAGGTAAACTCCACTTCTTGGTAAATTCCTCTTCCATGGGATAAAGAATTTCAAACTTCTTTGGAGGAGTGAAACGCGTATCTGGATGTAACCAGTCTGCGTTATTAAGCTTTTTTAACAACCGTGAAGGGGGCAGTGCGAATGCAGTTCGCACCGCTTCAGTATAACATTGTATCTGCGATTTTAGTAACTGGGAAGCGGAAAAGGGTTCCTCTGATACCCCTGAGCCTTTCCGAATCCTCATCCCTGTCCTCTGCAGGTTCATCCTCTCCTCCTCAGATCTTTCTGACAGAGGATCAAAATTTGAAGAGGAAGATCTGCTTCGCTTTTTGTCCCTTTGTGAGGACTTAGCGATTAAATTAGCAATTTTATTTTCACATTTTTCCATGGCTGCAGCAAAAGTGTCCTCAGTGACATATGCAGGACCAGGTGACACTGGAGAAACTCCTAATAGTGGCAAAGGTTCATCCTGTATCGGCAAATCAAGGCTTACAGGGAAAGAAGGTACCGAGCAGGTGCGGCTAGAGCCTCCTGTCTCCTGCAGCGTTGCTTTCTTGCTATTAGCCCCTGAAACTTTCCTAAGGGAAGCCATCTTACCAAGCAACAAGCCGAGGTACCAAAAAGCATATACTGCTGTGCTCAGTTTAGCAATCTACAGTTTCATGCTCCAGAGTAGGTGTCTATCCCTGGTAGTGCCCCACCAACCAAATAGAGCTTACGTGCCCCCTGAATTCTGCTGTGTCCCAAGAGAAGAGCTGCCAGCCTCCGGGATTGCTTTCTGGCGTCTGCCTGAGCACAATTAAAAAAAAAAATGTCACATGCACGCTCCCATTCCCCCTGCTTCTCCTCCGCCCCCACCGCTGATAAAGCATGCGTGACCTAGGGAAACATGGCGGCTGCCTGTGATGAGGGGAAGCTTCCCCCTGCTAGTTTGGACTGCTGGAGTCCTTACCTGGCATTTTCTGGAGGAGATAAGCGGTGGCCGTCCTTGGTAGAGCTCTGCAGCGGAGGAAGTGTGCTTGTCCTACGGATCTGACACTGTACAGAGTGAGGTGAATGAAACCCAGCTCTTTACTCCCTCTAGTGGTCAAACAGGAGAAGACACCATACTCAAAATTGTCAAGAAAAGTTTTTTAGGATCCTTTTTTCTCTTACCTTTATCCCCGCAGCAGGTTTTACTTCAATTTCAGACAGTACCAATCTTCACCCATCTCCGCAGGCTTTATGTACCAACCTTCAGGGGTATGGGTTCCTATTTAAAGGAGACCTCTCCGTGGGCCTTTTTAAAGACTCTGATCAAAGCCTTTTAGCTGCAATAGTGAAAAGTGCTGAACCTCAGAGCCCAGTACTCCGAAGAGAGACATTACAGGCGATGCCTCATGCGTGAGGCCCGGATCTCATCCACTTTGGCTTAAATTTTAGCGTCTTGGATGGACCCGAGGGTCTAGCTCCTTATTTAGCCCCCAGGGGGTCTCTTTAGCCAAACTTCCCTTAGCACTTCTCCACGCGTCTGACCATAGCGTAATACAGTCTTATAGGTTTTAATATAAAAAGGAAGTATTGCACTTACATACATACGATAACAGTTTACAGCCTTGAGCTCCTGTGATCCAGGGATTGAACCTTGCCTTTTGGGGAACCCATAACTCACCCTTCGCCATGAGCAGAGCCACCCGAAGCTCGTTCACATCCAGGGTAACGGGTGAGCCCAGTACGCAGCTGAGCAGGAACATCCCGGAGATATTCCGAACACAACGCATGGCGGCACATGCGGCCTCACAGGCCCAAACCCCGAGCCCGCTCAGTATGGAATCCGGCCTGCAGCCCTTGGAGCCAGTCTCGTCTGCGGGGCGCACACATCCCCCTAGCCTGCTGGATCTGGAAACGATGACCGCGGACATTAAAAATGCTGTCACGGCAGCGGTAGCTGATCTCAAAACGGAGATCCGTGCAGTGGCCCATCGGATCGATGAGGTGGAACAAACTACTCAGGCCCACGCGGCGGCACTCCGCCAAGTTCAAAGTACCTATGACTCCCAGGTCCCACACCTCCTGGAGCTCCACAGACACGTCGAGGACCTCGACAATCGAGGCCGGAGGCACAACATACGTGTGCGGGGCCTCCCCGAGAGTGTGGAACCGGGGAACTTGCAACAGTCGCTCCATGTTATCTTTAATGACTTAGTGGAACGCCCGGCGGACTCGCCCATCGAGATGGAGAGGGCTCATCGAGCGCTACGTCCCCCACCTAGGGACAACGAACCCCCTAGAGACGTGATCTGTTATGTGATTAACTTTCAGCTCAAGGAAGAGATTCTTCGCAAAGCAAGAGCGAGAGGACGAATCCTCCATGATGGCATGGAGGTGAAACTTTTTCAAGACCTGTCTCAGATCACGCTTCAGAACAGGCGTGCCCTGCGCCCCCTGCTGGAGGTTCTACGCGCAAGAAACATACAATACCGTTGGAAATTCCCATTCGCGCTGTCGGCGTCCACCAGGGGGCGCTCAGCTCTCCTCCGCACACCCGAGGACCTTCACAACTTTTGTGAGCAGCTCGATCTCCCGCCCGTGGATCTTCCGGACTGGTATTCTTTCTACTTCCCCTCCGAACCATGGCTCCCGGTCTCCATGAATCCGTCCCCGAAAGCTCAGCGCCACAGATCCCGCAGGAACAGGGTGGGTCCGTCCTCCCCAGGTAATTATGCTTCTAGACGCAATCTCTACCACCACAACCCGGGCTCCCCCTCGACTCCGCCTAGGGGTAGAGACCGAATTGAGACCTGATGCACGGACCACTTCCTTGTTATGTATCGCCACTCTGTTCTCTCTGAGTCCCAAGTTTCAGCCCCCCGTGTTCTTGCATACCTTGAATGTTCTTCTGACAAGCTGCAGCTACCGACTAGATATATCTCTACGTGCTCAAGGCGGACAATGACTTCCACTCGATGCTGCAAGTGAGATGTCGGGACCATGTACTTTAACTTTTTTTTTTTTGTTTTTGTTTTTTTGTTTGTTGTTACTTATTTTTTCTTTATCCCCCCATGCCCCGTGCTCTGAAGAACCGGGGGTCGTGATATGAGACTTCCTTTCCTGTATTAACTCCCTTTTATTTTTTTTTATTTTTTTTGGTGTTTTGTCTTTCCTTCACCTTTTGTGCTCCACCGTCCCTTCCCTTTTTGTTTTACAGACTTGGACTTCCATCTGGATCTGAGCCTCTCGATGTATTGCCTCTGAAATCCGCGGGCCTGATGTATCTTTCTTAAATGTATGTCTGCTGGTCTCCAAGGCCCCTCCTCAGTTCCCACGTCTCCACAAGGGTAATCAAAGGGTACCGCTGATGCTATGTGACCTACTTTTGCCCACTGTACTCTACCCGTCTCTGTGTGGGCCCCCGCCCCCCCTTCTCCCACATCCCATCCTGGCCCTCCCCTTTCCCTTACCCCCCCTCCCTTCCTCAACCTCCCTTCACCCTTCACCCACCCTTCCTTCCCCTCCTCCCCTTCCCCTCCTCCCCTTTCCCTCCCCTCTTCCACCCCCTACCCTAGCCCCTGGCTACCATCCTCTCTCCGTTTACCCCCCGATAGAGATACACTCAGCTGGTTCACGTTTGCTGATTCTGTGGGGGGGATCCCCGATCCCAATGAACTGGTGTTGGATCCAATGCTCCCTACGCCCTCACCTTGGAGATTGAGTTTGAGTTTTTTGTTGCTATCTGCGGGGGTGGGGGGCGGCGGGGAGGTGGCAGGAGAGCTTTACTTGTATTTTGTGGGTTGTTTTTTTTTTGTTGTTAATGTAGTTGGTCCTCCAGACATTCATTTCAACCCTCTTTACCACACGGGCGAGATGCTTGTTAATATGTTAATTTTTCTGTCCCTTAGTAATTTTACGCCCATAAGGGCGATGTGACATAGACATGTGGCGATACATGTTGTTTCTAGGCTGGTAAAGTGTAGACTTATTTAGACTTATTTGCTCTTGTTTATTATGTACGCAGTGTTTTCTCTTTTTCCCTGTTGATACCACTGTTTTATGCAATACTTGCCACCCATCTCAGCTCCTATGCTCCGCACACTATATAGGGCTGCCTTGCACTCCCTTTCTCTACGACTCACGGGTTCCCCACAATACTCTTTTCATCCTTCACACATTTCAGTTTCGATCCCTGGATCGCTCCCCCTTTGAGGTTTCTGTCCCTGATTTCGTTCCCACACAGCAGTCCCACTGGGATTTTTGCTGACCCTCCAGACCTTTCCCCTTTTTAGGTGATTTAGCAGGCCTAATATCACCTCTGGTTCATACTCTCTCTGCCTTGTGCCTCCTCCTCCTCTTCCTGTCCCGCTCCTGTCCCTCCCCCTCTTTTCCCTACCTCGGCCTCTCTACCCCCATCGCACCTCTTCCCCCCCTCCCCTCCATTCTTTTTTCCTTCTTCTCTCCCTCGCCTCTTTTCTTGATCTCCCTTCTCCCTGTGCCTTTGACTGGGTCTGTGCCTGCCCTCCTGGTGAGCCTCCTCACCGTTTCTCCTCCTTCTAGCCCCCCGATCCTCAAGCCTAGCGTTCTCTATCTCATCCCCCTGATACCAGACCCTGCAGCACTGACCATATGATATGCCTCCCCTATCCTTGAAGTGTGTATCTCTCAATGTTAAGGGCCTCAACTTACCAGAGAAGAGATCTCAGGTTTTATCTTCACTCTCCAAACATGGAGCCCATTTTCTTTTTTTACAGGAGACCCACTTCCGTTCGGACGCCATCCCCAAACTTTCTAATCATATCTATCGGACCGCATTTCATGCTACTAACCCCGGCTCCAAAACGAAGGGTGTCTCTATTCTGGTGTCCAAACATGCAAACTTCATTTTGGGTGATTCTCTTATTGACCCGGAGGGTAGGTTCATCTTCCTTAAGGGGTCTTACGAATCTAGACCTATCACACTTGCTAATATTTATTGTCCCAATGACCATCAGGTGGCCTTTTTCAAGACTACATGTGACCTTTTAGCTTCCTTTAAGTCGGGTCTCTTGCTTCTAGGGGGGGACTTCAATGTCCCCCTGAACCCCCTGTTGGACTCCTCCACCGGTACCTCCATCTTGACCTATAAAGCATTGAGGCAGATCAACCTAAGCCTCCAGACTCTGTCCCTACATGATGTTTGGCGCACACTCTCTCCCTCAGATAGGGACTATACTTTCTTCTCGGCCCCCCACCAAAAGTATTCTAGGATCGATTATTTTTTCCTATCCCAATCGGACCTGACTTATCTCCAACATTCCACAATCGAACCGATGTTTTTGTCGGATCACCACCCAATTAGTATCACCTTAGCTTTTCCCGAAGCGACCTCTAGAACTAAGACCTGGCGGCTGAACCCTTCCTTGCTTAAGGATCTATCTGTTACTGACCAAATTCGTACGCGCATTCAACAGTACTTCACGGAGAATTCCAATCCGGAGATTTCGCCAGTTTCCCTTTGGGAGGCTCACAAGTGCGTGATTCGGGGTGAACTGATCGCCTTGGCTACAAAAGCCAAGAAACAAGGTCAGGAATACACAAACTCCCTTATAGCGAGGATTAAGTCGCTTGAAGCATCTCACAAGAGATCACAGGCCCTGGCCACCTTACAAGAATTGACACAAGCTAGGACTCTCTTATGGAGGAACTGGGCAAGCGCGCTAAGAGGCGTTATATTCTCGGGCAGAGGATTTTTTACGAAACAGGGCAACAAAAGTGGGCGCCTTCTGGCACGCACGGTGCAAAACTCTAAGCCTATTTCCACGATTCACCACATACACAGCCGAGGTGGTGCCCGCCTAGTTAAGAATGAAGACATTGCCAAGGAATTCGAAGATTTTTACTATAAGCTGTATAATCTTCATCCCCAAGCCCGCTCTCAGTCCAAGATCTCCTCGAGGAAGTCGCAGATTAAGGACTTTCTTTCTCGATATAGCCCCAAACCAATTTCCCCACAAAAATCGCTTGCCCTGGAAAGCCCCATGACTGCTGCGGAAGTGGAATTGGCTGTAAAGCAGATGAAGCCCGGGAAGGCCCCAGGCCCGGACGGCTTTTCTCTACAGTACTACAAATCTTTTGGCGAGGTACTCACCTCTAGGCTCCTGAACCTATTTAATGCCCTATCTGACCCTCAGAACAAGCCCGGCAACATGCTGACAGCCCATATAACGGTGATCCCAAAGGAGGGCAAGGACCCTTCTGCGGTGGCCAACTACCGTCCGATCTCGCTCCTAAATGTGGACGTGAAGATATACGCGAAAATTATCGCTAATAGGGTGGCGCCCCTGATCCCGGGTATTGTCTCATTAGATCAGGTGGGTTTTGTTCCTGGGCGGGAGGCCAGGGACAATACCATCCGCACCCTGAATTTGCACCACTGGCTCACGTCTTCAAAGACTCAAGGATTTTTTCTTTCTCTCGATGCCGAGAAGGCGTTCGACAGGGTGGCCTGGGACTATATGCAGGAGGTGCTAGTAGCTTTGGGCCTGGGGCCCCGCTTGATGTCGCACATTCTGGCCCTGTATGCGGGTCCTTCGGCCGCGGTTAAAGTCAATGGCCACCTGTCGAACGTCTTTCCCATTAACAATGGGACACGGCAGGGTTGCCCTCTGTCGCCTCCGATATACATCCTTACACTAGAGCCCCTCCTTAACAGGCTGCGAGAAAACCCAGATATTCTGGGGATCAACGTGGGGGGGAGAGAGTTCAAGGTAGATGCCTTTGCAGACGATGTTCTTCTGTCCCTGCGCTCCCCCAGGATCTCCCTTCCGAATCTCCTCAGAGATCTGGATCACTTTGGCTCCCTTCTCAAACCTGAAAATCAATCATACGAAATCCCAAGCGCTCAACGTCTCCCTTCCCTCCATGGAAGTGTCGCACTGTCAGGAATTTTTCCCCTTCAGATGGACTCAGGATTCACTCACTTATCTTGGTATCCGAATACCCCCCAACCTAGCGGATCTGTACTCTAAGAATTTCCACCCAGCCCTTCTTAAAGCTCAATCATGCCTTAAAGACTGGATGGGTCTGAATGTCTCTTGGTTCGGTCGTTCGGCCCTGATTAAAATGATAATTTTGCCACGCTTACAATCTGTACCCATCTCATTGCCTTCGGGTTTCTTCACATCATATAGGAAGGCATGCTCAACCTTCCTCTGGAGGGGGTCTCAACCACGAATAAAGTACTCCAGACTCACTTTACCTAAATCCAGAGGTGGCATAGGTCTCCCAGACCTCCAGAAGTACCAGAGTGCATGTCATCTCACGAGGATAGCGGATTGGAATATCCACGCCTCAAGGAAGCTATGGGTGCTCCTGGAGAGAAACTTCTCATCAGGCCCCTTACATTTACTGCCATGGTTACCTCCCAGGAACTGGCCCCAATCCTTACGGACCCATCCATTCATTTACCCCTCACTCCTGGTCTTCAAGAAAGTTTCAACGTTAGGCCCCCCGTCTTCCCAACCGAAATCTTGATTTCCCGCCTTGTGTTTCGGAGGACTTCTTGAGTCGGGAATGGCCCTTTGAGGACATATTAGCCCTCCAGTTTTTCTCAGCTGGGAGACCTCTGTCATTTGAAGACTTGAAATCCAGCTCTAAGACGTCTTCTTTTTCGTTCTGGACCTACAGACAGATACGACATTTTCTCACGTCAGTGACAGACCAATCGCTCTGGACACGACAACTTACGCCATTTGAGTCTCTGTGCCACCGCAAAACGCCACAAAGGCACCTGATCTCTCTTCTGTACAACCTCTTAATGGAAGACCAGTCGCAAACACCATCCCCGCCGCAGCTTGCCTGGAACAAAGATCTCCAAGCCTCCCTGTCAGCGGAGGACTGGCACACTATCTATGAATTTGCTCATAAGGGCTCCGCGAATGTGGCTGTCCAAGAGAACGGCTACAAAGTGATTACCAAGTGGTACAGAACCCTGTCGCGCCTTCATAAATTCTCTCCTAATATCCCCGACACCTGCTGGAGATGTGGTGCGGGAGTGGGGACTATGCTTCATGTGTGGTGGGAGTGTGGCGCCCTTCAACCTTTTTGGAGGGAGGTCCACGACCTCATCTCACATGTCACTACCTATACCCTGGATTACACTCCTTCTCAATTCCTTCTGCATCACTCATCGATCCCCAAAAAAGACTATTTCAAGTCCCTGGCCATGCACATGGTCAATGCTGCCAGGGTTTGCGTTCCCAGACATTGGCGCTCTACTGATGTTCCGACAATCAGAGAATGGCTGGCCCGGATCTCTTTAATAAAAGAAATGGAGGAGCTGATTCACATTTCCCAAGACAGAGTGCAGAAGTTCTCCTTTACTTGGGCTTGCTGGAACCACTTTGTTACCACTGACCGCTACCGCCAATATGTTTCTTGAATCAACGGATATGATGGAGCTCCCTCCTCCCATCAGTTTGGTGGAGGGGGGGCAGGCATGGACCCATTCCCCCTGGACCCATTCCCCCTACTCCCTCTTTCCCTGTCCATTCCCTTCTGTGCCCCTGCTTCGGATCTATTTGCCCCCTTCCATCTCTCTTCTCCCCTCTTCCTTCCCCGCTCCTTCCTTTCTGTCCTTTCTTTTTCTCCACAAAGACACTTGCCCCCAGTACTTACACGATATGACACACTTTAAATAATGACTGAGATTGAGGCCTTGCACCGTCCCCCCTTCTTGCAATTTGTGGGGGGGGGGTGTGGGGGAGGGGAAAATAGAAAGTTAGGATCCTCCGCCCTCTTTCGCTTATTTAACATGCTACACCTCATGCTTGGTCTAAACATGTTGATTGATGCCTCTCTGTGGTGTTTTGTACTATGCTGTCTTCATGTTCTTCTGTTTTGTGATAATTACCTTGTCATGTATCTCATGCTATACTTTGCATAAATAAAAATCTTTTATGGAAAAAAAAAAGAAAAACGCCATATGGCATATGGGAAAAAACTTCCCTATCACTGGGAAAAAAAAAAAGGTTGTCATATTAATAGGCTTATCAGTAACCAATGGACAAAAAGTTAAATATATACCATAGCCCTTAGCGAGGAGTGCTTCCACCCACCAGAGACCCTCCGGGTGCAGTCCCTCACCCATATCATCTCCCCACTTCTGCACTTGAGCCAGTGGCGGGCCAGGCCCCCCCACACACCCCCCTCCATCTTGGGGCCTGATCGCCCAATATAACTCAGGGGCTGCTATCAGCACAGGGACAAGGACCCCTCTCCAGCCATCCCTCTGTGGTGATCCCTCTCCCGCATACTCCTGGGGCATACTGTGAGCCAGCCGTCCTACTCCTTGAATCTACACAACAACAGAGGCCCAGTTGTCATTTTTTAGCCCAGACTGCTGGCTGTTCCTGGGCCTCAGTAGGTGTATAGCCCCATTGCCTGGAGCCCTTCCGGTCTGACCCTGCTTCATCGAGGAGTGGTTTTGGGGTGACGCTGGGACTGTGTGTGACGCCCCTATACCGGGGGTTCTCCAAAGAAGCTTCATTTTGCATCAGCGGTCTCCCCTCTTATCAGCCTTAATTCAAGCTCCTCAATACCTTCCTATACCTATCCCCTTGACCCACTTCCAACAATCACCCCCCCCCATGACTTTCATCAACCTTTCCTGGATAATGGTTTAATCAAATGATCTAATCAGAAGCTTTAATCTGGGGACGCATGCTCGGTGCGACGCGGTGTCTGGTCTGATGCTATGATCCATTTTTGACCAGACTTTCCAGGCCAGAACTCAGGGGTTAACTCTATTCCAGCCCTTGCACAAAATACTTCAATACCCCTGACTAACATCTCGGTGCATGCCAGGAAAGAAAAAGAAAGACGGGTGCAACACCCGCTCTCCACACTCTCTTACTAACTATCTCTTGAATCTAGAGCGCTCCACTAATACTACAAAGATGTCCCACAACGGAGCAACTCCACATGCAGCCTCCAAAGGTTCCACACAGGCTCACGCCACTTCATCAAGAAATAATGATCAAGCTCTCCCTCTTACTAAAGCTGATTTGGATGACAGTCTGACAGCAATTTATGAAAAACTGGTTGACAAGCTTGAAACAGAATTGCACAAAACCACCAACGCCTTATCCCAGGAGATCGCCAGCATAGGAGGCCGTACAGACATTCTCGAGACCAAGCACGATGAACTATCTCTAGCCCATAATGACCTCCGCAAAGATTACGAGACTTTGGCTGACAGCTTCTCCTTTATGCAAGCCCACATAGAGGACTTAGACAACAGAAATAGGAGAAATAACATTAGGGTACGTGGTGTCCCCGAATCTGTCACTGATCTAAATCAAGCTATCACCAAGTTGTTCCATAACCTTGTTCCTGATAAGCCCCTATCTGCCTTTGCTTGCGACAGGATTCATAGAGCTCTACGACCCAAACCTACGCCAGATAAACCACCACGCGACATTATAATGTGTATGAAGGATTTCATCACCAAAGAAGATATAATGAGAGCCTCCAGAAACACGCCAACTATAGAGCTTGATGGCACCAAGTTGCAAATTTACCCAGATATCTCCCCTGCCACTCTGGATCGGAGACGTAGAATGAAAGAGGTCACCAATATCCTCCAAGCAGCTAGAATTAAATACCGCTGGGGCTTCCCTTTCAAGCTTTCCATCATTCACAACGGTACTACCTATACGGTGTACAACATCATAGAAGGCAAAGATCTTCTCGTTAAATTGGGTCTACTTGAACAATCCACACCTCGTCACCTCCCTTCTACCCCTAGATCGTCACCTATTTGGTCCACCCCCTCATCCAGACGTCCTCAACGTGAACCTTTGAGAGTGATGCATCCTCTCCATAATCACCTGGCACCCTGAGTCTCCTAAATCTTCAGTAGGGGCTCCTACAGAATTCAGTTTTGACTTTTTTCTTTTTTTATCTTTTTTTTTTTTTCTTCTTTTTTTCCCAAACCTCTTGATCCAAAATTTCTTCAACGGCTCGTTTTGTCTAGTTCCAGTTAGCTACTGAAGAAAGTAGACAATCAAGAAGGAGGAGAGAGGGAGCTCTATTCAAACCCTTTTTTTTTTTCTCCTTCCCTCCCACATCCAGTGAAGCACCTTCCCCTACATAAGACATATTCACAATTAAAGCTTATTTTTGAGGGTGCTGATTCCCACAATGGTGACTGCCTGGATGCCATCCTCCACCAAACTTATCTGTGGTAGTTTTGGGATAAACTTCCCCCCTAGAGTGTTTTTCCCTTTTTATTTTTTTTATTTTATTTTATTTTTTTTTATTTTTTTTTCTCTCCCCCTCATGGGATCTTTTACCTCAATCTGTTCTGATATCTCTCACGAACTGTTTATTATTTGAGTGTGCCCGTTTATATTCCTATAACACTTTTGTTCTACCTGGTTGTTTTGAATATGTTTACAGTATACTAAGTTATATTTTGCAGTGCACCTACATAATCTTACAAGATGCCTGACGTGTCCGCCGTCGCTAGTTTGTTCCCCAATCCACCCCTGTGATCCACCGCCTTCCCTGTTTAGATGGCTGGTCGCGTTCCAGAGATGGATTCAGGACTTTATTGTCCTCGGTATGTAACTTTGTGGCTATGGGTCCTTCTGTCTCCAAGCCCCCTTTTCTCTACCATTTTTTTCAAGCAGATTTTAGCCCTTTTGGCTATTATTGATATGTTTATCAAAAGATTTTCTTTCTTTCATAAGGTTTGTTTACTCATGACAGAAGCAATGACAGATTATCCTGACACTTCGAACTCTTTCAAGCATAGGCATGACACAGTTATTATCCACTTTCTTTTCTATCTCCTTGCCCGACCACTTAATCATCCTCTATTGCTTATACACCTAATGTGCTACTTGATAACTCCTGTTAGACCGTCACCCCTCCTATCTTCCTCACCTAGCTCACCTTCAAAATTTTACAATGGGTCTTAAGATATTCTCACACAACGTACAGGGTTTCAACTCGCCCCACAAGCGTAAAAAAACTTTTAAACACTATAAAAGATTAGGTGCCGACATCATTTTGCTACAAGAGACTCACTTCTCTTCAACTAACCACCCAAAATATTTTGATAAATCCTTTAGTCAAGTTCACTACACAACTTTTTCCAACAAATCTAGAGGGGTTGCCATTTTCATCCGTAACTCGACTGTTTTTGAGCTGTCTGATATTTATAAAGACGCAGACAGCCGCTTCATCATCCTGAAAGGTTGTATAAATAGACGCTCCCTTACCCTGGCTTCTGTGTATGCCCCAAATAAAGCACATTCCACTTTTTTCAACAAGTTTTTTGACACCCTTGACCAATTTAATTCACCACATATGATTATCGGAGGCGACTTTAATCTAGCAGCCCATCCTGCACTTGACAGGAGCAGAATAGTTCCCTCCTCCAAAGCATTCCCCAAATCAATTAACCGCTCTCTCGGTAAATTTCAGCTAATTGACTCATGGAGAGCACATAATGCGGAACAAAAGCATACACACACTACTCCCACCCCCACGACTGTTATGCCAGACTGGATTATGTATTTTGCACGCCTATTTTGCTGGCAAACTCCTCCTCCGCCTCAATACACCCATGCCCATGGTCCGATCATGACATGGTGTGTTTTGAAACTTCCCATATAGGCCTAACCCCAACTACATTCAGCTGGAGACTTAATGATTCTCTCCTTTCTGATCCTTCCACCTTTCAAAAAATATACTCACACCTTGAAGACTACTTTACAGATAATAGACCCAATGATTCTTCCCCCTCTTCGATCTGGGCTGCCCATAAGGCAGTTTTGAGAGGCCATTTTATCAATATCGCTGCAGCTAGAAAAAAAGCTAAATTAGCTGACATAAAATGTCTAACGAAAGAACTACACGATCTGTATAATAACCTAAACCACTCACTTTCCCCCGGAATTATCTGCTCGAATTCAGTCAAAACGCCAAGCGCTCGACACTTTATTATCAGAAGATACTGAGAAAACTCTAAGATTCTCTAAAGCTAAGTTTCTGTTACACGGAAACTCGGCCTCAACAATGTTTGCTAGGAAATTGAACTCAGACTCCAAACCCCATCACATTTATAACCTTCGTAACCATAAGGGCAATATAGTATCCCACCCCCAAGATGTCCTAGATATCTTTACTTCCTTCTATAAGGATCTCCTATCGGGTCCTCAAAAAACACACCCCCACCCTTCTTCCTTAGTTTGGCTTAACAACCTTAACCTCCCCACCCTTTCAGAACAGCAAATATCTTCCCTAAATGAACCATGCACAGAATTAGAAATTTTGAATATTATCAAGGACCTTAAAACCTCTACAGCCCCAGGCCCTGACGGTTTCTCTTCAATCTATTACAAAAAATTTGCCCCCCTACTAGTTCCTAGTCTCACCAAATTATTCAATTATGTCTTATCGGGAGGCCAATTTCGGGAAGAGATGCTATTGGCAAATCTATCCCTGATTCCGAAACCCCAAAAAGATCACTCCCTACCTCAGAACTTCCGCCCCATCTCTGTCCTCAACAATGACGTTTGGGAGACTTTTGGCAAACAGACTGGCCTCAGTGATTACTTCACTTGTTAGTACTGACCAATCTGGATGTATTCCTGGTAGACAATTGACCGACAATATCAGATTGGTCACCAATATAATACAGGATGCCAACCTTACACACAAGGCATTCGACAGTGTTAATTGGGCATACCTTAATCACCTCCTCCCCAAATTTGGTATATCAGACAGATTTATCCATGGCTTCAATGCACTGTATCACTCCCCTAAAACCAGAATTAAAATCCCGGGCAGTAACTCTGAATTTTTCTCCCTCCCTCAGGCCCAGACCAATTCAAAATCAGCTTATATGCAGATGATGCCCTACTATTCCTAACCGATCCCTTACTCTCACTCCCCATTCTTCTCTCCGAACTTAACTCATTTTACAAACTCTCAGGTCTATTCATTAACACCAATAAAAGCTCTGCCTTACCTATAAATATCACACCTAACTTACTATATTCACTACAAAATAACTTTCGCTTCAAGTGGTCCACTACATCTTTCAAATACCTAGGCGTTCGTATCACTCCCTCCCACAAACTTTTGTACAATGCTAATTACCTACCTCTCTTTACGCAAATTAGATCACTGCTCAAATCCTGGTCTTCGTACCATATATCATTTCTGGCAAGGATCTGTGCCTTCAAAATGACTATCCTTCCTAAGCTCCTTTTCTACTTTAGAGCACTCCTTATTAATGTTCCAAAGACTCGCATTGAAGCCCTCCAAAGGGAAATTAATAAGTTTATCTGGAATAACAAAAAACCTAGATGCAGCTATGTCCTTATGTATGAATCTCAAAATAAAGGTGGCCTAGGACTACCCCATCTCTGGGCCTATTTTCTGGCGGCCAGACTTACCCACATTGCGCAATGGCACACCACAGACACCAACATTCCCTGGCTTAAATTTGAATCCTCCTCGATCTCCCCATTAATTCCTAGTTGCATTCTCTGGTCCAGCCTGAAACCCCAACAAAATATTATCAAGAAAAATATGATTATAACCCACACCTTACAATTATGGAACAAAATTAATAATACATACATCATATCATCTGCAACCCCCCCACTGGCCTCATATTTAGGAGATCCCAGGTTCCCTTATTTCGATACCAATGTGACGTTCTATCATTACTGGATACGAAACAAACTGATTACTCTTAAATCCTTGATGATAAACAACAAGTTTCCCTCCTTTCCTATGATTCAAGCCAAATTTAAACTGCCAGAGTCTGAAATTTCTCATTACAACTTGATACGGGACTTCTATACTACACACTACTCTATTGAACTCTCTACCCCTAGCACTCCTTTTGAACAAATTTGCATCACCTCTCCCAGAGATAGAGGACTTATCTCTCAATTATATACATTTTTAAATAATTCCCAACAACCTTTGAAAACTTCCCCCATGCTTCACTGGGAAAAAAGATTTAGACTGTATCTTTCCCATAGAATCTTGGTACAAGGACAACTTGCGTAAAAACAACATAGCCACTGCTTTTAGAGAATCCCTGTTGAAATTGTTCACTAGATGGTATATGACCCCCACTAAAATCCACACATTCTATCCATCTGTCTCTCCCTCCTGCTTTAGGGGATGTCCCGAAGAAGGCAATTACCTCCACATATTTTGGAGCTGTACATTTCTGCAACCTATATGGCAGGCTGTTATAAATAGACTTGAATCCTCTACAAAATGCAAGATTGTCCTCTCACCACAAGTCTGTATCTTATTTGCAGACGCTCCAAATATCCCTCGGCCCTGTAATAAACTTCTTCACTCATTAATAGGTGCTATCCAATGGATGATAGCCTTGAACTGGAGATCACATAACCTGCTGTGGTCCCAAGTCCTATCCAGAATGGAGTCCATCAAACTCACTGAAAGGATTCACCATACGTTTTCTGATACTATGCAATCCTTTGACAAAAAATGGGTATACTGGTCTCTCTCACTATAACAACCTCCACTAGGAGGATTAGATTACCACTAGACCCCCCGTGCCTATTAATCTCCCTATCTGTAGTCTTCACGCTACTTTACTCCTTATATTATTTATTACCAATCAAATGATCTTCTGTTTGTAATTCCTGTACATTGCCATGCCATATTGCATAATATATTCTGTATGTAATGCACTTCTGTTATGATTTAATCTTCCAATAAAGCTTTCGTAAACAAAAAAAAAAGTTAAATATATTAAAGGCCATAGGTTAACCCTAACAACCCCACCTAGGTACATATGCAGTGGTCAGCCACAAATTTGTGACGTTAAAAAGACCGTTAGCTAGCCAAACGCCATACATAACTGATCCCACTGCACATTAGTTTAATAGAGACCCAATACCCCAAATTACTAGGTAGGTACATCAATCCTACCGCCAAAAAAATATTAATGTGATATTTTTATTAATTTATAAAGATAAAAAAAAATAAAAGTAAATATTAACCCCTAAAAACTAAATTTAATATAAGTGACGTGACCAAAATAGGATATTAACCACTTAAGGACCCCTTCACGCCGATATACGTCGACAGAATGGCACGGCTGGGCACATCCACATACCTGTACGTGGCCCTTTAAGCCCAGCCATGTGGTCGCGTCGCCACGCGCGACCCAGTCCGAAGCTCCGTGACCGCGCCTGCTGGACCCGCGGACCCGATCGCCGCCGGTGTCCCGCAATCGGTCCTACGGAGCTGAAGAACGGGGAAAGGTGTGTGTAAACTGTCATTGATCGTATGTTCCCTAATATAGGGAAACACGAGCAATGATGTCACAAGTCCAGCCCCGCCCCCCTACAGTTAGAAACACATATGAGGTCACACTTAACCCCTTCAGCGCCCCCTAATGGTTAACTCACAAACTGCAATTGTCATTTTCACAGTAAACAATGCATTTTATAGCACTTTTTGCTGTGAAAATGACAATGGTCCCAAAAATGGATCAAAATTGTCCGATGTGTCCGCCATAATGTCACAGTCACGAAAAAAATCGCTGATCGCCGCCATTAGTAGTAAAAAAAAAAAAAGATGAATAAAAATGCAATAAAACTATCCCCTATTTTATAAATGCTATACATTTTGCGCAAACCAATCGATAAACGCTTATTATGATTTTTTATACCAAAGATAGGTAGAAGAATACATATCGGCCTAAACTGAGAAAAAAAAAAATTTTTTGATCTTTTTTGGGGGTGTGTATTATAGCAAAAAGTAAAAAAATATATATATATTTTTTTTCAAAATTGTCGCTCTATTTTTGTTTTCAGCGCAAAAAATAAAAACCGCAGAGGTGATCAAATACCACCAAAAGAAAGCTCTATTTGTGGGAAAAAAAGGACGCCAATTTTGTTTGGGAGCCACATAGCACGACCGCGCAATTGTCAGTTAAAGCGACGCAGTGCCAAATCGCAAAAACTGGCCAGGTCCTTTACCTGCATAATGGTCCGGGTCTTAAGTGGTTAATAATAGTGTTAATAAAAATACTAATAAAAATAAAATTAATAGAATGGATCATGGATGAAAAGTGATATGAGTATAAAAAACTGTATTATGTGATACCAGAAAATTATTTTATAAATAATCTAATAATTAGTTAACAGAATATCAAAAAAACTATTATATATTAATAATCTTAACTAAATAAATCAGTGTAATAATCCATAGTTAAATTGATTTAAAGTGAACCCAAAAACTGAATAAGCTTGATATCAAATGAATAATAAAAACATTAATATATATATATATATATATATATATATATATATAAATGTATAGCAAATCAAATTTGGGCCTACATAACAAGTTTACATTTAAACCATTTAGGAATTATCAATGAAAGCGTTCACATCGATATTCAACCTGTAAGGGGTATAGGTTTTGAGCCTATGAATCGAGAAAATCTCAAGCCTACATATTTCCCTCACTAGTGAGCTGCCCCTCCAGTGGAGGCTAAACTTGTCAGCGCCCAGAAAGATGGTCGTGGAAGGGTCTTTATTGTGCACAAGCATATAGTGTTTAGACATAGGGGTCAATTCACAAAGAGAAACGTTATTGGTTTTCTTCAGGTGTTAAATTAGCACTCCTTATTTAACGCTAGCAAACATGGTATTCACGAAAGCTATAATCGTTATTTAACATAGTCGTTATGGTTTTCAACTGACTCTTTATCCAATCGTTATGCTAACTACTCAGACGTTATTATTAACATTTGGGACGTTAAAATAACTCTTAAGATCGTTAAATAATGCTGGAGAGATGCATTCTGGGAGCAGAAGGGGAGGAGAACAGCTGCATGTGGAAAAGAGCAGATACAGAGAGAGAGAGAGACACAAGCAATACACATGGAGATTGAGCATGTGATGTGCAAAACTTCTAGTGTGTGTTTTCTTTCTCGTACATCACGGGACACAGAGCGGCATATTCATTACTATATGGGTTATATGGAGTACCTTCAGGTGTGGACACTGGCAATCTCAAACAGGAAGTCCCCTCCCTATATAACCCCCTCCCCTAGAGGGAGTCCCTCAGTTTTTTCGCCAGTGTCTTAGGTGTTGGTCACGGAATAGCTTTGCTCCACATCCTTGGGATTAAGGGCGGGCTAACCGGATCTGTCCAAGGAGCCTCAGTGCCAAAGTGGACAGTACCCGGGCCCCAAACCGTGGGGTTTTGCCTATAATGCTCCTCTTTGGAGGGCTGGACCCTGGGCCCAGGACTTGGAGTTCATAAAGAACCATAAGTTCCTGTTTGCCAGGGTGCTATATAGGTCCAGGACAGTGGGTACCTTCATAGGACCCCAGGGCCTGAAGGTCTACTACGCTACCCACGGAGATGGGAGAAGATTGGATCGTTTTGCTGGACAAACATCCTGCAGCATGGAGCAGGTAAGAGGGGAGCCTGCGGGACTTGGTTCGACAGCAGGCTCTCCGGGGTAACCTAAAAGGGGGGTAGCCTAAGTATGCTCTGCATTGGCAACCTTGCTCACTATGTCTGAGAAAGACAGGATGATCCCTTTTTCCCCCATCACTAGGTTCCCCTGTCTAAGAATGGTGTTGCTAGCTACCTGCTGCTTTCTTCCTAGGACTGGTAAGGATCCCTATGGGGCCTTTTGGAGAGTCCTACCTGGCCGGGGGTTTGAATCTGCCGCCTGATACTGCAGTCCTGGGTCTCCAGCAGCGCGGCTCCTCCATGTTCCTCCTGCTCCAGCATACGCGCGCGCGCGCGCACGTCTTATAGACGTTTTTCGCGCCGTTCGGAGAGGAGGGCGGGGGGGCGTGCCTGCAGCGTCATACAGGGGCGCGCCTTGTGCTGTTATAGATCAGCAGGCATTGTCAGTGCTCAGTCTGAGGCTGATCTCAAAGGGAGAGGACGCAGAGCGGCAGAACAGTGACTCCCGGTGGCGGAAGAGGGGTAGTACATGCTGGACTTTGTTCCAATGCCTTTTTGTTAAGCCAAGAAATTCCCCTTTTTGCAGCAGGTTGGAGGCTGGCAAACTAAGTTTGGGGTCACTGTATGTTTGGAAAAAAAAAAAGAAAGAGACTTATATATAGGAATACCTCGGCATTCCAATCTCTTTGTCATACCAAAGCCCAACGGCGATGTCAGGCCAATCTTGGACCTAAAGAGGTTAAACGGTTACCTAAGGGTTCGTTCCTTCCGGATGGAATCCATCCGGTTAGCAGCCGCCGCGCTTCAGAGGGACGATTTTCTGGCTTCCATAGACATAAAGGATGCTTACCTTCATGTACCAATCTTTCAGTCGCATCAAAGATTTTTACGCTTCGCCGTGGGGCAGCGACACTTCCAATTCAGGGCGCTCCCCTTCGGGCTGGCCACGGCCCCCCGGGTATTCACGAAGATCCTAGCCCCAGTTCTGGCCAATTTAAGGATCCAAGGGGTCACAGTCCTAGCGTACTTGGACGACCTTTTAATCATAGATCACTCACGGCCGTGTCTGCAACAGGCAGTAAACCTCACGGTTCAGTACCTCGAAGGATTCGGCTGGGTCCTAAACCGGGAAAAGTCAGCGTTCCAGCCTACAAAGCAGTTGGAATACCTCGGCATGAGGTTAGACACAGAACAGCAAAGGGTGTTCCTGCCCCTTGTAAAGATCGAGGCTATCAAGGGGTTGGTTCAGTTGGTTCTAAGCAAGAAAAAACCAACTATTCGCCTGTGTATGCGATTACTAGGCAAGCTAGTGGCCACGTTCGAGGCAGTACCATACGCTCAGATCCACACTCGCGTCCTACAGGCAGCCATTCTAGCAGCCTGGGGCAAGAGAGCACATGCCTTAGAGTCCCCTTTGACGCTATCATCAAGGGTCCGACAAAGCCTGGCCTGGTGGTTGAACCCTCAGAATCTTCTAAAGGGAAGATCCTTCAGCCCTGTTGTCTGGAAGGTAGTTACCACAGACGCCAGCCTGGCAGGCTGGGGGGCGGTCTTCGAGGGGTTCTCTCGCCAGGGAACTTGGGTGAAAACAGAGAGGCAGCTCCCCATCAATATCTTGGAGATCAGAGCTGCTCGCCTAGCCCTTCTGGCATGGACCTCCAGATTACAGGGGTTCCCGGTGAGAATCCAGTCAGACAATGCCACAGCGGTGGCATACATAAACCACCAAGGGGGAACCAGGAGTCAGGCCGCTCAGAGGGAGGTGAGCTTGATTTTTCAGTGGGCAGAGGTTCATGTACCCTGCATTTCGGCGATATTCATTCCCGGAGTGGACAACCTGCAGGCAGACTTCTTAAGTCGCCAGAGTCTGTTGCCAGGGGAGTGGTCTCTGCATCCCCAGGTCTTTCAGACAATCTGCCAGAGGTGGGGAATGCCAGACGTAGATATAATGGCATCCAGGTTCAACAAGAAACTAGACAGGTTCGTGTCTCGAGCGAGGGACCCTATGGCCTGCGGAACCGATGCGTTGGTTTGCCCTTGGCATCAATTCAAACTTCTATATGCATTCCCTCCGCTACAGTTACTTCCTCGCCTGTTGCGCAGGATCAGAGTGGAGCACAAGCCGGTCATTCTAGTAGCTCCAGCTTGGCCCCGGAGGACATGGTATTCACTAGTCCTGAAGATGGCAGTGGGAGACCCTTGGACTCTTCCTCTACGACCAGACCTACTCTCACAAGGCCCGATCCTCCACCCTACATTACAACGTCTAAATTTGACGGCCTGGAGGCTGAATCCCTGATTCTCAGGGGTAGAGGTCTGTCTAGGCAGGTAATTCCTACCCTGATTAGGGCTAGAAAGCCGGCCTCCAGGGTGATTTATTACAGGGTGTGGAGGAACTACGTAGGCTGGTGTGAATCCAAAAGATGGAATTCCCGCAAATATACCATTGATAGGGTGTTAAGTTTTCTCCAGCTAGGAGTGGATAAAGGCCTGGCTTTAAGCACAATCAAGGGACAGATTTCAGCTCTGTCAGTGTGGTTTCAGAGGCCGCTGGCCACCCACTCGCTGGTAAAGACCTTCATACAGGGGGTCTTGCGTATTAATCCTCCTGTCAAGTCACCAATTTGAGGACTTAAATCTTGTCCTGTCCACTCTACAGAGACAACCCTTTGAGCCGTTGGCTGAGATTCCTTTAGTTTTACTGACAAGAAAGTTGGTTTTCTTGGTCGCCATAGTTTCGGCCAGGAGAGTGTCAGAATTAGCAGCCTTATCTTGTAAGGAACCATATCTCGTTCTACATAAGGACAGGGCAGTTCTCCGGCCCCATCCTTCCTTTCTACCAAAGGTTATATCCAATTTTCACTTGAACCAGGATTTGGTACTTCCATCCTTCTTTCCGAAACCCACATCTAGAAAGGAGGGGTTGCTGCATACCTTGGATATTGTCCGGGCCATGAAGGCCTATCTTAAAGCTACAGAAAAGATCCGGAAAACAGATGTGTTGTTCGTTCTACCAGATGGCCCCAAGAAGGGGCAGGCAGCTGCAAAATCCACCATCTCGAGATGGATTAGACAATTAATCATTCAAGCCTACGGTTTGAAGAGGTTGCCTCCTCCTTTGTCGGTAAAGGCCCATTCTACCAGGGCCATGGGCGCCTCCTGGGCAGCACACCATCAGATCTCTATGGCTCAGATATGCAAGGCGGCGACGTGGTCATCAGTCCACACGTTTACAAAGTTTTATCAACTAGACGTGAGAAGGAATGCGGATTCTGCCTTTGGACAGGCAGTACTACAGGCTGCAGTTTAAGATCCTCGGGATCAGGGGCACCCTTGGTTGTAAAAAAGAAAAAAAAAAAAAAAAAAAAAGTTTTTTCTTGACTAAGTTGGAATTATTGTTATTATTTGAGTATACCTCTAAATTGAATCCTTCTTTGGAAGATGTCTCCCTCCCCTCATTAAAGCATTGCTTTCGGACATCCCATATAGTAATGAATATGCCGCTCTGTGTCCCGTGATGTACGAGAAAGAAAAAGGGATTTTTAAATACAGCTTACCTGTAAAATCCTTTTCTTGGAGTACATCACGGGACACAGAGCTCCCACCCCTCTTTTGGGTGAACATTTTGGGAGGCATACTGCTTGCTACAAAACTGAGGGACTCCCTCTAGGGGAGGGGGTTATATAGGGAGGGGACTTCCTGTTTGAGATTGCCAGTGTCCACACCTGAAGGTACTCCATATAACCCATATAGTAATGAATATGCCGCTCTGTGTCCCGTGATGTACTCCAAGAAAAGGATTTTACAGGTAAGCTGTATTTAAAAATCCCTTTTTTCTAAAGCCATGTGTATTTCCTCATACAGAGAATAAATCATGGGAGATGATAATCGGAATTTAGCTATCACCTGGGTTTCAGAAAAGTCATCCAAAATAGTATGTGAACGGAATACACGTTTATAAATCTGAACAACATTCTAACATGTTCTTCTTCGCCTCTGGATCATTTTAAGTTCAAATAGAGCACGGTTCTATCTTGCCCAACACTATTAAAAACTTCACTACACTACAAAAATCGCCAAAAGCTTCCTCTAACAACAAAATATCGCCTGGGAAATGTCATAACGCCACCCTGAGGGAGGTGTTAATTTAACGATTGCTTAACGATTGATAACTGTCAAAAAAATCTTTGTGAATTGCACTTCTGTACATATTTAACGATTTGACGCTTTAAAATAACGATTTGACTCTTTAAAATAACGATTTGACTCTTTAATAAGGATCCACACCTTAAAATATCGGTTCTGTGTAGTGAAACATTATTTGATGATTTTTCAAAGCGTTAAATCGTTTAGTGAATTGAACTAGCTTCAATAACGTGCAAAATCGTTAAAATAACACCCGCAATCTGAAAATAAAGCTTTGTGAATTGACCCCATAGAGTGGTTCCTAAAACCTGTCTTAACCACTTCCCTACGGCCGTACGACTATATGCGGCCGCAGGGTGGCTCTAATTCTCCGGGCCGCCGTGTTTTCACAGCGGGGGAACTTTTGTACTGCCCGTGTCCCTTGGACACAGCCAATCACAGATCGCCGCGAACGGCCAATCAGAGTGGCCGTTTGCGATGCGATCTGTGCAGCGAATGAGAGATGATCTCATATGTAAACATATGAGATCATTTCTCATTGCCGGCTCTCACAATGACAGTGTCCTGTCACTGGAGAGAGGAGACCGATCTGTGTCTCTTGTACATAGGGACACAGATCGGTCACCCCCCAGTCACCCCCCCTCCCCCCACAGTTAGAACACAATGCAGGATACACATTAACCCCTTCCTCACCCCCTAGTGTTAACCCCTTCCCTGCCAGTCACATTTATACAGTAATTAGTGCATATTTATAGCACTGATTGCAGTATAAATGTGAATGGTGCCAAAAATGTGTCAAAGGTGTCCGATGTGTCCGCCATGATGTCGCAGTCGCAATAAAAATCGCAGATCGCCGCCATTACTAGTAAAAAAAAAAATAATAAAAAATAATAATTCTGTCCCTTATTTTGTAGGCGCTATAACTTTTGCGCAAACCAGTCGTTTATTGCGATTTTTTTTTTTTTTACCAAAAATATGTAGAAGAATACGTATCGGCCTAAACTGATTTTTTTTTTTTTTAATTGGGCTATTTTTTATAGCAACAAGTAAAAAATATTGTATTTTTTTTCAAAATTGTCGTCCTTTTTTGTTTATAGTGTAAAAAATAAAAACCGCAGAGGTGACCAAATACCACCAAAAGAAAGCTCTATTTGTGGTGAAAAAAGGACGCCAATTTTGTTTGGGAGCCATATCGCACGACCACGCAATTGTCAGTTAAAGCGACGCAGTGGCGCAAGCTGAAATTTCACCTGGTCAGGAAGGGGGTATACATGCCCAGTAAGGAAGTGGTTAAAGAGGAAGTAAACCCTACACAAAAAATAAATAAAACCCTGCAAGACAAAAGGCATAATGAGCTAGTATGCATAGCATACTAACACATTATGTATTACTTACCTCAGATCAAAGCCCCTGCAGCGGTTCACGTCTCCCCCTCCGGCCGCCGACATCTCTCTACTTCCAGGCATCGCGGGTGCCATTGCATTAGTTTTCCCCAGTGCACATGTGCCGATAACACCGGCATATGCAGGGGACAGGGGATATCTCCTAAACCGTGCAGGTTTAGGAGATATAATTGGTAGCTACAGGTAGGCCTAATATAGGCTTACATGTAGCATAAAGTTGTTTTATAGGGTTACAACCACTTTAATATTGGTGATGTGTTCATTAAGACAAACTTGTAGGGGGCGTTTGGTCCGCCCTATATACTGCAGAACACAGGGACACTGCAGCATATACCCCACCCCTACTGTTGAACAGGTGATAAACAACTTGATCACATATTGCCTGTGTGTGCTGGTAGAGATGAAGGTAGTGGTTCGTCTATGGGAGCAACCACTAAAAGTGAACTGATCTGAGCCAGGGACCATAATGGCAACTTTCGACAGGAATATAATAATCTCTGTCGGTAGACTTGAAGGTAGACAAGGTACGTCATTTTTTCGCTACGTAAAGTTAAACCAGCTATTAGCTGGTCTAACGTTACGCGGCCCATGTTAAGTATGGCCGTCGTTCCCGCGTCGACTTTCACATTTTTTTTTCTTTTTTGCGTAAGTCGTCCGGGAATAGGAATGTCCATAAACGACGCTACTCAAAAAAAAAATTACGTAACGACGTGATTTCGCGCAATGCACAACGGGAAATTTCCGAACGGAGCATGCGCAGTTCGATCGCCGCGGGGACGCACTTAATTTAAATCCCTCACGCCCCCTAATCGCGTAGTTTGATTCCGCCGGGAGAAATACACTACGCCGCCGTACCTTAAATCTCTCTGAATTCCTCCTAGAGCCAGGTAAAGTACGGTGGCGTAGAGTATCTCTGATACTCTGCGGGAATCTAATTCTTTCTGAATCTGGCCCTTCATCTCTAATTGGCTCGTCTCATGATTCAGGTGTATGCTCCTATGTTTGACATGAAGGGATGAAACAAATTCTTGCAAATCCAAGTAATCACCATCCCATAGGAGGATGTCACCGTTATACCTAATACCCCACAGAACTAACTAATTTGTGCACATCCATATAAGTTTGGAATTTATCCAAATTCCTGGGTGGCACAAATTTGATGCCCTTATTCAAAACAACCTTCTCTGAATCAGTTAAAACCTTGGTACTAAGATTAAGTATCCCCTTACCTACTACATTTTTGGTCTTTTTTTGCTGTTCGTAACTAACTCCCCCCTCTCATAATTTTTAAAGGCATAAAGTGTATAGGGACCCGGGTACTGCCCCAGGGGACATATATAAATGCAATTTTTATTTTTTTAAAACAACCGTTTTTTCAGGAGCAGTGATTTTAATAATGCTTAAAGTGAAACAATAACAATGAAATATTAATTTAAATATTCCCTTAGTAGGCCTGTAAAGTGGTGCATCTGTGTAGAACAGTGCTGCAGCAAAATTTAATTTCTAAAGGGAAAAATGTTATTTAAACTTGCTTGCGGTTGTAATGTATTGTCAGCTCCCAGCAATATAGATTAAAAATCATGGAAAAAATAATAATTGTTTTAAAAAATGGTGTGGGGGCCCCCCAAAATGAATACCAGACCCTTATCTGAGCATGCAGCCTGGAGGATGGGAACCATACCCCTCCTGAACCATATTAGGCCACATGCCCAACACAGACCTTTTCCTAAAAAAGTAAAAACCACAACAGTTTTTGATAATTCCTTTATAATAAAAATAAAAATGTATTAAGTGTCCCGCGATGTCCATCCATCTTCAATCACACCACCTAACGGACCTGGAAAATATTAAAAAAAAAATTGAAAAAACTTGGTGACTGCCGTCTTTTCCATTTGACAGCTCTTAAAAAGGTAAGGGCGGGGGTGACATAACCGGATGATCCCGCCCCTCTGACATCACATGTCAGAAGGGGTCGAGTTACTTGGTTACATCACCGGGTAGCCCACCCTTGCCTATATAACAGCTGTCACTGGTAGGCCCTCCCATCGAGGCAGAGCTCTTTTTTTTTTAATTTTCAGGTCCGTCGGGAGGCATAATTGAAGATGGATGAACATCGTGGGACACTTTTTTCTTTTTTATTAAAGGAATTGTCAAAAACTGTTGCGGTTTTTACTTTTTTTACACTTTTTTTGGTGAATGGGTAGGGGTACATATTGTACCCAATACTCATTCACATGGACCCCAATGCACCCTCCCCTTGTTGAGGGCCTGGTATGGTTCAGGAGGGGGCACTCACTCGTCCCTCCCCCTTTCCTGGCCTGCCAGGCTGCTTGCTCAAATAAGGGTCTGGTATGGATTTTGGGGGGTCACGCCAATTTTTATTTTCACATTTTGGCATGGAGTTTCCCTTATGATCTTTAGCAGACTCAAAGGGGCCTTGGGGGGGGGCGCTTGCCATTTTTTTCTTAATTCTGTCATATGGTTCCCCTTAACCACTTCAATGCACTGTATTACATACTCTGCACTGACAGTACTATATATACACACATACATACATACATACATAAAAAAAAAATGCAATAAAAAAATTTTTTTTGCTACCTAGCGGGAACAGCGACACTAATACAGCGATCAGAAAAATGATCGCTTAGTGATGCTGGCAATAGGGAGTGAAAGGGTTAACTAGGGCGGTGATCAAGGGGTTAAAACTTTATTAGGGGCTACCCTGAACCTAACACTAACTGACTGTCACACTGACACTAAATACAGTAATCATACATGTATGATTACTGCATTCAGTGACACTGTGTCAGGGGGGGGGGGGTGATCGCAAGGGGTCAATGTGCCTATGTGTAGTGTATGTCAGTGTAGTGTTGTGCAGACTTCCTGTGCGATGTGATCTCTCCTCAGCGGCGGTTGAAAAAACTGCTGAGAGGAGAGATCACATCACTTCCCCCTTCCTGTGTTTACACAGGAGGAGGAAGTGCAGGGCGGGGGAGGAAGTGGATTGTCTGGGAGCGATCCGGAGGGGGCGGACAAAAACGAATAGCCGCCCCCTTGTCCTGGATTGCTCGTACAGCCGCGGGGACCGCCGCATGTACCGGGGGGGGGGTCCCGATCGGACCCCTGACCCACCTCAAGGCACCAACGTATATATACGTTGATGTGCCTGTCGGTGCCATTCTGCCGTCGTAAATGTACATGCGGAGGTCCATAGGAGGTTAAACAAAACGGCTTCACAGCAGCAAAACAAAATAAATAATCAATCTCACCGACTCGTAGAGCTCAGTACCGCTATCGCAGTTCAACAGTCCTTGCAGGTAAGTCCTTCAGTAGCAGACTTTCAGGCAGGACACTGCCAAGTCCTTTTAAAGTTGTTCACAGCTTCTCATAGCTTTCACTTCTCCACCATTACCAAGCATAGACTCTACTACACTCCTTCACTCTCACCTGCAACTTCCTGTCCTGACTTAAGCCATTTCCTGGACAGGTGCATTAACCCTTTTCGTTCTCTAAAAGGACCATAGCCCAAATAAAGGGGAAACATAACGTCCTTCCAGGACCCAGCCACGGCGTCCTGTACATATCCCCCCCCCCCTGTGCCCCAAAGCCAAGGAGGTGGTGGCAACAGTGGAGCCCAAACAATGGACTCGGGAGAGGACATCCGCATTTTGATGCAGTCTCCCTGGCCTATGCTCCACTAGAAACTTAAATTCCTGGAGCGCGAGGAACCAACGGGTAATCCTGGCATTAGTCCCTTTACCTTGCCTCAGCCACGTTAAAGGGGCATGATCAGAAACCAACCTAAATTTCCTCCCCAAGAGGTAATATCTGAGGGACTCCAGAGCCCACTTAATGGCCAGACACTCTCTTTCAATAATAGCGTAGTTTTTCTCAGCTGGTGCCAACTTCCTACTGAGAAATACTACTGGGTGCTCCTCACCATGAACAACCTGTGACAATACAGCCCCCAATCCTACATCGGAAGCATCAGTTTGGACAATTGGGTGCTATCAGGACAGGGTGTTGGCACAGTGCTGACTTGAGCTCCAAAAAAGCCTTTTCAGCATCTGCACTCCACTCCACCATGACTGATTTCCGACCCTTGGTCAGATCGGTCAATGGAGCCGCTAATGTGGCAAAGTTGGGTACGAACCTCCTGTAGTATCCCACCATGCCCAGGAATGCACGTACCTGCTTTTTTGTGAGGGGGCAGGGCCAACTATTTATAGCCTCTACCTTGCTGACCTGAGGTTTCACCACCCCCCACCCACGATATAGCTCAGGTATTTCACCTCCTCCATCCCCAAAGCACATTTTTCAGGGTTTATTGTAAACCCCTCCTTCCAAAGAGAGTCCAGTACTGCCTGGACTTTGGGCAAGTGCGATTCCCAGTCTCTGCTAAAAATGACTATGTCATCCAAGTACACTGAGGCATACTCCCGATGAGGCCGTAAAATCCTATCCATTGCTCGCTGGAATGTTGCTGGAGCAGTTTGCAGTCCAAAAGGCATTCGTTTGTACTGAAAACTCCACTCTGGAGTAGAAAAAGCAGTTTTCTCTTTAGCAGCCTTAGTTAATGGGATTTGCCAATACCCCTTGGTAAGGTCTAATGTTGTGATATACCTGGCTGGACCTAGTCTTTCAATAAGTTCATCTACCTGGGGCATGGGGTAGGCATCAAACCGTGAAACCTCATTAAGTTTCCAGAAATCATTGCAGAATCGCAGAGTCCCGTTGGGCTTTGGTACCAACACAATCGGGCTCGACCACTCACTCTGCGATTCTTTGATAATCTCCAGGTCTAGCATCTTCTTCACTTCCTCTGAAACGGCCTTTCTTTGAGCCTCTGGGATGCGGTAGGGCCGGAAAAAAACTGACTCCAGGTTCTGTGACAATATCATGCTCTATCACACTAGTTAGCCCTGGCAAGTCTGAAAACTTTTCTTTTTTTCTCTGCAAGAACTCCTTTGTCTGCTGACTTTGGATTTTAGACAGGATATTTGCTACTTGGACACTCTCTACCCCAACCTGAGGCTCAAGCCTTGCACTAGCCAGGGAGGTCACCGGTTCCCTCTCTGTCCAGGGCTTTAACAAGTTGACATGATATATCTGATACTGTTTCCTCTTGCCTGGCTGGTGCACTCTATAATTTACCTCTCCCACTTTCTCCACAACTTCAAAAGGGACCTTGCCATCTGGCCAAGAATTGACTTTCCACAGCGGGAATGAGCACCGCTACTCGATCCCCTACTTGAAAGTGCCTTATTTTAGCAGCCCTGTTATAGACCCGTCGTTGAGCCTCCTGGGGCTTTTGCAAATGCTTTTACTAGTGGCATCACGGTTTGGATCCTTGTCTGCATTTGGGAGACATACTCCAGGACACTCTTATGCTGAACAGGATCACTTTCCCATTCCCCTTTAATAAAGTCGAGTAGTCCGCAAGGTCTCCGCCCATATACCAACTCAAAAGGCGAAAACCCTGTGGAGGCCTGGGGCACTTCCCGGATAGCAAACAGGAGAGCTGGTAACAGACAGTCCCAATTCTTCCCATCCCTTTGTACCACTTTCTTGAGCATAGACTTAAGGGTCTTATTAAAGCGTTCTACCAACCTGTCCGTTTGGGGATGGTAGACCGATGTGTGCAGCTGTTTAATCCGGAACAGCTTACACACATCGGCCATAACCCTCGACATAAACGGGGTACCCAGTTCTGTGAGTATTTCCTTGGGGAAACCCGTCCGTGTAAACAACTGGAATAATTCCCGGGCAATGGCTTTTGAGGAGGTATTCCGCAGGGGAAGCGCCTCAGGATATTGGGTGGCATAGTCAAGAATCACCAATATGTAGGAGTGACCTCGTGCTGACTTTACCAAGGGACCAACTATATCAATGGCTATCCTCTCGAACTGGACCTCAATTATGGGCAGAGGGACCAAAGGGCTCCGAAAGTGAGTCACCGGAGCGGTCAACTGACAGGTCGGACAAGAGGCACAGTATCTCTTTACCTCTGCTTTCAGACCTGGCCAGTAAAACCGGTCGGTGATCCGTGCCTCTGTCTTGTCAACTCCCAGGTGTCCCCCCAACACATCATCATGGGCCAGTTCCAGAACCTTTCGTCTATATTGTTGGGGTATCAACAATTGTTATACCACATGTTCTATCTCCTTGGTAACCCGATACAGCAATTCATTATATATTGCAAAGTGCGGCCACCTTTCATTCGCACCTGGCTCTCGGGGAACCCCATTAACTACTACAACTTGTTCCCGTGCATGAGCCAAAGTGGGGTCCTGCATCTGAGCAGTACCAAACTCCCCCTGGGGAACACCCAAATCTGGCAGGGCAGGGGTAGAGGCTACTTCCTCATCCTCTTCCCCAGCATTACCTGAAGTGGGGAAGGCTCCTCCCCCTTAGGGCTTTGGTAGGTCTGTGTATCACATATCTTAACATTCTCAACAGTATCAACACTGTCACAATTAACCACATCATGAACATTTTCCTCATCCGGATCCACATTAAGAACATTTGGCAGTTTAGGGGGGCTAGTTTCTCCCCAGTCTCTGAACTGTTCTCCTTGTTCCCACAGTTTGGTAAACAATGGACAGTCTCGTCCTATTATAATATCATGTACCAAGTTCTTTACCACCCCCACCTCTTGAGTACAAGTGCGACATGCTGAGGAGATAGACACTGTGATGATAGGGTACTCCCTAGTGTCCCTGTGAATGCACACCACCCGTAAAGTTTTGCTTACCGGACCGATCTTCCCAATTACTCTAGGATGAACAAGGGTTACCATGCTTCCAAAGTCCAACAAAGCCCAGGCAGGGAGGTGGTTCACTTGTACTTCACACTCAAACTTTTTCTCATCCATGTCGAGATGTGTAGTGCATACTTTATGGGCACAGAAAGACCCCCTCCACAGAACCCCGCATTCCATGGGCTCCTCTTGCAGTGGGCAATGTGCCCGGGTATGACCCCAGGAATGACATCGACATTTTTTCACTAGTTGCACCAGGTCATGCATTTGAGACCGGTGTGGCCGATTTATACGATATTTCCATTGGTGTAATCGTTGGGCCCGAACGGCCGTAGTCACCCCCAGACGAGCCAGAATTTCTGCCTTTAACTTTTGATAATCTTTAGCATCCTCTGGTGGCAGGTCGAAGTAGGCTTTTTGAGAATCTCCGGTGAGAAAAGGAGCAATGAGGCCGGCCCACTGGTCCTGAGACCAGCTTTCTTTCTCCGCTGTCCTCTCAAATGTAGCCAGAAATGCCTCTATATCATCGCTCGGGGTCAATTTCTGCAAAAAATCTCTTGCCCTCACAGTCCCCTGGTTGCCAGGGGTAACAGCCGTTTGTTCCTGAACCTGAGACAGCAGCTGCACTGCTTCCTTTAAAGCAGTCACCTGAGTCTGCATAACCTCTTGCTCAGGCGAGTATTTTCTTGCTGCAGCGTTGGCGCCTCCTCATAGCGGATCTGCTCTTGTATGTTAGCCAGGGTGAGCTGTTTAATTAGCTCCTCCATTGCTTCAGCTTTCAATGTTTGTGCAGCTTTAACCCAGGACATAAATCCAATGCACTGTCTCTTTAAATGTCAGTTCAAAATAAAGTCCAATGCAAAAAAAAATGTTTTTTTTTTTTTTTCTTCTTATGCCTGTTATTCTGTCCTGCCCACAATCGAGCACCAGTGTAATGTTTGGGGGACCAGCTTGACCGCAGGACACAGGCTTTTTAAATCAAAAACTGAGCTTTATTAAATAAAACGGCTTCACAGCAGCAAAACAAAATAAATAATCAGTCTCACCGACTCGTAGAGCTCAGTACCGCTATCGCAGTTCAACAGTCCTTGCAGGTAAGTCCTTCAGTAGCAGGCTTTCAGGCAGGACACTGCCAAGGTCTTTTAAAGTTGTTCACAGCTTCTCATAGCTTTCACTTCTCCACCATTACCAAGCATAGACTCTACTACACTCCTTCACTCTCATCTGCAACTTCCTGCCTTGACTTAAGCCATTTCCTGGACAGGTGCATTAACCCTTTCCGTTCTCTAAAAGGACCATAGCCCAAATAAAGGGGAAACATAACGTCCTTCCAGGACCCAGCCATGCCGTCCTGTACAATATATATATATATATATATATATATATATATATATATATATATATACACACATACAGTAGGTGACTGGGATATTGTGTCAATCTCGCTCCCTTTCTCGGCGAGATTGAGCACTTGCGAGCCCCATCGCGAGAGCCAGCGCCGAGCTGGCTTGCCGCGATGGAGACAAAGCCGTCATAGAAGCGACGGGGATCCGACGCGGATTCCCACCAATTCTACACGTGGGCGGAGTTTGTTATGAATCCTGAAGGAGAAATCCCCGCTGGATTTTTTAAAAAAAATCCGGCATGGGTTCCCCCCTCAGGAGCATAACGGGCCCTTAGGTCTGTTATGGGTTGTAAGGAGACCCCCTACGCCGAAAAAATGGCGTGGGGGTCCCCCCACAATCCATAACAGACCCGTATCCAAAGCACGCCGGCCGGTCAGGAAGGGAGTGGGGGCGAGCGAGCGCCCCCCCCCCTTCTGAGCCGTACCGGGCAGCATGCCCTCAACATGGGGGGGTTAGGTGCTCTGGAGCAGGGGGCGCACTGCGGCCCCCCACCCCAGAGCACCCTGTCCCCATGTTGATGAGGACAGGGCCCCTTCCCGACAACCCTGGCCGTTGGTTGTCGGGGTATGCGGGCGGGAGGCTTATCGGAATCTGGAAGCCCCCTTTAATAAGGGGGCCCCCAGATACCGGCCCCCCACCCTAAGTGAATGAGTATGGGGTACATTGTACCCCTACCCATTCACCTGCAAATAAAAAGTGTAAACACAAATAAACCACACAGGGTATTGAAATATTTTATTAGTTGGCCGCCGGGGGGGGGGGTGTGTATGATCGCTTTTATAAAAGCGCCCCCCTCCGGCGGGCTTTTGTGGGGGGTGGGTGCCGCCGTCTGGTTCTCTTCCGCCGCCGGGGGGGGGGCGCTTTGATAAAAGCGCCCACCACCCGGCGGGCTTCTTTCGACGTCTTCGGCGGCTGGGGGGTCTTCTCCCACTCTCCGGGGTCTTCTCCTGCTCTCCGGGGGTCTTCTCCGCTCTCCGGGGGTCTTCTCCGCTCTCCGGGGGTCTTCTTCTTCTTCAGGACTCGCCGCCGCTAACTTTGTGTGTTAGCTCAATTACTAGCGGCGGCGAGCCCCCTCTTCTGTGACGTCGTCTTCTTCTTCTTCCTCTTCTGTTCATCATACACACCCCCCCCCCGGCGGCCAACTAATAAAATATTTCAATACCCTGTGTGGTTTATTTGTGTTTACACTTTTTATTTGCAGGTGAATGGGTAGGGGTACAATGTACCCCATACTCATTCACTTAGGGTGGGGGGCCGGTATCTGGGGGCCCCCTTATTAAAGGGGGCTTCCAGATTCCGATAAGCCTCCCGCCCGCATACCCCGACAACCAACGGCCAGGGTTGTCGGGAAGGGGCCCTGTCCTCATCAACATGGGGACAGGGTGCTCTGGGGTGGGGGGGCCGCAGTGCGCCCCCTGCCCCAGAGCACCTAACCCCCCCATGTTGAGGGCATGCTGCCCGGTACGGCTCAGGAGGGGGGGGGGCGCTCGCTCGCCCCCACTCCCTTCCTGACCGGCCGGCGTGCTTTGGATACGGGTCTGTTATGGATTGTGGGGGGACCCCCACGCCGTTTTTTCGGCGTAGGGGGTCTCCTTACAACCCATAACAGACCTAAGGGCCCGTTATGCTCCTGAGGGGGGAACCCATGCCGGATTTTTTTTTTTAAATCCGGCGGGGATTTCTCCTTCAGGATTCATAACAAACTCCGCCCACGTGTAGAATTGGCGGGAATCCACGTCGGATCCCCGTCGCTTCTATGACGCACTCGCTGGAATGTGCTTTTACTATTCCAGCGAGTGCGAGATATCGGCAGCCTGTCGCCGAGATTCAGCGCGATGCTGTCGTGCTAAAAACACATTCTCGGCGGCAGGCACTGTATATACACAGTTGTGCTCATATATGAGGCTCTTTATGTTCTCAAATGGTAAAATTGCCCATTCCTCTTGGCAAAAAGCCTCCAGTTCCTGTAAATTCTTGGGCTGTCTTGCATGAAGCGTACGTTTGAGATCTCTTCAGAGTGGCTCAATGATATTGAGGTCAGGAGACTGGAATGGCCACTCCAGAACCTTCACGTTATTCTGCTGTATCCAATGACAGGTCGACTTGGCCTTGTGCTTTGGATCAATGTCATGTTGAATTTCCAAGCACGTCCCATGCGTGGCTTCATGGCTGATAAATGCAAATGTTCCTCCAGTATTTTTTGATAACATACGGCATTCATCTTGCCAACAATTTTGACCAAATTTCCTGTGCCTTTGTACTCACACACCCCCAAAACATCAGCGAACCACCTCCATACCTTTCATCATAGGCCTTGTTGACTCTTCTCCAAATGTAGCGTTTGTGGTTGTGGTCAAACAGCTCAATTTTGGTCTCATCACTCCAAATTACTTTGTGCCAGAAGGTTTGAGGCTTGTCTCTGTGCTGTTTGGCATATTGTAAGCAGGATACTTTGTGCCATTTGCGTAGCAATGGCTTTCTTCTGGTGACTCATTGTACATCTTGAAGCAGCCACACCACATGTTTTCAGAATCCTGGATTTTACCTGAAGTTAATTAGGGTTTTTCTTTGCATCCAGACAATTTTCCTGGCAGTTGTGACTGAAATTTTAGTTGGTCTACCTGACCGTGGTTTGGTTTCAACAGAACACCACCGTTTCCACTTCTTGATTAGAGCTTGAACACTGCTGATTGGCATTCTCAATTCCTTGGATATATTTTTATATCCCTTTCCTGTTTGATACAGTTCAACTACCTTTTCCTGCAGATCTTTTGACAATTCTTTTGCTTTCCCCATGACTCAGAATCCAGAAACGTCAGTGCAGCACTGGATGAAAGATGCAAGGGTCTGTCAGCAACTCATTGGCCTTTTATACACACACACACTAATTACAAGAAAACAGATAACAGGTGAGGATGGTTATCTTTAAGTGCTTCCCGACCGCCACACAAAACTTATATGTCGACAGAATGGCACAGCTGTGCAAAATGGGTGTGTGTGTATATATATATATATATATATATATATATATATATATATATAATATGTCCCCTTTTATTTGCGAGCCGTTTGACCGAGCCTGTGGGACCCGCGGAAATGCTGTCCGCCAGTTGCCTGCAATCAGGTCACAGAGCTGAAGAACGGGGAGATGTCAGTGTAAACGCAACATCTCCCCGTCCTTTCCCTGACATGTCACTGATCGCCTGTTCCCTGTAATCGGGAACAGCGATCAGTGATGTGTCACGGCAAGCCACGCCCCCTTACAGTTATTAGCACTGCCTAGGTCACACTTAACCCCTTCAGCGCCCCCTACAGGTTAACCCTTTCACTGCCAGTGACATTTTTACAGTAAGCAGTGCATTTTAATAGCACTGATCGCTGTAAAAATGACAATGGTTCCAAAATGGTGTCAAAAGTGTCTGATGTGTTCACCATAATGTCGCAGTCATGATAAAAATCGCTGATCACCACCATTACTATTAAAAAAAATATATTAATAAAAATGCCATAAAACTATCCCCAATTTTGTAGATGCTATAACTTTTGCGCAAACCAATCAACGCTTATTGCGATTTTTACCAAAAAATAAAAAATAAATATTGTAATGTAAAATGAAATAGTTCAACTCACCATAAGCAGAATCTGCCACCAGATGATGTGTGTCATTTGCCATGTTGCCTGCCACCAGATGCAGTTTGTCATTTGCCACGTTGCCTGCCACCAGATGTGGTTTGCCACTTGCCACGTCACCTGCCACCTGATGTGGATTGTCGCTTGCCACATTGTCTGCCACTAGATGTGGATTTCCGCTTGTCACGTCAACTGCCACTAGGTGTGGATTGCCATGTCATCTGCCTGGATTGTTGGTTGCCCTGTCCACTTTCACCAAATGTTGATTGCCACTTGCCATGTCACCTGCCACCAGGTATGGATTGCCACGTCCCCTGCCACTAAATGTGGATTGTCGCTTGCCACCTCGCCTGCCACCAGATGTGGATTGCCACTTGCCATGTCATCTGCCACCAGGTGTGTATTGCCATGTCACCTACCACCAGATGTGAATTGTCACATCACCTGCCACCAGGTGTGGATTACCATGTTACCTGCCACCAGATGTGGATTGAGGGAGGGAGAACAGAGGTAATGCGGGGCTGGCGGAGAGAGATGAGCTCATCTCTCTGCTCCCCCTGCCTCACTGCTGTGTAGCTGCCCACTGTGAGGGCTGAAGAGCGGTGACCAGGCTGGGCTGTGGGAGATGTCATCTCTCTGCTTGCCCACCGCCGCACATCGCAGTACAGCCTTCGTGGCCCGGCTGCAAATATGCCACGGCCCGGGGGTTGGGGAACTGCCTGTCAGGTTTAATGTCAGGCTAGAAGCAGAGAACAGTTCAGGTGTGCTAATTATGCAAACGGTTCAATAACAAGAGCACATACCGTGAGCAGGTCTTGAGATAAGCAGGTCAGCTGGGACTTGTAGTTCACTGCGGTGGTAGGTGTTGGGTGTTTGTAGTCACCGCTGAGGACGAAGGTGTTATTGGTTTGTAGTCACTGCTGCAGATTAAGGTGTTGCTGGTGTCGCTGGTGTTTGTAGTGCACCGCTGCAGATGAAGGTGTTAATGGTGTCGCTGGTGTTGTAGTGCACCGCTGCAGACAAAAGTGTTGCTGGTGTCGCTGGTGTTGTAGTGCACCGCTGCAAGGGTTGTTGCTACAGGAGGATCAAGCAAAGCATAGTCTAGGCAAGCTGGGTCATACACGGGTAGATCAGAGTTCAAAAGGTACCAAATCAGAAGCGTCAAGCAGGGTCAAACGAGCCGGGTCATACACAAAGTATACAGATCAAAAGGTCAGGCTAGATCACACAAAGGCAAGCAAAAGTAACTCTATCACGAGCACTGATTGGGTGAAGATACAGGTGATTTAAAGGAGAGCTGGCCAATCAGTGTTTCCCAGGCAAGGCTGTGTCAGGTGAGTGTGCTGGGTCCTAAAGGGATCCTAATACTGACAGTACCCCCCCTTCTCGAGGGGTTGCTCCTGCATCCCCAGGCTTACTTGGATAACGAAGATGGAACTTCTTCTTAAGGCAATCAGCATGGAGATCACAAGCTGGGATCCAGGATCGCTCCTCTGGGCCAAAACCTTTCCAATGAACGAGATATTGTAAGGAATTGCGTACTCGTCTGGAATCAAGAATAAATGCCACTTCATATTCCAGTAGAAATATGCTTAAAAGTTACTTAGCTTAAGTTTCAGTGTATTCATGATCTGCATAACAACGAGGACTCATCATGCCTTAGAACCAGGGAAAGTCTGCAACCAGTCAGAAGCCATTGAAGAAGACGCTTTCGCCTGATCTTCAGCAACTGCTTATTAAGTCTGAGCCTTGTTGCTATGCAGATCATGAACACACTGAAATTTGAGTTAAGTAACTTTTAAGCATATTTTTTACTGTGTACAGACCATAGGCTGTTTATAAAGTAGGTAGCATCTGGCTTGTTATAGGTACCTGTATATCTGTCAGTCTTGTATGGTATTCCTAATATTGCAATAGCTGTGTATGGACAGCATTTTTGTATAGTAAATGCACATTTGTACACTGCAGAGGTCTGAGCTTCCTTGCTTATACCGCAAAGTAGCCTTGCTAGATAGATGCAAAACAGAGCGTGACCTTTGATGTGAGTTTGCTGAGGAGCAATTGCATCACTTGGTACCTTCTCACACATTCTAGCTCAGTGGATTCTAAAACACAAGAAAGTAATACCTATAAGCTGCTATCATGTTGGTACCGAGTGCCCACTCACCCATCAGTCTCGGATTTGTTTTGGAGGGGGTGCAGACAAAGGGGAACACTCCTCCATATTTGGTGGGACTGTCCATTGTCTGCAGTTCAAAGACACATATAAGATAGTCTTGATATTGATGTACCTTTCTCACTTAAGCAATTTTTGCTCCACATCGCCTCCTCTCACCTTCAAATGTAGTGCTCTCCCTCACCTCTTCAATGCCCATGATCCCGGGAGAGCTTCACTGGCTTGGGAAGGTGACGGAGATCATGGAAGTAGAAGAATGGGTAGCCACATGCAAGGGTACCCATGACTTTATCTGTGCCTCATGGCAGAGTCATACCTCTGGCCAGGCCACCGTCTCCTCTAGTCTGGATATTGCCCTGCTAACTTTGGTGGCTCCAGCATTCGGGCAACTTGCCAGGCGAACCAGAATCAATAGGGTGAAAAAATATTGCGCAAACAGTGAAAAAACAATGAAGAAATAATGAGTGATGAATATAAATGAAAGCAGCTACATAAAAATGTGAACATTTTCTAAATGGAAGGTTGATGGAATGTAGCACTAACCCTAATGTGATATGGAAAAATAACACATAAAAAAATAGACGCTTCTAAAATCATTCAAAACTAAATTAAAAAAGTCCCACGTGATGATAATCATTCAATATAGAAAGAACAGGGAAGTCCAACTTCATAAAAAAGTGAATGCTGGTTTAGTCCAAAGACATAGATCTAGACCAAAGCAAGCAAATAAATCCAAAAGAATGAATAATGCTCTTCTAATGGGTCACAACAAGCTGATTAACACAACATCCAATGGAGACATCAATCCTCTCTAATGTTGTAAGAATGGATACCCTTACCAAAACTGATGGACCCGTATGTCAGCGACAGTGGATCATATAAGCTTGGATAGCCAGATCGATATGTGGCCTAGATGATGAAAGGAGCCCAGGATCTCCAGTGGACACTCCAGAGGACCTTGTGGCACTCCAACAATTCAAGGAAGCCGGCTGGATGGAGAACCCCTCTCAGACATTAGATCCCAGAGTGGTATATGGAAAAAAGGGGAACGAGGCTCCAATAGTGTAGGTCAAAACAATGAGTAGGTTTATTAAAACCAACAAACATATAATAAAAGTGATCACGTATAAAAAAACAGCAATGTGGGGAGTGATGAACCTTTCCCTACGTGTTTTGTCCTCAAGGACATCTGATCTATGTCTCTGGACTAGACCAGCCTTCACTTTTTTATGAAGTTGGACTTCCATGTTCTTCCTATAATAAATGATTATCCTCACATGGGACTTTTTTCATTTCGTTTTGAACCAGAATCGGGACCAGAACCAGATATAGAACTAGAATTAGTCATCTTAGTCTACTCATACATCACCAGCCAACGAACTAGGTGTACTTGCTGATTTATAGAGGCTTTAGTGGTACTTGTATACTTTTCTTGTCCTATATGTTCCAATTTTACTTTATGTATGCCTGAGATACGGTAAGGTTCTTTCTTTGGTTTGCTATACAAGCCTCTCTCACTTCCCCAAAGTTTGAGGAGAATGTCTACTTAGATCAAATATCTACAACAGCAGCGGACTCGTAATGGTTATAGTGTAATGACTATTGTGCTACCTGTACCAGTGTTTTTTATTGATGTGAATTCTGCTTTTCTTTTCCCCCCATCTTTTTTTTCTTACTATTTTATATGGCTTAAAATGTAAAATTAAGATTATACGTAAAAAAAAAAAAAACATAGTTCACTTTAACAAGGAGAGTAAATGGCTTTTACATTTATCAAACAGCCATTATTTAACTGCACACATGAAATGAGAGTAGACCCTTTCTAGCTAAAAAACTAGGTAGTCCTTACAGATCAAAGTAAAACATGCTCAGTGGAAAAATTAATGAAACATAGTGCACTTCAGCAGTCTAATGCAGGAAAAAGGCGGTATGTCTCTCAGACCATCGCTAACTGATAAAACGTGGGATTGTGATGAGTAGTAGAGAAAAAAATGCACCACACTCCGTCATGGGGAAGGAAAAAGCGAAAATGCTAAGCAAACATATACGGACCTATACCGTAATAAGCGCAAACGGCTATCTATATTAAAGAGAAAAGGGGGGGGGGGGACATAGGATAAACAAAACAAAGAATCAGAGGGTGTGAAGGAATAATCCCATAAAGATTATTCATGGGTAGTCAACATGTGTATGGAAAAACACAAAAATAAATAACCTCTTATAGTCCCTCCTTGCAAATCTCGTTGCAGTTCTAGCAGGAGAAGGATGGGGTCACATAATAGCCTTTTTGTCAATGATTTAATAATGTGAAGTTAGATATGCAGCGCTAAATAATAATAATAATAAATATAATATAATAAAATAATAATAATGAAATAAATACAAATCACTAATGTTAGAAACCCAAAAAGGTATATAAAATCGTGACAACAGTGCGTAAAACGGAGTCCATGAACAAAGACTAGAAAAACTATATAGCAATGTCCATCACAAATGATACAGGAATCCAATGAAAAAAGATGTTGCCAGGGTTGACCAATGGGTGGGTTGACAGGATATCCAGAGAGCCCGATGGAACTCCAAACTTGATTGCTCAATCAATTGTCTTGAGGGGGAGGGGGCAGCAGGAGAGTCAGGATGCCCACTAACACACAGTTCCTTTCTCTATCTGCAAAGTAGAGAGCGTCCTGACTCTCCTGCTCGCCCAGTCCCCCTCAAGAGGCTTTCTCCACACCAGGGAGAAAGCCTTGCATTACTGTGTGTTGTTACAGACAGAAGAACAGGAAGTGAGGATTTCTCAGAAGAAATGAGGACATTTTAAAGCAAAATCGAAGGATGAGGTACGTGAAGGAGGACTGCACTAAGGTACTGTAAAAGAAGCTATTTAGGGATTTTTTTTTTTTTACCTTTACAACCCCTTTAACTTTCCTCATTAGAACCCTGCAAGTGCAGAAGCTGATTAATAGTTATAAAGTCACTCCTATTCACACAGACCAACATCCTTTTCTTTAGAACAAAAGGAAGGAATCTGCAACAAGGTAGGAATCTGGAGGAGTTCAGCTATGAGGAAAGATTAGAGGAACTGAATTTATTCTCTCTTGAGAAGAGGAGCTTTGGGGGGAGTATGATCAACATCTATACATATAAAAAAAAGTGGTCCATATAGTGAAATTGGTGTAGCGTTATTCACTTTAACCACTTAAGACCCGGACCTTTAGGCAGTTAAAGGACCCGGCCAGGTTTTGCGATTCGGCACTGCGTCGCTTTAACAGACAATTGCGCAGTCGTGCGACGTGGCTCCCAAACAAAATTGGCTTCTTTTTTACCCACAAATAGAGCTTTCTTTTGGTGGTATTTGATCACCTTTGCGATTTTTATTTTTTGCGCTATACACAAAAATAGAGCGACAATTTTGAAAAAAATGCAATATTTTTTACTTTTTGCTATAATAAATATCCCTTAAAAATATATAAAAAAAATATTTTTTTCCTCAGTTTAGGACGATATGTATTCTTCTACCTATTTTTGGTAAAAAAAAAAAAAAGAAAATCGCAATAAGCGTTTATCGGTTGGTTTGCGCAAAATTTCAAGTGTTTACAAAATAGGGGATATTTTTTTGCATTTTTGTTATATATTTTTTTTTACTACTAATGGCGGCAATCAGTGATTTTTTTTCGTGACTGCGACATTATGGCGGACACTTCGGAAAATTTTTACACATTTTTAGGACCATTGTCATTTTCACAGCAAAAAATGCATTTAAAATGCATTGTTTATTGTGAAAATGACAGTGCAGTTTGGGAGTTAACCACAAGGAGGCGCTGAAGGGGTTATGTGTGACCTAATGTGTGTTTACAACTGTAGGGGGTGTGGCTGTAGGTGTGACGTCATTGATTGTGTATCCTTATAAAAGGGATCACACGATCGATGACCCTGCCACAGTGAAGAACGGGGACACACGACTCTCCCCATTCTTCAGCTCCGGGGACCGATCGCCGGACTCCAGCTGTGATCGGGTCTGCGAGTCCCGCGGTCCCGGAGCTTCGGACTGGGTCATGGGAGCGCGCCGCGGGCACGCGCCCACGACCCAAGGCTGGGTAATAGCACAGCACGTACCTGTACGTGCATGTCCCCAGCCGTGCCATTCTGCCGACGTAAATGTGCAGGAGGCGGTCCTTAAGTGGTTAAGGTCATCACAGAGGACAAGGGGGCACTCTTTATGTCTGAAGGAAAAGAGATTTAGACTCAAAATACGGAAAGGCTTCTTCAAAGTAAGAGCTGTGAAAATGTGGAATAGACAAGAGCTATGAAAATGTGGAATTCACCACCTCCAGAGCTGGTTCTGGCCAGCTCAGTAGATTGCTTTAAGAAAGGATTCTTTCCTAAATGCACAAAATATAACTGGATACTAATATTTATAGGTAAAGTTGATCCAGGGAATATCCGATTGCCTCTTGGGGAATCAGGAAGGATTTTTTCCCCCCTGCTGGAGCAAATTGGATCATGAATTTTTTATTTATTTTTTTGCCTTCCTCTGTGGGTAATCGATAGTGTACATGGAGGTTTTCTATTTGAGTGTGCTGGATTTCTTTTTTTTTTTCTCTCTGTTAGTTGAACTGGATGGTGTATTATTTCAACCAGATTTATTATGTAACACAGTTTGCTAAAATCCTTGCAACGTACAAAGATCTTCGAGAAGGGAATGTTTTTTTTTTCTTTTCCTCAACAAAAGTAGAATTAAGCTTTAACATAAATTTCACACAATCCACATGCAAAATCTAGTTTAGGAAGTGGACCGCCACCTCATTGCTAGCACAATCCCAGAAGCCACATGCTTAACCCAAACTTTTGACATTCAGCCTAAAAAACATTCATAAATGTGGCAATAGTGCCATTTGTCCGTAACAGCATTGGCACTGCCCTGGCACAATTAACAATTCAGGCCCAGTCCATTTAGTATCATCACATTCACGCATTCTCAGTAACAACCACCGTTAAAGCCAGGCATGCGAGCACCAGAGGGCGAAGTCACGATCCGTGTCGCATCCCCGTCTCCAACCCAATCCTCTATCCAACCTTGCATGACTCACATGTATTCGTAAAGTACGTCAGGGCGCCATGATTCCGCGGGCCCAGTCTCCTCCATTTTCCTTTTACTAAGTGTGAGAAAATACAGAAAAAAGAAAGGGCAAGATTGCAAGCACTGCCCAGAGAGCAGCGGAGGAAAAAGGAAAGATAAGAGAGTAGGAGAAAAGAATAAAAAAAAAGAGGGGGCGGGGAGTTCGCGAGCATGGACAACCACCACCATCCGGTGGTGTGCTCCAGGGAACGAAGCCAGCAGTCAATCTAGTCAGCCCAATGGGACGAGCCCCACCTGGGAACTCTATTGGCTACCCCTGAGGGCCTGGCCTTCCTCCGAGTATGTGAAAATGTTCCACAGTTGCCAGGTCTGGGAATAAAGTTCACTCTTGTTTTGCTTTGTCAAGATAAGGTCCTCCATTTTATTGATCTCACCCACTTTACGCAGCCACATGGCTACCGTTGGTGGATGCGGAGATTTCCAACAAAGTGGGATACACAATAAACTAAGAAGTCTAGATTTAGACTAAATATAAAGTGCCTTTAAGTATATAATCGTGGAAAATCAAACCATCAACCTAAATCAAATAGTATGAATGACAAAAAAATATATATAAAGTGCTGATGAGTATCAGAGCAATAATGCAATGGACTGAAATGATCCTGATGGCTAATGACTGGGGACTCCAATGGAGTGAATCATAAACAGTTCATAAAATGCTTCTGGTCATTCAGGCGGATACATTTTCAAACAGATCTTCCTTGAAACAAGGGAATTGATGCTTAGAACGATACACTTCTGGCCTCTCCGGATCAACGTGGTGGCTGTGTGGACATCAGCTGTAGACTGTGCTGGGCTTCACAAAAATGGTGGCTGCCCTGGCACAATTAACAATTCAGGCCCAGTCCATTTAGTATCATCACAAGGAGAAACACATGCAAAACAGAAGAATAGAGGGGCTGATTTTTAAAGAAAAATGGTTATCTTATCATTGCCAACTGCAGGACTTCACTTATTTTTTGTAAAATTGTTTATTTATTCACAACAGAAGACGGGTCCACATGAACCACAGCAATAACAATACAACGATTGGCATCAACAGACCCATATACATATAGGGAAAACATGTGCAAATTTCAGCCTAAGCCGGCGATCAGCATTCTCAGTAACAACCACCGTTAAAGCCAGGCATGCGAGCACCAGAGGGCGAAGTCACGATCCGTGTCGCATCCCCGTCTCCAACCCAATCCTCTATCCAACCTTGCATGACTCACGTGTATTCGTAAAGTACGTCAGGGCGCCATGATTCCGCGGGCCCAGTCTCCTCCATTTTCCTTTTACTAAGTGTGAGAAAATACAGAAAAAAGAAAGGGCAAGATTGCAAGCACTGCCCAGAGAGCAGCGGAGGAAAAAGGAAAGATAAGAGAGTAGGAGAAAAGAATAAAAAAAAAGAGGGGGCGGGGAGTTCGCGAGCATGGACAACCACCACCATCCGGTGGTGTGCTCCAGGGAACGAAGCCAGCAGTCAATCTAGTCAGCCCAATGGGACGAGCCCCACCTGGGAACTCTATTGGCTACCCCTGAGGGCCTGGCCTTCCTCCGAGTATGTGAAAATGTTCCACAGTTGCCAGGCCTGGGAATAAAGTTCACTCTTGTTTTGCTTTGTCAAGATAAGGTCCTCCATTTTATTGATCTCACCCACTTTACGCAGCCACATGGCTACCGTTGGTGGATGCGGAGATTTCCAACAAAGTGGGATACACAATAAACTAAGAAGTCTAGATTTAGACTAAATATAAAGTGCCTTTAAGTATATAATCGTGGAAAATCAAACCATCAACCTAAATCAAATAGTATGAATGACAAAAAAATATATATAAAGTGCTGATGAGTATCAGAGCAATAATGCAATGGACTGAAATGATCCTGATGGCTAATGACTGGGGACTCCAATGGAGTGAATCATAAACAGTTCATAAAATGCTTCTGGTCATTCAGGCGGATACATTTTCAAACAGATCTTCCTTGAAACAAGGGAATTGATGCTTAGAACGATACACTTCTGGCCTCTCCGGATCAACGTGGTGGCTGTGTGGACATCAGCTGTAGACTGTGCTGGGCTTCACAAAAATGGTGGCTTCCCGACGGATCAGAGACAGCAGCGAGTCAAACCGGAGTAAACAAAGTGAAAATCCATAGTGAAGTACGTTTAAAAAGTCTTCTTTAATTGAGTTAAAAGTGCGCTTACAGGTAAAAGCGAAAAAACATCCAGGGGGCTAGTATAGCTTCAATACGGACCAAAAAGACACCAATGGAAGTCGCTATCTACTTCGGGGTCGCAAATAATAGAAAGACACAATGTCACCAATCTGTCGGCATATCCCCTATCTGATATTGAAATTTCACTTTTATCTAGGGCAGGCATGTCCAAAGTCCGGCCCGCGGGCCAATCGCGGCCCGCGGGCCGGTTTTGGGCGGCCCGCCTGGTTCTCAGGTGTGCCGCGCTATCAGGGGAGATAAGAGCTGTCAGATGAGCCCGATCTCCTGATCCCCATCGGCACTGTAAGAAGCTTCATCAGCCTCAAAAGTAAAAGTAAATGCAGGGGATTGTGCTGTGCTCTCTGCTTCCCCCTAGAGTGCAGTACCCGACTGAACAAGGAAACTGAAAGGTACTGTGCTAGAAACCCAGATTTGTTTTAAAAGGGCTTCATACATGTGAGTGTCTGTGTGCCTGTATGTTTGTGTGTGTCTGTATATGTGTGTGTGTGTGTCTGTATGCGTGCCTGTGTGTGTGTGTGCCTGTATGAGTGTGTGTGTGCCTGTATGTGTGTGAGTGTGTGTGCCTGTATGTGTGTGAGTGTGTGTGCCTGTATGTGTCTATGTGTATGTGCCTGCCTGTATGTGTGTGTGCCTGCCTGTATGTGTGTGTGCCTGCCTGTATGTGTGTGTGCCTGCCTGTATGTGTGTGCCTGTATGTGTAAGTGTGTGCCTGTATGTGTAAGTGTGTGTGTGTGTGTGTGTGCCTAATTCTTGTTGGACAGTGTATTAGTGATCCAACAAACACAATTTTAATGGTTCAAAGAATGTCGGGCAAAATGGTCGGCCCTCACGCATGTTCACTTTATCAAATCTGGCCCTCTTTGAAAAAAGTTTGGACACCCCTGATCTAGGGGATTGAATTTTTGTCCCTCAAATCATTTTGATCTTTTTGGCATGATACTGGACGTTAACCGCTTGGCATGGACATTGACCTTGACCTTACAAAAACATTACTTTACCGAACAAGAGAGCGACCAATCAAGTTTGTCTGTGGATAATTCATCGATCGGTGAGTCCGTTCCTTCTCCTAATCGTTTTATTAATGTATGTGCTTTACTAGATTTGACAGATCTAACCCTAGAGTCTGATGTCAATATGGATAGTGAGAGTTATGTTAAACCCAACCCTGTTTCTACCCTATCAGCTCTAGGGGTAAAGACGTGGATCTATATCAGAGTTTGGTTGAAAGAGACCTTACACTTCTAGCAAAAAATATCACAAAAGACAAAACCAACAACCTCACTGCAGACGAAAAAGCATCCCTTGAGGGGTTAAAATCAGACTCCTCCATAGTCATCAGAAATTCGGATAAGGGTGGGGTTGTGGTAGTTTTAGATGCCACCTCCTACAGGACAGAAGCATTACGTCAGCTTTCGGATACAAATATTTATCACAAACTCAAAGGTGACCCCACAGAGCCTTTTAAAGGAGAACTCTCCTCCATTTTAGACAGGGCTGTCACAATAGGTATTTTTACCATTAGGGATAAAGACGCTCTCATTCCTGATTTTCCGATCATGCCTATTTTTCATCATCTCCCTAAGTTGCACAAGTGACTTACACCTTTGACGGGCAGACCCATTGTGGCAGGAATCGGCTCTCTGAATGAACGCTTAGGACAATGGGTTGATGAACAACTTCAATCTTTGATTATAGAGATACCCGGATATCTACGTGACACTAAACAGATACTTTGTAAAATGGAAGATGTTGTGTGGAAGGAGAACTTTTGTTGGATCACTTTGGATGTGTCCAATTTATACTCCTCTATTCCACACACCCTAGCATTGCAGGCTGTTTCCTTCTTTTTGAAAAGATCGGGACGTTTTTCTTCTTTTTTTCTTCAAGAATTCATTGTGATGTGTTTGGAATATCTTCTTACCCACAATTTTTTTATGTTTGACGGGGACTACTATCTCCAAAAATGCGGAGCCTCGATGGGCGCCAAGTTTTTACCGTCCCTGGCCAACCTCTATATCGGGAGGTGGGAGAGGCTCCGTATTTTTGGACCTGGTAGTACCCGTCACAGAAATACGGTCTTCTACTGTAGGTACATAGACGACCTCTTATTGTTTCCAATCCACACACAGATCTACAAGAGTGGTTAAGCTATATGAATGACAATCAGCTCAATTTAAACTTCACTGGAGTTCTACATAAAAAATCCATAGAATTTTTAGACGTCACACTGACGGGTGAAAATAACGCAGTAATCTCCAACCTCTATAGGAAACCCAGTGCTGGGAACACCCTCCTACGGGCTGACTCTAGCCATCCGGGACACACCATAAATAGTATCCCGAAGCTATACACATGTCCAATAGATTTAAAGAAAGAGGCTTTCTGACAGCTACAATAAATAGGGGCCTATTAATAGCCAAAGAAGCACAAAGGAAAACACTGCTCTCTGATAAACCTCCCACTCATAATAGACAGGACTGCACAAAAAATCCCAAAGATCATAGCTCTAATTACATTTCCACCTTTTCCACTCCGTATAGTAGTGAGTTACACAAGTTAAAAAGATTGTTACCAAATATCTTCCTATTTTCTCAAATTACCCTATCTATTGTGAAATCTTAAAAGGGGGTGTCCGCACCCTATCCAGAAAGGCTCCATCCCTCAGTAGTCTATTATCCCCAAGTCTTTTCAGCAGCAGACCCACTTCTACTAATTGGTTATCCTTTAATGGAACATTAAGGCCGCGTACACACGATCGGTTTCCTCTGCAGAATCCAGCAAGAAACTTGTTGGGAGACGTATTCTGCCGAGAAAGGTCGTGTGTACGTTTTTCATCAAGGAAACTGTCGAGGAACTCGACGAGCCAAAAAGAGAGCATGTCTTCTTTTTCCTTCGACGGGAATGGAGAAAACTGGCTCGTCGAGTTCCTCGAAAGCCGAACAAGGAACTCGATGAGGAAAACGATGTGTTTCGCCCGACGAGTTCCTCGGTGGTGTGTACGCAGCCTTAGATGTGGTGGCCATGGTTGCACATACTGCTCTTTCATTCAAAAAGGGGACACTTATCTCCATCTCTACAGGGAAATCACATAAGCTACATTCTTTCATTAATTGTAATACACGATATGTAGTATACGTGATCACATGCAAACTTTGCTCGATACAGTATGTTGGCAGGACAACCAGATGACTCAAAGATCGCCGCTATGATCACTTATATGACATCGATAAGGATCATGCTACTAATGTCGCACAACACTGGAACAATTTTCACCAAAAAAATACTTCCAGTCTAGTTATCCCAGGGCTAGAAAGAATCACAAGACCAGCCAGGGGTGGGGACAAATTTAACATACTGTGCAGACAAGAAGTCCGATGGATTTTTATTCTCAATTCCAGGTGCCCTTCGGGGCTCAATTTTGAGTGGGACATGTTCCACTTTTATTAGATGAGTTCAGCATCTCCACATTATACAATATATATATATATATATATATATATATATATATATATATATATATATATATATATATATATATATATATATATAATCTCCTGTTCGGACTTCCTTCGATGCACATATATATTGTCCTTTTTGGTCACTCAGACCATACCACCACACCATGGGCTGAGTCTTTTTCCATACAGGGATTGGCCACGCACAAGAATGTCGCAGTCTTCCAATATGTAACCTCCATTATAGGCTAGAATTATCACTCCAATAACGTGACACCCTTCTGAGACATTGAGAATACTGAAGCTGTCTCCTCGTCCTTCCACCTGTTATATACCCTTTTTTTACACAAAATATTTTTTGTGTCTCAATCTAAACAAACAGACAATGGAAGATAGGCGACAGTGGAGCTTTTAAAAAGGGTTTTACCACTAGGTCATTGTATTTTTTTTTTATTATTATTATTGCTTATCATATTTTTTAAAAAAAAGTCTTTTGGAGCTTATACACCTTTTTTCATGTAAGAAATAAAAACATTTTGAGTATAATAAATGCCCTAAAAATTATATACAAACCACAATGGTCTAATGGTATAGTGTATGGAATCATAACCATACATATATTATTTTAATAAAACATCATATTTTTATATATACAAATTTTTTGTTTTTTAGATATTTAAAAGGTTGCAGTCTTTAGGAACTTCTACATTTTCTATTTACTACTCGTCATGTAGACCATTAAATGAGTCGACTGCACCAACCTTTAATCACACATGTCTAAGTTTCAAAATTTTCAACCTTTTTTCACGGTACACAAATTTATTAATTTATTACTTTTCTCTTATTACATTGGTTATGATGCATATGTGTCTCACACATGAGGTCTCTCTCTGTTTTTTTTTGTCATCTCTTATCACCAGCATGAGAGATTGTTTTTTCCTGCGTTTTTTTCATGCAATTTCTTTTACACATGAGAGCACTTCATGGGTGACACATCAAGGATAACTGTGTTCTATTGACCTATGATCACCTGTGGGTTGATTGGTGAAACGCCCCTTTCACCTCTCCCCCTCCTACATTTAAGCATAGCTTAGTCATTTGTTCACTAGCTACGAATAAACATCGTACGATGTGAAACATGTTAGCGTTTGTTCTTTTGTCCACTCCTTCTTTTTGACTGCAGCACATTTTGGTTGTTTTTTATTTTCATTTTTTGAATAAAGACTTAGGGCCAGATTCACGAACACTTGCGCTGGAGTATTTGGATATGCGCCGCGTAACTGTGATGATGCGCCGTCGTTTCTATGTGCCCGTACCCAGCAAACTAGATGCGCCCAATAACGGGTCATTTGCGACCGGCGGAACGTTCCGACGCCAGAGTATCGTCAGCGCTTATTTTCGCTGGGCGCATCAGTCGCGCCCATTAATTTCCCCTGCAAATATGCAAATGAGGTATTTTTCCCAATTCACGAACGGATTAGCACCATACGCTGGCTACATGCGCCGCGCGTATCTGGTCCGTCCGGCGCAAAGTTATTTCTACAAAAGGCTGCTTTATCTTTACTCCAGCCGGTCACAGGTCAGCAGGAGAGCAGCTACAGCAGCGTTACCGACGATAGGAGCTTGCTGAGCACCCCCACTTGCAAGGACAACACCTCTGTGTGCCAACATGCCAGGGGCAATTGTGGTCCTAGAACTACTGATGGGTCCCCCGGAACCAAGAAGGCGGGCACGTGAGAGGATATACCGCACTCGTATGAACCTCTTTGGCATGGGGGAGGAGGAGGTGTATCGCCTCTTCAGATTCAGCCCTGATGCAATACTTGAACTAACCACAACCCTGCAGGGTGACATCACCAGCAAGACATACCGCTCACAAGCAGTGCAGCCACTGGTGAAGGTACTGGCAACACTCCATTTCCTTGCCAGTGGATCATTCCAGCGTACAAGTGGAGTGGTGGCTGGGATGTCACAATCCTCCATAAGCAGATGTGTGCACCAGGTTGTCCCTGCAATCCTCAGACGCATGTCCAACCAGTTCATCAGACCCACCACTGAGGAGCTGCGGCAGAAGGCAATGACAGATTTCTACAACATTGCCAGATTCCCACGCACTGTGGGGGCCATTGATTGCACACATGTGGCCCTACAGCCCCCCAGTGCCACAGAGCACATTTACCGCAATCGGAAGCATTGGCATTCCATCAACGTACAGGTGATAGCTGATGCCCAACGCCTCATATGGCACGTCCGTGCCAAACACCCCGGGTCCAGCCATGACAGCTACATATACAATCAGAGCCCCATCCCAGCAGAATTTAACCAGAACATGTATGGGGACAGCTGGCTGGTTGGTGAGTGACATGGGTGGCAGGCATGACTATCCCCTCCCGTGATGCACAACAGAAATCGCACATGCATGACTAACATTCTCCTGTCTTTTACCTTACAGGTGACTCTGCATATGCACTGGGACCCCATCTAATGACTCCTTTCCGGAACCCCCAAACCAGAGGAGAGAGAAAATACAATGAAGCACACATCAAAACCCGTGCAGTGGTGGAGCAAACATTTGGGCTCCTGAAGTCCCGTTTCCGCTGCCTGGATAAGTCTGGGGGGACCCTATTGTATTCCCCTACCTTTGTGTGTCAGATCATCGCTGCATGTTGCATACTACATAACTTTGCTATTAAAAAAGGCCTGCATATTGACATACGTGATGACCTGACCCCCGACCCACACAGCCCCCCCCTGCCAGAGGACACCCAGTCTGCTGATGGAAGAGCAGTCAGGAGGGTCCTCGCCGTAGGCATCTTTGGACACTAAACCAAAACATTAATCACACAGACAATGCACGCGTGTACACCACTGGATCACACACACCACATGCACATCGCATTGGATTAGCCCAAGTCCAGCATGTAGGAGTTGGGAGCAGTAACGCCAGCGTCAAGGCCCCAATGATGTCACTGTCCATTCACACACCTTTCACACGTGATTCATTCAGCCGTGGGGTTAACTTCACCACCACGGCCGAGGGTGACACCCCTTACTGTCAGGAGTGCCACCCTCTCACATTCACACACCATTCACACTGTCCCCTGCACTCCTGACCGTGTGCAGTACAAAAATAAATTAATAATATCATATCCTGATAATGAAAAGAAACAAAATCTCATAACCTGAGAAAAAGAAAAAATAAACTCATGACCTGAGTATGTCCAAATCAAAAATATAAAACAACCAAAAAAAAAGGCCTCATCGGGGATGCCGGGGGCTTCTTCTGGGGGCCCCTCTCTGGCTCCGCAGCTGCCTGGATGGAGTGGGTGGGGGTGGGGGGGCATCTGGAGGTGGCTGATCCCTAGGTGGGCCACTCCTGGCAGGTGTGGCCTGCGTGCCCTCCAAGGCCCTGGCTATCCGTCCAAGGTAGGAGTTGGTCTGTGCCTGCATCCGGAGCTGACGGGTGACCTGGTAGTGCTGGGCCCGCCGACTCAGCCTCCCCTGGTCCCGGATGGCAGCACTGTTGGCCTGGACGGCTGCAGTAAGGTGCCGAATATCCCCCTGCACCTCCCCCAAAGTGGTGACCACTGCAGCGCAATTACAGCTGACATCCTGCACTGCGTTGCTGAGGTTGGCAACGGAGCCCAGGCTGTCAGACACTTTCTCCAAGTGCACCGCTATGGCCCCCATCTGTTCCGTCTGCCTGGCGTGATCCCTCGCCAACTGGTCCTGTATACCATCAGACACCCCCCTGGTCTTCTGGGTCGCCTTCCTGGGGCCAGAAGATGGATGTCTTCGGGTGGAAGGAGTCGCCCTTGAGGGGCTTCCAAGGATGGGGGAGGGGACGACAGACGGCCCAGGAGAAGGGGAGGAGACAGACAACACTAATGAAAAGTCCTGCTCTGCCACAGCAGGATCCTCCACAACCACCTCGGCAGGTGTGGTGTGGCCACTCTCCTCCTCCACAACCTCTTCACCACCCAGTGGCTCGGGCACACGATGGCGTGGGGGGGATGGGGTGGAATGCACGCTGACAGATGATGGCCCAGCTCCGTCATCTGTGGATGACACAAAGCAGACACATGTTGGTGGTCCCACACACTTGGCACATGTACCCCCCCCCCCCCAAATGCAAAACAACAAATAGGGGATTATAAAACACTTACCTGTCCTTGTGCCTTCCTCCACGGAGTCATAGCCTGCGACCCCCTCCACCTGCTCCCTCTCCAGGCAGCGAGCAACCACCTCCTCCTCTGCGGTCAGGGTGACAGGACATGGGGGACCACCACCTGTGCCCCTCTCATACCTCCTGATGGAGGCCACCTTGTCCCTCACCTTGCGCCGCAGGTCATTTATTTTTTTTTGTATGTCCCCAGCAGTCCGGGTGGAGTAGCCCAGGACATTGACCCTGGCAGCAATCGACTCCAGGATGCCCTGCTTCCTTTCCCGGCTGGTCTTCCGGCTTTTTTTGCCATGGAGAAATTCATTATCCCTCTCCATTGCCGAAATGATCACTGAGACCTCCTGGGCATTAAAATTGAGGTTCCTCCTCTCTCTGGGGGTAGCGGGAGCAGCCATCACAGCACAAAAGTATCTTCCCTGGGGTGGGGGGAAGCGGAACTACTTTTGCGCCGGAATGGCGTTTCCGCCAGCGCTTTTAAGCGCCCAGCGGAACGCATTGCGCTGACGTTTCCCAGGAAGTGGTGCCGACGGAAGTTGTGAGCATGCGCACAAGGGGGGCGAGTGGAGCCGCACTCACTGCGCATGCTCCGTGGATGATGCGCTGAACGTAAGCCTCTGCGCTGGGCTCCGCCCATAATTTACATATGATCACACCCACTTCCACTTGCGTCGGGTTACGCCAGCGCATTATCGTTACTCTGGCGCAAGTTTACGCGCAACTGCTATGTGAATTACAGGACTTGCGCTGAAAGGGTCTTCAGAGTAACGTAAATGAGAAGCGTTACTCCAGAGGAAAGATACTCTCATCTACCTGAATCTGGCCCTTAGTTTTTAAGGTGTGCGGTGGTCCAGGATTCCTTTCATCCTATGCATTTGTGCACAGCCAGCACCCTTTCGGTTCACTGGGATGGAAGCAAAGGGGATTAGCAGTTTTCATAGCGGTATACATCTCTTCACAGAGGTCTGACAATGTCGGGAATAATGTCAATGTCGGGTCCATTACCATTTCATCAGTACTTTGTAGTTGGTTTCCTGGACCCTAGCGCAGATCGACTACTGAATGTGAGAATATGTTGTCTCTTATTGGCAGAGAATTGACAGTCCAGATCTCGCTCCCACTTACCGAGGCTCAGAATCTGGTAGCCCTCTGGCGGTGTAATCAGCATTGTGTGCATCAACGACAAGGCATGTGGCAATGCGCCCGACTCCAGGCACAACTCCTCCAGAGACGTGAGAGGTTGGCCGGCACTAGAGAGGGGCGGGATGGTTCGCAAAAAGTGGCTAAGCTGGCAGGCTCTCATGAAATCTAACTGATATTGGCCCGCTGGGTCCATCAGTTCAGCCGACATTTTCCACCGACCTGACTCACCAAAATGTGAAGCCTGGAAAATTCCCGACTCTCGCAGGGCGCTAAATTTAGTGTCTCTAAGCCCTGGTTTAAAAAGTAGGCTGCCCAGTTTCGGGCGCAGCGGTGAGGCGCCCGAGGATAAGTGGGTCTGTGCCATTAGTCTTATGCAAACCTTAATGGTGTTGCCTATTAGAGGATGATGACGTTGTAGAGTGTGGCACCAGGGAGCACGCTGCAACAAAATCCCGCATTGCGCCTGCTCCACCAGCGGCTAAAGTTTGGTTGGTTCGTGACGGCACCAATCGATAAGGCGAGTCAGCTGCGCCGCATTATAGTACGTTCGTATACCTGGCATGGCCAGACCGCCGCATTGTTTGGGTAGTGAGAGAACCTTTCTGTGTAATCTAGGATGCTTCCCCGCCCACAGAAATGTCCTGAACATGGATTGAACTTGTTTAAAGTATTCCATCGGAATATGTATGGGAAGAGCCTGCATGAGGTATAAGAATTTAGGCAAGATGGACATCTTGAGTATACTGCATCTGCCGAACCACGAGTAAAGTCCAGTGGTCCAGTGACTCAGCAACTTTTGGACTGTTTTAAGCAAAGGTGGGAAGTTGAATTTGAAGATACTGGAAAGTCTTGGTGGAATACACGTTTCTAAGTACGTCAGTGCTATGTCTGTCCATTTCAGATTAAAGCTGTGTTTAAGGTGGGACAATTGTGATTGGGGGATTCCCACACCCATCGCCTCAGACTTGGTCAGATAAATTTTTAGGTTGGATAATTTACCGTAGGAGTCAAATTCACGCATTAGATTTGGTAGGGAGACCAGCGGGTTCGTCAATGAGAATTCATCGGCGTAGGCCAAGACTTTATATTGGCCATCACCCACGGTTATCCCTGCGATGTCAGGGTTCAGTCGAATATGTCGCAGGAAAGGCTCCAGGGTCAGCGCAAATAACAGGGGCGATAGCGGGCAGCCCTGTCTGGTCCCATTGGTAATCGGGAATGGGTCCGATAATGTGCCTTTCACCCTCAGCTTAGCCGTCAGGTTCATGTAAGCTGCCGTTTTCCAGTTTAGCATCTTCTGTCCAACCCCTATATGTCTCAAAGTAGCAAAGTGTACAAAGTATGGTAAAAAGTTTGTAATTGGATTTGTTGGGGGACCGAAACCTTACGTCCCTCGCGTGTGATAATGTGTGGTATGTATGATGCCAAATTTTGTGAGCGAATCATCTGGGCCAACATTCTCCCGCATTTGTTACCTGACTTGTAGACTTTCCGTCTACAAATTTGTATCGCCGCCTTGGCTTTATATTGCAGTATATCTGTAATTTGTTTGCAAATGATGTCCAGACCAGAGCTCACCTGTACCGTCGGAGCCCGTTTATGTTGGGCCTCTAGTGTCTGCATCTTAAGAAGTAGCGAGTTGAGTCGCTGGGTTCTCAGCCTTTTTAATCAAGCCCTGTGCTTGATGAGAATACCTCTCACAACAGCCTTATGTGCCTCCCATATCACCCCTGGATCACTGTCCTGGGTGGCGTTGGTGCTAAAGTAATGTCCTATCTCTTTCACCACCTCCGTCATGGTGTCCGAGTCTTGCAACAGGCTCTCATTGAGCCTCCAGGGATGTCTCTGGGCCGTCTGGACGTGCGTCAGAGCATAGACCAGCGTGATCGGAGCATGGTCCGACCATGTGATTGACCCGATCGAGGCATCTTTAATCGCCGAGAGGTGTCTATGGGGAATCATAAAATAGTCGATACGTGAGTAGGACTGGTGTGGCTTGGAGAAGAAGGTATAGTCCTTCTCTCCAGGGTGAAAGAGGCGCCAGGCGTCGACCAGGTGGGCAGAGTGGAACATCGCGTGAATGCGCCTAAAAGTCTCTCGAGGCAGAGGATAATCCAGTTGAGGTGTCTTCCGCTGGTATCAGGGGAACTTTAAAATCCCCCCACTATGAGTTGACCCTCCGCGAAATGTGACAGTTGATTTGTCTTGACAGGAATCCAACTTGGCGGTCGTTCGGGGCATAGAGATTTGCGATGGTTATCTGTGTCGGCCCAATTTGGCCCTTCAGAAATAGGGAGCGGCCCTCTGTGTCCGACTTCACATTACCGTGAGTCCATGGGACCCTAGCGGAGATTAGTATTGAGACCCCTCTAGATTTTGATGCAGCGTACAGAGAGTGGTAGACCGTGGGATAGAATCTATTTTTCAACACAGGTATAATATTGTCTCTAAAATGCGTCTCCTGAAGCAGAACCACGTCCGCGCCCAGGCAGCGCATATCATGGAGAAGCATTCTCCTTTTTTCTGGGATATTCAATCCCTTGACGTTCAGTGATACTACAGTCAGCGTGTCCATGCTCGCGAATCAGGGGAGAATGGACCCTAGGGGTCCGGAGTAGAATAAGGATTAAAGAAAAGGGGATAGGTCCCGCGGATGTACAGAACCAGAAGGCCAAGAAACGAAGAAAGGGAGGTAGGTAAGTGCACAGATTAGAAGGCCAACACTAGATTGTGTGGCAGAAAAGGAGAAATCTAAATTAGCCTAAACAGCCAAAACGCTCACCAGAAACAAACTGGGAACTGAGCGCAGTCCTAGGTGGGTAGGTGGATAGACAGGACCATTAAAGCAAGCTCCCGGGTCCCAAACCCCCCCCCCCCCGGCCGTTAGTGTTGGTGTGTCCCAAGTCAACAATACAATCAATTCAAACAGTCACTTGAGAAGAAAAATAACATGAGAAGAGCAATATAAGAAGGAAGATTTCAAACATGCAAGCTGTAACAGCGCACCCCCCAGTAAGTTATGGTAATAACCCCTGAAAGGAAGAGGAACATCAGACAGGTTTTGTGCAATTAAGAGTATTTCTAGCAATCCACATCCTGTACATTTGGAAACCATTCAACGTAGACATTCCCCCCCAAACCCAGACCTTTTACTGCTCAGATAGGCCGCAGCCCCAGGTATATAGGGTCATAACGGTCCCGCTCCCACCGACTTGGCCTCCTCCCCCATCTCATATATAACATGTACACCACATCTCGTGGCCTATGCGGGTCTGCTGACCTTAGTCCCAGGGCCCTATGCGCCCTATCAATCTCCACCATACCCGTCGGCTCCTCAAGCGCCGCCCGGAACAGGTCCCGCACTTATTCCCCCAGGGATTACGCCTCCACCGTCTCAGGTATTCCCCGGAGCCACAAGTTATTGCGGCGGCTTCGGTCCTCGACATCTTCTAAGTGGAGCTGCAGGGCCACCGCCGTCTCTCTATGTTGGTCCCTGGACCTCTCCAACCCCGCCACTTTTGCCTCCAATGCACTAAGCGAGGTCTCCCGCGTGGAGACCCTGCCAGACAGGGTAGATACCTCCGCTCTCACCTCCTGAAAGTCGCAGAGGTGGGTCTTCTCCAGCCGCAGGATAAGCGCTTCAATGTCCGACCTGCAACAAAGCGCGAATGTCCTGGTCTGCTTGGGTTCCTCCAGGGGATTGCGGTGGCGTCGTCATGGTCGGAGGGCGAATCCCCAACGTCTCCACGGGTGTCGGCGGGTGGTCTATGGATGGGATTCGCTCCGGGCGGTCTCGGTCCTCTATGGAGTTTCCACGTGCGGTGCCGCATGGTGCCGTCGTCCGGGCCCTGGGAGAGTTCCGAGTCTGGAGCTAAAAATAACGGTGCAAGTCACCGGTATAGCCCCTGGATCTGGTCACCCGAGTGTTAGCTCTTGTCCTCTGTCATCTTGCTGATTGCATACCGACTTCAGAGTCATTTTTGGCAGGTTAAGGAAGGACCAGGCTGGGAGCGCAAGCTAAAAGCAGCCTCACACAGCCATGCCCAGGCCACGCCCCCGGACTTCACTTCTAAAACTTCACAATGTGCCTGCAATTCACATTTTATTCACATAATGCAGAGTGCAGTGTCTTGCCTATGATTTTCTGCAGTGTTTTCTTTGATAAAACTGCAGAGAACACTCGTGAATAGCAGTGCTGTCACATGACCTTAAAAAAATTCCCTGAGAGAGTGGGGCTTTATGTGCTGAAAGAGTGTGTAGCGCCTGGTTACTTCAAAGTACCTGTGCTATTTAAATTTAGAGAGCAATCAGAGTGTAGTTAAACTCTGATCTGGTTAAAATGTTCAAATTAGGTCTCTGTCTCAGCTTGCCTGTGCTGTGGGCTCATTCTGTTGTGCTGGGGTGTTCCTCCCACCCCAGTGTAGTAGATGGCAGCAGTGGAGTCAAGGTTTGGGTGCTCTTCCCTAGCAGCCAATCAGGAGGGTTGAGCCTCACTGTGCATGCTGGGGGAGGGTATTTATGGGGCAGACGCCATTAGTTCTGGGTCTTCTTTTTCAAGTGCGGCATCCACCTTTAGGGTGTCTGCACCACGGCGCCCTTGCGTTATAGCCTACCTGGCCGGGGCGTGCGTGCCATGCAGAGTTCCTGGTTCCGGGACCATATGGGTCCGGAACATTTGAGTCGTGGCAGGGAATTAAGTGGTTGACTGGGTTCCCAGTTCTGAAGTGGTATTGCTGTTTGGTGGGGAGTCCATCTGAGGAGAGCCAATGAGAGGCTGGCGATCCAATAGGGTCTCGACAATCCACCGGGGATCAAGGTATCCAGACACTGGGAGGCTGGTCACCTGTCAGTCATTACCTGAAAGAAATTAGAAGGAGATCCAGGCGTAATTCCACTAAGGAGGTATATCTCCGTAACTACAATCAGGAGGGCCTGTGGCAGAGGTTTCTCACTGAATCCATTCTAGGATGGTCTGTGGCAGAGACTTCTTCTCAAGGGTTTGAGCGGTACTCTGGCTGCCAGGTCGGTAAGAGAGGCCTGTCCGGGTGCGCTATTCCCACTCAGGCAGGAGTGGCGTAGGGGAGTGTTGCACGTGGGAGCAGGATTGTTTCCCTTTTGCTACGCCTGAATTTGCTATTCTTCTTTTTCCTTCAACTTTACCTTCACCACAAGTTTATTGTTTTTACCTGGCTGGGTAATAAAGAACACAGCAAAAGACACCTGTCACGGATATTCCTTTACTTCTGCTATATGCACCATACACCCCTAGGAATTCGGAGTTACAAGTTAAATGTGCCACCCAAAAGAAACCAGCAGCTCCTCTGGGGGTAGTGCTACAAGTGTTTCAAACAAAAGCAGAAGTATGGCTGTGAAAAGTCAAATTGTAGCTTTATCAATCAGCCCCTAAATTACAGTAAAGCTAAAAAACGCTATGAGGGCTCATGTACACTACAGCTTCTAAACTTTAGTTAAAAGCCTGTGCGTCCATGTACACATATGTTTTCCAAGAGTTTAGAAGCTGCTGCGGTTAGAGGAGGTTCAACCTCCCTCTCCTAAAGGGGGAAGAATGGTGTTAAGGATAGGAAAGTTTTGACTGGCGGCCTCAAAACGCATCAAAATCACGGTAAAATCGTGGGGCAATTTTAGCACATTTTGCATTTTCCTTTTGGGCAGCGGCCAACCTAGTCTGTGTGTACATGAGCCCTTAGTAGCGTATAGGAGTGTTGCTGCTGGAAAAATGCTCCAAGAAAGTCTACAAAAACATATTTTTTTCTGCTTCTAGACACTGAAGCTCAAAAAACACTAATAGCCTTAAATAGTGTGCATGGACACATAGGAAAACATGAATACAAATTATAAATAGTAATAACAGCTTCTACTGTAGGAGCTTTAAAAAAAAGCTAGTGTGCATGGAGAATAAAGCATACAGCTGCATGCATGGGCTGCATTTTCATTCATCAATTTTTTGCCTACATTCGCCAAAAAGTATGCCACATTTCAGTGTGTATTTTGGAAAACACCAACCATTGTCAACTGAATTACAATATAGTTAAGAAAGAAAAAAAAAAGAACCATTTGTCTTCTGCTGGTAAGCACTTACAGTAACAGTGATATATGTTATGCAACTGGTTTGGCAGTTAGTGGGGTCCTGAAAGTGTTGGATTTGTGGGATCAGGAGAACTTAACTATTTTATTTTGGTTCCGTGGTTACACAGCACTATATTGTTTTCATTCTCTGCTTTACCAATAAGAAATAAGTTGTTCTGGGGGCGTCCTGGAAGCTTGCCCACTGAAAATAAAATGACTATTGTTTTAATAAACAAAATTGAGCAACAGCATGTGCACAAATATTTGGTAAATGTGTACAAACAGTACATGAGCTCATTTATTTGCCAACCCTGGAACAGAGACAATCGCTAATGTAGGCAGAAGGGTCTTCTTTTTCCTCCATAAAACCTTTCCTATTCCTGCAAGTAAAATAAAAAAAAATCTCACATTCACTCTCTCGTGTGTTGTCGAGATAAAAATGTAACACTCTGCGAAAGCTTTTATTGCAGGCCAGAAAGAAAGCAGCATACAAAGAAGCCAAGGGAGCGGAAAAGCTGAGCGCAGCCCTGCGATTTAGATAATGAGATAGCAGAACCTGCCAGCAGTTTATCGTCAGACTGTCCATAGATACACACTGTCTACACAGCGGTGCAGAAAAACATCAGTGCTTTACCAATCTGCATAACTAAAATAAACCTATGAAATGTCACGAGAGACCGGGCCTGGTTAATCTGCTGTCATCATCAAATGCCTGTGGTTAAGATGTGGTAAATACATTGTAGAAGTCGGGAAAACACAGAGCCCATATGTACACAGTCTGCATTTTGGCAAACAGCAATGAGCATGGTGCTGACAGCATGAAACTCTGCTTACCGTAAACTTTTGCAAGGATAGTTTTCAGCACCATATCTGTGTGTGACTAGTATTTTGTGACCTTCATCTTCTAATGTCAAGATAAGAAACATGCTGCTGTAGGGGGCAGAGGCATAACTAGATCCTTCAGGGCCCCAATGCAAGAAACCATGATGGGCACCCCTGTGGTCAAGAGGAGGTATGCAAGTGGAATGGTAGTGCTCAATAGTGCAGCCTACCAGTGCATATTAGTGCCTCCTATCAGTGCTGCCCATCAGTGCTCATCAATGCAGCTGATCTTTTCCTATTAATGCCTCCCATCAGTGCCAATCAATGCCTTCCATCAGTGCTCATCAGTGCCTCCCATTATTTCTGCCTATCAGTGCCTCCTATCAGAGCTCATCAATGCCTCCTAGTAATGCTCATCAATGCCTCCTATTAATGCTCATCAGTGCCTCCTATTAGAGCTCATTAATGCCTTCTATCAGTACTTATCAGTGCCATCTGCCTTCTCCGCACGGCTCTGAGCTGACAGAGTCTATCTCATGGAACAACACAGAGCCAGAATTGACAGTTATATCTTCCCCTCCATTCTCTCTCACACAGGATTGAGAGAGGACACCGCTGATCTGCTCACCCTTCTCCCCCTTCACCTGTGTGTGCTCTGCGGGCATTTAGGGCGTAGCTTATAAGCTCACATTTCCTGCAGAGCATACACAGGAGAGGGGAAGGGGAGAAGGGGGAGCAGATCGGCTGTGTCCTGTCTCATCCCGTGCGAGAGCGGATGGAGTGGGAGCTAGAACTGTCAATGCTGGCTCTGTATAAAATAAATCATTAAAATAAATTAGTGTCCCTATCCCCTGGTGTGCTAGCACTGAGTGCATTCTTGCAGGATTTGGGATCCTCAGCTTTCCCAGGATCCCACAAGAAGGTGCAGGGGAGACTCAGCTGTCCAGGACTTTCCTCCTCATTGGCTGAGGCACAGCAACAGCGCCAATGGCTCCTGCTGCTGTGAGAGAGAGAGGGGGCAGGGTCGAACTGCCACAGCTGTGGACACACAGCTGTGGCTTGGCTAGGGTGCCCCCATAGCAAGCTGCTTGGGAGGGGCCAGGAACACCGAAGAGGGACCCGAGATGCGAAGGATCTGGGCTGCTCTGAGCAAAACCATTCCCCAGAGCAGGAAAGTATAACATGTTTGTTATGTTTAACAATGGAAGGATTTGCCCCCTTCCTGACCAGGCCATTTTTTGTGATATGGCACTGCGTCGCTTTGACAATTGCACAGCCATGCGATGTACCCACACAAACTTTATGTGCTTTTTTCCCCACAAATAGAGCTTTATTTTGGTGGTATTTGATCACCTCTACTGTTTTTATTTTTTGAGCTATAAACAAAAAAATGAGCATACACTTTAAATATTTTGTACTTTTTGCTATAATAAATATTTCAAAAAATAAATAAAAAAATAATAATTTCTTCATCAGTTTAGGCCGATATGTATTCTTCTACATATTTGTGGTGAAAAAAACCCTCAATAAATGTATATTGATTGATTTTCACAAAAGTTATAGCATCTACAAAATAGGGAATAGATCTATGGCATTTTTATTATTATTATTTTTCTGTAGTAATGGCGGTGATCTGCGTTTTTTATCGGGACTGCAACATTGCGATGAACAGATTGGACACTTTTGAGACTTTTTTGGGACCAGTGACATTTATACAGCGATCAGAGCTAAAAATAGCCACTGATTACTGTATAAATGTCACTGTCAGGGAAGGGGTTTACACTAAGAGGCGATTAAGGGGTTAACTGAGTTCCCTAGATGTGTTTTTTTTTTTAACTGTGGGGGGAATGTGGCTGACTAGAGAAGAAGACAGATCCTTGTTCCTACTTCGTAGGAACAAACGATCTGTCTCCTCTCCCCTGAGAGAACTGGTCATCATGCCCGCCGGACACACACATTGGCTCCGGGGACAGGCTGCGGGCATGCGCCTCCTACAGCGTCTTAAAGAGCTGATGTTCAGCTACGATGGCTCACCCAGGGGAGCCAACCTGCCGCAGTGTAACTGCGGTGGCTGGTCGTGAAGGGGTTAAACCATAAAATAAGGACTTTAATATCACTTTACTAGCAGTACACAATAACGTCACCCACTCTCCGGGTGACAGCGGGTGAACAATTGCACAGTAGGGGATATAAATACAGTACATGGGGGTAGTGGTCCAAAACTGTCTCTTTTGGGCATTTGCCCCTGGAGTGCATGTCTGCACAAGCTGCACTTTACTGATCCTGTTTACTTTTTCTTTAACTACAGTATATAAAAGAACTATCTCCTTCTCCTTCTCAGTGTAATAGATGGATGGTTGTTTATAATCTTTCCAACAATGTGCAGGGAACACTCAAATCCTGACTTGCTAGAAATAAAAAAAAGGAGATTACCTTTCATTTCAATGTTTTTTTTTAACCTTTAAGTGTTATATGTAGGATGTAGGGTATTTTCCAACAGTTTCATCGTGAACATTATAGGATTCGTTTTTTTTTGGAAAGGGACCGCTCTGCTTTTTTATCCCCTGCAGTTGCCATCCGGCTATACACCCTTGCTGGCACATTGCATCATATGTAAGTACTTATGGCAAAAATGGTCCATTAATGACAGAGATTTTCCCCTCATATATGCACAATGCAATTTTCTTATGTTGTTTTCAGATACTTTCTTTATGTGACTTCCAGTGAAGCAGATCTGCGAAACACGCTGGGAATCTACAACCACCCACTTGCAAGCACTGTAACAACTTTGAAGAATTGTGCGATAACTGTATATCTTAGCAGTGGTTGGGGAAAGGTTAGTCCAGAATTATATGTATCTGTAATTTGAATGTGTACTTTGCTGCTGTACCCAGTTTAGAAACCTGCATTTTATTTGTTTTTATTGTTATTGTATATTGAATTTGACACCAAAAAATTCCATTATGTTTGATTAGTGATGAGGAATTAGTTCAATTGGAAAGTGGTGTCTGGACATTTGGACCATCATTATTACATTTGTCTTGATTAAGGGTGCCAAATATGAGGCTAATTGCAAAAGATAAAATGCCCTGGTATCAGTGTGAAGACATTATGTCTTAGTTTCGATAGTTTCACTCAAAAAAAATGCTGCTGCATCAGTTCCAGTGAGAGGAAAAAGCACCGCTGTGTTGGTGTCAGTGTGCGGAACAAATGTTACTGCATTGATGGTATCAGTCCCAGGAGGACTGACTTGGCATCCATATAAGTGGGATGAAGGAGAGGGGAGGTTAGGGCCTCTTTAGGGTGTGTACTAAACTAAAGGGCTCTCTGTGGTTATAGGGAAGGGAGGGAGTGTCACTGTCAGGGGTCAGGTTTAGAGACCATTCACTATAGCAGTATAGAGGCTCCCACCGACCAGCAGGAGTAAACAAGCAGGTCACCGTGGCAGATGACATGGGCTCAACCAAGGTGCAGGGATCTAAACACTAACTGGTATTTAGTTAGTGTTTAGACTAATGGTGGAGATGGATGGGGTTTGCTGTTTGTTAGTACCAGGTCGTGGTCCTCAAGATTGCCCCATGACCTGGTTTGCAAGGAAACCTCTGGTGAAATTTTTTGTTAGTCTAGGGGCATGGATATTCTTCTCAGAATATACCCATCCCAAGAATTTTCTTCTGGCCCATATCCTTTCCCATTGAACCAGATACCGCAATTTGATTCTAAAGATCCTGGAATAAAAAAATTCTGACTGTGTGTGATTGTGAGCTCCCGGGAATTCAAATCCAATTCAAAGCTGTCACAGCAGTGATCCCTGCTCTGTGATTATCCGGCCGGCTCTCCTCTCCTCCCTGTGATCACCTGGTCAATCACTGGGAGAACGGCTCCCTGAAACATGCACCAATATTAGTGCAGAAGTGAAAAGAGTCTTTAGCTTACTAAAGGCAGTCTGTGCATTAGGAGGTGGTGGGAAGCCATCCTGGTGATCAGACAATGTCTTTATTCCTCAAGTCAGTCAGCTAGTGTCAGTGGGAGAGTAGGACGCTCCTACCTTCCGCTCGAGTCTGCTCTCGCCAGGGACCAGCTAGTCAGACAGTGGCTAGACAGACTGGTAGGTTGGATCTCTCTATCCCCCCAGAGACCAGAGACTCACCATCTGGCTTCCATCTGGCCTCCCCCAGCTTTACCAGACCCCCCCTGGCTCCCCTTCTTCACCCCCTCTCCAGGGGAACCAGCAGGTAAGCCATCCACTGTAGGCGCAGGCGGCCGTCCTTTTCAGGACAAGCCGCTGCTACCTGCTCAATTCCTCGGCTCTTCCCCTCTCCATAACTCCCCTCCTGTAACCCCACGCCATCTCCCCCACTCTAGTTACCCATCCGCCACCCATCCGAAACCATTTTACCCCTTTTCGGGCGTTTTTCCATTGCTTCGCGCCGGCCTGGAAGCATTCGCGGCAGCCGCAACTAGGAAAGGCCGCAGCTTCACCCGCGGCCTAGCGGCGCACCGCTTCTTACCCCCGGCAACTGTCACCAAACACCTGAAACTGCCCAGAAACCCCCCCAGACCCCTGGAAAGTACCTTCCACCCCCTGTCCACCGATCCTGGCCCCCACAGCAGCACCGATCCACTTAATCTGGGTGCTCACCAGTCTGGATCCTGCTGCTGGATCGGTGGCCATCTTACTACACCCAGCCCTAATCTCCCCTTTCTCAACACCATTACTACTTGATTCAGGGTTCACCCGATCACCTTTCAAGGGGTCAGGAAGGAATTTTTTTCCCTGCCGCAGCATATTGGCGTAGCACGGTCAGGTTTTTTTTGCCTTCCTCTGGACCAAGCCAGGATAGAGGATTCAGTTAATCCTTGAAAATCCCTCCCCCCACGGTGTTGGCGACTATGGTTAATCTGCAATACTCGGCAGAGACCATCTGGGGTCTGAGGCGATTTGCCACAATACTACCAGCCATCACCAAAAAAGCCCTTCGAACTGAGCAACTTCTGAGAATCGATCGTCGATCGACTATCAAAAACTCAGCTGTTTGCCCCAGCCTAAGCACATATCATGTGCTTTGATCAACACAAGATCGGCAGTAAAACACTGACTAGAAATCCATGATCTCCTCCTACAATACGATTTAGACTGCCTCTTTATTACAGAGAGCTGGCTCACAGCCGACTGTAACACCATTCTAGGAGAATTGGTGCCAGAAAACTATTGTATCATAACGGAAAATAGAATAGGGCAAAGAAGAGGAGGACTGGCTGTGATCCATAAGACTCATCTTGCGATCACAAAACCAGTACATCAAAACCCTCTTCCATTCATGGAAACCCTTACCCTGCAACTGCAAGTAAACTCCCAGGAGACCGTCCGGATTCTACTCTGCTATAGGCCTCCCGGCCCAAAATCGCAGCTTCTCCCTTCATGGATGGACTTTATCTCCACCTATACCCTGAACAGCAAACATCTTCTGCTGCTCAGGGATTTCAACCTCTGGGCCAACTCCTCACAAGACCCCGTTGCTGACGCCTGTATTGACCACATGGAAGGATTAGGGCTACAACAACTAGTATGTGGGCCCACACATGCTTCAGGTCACACACTCTATCTCATTTTCAGACACGGTCTGGAAATAGAAATCTTGGGAAATGAACCGTTGCCATGGACACATCACCATGCAATCAAATTCATTATCCTCAATTCCCCCCCCCCCCTAACAAAAACATCAAATCCAGTGACAACACACTGGACTAGATGTCAGAAGAAGCTCCACTTGGAATTCTTCAAAGCCACGTTAAGGAAAAAAATAGAAACAATTCAGCCGCATCAAAACGGCTGAAGAAACACTGGAGGCCATAAACACAGCCCTATTACAGGCAGCTGACTTAACAGCGCCGAAACGTAAAACCCACACCCGAAAAAAAACTTCAGCTGGTTCAACAACCAACTGGCGTTATTGAAGCAAGAGCGCAGAAGGGCAGAAGCCGTCTGGAAAAGAAACTCATCAGATGAGAATCTTTCCATCTACAAGGCAATAACAAGGACATATCACAAAGAAATCTTCAAAGCCAAGAAAGACTATTTTTCTGAGGCTATCAATAGCGCCCTGAATCGCCCCCGCAAACTCTTCAAGCTGGTCACTCAGACCATGAATCCAGGATGTCTTGAAGCCCCCAATTCTGACACACAACAATTTTGCAATGAATTATCGGATTACGTCATCAATAAAATTGAGGGTATCCGGCAAAGCATTCAGCAAAACAATTCCCCCCATAGCCCCCCCCGTAATTATTTACACAACAATTCCCCCCACAACCAGGTAAGTTCAAGCTGGAACCCATCTCTACCCAAGCCACTAAAAATATCATCGTACTCTGCGTAACAGCACTGCGCCGAACGATATCATCCCTACTAAGCTGCTGAAGGAATGCGCCGACATCCTGGCACCTTCTATCACGCAGCTTATTAACCAATCTTTCGTGGAGGGCATAGTACCCTCCCAGTTGAAGGAGGGCGTAATTAGACCCATCCTGAAGAAACCCACCCTGGACCCCAAGGATCCACTCCACCGGCGCCCCATAACAGGCTTAAACGCTCTCTCTAAGGTCATGGAGAAAGTAGTGGTACAACAGCTGCAACAGCATCTAGATACCCACAACCTACTTGATCCATTTCAATCAGGATTCCGCCCTGGACACGGGACGGAAACAGCACTGCTCAAGATATGGGACGACGTCTTCTGGTGCTGTTGGACCTAAGCGCAGCTTTTGACACAGTAGACCATAAGCTTTTATTGACCCGACTAGCTGAAGTAGCCAAAGTCGCAGAAGGCGATCTATCTTGGTTCTCCTCTTTTTTGGAAAACCGATCGCAAATAGTGAAGCTAGGACTTTTCACTTCTGAAAAACGCATGGTGTCCCTCAAGGATCCCCCCCTGTCGCCGGTGCTGTTCAACATTTATCTTTGTCCTCTTTTTGAAATCATTAGCAGTCAAAAACTGCTTTATCACTCATATGCAGACGATACGCAACTGTAATTCCGCATTTGCAATAAAAAGGATCACCACCTCAATCTAGAGACATGCCTCTCTCTGATAGAGGACTGGATGACAAAGAGTTATCTTAAACTCAACGGAGCGAAAACAGAACTTCTCCTGTTTCACGCCAAGCGTAAGAATCTACCTGTAACAACTTGGAGTCCCCCACCCATTCTAGGGAAAATCATCACCCCCAGCGCCAAAGTCAAAAGTCTCGGGGTCATTTTCGACTCCTACATGACAATGGACGCACAAATAGGGTCAGTTGTCAGCAGATCTCACCATCTGCTGCGCCTACTACGTAGACTCATCCCTTTTATTCCCAAAGACTACATTGCGGTCGTGGTGGGAGCAATTGTAAACTGAAGATTGGACTATGCAAATGCCCTTTACCTCGGACTCCCAAAGTACCAAATCGCTCGTCTACAAGTCATTCAAAATATGGCCGCCAGACTTGTGACTGGGAAAAAACCCTGGGAATCAATCTCACCCTCACTGAGATCCCTTCACTGGTTGCCAGTAAAAGACAGAATCACTTTTAAAGCCCTCTGTCTAACGCATAGATGTATTCATGGGAATGCTCCCCATTATTTATGCGAAAAAATAAAAGCTCATAATCCCAATCGCGTCCTGCGATCCACCAACTACAGGTCCAAAGGAGATAGAAGATTCGCGGTCCAAGGTCCCAGACTATCGAACGCTTTACCAACCAGCATTTGGTTGGAAGAGAACCACTTAGCTTTCAGGAGAAAGATCAAGACTCATCTCTGTTGATACCAAATGAGACAGGAACAACAAGCGCCCAGAGGCGATTTAGTTCGCATGTGCCGCGCTATATACGTTTTTCATTTATTCATTCATTCATTCATTCATTCATTCATAGGTGTCTACACAAAAGGCATCCATTTCTTTGTCAGCTGTGTAAATGGTGCTATCACCATAGAGAAGTTTGTTATGGCCAATCCACCACTGCTTTGATGTTCTCGGGATCCATGCTCACTTTTTCTGGAGAAATAATGTATTTTAAGAACAGGATCTGGGTACATTCAAACTCACATTTCTCCAAATTGATGTGAAGTTGGTTCTTCCAAATGTTCTCAATTCTCAATCTCAAAGACAGTGCAAACATGCTTGCAATGCTCCTCCAGGTTATCAAAAAAGATGGAAATATCATCTATATATGCAATCAGAAACTGGTCCAACAAGTCTCGAAAAACAACATTGATGAAGGGTTGAAAAGTTGCACGAGTGTTGCAAAGGCCAAAAGGACCAAGGACTCGAAACGCCCAAATCTGGTTCTAAGGGCAGTTTTCCATTTGTCTCATTGACAAATGTGGACAATGGTTATATGCACCCCATAAGTCTAGTTTTAAAAGAATTTAGCAGCACAGAATCTTTGCAACATTTCAGAAAAGAGCAGACGTGGATAATGGTTCTTAATACTGATTTTATTCAAATCCCTGTAAATCGATGCAAGGACACAAGCTGGAGTTCTTTTTTCAATGAAGAAGTCTGTCTCTAAATTCTCATCTAGCACTTGCTGAGCACCATTAATTTAGGTTCTGATGGATTGAAAAGGTAACCAAAGGGTATTTTTGCCCTTGGGAGCAACTCAATGGGACAATCGTTCGGGCAATGAGGAGATAATTGAACGGCATTCATTTTATCACAGACATCCTAAAACCCATGGTATTGTGTAGGCAGGTTGTCATATGACTGGATAGTGACTTGTGATTTCTAGATTGGTGGTTAACTTGTTTGAAAAGGTTCTCTACAATGTTCCTTGCAAGTGGGGGGGGGGGGGGTGTAAAATGTATAGGTCATGCTCCCCAGTTAATGGATGGATTATGAGTAGAAAAGTAATGCCCGGGATGACAGAAAATTTGGGTGACATAATCAATGTCATGATGGTCAACCTCAAATTAGAGTTCAACAGAACTGTTTCATAGGTCTTGACAATAAAGGTGAACCATCAACAGTCTCCATACCAATAGGGGCAGATTTATTTCTGGTTTCAATATTTTTGCTTTGGGCTATGTCCATAAAGTTTCCCCTGGCCCAAGAATCCAGTATAGCAGAGCAAGTAATTGCACAGCCCTCAGTGATAAGTTAAGGCCTCATGCAAACAGGACTTTATTTTCAACTCTCCTACAATCCTTCCTCCTGGTAGCAGAGGTTTTGCAGAAAAAACGTGTCTAACGCTTTTCCAATTGTTCAGGTGCATTTACAGGTGTCACTCGCTTGGGTGTTAATTAATTGAATTGGAAAGAATAAATATTTTATTCAAGCCATTGAAATTAATAAATGCTCAAGCGCTTAACACGCCTAGGGCTAACACACATTTACATGCATTTACAAGAGTCAATTGTTTTTTCTGCCCAAACTCTGCTGCTCCTGAACGATGACAAAATGAGATAGTGGAGAATTCACTTTGTTTTCTTCATGGATCAATGGTGAGATAGACTAGGCAATGAAGTTTATTAGCATTATAACATCAGACACAACAATTGTTCTTTTAACTTAGTTGGGATAATTAACTGTAATGCCCGGAGTCCCAATGATATTGACATACATTTTTTAAATGCCCTCTCTCTTTCTCCCGAGTAGAAAATAATTTTTTAATATCATCATCCTGCATAGGTTCAGGATTGTTAGAACCTGGAAAAACTTTTGGATTCTTCTGAACAAGCTGACTAGCAGAGAAACGTATGCCAACATGACTTTTATTAATTCCCAGTGTGTCTTTCCTTCTTTCTGTAAGTCTCTGATCAATTAGGATACATAATTGGATCATTAAGAGTCTCTACTTTTACCCTCACATATACCCGGTGATATGATTAGGTGATACACAGGGATAATAAAAAATCCTACAAAAGTTGTACATGATTATCTTCTATAATTTCTTCTGTAGATCATTTTAAAAACACAAAGCTCAAAGGATTTTTTTCTCAGCTTTAACAGCGGGGAGGGGGGTTCGGGGAGGGGGGTTCGGGGGGGGGGATGGGGCATGGAATCTCATAGTGCATATCTCAGTGAGGGGAGCTCTGAGTCCTGATTTAAAGGGAGGTGACACACCCTTTCTCCTCACAGTACAACAAAACAATGCAGAGCTTTGGCTGTAAATCACAGATTGTGTGCTAGAGCTCTCCTCTCCCATCACCTTTTTATCTTTCGGTGTGATGAAAAATTGCCAAAAGTGATTCATGGTAATAGCAGAAGGAGAAGACAGTGGAGTAAACTCATATTAAGTGGTTTGAAGAGAGAAAAGAACATAATACAGAAGAATGTGCTTTATATTTCATGTCTGAGGCTCGCAACCACTTTAAAAAAAAAAAAAAAAACTTTTAAATTTGAATCTTGAAGAACTTGTGGGTTATTGCTTGGGGAAGCTTGAATAAAGGGGAAGGCATCAAGCCTTAACATTTTCAATTTATGTTTTTCCTTATTATACTGTCTAAATATAGCCCTGCCTGCAGGGGAACACTGGCATTGTGACAGGGCCATTTAAACATATTGGAGCTCTTAAAATACTATTTCAGACAAGGGAAACATTTAGTCTACTGATCCTAATAAACATAAATGACTCAGAATACCTGCAGATGTTTGAAAGGGGACTTTGATTGTTCTGCGAGACCCAGTCCCCAGCAGATCACTTCATTTCACCTCCAGTTTTTGTAAATAAGAACAATATTTAAATGTAGACACAGTACGGATTTATTAACATTCAGCACAATTCCTTCTTACAAACAGCATTTAAAGTTTGTGTTACTGACCACATAGGGTCACGAAAAACTGATAAACATAAAGAAAGGAAAATATAAACACATTCCTGCAAAAAAGTATCTAATCCTAACTGAAAGACAACAGTTATTCACCTATAAAGTCTTATTCACAGGGGCAAAAGTTTTTAAAACACCACATACCCGGTGGTGTGTTGTGCACATTTCAGATACTCACCCACCTAGAAGATCCAGCATTGTCCTGTTGAGGTCCTCTGAGGTATCCTGTCTTCTGTCACTGCTCAGTTCTGTGCCACCATGTTTGTGACGTCACTAAAGGCCTGTAGGCTCCTCTGGGTTCAGCTAGCACACCTCCCAGTAATGCGTCACTAGGCACACCCCCTCTCTTCCTTTCTGAACACCTGTACAGACACAGCCGCTGCTCCCAATTTGACTTCTGTGCAGTGCTGTATTTTGGCCTAGGACGACAAGGCCTAGGGAGGCACTTTTCGGGGGATGTCAAAAAAGCCACCCCCCCTAACAAAAAAAAGCACCTGCACGCAGGGCCGCCATCAGAGGAGTACATCTAAATGGCATCGCTAAGGAGAAAAGAGACTGCCGCTCTAGGTGAGCGCACCTCGGTGATAGGTATACACTCAAAAACAGATGGGTACAGGCAATGCACAGGGCACAAACGGAAGAAAAAAATATTATGGACAGCCGCACTCCAAAGGATGTAAAAACTAAAATATCGCCTTTTAATAAGGTAAAAATAAAAGCACTACAAGAACCAAAACAGCAAACGGTGGGATAATACAGCTGACGCGTTTCACATTGATAGACACTGCTTAGTCATGACTAAGCAGTGTCTATCAATGTGAAACGCGTCAGTGGGCATCATGGGAAACATAGTCCCGGAATATTGCCAGTCCCAGTGTATCCACAGACAGTAGGCTACAGTCCCCCAGCATGCATGGGGGGGGAACCTGGAACCCAGAAAACAGCAAAGTGCTACAGGAGAAGAGAAAAATAGAGGACTGTGTTGGGGGAGGCCACATTGTACCCACACCACCAGAGAGAGAGCCATGCTGTACCCGCACCACCAGAAAAGGAGCCACTCTGTCCTCTCGTTGACTCACTGACTTTGATTGACAAAAGCAGGTGCTAATGGCACTCTGCTGCTGTTTTAGCCAATGAGGAGGGAGAGTCCCTGACAGCCGAGTCTCTCGTGCAACATCGCTGGATCGAGAGGGAGCTCAGGTAAGTATTAGGGGGGCTGCTGCACACAGAAGGCTTTTTATCTTCACGCATAGAATGCATGAGGATGAAAAACCTTCTGCTTTTACAACCACTTTAAGTACACCGAAGTAAACAAGGCCTAATAGAGAATTGTACATGAGGGCTACAAGTGTCCTTAATTATTTACCACTACTTTGCATTGCCTAAAAATGTGAACGTTATAATTAATAATAAATCATTCCTGGTATACCGACTAGCATTGACAGCATTAAACAACACCTTATACATTGCTAGTACTCAACAACATGATTTATCAGTCGTGGAGCCTACTGAAATTCCTACAGTAAATCCTTGTTTCAATGCACTTGACTGCCTATAGACATACATATATACATAGAACAGGAACCAGTCCCATCTACTGGTGAGCAAGGAAAATTACATCCTGAACACGAACAGGAAAGTATCTATGTATGAAAAGGACATATAAATTCCACCAAACTCTTAACTATAGACAGATGTAAGAACAGCACTGCCATGATAAAGCGGCCTCTCAGTGTAAAGGGAGGATATTTAACACCAAGCTCAGTTTTTGATGCTGAGCTACAGAATCAGTGCAGAAGACTGAATTTGAACGTCAATGTGGACCTGCTTGGCTAATTAATAAAAGACAAATAAGGTATTTAACTTCCATTTTGTAAATATGCATAAAGTGCTGCAAATGTCCATCATAGCCTCATAAAAACGTATCAAAAGTACTGTCAAAATCCATATGGAGAATCCAGCATAAAAGTAGTGAGTGGGGAGTCCACATAAAAAGATTCCAAGCACTGATCGTGCTATGATCATGCTATGAAGTTGAACAGCAGGCCAGTAGTGCCTGACAACTTCAATTAATCCATTTGAAAGAAAGTAAAAGTTATAAGCACATAATCTAGTTTTCTATAGATTGTGTAAAGATCAATCAGCACCACAAAAAAAGTGATTTGTGCTAAATAAATTTAATTAAAATGCAATTATTGTGCAACTGTACAATTGTAAATTAATTATCTGCAGCTGCTGAACACTCTCATTGTATCACTTCACCATCAGAAATTTTTATTGTGTCAGCAGTGCAGCGCTACCGACTCTCATGTAACTATTTAAGGAGTTGAAAAGGATAAAAAAATTGGGCTAAAGTTAATGTCTGCAAGGTAGACAGACAGAATAGTGTAATAATTCTGTTAAAAACCGAGTAAATACCTATTAAATTCCTTCATCTATATCACTTCCGGCATTCTAGTTTCTGTTCTCTCATTCACTTCCTTGTTTGCGGTGCTCTTTCATGTAAGAACTACATTTCCCAGTATGCATTGTGGCACGCCCAGTAATTCACACCTTCTTGAAGTCTCTAACACGTAGAGAGTGTCCTGTCGCACAGATGTAGTTCCCAGGAGGGGGCGAGCACGTCACTGACCACCGCAGTAAAGCCTCCCTACACGGTGGTGAGTAACAATCAGACAAGCAGGAAGTGAACAGAACAGAGATGAAATAGAGCAACTTCTGAGCAAAAACGAACAATGAGGAAGTGAAAAGAGGAACGTCTGCAGGTAAAGGATGCTTATTATGATTTTTTTTTTAACCTTTACAACCCCTTTAAATAGATTAATCTTAACACAGTGAAAAGTATAAACATTACATTTCCATAAATCAAAATACATTTAAATAAAAGTTCATATATATGTATCAACTTCTGTAATTTCTTGATTGCTGTGTACAAATATTACACTACTGTGCTTCTACTACACTTCTTGGGTATACTAAGCTGTGCACACCTCCACCAGCTGTTATGCCTGCTCACCTCAACAATGAGCCAATAAAGCTATGAATGAAAGCTCCCTCTTTTCTCTCCACTTCGATATTGGTTCTCCTACCACAGACTGTTGTTTAAACAACTCACAGATGAGAGAAAAGAGGAAGCTTTCATTCAGAGCTTTTTTGGCTCATTCTTGAGGTGAGCAGGCATAACAGCTGGTGGAGGTGTGCAGAGATTAGTATACCTAAGAAGTGTGGTAGAAGCACAGTGGTGGAATATTTGCACACAGCAATCAAAATAAGTTGATACATGTATATGAACTTTTATTTAAATTTATTTTGATTTATGGAAATTTAAAGCGGAGGTCCATACAAAAGTGGAACTTCCGCTGTCCGGATTCCGAAGATGGCAATGGCAGCATCCGAGGAACGGGTCGGCCTCGGGTGCTGACATTGTGGGCACCCTGGACAGGTAAGTGTCCTTATTTTAAAAGTCAGAAGCTGCACTATTTGTAGCTGCCGACTTTAAAAAAAAAATTTGGGCGGACCTCCGCTTTAATCTTTATACTTTTCACTTTGTTGAGATTCATCTATTTAAATGGTCACATGAGAGTTGGTAGCGCTGCACTATGTACACAATAAATAGTTTTCTATAGAGTATATCATATGCAGTTTTGTTCCTGCCAATCTGAGACATTCTGAAAGGCAGACCCACATTTGTTTTTTCTTATCACATTTAAGATATTTTAATGCAATGTTTAGACATACCTAACATGTACTTAACCACTTAAGGACCGCCGCATGTACATTTACGTCGGCAGAATGGCACCGACAGGCACATCAACGGCGGTCCGCGCGGCTGTAGGAGCGATCCGACAAGAGGGGGCGGCTATTCGTTTTTGTCCGCCCCCTCTGGATCGCTCCCAGCCAATGCGCGCGCCCGCCCGCCCTGTCATTTCCTCCTCCTGTGTAAACACAGGAAGGAGGAAGCGATGTGATCTCTCCCTCTGTGTTTTTTTTCAACCACCGCTGAGGAGAGATCACCACACAGTAAGTCCTGCACTAACACTACACTACACTACACTAACTTTACACATAGTCACATTTAACCCCCCCCCCCCCCCGATCGCCCTCCCCCTGTCACAGTGTCACTGAATGCAGTAATCTTACATGTATGATTACTGAATTTAGTGTCAGTGTGACAGGCAGTGTGACAGTCAGTTAGTGTTAGGTCCTGGGTAGCCCCCGTACCCCCCCTAATAAAGTTTTAACCCCTTGATCACCACCCTAGTTAACTCTTTCACTCCCTATTGCCAGCCTCACTAAGCGCGGGTGCCGCCACTAATGGCATGATCGCCGATAGTAACAGCGCATGTGCCGTAGACATCAATGCACGTCTTTTTCAACGCAATTTTTGCCAAAGTTTATACACAGGTTAACAGTCTAGTGATCTTTGATGCAAAAGATGGTTGCCTAGCATGTTTTCAAGAAATCGCCAAAAAGTGTTGATACACATTTTTTTTTCAAAATTCTTTATTTTCACACAACAAAGAGCATTTCACACGGATCACAGCCATATTCAAAAACAGTGTTATCCAGAGATGCATATACAAACAAAGTTAAATGATATATATATTGTTACTAAGAACAGATAGGTCATCTCATAGCTGGAAGCAACAGCCCCATACGGGTGCTACACTGCAAACATTACAGAGGCTAGATTCAGTAGCCTAAGGGATGTGACCTGCAACCAGGGATCCGCGGATCTGCTCACCTTTTCCTAATATTCTGAGAAACAGTAAGAGCGAAGGAAGGGAAATGACAGAAAATAGAGGGAGCTTCCCAGGCACAGCCTGAGAGGTCAGATAATGGAGTCACCCCGTGGGGAGAGGTCCCAATCGGGGGGGACATAAGGGGAGGGGGGGGGGCATCCGCGAGCATGGATCCATATGTCTAAAGGTCCTGTCTATGTTGTGCTTGGTCTGGTAAGTCGGCTCCCAGGCCAGCAGGGGCAGAGGGGGTAGGTTCTTGGGATCTGGTCGGGTCTCTAAGATTTTGTCCTTCATCGGAGTAGGTGTATATGTTCAACAGTGATAAGTGAGACTCCTGCGCTGTAATGGGTGAAAGGGGATAGGCCCGTGGGAAAGGGGCAAGGGAAGTGTACTGCAGCAAACAAAGGATAGGTCTATCCAAATAGACAAAAAACAAGGTATACAACAAGTGATATTGTTTGCGCTGTGGTAGCGATGCCTAAAAGGTGATGGGGGATGGGTGAAAGGGGGAGTGAAGCGATGCACTAAGTGGATGCAATGAGTGACAAAAAATAAAAGTATACACATATATAAATGTATAAGACACAATGTGAACAAAGTGACAGTTAATAACAGTGACCGTATCATATATGGTGATATGTGGTGGACATAAAGAAACACATAATCAAACTCAGTCCTACGGACAAAGCTAAATATAAAAAGAAAGTCCAACTTAAACATGCAACTGAGTGCAGCAAGTGAGATCTGAAGTGAGGTCAGAAGGAGATGTTCCAGCAGCCAAATGGGTGAAGATGCAATGGAGGGTTCCAAATCGTGCAGCCCACACCTCTAGTGATCCTATCAGCTTACCTCAAGGCTATCTGATATAGCCAGACAGGACATCAAATTCTTGGTGAATGGAAGCCTCAAAACCGATGGTACATAGGAGGGGAGAGTACAAAAAGAAACAACATAGAGTAGTCCTGTCACCACTGGGGGGATTTCTGCTTGAAATCAAAGATGTGCACTTACACAGAGTGGTGAAAGGGGGTGCCTATCTCCACGAGCAGCGAGCTCGTCAGGTGCCGCTCTGCTGCCACTGCTTATCTAAATGCTGCTCCACCAATGCTCAGACGATGGTGTTGGAAAGAAGAAATAGGAGGGCACATCGCATTTTACCGTAACAAGAAGGTTTATTAAACAAAGCAAAAATGAAAACTCACATAAGACAAACTGAGGCGGTCATACATCCACGAGCAGCGAGCTCGTCTACCGTCCGTCAGGTGTTATGCAGAGGGTCCAGTGCTCCAATCCCGACGCGTATTCGTCACACCACGTGATCCCCTGATGAAGTCACGTGGTGTGACGAATACGCGTCGGGATTGGAGCACTGGACCCTCTGCATAACACCTGACGGACGGTAGACGAGCTCGCTGCTCGTGGATGTATGACCGCCTCAGTTTGTCTTATGTGAGTTTTCATTTTTGCTTTGTTTAATAAACCTTCTTGTTACGGTATTATGCGATGTGCCCTCCTATTTCTTCTTTCCAACACCATCGTCTGAGCATTGGTGGAGCAGCATTTAGATAAGCAGTGGCAGCAGAGCGGCACCTGACGAGCTCGCTGCTCGTGGAGATAGGCACCCCCTTTCACCACTCTGTGTAAGTGCACATCTTTGATTTCAAGCAGAAATCCCCCCAGTGGTGACAGGACTACTCTATGTTGTTTCTTTTTGTACTCTCCCCTCCTATGTACCATCGGTTTTGAGGCTTCCATTCACCAAGAATTTGATGTCCTGTCTGGCTATATCAGATAGCCTTGAGGTAAGCTGATAGGATCACTAGAGGTGTGGGCTGCACGATTTGGAACCCTCCATTGCATCTTCACCCATTTGGCTGCTGGAACATCTCCTTCTGACCTCACTTCAGATCTCACTTGCTGCACTCAGTTGCATGTTTAAGTTGGACTTTCTTTTTATATTTAGCTTTGTCCGTAGGACTGAGTTTGATTATGTGTTTCTCTATGTCCACCACATATCACCATATATGATACGGTCACTGTTATTAACTGTCACTTTGTTCACATTGTGTCTTATACATTTATATATGTGTATACTTTTATTTTTTGTCACTCATTGCACCCACTTAGTGCATCGCTTCACTCCCCCTTTCACCCATCCCCCATCACCTTTTAGGCATCGCTACCACAGCGCAAACAATATCACTTGTTGTATATATGTTCCACAGTCGCCATGTTTGTATATGAGTTTCCTGTCTGTCTTGGCTCGAAAGAATCAGGTCTTCCATTTTATTTATGTCATCTACCTTCCGTAGCCACATCGCTATGGTCGGTGGTTCTGAGGATTTCCAGCGAATGGGGATGCAGGCCTTAGCGGCATCAAGAAGGTGTCTAATAATAGACTTCTTATACACGCGTGTGGGGATGTCATTGGCATGTAACAGCAGGAAGGCTGGGTCGTCGGGAAGTTGTCTGTCTGTAAATTTTTGGGATATCCTCCTGACCTCCGTCCAGAAGGGCTTTAGTCATGGGCAGGACCAGAAGATATGGAGTAACGTGCCCCTCTCAGTCTGGCAGCGCCAGCACAAGTCCGAAGTTGTTCGGAACAGTTTGCTAAGCAAGGTCGGTGTACGGTACCAGCGTGTCATAATTTTATAATTTGTCTCTTGGACTTTCGTACAGATGGAGGACTTGTGGGTGAATGTCAATATTTGTTGTCTTTTCTTGGCAGAGAGCGTGCAGTGTAGGTCTTGTTCCCATTTATCAATGCACGGGATACGATATCCCTCCGGTGGTGTGATAAGTATATTGTATAAAATGGATAGGGCGTGTGGTACCGGTTCCGTGCCCGAGCATAGTTCCTCCAAGGCATTTAGGGAATGAGTGCCCGCAGGGGGGGGGGTGGCATGGTGTGTAAGAAGTGACTGAGTTGATTGGCCCTCAGGAAGTCCAAGTGGTAAATTCCACTGGGGTTCATCAGGTCCGCGAGCGTCCTCCATCGACCCGCCGCACTAAAGTGGGAGGCCTGGAAAGTGCCTGAGTCTCTCAGAGTTCGAAATCGCATGTCTTGTATTCCTGGTTCAAATTGCGGGTTGCCCAGTATTGGATACAACGGCGAGGTTCCCGTTGTTAGCTTTGCTTGTGAGAGTAGCCTAGCGCAGACCTTGAGTGTATTTCCTATCAGGGGATGAAGTCGCATTGATCTGTGCAGTGCTAACGGGCACCACGGTGCCCTTTGTAGCGGGATCTCACTCTGGGCCTGTTCCAGGTGGGGCCACAGTTTGGTGTCACTATGTCAGCACCAGTCAAAAAGGCGGTTTAAATGGGCAGCGTGATAATACGCCCGGACATCGGGCATGGCCATTCCCCCATGACTCTTGGGCAGGGACAGTACTGATCTGCGTATTCGAGGATGTTTCCCAGCCCACAAAAAGGTCTTAAACATGGTCTGAACCTGTTTAAAGAAGATTGCTGGTATATGAATGGGGAGGGCTTGGAAAAGGTATATAAATTTCGGCAGTATGGACATCTTCAGTATGTTGCACCTGCCGAACCAAGAGTGGAGACCGGTGGTCCAGTGGTCCAATAACTTCTGGACCTCGTTCAGGAGCGGTGGGAAGTTAAGTTTAAAAGTTTGGGAGAGGGTCGGGGGGATGCGCGTACCAAGATAGTCTAGGGCTGTATCCGTCCACCGCAGTCTAGTGCTGCTGCATAGGCGTTCCAGATTCGGGCTCGGGATTCCCACCCCCATTGCTACCGATTTGCTCATATTTATTTTAAGGTTGGATAGTTGTCCATAGATCTCAAATTCTTTCAACAGACCGGGGAGGGATGTTTCCGGGTCTGTCAGGGAGAAGAGTAAGTCATCCGCATAGGCAGAGACTTTATGTTCTGCATCTCCCATCCTAATCCCCGTAATGGCCGAGTTTGTTCGTACGTGACACAGAAAGGGTTCAAGAGTAAGTGCAAACAGCAGGGGTGACAAAGGGCACCCCTGGCGCGTCCCGTTTTTAATCGGAAAAGGTTCCGACAGTACACCGTTGGCTCTGACTCTGGCAGATGGATCTGTGTAGGTCGCTGTTATCCAATTCAGCATTTTATGACCTAGCCCAATGTGTTTCAGCGTATCGAACATAAACTTCCAGCTAACCCGGTCGAACGCCTTTTCAGCGTCAGTACTCACAAAGATGCAGGGGGTTTTTGTAATGTTCACTGCATGGACGAGGTTCAGCACCTTAGCAGTGTTGTCCCTCGCTTCTCTGGTGGGGATAAACCCGACCTGGTCCAAGTGGATCAGGTTCGGTAAGTGGCTTTGAATTCTGGTCGCGAGGATCTTAGTAAGGAGTTTAAGATCGACATTCAGCAGCGAGATAGGGCGGTAGCTTCCACAGTGACTCGGGTCTTTCCCCTCTTTATGGATTACCGCTATCTGTGCTTGTAACGTTGATGCGTGTAGTCTCGTCCCTGTACCAAGGTTGTTAAATAGAGAGATCAGATGGGGGCTCAGGGATGGGAAGAGTGCTTTGTAATACGCCACGGTTAACCCATCTGGGCCCGGGGCTTTCCCCTGTTTGGTGCTGCCCACAGCAAGTTGTAGTTCTGCTAGGGTGATAGGTCCCTCAAGTAGGTTCCTAACGTCCGGGGGTAAGGTCGGCATAGCCGAGGAGTTCAAGTATTCCCTGGAAGGATCTGTCCCGGCATTTAGAGGGGTAGTGGGTAGATTATACAATGTATTGTAGAAGTCCCTAAATTCTCGGGAGATTAACTGTGGAACCGATACCTTCCGTCCCTCCCGATTAACCACGTGTGGTATGTATGACGCGCTGCTTTGTGTGCGCAGAGAGCGGGCCAGCATCTTCCCACACTTGTTCCCCGACTCATATACCTTCCGTCTGCAGACTGGAATGGCCGCCTTAGCTTTGTATGTAAGGATGTCTGTAACTCGCCTTTGCGTGGTGTCTAGCTCTATGCCCAGTTGTCTCGTCGGCGTCTGTTTGTGCTGTAATTCCAAGGTCTGTAGTGTGGCTAGCAAAGTAGTCAGTCGTTCCGTTCTCACCCTCTTTAGCCTGGCCCCGTGCTTGATAAGGATACCGCGCACTACCGCCTTGTGGGCTTCCCATACTACTTCAGGTTTACTATCTGGGGTGGTGTTGTCCGTAAAGTAGTGTCTCAGTTCCTTAACCACGTCTGCTAAGATGTCGGGGTCCTGCAGTAGAGATTCGTTTAGTCTCCAGGGGTGCCTCCGTTCGGAGCCGTGCTCCGACAGGGCGTAAGTCAGGGTAATCGGGGCGTGATCTGACCAGGTGATCGATCCTATCCCGGCGTCTCTGACCGCGCTCAGGTTTCTGTGTTGTACTAGGAAGTAGTCGATGCGGGAGTAAACCTGGTGAGGTCTAGAAAAAAAAGTAAAGTCTCTTTCCCCTGGGTGAAACAGTCGCCATGCATCTACCAGTTGAGAAGTATGGAGCGTCGTCTGAATGTGACTGCGGGTTTTTGCGGACGTCGAGGACAGTCCAGTGGACGTGTCGTCCCGTGGAGACAGAGGAATATTAAGGTCGCCCCCTACAATTAGGTGTCCGGTAGTGAAACGCGTCAGCCGTTGGAGTTGTCGTGCCAGGAAATTATCCTGGTGTTCATTTGGGGCGTAGAGGTTTGCCAGGGTGAGCTCTGTCGTGCCAATACGGCCCTTTATAAACAAAAAGCGACCCCCAGGGTCTCTTTGCACGTCCCCCAAAGTCCAGGGTACTCCGGCTGCTATGAGCACCGAAACACCTCTGGACTTCGCCTCTGAGTAGGAGGAATGGTAAACCGTGGGGTAGTATCTGTTCTTCAAGATTGGGAGTCTGTCTTCCCTAAAATGCGTCTCCTGTACAAAAACAATGTCAGCTTTCTGGCTATGAATGTCATGCAGCAGCATTCTGCGTTTTTCAGGAGTATTCAGGCCTTTGGCGTTCAATGACATAATCTTTAGTGCATCCATGCTCGTGGGTGAGGGGTGGGAAGGAGATATATAATCAGGTAGAAGGGGGTATTGTGCGGTCCAGTGTGGGCCAAGGGTCAAGAATTATAGAAATAGGTATAGAGGAAAGTCTAAGAGACGTGGGCACTCGTCTAACGTGGAGGGGGCCCACGGGAGAAGACCAGCACCAGGCGGTGAGGTCGAAAAGAGAATCTAAATTAGCCTAAAACGGCTAGAACGCTTGCCAGAAGTAATCTGGTAAATGAGCGCAGGCCTATGTGGGTAGGTGGATAGACAAAGCCGGTGGTGGGAGCCCCCGGCCTCATCAATCCCCCCCCCAGCCATATCAGATGTCGGAATATAATAACAGTAGTGCAATCTATGGCAATGTATAGTCAATACGAGAGTTACAAAAGAAAGGAACAAATAAACAAAAGGAACATATAAGGCAAGAAACATGGCATAAAACACTGGTGATAGAACCTCAACTTAGATGCGTACTCTTAAAAATTGCTGGAACAGTTAAATTAGAGGTCTAAACAGGTACTATATAGGTAGATCTGAAGGGTGGAGTGACCCCAGTTCCCCCAGTAACACAGTCCCAAGCTGCCAGCGGCCCTCCCCCCCCCCAAACATAGTAACACAGACCCCATTCACCTTCCTAGGTCAGGGGGTCACCCACCACCCGATACTCCTTCCATAGAGTGCTCCCCTAAACGTAGCACCGCCACCACCCTCCAGCCCGCACTACATCTCAGCTCATGTTCCCGGCAGCCAACCTAGGACAGTCCCTGTGTGGGATGTATCACCATCTGGGTCCCTCCATCTCCCGCCACTACTAGACAGGCATGAGCGGGAGGGGGGGAATGCTGGTGAGAGATAGATCATCCTTCCCTTTCGTAATGTCACAATCCTGTCCGGTGCTCACACACAACGTCGGCAGGCTATGCAGGAGGGGAAGGGAGGATGATGACCTGTGTTCTGTCCACGGGGGAGCAGGGCGCGCCCTAACAGCGCGGAGGCCCAATAATTCACGTCTTGTGGCCCATCTCGGGTAATAATCCACAGTACAGGGTCCCCTCACCCCTGGGTGATAGTAAAATCATATGAAGTGGAAGTACCTCCGCGGGCAGGGGGTGGGGGGGTTTACCGCAAGATGTCAGAGCCTCAGATCCCTGGGTAGTAGGCGGTTGGGTGGGTCTGGACCGGGTGAGCAGGGGGTGGACCGGGGTGGCTGTGCAGGGACGGGGGACCCTGATCCCGCAACACGGGGAGAGGAAAGGGAGCATCAGGGCCTCCTGGGATCCAGGTCAGACTGCAGGGAGTTAGGGCGCGCCCTAACAGCGCGGGAGCCCAGAAAGGAACACATGGAGGTCGGGCGGGGGACCATGAAACAGAACGAGCCATCCCGCCCCCCTAAGGTTTCTGCACGGGTCTCGAGCAACATGCATGAAGGGAGGGTCAGCGCTGTACGAACCGACAGCAGTCCTGGATTGACATAGGTATGTGGCACAGTGGTTCCCTGAGTGCAGTATTGATAAAAGGGGTAAACAAGGAGGGGCGGGGGGAGGTATCCTCGCTGGTACAGTAGAGGGAGGGCAGTCTACGGGGGGTCGGGGATTATGGCCTACGGCCTACTCACGGTGTTGTTCACTACCCGATGGCGCGCGGCGCCTCCTCTGTCCTCGGCCCCGTTGACGAGCACCCACTCCGGGCCTGAACATCGAGGGGCCCCCCCGGCCGGAGGTGCGAGGTAGGAGCTGCAGCAAGTCTGGGACGGGAATCCGGTCCGTGTCCAGGAATTGAAAGAGGCCTGGGAGGTCAGCCGGCGTCTGAACGGCGAAAGCAGCTCCTTCCTTCCTAAAGGTGACTGCAAGCGGGTAGCCCCACCTGTATGTGCAGCCCTGTTTTTCGCCAGATCCAGGATGGGTTTTAACATCGCCCGTCGGCGCAGCGTCGCTTGCGATAGATCTGGCAGTATCTTGATCGGAGATCCCTCCAGCAGCACTTCTCCGCGTTCCCACGCTCCCCTGATGATGCGCTCCTTCTGGGTATAACGGAGTAGCCGACATACAACATCTCGAGGCCTATCCGGGTCATCTGACTTCGGGCCTAATGCGCGGTGAGCGCGGTCCACCTCCACTAGCTCCTCCGGGTCCCCCAGCACGTCTCGAAACAGTTGTAGCAGCGATCCGTCCAGGGCATCGGGCTCCACCGATTCCGGTATCCCCCAAAGACGCAAATTATTGCGTCTGCTCCTATCTTCAACTTCCTCGAGGTGTAGTTGGAGTGTGACCGCCGCTTCCCTGTGGAGGTCTCTATCGCGCTCCAGGCCGGACACCCGTTGTTCTAAGGTTGCCAGGGAGCTCTCGCCTGTGGATACCCTGTCCGTTAGTGTGGACACCTCTGCTCTCACCTCCTGGAAGTCTCGTCGGTGCGTCTCCTCTAGTTTCAGTATGAGAGACTCTATATCCGAGCGGGTCGGAAGGGCCTGTAGGAGCGCCCGTATCTCACGTTCCGCTGGTGTGCCCCCTGATTCTGCAATGGAGGTGGACATGGTCGGGTGTGCATCTGGTGCCCCCGGTGCGATGATATCCTCCGACATGTCGTCTGGGTGGAAGAGCCAGGCCGCTTGGTCCGGGTCGTCTCTCAGGCCGCCATGCAGGTTGCCACGTGGCGCCGCCACTCTTGCTCCCGGGGAGATTGGCTCCTGAGGGTGGAAATAGTGGTGTAGGTTGCCGGTTTTCACACCTGAGCGGGTCAGTCGGGTTGTTCCTCTAGATTTATTCCTTTTGGCAGATTGCATGTCTGTTTTTTCAGGTTTTAGGCCGGTAGAAGGGAGGACAAGGCCGGGAGCTCCAGAGATCTGATTCCTCACTCAGCCATGTCCAGGCCACGCCCCGTGTCATTCGTTGATACACATTTTGTGCTGTATTGCTGATAGCATTTTGCCTCAAAATATTATAACACTTTCAGAGTCTGAGATTTTAATAGTATGCTGGTAATTCCAACATCAACAGGTATTTACCTATAAATCATGCCAATAAACCTGTCTTCTGGCAAACAGCTAAGCACATAGTTGAAATGCATATACATGTTTTACTTGTTTTACTTGCAAAATGATTTCTAGATGTGCTCAGCCAGTCTTGAAATTTAAATACCCATGCAAGACAGATGAATTGGCTCACTGACCTTACTTTTCTATACTGCAATGAAACAACGCAGTTGGTCACAAGCCTGTGACCAAAGACTTGGAACTAAAATGAATCACTCAAAAACTATGGGCCAGATTCAGGTAGAGTTACTCTGGAGTATCAGTGATACTCCAGCTTAACTCTCACTTTGAGCCGGCGTTTCTGTTTTCAGTAAGCAGAAAACAAGAAACGCCGGGTTGGAGTTCCTATACGAGCGGCGTAATTGTATTTTGCCGTCGTATCGGAACTGCAATTTTAAAAATGGCGCGCGGGGCGTTCCAGCTGATTAACGCAGAGAATATGTTAATCAGCGAGAATCGGCAATTCACGATCGTATTCGGGCCCGACACAGTGACTTTCCGTAAGAGATGTAAGAGATACGCGGCGTAAAGATAAAGCAGCCCCCTAGTGGAGTATCCTATGTTAAGTATGGCTGTCGTCATCGCGTCGAAAAAATAAAATAAAATTCGAAGTCGTTTGCGTAAAACGTCCGTGAATGGGGATTGACGCCATTGACGTTCACTGACAGAATTTGGAGCATGCGCACTGACAGTCGACGCATGCGCAGTACGTTCGCCGCGGGATCGCGCCTAGTTATAATAATACACGCCCCCTACCCGCCCAATTTGAATTCCGCCGGCTCATTTTCGCTACGCCGCCGCAACTTTAGGAGCAAGTGCTTTGTGAATACAGTACTTGTTCCTAAAGTTTCGGCGGAGTAACGTAAATGAGAAACGTTACTCCAAATTAAAGATACGCCCATCTACCTGAATCTGGCCCTATATATGTATATTTTTTGCACACACGATTTAGGTGCAATTTGCGTTTTGCTTTTTTTTGCCCAATATATATATATATATATATATATATATATATATATATTACACCTGGGAGTCAGACATGAAGCTATGCAATGGGTGGAAGGGAAATATGAATCTTTTATATTAAAGAAGAACTAAAAGCCAAGTCTTTTTTTTATTTTTATGGATATGATCATTTTATATATAATGCACAATATTGGTAAAAGTTTAAGCGCTTGCTGACCGCCGCGCGCATGATCCATTTAAATGAAGTGTGACCCCATGCAAATGAAGGGACGAATTAACGGCGCATGCGCCGTGACGTGGACGTACGTCCTTCACCCCTATGCTCATGCTCACAACTACGCCCGGCATAACCCCTGAGATACGCCGGCCCACTGCCTACGCCCAGAGCATAAATGCGTCCTGACATGCGGCCGTCGAGCGCAAAAGTACACCGTTTGTTTGTTTGTGGTGTAGGTACTTTTGCTTTGAGCCATGTTTGCTCCAGCGTCTAGGAAGGAGGGGAGGAAGAATAATTTTTCCGCACAGGAGAGGGAGATTGTCATCTTGGCCATGTCCAGGTATGATGTGTACCTCCATGGGGCAGAGAGTGGCACAACCAGTAAGGCCAGGAAGGAAGAGATCCCGCAGGAGATAACCACACAGGTCAATGCCCTTGGTCATGAGGTTGGGACCGCCAAGGACATTTAAAAAAAAAATCAATGACCTGCATCGTGTCGTCAGAGAGAAGCTGGGCACGATGAGGAGGCATGCCAGGGGCACTGGAGGTGGACCAGTCACTGCTATTACGCTCACTCCTGATGAGCAGGTGGTTGCCAGATGCCTTCAGAGGGAGCAAATCAGGGATAGCCCCCCAAGGGACTCCTCCCCCATCAGGGAAACCTCCTCAATGATCTCCCCATACAGCCGGGCCCAAGCCTCTCCTGCCCCCAGGAAGGCTACATGCAAGACAAGGGTTGATCCTGATGCCTTGGAGGAAAATCTTGCAAGGGAGCAGGTCAGGCAGACCCGCCATATGGGTGCTATAGCGGGTGACCTGCGTCGTGTGGCAGAGAGCCTGGCCTCCTTGGCCCAGACCCAGGCTGCCTGAAACTTGGCTGTCCAGCGTGCCCTCCCACTGCAGGCTGATCAGAGTACTTCCAGCTCTGACAGCATGCAGGATGTGAGTGCGAACTGCACTGACATAGTGACGTGCCTTGGGGAGCTGCAGGCCACCACATCAGGCCTTGTGACAGAGGTCAGGAGCCTTGCAGGGGCTGTACAGGTGGGGGGGAGGCAGATAAGGCGCCAGCAGCCGAACAACATTACCCGCCAGCTGCGGATGCAGGCTGAGACAAATGCGGTACTCACCCGCATTGCCCTGGCATTGGAGGGCATATGCCGAGTCACCTGGAAGGGAAAAGACAGGAGGATGTTAGTCGTGCATTTGCCCCTCGTGATGTCTGCATCATGGGGTCAGACAGTCATGCCACTCACCAACCAGCCAGCTGTCCCTGTACACGTTCTGTTCGAATTCTGTTGGTATGTTGCTTTGACGGTATATGTAGATGTCGTGGCTGGCCCCTGGGTGTTTGGAACGGAAGTGCCATATGAGGCATTGGGCATCGGCTATAACCTGTACGTTGATGGAATGCCAATGCTTACGATTGCGGTACATGTGCTCTGTGGCATGGGGGGGGCCCGTAGTGCCACATGTGTGCAATCAATGGCCCTGATGGTGCGTGGGAATCCGGCAAATCTGTAGAAATCCTACATTGCCTTCTGCTGCAGATGCTCATGGGTGGGTTTGATGATGTGGCGAGACATGCGTGTGAGGATTGCGGGGACAACCTGGTGCACACATCTGCTCATGGTGGATTGTGACATCCCAGACACGACTCCACTTGTACGCTGAAAAGATCCACTGGCAAGGAAATGGAATGTTGCCAGTACTTTGACCAGGGAGTGTCCCGCCTGGCTAGTGATTTCATCGTGCAGGGCTGTGGCTAATTCCAGGATGGCATCAGGGCTGAATCTGAAAATGCGATACACCTCCAATTCCCCCATGCCAAAGACATTCATGCGCGTTCGGTATATCCTCTCCCGTGCTCTCCTCCTCCGTGCCTGTAGACCAGGGGTGTCAAACTGGCGGCCCTCCAGCTGTTCCGAAACTACAAGTCCCATCATGACTCTGCCTGTGGGAGTCATGCTTGTAACTGTTAGCCTTGCAATGCCTCATGGGACTTGTAGTTTTGCAACAGCTGGAGGGCCGCCTGTTTGACACCCCTGCTGTAGACGCAGTAGTGCTATGAACATGGCTGCCCCTGGCATGTTGGCATACAGATGTGTTGTCCTGCAAGTGTGGTTGCTCAGCTTGTTCGTAACGGTGCTGCTGTAGCTGCTCTCCAGCTGACCAGTGCACGTCTGTTGCCGAGTTACACCTGCTTTATGAGGGGTAACTTTAGGCCGGACATACAACTTACGCGCACCGCGCATAGCCTGCGCCGGGCGCATGTACGTTCGTGAATCGGAGTATCTCCCTCATTTGCATATTTGAATAGAAAATCAATGGGCGCGCCAGATGCGTCCAGCGTAAATATGCGCCCACGATACGCCGGCGTAGGAAAGTTACGTCGGTCGGAAGAAGCCTATTTTCAGGCGTATCTTGTTCTGTGGGTACGGCGCATAGATACGACGGCGCATCTTTACACTTACGCGACGCATCTCGAGATACATCGGCGTAAGTGCTTTGTAAATCCAGGCCTTGGAGTCAAAATCAAAAAGTTCCTATGATGAATATACAAGAGATAGTGCAGTGCTATAAACAAGTCCATATAAAAGGTCATCCACGTGATCTTAAAAGGTGACTGTATGCAGAAACCATGCGGGTGATGAGCTTCGAAAATAGAATGACACCTCCACCAATAGCTGAAATGGCCGCTCATCTCATAGGTTAGACCCTCCATTGGATAGGGTCAAACACGCTTTCCCATGAGGGTATAATCCAAGGCAGTGCTCCAACAGGAACCAGGCAGTTAGATAAGCGGGTAATACCCGGTTTTGCAATCATGGATAGACTCATGTAAAAAAAGGGGAGGAAACCATAGTGCGCTCCGCAGATAATAGTACAAAATGTATTAATATCAAAAGTAAAAACTCACAAACGAAGGCACTAAACTAGTGCCGAGCAAAACAGAGAGATGTACAAACTGTGGACGGCTGCGGGTGACGTCACGTCCTTCCCCACCGAACGTTGCGTCCCTTAGGCAGGGACTTCTTCAGTGGATGTAGGGATGGACAGCGTGCACCCGACTAAATGAAAGAGCGTTGCCATAGTAACACACCACGGCATACAATACTACGGCGTGCGTGCGGGGAGGAGACTCCAGCCCAAGATTAGTCATGTGGCCTCCATCGGCAGGCGTGGCTAAGATAAACAGGCGCCGTCTACCACAGCCAAGCCGAGGATGTAAACAACATTCCAAATCCAATGAGAACAGATGGGGCACATAAGGCATGATCAAGGGAAGGAATTAAAATAACCCCCAAAGAAACAAAGGTATAACCGGGGTGATATATATATACCAGACCCCTGGTGATACCTAATGGCAAAACAATATAATACAATTAAAAATTTGTATATGTATAAAATATACTGGCTAGAAAAAATATATCTGATCTGTATGACAGTAAACAGACTTAAAAATATGTGAAGTCATCCGCAGCCAACCACATACAATGAGCAATAATTACAACATAATGAAAAATTATCCATTATAAAAAATCTTCAAAATATAATAAAAAATTCAATGATCAGAAATAAAACAATTAACCACTTAAGCCCCGAGCCTGGTTTTTAGATTCGGTGTTTACGAGACTAAAACATTTTTTTTTGCTATAAAATTACTTAAAAGCCCAAACATTATATTTTTTTTTTCTAACACCCTAGAGAATAAAATGGCAGTCATTGCAATACTTTTTGTCACACCATATTTGCGCAGCGGTCTTACAAGCGCACTTTTTTTGGAAAAAATGCACTTTTTTAAATAAAATAAATAAATTTGGCCCAATTTTTTTACATATTGTGAAAGATAATGTTACGCCGAGTAAAATGATACCAAACATGTCACGCTTAAAAATTGCGCCCGCTCGTGGCATGGCGTCAAACTTTTACCCTTAAAAATCTCGATAGGCGACGTTTAAAAAATTCTACAGGTTGCATTTTTTGAGATACAGAGGAGGTCTAGGGCTAGAATTATTGTTCTCGCTCTAACGATTGCGGTGATACCTCACTTGTATGGTTTGAACACCGTTTCGTATTTATTTTTATTTATTTTACCAATTTTTAACACTGAAATAAATAAATAAATAAATTATCACTTTTATTCCTATTACAAGAAATGTAAACATCCCTTGTAATAGAAAAAAGCATGACAGGTCCTCTTAAATATGAGATCTGGGATCAAAAAGACCTCAGATCTCATATTTAGGCTTAAATGCAAAAAAAAAATAAAAAAAGTAAAATGTCTCTTTAAGACGCCTGGCGGGACTGACGCTTTGACGTCACTTCAGCCCAGCAGAGCTATGGGGACGGATGAGGGAAATGTTTCCCTCACTCGCATCCCCACTGAGCACGGGAGAGGACCCGATCGCCCCTGCCGCTACCGACGGCTACGGTAAGCGGCGGAGGGCGCGGGAGCACGGCGGGAGGGGAGCGGGAGCGCGGCGGAGACCGCCGTTATCGTTTGACCGACCGCCCACTGAAGAGATGGATATCTCGGTTGTGGCAGCAGCTGCTGAGATATCCATCTTTAAAGTGCCGACGTAGAATGACGGTGGGCAGTCGGCAAGTGGTTAATATCAAAATCCACGTTAAGACCGCCAGGACAGAGTACATGTGTCTCGTGTATCCAATAAGATTCCCTCTTACTTAATTGGCGGATGAAATTACCACCCCTCCAAAGGCGATTAACTTTTTCAATTCCCCAAAATCGCAAACCCTTGTTTGTTTTTTTGGTGGAATTGTTTAAAATGCCTGGAAACATAATGCATGGTTTTACCTTTTTTGATGTTATTAACATGTTCAGCAAGGTGGATAGTCAGGGGTCTGGACGTTCTACCAATATATTGAAGACCACAGTCGCATTCTAACATATAGACTACCCCGACTGTATCACAGGTGATTAGCTGTTTGATATCATACTCCTTATTTGTAGCAGATGCCAGAAATTGTTTTCTTTTCTTAAGGTTTACTTTTGAGTGCTTTCATGGGACACAACGTCCACATGCATAAAACCCACCCAAAAATGTAAACATTCTGGGCCAGATCCACAAAGAAATTACGCCGACATAATTTCAATTTCCCGCCGGCGTATCTTTGTTTTGTATCCACAAAACAAGATAAACCGGAATAACGATAAGATACAACTGGTGTAAAGTTATTACACCGTCGTATCTTAGGTGCATATTTACGCTGGACGCTAGGGGCGCTTCCGTCTATTTCCAGCGTAAAATATGTAAATGAGCAAGATACGCCAATCCACGAACGTACGAGCGGCCGGCGTATTCCCTTTACGTTGTTTGCGTAAGCGTATCTCTGGCGTAAAGTTAACCCTCCTATAGTGAGGCGCAGCCAATGTTAAGTATGGAAGTCGGGACAGCGTCGTATTGGACGTCGTTTACGTCGTTTGCGTGTGCCGATCCAGAATGGGACTGGGCGTAAGTTACGTTCACGTAATTTTCATTGAATATTTGCGACGTGTTTCACGCATGCGCACTGGGATACGTCCACGGGCGGCGCATGCGCAGTTCAAAAAATACGTAGTTTGCGTTGGGTCATTGATAATTTTAATAAAACACGCCCACCAACAACCCATTTGAATTACACCCACGAACGCCGGCCCATTTACTCTACGCCACCGTAAGTAACAGCGCTATTTCTTTGAGGATAAGTAATACGCCGCTGTAAGTTACAGCGGCGTAGAGTAAATGGGTTAGGCTCACAAAGCGCATCAGCTTTGTGGATCTGGCCCTCTGTTATCAGATATAGTGGAAGGATTAAGGACACTAGGTGCCAATCGGTCTCTAAGTGAGGGCGCTTTTTTATATATGAACTGTGGCTTAACAGGTAACACTGGTCCAAGAATCTTATCTTGTTTAAGAATGGACCAGTTTTTGGAAATAATTCTTTCTAATTTTTTATGCTGAGCATTATAATACAAGATGATTCTGAAATTGTGTTTATCATTAGTCGACTCAGGGTTGGCAACTCGATCAGAGACCAACGTTTGTCTGTCTAATTTTTGGTCTATTTCCACTTCTAAACTGTCTCTATTATAACCTTTCTGCACAAATCTTTCCGCAAGGACGTGTGATTGATGGACAAAGTCATTGTCCTGTGTGCAGTTCCGTCGCAATCTTATAAATTGTCCCCTGGAGATGTTGCACAACCAAGACTTATGGTAGCAACTCCCCAGGGGAATATAAGAATTGCAGTCAGTAGGTTTAAAATGATTGGTAAGCTTAAAATGGCCAACGTCTCTGATGATAGTCAGGTCCAAGAAGACAACCTTATCATGATCAATAGTCCATGAGAGGCTAATGTTTTTGTCATTATTATTGAGACGACTGATGAATGCATCTAAGGAGGACCTATCGCCGTTCCACACCATAATAAGGTCATCAATGTAACGACTGTAGCAGATAAGTTCAGGAGGCCGCCTGGAGAAAATGGCGTCCTCTTCCCAGTGGGCAATATAAATGTTGGCCACACTGGGGGCAAACCGAGCCCCCATAGCCACTCCCCTGGTCTGTAGGAGATAGTCTCCATTATACCAGAAATAGCTTCTGGACAAACAAAAATCAAGACAGCTCAGCAGAAACTCCTGATGTCTACCTGATAATGTTGATGTTGAAAGTGCCCATTCTACCGAAGTCATAGCATCACTATGGCCTATAATGGTATATAAGGAACTGACATCAGCAGTGACCAAAATACAATTAGCAGAACATCCTAAGGATTCCAGGATTTGGATGACATGCTTAGTATCTTTTAAAAATGCATGAGTTTAAACCACCAGGGGTTGCAAATAGGAGTCAATGTATTGACCCAGCCTGGCTGACACTGAGTCGATCCCATTTACTATGGGCCTCCCTGGGGGGTTAGTACTGTCTTAGGTAAAAAATATATAATGGGAGTTCTACAGAACAATGGGTCAAGGTATAATGCTTATTTTTTAGTTAGAATCTTTTGATCCTTACCATCCTCAATAATGCGATGTAATTCATCCTTGAAGTCAAACATAGGGTCCTTGGCCAGGACTCTATATGTGTCTTCATCGGAAAGTAAATTATTCATTTCGGACTGGTAATATTCTTTGCTTAAAGGGGAGGTTCCCCTAAAAAGAAACTTTTAACATTGCATGTCTCTTTTTAATTACATGTAGAATCGGCTGGTAGTTTAAAAAAAAAAACGTCCGTACATACCATTTTCGGCATGTAGTCTCACCGTCGATTCCGGGTCTGGCGGTCGGGTATGGGTGTGCCTACTTGATTGACAGGCATCCGATCGACGCATACAGCGCGTCACGAGATGCCGAAAGAAGCCGAACGTTGGTGCGCATGCGCCGTATAGAGCCGCACCAACGTTCGGCTTCTTTCGGCATCTCGTGACGCGCTGTATGCGTCGATCGGATGCCTGTCCCCGACCGCCAGACCCGGAAGCGACGGTGAGACTACATGCCGAAAATGGTATGTACGGACGTTTTTTTTTTTTAAACTACCAGCCGATTCTACATGTAATTAAAAAGAGACATGCAATGTTAAAAGTTTCTTTTTAGTGGAACCTCCCCTTTAAAACGACCAGACCCCCCCCCCCCCCTTTATCCGCAGGACGAATTACAATGTCTTTCATGTTTTCTAAAGATTCCATACCTCTTCTAATATATTGAGGGTCTTGTACTTTTTTGATTTTCAGTAAATCTAAATCTTTCATAACCATATTATTAAAGACATCCATAAATTTGTTATCTGTATTAAGAGGATTGAAGATAGATTTATTACGTAACCGCGAATGGTCATTGGTAGTAGGTGCCACCGTTCGATCAGGATTGGATAAAAAATATTTCTTCATATTAAGGGACCTAATGTACTTTTGCAGGCTCACATATATTTGAAATGTATTCAATTTTTTTGTGGGGGCAAATTTGAGACCTCTATTGAGAACCTTAATTTCATCCTCATTGAGGGAAACCCCACTGAGATTGTAAATCCCTGCTCCTATTATGGTTTGGACCTTTTGTAGTCGCCTACCCCCTCTTCTTCCTCTCTTTCTTTTGTCTTTTTGGGGTACCTGCACTGGGATGTATGTGAGGTGGCGGATGTCTCCACCAATCTCCTGGAGGCAGATAGTGTATCTGGGGGCCCAGCTGATGACCCTAGCACGGCCCTAAAAAATCACCTCCTGCATATGGGTGGTAGTGTTGCTCACGAATATTCGCATTGCGAATATTCGCTACGAATATTGCATATTCGAGTATTCGCGAATATCGCGGCGAATATTCGCTATTTCGAATATTCGAATGTTTTAAATTTTTTTTTAGAACAGATCACATCCTAGAGATCCCCATCGACGTCTAAAAGCATTGCTGGTATGATTAGAGACCTTGGGCCGAGTAGCTGCAGCGCTCATTTTATATTGCCGAAAAATCGCAATGCGATTATTCGGCAAATAGCGATATCGCGCGATTATTTTATATTGTAATATATCACGAATATTCTGAGCCAATCAGAGTACTCCATTCCGCATTTCTCGAAATTTCGAAATTATTTTGTATTGTAATATATCACGAATATTCTGAGCCAATCAGAGTACTCCATTCCGCATTTCTCGAAATTTCGAAATTATTTTGTATTGTAATATATCACGAATATTCTGAGCCAATCAGAGTGCTCCATTCCGCATTTCTCGAATATTCGCAATTATTGTGTATTGTAATAGATCACGAATATTCTGAGCCAATCAGAGTGCTCCTTCCGCATTTCTCGAATATTCGCAATTATTGTGTATTGTAATATATCACGACTATTCTGAGCCAATCAGAGTGCTCCTTCCGCATTTGCCGAATATTCGCAATTATTGTGTATTGTAATATATCACGAATATTCTGAGCCAATCAGAGTGCTCCTTCCGCATTTGCCGAATATTCGCAATTATTGTGTATTGTAATATATCACGAATATTCTGAGCCAATCAGAGTGCTCCATTCCGCATTTCTCGAATATTCGCAATTATTTTATATTGTAATATATCACGAATATTCTGTGCCAATCAGAGTGCTCCATTCCGCATTTCTCGAATATTCGCAATCGCAATTCGCAATTCGCAATCGCATTCGCGATAGCGAAAATTCGCAATCATTTCATTTCGAAAATATATCACGAATATTCGTATTTAGCGAATATCTGTCGAATATTCGACTATATATTCGAGATATATCGCGAATTCGAATATGGCATATTCTGCTCAACACTAATGGGTGGTGACTGGTCAGGGGTGCAAATCTGTTTTGTGTGCGGACAGGTTGGGATCTGTCATGATGAGAGGGATCCCGATTATCCCCTTGTTGACTATTATCCCTCCAAGATTTGGGGGAGTTGGAATAGTGAGTTTCACCATAATGAGGGGGAGGGGCACTACCTCCTTTGCCTCTACCCCTTGTTTTTTCCTTTTTTACTACCACCCCTAAGAGGATAACTTCTCTGTGGTGAGAAATATCCCTCGGGTTCGGGATAATAGTTGCATTCATGTGTGGGATAAACTCTGGGAGTGCCACTCTGAGTAATAAAAAGGGGTTTTGTAGCAGGATGTGCACCACTATCACTGGTGACTGGAGTGGGGGTGTTTTGCCATTTGAAAATATTTACCCCTGTAAAGTCATCCCAATCCCTTATAAATGTTTTCTTTTTTTTGTTTTGGATCTCAAGGTCCCATTTAATGAGCTTGTTTTTTAATTCTACAGATAACTTCAGAAATTCCTTGCAATCTTTGAGTGGCTCTAAAGTAGTGGTGCTGGCCCAGATTCACAGAGCGATTACGCCTGCGCAACTGGTGTTGCGCGTGCGTAAGTCTAAATGTGCGCGTGCGTTTAGATGCGCGCGATTCAGAAAACGATTTACGCCAGAAATCTACTTTTTTTGGTCCGGCGTAATTTCGTTAGACAGACGCATCCGTCCGCGCAAAAATGCGCTAGACACACCATTGATTTGCTAGTCAAATATGCTAATGAGGGAGTTACGGGGATCCACAAAAAAACGCAGTTGCTGCGCAGGCTACGCGATGTGCGCAACAGCAAAATGTCCTGTCTAAAGTTAGAGCACCTAAAAGCTGGTCTAAATTTTGAAAAAACGTCTACATCTCACAGAAAGCAACACCGTTACTGAGGAGCAGACCACACACACGTGTTGCACTACAATTTGACTGCCAACATGCCAGGGGCATCGTCGCTCATAGCTGCACTAGTGAATTTAGATGACCAAAGAAGGAGGAGGGCACAGAGGATGGCACGGAGGATGGCACGGGAGAGGATATACCGCACACGCATAGACCTCTTTGGCATGAGTGATTCTGAGGTGTATCGCATCTTCAGATTCCCCCCTCATGCCATCCTGGAATTAACCACAACCCTGCAGGAGGACATCACCAGCCCAACACAACGCTCACAAGCAGTGCAGCCACTGGTGAAGGTCCTGGCAACACTCCATGTCCTTGCCAGTGGCTCTTTTCAGCGTACAAGTGGAGTGGTGGCTGGGATGTCACAATCCACCATGTGCAGATGTGTGCACCAGGTTGTCCCTGCAATCCTCACACGCTTGGCCAACCAAATCATCAAACCCACCACTGAGGACCTGCGGCTGAAGGCAATGACAGATTTCTACAGAATTGCCAGATTCCCACGCACCATCGGGGCCATTGATTGCACACATGTGGCACTCCAGCCCCCCCATGAGACAGAGCACATGTACCGCAATCGGAAGCATTGGCATTCCATCAACGTACAGGTGATAGTTGATGCCCAAGGCCTCATATGGCACGTCCGTGCCAAACACCCCGGATCCACCCATGACAGCTACATCTACAATCAATGCCACATCCGAATGGAATTCGATCAGAACGTGTATGGGAACACCTGGCTGGTTGGTGAGTGACATGGGAGTCAGGCATGACTATCCCCTCCCGTGATGCACACCTCACAAGTGGCACATGCATGACTAACATTCTCCTGTCTTTTCCCTTCCAGGTGACTCTGCATATGCACTGGGACCCCATCTCATGACTCCTATCCGGAACCCCCAAACCCCAGGGGAGGAAAGATACAATCAAGCACACATCAAAACCCGAGAAGTGGTGGAGCGCACCTTTGGCCTCCTGAAGTCACGTTTCCGATGCCTGGATAAGTCTGGGGGTACACTGTTGTATTCCCCAAACTTCGTGTGCCATATCATCGTTGCATGTTGCATGCTGCACAATCTCGCAGTGAGGAAGGGCCTGCAGGTTGAGCTACGTGATGACCTGACCCCCCAACCAGACAATCAACCCCTAACCAAGGATACCCCGTCTTCTGAGGGAAGAGCAGTCAGGAGGCAGCTCATATTGGGCATCTTTGCACGTTAAACACACACATTAATCATGGCACAATGAGAATGCATGCATGCACACCACTATGGTCCCTAGCACACACACCCCACATCCTCATCAAATTGGATTGGCACCAGTCCACCATGCACGACTGGTGAGCAGTAACGCCACGTCAAGGCTCCAATTATGTCACTGTACATTCATACACCATTCACACGGACCTGGGAATCACTTCTCCCTGGTCCTGGGGAACCCTTCTCCACCAAAATTGAGGATGACACCCCTTTTCCAGCAGGAATGTCACCCCCACATTCAAACAGCATGCACAACCCAAAATTTAAAAAAAATGTCAGCAAAAAAAAAAATTTAAAATGCCAAAAATGTCAGCAAAAAAAGAAAAAAGAAAAAATAAAGCAAGAAAACAAACGCTCAGAAATATATCAATCAAACAAACAGTCTCTCAAACACTTATCAAAAAACACTTTCACAAATATACCAACAAGAACTTGATCACACAGAACACTAATCTGACAACTACAAGACACACTGCAACGAACAACAGGAACAAAAGCACTTGGTTAAATGGGAAGGGACACAAAGGGATGTACTTTTGCAATGCAAGTGCGTTTGTGTGTGTCTATTCATGCTGTCTGCGTAGTTCACAACGTTGCCCTAGTCCATTTCCAATTTCACTGATTGCGCCGCTCCCGAGTTGTGAGCATGCGCACAGCGGAGCTGACATGGTCTCCTTCACGCGCGCATGCGCGAGCCGGCCGGCCCTTCATTTGCATGGGGTCACGGCTCATTTCAATGTAACACGCCCACGTCCCTCCCAATTTGTATTACTCCTCCTTACGCCTCAGGAAAAAACCTTACGCTTGCGCAATTTCCTGCGCAAAAGCTACGTGAATCGGGGGATTACGCGGCTAGATGGCGCAAGTCTAACGTAATGGCGGTGCGCTACGCCGGACCGATAATGCGCTGATGTACGTGAATCTGGGCCGATGTCTTTAATCTGAGAGTCAAGGATGTGAATAATATTCGTCAACAAGGGGATAATCGGGATCCCTCTCATCATGACAGATCCCAACCTGTCCCCACACATAACAGATTTGCACCCCTGACCAGTCACCACCCATATGCAGGAGGTGAGTTTTTTAGGGCCGCGCCAGCGCCTCCAGGAAATTGGAGACATCCCCCACCTCAAATACCCCCCCAGTGCAGGTACCCCAAGAAAGAGAAAAGAAAGAGAGGAAGAAGAGGGGGTAGGCGACTACAAAAGGTCCAAACCATAATAGGAGCAGGGATTTACAATCTCATGGGGTTTTCCTCAATGAGGATGAAATGAAGGTTCTCGATAGAGGTCTTAAATTTGCCCCCACAAAAAATTTGAATACATTTCAAACATATGTGAGCCTGCAAAAGTACATTAGGCCCCTAATATGAAGAAATATTTTTATCCAATTACAACGCAAATGCCACAAAGTATCCCGCTTACAATACAACAAACAGTACAGACACAAGCCTCAAACCTTCTGGCACAAAGTCATTTGGAGTGATGAGACCAAAATGTTGCTGGTGTATGTAAACTTTTAATCAGAGTGAGGCGCCGTACACACGGCAGAGAACCTCGACGGGCAGAACACATCGTTCCGCCCGTCGAGGTTCTCTCCCGGCCGTCGAATTCGGCGACCCGCCCGTCGGGAATGGCAACCAGCCATTCTTCCAGGCGGGCCGTCGAGGAAATAGAGAGCGTGCTCTCTATTTCGGCTCGACGGGCTTCCCGACGGGAAGCTCGCCGAAACCGTACACACGGCCGAGGTCCTCGCTGGAATGTGCATTCCAGCGAGGTTCTCGCTGGTTTTCAGCGAGAACCTCGGCCGTGTGTACGGCGCCTGAGTGAGTAAATAACTTGTATAGCGCTACACATGCAAACTAAATTGCCTCAAAGCACTTTCCATCCAGGTGTCGTCCTAATCCTTCAGAAGAGGTGGGTCATTTGGGTAGTTTTTGTTGCCATTATGATTTGAAAAGATTAAACACAGTTGATTGATAATAAATGGCTTCCGCCAAACACTAACCATGCGTGAAAGAAAAGTTTGTGTTTTCATTTATATTCTCTGAAAAATGGGCAAGAATTCATGAATTCTTTCAGGATATGGAAACTTATGAGTGTATATATATATATATATATATATATACTGTATATATATAAACATACATACATACATACACACACACATAATATCTCACAAAAGTGAGTACACCCCTCACATTTTTGAAAATATTTTATTATACCTTTTCATCTGACAACACTGAAGAAATTACACTTTGCTACAATGTAACGTAGTCAGTGTACAGCTTGTATAGCTGTGTAAATTAGCTGTCCCATCAAAATTTCTCAACGCACAGCCATTAATGTCTTAACCACTGGCAACAAAAGTGAGTACACCCTAAGTGAAAATGTCCAAATTGGTCTCAATTAGCCATTTTCCCTCCCCGCTATCATGTGACATGTTAGTGTTACAAGGTCTCAGGTGTGAATGGGGAGCAGGTGTGTTCAATTTGGTGTAATCGCTCTCACTCTCTCATACTGGTCACTGGAAGTTCAACATGGCACCTCATGGCAAATAACTCTGTGAGGATCTGAGAAAAAGAATTGTTGCTCTACATAAAGATGGCCTAGGCTATAAGAAAATTGCCAAGACACTGAAACTGAGCTGCAGCAGGGTGGCCAAGACCATACAGCGGTTTAACAGGACAGGTTCCACTAAGAACATGTCTCATCATGGTCGACCAAAGAAGTTGAGTGCACGTGCTCAGAGTCATATCCAGAGGTTGTCTTTGAGAAATAGACTTATGAGTGCTGCCAGCATTGCTGCAGAGGTTGAAGGTGTGGGGGGTCAGCCTGTTAGTGTTCAGACCATACGCTGCACACTGCATTGAAGTGGTCTGCATGGCTGTCATCCCGGAAGGAAGCCTCTTCTAAAGATGATGCACAAAAAAGCCTGCAAACAGTTTTGTGAAGACAAGCATACTAAGGACATAGATTACTGGAACATGTCCTGTGGTCTGTTAAGACCAAGATAAACTTACTTAATTCAGATGGTGTCAAGCGTGTGTGGCAGCAACCAGGAGAGGAGTACAGATAAGTGTGTCTTGCCCACATTTAACAATTTTCTCACACAGATATACTGCGGCAGAATGGCTCCCCTGGGCGAAATCCCGCATGGGTACATCCATTTCTTTAGCAGCCACCAAAGGGGGACCCGATGGTGGCTGCTAAAGTAGGAGTAGGAAAAACAATAGGTCTCCTCTCCTAGTCAATCCTATCCTCCACGGTTAGAACACACTGAGGGAACACACAATTAACCCCTTGATCACCCCCTAGTGTTAACCCCTTTCCTGCCAGTAAAATTTAAACAGTAATCAGCAGTAGTGTATTTAGGTTAGTTGCTGCCTAGGCCTGACTAAACTTGTGCACCCCCTAATTTAAACATGACCCACCCCTTTCTGTTTAAGGCCCACCCTAAAATTTTCAACTGGGGACACTAGTTCTGAGGGCCTGGGGGAAAATAAACTGACAGGGGCTATAACCCTCCCTTACTCTATCCAAAATGAAAAATAAAAAGATCTGTCTGTCACAATATCGCTAAAAATTGCAGATCACCACCACCACTAGTAAAAAAAAAAAAATGCCATAAATCTTTCCCATAGTTTGTAGACACTATGGGCCAGATTCACAGAGCGATTACGCCAGCGTTACAGGAGATGCACGGCGTAAGTCTAATTTTGCGCATGCGTTTCGATGCGCCGCATCCCCAAAACGAGATACGCAAGAAATCTACTTTTTTTGGACCGGCGTAATTTCGATAGACCGGCGTATCCGTCCGCGCAAAACTGCGCTAGACACACCATTGATTTGCTAGTCAAATATGCAAATGAGGGAGTTACGGGGATCCACAAAAGAACGTTGGTGCAGCGCAGGCTACGCGCTGTGCGCTACAGCTGCACGTCCTGTCTAAAATTAGACCATATAAAAGGTGGTATAAAATTAGACAATCCGTCTACATGTCAGCTAAAGCAACACTGTTAGTGAGGAGCTGAGCAGTCACACTTGCTGCCCAACAAACTGTATGCCAAGATGCCAGGGGCATCCTTGCTCATAGCTATACTAATGACTTTAGAGAAGCAAAGAAGGGGGAGGGCACGGGAGAGGATATACCGCACACGCATAGACCTCTTTGGCATGAGTGATTCTGAGGTGTATCGCATCTTCAGATTCACCCCTCATGCCATCCTGGAATTAACCATAACTCTGCAGGATGACATCACCAGCCCACCACACCGCTCACATGCAGTGCAGCCACTGGTCAAGGTCATGGCAACACTCCATTTCCTTGCCAGTGGCTCTTTTCAAAGAACAAGTGGAGTGGTGGCTGGGATGTCACAATCTTCCATGAGCAGATGTGTGCACCAGGTTATCCCTGCAATCCTCAGACGCATGGCCAACCAAATCATCGAACCCACCACTGAGGACCTGCGGCTGAAGGCAATGACAGATTTCTACAGAATTGCCAGATTCCCACGCACTGTGGGGGCCATTGATTGCACACATGTGGCACTCCAGCCCCCCCATGAGACAGAGCACATATACCGCAATCGGAAGCATTAGCATTCCATCAACGTCCAGGTGATAGTCGATGCCCAAGGCCTCATATGGCACGTCCGTGCCAAACACCCCGGATCCAGCCATGACAGCTACATATACAATCAGAGCCCCATCCCAATGGAATTCGAACAGAACATGTATGGGGACACCTGGCTGGTTGGTGAGTGACATGGGTGGCAGGCATGACTGTCCCCCCCCCATGATGTACACATCACAAGGGGCACATGCATGACTAACATCCTCCTGTCTTTTGCCTTACAGGTGACTCTGCATATGCACTGGGACCCCATCTCATGACTCCTATTCGGAACCCCCAAACCCCAAGAGAGGAAAGATACAATGAAGCCCACGCCCAAACACGTGCAGTGGTGGAGCGCACCTTTGGCCTCCTGAAGTCATGTTTCCGATGCCTGGATAAGTCTGAGGGGACCCTGTTGTATTCCCCAAACTTTGTGTGCCAGATCATCGGTGCATGTTGCCTGCTGCACAACTTCACAGTGAGAAAGGGCCTGCAGATTGACATACGTGATGACCTGACCCCTGAACCAGACAATCCCCCCCTAACCGAGGCTACCCCGTCTTCTGAGGAAAGCAGCCAGGAGACAGCTCACATTAGGCATCTTTGCACGTTAAACACACACATTAATCATGGCACAATGAGAATGCATGCATGCACACCACTGTGGTCCCTAGCACAGACACATCACATCCTCATCAAATTGGATTAGCACAAGCCCACCATGCTGGACTTGTGAGTAGCAACACCAGGCCACGGCTCCAATTATGTCACTGTACATTCATACACCATTCACACGGACCTGGGGATCACTTCTCCCTGGTCCTGGGGAACCCTTCTCCACCACAAATGAGGGCGACACCCCTTTTCCAGCAGGAATGTCACCCCCACATTCCGAAATCATTCACAACACAAAAAAAAAAAAAAAATTGACCAGCAAAAAAAAAAAAATATCCAGCAAAAAAAAAAAAAGTCCAGAAAAAAAAGGGGGGGAAACCAAATGAATGCCACTGGCGTGACCCACGCCTGGGGCGCCCATGGCCACGGCTCCTCAGGGGAGATTAATGGGGAGGGGGGGGTCATCCGGGGAAGGAGGAGCAGCCCCTGGTCTCTGCCCACCTGGCGGCCTGCCCTCCAAGGCCACGGCAATTCTGGTCAGGCCAGCACTTAGTGATGCCGTATTGGCCTGAATAGCCTGGGTGAGGGCCCTCACATCCTGCCCAACGTCTGCTGTAGTAGTCTGCAGTACGTTTAGGCAGTTTGTAAGAGCCAGGGAGTGGCAGTCCAGGTCCCCAAGCGTATCTTTTATGGAGGACAGGCTCTCCTCCATCCGCCCCAAAGTCTGGCTGACCTGTCCCAGATGGCGGGTCTGAAGGGCCTGGTCCCTTCTCAGATTGGCAGGCAGAACCTCGCCCACCCCCTGGTCTTCTGGGACGACTTCCTGCCTCCAGCTGATGCTTGTGGCCGGGGAGAAGGGGAGGCCCTTGGGAGGGGAGCCCTGTTGGGGAGGAGTGGGAGGGGCTAGCCCTTATGGAGGGCTGGCTGCTGCCAGCCAGAGAGAAAGACTCCTCCAAAAACAGCAATCCACTGGCTGACATGACATCCTCCTCCTCCTCAAACTCCTCCTCCTCCAACTCCTCCTCCTCCAACGCCTCAGAGGACTCCGGCCTTGTCGGGGGGTCCTCATCAGGCTGTTGTCCCGGGGATGGTGCGGTCAGACCAGATGGCCCAGCACCCTCCTGCACATCTGTGGATGACACAAAACGTTCACAGGTTGGAGGATCCACACACTTGCCACATATTCCTTTCCCCCCTCCCCCACACATGCTACACACCAGATAGGGAAAAAAAACCTTACCTGGCATCACGGCTTCATGACTGGAGTCATATCCAGGCAGGCCCTCCACCTGTTGTCTATTAAAGGTGTGGGCCACCGCACGCTCCTCCACTGTCAGCCTAACAGGGCATGGTGGGCCCTCTCCTGTGCCCCTGGCATGGGCTGCCATTTTGGCCAGCTTCTTTCGGACCACACGCCGGAGGTCATTAATTTTCTTGACGACCCCCTCGCGTGTCCGGGTATCCGCCCCCCCCCCCCCCCCAATGCATTTACCTGGTCAGTAATGTTCTGCAAAATCTCCTTCTTCCTGGCCGGGGTGGTGTTGGCACTCTCCGGGCCATGAAGGAAACGGCCATATTGGGTAAGGGCCCGGGCAATAATTTGTTTCTCCCCCAAAGAAAAATTGCTCTTCCGCTTCCTCTCAGTCATACTCATACAACAACTCTCTCTCAAACAATCACCAAAAATCACTCACAAAAACAAGCAGGAAAAATCAAGCAACAAAACAAACAAACAAAATCTATCAACCAAAAAGTCTCACAACCAGTGACCAAAAAACACTTTCAAATATATTCTACAAAACACTAGATCAAACAGTCAACAAATATCACAAAGACAAGTCACAACACAACAAACAACAGAACAAAAGCACCTTGCTGTATAGGAAGGGATACAAAGGGATGTACTTTTGCAAAGGAAGTGCGTTTGTGTCTGTCTATTTATGCTGTCTGCGTAGTTCACAAAGTTGCCCGGGTCCACTTCCAATTTCACTGATTGCGCCGTTCCCGAGTTGTGAGCATGCGCACAGAGGTGCCGACCATGGTCTGCTTTATGTGCGCATACGCGAGCCGGCCGGCCCTTCATTTGCATGGGGTCACGGCTCATTTCAATGAAACACGCCCACGTCCTTCCCAATTTGAATTACTCCGCCTTACGCCTCGGAATTAACGTTACTCCGGCGCTAATATCTGCGCAAATACTACGAGGATACGGTGATTGCGCCTCTACATTGCGCCGGTCTAACGTAAAGGAGGTGCGCTACACTGGTCAAAATATGCACCAATGTACGTGAATCTGGCCCTATAACTTTTGTGCAGAATTATCCTTTCTGATGATCATACTTTGCGATTATTATGGAGATTGGATACCTATGATCCGGGGATGGTGCATGTGCGCCCTGTTGTTTTTGCTGCGTTTAACTACCTCAGCTCTCGGTATAGACCGAGTATGCTGGCCCTGGCCTTACCCATATGCCGCGTTTTTCATGAGAAAAAAATGACGTTTTTATAAGACAAAAAACGACTGTGTATATACATGATATTATACTGTTAATTCATACTATTTTTATATATTTTTATTGATCATGTCATGCACTTTCATTTATTTATGACTATTTTGTCATGTGTGCAACTATATTACGTGTCATTACTTTATATACAATATGCACCTTTATAATGAATGTTATGCATTTATATTTAACCACTTAAGCCCCGGACCAATATGCTGCTAAATGCCCAAAGGTGTTTTTACAATTTGGCACTGCGCTGCTTTAACTGGTAATTGCGCAGTCATGCAATGTTGTACCGAAACGAAATTTGCATCCTTTGCTTGCCACAAATAGAGCTTTCTTTTGATGGTATTTGATTGCCTCTGTGATTTTTTTTCTTGCAAAATAAACGGAAAAAGACCGAAAATTTCGGAAAAAATTATGTTTTCTACTTTTTGTTATAAGAAAAATCGAATAAACTAATTTTTAGTCAAACATTTAGGCCAAAATGTATTCAGCCACATGTCTTTAGTAAAAAAAAAAATCGCAATATCAAAAAAAACTAGCTACCTAGCGGCAACAGTGACACTAATACAGCAATCAGAAAACTGATCGCTTAGTGACACTGGCAATAGGGGGTGAAAGGGTTAACTAGGGCGGTGATCAAGGGGTTAAACATTTATTAGGGGGGGTAGGGGGCTACTCTGGACCTAAAGGGGCCTAAGACTAACCGCCCTGCAACTTTTAACTGTCACACTGACACTAAATGCAGTGATCAGTAAATATATGATCACTGCAATCAGTGACACTGTGACAGCGGGCGGGGGGGGGGTTGATCTAAGGGGGTCTGTGTGCCTATGTGTACTGGTGTCAGTGTAGTGTTAGGTGCAACTCACGTGTGATGTCTTCTCTCCTTTCCCTAAAACGAAAAAAAACGCAGAAAGGAGAGGTGACATCACTTCCTCTGCCTGTGTGTACATTACACAGGCAGAGGGCGGGCAGAGAGGAAAGCGGATTCGCTGGGAGCGATCGTGAGGGGGCGGACAGAAACGAACAGCCGCCTCCTCATCCCCGATCGCTCCCAGAGGCTTACCGACCGCCGCATGTACCGGGGGGTCCCGATCGGACCCCCGACGTACTTCTAGGCAGTGACGTGCCGGCACGTCCATTTGACTGTACGTGCCATTCTGTGGACGTATATCTACATGCGTCGGTCGTTAAGCGGTTAATATGTCAATAAACATGTTTCAGTTATTTTGACCTAACCGGTCAACAACCTCTATTAACCACTTCCCGACGGCCGTACGAATATTTGCGGCCGTCGGGCTGTCCTGAATCTCTGACAGGGCGCATATATGCGCCCTGTGCTTTTAATGGCCACTAGAGGGCGCGCGAGCGCCGCCGGCGGCGCGCGCGTGCCCGCTGCATTCCTGAGATGCCGATGCGCGTGCCCGGCGGCCGCGATGTCCGCCAGGCACTCGCAATCGGCGGTTACAGGGACAAGACATGGATCTCTGTGTGTAAACACAGAGATCCATGTCCTGTCAGGGAGTGAGGTGACCAATCTGTGTCTCTTGTACATAGGGACACAGCATCGGTCACCTCCCCCAGTCACCCCCCTCCCCCCAAACAGTTAGAACACACCCAGAATACATTTAACCCCTTCCATGCCCCCCTAGTGTTAACCCCTTCACTGCCAGTCACATTTATACAGTAATCGGTGCATTTTTATAGCACTGATCTCAGTATAAATGTGAATGGCGCCAAAAATGTGTCAAAAGTGTCCGATGTGTCCACCATAACGTCGCAGTCCCAATAAAAATCGCAGATCGCCGCCATTACTAGTAAAAAAAAAATTATAAAAATTAATAATAATTCTGTCCCCTATTTTGTATGCGCTATAACTTTTGTGCAAACCAGTTGCTTATTGCGATTTTTTTTTTTTTTACCAAAAATATGTAGAATAATACGTATCGGCCTAAACTGAGAATTGTTTTTATTTTATTTTTAAAAAAATGGGCTATTATAGTAACAAGTAAAAAATATTGACTTTTTTTCAAAATTGTCGCCTTTTTTTTTGTTTATAGCGCAAAAAATAAAAACCGCAGAGATGATCAAATACCACCAAAAGAAAGCTCTATTTGTGGGAAAAAAAGGACGCCAATTTTGTTTGGGAGCCACGTCGCACGACCGCGCAATTGTCAGTTAAAGCGACGCAGTGCCAGAAGCTGAAATTTCACCTGGTCAGGAAGGGTTATAAGTGCCCAGTAAGGAAGTGGTTAAAGTCACAACTTCCTTTTTGTGTCTCTAACTTCTGTGCAAAATAATCAATATATGCTTATTGCGATTTTTTTACCAAAAATATGTAGAAGAGTATAAATTAGCCTAAACTAATGAAGAATTTTTTTTTGTTGTTTTAAAATTTGGGGAGATATTTATTATAGCAAAAAGTAAAAAACATTTTTTTTGAAAATTGATGCTCTTTTTTTGTTTATAGCGCAAAAAAAAACGCAGAGGTGATCGTGATCAAATACCACCAAAAAAAACCTCTATTTGTGGGAAAAAAAGGATGCAAATTTTGTAGATGGTCTGAAGCAATAATAATATGCACAGAGTATAACACTACTTGTGATTCTAAAAAAACTGTACAATGATTAATATCCTATATAGAATTGTCAAATGGTGTCTGTTAACATAACCCACCTAGGTGTAGGTGAAAAAATATAACATGTCTGAATGTAACGAAGATTGCTCATAGCATTTTATTGTAAAATATTTTATACTATTTAGTATGTCAGCTGTATTAATTTTGTATGCAATCTATTTCACAAGAATGGGCAGTTACCCAAAGCCCCAGACTCCAAGGGGTCTATCTGAATGCTAAGTTCTGCACTTCAGTGCTGGTAATAGAAAGTAATTTCAGCTTTGCAATAACTTAATCAGAAGTTGATCAGCAAAGACAGCCTTTGTATTATTTTCACTAAAGCCCCGTTTAGGTCACAGAAATAAATATGCAGTCAGACAGACTTTGTTCTAACAACCTACATTTTCCTAGTCTTTCTTCTCCTTTTCTGTTAAAGCAGCTGTGCACTGTGTCCAGATAAAATCTGGTTTGACACGTCACCTCCCCTTCTCCTAACACAAGTCTGTGTAATATGCTTGTGCTGAGGAGTATGGCTGTTACTGAACCCTGCCAGCACAGAGTAAAGGGTATTTTTAACATTCCTAGCAAAAATCCATCACAATTTCTTACCTGCAGAGGTACAGTACTATAAAGAGATAAAAAATATGTTAGCCTTCAACTGGGCTTTAAAGATTTATTTTAAGGCTTGTTGCACACTTGCACACTATACTCCTGTTTGAGCATCTACTTTTTCAGGCTTTTTTTCCTTGTATATATTTGTGCGTATTTTCGGGCAAATGCATCCGTGCAAATTTTTTGCACAAACCTATTCTCACGTTCTTGTTTTGCAGTATACTGGGGCTTTGATAATACTTTTATACTGGGACTTTTATTAAGGGGCGGTTCACACTGCTGCAATGCGAGAACCCTGCAAATCTGTGGCAGATGATGTGGCAAGTGTCATTCCGCATCTGGTGACAGGCAACTGACACGCTCAGGGCTTCCATGAATTCTGCATTATGGTGAGTTTAAGTATTTCATTTATTACTACAATGACAAATTGCCCGCGAAAAATCGTTTACCCCCCGCCTTGGCACAATTTTCGTCCACGCAGCCGGTCCCCGGGGTCAAAAAGGTTGGGGACCACTGCTTTAGATGTACATGATCAAGCAACTCATCGTCAGATTGCATAGCTTGAAATCTGCACCACCCTGTGGCCTGCATAGAGGAGCATGCAGGCCTAAAGCAATGCCAGGTATGTGTTCTGTCATATATAACAAACAAATATCTGAGCTGTGCTGTGATGTTTCTATGAGCAAGTGCAAAGTGCAACAGACAAAACCAGTGAGAAAGTCACTGGGTATCAGAAAAAAAGTATTTTTTGAAAGCACAACTATTTGATTTAAACATTTTAATTGCATGTTGATCACGGGGAACAAGGAAATTTATATTATGTGTACATTACACTTTAGCTTTAAATCACTTTACAAATTCTCTGTTTTATTATTTGATATATAAAAATAGATTTCAGGAAAATTTGAGGATTTTTTCAATAAACAAGCAGGACTAAGGCCGCGTACACACGATCAAATCTGTCTGCTGGAAACGGTCTGCTAGACCGCCCCAGCAGACAGAGTACACTTACCAGTACACTTACCAGCAGACATGTCGTCTCGCACCGGCGCCGAATGGATTCGGCGAATGCGCGGAAGTGTTTTACTTCCTGGTGCGGTGACGTGGCGGCGTCAACGTCACCGACACGTCACCGCCACGTCACCGACACGTCACCGACACGTCAGCGTGCCGTCTGCTGGCGCGGATTTTGGTTTGCTCGTGTGTACACGCGAGCAAACCAAAATCCAAAGAGACAGATTTGTTCAAATCGGTCGGTCCGACCGATTTGAACAAATGAATTGCCTCGTGTGTACGAGGCCTAAAGGATGCTTTGCTTGGCGTCCTGCTTTAAATCCCTCCTTCCAGATTTCCCAATATTTTAGATAGTAATTTAAAATTAATTACCCAAGTATATTAACACTTAGGCTTGGCTCACACTGGGGTGACCTGTGAGGCGACTTCTGTGACAAGTCGCACTCTATTTAGTGCAATGGAACCATTATAATCAGAGCAACTCAAGTCGCTCCAACTTAGAAAAAGGTACCTGTACTTCTTGGGGGCGGCTTTGGATTGGCTTGCATTGACTTATATTAAAGAAGTCATTTGCAAACTGTGCTGAAGTCACACTGTGCCAGTCGGCTTTAGCGTCGGGTGACTTTGAAGCCGCCCCAGTTTGAACCGAGACTAAGACCCCTTTAATAAGCACCTGTAAAGCGCCTGAAAAATGTCTTCCCTGCAACCCCAGTGTAAAAGCCAGAGTGCTTTCACACTGGAGTGGTGTGCTTGCAGAATGTTAGAAAAAGTCCTGCAAGCAGCATCTTTGGAACGGTTTAGGAGCGGTGTGTACCTTTCTTAGGCCGTTAGTGGGGGTTAAAAGCGCCAGCTAGTGGGCGAAAAGCGACGCTAAAATTAGCGGTGCTTTACCGATAACGTGGCCCGCTGGCAGTGTGAAAGGGCTCTTAGGCCTCTTTCACACTGCTGTTTCAATCAGGTCCACCTGTCACTTTTTCAGGAGGCCTTGATCAGTCCATGCATCCCTATGGACAGGTGGGTATCAACAGACTTATTTTTATTTACACCCGTCTACCTCAGGGTCCGAACAGGTCTGAAAAGAAAAAGGGAAGCATATCGGAGGTAGCCAGGTGTAAACAGACAGTGGAATCTGTTTACTCCAGGGTGTCCATTGAGCAGATCCCTGATCAGCAGGAAATCAGCTCACAGATACCCTGCTGATCGGAACGGAATCAGTCCCATGTGAAAGGGGCCCTACATTTCTAAACCTTCATTTGCCGATATTTACTGCAAAACCTAGAATAAATGAGGCATACAAACTAAGATCCAAATGCATATAATTGTAACGCAAGAGAGCAAATAGGCCTCTTTTGCAACTTTAATATTATGAAAGGGTATTACCTGAAATGACAAATTATTTTGATAAGAATACATTGATTACATGTAATATAAGTACATATTTACTTTAATAAAGTATTATTTTGCAGACCACTTCCTGAGATTAAAATTGGATGCCCTGCTGTGTCTCAGCTTTGTCTTAAATCAGTTTTTGGCAATAATTGGAGGTTTGCAATTTAACAGTCACTTGGGGGCACAATACATCTAGCTTGTCCAGCTCTTATCCTGTTGCTTTAATAAATTACCATAACAGCTATGATCTAATACCGTCCTTTCAAAACTTTCCCATGGGGGGACCTTTGAAGTAATTTTCAGGTCTTGAGCTTATAGAATGTCAGTGTACTCAGTAAGTTCTACATACAATACCAATAAAAAAACAAAAATCATGGAATATATCTGCTATAAATGTGAAACCTGTGCTTGAAACGTGAAAAATTACATATTTTTTTAATGACGTGAAAAATGGCCATTAAAAATGTAGAACATGCATTATTTTTTTGCGTCGTTTTTCACATTGTTGTTTTTCATGACGTGAAAAACGGTCGTGTGTAGGCTTTAACGACGTGAAAAAAACACACATGTTAAGAAGAAAGTTATAAGACGGGAGCGCTCATTCCGGTAAAACTAATGCTCGTAATGGAGATAACACATTCATCACACTGTAACAGACTGAAAAGCACAAAGACTGAAAAGCACAAATCGTCTCTCACCACAAACTTTTACTAACACAAAATCAGCAAAAGCAGCCCCAAGGTAGGCGCCATCCAAATGGCGCTTCCCCTTTATAGTGCCGTTGCACATATAATTCAGATGTGGTGATTACCACTTACTGTAGATAGAGAAGCACAGCATAGCCTCTAAAAGATATACAGTAAAACCTTGGATTGCGAGCATAATTCGTTCCGGAAGCATGCTTGTAATCCAAAGCACTTGTATAGCAAAGCAAATTTTTCCCATAAGAAATAATGGAAACTCAAATGATTCATTCCTCAACCATTTATTCATAAGTACTTCAGTCTATCGTCCATATAAAAAGATTATAGCAACGTGATGTAACCATAAAATGTCCATCCACAAATGGCAGCCTCCCAAAGTGGTTTAGAAGCAAAATCCAGCAGGAGATAGAGTATAAAATAGAAGAGAGGTGCCTCTAAGGCCGCGTACACACGATCGAATATATCCGATGGAAACGGTCCTTTGGACTGTTTCCATCGGATATGTCCGCCGGGCTGTTTTGGTCCGATGGCTGTACACACCATCGGATCAAAATCCCCGCCGGCAGACAGCGCGGTGACGTGGCGGTGACGTTCACGCCGCCACGTCACCGCACCAGGAAGTAAACAACTTCCACACATGCGTCGCATCCATATGACGCTTGTGCGGGCAGATATGTCCGCTGGTGAGTGTACTGACCAGCGGACATATCCGACGGACATGTCTTGAGTGGACAAATTTTAAAGCATGTTTTAAAATTTGTCCGCCGGTCGGACATGTCCGCTAGCCCATACACACGATCGGATTTGTCTGCTGAACTGGTCCGTCGGACCAGTTTGAGCGGACAAATTCGATTGTGTGTACGCGGCCTAAGTGTAGCAATATGGTTACATTTAATAGATGTACAACATTTAGCAACTCACATGGTTGATGATTAAAAAAGGCATATCTAAATATGCAGGGATCTGGGAGAAAGCGATCCACATAGACCGTCATCTGCACCGCCGGCTCTCACCGATGTCAGTCTGGAATTGTGAACGGGGAGACTACCCTGCCGTAAGCAATCTGAAAGTGAGGCTTGAACCACTCGTGGAGCGCAGCGCGGAAGCAACGACATTGGTGGCAGTGTGGAGGATGGTCTATGTGGACAGCTTTACCCCCGATGCTGCATACTTAGATGTGCCTGTTTTAATCATCAACCATGTAAGTTTCTAAATGTTGTACCTTCATTAAATGTAACCATATTGCTACATTTAGAGGCTCCTCTCTTCAATTTTATACTCAGCTGTGATATGATGCTACTCTTATATCAAGACATCACTTGTATATCAAGTCAAAATTTAAACCGGGGGCATGGTTACCACGCAGCTGCACGCAGCTGCATGGACGGCATGGACGTCGGGAAACGCAGCGTCTAGAGGCACTGTGGGCTGCTTTGGACGGCTCCACCGAACGGCTGTTATACCGTTCAGCACCCGGGGATGGCTAAAAAATGAAAATCCGCCGATCAACCGGGGAAATTAGAGGACTTTTTCTCCCCCAAGACTGGCAGCGTGATCCAAGATGGCGCCGGCGGCGGGTCTCCGGCCTCCATAGGGGGATCTTCTACCACACCGAGCCCTGGATCGAGGGATGGCTCACATCGCCACTCTCCAGCTGCTTCTACTCCCCTCTCCTGCAGCCCGGTAAAGTCAAGACCCCGCTTGTCAGCTGAGCCGCATGGCTTCAAGGTTATTGCACTGCAAGGATCCATGAATGACACACGTGAGCTGGCAGACACCATTAATGCATGAGGAGGAAGTCTCTGGATTTAACCTTGGGGAGGACCAGATGCCAGCCAAAGAATATACACCATAGTTTCCAGACTGTGTGATCCTATACGCCAATCTGACCTCATCTAACAGGGGGTCCCATGTATCTGGTAAGAGTTTATACTTAGCCCCCCCCACCCCCACCCGGTGTGACCTTGAGAAACCCCCTTTTCTGTAAACAACTTCATCTTGAATCAGTGGTGGATTCTTCTCATCTTCTCCATCTTTATTCGTGTGGATGACTCTGGAATTAATTTTTCTTCACATTCCTCTGAACTGTTGACCTATACCTTTTGTGATACGGGGTGTATCACTATAGAGGAACGTTTATCAGATTCATCGGTTTTTGTTTTCATTCACTTTATTTATTTATTTATCGTTTATTTATTCACAGATGGTAATTTATTTGTATTTATACACTGTTCAAGTGGCATTGTAATCTAGCGCAACTCTTTATCTCTGTATTTATTGACCATTAATGCATTCCCCACTACTAATCAACCCATCTTAGACACTACATTGAAAGACATGTTGATTTCTCTGTGCAGATCCCTGCATTCAGACATGATGGAATGTATGAGAAACTTTAAGACAGAGATGGGGGAACTTGGAGGTAGAATTGACCACGTGGAAAAGAAAATGGGCGAATATGAATCCTCATATAACTCTCTGGTGGACTCTCATAATGACCAGTCAGATGAAGTCGCATGGCTCAAAGCTAAGGTCGCAGATCTCAAAGATAGGTCTCATAGGAACAACATTAAATTATGTGGCGTTCCTGAACCTGTTCTTCCTGCCCAACTCCATCAGTATGCCCGGGAGCTTATGGGATCATTTCTGCCTTCCATACCAGACTCTGAGCTGGTGGTCGACAGGATTCATCGCCTGCCTAAGCCTGCGCATCTCCCGGAGAATGTACCTAGGGATGTTCTGATGCGGGTGCATTTCTACCAAGTGAAAGATCAGTTTATGCTAGCATTCCGCAAGAACTCTCAGCCACCTGAACGATTTTTTACTTTAGTGTATTGCGAAAGGTCTGCAAACACTTGTATGCAGAGACACAAATCCCTCCTTTCTGTTACCAAAGCACTCCGCTATCACAGTATTGTCTACAGGTGGGGTTACCCAACCATGCTTACTATAACTAAAGATGGTGTCTTCTCTGTGATCTCGATTCTAGAAGAGGGTCTTGCACTTCTGCATAAGTGGAAAATCCTACCTGATCATTCCCCAGAAGGATCAACTTCCACCTCCAAGGTACAGACTCAGGATGATTGAAAGCTGGTGTCACATAAACGCAACAACAAAAAGAAGTCATAGGGCCCCTGTGCCTCAGTAATACAACTTTCATTGCTGTACAAGTTTCCTGACTTCTCTGAAATCCTCCCCCACAAATTTCCCCTCCTTGAACTATGTGCAGATACTCTGCCTTCAGATTCCGTGCGGAATCTCCCTTTTTATCTCTTCAGATTTTTGTTTGTGTTCTAACTGTTCTACTTTCAGTTTCTACAGTGTTTTTCTCTTTCCCCTGCTTCGTCTGTGATGGATACTGTGCTGTATATCTTGAAGACATCCTGCTCACCGTACGCATTCACCGCCTGGGCCTTGCCACTATCTTTTTATTTTTATGATGTCCCATGGCTCTCACAATAACTTCCTTTAATGTCAGAGGCCTGAGTCACCCGGTCAAACAGGCTTCTGTTTGGAAAGAGGCCCTGAAGCTACGCTCGGACGTCTTATGCCTGCAGGAAATGCACTGGATGGCGTCTAGTGCGCCTTCTTTCCAACACAACAAATTTTCACACATTTTCCAGGCTTCTGCCCCCAAAAAACAGAAGGGTTTTCTCATTGCCATCAAGGACTCTGTAAATTTCTCCCTCCAAGAATCGTTTGTTGATCCTGATGGCAGATTTTTGATCTTGGTTGGGGTGTTCAACAATAACTTATACACATTGGTTAACCTTTATGCACCCAATACCCATCAGCTTTGTTTCTTGCGGAGACTTTTTCGCACAATTAACAAGATCAGAAAGGGTGCTCTGATTATGTGTGGTGACTATAATTTGACAGTTCACTTCGAGATGGACACTACCTCCAGGGCCAAACGCCTTCAGCCTGTTCTTCAACCCCTACTTCATGCTGAAGATATGTTCGATGCTTGGAGGTGTCAACATTCAAATGAAAGAGACTATTCCTATCACTCCTCCAGACATAACTCATACTCACGTATAGACATGATCTTGGTTGATAAGCTTTTGTTGCAAAGGGTCCCCTCATCCGCCATTCATGACATCACGTGGTCGGACCAAGCTCCGGTGTCTGTTGTGGAAGACGGGGGATCCCGGTATCTGCATCCTATGTCTGGAGGTCTAACTCCCATCTGCTCCAGCAGCCCTCTCAGGTGTCCCACCTGTCCGCTCACCTGAAAGAATTCTTCTCCTTGAACTCTGGGTCTGTCTCTAATCCATTCACTGTTTGGTGTGCCCATAAGGCTTATGTCAGGGGTATTTTACTTCAGCGTTGTGCTCGGGCAAAGAGGCAAGAGAGCTCAGAGATTAGGCTCTATCCTTCTTGAAATTAAATCCCTAGAATCACAGAACAAGCGGACTCCAGATGGCCCGACGGCAGCTAAACTGTTTGGGTTGCGCTCGGACCTCAGGAGTCTGCTACTGGAACGCTATGACAAACATGTCCAATCCCTCAGATTGTCTCATTATGCATCTGGTAATCGAGCAGGCACATTTTTTGGCTCAGCGGTTGAAAACCTGTAAAGTGAAAACTACTATTCCCTTTCTTAAAAAAAACTCAGATGGCAGTAAAATGTACAATCCACAAGACATAGCTAATTCTTTTGCTGATTTTTACTCCTCCCTATATAATCTCAGGGAGGACTCCTCCACTCCCCAAACTACGGAAGACGTCATTCAGTCTTTTTTGGCTGATCTTACGCTTCCTGTATTGTCCCGCTCTCAGCTGGAATCCATTATTTTGCCTATTACGGAGCCTGAAATTCTGAGAGTAATCAAGACTCTCCCTACCGGGAAGTCACCTGGTCCAGATGGACTCCCCAATAGCTATTATAAGACCTTTGGCTCCCTTCTGGCCCCCTCGTTACGTAAAGTTTTTTCGGAAGCAATGCTCTCTGCCTCTTTCCCTGATGAAATGCTTAAAGCATATAAATTATATGCCAAGATTTTAGCGCATAGACTACTCCCAATTCTGCAGACTTTGATTAATCCAGACCAAACAGGGTTTACCTCGTGTAGACAGTCCTCTGATGCGACCAGGAGAGTCATTGATATTGTGCATTGTGCTGGGGCCTGTTGGATGCCTTCTCTACTCCTTTCTTTGGATGCGAAGAAGGCGTTCGACAGGATGCACTGGGGCTATATGAATCGGGTTCTTGAGAGGTTCGGGTTTTCTGGTCCTATCCTGTCTGAAATCTTAGCCTTGTATTCCTCCCCATGTGCACAAGTTTATACCTCTAGTATGCTATCTCGCCCCTTCAACATAACAAATGGTACCAGGCAGGGGTGCCCTCTGTCCCCGTCTATTTTTAAGCTTCTTATAGAGACCCTGGCGGAAAAAATTAGGTTTCATGCTGGAACCCCTGGCTTCATGTTGTCGGGCAGGGCACATGATATAAGTCTGTTTGCGGATGATATCATTATTTTCTTGACCTCGCCACAGTCCTCCCTGCTCCAGGCACACAATATTCTCACAGAGTTTAGCAGCGTCACCTATTACAAAATTAATTTAACGAAATCTCTTATATTAGGTCTTAATCTCTCTCCCCACCTCCAATCTCATTTGCAAGCATCCTTCCCTTATTCCTGGGCCACTTCTGGTATACCATACTTAGGGCTACAAATTACAGCTGACCTATCTAAGCTGGTGGATGCTAATTATATCCCCTTGGTAGACAAAATATCTAAGGAAGCTGCTTGTTTGGCTAAAGTTGAATTGACATGGTCAGGCTGTTTGGCTTCGTTTAAGAGGCTACTGCTTCCTCAAATTCTGTATATTTTTCACACACTACCCATTCCATTGAAGAATAGTCATCTTAACGCCTTGAATCTCATTTTAAAACGTTACATATGGGGCTCCAAGCGCCCTAAGTGTGCTAAATCTCTCCTGATCAAACATAGATCAGTTGGGGGCATGGGTCTGGTCGACATTAACCACTTCAAACCCATCCTATAGCCGAATGACGGCTACAGCGCGGGTCTGAATATCCAAGCCGCCGTCTTTTGACGGCCGCCCCTTTGGGCGTTTCCCACGCTCGCTCCAGAGCGCGCAGCGGGGAAGCTCTGTGTTGGCCCTGTCCTCTGAAATTCTATGGTGTGGCATTGAACAGGCCCTTAGTCCGACCACAGATTTACGTAGTTTTTTGATCCTTGATGCAAGACAGCCTTTTTCCCCTTGTAGGTTACCACTGACTTTCCAGGCTTCCATATTAGCATTAGCATGGAGGGAGCTGTGCAGTCTGGCTTCCAACTCCCCCAACACTGTAGCTGTCCCTATTCCCATTGAGACTCTGTCATGCACTATCCCATACACTTCCTACTCTAATTGGGTTGCTAGTGGCATCACATGGATTGATGATCTGTATTGCTACAATGCGTGCTAACCATTTGAAAAGCTTGCAGCAGAGTTTAATCTACCCCCTACAGATTGCTTTAAACATATTCAAGCCTCCCATTTCCTTAAAGCACTGAAGTCCCGGCATATACTAATTCAGGATAATCTTTGGCAATTTTATACTAGGGTGGCCCCATCCACTAAGGCAGTGGTCCCAATCTTTTTGACCCCGGGGACCAGCTGCGGGGGCGAAAATTGTGCCTGGGGCGGGGGTTGGGGTTGGCACACGGGGGGTAAACGATTTTTCACGGGCAATATGTCAGCGCATTATTTCTATTATTACATTTTAGTAATAAATGAAATACTTCAACTCACCATAATGCAGAATCCATGGAAGCTCTGAGCCTGTCACTTGCCATGTTTCCTGTCACCAGATGCGGAATGTCACTTGCCACATCACCTGTCACGTTAACTGTCACCAGATGCGGAATGTTACTTACCACATCTGCCGCGGATTTGCAGGATTCTCGCATTGCAGCAGTGTGAACCGCCCCTTAATAAAAGTCCCAGTATAAAAGTATTACCAAAGCCCCAGTATAAAAATATTATTAAAGTCCCAGTACAAAAATATTATTAAGGGGCGGTTCACACTGCTGCGGTGCAGGAACCCTGCGAATCTACTGCGGGGTCCCGCATCGCAGGTTTTCTGGCGGCAGTTCACATTGCCCTGTGCGAACTGCTGGGAGTGTCAGTTAAAAGTTAACTACATCCCCAAATCAGTTTGCATCTCACAGTGCGATCTGCAAATTTGGAAAGGAAGTGGATCTCATGGGTGTGGACACCCATGCGATCCGTTTCTGCTACGGACAAAAAAAAAGGGTCCTGTGCGAGTTTGATGTGAATTCGGCCATACAATTTGCATGGCTGAAATCGCATCGCACAGAGATCGCATGTGATGTGCACTGCAGTGCGGTGCAAATCACATCCGAACTCTGACATCGCTGCAGTGTGAACCAGCCCTAAATGTCCCAGTGTAAAAATATTATTAAAATGTCCCATTATAAAAATAAATGATTAAATGTCCAAGTATGAAAAAAAATATGTAATCAATGTCCCAGTATAAAAAAAAATAATAAATGTCCCAGTATAAAAAAAATTAATAAACGGCCCGCCAATGTCCTTTGCGTTGCGGCCCGGCGAGACATGCGCTGCGGCCTGGCTTTGGGCTGCAAACCAGGGGTTGATGACCCCTGCCCTAAGGGAATCTCCCTATTTTATAATCTTTTCCAGGATAAATTAAATTTGACTGTTTCATCCCCCCTCCACAAGTGGGAAACAGACTTGGGTAAAACATTCACACCATATCAATGGCAATATTCGTTTAAGATAGTCTATAAAGCCTCCAGGTGTGTTAATCACTGGGAGCTCTCTCAGAAGTTAGCTCAGAGATGGTACCTCACCCCATACTAAGTGGCTAAATTTTTTCCTTCAGCATCTCCGCTTTGCTGGAGAGATTGTGGTGATGTAGGTAACATTTTTCATATCTTCTGGCTTTGTAAGAATCTTACAAGCTTTTGGAGATGTGTGTTTAGGTGCATCTCACATATAACAGGTAATCTGACGCCCCCTAACCCTGAATTGGCACTGCTGAATTTGGGAATGGAGGGATTTCGCCTGAATTTTCAGATTGTGGTTACCCATATTTTGCTGGCCGCCAGGTCATTTATAGCTAGAAATTGTAAGCCCAAAAAGCTCCCCAGTGTCTCGGAGGTCCTCGAGATCAAGCGAACCAATTACACCTTTGAGACTTTGCTGGCAAACAGGGAAGACAGGAGAGTTAAGTTTGATAAGCAGTGGAGGCCCTAGACGGAATGGTTTGATTTGTAGTAGTTTCAACTTGTCTTCATTTTACACTCTGTTCTATTTATGATGCGTTGTATGCTAAATGCCTTTGTATGACTGTGTTTAACCACTTGAGCCCCAGACCATTGTCAATTGACGGCCTCACGGTGGCTCTGAAAATCCAACTGGACGTCAATTGGATTCCCCCCCCCCCTCCTACTTTGAGATTTGGCAGGAGAAGGAAGCAGCAAGCCGTGTAGCAAGACGTGCAGCAAGACGTGCTCTCTCCTCTCTCTGTGCTGATTTCACGACCAGGTGTCTACTGCTGGTTGTGTCGGCCCCCTCTCTCTCCTAGGGCTTGAACCAGGGAGTAGCAGATACTGGCGCACGGATCCCAGCAGTGGGACGTGTGGCTCATACTCCCTGGATAGGCAGGGTTTTTTGGCCACCCCCGTTCCTGCTCCAGCTCCTTCCCTGCTCCAGCCCCCATCCTCTGAAGGTAAGTCTGCCTGCTCTCCCTGGGACTAAAAGCGGCCGTCCTTGTCAGGACAAGCCGCAGTCTTCTCTATCCCGAGAGACAGGAATCTTCTTTTTTTCCCCAGCCTTGGTTTCCCTGCACTCCCTCACCTCCCTTACCTCCATCATCCCCAAGGGCCCCCTTCCTCTATCCTCCGCCCGTGAAGTTTTCGCCGTTCTGGGGCTCTGTTGAGGGCACCGCGCCAGGCCGCTCTGAATCGCGGGGCCGCGGTCTAGGAAAGACCGCGGCTTCACTTGCGGCCTAATGGCGCGCCGCTCCCCACGCCTCTGTGGTCCTCTCTCAGCCCCAGGAAACCCCCCTTACCCCAGAAGGACAGTTACCCGGCCTGTCTCCCACCCCCTCAGCCCCCTGTTTAATTAAAGAATCACCCTGTCAGCCCTCATCCCACTGCCTGAACAGCCAATCCCGCCTGACCAGCAACAGGGTCCCCCTCACAGCCCCAGCCCCCCCCCCCTGTCTTTCCAAAGCACAGAAGCCTGATCCAGGGGTTACCCGATCGCCTCTTACAGGGGTCAGGAAGGATTTTTTTCCCTGCCGGAGCATATTGGCCGAGCGCCGCCAGGGTTTTTTGCCTTCCTCTGGACCAAGCCAGGAGAGAGGAGTTAGCCAATTCCTCTCCCCACTACCCCGAAATCCCCCCCCCCCCCCCCGTGTATTGACGATCATGGCACGTAGGCAATATTCTGCCGAAACCATTTGGAGTTTGAGGCAATGCGCCGCAATACTGCCAGCCATCACCAAAAAGGCCCTAAGAACTGAGCGACTATTGAGAATCGATCATAGATCGACGGTCAGTCATTTCAGCCATTTACCCCAGCTCAAGCACATGTCATGTGCTCTGATCAACACAAGATCGGCAGTAAAACACCGACTTGAAATCCGCGACTTCATTCAACAAAAAGATCTAGATTGTCTTTTTATTACAGAGAGCTGGCTCACAGCCGACTGTAACACCATTCTAGGAGAACTGGTGCCAGAAAATTACCGTATCATAACGGAAAACAGAATAGGGCAAAGAGGAGGCGGCCTGGCGGTGATCCACAAGACTCATCTTACGATCACCAAACCAGTCCGCCAAAACCCTCTTCCATTCATGGAAACCCTTACCCTGCAACTGCAAGCAAGTTCAAAGGAGACCGTCCACATTTTGCTCTGCTATAGGCCGCCCGGCCCAAAATCGCAGCTGCTATCATCATGGACGGATTTCTTCTCCACTTATACCCTCAACAGCAAACATCTTTTGCTGCTCGGGGATTTCAATCTCTGGGCCAACTCCTCACAGGACCCCATTGCCGACGCCTGTATTGACCACCTGGAAGGATTAGGGTTGCAGCAACTAGTATGTGGGCCCACACATGCTTCAGGTCACACACTTGATCTTATTTTCAGACAAGCTCTGGAAATAAAAATTTGGGAAAATGAAAAATTGCCATGGACAGACCACCATGCAATTAGATTCAGTATTTCCACCATCCCCCCTGCAACAAAAACATCAAATCCAGTGACAACACACTGGACTAGATGTCAGAAGAAGCTCCACTCGGAACTCTTCAAAACCACCTTAAGGAAAAAAATAGAAACAACTCTGCCGCATCAAACGGCCGTTGAAACATTGGAAGCCATAAACTCGGCCATGCTACAGTCAGCCGACTTGGTAGCGCCGAAGCGACGAACCCGCATTCGGAAAAACAACCGCAGCTGGTTTAACAACCAACTGTCGTTACTGAAGCAAGAACGCAGAAGGGCCGAATCTGCCTGGAAAAGATGTTCTTCAGAGCTAAACCTATCCATCTACAAGGCGACTACAAGAAAATACCACAAAGGAATTTTCCAAGCTAAGAAAAAGTATTTTTCGGAGGCTATCAACGGCGCCCTAAACCGCCCCCCGCGAACTCTTCAAGATGGTCACCCAGACCATGAAGCCAGGATGCATTGAAACCCCCAGCTCGGACACACAAGAATTTTGCAATGAACTATCGGATAACTTCATTAATAAAATCGAGGTAATCCGTGAAAGCATTCAGCAAAACAATTCCCCCCTCAGCCCCCCTGCAGCCTCTCACACAACACCCATAGTAATTCTTCTATATCAGGTAAGTTCGCCCTGGAACCCATCTCCATCGAGACCACTAAGAATGTCATTTGTACTCTGCGTAATGGCACAGCGCCAAATGACATTATCCCCACTAAACTGCTGAAGGAATGCGCCGACATTCTGGCTCCTCCCATCACGCAGCTTATCAACCAGTCTTTCTTGGAAGGCATAGTGCCCTCACAGTTGAAAGAGGGTATAATCCAACCCATCATGAAGAAACCCTCCCTGGACCCCAAGGATCCACTCCACCCGCCGCCCCATAACAAGCCTCAACGTACTCTCAAAGATAATGGAAAAAGTAGTGGTACAACAGCTGCAACAGCATCTAGATACCTACAAGCTACTTGACCCATTGCAATCAGGCTTCCGTCCCGGACACGGGACGGAAAACAGCATTGCTGAAAGTATGGGACGATGTTCTCAAGGCCGCAGACGAAGGAGAATCTTGTCTTCTAGTTCTGTTGGACCTAAGTGCCGCTTTCGACACTGTAGACCACAATCTGTTACTGACTCGGCTTGCTGAAGTAGCCAGAGTCGCAGAAGGCGATCTATCTTGGTTCTCCTCTTTTCTGGAAAACCGATCGCAAACAGTGAAGTTAGGACCTTTCACGTCTGACAAACGCACAGTAACATGCGGAGTCCCTCAAGGATCGCCTCTGTCACCAGTGCTGTTTAACATATATCTTCGTCCTCTCTTTGAGATTATTAGCAGCCAAAAACTGCTTTACCACTCATATGCAGATGATACGCAACTGTATTTCCGCATCTGCAACAGACAGGATCACCGCCTCAATCTAGAGACATGCCTCTCTTTGATAGAGGACTGGATGACAAAGAGTTATCTTAAACTCAATGGAGCAAAAACAGAACTTCTCCTGTTTCATGCCAAGCGCAGGAATCAACTTTCAACAGCGTGGACCCCCCCGCCCATTCTGGGCAAGCTCATCACCCCTAGCGCCAAAGTCAAAAGCCTAGGGGTCATTTTTGACTCCTTTATGACAATGGACACTCAAATAGGATCAGTAGTTAGTGGATCTCACCATCTACTGCGCCTACTACGCAGACTCACTCCGTTTATCCCTAAAGAAGATTTAGCGGTCGTGGTGGGAGCAATTGTAACTCCAGGCTGGATTATGCAAATGCCCTTTACCTCGGCCTCCCCAAGTACCAAATCGCCCGTCTACAAGTCGTTCAGAATACGGCCGCCAGACTTGTGACTGGGAAAAAACCCTGGGAATCCATCTCACCATCACTGAGGGCACTTCATTGGCTGCCAGTCAAAGACAGAATTGCTTTTAAAGCTCTCTGTCTTACTCATAGATGTGTCCATGGGAATGCCCCACTTTATTTATGCGAAATAATAAAAGCGCATAATCCCAATCGCGTTTTGCGATCCACGAATCGGAACCTACTCCAGGTTCCGAAAGCCAACTTCAAGTCCAAAGGAGAAAGGAGATTCGCGATCCAAGGCCCCAGACTATGGAACGCTTTACCAACCAGCATTCAGTTGGAGGAGAACCACCTAGCATTTAGAAAAAAGGTCAAGACTTTTCTCTTTTGATATCAAAGGAGACAGGAACAACAAGCGCCCAGAGGCGATTCAGTTCGCATGTGTCGCGCTATACAAGTTTTCATTCATTCATTCATTCAATTGACGTCCTGGATTCCTCCGGCCACTGGGGGCGCGGGAGCGCAGCGGCAGCGGCGCACGAGCGCGGCGCGTGCCAGAGATGCCAATGCGCATGCCTGGCGGTCGCGATGTCCGCCAGGTACCCGCAATCGGCAATGACAGAGCAGGGACGTGGAGCTCTGTGTGTAAACACAGAGCTCCAGTCTTGTCAGGGGAGAGAGGAGACCGATCTGTGTCCCTTGTACATAGGGACACAATCGGTCACCTCCCCCAGTCACCCCCCTCCCCCCACAGTTAGAACACAATACAGGTACACATTTAACCCCTTCCTCACCCCTAGTGTTAACCCCTTCAATGCCAGTCACATTTATACAGTAATTAGTGCATATTTATAGCACTGATCGCTGTATAGATGTGAATGGCGCCAAAAATGTGTCAAAAGTGTCCGATGTGTCCGCCATAATGTCGCAGTCCCAATAAAAAAAATTGCAGATCACCGCCATTACTAGTAAAAAAAATAATTAAAAATAATAATAATTCTGTCCCATATTTTGTAAGCGCTTATTGCGATTTTTTTTTTTTTTTACCAAAAATATGTAGAAGAATACGTATCGACCTAAACTGAGGAAAAAAAACTGGGCTATTTATTATAGCAACAAGTAAAAAATATTTTTTTTTTTTTCAAAATTGTTGTTTTTTTGTTTATAGCGCAAAGAATAAAAACCGCAGAGGTGATCAAATACCACCATAAGAAAGCTCTATTTGTGGGGAAAAACAGGACGTCAATTTTGTTTGGGAGCCACGTCGCATGACCGCGCAATTGTCAGTTAAAGTGACGCAGTGCCGGAAGCTGAAATTTCACCTGGGCAGGAGGGGGGTATATGTGCCCAGTAAGCAAGGGGTTATAGTGTTTCTCACAGCTATCCATCCCTTTTCCATTTTCTTTCTTCCCCTCCCCCCTTCTCTTTTACCCTTTCTTCTATTTTAGCTCTGCTTTCTCAGTGTGCTTTTCCATAATCCTGGTCTACACTTGTTTATTGGTAGCGGCGGGCTTAGTGCCTTCTCAGTGCCTTGATATTTTGAGTATAAACTTATCTGCTGCTGTAGATGGTGTTCATTTGGAACTTGTATGACTGTTCATGATCCGCAATTTCCCTTATTGTACCCTGGGAAAAGTTTGTGCTTGATCTGTGTTTTTATTCTGAAAACTTTTCAATAAAAACTATTATGAAAAAAAAAAAACGCTCTCAAACGAAATTACTATCAAACTGAGGTTTTACTTTATATAATATATTGTAAGTAAGAGTACCATCATCCAAGAAATTTAGAGATATAAAAAAAGGGATTTTTAATAACAGCTTACCTGTAAAATCCTTTTCTTGGAGTACATCACGGGACACAGAGCGCATAGCCATTACATATGGGTTATATGGAGTACCTTCAGGTGTGGACACTGGTGTAATCAACTTCACAGGAAGTTCCTCCCTATATAACCCCCTCCCACTGAGAGTGCTTTAGTTTTGTAGCAAGCAATTTCTCTGAGGTTACACAATGTTCCCACAAAGAGGGGTGGGAGCTCTGTGTCCCGTGATGTACTCCAAGAAAAGGATTTTACAGGTAAGCTGTTATTAAAAATCCCTTTTTCTTGATCGTACATCACGGGACACAGAGCGCATAGCCATTACATATGGGATGTCCCAAAGCAATGCTCTATGAAGGGAGGGAGACCGTAAGGCAAAAAATAGCCAAACAGAAACTATATCAGGAGGTAAAATAGCTCCACCAACAGAAAAAGGGGGCGTGAACCGGGCCAGAGGATTCTATACTGCTGCCCGTAGGACCGCCTGCCCAAATGCTGCGTCCGCAGCCTTTGTGACGTCCAACTTATAAAATTTAGTAAACGTATGTACGGAAGACCAGGTTGCCGCTTTGCAAACCTGTGCCATAGAGATCTGATGGTGTGCCGCCCAAGAGGCACTCATGGCCCTCGTAGAATGGGCTTTAACTGATAAGGGAGGTGGAACGCGCTTCAGACCATAGGCCTGAAAAATCAGCTGCTTAATCCACCTAGCCAAGGAAGACTTGGCAGCCGGCTGACCCTTCTTGGGGCCATCCGGAAGAATGAAAAGCACATCTGTTTTCCTAATCTTTTCTGTAGCCTTGAGATAAACCCTCATGGCTCGGACCACATCCAAAGTATGAAGCAATCTTTCCTCTCTGGACTGGGGAGTAGGAAAGAAGGATGGTAGGACTAGGTCCTGATTCAAGTGAAAACTGGATATGACCTTAGGAAGGAAAGAAGGCTGAGGCCGCAGAACCACTCTGTCCTTATGCAGAATAAGGTACGGTTCCCTGCAAGACAAGGCTGCCAGCTCGGAGACCCTTCTGGCCGAAGCCATAGCCACCAAGAAAACCAACTTTCGGGTTAGCAGCACAAGAGGGATTTCTGTCAGAGGTTCAAACGGCTGCTTTTGTAAAGCTGACAAGACCAGATTTAAATTCCAGGGGCAGAGGGGAGCTCTAATAGGGGGATTTACATGCAAGACCCCCTGCAAAAAGGTTTTTACAAGCGAATGTGTGGCCAAAGGCCTTTGAAACCATATCGATAAGGCAGACACCTGCCCCTTTAGAGTACTAAGAGCCAACCCCTTGTCAACGCCAACCTGGAGGAATCGCAAGATCCTGTCAATAAAAAACTTGCGAGGATGCCCTCCTTGAGACTCGCACCACTCCACATAGGTTCTCCAGACTCTGTAATAGATATTTCTAGAGACTGGCTTTCTAGCTTGAATTAACGTAGATATGACTTGGGCCGAGAGGCCTCTGCCCTTAAGAATTAGAGATTCAGCCGCCAAGCCATCAAATTTAGCTGCTGTGAAGCAGGGTGGTAGATCGGGCCCTGAGACAGCAGATCTGGGCGCAGGGGGAGTGGCCACGGTGCCCTTACTGACATCCTCACGATGAGTGCGTACCAAGCCCTTCTGGGCCAGGCTGGGGCCACCAGGATCACCGGCCTGCGCTCCACCCTGATCCTTCGTAGAAGGCGGGGAATCATCTGTAGTGGAGGGAACGCATACAGGAGAGAAAACTGGTGCCAGGGGCAAACCAACGCATCGGTCCCGTAGGCCGAGGGGTCCCTGGCTCGGGATACAAATTTGTCCAATTTCTTGTTGAATCTTGTTGCCATGATGTCCACATCGGGAACTCCGAATCTTTGGCAAATCTCTTGGAATACCTGGGGGTGAAGAGACCACTCTCCCGGGAGCAACTGTTGACGACTCAAAAAATCTGCTTGAGAATTGTCTATCCCTGGGATGAACACTGCTGAGATGCAGGGTACATGGGCTTCGGCCCATGCAAAAATTAGGTTTACTTCCCTTTGAGCCGCCAGGCTCTTTGTGCCCCCCTGGTGGTTTATGTATGCCACCGCCGTGGCATTGTCGGACTGTATCCTTACTGGCAGACCCTGCAGGGGGAGAGTCCAGGCGACCAGGGCCAACCGAACAGCTCTGATCTCTAGGACATTGATGGGAAGCAGACTTTCTGCCTCTGACCACTGTCCCTGCTGGGTCCGTTTTCCTAAGATTGCCCCCCAACCTGTTAGGCTGGCATCTGTGGTTACTATTTTCCACGAGATGGGGCAAAAGGTTTTCCCTTTTGATAATTTTTGAGGGATCAGCCACCAGTACAGGCTGTGCCTGACTTCTGGAGAAAGAACTAATGGACGGTCTAATGCCTGTATGGACTTGTTCCAAGCAGAGAGAATAGCTGCTTGCAGAATTCTGGTATGGATCTGGGCGTAGGGCGCTGCTTCGAAGGCGGCCACCATCTTCCCCAGCAGTCGCATGCATAGGCGAATAGTCGGCTTCTTTTTGCCTAAGACTATTTGAATCGTTTGAATCAACGACCTGATCTTCTCTTGAGGTAAAAATACCTTCTGGCATTCTGTATCTAACCGAAAGCCTAGATATTCCAACTGTCTTGTGGGATGTAACCTTGATTTTTCTTGGTTCACAATCCACCCGAACTCTTCTAGATGCCGCACTGTGCGGACTACTGCATGATTGAGGTTGGAAGCTGAACTGTCGATAACCAGGAGATCGTCCAGGTATGCTAGGACCAAGATGCCTTCTGTCCTTAGGACGGCTAGTACCGGGGCTAACACCTTTGTGAATACCCGTGGAGCTGTTGCCAACCCGAAAGGGAGGGCTACGAACTGATAATGACTTTGGTTTATCGTAAAACGAAGAAACTTGTGATGTGCTGGGTAAATTGGCACATGCAGATATGCATCCTTTATGTCTATAGATGCTAGGAAGTCGCCCTGATGCAGGCTGGTTGTCACTGAACGTATGGAGTCCATACGGAAGGTCTGAATCCTTAGAAAGCGATTTAGGCGTTTGAGGTCTAATATAGGCCTGACGTCGCCATTGGGTTTTGGTATAACAAAAAGGTTGGAGTAGAATCCCAGACCCCTTTCTTGGGTTGGTACTTCTACAATTACTCCTTGGAGCAAGAGGCGATCCAACGCCTTTACGAGAGAGGCCCTCTTTAACGGGTCGCTTGGAAGACTTGACCCCTGAAAATGAGGAGGGGGGATTTCTCGAAACTCTAGTTTGTAGCCTGAGGCTACTACGGACCGAACCCAAGAGTCGGGAATTCTGGCCTTCCAGACTTCGGAGAAAAACTGAAGTCTTCCCCCCACCCAAGAGAGTGGGGGCGCCCCTTCATGAATCTGATTTGATGACTGGTTTAGCCGGCTTGCGAGACCAGGGCCTCTTGTTTGCCGCGGCTTGTCCCTGTGGGCGGCTATTAACTGTTGAACGCCCGGGAGGCCGTCGATACTGACGGGAAGTCGAAGGGGCCGAGCCTGCAATGGCCTGTCGTTTAAACGTGGGCCCACGCGGTCTTTTCTTGACCGGTAAGGAAGTACTTTTTCCACTTGATATGGTGTGGATATATTTATCTAGGTCTTCCCCGAATAGTCTTCCCCCATGAAAGGGAAACCCTGCTAGAAGCTTTTTGCAGGGTGCCTCTGCTGACCAGTTCTTTAGCCACAAAAGACGACGCATGTGAACCATCAGTAGAGATAAACGGGATGCCTGTTGGATGGAGTCCTTAATAGCATCTACTGCAAAGCAGAGAGCCCTAGGGAATTCTGCTAATTCATGAGTATGCTGAGCCGGCATGTCCTTCAATATATGCTTTGCCTGATCCTTCAAGGCCTGACAAACACCAATGGCTGCTACTGCTGGCTGAACCATGGCACCTACTGAGGTAAAAGCTGCTTTCAGTAGGGTCTCGAATTTCTTGTCGACCGGATCCTTGAACATATGGACATTTTCAACCGGACAAGTCAGGGATTTATTCACGCAGGAAATGGCTGCGTCCACTGTAGGGAGAGCCCATTTCTTTACATATTCCTCTTCCATAGGGTAGAGAATAGAGAATCTTTTAGGAGGGACAAAGATTCTATCAGGTCGAGCCCAATCTTGGTAAATCACGTTCCGCAGAAGGGGGTGCATTGGAAAGGATGCACCAGTTAATGGGGCCTTTAAAGAACCCAATGAGGATACCTCCGGGGCTACTAGTTCTGGCACTGGAAGTTTAAAGGCAGTGCGAACCATATCTGTCAAAGACTGGATCCACAGGCCCTCCGCTTGAGAGGCCGAAAAATATTCATCTATAGTGGAATTTTCCCTGTCTGAACCGTCGGGACTTGGGTCTGCCTGATCCCCTTGTGGGTCCCGTTCCTCTGAAGAGGAGACCTCCGCATCTGAAAACCCCACACTGGGTGAAGGGATCTAGCCCGCTTGCTACTTGGGCAAGGACGGGAAAAAAACGCAGTTAACCTTTTCTCTAGCCCACACATGGTGGCTGCTAGCATTTCTTCCGTCACGTAAACGGGAATGGGTGGATCGGGGGCCGCCTCTGCCCCCAGCACCCCCAATGGCTCTTGTACTATGCCACTCGGTGTCCTGACTGGCGAGGGTGGGGCCGTAGAAGCCTGGCCCAAATCCTCTGACCCCGATGGAGACCCCTTTTGCTTTTTGGTACCTTTAGCAGCCTTGGCTGGTCCAGATCCCTTTGGAGCCATTGTACAACCTTGGGTCACCCCTATAGCCAACACCTGACTGTTGTAGCTAGGAATAACCAATATGAGGGCAGGTATGAGAGAAAATGAAAAAGAACTAATTTCTCTCTTTTTCTTTTATATTTCTCTTTTTTTTTTTTTTTTTTTTTTCAAAAAAATCTTTTTTTACCCGCCTGGGAGGTGGCAATACCGAGGAAGCCTGTGAGTATTGACACACCAATGCCCGTTAGCCGAGTCCAAGGTAGACTCAGATACTGCTGGATCTAAGGCTGAGTCCCTTTAAGCAAAAAAAAACCCTTTTTTTTTTTTTTTTTTTTTTTTTTCTGGTCTATAGTGGACCTAAGTCCTAGACCTGAAGATCCACTAAACCGCCACTAGGTGTCCCTGTGTGGCCAAAAGACCCAGCTGCACGCTCTGTATCCTTTCTTCCTCTGCCTCCAGGAGGGAAAGACCAGCCAGAGAAAAGTTTTTCCTTTATACAGACCCTGACGCTGCTGGCCCCCCCCCCCGACGCACGCCGACGCTATAAAAGGCGGCGTGCACCGCGCGCGCGTATGCGCGCGCACACACGCGCGCATGATCCGCGCGCACGATCGCGCGCACGATCGCGCGCACCACGCCGAACCCACATGGAGGAAGCAGAGCAGAGGAACAACATGGACCAGCGTTATGCAGCACCAACAGACACCAGGTAAGCACTAATCTTATTGTAGTGCACACACAGCGAGGAAGCTGTCCCCATGGGCTTCCTAAGAAACAGGAGTTTTAACCAGCAATTTCCTCTTTAAAACATGTGGGGTTGCAGTATCAGTGTTAACAGGCAGACCTGGGGTGAGTAGCAAATATATAACTTACACAAGTATACATATATCTACATGTTATCTGGGTAAACATTAGAATCCCATCCTGCCTCAACAGACATAGTGGAGATAGTGGCTGATGCACAAGCATACCATTAGCCAACCCAGAACCCCCAGGGGGATACCTACTGTCGAACCAAGTCCCGCAGGTTCCCTCTTACCTGCTCCACGCCGCAGGGTATTGCAAAATGCAAGAGGCCCAGCCTTCCCCCATCTCCGTGGGTATTGTCTTGGACCTTCAGGGACCGGGGTCCTGTGTTAAGGAACCCACACCCCTGGACCTATATAGCATCCTGGCATCAGTAACTTTTAGTTCTTGGAAGAGACTAAAGCACTGGAGCCCAGAATCCAGCCCTCCAAGGAGAGGCATTATAGGCAAAACCCCACTCCAGCAGGGCCCGGGTACCGTACATCTTGGCTCTGAAGCACTTCGGACGGATCCGGCTAGCTATCCTGGGTCCCGAGACCTCCGAGGGACAGCTAGACGTGACCAACACCTAAGACACTGGCGGAAAAACTAAAGCACTCTCAGTGGGAGGGGGTTATATAGGGAGGAACTTCCTGTGAAGTTGATTACACCAGTGTCCACACCTGAAGGTACTCCATATAACCCATATGTAATGGCTATGCGCTCTGTGTCCCGTGATGTACGATCAAGAAATCTGAATTATTTGGTCCCCAAACCAAAGTTCCAAGGTGCGGGGCAATTGGACTATCTCGGTACAGGTTGAGAAATACTATTGCATAAAAATGCAATAGTAAAACTGAGAGGCAGAGTAGATATGGACTGGGTAGAAACAAGAAATGCGCGATATAGATTAGAGGACCAAGAAAACCGCAGCAGGAGGAAAAACGTGCGTGTAAGGGGCCTCACGGAAGAAATAAAGGACGGAGAACTTGGTGAGACATTACGAGAGATATTTAATAAAGCACTTAAACGAGAGCCAACTGCTCAGATGCACTTTGTAAGAGCACACAGAATACAAAGATCATACAATGCCCAGAGAGACTCCCCAAGGGACACTATAGTAAGATTTCAGGACTTTGAGCAAAAAAGAGTTAGTGTCCCAAAGTACGAGAAACTCGGTCACGTTGGAATATAAAGGTACACCGTTGCTCATATTCTCGGATCTATCCCCGGAAACTTTAGCGCGTAAAAGGGCATTGAAACCGTTGACGAATCACCTCAGGGAAAATAACATTATCTATGGGGTTTTCCGGCTTGTTTGTCGGTGAAAAATCAGGGAGTCTCGGCATATATCCGGTTTCCAGAAGATGTAGAGGAATTTTGCAATAAACTGAGCATACAACATATAAAAGTAGATAACTGGGAAGGAGACCCCCGGCATGGAAGAGGTGGAAGGACCAGGACTGGAATAGGGTGTAGATCCCAGAGTGTGGGTTATAACGGGGTATGAGAAACGGAAGGATTAGAGAGACTGCTCTCTCCTCTCCTTTCTCTTGTGGTTTTTTCTCTTTTTTTTCTCATTCCTTTTTTCTCTTTTTGTGCGCTCTTTCCTGTTTCTCCATCTTTGTGTGTTTACTCTCCTCCTCTGGAGAGAATGGAGGATTGGAACAACAGGTGGAGAGGAAAGATATACTGAGTTTGGTCAGATCTATCGGGGGGAGGGAGGAGGCATGGAGTAAATATGTCGCCCCCCTAATCCGGGAGCCGACCCTATATTGAGAGAAGGAAACCGGAAAAGGGGGGGGACATATTAAAGGCCCCTAAGAAGGCCCACTTGGCAAGTCGCCTGGTAGGGCATAGTTCGAGGGAGCCTAACATTGAGGTACAATGTGCCTGGGGGAGCGGAGGGAGGGGAGGGGGTATATGTGGTATACGTGGTCTCATGGTTTTATATATATGTTGGTTAGGACTGGTGCCCTTAAATTTGACCTGGAGCGTCTCCTATGTCAAGCAGTGGTCAGATTCGAGAATAAATTATAGAAAATGGCTACATTAAAAATTGTCACGTATAATGCACGGGATCTAAATAACCCAAATAAGCGATATCAGATACTGCAGGATATGAGGAGACTCTCGGACAATATAGTGTTTCTACAAGAAACCCATCTTAAGACAACATCCAAGACTAGATTGAATTCAAAAGAGTTCCCTACCTGGTTTCATAGCTATTCCCCAAATAAAAAGGTCAAAAGGTACTGCAATAGGATTTGATAGAAATACCCAGTTTATTCCAGAAACTATAGAAATGGATCCTGAAGGAAGGTACATATTTATTAAAGGGTCTATATCTAATATGAAATATACATTAGCAAATGTGTATTGTCCAAATGTAAGGCCAGTAGCGTACTTGAAGAAAATACTGAATAAATTAGAAGGATTTAGAGACGGTAAGGTGATCCTAACAGGGGACTTTAACTTTGTTTTTGACCCATTGTTGGACACCCAACCTGTATCATTGAGATCAGAGGGAAAACATTTAAAGGTAATCAAACACAAACTATGTCAAATGCAATTAGTAGAAACTTGGAGAATCCTTCATCCAAGGGAGAAAGATTTTACATATTTCTCATCGGTCCATAGATCATACTCTAGAATTGACCATATCATTCTAGATCATCGGCTATTGGAGGGACTGAGGAGTGTGGACATAAAATCTATAACGCTGTCAGACCACGCTCCGGTGGTGATGTCCCTAGATACGGGGGAAGTCCCGGTGGGACAGAGAACATGGAAATTAGACGAATCCCTGTTAAGTAACATCAAGATAGCCGATGACCTGGAAAAGGATATGGGCCTATTCTTCCTGGAAAATAATATAGATAATGTTGCTCCCTCGACGTTATGGGAAACACACAAGGTGTACATGAGAGGGAGGCTGATAGCTGAAAATGCCAAAAGAAGAAAAATCAGGCAGGCTCAGAAGCAAAGGGTACTGGAAGAAATCTGGAGCCTTGAACAGCTACATAAAAAATCACAGGAAGAGGATGTACTTAAGTAATTAACTAGGAAGAGAGAGAACCTTTGTAACCTATTAGAACAGGAAACTAAATAGGTATTCAACAAAATGAACAATAATTTCTATGCTTTGGGAAATAAACCAGGGAGATTTCTGGCAAGGACTATTAAAGCGGATCTCCACCCTAAAGTGAAGATCCGCTGATCGAACCCTCCCCCCCTCCGGTGTCACAATTGACACCTTTCAGGGGGGAGGGGGGTGCAGATACCTGTCTAAAGACAGGTATCTGCAACCACTTCCGGCCCGCAGTCTCGGGCAAAAGTCGGGTTTTTTGGCGACATCCCGTCGCCCCCCCGTTGTGTGCTGGGAACTCTCGGCTCCCAGCACACAGCGTGAGCCAATCGGCGAGCGCAGCGCGACTCGCGCATGCGCCGTAGGGAACCGGGCAGTGAAGCCGCAGCGCTTCACTTCCTGGTTCCCTCACCGTGGATGGAGGGGGGAGCAGCAGGGTGACGAGCATTCGCTCGTCCTCTGCTGCGGACGCCGCTGGACTCCAGGACAGGTAAGTGTCCTAATATTAAAAGTCAGCAGCTGCAGTATTTGTTGCTGCTGGCTTTTAATATTTTTTTCTGGTGAACCATCCGCTTTAAACCTAGAAATTCACAAAATGTTATTCCTAAAATAAAAGAAATTAGTAACTTGGAAAGGGAAATTACAAAAGATGAAATAAGTCAAACTATAAAAAATATTAAGATGGGAAAGAGTCCTGGCCCAGATGGGTATACCTCAGCTTATTATAAAAGATTTGGAGAGATTCTCCCTTTTTTTAGAAGTATATGAATTCCATTGGGGGAGGTATGAGAATACGCGAAGAGGCTCTAGGAGCCCATATAACCCTGATAGGGAAGGAAGACAAGGATCCTTCACTATGCGCAAGTTATAGACCTATATCCCTGATCAATGTGGACATAAAGATCTACTCAAAAATCCTGGAGGAGAGGATAAGACCCCTCTTGCCGGGACTGATTGAAAATGATAAAGCAGGGTTCATACCTGGGAGAGAAACAAGGGAGAATATTTTAACAGCTTTGTTCTTGATACAAAAGGCCAAAAAAGTAAAGAGTCAGCACTGTTCCTGTCACTGGATGCCGAAAAGGCCTTTGATAGGCTGGATTGGGAGTTTATGCTAGCTACCTTATCACATTTTGGACTAGGCCCAAATATGCTTAGGTGGATAGGTGCATTATACTCTAATCCTTCGGCCCAGGTGAGGGTGAACGGCACCCTGTCAGATAGATTCCCACTTTATAATGGGACTCGCCAAGGATGCCTGCTCACCCCCCTTTTATTTGTCCTGACACTAGAGCCGTTATTGGAGACAATTAGGATGACCCAGGAAATAGAAGGGATAAAGGTGGGTGGCAGAGAGCACAAGATCTCTGCGTTCGCAGACGATATGATGCTGTATGTATCTAATCCGAGACAAACACTCCCGAAGATAATAGCGGAATACGAGAAGTACGGCGAGATATCAAACTTAAGAATAAATCAAGAGAAAACAGAGATTCTGAGTATCTCGGTAAATCGTGGAGAACGCAGAGACCTTGAAGCTCTATATCCATTTAAGTGGAAGCAGAGGAGGATGAGATATCTGGGGGTTCTTCTGAAAGATACATATATGAAGATAATTACATACTTTTATTAAACAAATTAAAGGCAGACCTAAAGGGATATAACATAAACAGAGTCTCCTGGCTAGGGAGGATAAACACTATAAAGATGATGATATTACCCAAAGCCTTATATATCTTTCAAACACTCCCGATAAAAATTCCAGAAGCCTTTTTAACAATTCTGGGCAAGATAATTAGGGGATTTATATGGAAGGAAAGAAAATCTCATATAGTGGTAGGAACCCTGATTAGATCTAGACAGGAAGGGGGACTCCAATTGCCTGATTTTAAACGGTACTACGAGGCATCTGTAATGAGGAGGATAATGGACTGGTTCCAGAGAGAGGGAGAGGGGGAAAATGAAAAAAAAGTGGGTAGAAGTAGAAGAGAGTTTAAGTGTTCAAGATCTGGGAAACAGAATATGGGTCCCGAAGCAATATAGAGGACTACCTCAAGATATCCCCATAATGACAAAAGAAACGTATAAAACCTGGGACAGAATATGTAAAAGGAAAGAATGGCCTTATAATAGCCCGCCAATGCCTCTTACGGGTACAGAGTACTTCCCGCCTGGGAAAGGGGGGGTATGTATTGGAGATGGGCAACTTCAGAAACACTAAACTGATGGACGTAATGAAGGGGCATGTCTTGTGCTCTGTTCAGGAACTACAAGAAAGATATGGAGTATATCCAGGAGATGTATGGAGATATAGACAAGTTCAACATTTTATAAACTCCTTACCGAAGCCACTGCGAGCCCCCAATGATTTAAACCAATGGGAAAAAGGCATACTGCGGGGTGGAAGAGGACGACAGGGACTCTCCAATATATATAAGATATTGACACCCACCAGGAAGCCAGAGGCAGTTAAAATAGTGGAAAGCTGGGAATTAGAGTTGAACCAAACTATAGGTACAGAAAAAAAAAGGAAGGTACTAGAATATGTCCATACTACCTCAATGGATGCTAAGGTAAAAGAGATGAACTATAAGCTTCTCATCAAATGGTATTATGTTCCAATGAAAATGCATAGAATAGATAGGGAGGTATCCCCTCTGTGTTGGGGAGAAGGTGGGATGGAAGGAACCCATACCCACATCTGGTGGCAATGCCCCCGAATACAGATATATTGGAAAGATATATTAGTCCAGATAAAGAAGATCAGCGGGTATGAGGTGAAGCAGGACCCCAGGGAATGCCTATTTCATAATACGGGGATGTCAAGAAAAAGATATAGAGGTTCACTGGTCCCACATCTACTAAATGGAGCTAAGGCACTTATCCCTAGGAATTGGAAGAAAAAGGAAGCACCTTCGATAGAGGAGTGGATTAGTGAGATGGACAGAATTAAAGTGATGGAGGAACTGTGGTCATTCCACGGTAACTCCAGGCTGAGACACGAGGGGATGTGGGAGGGATGGAGGAGGTTCAGGGGGATGGGGGGAGGGGAGGGAGGATTGAGGAGGTGGAAACGTGAGAGGTCTCCCTTCTTTACCCGCTTTAAAAAAATATATTTTTTTTTTTCCTCTCACTCGGGGGATTTTTGGATAGCTACACGCACCCTCAGTAGCTGGATTGACAATTTTATTTTTTTTGGTTGTAGATAGGTACACGCACATAAGTAGCTGGATCATATGGAAGAGGGATTAAGTTAGCCCTCTAAATTCTTATTTTTTGTTTTTATTTATTCTTCTCACTCAGGGGATTTTTGGATAGCTACACGCACCCTTAGTAGCTGGATTGACATTTTTTTTGTAGATAGGTACACGCACATAAGTAGCCGGATCATATGGAAGAGGGACTGAGATATCCCCCCAATTTTTTTTTCTCCTCTCACTTAGAGGATGAGGATAGGGACAATGGAGTCCCTTTAAATCCACATTGTTCTAGAATTCTTACCACTATATAGGGTAGGTAAGAACATACATTTTTGCACTTTAAAGGAACGAGGGAGTCAGATTGACTACATTACACACAAATAGGGGAGTTCTTCTTTTTTTCTCTTCCCTTGCTTTTATTTTTTTTATTTTTTTAGAGGAGGGATATGGGACAGTAGGGTTCCCCTAAAATCACTGAGGAATGGTTAGATCACAATATGCCTTTTTTTTTTCCTCTCTCTCTCTTTTAGAGGATGGAGTATGGGACAGTATGGTCCCCCTAAATTCACTGAGGGAAGATTATATCACAATCTGTTTTTGTTTGTTTTGTTCCCCCCCCCTTCCTCGTCCCCCCCCCCCCGTCCCGGTCCCTCTCTTTGTCCAACTAGATTTATTTTCTCTCTTCCCCCATCTCTTACTCCCCCGGACCTGGAGCCTATTCTAGAGATCTAATGAAGTTAATTAGGGCAATTGGCTTAATGCGGGGGTACGTTAGGCAGACAGCTGTTGCCATAATAGACTAAGTAATCAAGGGAATACAAGGAGACCATGTATATGTAGATGTATGTATGTTAATGTATCAATGTAATAGTGTTTATGTTTTTATATATGTATGCTGTAAAAAAAAAAGCTCAATAAATACTTTTTGGGGAAAAAAAAAGAGAAATAGAATCAAGTGTGAAAACACATATATAGAAAAATATGTATAAAGTTTTTATTAATACAAAATTAATAGAAGACAACGCATAATCATGTACAACTTAAAAGCATGGAGACAAACCATACATATAACCAGTATAATAGTTATATGTATGGTTTGTCACCATGCTTTTAAGTCCCAGAAGACAGCGGGGGGGTGACAAGAATGGGCGTGACTCACTGGAGTCTATTTCCAGAAGTGGGTGCAAATAGGCTTCTGCATCCCCCTCCCTCCTGAAAGGTGCCAAATGTTACACCAGAGGGGGAAGGGTTCCAAAAAGCAGAGGATCACTTTTTGTGTGGACCTCCGCTTTTAATTTGCGCACACCATTTAACATTTTGTCAGATATTCAAAAAAGAAAAAATTGTACTAGTTTTAGTTAGAATAGTATGTTTTTTTTTTTTTTTAACAGTGCTGCATAGTCAAACATAAATAAATATTTACAAAGCTTTGAAGCACACTCAAAGCTACAGGAAAGCAAATACATAGCATATTTGGGAAATTGGAGTGCTTACTCCTCAATGGGGGGGGGGGGGCAGGATGTGGTTTGGTATTTGTTTAAATACAAACCTTATTCTGACTGGCAGAAAATCATAGAATTAAATGAATTAATCTAGAATACAAAGCCCTGTATAAATGATTGTTTTAGATGTTGTAACCTGTGGCAATAATAACATGTTTGTATTTATGAGTCAATTCAGCAATTTTTAGACATTTAGACCACACTGTTTCTTCCAGGTTTGGAAACTGGAAAACAAAAAAGTTAAAAACCAGACCTTGTATAACCCTGCATCCAACCACCATGCCTTACTTTGTAACCAATAAGTAAATTAGGCCAATCAATAATACAGAGGGATAGGACCTGCATCCCCCAGGGGAACTCAAGAACAGGACTTTATGGCAATTACAGGAATCCAATTTTCTTTATTGCCCATTGAGGGACACAGAAATAAAAGGATTTTTAATAAACAGCTTACCTGTAAAATCCTTTTCTTGAAGTACATCACGGGACACAGAGCGCATAGCCATTACACTTGGGTTATATGGGTACCTTCAGGTGTGGACACTGGTGTAATCAATTTCACAGGAAGTTTCCTCCCTATATAACCCCCTCCCACTGGGAGTGCTTCAGTTTTGTAGCAAGCAATTCTCCCGAGGTTACACAATGTTCCCCAAAAGAGGGGTGGGAGCTCTGTGTCCCGTGATGTACTTCAAGAAAAGGATTTTACAGGTAAGCTGTTTATTAAAAATCCTTTTTTCTTTATCGTACATCACGGGACACAGAGCGCATAGCCATTACACTTGGGATGTCCTAAAGCAATGCTCTATGAAGGGAGGGAGACCGTAAAGGCCAAGAATAGCCAAATAAAAACATTGTCAGGAGAAAACATGGCTCCACCAACAGAAAAACAAGGGGGCGTGAACCGGGCCAGAGGATTCTATACTGCTGCCTGTAGGACCGCCTGCCCAAAAGCTGCGTCCGTACCCTTTGCAACGTCCAACTTATAAAATTTAGTAAACGTATGTACGGAAGACCAGGTTGCCGCCTTGCAAACCTGTGCCATAGAGATCTGATGGTGTGCCGCCCAGGAGGCACTCATGGCCCTCGTAGAATGGGCTTTAACTGATAAGGGAGGTGGAACGCGCTTCAGACCATAGGCCTGAAAAGACTTGGCAGCCGGCTGACCCTTCTTGGGGCAATCCGGAAGAACAAAAAGCACATCTGTTTTCCGAATCTTCTCTGTAGCCTTGAGATAGACCCTCATGGCTCGAACCACGTCCAAAGTATGAAGCCGTCTTTCCTCTCTGGACTGGGGAGTAGGAAAGAAGGATGGTAGGACTAGGTCCTGATTCAAGTGAAAACTGGATATGACCTTAGGAAGGAAAAAAGGTTGAGGCCGCAGAACCACTCTGTCCTTATGTAGAATAAGGTATGGCTCCCTGCATGACAAGGCTGCCAGCTCGGAAACCCTTCTGGCTGAAGCCATAGCCACCAAGAAAACCAACTTTTGGGTTAGTAGCACAAGAGGGATTTCTGTCAGAGGTTCAAATGGCTGCCTTTGTAAAGCTGACAAGACCAGATTTAAATTCCAGGGGCAGAGGGGAGCTCTAATAGGGGGATTCACATGCAAGACCCCCTGCAAGAAGGTTTTCATAAGCGAATGGGTGGCCAAGGGTCTTTGAAACCATATTGATAAAGCCGACACCTGCCCCTTTAGAGTACTAAGAGCCAACCCTTTGTCAACGCCAACCTGGAGGAATCGCAAGATCCTGTCAATAAAAAACTTTCGAGGATGCCATTTTTGAGACTCGCACCACTCCACATAGGTTCTCCAGACTCTGTAATAAATATTTCTGGAGACCGGTTTCCTAGCCTGAATCAACGTAGATATGACCTGATCTGAGAGGCCTCTGCCCTTAAGAATTAGGGATTCAGCTGCCAAGCCGTCAAATTTAGCTGCTGTGAAGCAGGATGGCAGATTGGGCCCTGAGACAGCAGATCTGGGCGCAGGGGGAGCGGCCCCGGCGCCCCGACTGACATCTTCACGATGAGTGCGTACCAAGCCCTCCTGGGCCAGGCTGGGGCCACCAGGATCACAGGCCTGCGCTCCACCCGGATCCTCCGTAGAAGGCGGGGAATCATCTGCAGTGGAGGGAACGCATACAGAAGAGAAAACTGGTGCCAAGGGCAAACCAACGCATCGGTCCCGTAGGCTGAGGGATCCCTGGCTCGGGATATGAATTTGTCCAATTTTTTGTTGGATCTCGTTGCCATAATGTCCACATCTGGGACTCCGAATCTTTGGCAAATCTCTTGGAATACCTGGGGGTGAAGAGACCATTCCCCCGGGAGCAACTGTTGACGACTCAAAAAATCTGCTTGAGAATTGTCTATCCCTGGGATGAACACCGCCGAGATGCAGGGTACATGGGCTTCGGCCCATGAGAAAATCAGGTATACTTCTCTTTGGGCTGCTGGGCTCTTTGTGCCCCCCTGGTGGTTTATGTATGCCACCACAGTGGCGTTGTCGGACTGTATCCTTACTGGCAGACCCTGAAGGGGGAGAGTCCAGGCGATCAGGGCCAGTCGAGCAGCTCTGATCTCCAAGATATTGATGGGAAGCAGTTTTTCTGCCCCCGACCACAGCCCTTGCTGGGTCTGTTCTTCTAGAACTGCCCCCCAACCTAACAGGCTGGCATCCGTGGATACTATCTTCCACGTGATGGGGCAAAAGGATTTCCCTTTTGACAAATTTTGAGAGACCAGCCACCAAGACAGGCTGCGCCGGACCTTCGGGGAGAGCACTAACGGACGATCTAACGCCTAAATGGATTTGTTCCAAGCAGAGAAAATGACTGCCTGAAGATATCTGGTATGGATCTGGGCGTAGGGCACAGCCTCGAAGGCGGCCACCATCTTCCCCAGCAGTCGCATACATAGGCGAATAGTCGGCCTCTTCATGCCTAAGATCACTTGAACTGCTTGAGCTATTGATCTGATCTTTGCTTGAGGTAAACTTATCCTCTGGCAGTCTGTATCTAGCCGAAGGCCTAGATATTCCAACTGCTTTGTGGGTTTCAATACCGATTTTCCTAGTTTTACAATCCACCCGAATTCCTCTAGATGCTGAACTGTGCGACCTACTGCCTGATTGAGGTTGGAAGCTGAGCTGTCGATAACCAGAAGATCATCCAAGTATGCCAAGACTAAAATGCCTTCTGTCCTTAGGACGGCTAGCACCGGGGCTAACACCTTTGTGAATACCCGCGGAGCTGTTGCCAACCCGAAAGGGAGGACTACGAACTGGTAATGGCGGTGATCTATCATACAACGAAGAAACCTGTGATGTGCCGGGTAGATCGGCACGTGCAGATACGCATCTTTTATGTCTATAGATGCTAGAAAGTCGTCTTGATGTAGGCTGGCTGCCACCGAACGTATGGACTCCATACGAAAGGTCTGAATGTTTAGAAAGCGATTTAGGCGTTTGAGGTCCAAGATAGGCCTGACGTCGCCATTGGGCTTTGGTATTATGAAAAGGTTGGAGTAGAATCCCAGACTCCATTCCTGGGTTGGTACTTCTACAATTACTCCTTGGAGCCAGAGACGATCCAATGCTTTTACAAGAGAGGCCCTCTTTAATGGGTCGCTTGGAAGACTTGACCCCTGAAGATGAGGAGGGGGGACTTCCCGAAACTCTAGCTTGTAGTCCGTGGTTACCACGGATCTTACCCAAGAGTCGGGAATTATGGCCTTCCACACTTCGGAGAAAAACCGAAGCCTTCCCCCCACCCAAGAGAGTGGGGGCGCCCCTTCATGAATCTGACTTAAGGACTGGTTTAACCGGCTTGCGAGGCCATGGCCTCTTGCCTGTCGTGGCTTGTCCTTGTGGGCGGCTATTAAATGCTGAACGCCCGGGAGGCCGTCGATACTGACGGGAAGTTGAAGGGGCCGAGCCTGTGAAGGCCTGTCGCTTAAATGCGGGCCCACGCGATCTTTTCTTGATAGGCAAGAAAGACCTTTTACCACTTGATATGGTCTGGATATATTTATCTAGGTCTTCACCGAATAGTCTCCCACCATGAAAGGGAAATCCTGCTAAAAGCTTTTTGCAGGGTGCCTCTGCTGACCAGTTTTTTAGCCACAAAAGGCGACGCATATGAACCAACAGCAGAGATAAACGGGACGCCTGTTGAACGGAGTCCTTAATAGCATCTACTGCAAAGCAGAGAGCTCTTGGGAGGTCAGCCAATTCACGAGCTTGCTGAGCCGGTATGTCCCTTAATATCGGTTTAGTCTGATCCTTTAAAGCCTGACAAACGCCAATGGCTGCCACTGCTGGCTGAACCACGGCACCTACTGTGGTAAAAGAAGCCTTCAGTAGGGTCTCCAATTTTTTGTCGACTGGATCTTTAAACACCTGGACATTTTCCACCGGACAGGTCAGGAATTTATTTACGCAGGAAATGGCTGCGTCCACGGTAGGGAGTGCCCATTTCTTTGCAAATTCTTCTTCCATAGGATAGAGAATGGTGACCCTTTTAGGAGGGATAAAAATCCTATCAGGTCGAGCCCAATCCTGAAAAATCACGCTCTCCAGAAGGGGGTGAACCGGGAAAGACGCACCACTCAATGGTGCCTTCAAGGAACCTAAAGAGGATACCGCGGGGGCTAATTGTTCTGACACTGGAAGTTTAAAAGCAGTGCGAACCATATCCGTCAGAGACTGGATCCACAGACTCTCTGCTTGAGAAACCGAAAAAAATGTCATCTATAGTGGAATCTTCAATGTCTGACCCGTCAGGACTCAGGTCCGCTTGATCCCCCTGTGGGTCCAATTCCTCCGAAGAGAGGACCTCTGCATCCGAACACACCGTTCTAGGTGACGGGGATCTAGCCCGTTTGCCACCCGGCAAAGAGCGGGCAATTAAAGCAGTTAACCTTTTCTCTAGCCCACCCAGGGTGGATTCTAGCATTTCTTCCGTAACATAAACGGGAATGGGTTGATTGGGGGCCGCCTCTGCCCCTAGCACCCTCAATGGCTCCTGCATGATGCTGTTCGGTGGTCTATCTGGTGAGGGTGGGACCACTGGAGCCTGGCCCAAATCCTCTGACCCCGTTGGAGACCCCTTTACTTTTTTGGCACCTTTTGCAGCCTTAGCTGGTCCTGATCCCTTGGGAGCCATTGCACAACCTTGAGACACCCCTACAGCCAACAGCCAACTGTTGTAGCTAGAAGTGAAACATTAATAAGGACAGGCTATGGTAAAAAAAAATTTTTTTTTTTTTTAATACGCCTGAGAAGGCGGCAATACCGGGGAGAGTCCTGTGAGTATTGCCACCCCAATGCCCGTTAGCTGGAGTCCAAGGTTGCACCGACTCAGATACTGCCAGATCTAAGGCTGAGTCCCTTTAAGAAAAAAATCTTTTTTTTTTTTTTTTTTTCTGGTCAGTGTGGACTAAGTCCAGACCTGAAGATCCACAAACCACCACTGGGTGTCACTGTTAGCCAGAAATGGCTCAGCTGCACGCTCTGTGTCCTCACTCTCCACTGCTCTCAGGAGGGAATGACCAGCCAGGAAATGCTTTTTTTTTTTTTTTTTTGCTTTATCTGACACCTGACGCTGGTGGCCCGCCCCCCCCCCCCCCCCCCCACGCTGAAACCAACATGGAGGAAGCAGAGAGCAGAGGAGAAGCCTGGACAGACACCCGGTAAGCCACTAATCTTTGTAGTGCACACATAGAGGAAGCTGTCCCCCTAGGCTTCCTAGGAAACAGGAGTTTTGTCAGCACTTCCTCTCTATACACGTGGGGCTGCAGTATCATGCTAACAGGCAAATCTGGGGGGAGTAGCAAAATACATATCTTTAAAAGCATATATATATCTACATGTTATCTGGGTAAACATTAGTACATCCCATCCTGCCTCAAAAGACATAGTGGAGATAGTGGCTGATGCACAAGCATACCATTAGCCAACCCAGAACCCCCAGGGGGATACCTACTGTCGAACCAAGTCCCGCAGGTTCCCTCTTACCTGCTCCACGCCGCAGGGTATTGCAAAATGCAAGAGGCCCAGCCTTCCCCCATCTCCGTGGGTATTGTCTTGGACCTTCAGGGACCGGGGTCCTGTGTTAAGGAACCCACACCCCTGGACCTATATAGCATCCTGGCATCAGTAGCGTTTAGTTCTTGGAAGAGACTAAGGCACTGGAGCCCAGAATCCAGCCCTCCAAGGAGAGGCATTATAGGCAAAACCCCACTCCAGCAGGGCCCGGGTACCGTACACCTTGGCTTTGAAGCACTTCGGACGGATCCGGCTAGCTATCCTGGGTCCCGAGACCTCCGAGGGACAGCTAGACGTGACCAACACCTAAGACACTGGCGAAAAAACTGAAGCACTCCCAGTGGGAGGGGGTTATATAGGGAGGAAACTTCCTGTGAAATTGATTACACCAGTGTCCACACCTGAAGGTACCCATATAACCCAAGTGTAATGGCTATGCGCTCTGTGTCCCGTGATGTACGATAAAGAAATAATATTTTTTAGACATAAAAAACTGTCCAACATAGGGGTGGGCAATAGCCACTGTGAGATCCAGTAAATGTGGATCAACACCTGAACAAGGGATAGATGAAGCGGGGTCTAATAAATATGAACATTCCCATAACCCAAGGGGAAGGCACTGAGGATGAACCGAACTCTCCAGACCAAGACAGGTAAATGCCATAATGTGAAACAGCTACTTGAAAAACAATGGGCCTGAATTAGCAAAGTGAATAACAATCTATTATCCACCATAAAGAAAGCAGGTGGAATAACAAACTACCTAAACAGCAGAAAAAATGTTACACCAACAATAAAAGTGGCCAACAAGAAGCAACAAGAAGCAATATTATCTACAGCAAAGGCTTAAGTTTAACATATCTAACCCTTGACCTTAGGGAAAGGAAGCTTGGATAGACAACTTCTTCAGTGTGCATTGTGATATGCTGCAAGAAATGCAGCAGAACCAAAATCTTTAGGCATTGAGATGCAAAAATGCACTACTATTTGGCGGCCCTCTGGAGGTAACAGGGACCGCACTTGAGGCCCTCTATAATTTTCAAGTTGACCACCACTGCTCTAAATCCTTAACTTCAGGAAGAGAGAGGTCAATAATAAGAAGGATGTAACCTAATGGATAAATAACCACCCTTCCTAGCTACAAGGAGGAGCCAGATGAGAGGAAGTGCTATTTATGGGTGATAGTCAGTTGTATAGGACACATGTATGGATGTGAGAGACCTCCTCATATGCATACAGCAGGTAATGCAAATGGTTAGTGGGGAAACAAAACCCTTAAGCAAGGCAATAAAAATTGGGTAGTAAACCCAATTCCTTTTATGGGAGAAGGTTGGCCGAACAACAACAGTTGCATAAAAATGGGATAGGCTGGCCTAAAGATATATTGTATACTGGCATACAAGGACATCAGGAATAAAAGAATGAGAAGAAATGATTCACACCAATAGGGGTGTAATATGCACTCTGTATACCTGCCCCGACTAATAATTATATATGTAATTTCAAGAATCCTAAACAGTATCCTTGTAAAGGGCAGAATCCTCTATAAAGGAGCTAAAAGGTAGAAATCCTAATACTAACACTAGGATGATTAGCTTGATAGAGAGTAGGAAGAGGAAGGAAAATAAAGAGATTTCCTCAGAAGACCATAGTCACAGAAAATAGTCTATGTTCTGCGCATCTACGGCTTGAGTGGAAGATAGACTGTGATCATCAAACTGGTTCTATCGTAGTAGTAAATGAGGAATAAGGTTCTTTCACTCTATCCCAAGATCTCATGCACTGAGTAAGGTGCACACTTTGACAACCAGGGGCATTGGTCAAGGGCAGAACTGCAGGGATTCCTACCTTTAAAGGACAAGTAAATAACATTTTCCAAAAGCATAGCTTTAGCATGCCAGGCACAATATTAACCACCTCAGCACTGGACCATTTGACTGGCCAAAGACCAGAGCACTTTTTGTGATTCGGCACTGCGTCACAGTTGTGCGACGTGGCTCCCAAAAATAGAGCTTTCTTTCGGTGTTATTAGTTTACCTCTGCGGTTTTTATTTTTTATGTATTCTTCTACATATTTTTGGTGGAAAAAAAAAAATCGCAATAAGCGCTTATTGATTGGTTTGCGCAAAAGTTATAGCGCCTACAAAATAGGGGATACCTTTACAGCATTTTCATTAATAATTATTTTTTTACTAATAATGGCGGTGATCAGCAATTTTTATTGTGACTGTGACATTATGGCGGACACATCGGACACTTTTTGGCGCTATTTTGGGACCATTCACATTTATACAGCGATCAGTACTATAAAAATGCAATGATTACTGTGTAAATGTGACTGGCAGTGAAGGGGTTAACCAGTAGGAGGCACTGAAGGGGTTAAGTGTGTCTTAGAGAGTGATTCTAACTGTTAGGGGGCATGGCTTCCTGTGTCACAACACTGATCGCAGCTCCTGATCACAGGGAACAGTAGATCGGTGTCCTGACACTAGGCAGAATGGGGAGATGCTTGTTTACACAGGCATCTCCTGTTCTGCAGCTCCGTGACACATGATCGTGGGACACCGGCAGACATCGAGTCCGGGGTTCCCGCGGGCACGATCACAGAGCTCACGACAGGGGCACGTGCGCGCCCACACAACGGCAAATTTAAAGGGACGTACCTGTACGCCCATTTGCCTGTCCGTGCCATTCTGCCGACGTAAATGTTTGTGCAGTGGTCAGCAAGTGGTTAAAGCCCCTTACAAATCTGAACAGACTTTGCACCCATGCAAGACACCAAGCTTAGATGCTTGTAAGAAATTATCACAGATAAAACGCAGTGCTTCAGACATTTGTTTCCATCACTAGTGATGGAAGAGTCTCTTTTAGGAGATTTGAGGAATTAGAGATGGTAATAGGGGCTTTAGGCACACTTAGAGATGGCAGAATTTGATTCTGCTGTGGTACAGGAGTGCATTTAAAATGTCTGAAAACAGATTGCTCCATTATTTGACCACAAGCCGACACAATATCCAAAGTGGATATTGGAGGTCTGGTGGACATATGGAGGTCTTAACTTCAAACTCTGGAGCCATTTAAGGCTCCAGCAAGGACAACCCTAGATTAATAGGGGTCCCAGGATGATTGAAGTAAGAATATCTATAATGTACTGAGCACCTTGTTTGAAGCCATTACAGAGTTTTTCTGAGGGAAGACATCCAATCACCTTAGACACTAGCAAAACTGTGTCATGAGAGTAAAGGCAGGGTTATACAGGGGCTGTCGTGACATTGTGTCTGTTTACCAGTGTCCCAACCTCCTGTATGTGGCAGTAGAACTCAAATGTCTAATAATGATTTGAGTTTTGTGTACCTCAATGAACAATAAAAAAAAAATCTTTATGTTTCCTGGACACAGTCGTGATCCCGCAAGGGGTGCCCAGGGGAAGGTCTTTCCCTACTTCCCGCAATATCCTCAACATAAGGTAATAAATAATTTGCCACGGCGGTTGATTGTTGATCTGTAATTACACCTTGTACTACGTTACTTACGGTGTTGTCCTTGCATATAGCATATTATATGATCTTCAAATGTATAGCAACTAGGGATGAGCTTCGTGTTTGAAACGAACGTATGTTCAACTCGAACATCGGCCGTTCGATCGTTCATCGAAATACGAACAAAACGGGTCGTTCGCGCCAAATTCGTGTGACGCAAAACGACCCATAATTTACTGCGGCGATGCGCGCTGATGATTGGTCAAGCATGCACCATGACCCCGCATGCTTGGCCAATCACAGCGCCCAAAAAACGAAGAGACCAAATTGGCCAAAGCCTGGGTGCTTTGACCAATTACGGCTCAGGGCTTTAGCACACGCCCCACACTATAAAAGGCCGCCTCCCGGGCGGCCTCGTGTAGTGTGTTCCGGCTTGCTTTCAGAGAGAGAAGTCAGACAGACAGTGAGTTAGAGAGAGACAGATAGATAGAGACACAGTGTCTTTTTTAGATAGATAGATAGATAGATAGAGCAGGGAGGCTAGTAGTCAGTATAGTTAAATTTACAGTTTGTAGAGAATATTTTGACATCCCTAGGAGTTGTCAATATGTTTATAAACTGTATAGCTTAGCTAGATCTGCTATTAGTATCTGTCAGGCAGGAGATTGTGCTTAATGCAGTGCTCTAACGTGTTGTATTGCCTGCATTAGGGTTTACCTTAAACATAGTACTTGTGCTGTTACATACCACCTGAGCACATTTGGTGTCACTGCACGTTTGCTGTTACATACCACCTGAGCGCATTTGGTGTTACTGTACGTGTGCTGTTACATACCACCTGAGCGCAGTTAGCATCACTGCACGTTTGCTGTTACATACCACCTGAGCGCATTTGGTGTCACTGCACGTGTGCTGTTACATACCACCTGAGCGCATTTGGTGTCACTGCACGTGTGCTGTTACATACCACCTGAGCGCATTTGGTGTCACTGCACGTGTGCTGTTACATACCACCTGAGCGCAGTTAGTGTCACTGCACGTTTGCTGTTACATACCACCTGAGCGCAGTTAGTATCACTGCGCTTGTGCTGTTACATACCACCTGAGCACAGTTGGTGTCACTGCGCTTGTGCTGTTACATACCACCTAAGCGCATTTGGTGTCACTGCACGTGTGCCGTTACATACCACCTGAGCGCAGTTGGTGTCACGGTACGTGTGCTGTTACATACCACCTGAGCGCAGTTAGTGTCACTGCACGTTTGCTGTTACATACCACCTGAGCGCATTTGGTATCACTGCACGTGTGCTGTTACATACCACCTGAGCACAGTTGGTGTCACTGCGCTTGTGCTGTTACATAACACCTGAGCGCAGTTAGTGTCACTGCACGTTTGCTGTTACATACCACCTGAGCGCATTTGGTGTAACTGCACGTGTGCTGTTACATACCACCTGAGTGCATTTGGTGTCACTGTACATGTGCTGTTACATACCACCTGAGCGCAGTTAGTGTCACTGCACGTTTGCTGTTACATACCACCTGAGCGCATTTGGTGTCATTGCACGTGTGCTGTTACATACCACCTGAGCGCAGTTGGTGTCACTGCGCTTGTGCTGTTACATACCACCTGAGCGCATTTGGGGTCACTGCACGTTTGCTGTTACATACCACCTGAGCGCATTTGGGGTCACTGCACGTTTGCTGTTACATACCACCTGAGCACATTTGGTGTCACTGTACGTGTGCTGTTACATACCACCTGAGTGCAGTTAGTGTCACTGCACGTTTGCTGTTACATACCACCTGAGCGCATTTGGTGTCATTGCACGTGTGCTGTTACATACCACCTGAGCGCATTTGGTGTCACTGCATGTGTGCTGTTACATACCACCTGAGCGCAGTTGGTGTCACTGCGTTTGTGCTGTTACATACCACCTGAGTGCAGTTAGTGTCACTGCACGTTTGCTGTTACATACCACCTGAGCGCATTTGGTGTCACTGCACGTGTGCTGTTACATACCACCTGAGCGCATTTGGTGTCACTGTACGTGTGCTGTTACATACCACCTGAGCGCAGTTAGTGTCACTGCACGTTTGCTGTTACATACCACCTGAGCGCATTTGGTGTCACTGCACGTGTGCTGTTACATACCACCTAAGCGCATTTGGTGTCACTGTACGTGTGCTGTTACATACCACCTGAGCGCAGTTAGTGTCACTGCACATTTGCTGTTACATACCACCTGAGCGCATTTGGTGTCACTGCACGTGTGCTGTTACATACCACCTGAGCGCATTTGGTGTCACTGTACAGGTGCTGTTACATACCACCTGAGCGCAGTTAGTGTCACTGCACGTTTGCTGTTACATACCACCTGAGCGCATTTGGTGTCACTGCACGTGTGCTGTTACATAGCACCTGAACGCAGTTGTTGTCACTGCGCGTGTGCTGTTACATACCACCTAAACGCAGTTGGTGTCACTGCGCTTGTGCTGTTCCATAGCACCTGAACGCATAAATATGTATATAAGGACAACAAAGAGAGGCAGAGAGTCATGAGGGCAAGCAGGCTCTGCATCTAGAGGTAACGCTGGTGGTGGATGTGGTGCATCCTTTTCAGCACGTGGCCGTGGCCGCTCGTCCTTTTCGGGAGCTGGCCGTGTTGAGCCTCAACATGCAGAGAAATTAGTAGAGTGGATGACCAAGCCGTGCTCATCCTCCTCATCCTCTCTCACAGACTGATCTAAGTTTGTCTGGCAAAGCAGCTGCCAAGGCGTCCTCTTCCCTCTGCACAATGGCTTCACACAATCCTTCCCTAGTCCCACCATGTCCTCCTGAGGAGTCCCCCGAACTGTTTCAACACAGTGTTGGGTACATGCTGCAGAAAGATGTGCAGCGTTTTGAAGAATCCGATGACGGAACACAGATAGAGGAAGGCATTGATGTGAGCCCAGGGAGAGGGGGTGGCCGAGAGGGACAGCAATCTGGGAGTGATGTTCCCCCAGTTGGAGCATACTGCCAGGTTTTCGACAGTGATGATGAGGAGGGAGGGGATGATTAGGTCACTTACTCTACCTGGGTGCCTGATAGGAGAGAGGAGGAGGAAGAGGAGGAGGAGGAGGAGGACGAGGACGAGGCACATCTCCAAAGAGGCAGGATGCCCTCCAGGGTCAACTTAGGGGCAGCACACCAACTGCATTACGTGGCACATCTTCGCATGGCACTGCAGTGTCTCAACGTTACAGCAAAAGTTCTTTGGTGTGGGCCTTTTTTGAAACATGTCAATCAGATCGTACCTTTGCTGTTTGCAACATATGTCTCAAGCGTATCTCGCGTGGCCAAAACATCACCCGCTTGGGCACCACATGCTTGTCAAGACATATGTCGACCTGTCATGCAACTCATTGGCAAGCATACCAGAAAAACCCACACCAAAGACCAAAGCGGACCTCCCCTTGCCCTTCTGTGACCTCCAACCCCACTAGACCCCCAGTCCTCTCTGAAGCCTGCACTGAAGTTGTAGAAATAGGTGTGTCACAACCTAGTAGTGGTAGTACATGCGGGCAATCTAATGATAGTACCAGACAAATTTCCCCTCCCAAGCTGCTGCAGCGCCGAAAGAAGTACATTCCCAGCCATCCACATGCCCAGCGGTTGAATGCTAGCTTAGCGAAATTGCTAGCACTTCAACTGCTACCTTTTCAGTTGGTAGATTCTGCCCCCTTCCGTGAGTTTGTGGAATGTGCAGTACCTCAGTGGCAAGTACCAAAACGCGATTCCAGCTCTCTACCTGCATTTGGAAGGCAATGTCCATGCCTCGCTGGACAGGGCAGTCAGTGGTAAGGTGCATCTTACCGCTGACTCATGGTCCAGCAGGCATGGACAGGGATGTTACCTGTCTTTTACGGCCCATTGGGTGACTCTGCTGGCAGCTGGGAAGGACGCAGGGCAAGGTACAGTAGTTTTGGAGGTTGTTCCGCCACCACGCCTCCAAAACACTACTACTGCTCGTGACACACCTCTCTCCTCCACCCCCTCCTCTTCGTCTTCCTCTGTGGCCTCTTCCTGTGCTGATGTTTCCGCAGAACCAGCCGTGCTCCATAGGCGTACGAGAGGCTATGCAGGAATGCAGGCCAAGAGATGCCATGCGGTGCTAGAGCTGGTGTGCTTGGGAGACAGGAGCCACACTGGGGAAGAGGTTCTTTCAGCTCTGCAGGGGCAGGCTCAGAGGTGGTTGACACCACGCCAGCTGAAGCCTGGAATGGTGGTCAGCGATAATGGCACCAACCTCCTCTCTGCCCTGCGACAGGGAAAACTCACCCACGTGCCCTGTTTTGCACATGTCCTGAATTTGGTGGTGCAGCGGTTCTTGGGCAGGTACCCAGGCATACAGAATGTCCTGAAGCAGGCCAGAAAAGTCTGTGTGCATTTCCGGAGGTCATATAATGCCACTGCTCGGCTGACAGACCTCCAAAGGGAATACAACCTGCCCAAGAACCGCCTAATCTGCGACATGCCCACCAGATGGAACTCTACGTTGGCCATGCTGCAGCGGCTGCACACGCAGCAGCGGGCCATCAATGAGTACCTGTGCCAATATGGCAGCAGAACTGGGTCAGGGCAGCTAGGTTTTTTTTTCCCCCACGCCAGTGGGCCTTGATCAGGGATGAATGCACTGTCCTGTCACCATTTGAGGAGGCCACGAGGATGGTGAGCAGTGACAGTGCATGCATCAGTGAGACTGTCCCTCTTATTCACATGTTGGAGCACACGCTACGTGGAATAATGGACAGGGCCCTTGAGGCAGAACAGAGGGAGGAAGAGGAGGACTTCCTTACCTCTCAAGGCCCCCTTTTACCCAGACAGTGGGCCTGCTTGCCCACCTAGCACACAGGAAGAGGAGGAGGAGGAGGAGGATGATTGTATCAGCAGCATGGAGGTGGAGCCTAGCCCTCAGCATCAGCAGCAGCAGTCTTCAAGGGATCATTTACAGTCCCAAGGAACACGTGGACTTTTACGTGGCTGGGATGAGGTGCCTGTGGATCCTGTCGTCCTCAGTGACCCAGAGGACTGTGCCCCGAATGCCTCTGCAAACCTACACTGCATGGCCTCCCTGATCCTGCAAATCCTGCGTAAGGATCCTCGTGTACGTGCTATCAAGTAGACGGATAATTACTGGCTGGCAACTCTCCTTGATCCACGTTACAAGAGTAAGGTTGCGGACCTTATTTTGCCATCGCAGAGGGAGCAAAAAATGAAACTTCTGCGGGATGGCTTGCAGAAGGGTCTGTGCAATGCGTTCCCAGAACCGGGGGGATTACCAAAACCTGGCTCTGGACGACGTCTTGCTGAGGCTTCGGTGAGTCACAGAAGGAGCGGTGGAGAAGGTGGTCGTCTGACCGATGCCTTCAGACAGTTTTTTAGTCCGCAGCCCCAAGGTCTGACCGGTTCCAGCAACCATCACCAGCGTCTGGTTTACATGGTCCGGGAATACCTAGGGGCAAGATCCGACTTGGACTCCTTCCCCACCGAAGATCCTCTGGCTTACTGGGTCTTGAGGATGGATCACTGGCCAGAGCTTGCACAGTACGCAATTGAGCTACTGGCTTGCCCTGCATCCAGTGTTCTTTCAGAACGCACATTCAGTGCTGCTGGAGGCTTTGTTACCGATCACAGGGTGCGCCTCTCCACCGACTCTGTTGATCGACTGACCTTCATCAAAATGAATCAGGCTTGGATCAACACCAGCTACCAAGCAACTGATGCTGATGTTACTGAATAATATTTTTTTGTTGAAATGTCGGATCCCTTTTAGACTGCATATGCTGATGCTCAGTGACTGTCCTCTTATGCTGCTGATGGAATATCCTTCTCCTCCTCACTTTTCTTGCTGATAGCTAGTAAGAAATGTTGTGTTTCTGGGTTTCTAAGGCACAATTTTTCAGCCCCTGTTTAACAGGGGCGCCTAATAACAATTTTTGATGCAATACTTTGCACAGGGCTCCTTGTTGCGCTCCAATTTGAGTTATTGGGAGGGGTTGCAGTGTTGTGTTGTGCCCAAGGCACAATTTTTCTGCCCCTGTTTAACAGGGGCGCCTAATAACAATTTTTGATGCAATACTTTGCACGTGGCTCCTTGTTGCGCTCCAATTGGAATCATTGGGAGGAGTTGCAGTGTTGTGTTGTGCCCAAGGCACAATTTTTCTGCCCCTGTTTAACAGGGGCGCCTAATAACAATTTTTGATGCAATACTTTGCATGTGGCTCCTTGTTGCGCTCCAATTGGAGTCATTGGGAGGGGTTGCAGTGTTGTGTTGTGCCCAAGGCACAATTTTTCTGCCCCTGTTTAACAGGGGCGCCTAATAACAATTTTTGATGCAATACTTTGCATGTGGCTCCTTGTTGCGCTCCAATTGAAGTTATTGGGAGGGGTTGCAGTGTTGTGTTGTGCCCAAGGCACAATTTTTCTGCGCCTGTTTAACAGGGGCGCCTAATAACAATTTTTGATGCAATACTTTGCATGTGGCTCCTTGTTGCGCTCCAATTACAGTATGTTTGAGGGGTGTCCTTTTCTCTAACATTTTTCTTTCACAAAACAATAATGGCCCCCTACCACCGCTAAAATATTCGACATATTGTTGCCACATAGCACATGCGCAACCAGTATTATTTACTTTTTTACCGAACGTTCTGATGCGAACCGAACATGGGTATGTTCGGCTCATCCCTAATAGCAACATAGGCTTGAAGCCTACTTTTTGTATATTTGTCTCTTTTTGTTCTTGTTGGCATTTGTACTTTTTTTCTCTTGGAAAAACCAAATAAAAATGTACTATTGAAAAAAAAAAAATCTTTATGAATCTAAACTAAATCAATATGGGGTAGAGTCAAAACCATAAAGCAATTGAGATTTAACAAATCCATATGTTTTTTAGCTAACAATTCTTCCCCTCTATAAGAAACAAAAAAACTGGGCAAATGTATAAATGGAAAATAAATTAAATTAAAATAGAAAAACTAACGCAGGGCAGCAGCTGTCGTGTGATACACAGATAGATATTAACAAGAAAAAGCAAAGCCGAGCCACTAATAAATTTAAACCAATTAACCATATAATGTTAAACAGTTGAGAACCAATCCTGTAGCATATAGGTGATAAACACCAATTTGAAAAGTTCAATATCAATCTCTCCCCAGATACATCACATGTAGGGACATCAGTTGCAACAACACCCCAGTGACAGATGATAACTTGAAAGTGATCCCTTCACCAATAATGAAATGGCCGCTTACCAGAAGGCAAGCCCAGTAAAGCGATCGGCTATAGCCCAGCCATGGCCTTTAGATCCAGGGAATTTGGTATGGAAAGGATTTCCCACAGATTGTTGGTAGCAGGCAAAAACTCTCGATCCAACAGATTAGTAGCAGGTCACGGTCATCCGCGGAGATAAATAAAGAAGAGGATGCACCATAGTGTAATTCCGTATAAAAAAAATCAATTTAATATAACATATTGTACTTACAATGTAAAAGTTTTAAAACTGCATATAAGACAATGCCGGCCGGCAAACGATAGGAGCCCTTCCTCCTTGCGTAGTGACGTCACTGCGCGTCCTCCCAGGCGCGTTTCGTCATCAACAGACGTTTTCAATGGGATGGGCTACCGTAGGGGTCTCCAAAGTACGGCCCAAAGGCCACATCCGGCTCGCTAGGCCATTTCTTCCGGCCCGTAGCTGGAGTCCTGTTAGCTGTGGAACCTGCGCTGCACATTGACATTCGCGTTATGCAGCGCAAGTACCGCAATCCCTCCCGGCGTCTCGCTGTGTTGGCTGCTGGGACCACGGGCATCCTAGCAGCCAATGAGGTGTTTAGTGCATACCTGTTGCCACCTCCCTGCTCCTGCCTCCCGCCTCAATGTTAATCAGTAACGAGTGTGTAATACCAGCAGGGCAGGAGTCGCGAGGTGCAGCAGGTCTGCACAGCCAGTGTAACGTCTCACGCTGGTAAAGTACACTAGCAAGGAGGGGGGCTGATGTTAGGTGATTGTGTGAAGGGTGGTTGAATGGCTCTGATGGGGACACAAATGTGGGGGGGCTGATGGGGGCACACATATGAGGGAGGGCCGATGACTCTGATGGGGACACAAATCTGATGGCTGTGATGGGGGCACATATGTGGGGAAGGACTTATGACACTGATGGGGGCACACATGTGGGGGGGGCTGATGACTCTGATGGGGCACACATGTGGGGGAGGGCTGATGACTCTGATGGGGGGTACACATGTGGGGGGGTTGATGACTCTGATGGGGACACAAATGTGGGGGGGTTTGTGACTCTGGTGGGGACACAAATGTGTGTGGGGGGGGGGGGGTGATGACTGATGGGGACACAAATGTGGGGGAGCTGATGACTCTGATGGGGACACAAATATCTGGGGGGGTCTGATGGGGGCACATATGTGGGTGGGGGGCTGATGACTGATGTGGACACAAATATCTGGGGGGTCTGATGGGGGCACACATGTGGGTGGGGGCTGATGACTGATGGGGACACAAATGTGGGGGGGTTGATGACTCTGATGGGGACACAAATGGGGGGGCTGACTCTGATGGGGACACAAATGGGGGGGCTGACTCTGATGGGGACACAAATGGGGGGGCTGATGACTCTGATGGGGACACAAATGGGGGGGTGGATGACTGATGGGGACACAATTGTGGGGGGCTGATGACTCTGATGGGGACACAAATGTGGGGGGGGGCATGATGACTCTGATGGGGTCAGAAATATCTGGAGGGTCTGATGGGGACACATATGGGGGGGGCTGAAGACTCTGATGGGGACACAAATATCTGGGGGGTCTCATGGGGACACAAATGTAGGGGGGCTGATGACTGATGGGGACACAAATATCTGGGGGGTCTAATGGGGACACACATGTGGGGGGGGCTGATGGCTCTGATGGGGACACAAATGTGGGGGGGTGATGACTGATGGGGACACAAATATCTGGGGGGTCTAATGGGGACACACATGTGGGGGGGGCTGATGGCTCTGATGGGGACACAAATATCTGGGGGGTCTCATGGGGACACAAATGTAGGGGGGCTGATGACTGATGGGGACACAAATATCTGGGGGGTCTAATGGGGACACACACGTGGGGGGGGCTGATAGCTCTGATGGGGACACAAATGTGGGGGGGTGATGACTGATGGGGAAACAAATATCTGGGGGGTCTAATGGGGACACACATGTGGGGGGGGCTGATGGCTCTGATGGGGACACAAATGTGGGGGGGGGGTGATGACTGATGGGGACACAAATGTGGGGGGGGTGATGACTGATGGGGACACAAATATCTGGGGTGTCTGATGGAGACACACATGTGGGGGGGCTGATGGGGAAACAAACATGTGAGGAGGGGGGGCTGATGGCTCTGATGGGGACACAAATGTGCAGACGGGGGGGCTGTGATGGGGACACAAATGTGCAGGGAGACTCAGATGAATAATGGGGACACAAAAATGTGGGGGTGCTCTAATGGGCACACCAATTTGTGGGGATACCCCGATGAGTGATGGGGACACAGAGAAATGAGGAGACTGATGGGGACATGTATGTAAAGTCTCATGCACGCTGGAAGTTCAGCCTCACTGCATGATGCTCCAGCATTTAGGGGCCACCATCCAGTCCTGCTGTCAGCAGTAAGTAAAATTATATTCTATTCTTCTACTGTGGATTTATGTAAAAATCATTTTTCCAGCCCGCGAGTATGTCTAAAATATAGAATTTTGAAGTAAAAGGTTTGAAGACCCCTGGGCTACCGCAGTGAATCACCATTATAAATACACCATCTTTAATATGGTAAATGTGGTGCCCATACTGAGCAATGGACGTTTTTATATCAAATCAGCCAGTACCGTGGAGGCATATAAACAAATATAAAAAAATATATATAAAAAGAGAAGAACACAAATGGGGAATAGAAAATCCCTTACTAAAGGAGTTTCTGCATAGGTCGGATGCTGGACAGTGCTAACCTGACACAAGCCACACGTCCCCGCACCCGATCTCTCAGGCTACTCTCTTGTGCCCTCTGGAGTGACCCAAAGTATGCACAGTTTAGACAGAAAAGAAAAATTAACGTTTAACCACTTGCCCACCGCGCCATAGGCATTTTACTGCTACGGCGCGGTGGAGTTATTTTGGGACGACGTCCCTGGGAAGACCCGGCGCATCACGGATCACGGTAAATTGCCGCTGATAACGGCCATTTACCACGTGATCGCGCCGTCAAATGACGGCGCAATCACTTGTAAACAAACCGGCATCATTTGATGACGCCAGTTCCTCCCTCTCCTGAGTCTCCTCTCTGTACCGTTCGGTACAGTGTGCAAGGAGAGGGGGGGAGCGGGGTGTCAGCAGCTGCGCTGTGGATGGATCTGTGACAAATGCAGTCACAGATCCAGCCATCCCTCCATCCATCCTAGCTCTGCAATACCCCAGTACTCTGCAATACCCCAGTACCCTGCAGTACCCCAGTCCTCTGCAATACCCCAGTACTCTGCAGTACCCCAGTACCCTGCAGTACCCCAGTACTCTGCAATACCCCAGTACTCTGCAATACCCCAGTACTCTGCAGTACCCCAGTACTCTGCAGTACCCCAGTACTGTGCAATACCCCGCGCAATACTCTGCAATACGCCAATACCCTGCGCGATACTCTGCCGTACCCCAATACCCTGCAGTACCCCAATACCCTGCAGTACCCCAATACCCTGTAATACCCCAATACCCTGCGCGATACTCTGCAATACCCCAATACTCTGCAATACCCTGCGCGATACTCTGCAGTACCCCAATACTCTGCAGTACCCCAATACTCTGCAGTACCCCAATATCCCAATACCCTGCGCGATACTCTGCAATACCCCAATACTCTGCAATACCCTGCGCGATAATCTGCAATACCCCAATACCCTGCCCGATACTCTGCAATACCCCAATACTTTGCAATACCCTGCACAATACTCTGCAATCCCCCAATACTCTGCAATACCCTGCGTGATACTCTGCAATACCCCAAAACTCTGCAATACCTAAATACTCTGCAATACCCAAATACTCTGCAATATCCATTTTTTTAAAGCGCCCCTGTCCCCGTGTGCTCGCATGCAGAAGCGAACGCATACGTAAGTCCCGCCCACATATGAAAACGGTGTTCAAGCTACACATGTGAGGTATCTCTGCGAACGTTAGAGCGAGAGCAATCATTTTGGCCCTAGACCTCCTCTGTAACTAAAAACATGTAACCAATAAAAGTAATTAAAGCATCGCCTATGGGGATTTTTAAGTAGCGAAGTTTGGCGCCATTCCACGAGTTTGCGCAATTTTGAAGGGTGACATGTTGGGTATCTATTTACTTGGCGTAATGTCATCTTTCACATTATGAAAAAAAATTGGGCTAACTTTACTGTTTTGTTTTGTTTTTTAGCACAAAACTGTTTTTTTTTTTTAAAAACACGCGTTCAAAAAATTTCTACGAAAATACCATGCGAGATAAAAAGTTGTAACCACCGCCATTGTATTCTCTAGGGTCTTTGCTAAAAAAGCATATATAATGTTTTGGAGTTTTATGTAATTTTCTAGCAAATAAATGATGATTTTTACATGTAGGAGAGGAATGTCAGAATTGGTCTGGGTGTTCCAGAACGCCTGATGGCGTTCCCTGCATGTTGGGCCTCTGTATGTGGCCACGCTGTTTAAAAGTCTCACACATGGGGCATCGCCATACTCGAGAGGAATAGCAGAATGTGTTTTGGGGTGTAATTTGTGGTATGCATATGCTGTGTGTGAGAAATAACCCGCTAATACCACCAAAAGAAAGCTCTATTTGTGTGAAAAAAAGGACAAAAAATTCAAATGGGTACAATGTTGTATGATTGAGTAATTGTCATTCAAATTGTGAGAGCACCGAAAGCTAAAAATTGGTCTGGTTAGGAAGGGGGTTTAAGTGCCCAGTGGTCAAGTGGTTAAAAAAGAAAAAAAGTATTCTCCTACTGACACTCGGTCAGATGAGAACCCATTTTCCCAATGTACAAGCTTCTCGTTAGCTAACATATAACAATCTTCAAAATGGACCTAAGGAGTCCAAGAGAGACAACCCCCCTAATCGATATTGGTTGGGATTACTTGATATTAGTCGCTGGTTGGTACTAATTGGTATTTGTACACCAACTAAATTAAATTGCATACTATAAACCTGAAATCATTGATTCCTCTTTGCAGAGTGACATAAAGAAAATTGACGTCGCCAATTCTTCAGAGACCGTATATCTCTTACCTAAATTAAATTAATTTAAATGAATAAAAAACTAATAAAAAACTAAAAGGTAACCCGCCAACAAAAAATGGCAGAACTACACACATACCCATAACCCAGTGTTGGGTGACTATGTTGTGACTATGTGAAACAAATATATTATATAGCGTCCTGAAACGTTGACCCCAGTTCTAACCCGGAAAAAATGCTTACTTACTGCTCACAGGGACTAATACCCTTTGTCGAGGGACAGTAGTAAAATATTTAAAATAAAAAATTTGAATAAAAATGTGAAAGTAACACAATAAAAAGTGAAGAAGGGTTCAATTGTTGACAATTGAAACCATGACATTAAATGGGAAAAAAAAAATTGTGCAAATTCTAATCAAAAAACGCCTCTGTTAGTGCATTTTACAACGAGTTTACAAGTTTATATGCTTACATATTATGCGTTATTAATAAATGCATTCATATCAGTCTCTATATTTAATCCATAGGGGGGTATAGGTCTTGAGACGGTATATCCAACTCATTTTCATCCTTGAGATTTCTCTCACATGATGGCTCCCCCTCCAATGGGGCTTGAACTTGTCTATCCCCAAAAAAAGGGTATTGGATGGATCTTTATGATGTTTGAGTCTATAATGGTTGCAAACTGAATGGTCTTTAAACCCTGACAGAATGTTGGTGATATGTTCATTTACACAAACTTGAAAGGTCCTTTTTGTCTGGCCCACATACTGCAGGCCACAAGGGCACTGCAGTAAGTACACTATACCCGCCGAAGCACAGGTAATGCAGGGCCTGATTTTATGTTCCCTTCCAGTGGCTGTAGATGAAAAAACAGTCGCACATCTCTGTGTATTTGAATTTAGACTACGAACCCTACATCGCCTACATTTGTAGTAGCCTTTCAATTGATTGAAGAAACCAATATCCCAACGGGTTGGGTCGATGGTATTGACCGCCACTTGGTTCCTTATGGACTGAACCCCTCTGAAAACTACCTGAGGTAGAATAGGTGGTTATCAAGGGCACCCCTTCGGGGAGCTTGACACCTTCCACAACATCCCTTTCACGAAGGAGATCTTCTCTCTGGATGAGAAGAGCCTTATTTACAGATCTCTGCAGAGATTCTTGGGAGTACCCCTTTTCCAAAAACCGCTCTGTCAGAATCTCGGCCTGGACCAAAAACTGACAAGGATCAGAGCAGTTTCTCCTCAATCTGAGATATTGGCTTTTGGGGACGGCTCTAAGCCATGGTTCGTGATGACAGCTTTCTGTCGGAATAAAGGAGTTGCGATCTGTCCCTTTAAAATAAGTAGAGGTGACAAATTTTCCTTCTTTGAAATGATGGACATCCGTCTGACTGGCCTCATAATTCAGTTGTATCCCTCTCTGATTATTATTTAGGGACTCAATGAACATGACCAAATCCTGTTGTACGCTGGCTCATAGGAGGAGGATGTCATCAATGTACCTAGCCCATAGGGCCACCTGGGGCTGTGACTCTGGAATAGATGACATCCTCCTCCCACTTGGCCATAAACAAGTTAGCCAAACTGGGGGCGTACTTAGCCCCCATGGCAACTCCTGTGTCCTGCCTGTAGAAGTTATTATCGAACCAGAAACAGTTCGAAGCAGCTGCAACCTTAAGTAAGGACATTATGAAATCAATTTGCCTTGCCTTTAGCCCTGAATCTCTTATTAGAAAACAGTGAACTGCATCGAAACTTAAATCATGAGGGATGATTGTGTATAGAGATGTTACGTCTATTAGGGTTGTCCCAATACCATTTTTTTAGGACCGAGTACAAGTACCGATACTTTTTTTCAAGTAGTCGCCGATACCGAATACCGATACTTTTTCAAATGTGTCCCCAAATGCAGCCATGTCCCCCACATATTGCAGCCATGTCCCCAACATATTGCAGCCATGTCCCCCACATATCGCAGCCATGTCACCCCACATAATGCAGCCATGTCCCCCCACATAATGCAGCCATGTCTCCCCACATAATGCAGCCATGTCTCCCCACATAATGCAGCCATGTCCCCCCACATAATGCAGCCATGTCCCCCACATATTGCAGCCATGTCCCCCACATATTGCAGCCATGTCCCCCACATATATGCAGCCATGTCCCCCACATATATGCAGCCATGTCCCCCCACATATTGCAGCCATGTCCCCCACATATTGCAGCCATGTCCCCCACATATTGCAGCCATGTCCCCCCACATATATTGCAGCCATGTCCCCCATATACAGCCATGTCCCCCATATACAGCCATGTCCCCCACATATTGCAGCCATGTCCCCCATATATGCAGCCATGTCCCCCCCATATTGCAGCCATGTCCCACCCATATTGCAGCCATGTCCCCCCCATAGATGCAGCCATGTCCCCCATATACAGCCATGCCCCCCATATTGCAGCCATGTCCCCCCCATAGATGCAGCCATGTCCCCCCCATACGCAGCCATGTTCCCCCCATATTGCAGCCATATCCCCCGTACCTGATGATGATGCCCCCGCCACCTATACAAAGCCGCTGCCGCCGCGAACACTGTTGGCTCCTTTACTTTCAATAGCTGTTTTCCCTGCAGCGCGCCATGTAAAGGACACTCCCTCTTGCTTGGGATTGGACAGATCCCGAGCAAGAGGGAGTGTCATTTACATGGTGCGCTGCAGGGAAAACAGCTATTGAAAGTAAAGGTGCCTACAACGTTCACGGCGGCAGCGGCTTTGTATAGGCGGCGGGGGTGGCTTTGCATATGCGGCGGTGGCGGTGGCGGCGGTGGGGAAGTATTCTATTTAGGTATCGGGGGTATTTGCGGGAGTACAAGTACTCCTGCAAATACCCGGTATCGGTCCCGATACCGATACTGGTATCGGTATCGGGACAACCCTAACGTCTATAGTGACCATCCACATATTCTTTGTAGGGGAACAACCAGAGAGGATGTTAATAATATGTCTAGAGTCCTTGACGTAAGAGAAAACCTTTTTTACAAGTGGTTGTAAATAGAAATCTACATATCTGCCCACCCGGGACGTGACAGAATCAATGCCACTTACTATAGGGCGTCCCGGAGGGCAGACCGGATCTTTATGTAGTTTCGGTAGATAATATATTGTAGGGGTACGGGGGGCTTTGGGTAGAAGGTAGAGTTTCTCCTTAAGAGATAATATACCTTCATGGTAACCTTTCCATAACAGTATCTCCAAGTCTTTTGTAAACTTGGTTTTAGGGTCACTTGGTAACACGGTGTAGGTATTTGAATCATCAACAATTTTATGCATTTCTCTAAGGTAATCAACTCTGTCTAGAATCACAATCCCCCCCCCCCCTTATCCGCTGGTCTAATCACCAATTCCGTATTATTACACAAGGAATCTAGGCCTTCCTGAAGAGTTTTATTAAGCTTCGCCTTCTTGGTTTCAATACCCTCCAAGTCTAATTAATACATCTCGGTATATTTTAAGAGATGGTGCCAGTCCACCCAGAGGGTTGAACAAGGACGCATTGGCTAGACCTGAATGTACATAGCCATTAGTAGGTACAGAGTTGGAAAATGAGTTCCCAATCATGTAGCGTTTAATATTTAGTTTCCTGATGAATCTATGAATGTCCATATATGTATCAAATCTGTTCAAACTTTTGGGTGGTGTGAATTTGAGGCCCTTATCCAAAAGAGCCTTTTCTGAGTCAGACAAGGATTTGGAACTTAAAGCGGGGCTCCACCCTGATATATATATTTTTTTTTTAAATCTAAAAAAAAAAAAAAAAATGAAATGGAAAAAAAAAAAAAATACTCACCCTAAATAGGCTGTTGCTATGCGGAAGTCCCGAATCTGCCCTCATGATCCGCGGTGCTGTTTTCTTCCTCTTCCTCTTCTGGGTGTCTTCTTGTGAATGGGCCGCGCTGCATTCTGGGAACTGTGTGTATCCCAGAAAGCAGCCGGACCATTCACAAAGCACCGCGTCGCTCGTACATGCGCAGTAGGAAACGGGCAGTGAAGCCGCACGGCTTCACTGCCTGTTTCCCTGACTGTGGATGGCGGTGCCGGGATCGAGGATCGGCATCGGCGGGGCCGTCAGCGCGGGCGCCTAGGACAGGTAAGTGTCCTTATTTAAAGTCAGCAGCTACACTGTTAGTAGCTGCCGACTTTGAAAAAAAAAAATGCGGGTGGAGCTCCGCTTTAAGTTAAAGATACCTTTATCTCTTACGTTTTTGTACGCTCTGAGTGCCCTGCATCGCCTCCCCCCCTCTGCACCCTCTCCTCTTTCCCCCTGCCTTTTGGTGCCCTGATTGGGACTGTGAAAACCCCAATGTGTGGAACCATTACGGGCCTAAAGGACCACCCGGCCAGTTGGAACCACCCTGTGGTTGGCAGGGAGGAGGTGCAAACCATGCACTCCCACTAGTTGTGGGGTATTGGGGTCCATCCGGGGCCTGATTGCCTTCTGGGCCAGCTGTATCCCTTAAAGGAAAAAAAGCATTGGACGTGGGTACATTAAATTCCCACCCCAGACTGCCTCCTGGATGGGAGTAGGAGGGAGATGGATAATCACCCTCTCCCTGATGTACTTGTCTCCAACTCTCCTCCTTATTATCTGTGATTTTCTAATAGACTTTATTCTGGATTTTCTCATAGACTCTGTTTGTCTTTTAAGAACCCCTGGACCGATCTGGGTGAAATTTGGATATGTTGGTCCCCCAGATCGGGGCTTTCAGAGGATATGTACTAGCAGGGTGCTCTCTGCCTGGAGATAATTGGTTTATTCCTTAAACTGATCTTAATATCTCCATGTGTCATGTAAATAATCTTTAGTCTGTCTCTCAAGAAATGTTCCTTGTGTGTATTTCTATTGTTTAGCAGGTGAGAAGTTCTTACCTCTAAATCACCTGTCTGGGCAAATGACCAGTAATTACCTTATGTGGATTCTATCGGAGACAGACGTCTGTCTCCTAAAAGAGGTCTATTCAAGGAGTGGCTCGTTAGTAACACCATTTAAGGTCAACACTGAGGACAAGGGGGCACTCTTTACGTCTGGAGGAAAAGAGATTTCACCTCCAAATACGGAAAGGTTTCTTCACAGTAAGAGCTGTGAAAATGTGGAACAGACTCCCTCCAGAGGTGGTTCTGGCCAGCTCAGTAGATTGCTTTAAGAGAGGCCTGGATTCTTTCCTAAATGCACGTAATATAACTGAGTACTAAGATTTGTAGTAAAGTTGATCCGGGGTAAATCCGATTGCCTCTCGGGGGATCAGGAAGGAATTTTTTCCCCTCCTGTAGCAAATTGGATCATCGCTTTGCTGGGGTTTTTTGCCTTCCTCTGGATCAACTGTGGGTATGGAGTTGGGTTGTATGTGATGTACTGTGTTTTATTTTGTTTGTTTATTTATTTATTTTTTATGGTTGGACTGGATGGACATGTGTCTTTTTTCAACCTGACTAACTATGTAACTATGTTGGGGGGGGGGGGGGTGTGATTGTATATCTGATTACATCAAGTATCCCTTTTGCTGTATAAATATAGGCACCCTGCACTCAATAAAGCATTCTTGACCTGGACACCCCTTCATGAAATCTTGCTCATGCTTGGGGAAGGGGGGGGATACTCTATCCTTTTTGGAAGAATCATCTTGGAAACTGCATACATTTTCACTATCCCTCTACCTTCTATGGTAGCGATAATCCATTATGCTCGGCGGTTGGGAGGTGGAAAGAAGGCCGCAGTACCATACCCACTGCAGGTCTTAACATTATCTACATAGGGACCCTGACTCCGAGGGTTAACTTGGTTCCATTCCCTCAATTGCGGTGCTTGTCCATATTGATTCAAAGACGGACCCTGACTCCAGGTACCTACATAATGAGGGGCTCCATGACTGAAGGTTCCCTGATATGTCCCACCACCATGCATTGGTCCAGAACTGGCTCCATAGGCCCCAGGAGGACGTCCCTAGCTTCTACCCGGGGGTCCTCTTGGTCCTCCCGGACCTCTACGGGGCGATGGCCTAGTTTGGGGTCCCCCTGATTTAACATTGGGAAAACTCCATTTAGGCCCTACGGGGGCTTGAGATTGACTTGCAGAGGGGAGAATAGGACCCAAAGTGTTAGAAACCTCCATCTCATTAGAATTTATTGTTTTTTCTTGTTTATATCTATCTGTGTATAACACGACAGCTGCTGCCCTGCGTTCGTTTTTCTATTTTAATTTAATTTATTTTCCTTTTATACATTAGCGCAGTTTTTTTGTTTCTTATGTTTGCGTTCTGATATTATTACTGCTGCTTTTTTTACTTGGGTAATTCCCGAGAGGTTTCAACTATGGATATTTTTGAGTTCAAGGCCACCAAGTTAAATATTGAGGGGGTCTTTGAGTCTTACAAAGATGAGGGGGGGATCTTGGGGGCCTATTCACTCGGCTTAAAAATGTACTAATTTCTGAGAACCATACCAAGTGGGACATAGCCTATCTGGAGACATATGTGACACATGGTATGGTCCCAAGAAGCCTCAGGTGGGAGGTACTCCGATTTGCAAGAATGGTTTAAGTACTTTAATACGGCAGGGGTGTCCTTCCTTCAGTTTTTGATTGAAAGGAAGGCACTGAAACTGGCCAAAATTGATGAGGAGGTCAAAAATATTAAAGAAAAACTTGATCCATTCAAGGATACTGGGGAATATAAAGATAAATCACTAAATCTCCTTAGTCTGCTTGAAAAAGAAGACAAGGAACAAAGAGTAAAAAAGAAAAAGAAGTTTAACCACTTCCCGACCGCCGCGGGGAGCGATCCGGGACGAGGGCGCGGCTATTCGTTTCTAGCCGCCCGCTCGCGATCGCTCCCCGGAGCTGAAGAATGGGGAGAGCCTATGTAAACACGGCTTCCCCATGCTTCACTGTGGCGGCTGCATCGATCTAGTGATCCCTTTTATAGGGAGACTCGATCGATGACGTCAGACCTACAGCCACACCCCCCTACAGTTGTAAACACAAACTAGGTGAACCCTAAATCCTACAGCACCCCCTGTGGTTAACTCCCAAACGGCAACGGTCATTTTCACAATAAACAATGCAATTTAAATGCATTTTTTGCTGTGAAAATGACAATGGTCCCAAAAATGTGTCAAAATTGTCCAAAGTGTCCGCCATAATGTCGCAGTCACGAAAAAAATCGCTGATCGGCGCCATTAGTAGTAAAAAAGAAATAAATAATAAAAATGCAATAAAACTATCCTTTATTTTGTAAACGTTATAAATTTTGCGCAAACCAATCGATAAACGCTTATTGCGATTTTTTTTTTTACCGAAAATAGGTAGAAGAATACGTATCGGCCTAAACTGAGGAAAAAAAAAAATTGTATAAATGTTTTTGAGGGATATTTATTATAGCAAAAAGTAAAAAATATTGAATTTTTTTTAAAATTGTCGCTCTATTTTTGTTTATAGCGCAACAAATAAAAAACGCAGAGGTGATCAAATACCACCAAAAGAAAGCTCTATTTGTGGGGAAAAAGGACGCCAATTTTGTTTGGGAGCCACGTCGCACGACCGCGCAATTGTTTGTTAAAGCGACGCAGTGCCGAATTGTAAAAACGCTTTTGGGCATTTAGCAGCATATTGGTCCGGGGCTTAAGTGGTTAATAGGGATTTAGAGGACTATCAGGGAAATATGGTTTTTAACTGGCAGAGAAAACTTCTAGAAGAACAAAATAGATTAAATTCTAATGAGATGGAGGTTTCTAACACTTTGGGTCCTATTCTCCCCTCTGCAAGTCAATCTCAAGCCCCCGTAGGGTATAAACAGAGTTTTCCCAATGTTAAATCAGGGGGACCCCAAACTAGGCCATCGCCCCGTAGAGGTCCGGGATAATAAGGAGAGTTAGAGACAAGTACATCAGGGAGAGGGTGATTATCCATCTCCCTCCTACTCCCATCCAGGAGGCAGTCTGGGGTGGGAATTTAATGTACCCAGGTCCAATGCTTTTATTCCTTTACGGGATACAGCTGGCCCAGAAGGCAATCAGGCCCCGGATGGACCCCAATACCCCACAACTAGTGGGAGTGCATGGTTTGCACTTCCTCCCTGCCAACCACAGGGTGGTTCCAACTGACCGGGTGGTCCTTTGGCCCGTAATGGTTCCACACATTTGGGTTTTCACAGGCCCAATCAGGGCACCAAAAGGCAGGGGGAAAGAGGAAAGGGTGCAGAGGGGGGAGGCGATGAAGGGCACTCAAAGCGTACAAAAACGTAAGAGGTAAAGGTATCTTTAACTTAAGTTCCAAGGCTCTTTTGGATAAGGGCCTCAAATTCATAGATTCATCAGGAAACTAAATATTAAACGCTACATGATTGGGAACTTATTTTTCAACTCTGTACCTACTAATGTCTATGTACATTCAGGTCTAGCCAATGCGTCCTTGTTCAACCCTCCGGCTGGACTGGCACCATCTCTTAAAATATTCCGAGATGTATTAATTAGAGACTTGGAGGGTATTGAAACCAAGAAGGCGAAGCTTAATAAAACTCTTCAGGAAGGCATAGATTCCTTGTGTAATAATAAGGAATTGGTGATTAGACCAGCGGATAAGGGGGGGGGGGGGGGGATTGTGATTCTAGACAGAGTTGATTACCTTAGAGAGATGCATAAAATTGTTGATGATTCAAATACCTACACCATGTTACCAAGTGACCCTAAAACCAAGTTTACAAAAGACTTGGAGATACTGTTATGGAAAGGTTACCATGAAGGTATATTATCTCTTAAGGAGAAACTCTACCTTCTACCCAAATCCCCCAGTACCCCTACGATATATTATCTACCGAAACTACATAAAGATCCGGTCTCCCTCACGTCCCGGGTGGGCAGATATGTAGATTTCTACTTACAACCACTTGTAAAAAAGGTTCCCTCTTACGTCAAGGACTCTTTTACATTTTATGAACATCCTCTCTGGTTGTTCCCCTACAAAGAATATGTGGATGGTCACTATAGACGTAACATCTCTATACACGATCATCCCTCGTGATTTAGGTTTCGATGCAGTTCACTGTTTTCTAATAAGAGATTCAGGGCTAAAGGCAAAGCAAATTGATTTCATAATGTTCTTATCTGAGTTTGCAGCTGCTTCAAACTATTTCTGGTTCGATAATAACTTCTACAGGCAGGACACAGGAGTTGCCATGGAGGCTAAGTACGCCTCCAGTTTGGCTAACTTGTTTATGGCCAAGTGTGAGGAGGATGTCATCTATTCCGGAGTCACACCCCAGGTGGGCCTATGGGCTAGGTACATTGATGACATCCTCCTCCTATGGTCCGGCGAACAACAGGATTTGGTCATGTTCATTGAGTCCCTAAATAATAATCAGAGAGGGATACAACTTAATTATGAGGCCAGTCAGACGGATGTCCATTATTTGGACCTAAAGATCGAGGTCAAAGAAAGAAAATTTGTCACCTTTACTTATTTTAAAGGGACAGATCGCAACTCCTTTATTCCGACAGATAGCTGCCATCACGAACCATGGCTTAGAGCCGTCCCCAAAAGCCAATATCTCAGATTGAGTCTCCCTCCCCATCAAAGCCCACCCCCCGCCTGCACATGTGTGTCCCCATCAGAGAGTAGCCTGAGAGATTGGGTGCGGGGACGTGTGGCTTGTGCCAGGTTAGCACTGTCCAGCATCCGACCTATGCAGCAACTCCTTTAGTAAGGGATTTTCTATTCCCCATTTGTGTTCTTCTCTTTTTATATATTTTTATATATATTTTTTTATATTTGTTTATATGCCTCCACGGTACTGGCTGATTTGATATAAAAACGTCCATTGCTCAGTATGGGTACGTTTACCATATTAAAGATGGCGTTTTACCTGCGCTGGTTATGCATCTCACAACGAGGCCTGGGTATATTTATAATGGTGATTCACTGCGGTAGCCCATTCCATTGAAAATGTCTGTTGATGACGAAACGCGTCTGGGAGGACGCGCAGTGACGTCACCACGCAAGGAGGAAGGACTCCTATCGTTTGCCGGCCGGGATTGTCTTATATGCAGTTTTAAAACTTTTACATTGTAAGTACAATATGTTATATTAAATTGAATTTTTTTATACGGAATTACACTATGGTGCATCTTCTTCTTTATTTGTCTCCGCGGATGACCGTGAGCTTTGCCTGCTACTAATCTGTTGGATCGAGAGTTTTTGCCTGCTACCAATCTGTGGGAAATCCTTTCCATACCAAATTCCCTGGATCTAAAGGCCGCGGCTGGGCTATAGCCGATCGCTTTACTGGGCTTGCCTTCTGGTATGCGGCCATTTCATTATTGGTGAAGGGATCACTTTCAAGTTATCATCTGTCACTGTGGTGTTGTTGCAACTGATGTCCCTACATGTGATGTATCTGGGGGAGAGATTGATATTGAACTTTTTATTATAGACTTTCTGATCTCACCCCAATACAAATTGGTGTTTATCACCTATATGCTACAGGATTGGTTCTCAACCGTTTCCAACATTATATGGTTAATTAGTTTAAATTTATTAGTGGCACGGCTTTGCTTTTTCTTGTTTAATTCTTCCCCTTTGTCTGCTAAACTTTTGACTACTATAACAATATTTTCTTAAGGCCTCTTTCACACAGCAGATTAGGGCCATACACTACCATTAACCAGTATATTTCTGTAGCAGGGATAAAGGGTGTTTGCAACCAGCTGAAGCCAGCAGGCCTGTACAAATCAATGACAGATGACAAGTATCATGTCTGTTTGCATATAAGCATACATCGGGCAGTTACATACGATTAGGGACAGATGAGCTGCCCTGGAGGCTAATTGTGCGTGTCTAAAGCTGGTCATCTGTCCCTTGCCACAGATAACCACTGGATATGTGGATACATGCAAACAGTGGCAGCTCCTGTCAAGCTGTCATTTTTTTGTACAGGCTTTTCGGCCACAGCTGGTCAAATACACCTGTGATTCCAGTCACAGGAATCCCTAGGTATGATTTATTTGGACAGGTGAATAAGGTCTTAGAGTGATTCTCTAAAATTATATGTGCAGAGATTATTCATGGCAACTATATTTTGAAAGACAGCAAACAAAAAAAAAAACAAAAACAAAAAAAAAAAATAAGGGAAAAATAATTCCCAATGTCCTTCTAATGTGTTTTTTTAACTGCTCCCTCATTTTTGCAGTTCTCTGTCTTTCCTCATTTGTAGCAGCTACAAGTTGATTTTGCATAAAGATAACATACTGCTGTTATCATATCTCAGGCTGCATCAGATACTGATATAATGAAATTCTGTTCCTAGCCGAGACTCCTAATAAAAATCAATTGAAAGAGAAACTTCTCTACATAAGGGTCATCAACTACTTCTGAACATTATCAGAGTCTGGAACTCCATGTAATCCCAGTTCTGCCCTGCATATTATATGAAACTGGATATTATGGAAACATCTCTGAATCAGGTAATTGCGCCCAAGGTATAAGTTTTGTCTAAATTACTCCTTATGTTGCAATTTTGTTTCAGGCTATAGAGGGAATATAATGCTGATTGATCACTTGAACTGAGAGTGAGGTTGAACACAAGAGTAAAGCCCTTATGGAATTTACAACACTAGTGGAACAGAAGTCAAGATAAAAGGGAATTGCAAATCTACAAAATGAAAACAGTTAGATTGATTTATTTTAATGCGCTCACTAATTTTGTATTTGAAATGCCTAGTGGCCAACCTACATTTTTGCTGCTTAACCACTTAAGACCCAGACTTTTAGTCAGATAAAGGACCCGGCCAGGTTTTGCGATTCGGCACTGCATCGCTTTAACTGACAATTGCGCGGTCGTGCGACGTGGCTCCCACACAAAATTGGCGTCCTTTTTTTCCCACAAATAGAGCTTTATTTTGGTGGTATTTGATCATCTCTGCGGTTTTTATTTTTTGCGCTATAAACAAAAATAGAGCGACTATTTTGAAAAAAATGCAATATTTTTTACATTTTGCTATTATAAATATCACCAAAAAAGATATAAAAAAACATTTTTTTTCCCCAGTTTAGGCCGATACGTATTCTTCTACATATTTTTCGTAAAAAAAAATCGCAATTAGCGTTTATTGATTGGTTTGCGCAAAATGTATAGCGTTTACAAAAAAGGGGGTAGTTTTATGGCATTTTAATTAATATTTTTTTTTTTACTAGTAATTGCGGCGATCAGCGTTTTTTTTCGGTACTGCGATATTATGGCAGACACATCGGACACTTTTGACACATTTTTGGGACCATTGGCATTTTTATAGCGATCAATGCTATAAAAATGCATTGGATTACTATAAAAATGCCATTGGCAGTGAAGGGGTTAACACTAGGGGGCGGGGAAGGGGTTAAGTGTGTTCCTATTTGTGTTCTAACTGTATGGGGGGGTGGACTCACTAGGGGGAATCACTGATCTTCCGTTCATACATTGTATGAACGGAAGATCAGCGTTTCCCCCGCTGACAGGAACGAGCGCTGTGTGTTTACACTCACAGCTCTTGTTCCCCGCTCTGTAACGAACGAGCGCACGTGCCCGGCGGCAATCGCGCCCACCGGGCACGCGCGCGGGACTCGGGGGCGAGCGGGGGGCGCGCGCACGGGCCAACGGCGACGCGCACGCGCCCCCTAGCGGCCGCGAAAGTCCCGACGTAGAACTACGGGCTCTCGCCCAGGAGAGCCGACCTGCCGCCGTAGAACCACGGCGGCTGGTCGGCTAGTGGTTAAAAATAGTTTCAATAATAACAATTGGTCATATACATATTTGACCATAATTAATACTCAATCCAAAAATCTTAAACAGATGCTTGTATATACAAAAATCCAACGCGTTTTGCAGACTAGTTTTCTGCTTCTTCAGGGCAGTTAAACACGCATATTCATCGTCCAAGTTACAAAAAGATATAAAATTAATATCAAATACCATAAATGTAATCATAATATTCACAATATTAATAATCTTTATTCAATTAGTATAGGTGCTCACCACAATATTTTGGTACTGACAGTAAAGCAACCACAGCATCAGAGAGGGGAAAGACCAGTTAACATCGAGTGAATGGGCAGTGATGTCAGAGTCATCAGCTTGGTCTAAAAGGCTTCGGACCGCATGAGAGGCACCATGGTTTATACCAATAATGATCTAAAAATATACCAAACATATATGTTCAGATGTGTAACATCACCATATATGCACTGAGTGATTAATAACAGTAGTAAAAGTGTGTAAACTCAATAGTACAAAACAATATATATGGAGCAAATAACCAAAAAGGCATATCCCCACCCCAATGAGAATGAGAATCCTTGGTATATTAACATAATAAAAAATAAAACATAGAAGGGGTAATAACTGCAGCATTCAAATAGCCATTAACTAACCCCCTAAAAAAGATGTTAACAAAAAAAGGGGGGAGGGGGTCCCACCAGAAGTGAATGAGCCGAGAACGGCTCACTGACATCACTTCCGGTGACAGTGCCCCTTGAGATGCACACACATGATAGCCCCACAGCCGCGATGTAACCAGCGGGTGTAGGACCAAAAGTGCCAGCGCCACCCATTTGTAAGATGGTAAATAGCAGATGTTTATTGAGGAGAAGGGGAGCCTTCTCGTCCACCAGGGGCACCCAAACGCCTAATCAAAAAACCTTCATCGATATAGAACTGTCCGCTCCCAATGATGCAAATAAACGGCTGCAAACAATCGACCAAAAAGTTAAAAATATATATATAAAAAAAAAAGACAAACATCTCTCAAAATCAAAACAAAAGAATACAGTAAGTATAGAACGAGTTGGCACATAACGGTAGTGAGTTTAGAAAATGATATGGACAAATTATTCTCTACATAAGAATGACCACATTCCTGTAATCATGGATAGTTTAATTTAAAGAGATTGTGCCATGTCCACATGGTTTTTGTATAGTGCAGTACTAGACCATCCAAGAAAGTACTGTACCATCCAAGAAACATGTGACTCTGACATCACCGCCCATTCACTGCATCTGAACTTTGCCCCCTCTGATGCTGCGGTCATTTTACTGTCAGTACCAAAATATTGTGGTGAGCACCCGTACTAATTGAATAAAGATTGATAACCAGAGGGATATCTCGGTAACAGTAGCAGCTGCTGCCACAACCGAGATAGCCATCTCTTCATGCACAGGTCCTGTAAACGATAATTGTGGTCTCCGCAGGGGATTCGCCGCAAGATCAAAGTTATCGGTGGCGGAAGAGGGGCCCCCTCCCGCTATTCTCCGGCACCCTCCACCGCTTACAAGAGCTGTCGGCAGCTGCGGAGGCGATCAGGTTCTCTTCCTAGCTGGGTATGGAGACGAGTGAGGGGAAGATGGCCCCCACCCGTCTCCATACCTTAACAGGGCGGAAGCGACGTCAAAACGTTACTTCTGCCCATACGTCTTAAAGGCACATTTTTTAGTTGTTTATTGCATTTTAGTCTAAATATGAGATCTGAGGTCTTTTTGACTCCAGATCTCATATTTAATAGGACCTGTCATGCTGTTTTCTGTTTTTTTAAAACACTGTAAAAATAAATAAAATTAAGTAAAATAAATAAGAAAACAAAAAAAATAGTATTTTTGTACTCACGGTAAAATCCATTTCTCCGGGTTCATGGACGGTATTATCCTCCTGTTAAAAGATTGACTAGGCAGAAAAACAGCATGTTAAGTGTAAAAAAAAATCACATAGTACAGTACCTCTCAGGGGGCGGTCCCCCTGGGTACTTCCCCTTCTCCCTGCATCTTGCAGCTCAGTTCGTAGAAAAGCAGTACAAACAAAGAAGGAGGGGTGGGTGCTGTGTTCGTCCATGAACTCAGAGAAATAAATTTTACGGTGAATACAAAAATCCCATTTCTCTTCTGTTTATGGACGGACACAGCAGCATCTTGACCTTAGGGACGTCCCCAAGCAGTGTAAAAAAAAAAAAAAAGGAGTGGGAAAAACCCAGCAAAAAAAACTTCAACCCAAACAAAACAGAGCTCCTCAACGGAAAAGGGGCAACTTTAAAAAGCCGCCTGCAAAACATTGCGGCCAAAGGAAGCATCCGAAGATGCACTCACATCAACCTTGTAAAACTTTGAGAAAGTGTGGACTGACGACCAGGTCACCGCCTTACACACCTGTGAAACAGACGCTTGATGGCGGAAAGCCCAAGAGACACCAATTTCCCTGGTCGAATGCGCCTTAACTGGCAAGGGAGGCGCCCCGCCGCTTTAGAGCATAGGCCTGAAGCACGACCTGCCTGATCCACCTAGAAATGGTGCCCGATGAGACCGCCAGACCCTTCTTAGGACCAGTCACCAACACGAACAGTGAATCCAACCTTCGGAACAGAGCTGTAGCGGACAGGTACACCCGTAGGGCTCGGACGACGTCCAAGGAATGCAACGCAGCCTCTTTTGGATTCGATGGCCGAGGACACAAGGATGGAAGAACAATAACCTCATTAAGATGGAAAGCTGAAACAACCTTAGGAAGGAACGATGCAGCAAAACCTTATCCTTGTGGATGACCAAATAGGGAGCCTTGCAAGACAAGGCCGCCAATTCAGAAACCTGTCTGACCGATGTAATAGCCACCAAAAAAAAACACCTTCTGGGAGAAAGTCAATAAGAGAATCAACATAATGTTCTCAAACGGGGGCTTCTAAAGCACCTGGAGACGTACAGGAGGGGCCACATGCCAAACCCCCTGCACAAACGTACGCACTAGAGAGTGAGCCGCCAAGGGTCGCTAAAAGAAAACAGCCAAAGGGTGGGGACAGACCTTCATGCAGATGCAGATTTTTCCGCAGGCTTGTGGTGCTTGCAGAACCAGGGGAGCTTCTGCCCTTCAGTGGGCATCTTAGCGGCCTGGGAGCGTTTACCTGCAGCACCGGGCGAAGGGGAAAAAAAGGCTTGTGGGTGGTAAAAAAGGGCCCCTGCCTATGGCGAGGCTCCTTACCCTTACTGGATTGTAGGAGTAGAGTGCTCTTACCTCCCGTGTCATCTTTAATAATGTCATCCAGAGAGGCCCCAAAAAGCCTTTCACCCTTAAAGGGCAAGTCCACCAAGGCCTTCTTAGAAGACTGGTCCGCGGACCAACACTTCAGCCAGATCAGGCGGCGCAACACCACCGCATAGACCGAGTCTCTGGAAAGCAAGGGAAGCATATCCAGGGCTGACTCGCAAACAAATTTAGGCCCTGTACCAACTGGTCGCAACACAGTCTGGAGGAGCCTGATGCCCCAGCCACGACCGGTCACACCGCCGACCCCACCACCATGAACATGGAACGGGCCACAGTCTCAGCCCTCCTATCTGCGGGATCCTTGAAGGCAGGAGCCCCTTTCACAGGTAACGTGGTCGCTTGTTCAGACACAGGGGGGTCCACTGACGGAGGAGAAGTCCATTTTTCAGCAAAGTCTCCTCAAACAGATAACGGACTGCAAAACATTTTGGGGCAGAATTTTTTTTTGCGGCCGATTCCATTCCTTGTACAAAAGCTTTTCCAGATAAGGAACACAAGGAAAGACTTTAGCAGTGCGGGAGGCTTACTGAACCTAAAAGGAACCGACATCTCTGATGTCTCCGCCGAATCCTCCATTTTTAGAGTTTCCTGCACTGTGGTGATAAGAGCTACTACCAGCGCCCTATCATGTGCCGACCCTGATGCAGAGTCATCCTCACTGTCCATATGGTCCAGGCCTGCATCCTCTGACACATTGGAACCAGGGCCAGGAGCAGTAGCTGGGCCCGATTCCGCGTCAGAGGCATCCCCGGAAGAAGGCGGGGGAGGGGGCGCTTTTTACCCCCTTTGTGCCCACGCGCCGCTTCCACCCTGGCAACAAATGCCTCCCGGACCGCCACCAGAGCGTCCACAGGGGCAGCGATAGTCAATTCAGGCATGTCTGGGGGAGATTCGTTCGGTTCCGACACCATGCTGACCCACCCCTTGCCACCCTTAGGGATGTAAGGCAAGACACAGAGACCACCCTCCTGGCTACCACAGAGAGACAGGGGACTCACCACCTCGACCAGGTACCGTACAGCTGCAGTCCATCTCCTAGTGTGCTCTCCCCGTGCCTTCCCTCGGGAAGTGTGCTGGAGGCGTTCGCGCCGTAATCTAGCCACTAGAAGCAAATTACACTACCCAAAATGGCCACCAACCCGCCACTCTGTAAGCAGAGCATGCGGGCTATAAGAAAATGGCCGCTGGCACCAGTTAAAAGCGCCGGACACCCCAAAAATGGCGGCCACGAGTACAGTAAAAAAAACATACACAGATGGCAAGCATGGCAGCGAGCACCTGGGACCCTCAAAGCAGTCCCCCCACACACATGGCACCAAGAGCACCCCCAGAGAATAGACCCGCACAACCCACACAACCCTAGGATGGAGCCCTCCCAGGTGGACCCCTGTATCACAGCCGTCTCAGCTACCCAGAGCATAGGGAAGGAGTGGAGGAAGGGAGAGAGGAAAAGCAGGGCGGGCCCTCTATCGACCACCCCAGCCGTACTACCCTGCCGAAAGAGGGGGGTTTGCTACTTATCCGTCCTGCGACGACCGGCTGAAGGCATCCCAGACAGAACCAACATGTGCGCGTTGGCATGGCTGTTGGCCCGGCACACTGTGACTCGGACATAGAGCCCTGTCATATGTGTGCCCTGGAGCATACAGCATGGCATATGGCATGTCGTGGACGGCCCAGCACGTAGCTAAAAGGCCGTCACACACTCTTTCGCTGAACTGGGGGAACTACAAGGATCGAGTATCCAGCCTGTCACCCAGTTGATTGTAGATCTCAGGATCAAAAAAATGCAGAAAAAGCAAAAGAAAAGAAAAATATTTCAAAAATCCCCAGGCCACATGGGCCCCCAGGAAGCCATGTCCTTCTCCTTTGCCAGGCAGAAAAAAAACTGAGCTGCAAGATGCAGGGGGAAGGGGTCATAAGCAGGGGGACCGCCCCCTGGGAGGTACTGTACTGTGTAATGTGTTTTAACAATTAACATGCTGTTTTTTGCCTAGTCAATCTCCTAACATCTCCTAAGGTCAAGATGCTGCTGTGTCCGTCCATGAATGGAAGAGCATTTTTTTTTTTTAAAGTGTCCCGTCCCGATGAGTTTGCGCGCAGAAGCGAACATATACATGAGCAGCGCACACATATGAAAACGGTGTTCAAACCACACAAGTAAGGTATTGACGCCTCCTCTGTAACTCAAAACATGCAACCTATAGAATTTTTTAAACATTGTGTAGATGTTTAAGGGTAAACGTTTGACGCCATTCCACGAGCGGGCGCAAATTTGAACCATAACATGTTGGGTATCAATTTACTCGGCGTAACATTATCTTTCACAGTATAAAAAAAATTGGGCTAACTTTACTGTTGTCTTATTTTTTTATTTAAAAAAATGAATTTTTTCAAAAAAAAAAGTGTGCTTGTAAAACCGCTGCGCCAATACGGTGTGACAAAAAGTATTGCAATGACTGCCATTTTATTCTCTAGGGTGTTAGGAAAAAAAAAACAATATATAATGTTTGGGTGTTCTAAGTAATTTTCTAGCAAAAAAAAAATGTTTTAAACTTGTAAACACCAAATCTCAAAACAAGGCTTGGTCCTTAAAGGATCACTAAAGGAAAAAATTGTATTTGATAAAATGCCCTGCGGTAACCTATAAAGTCACAATAGTTTAGTGATTTATTTTTAAAAATAGTAAAAAGGGATTAAATTCCTTCATATCGCTTACCTGCTTCTATCTAGTTTCGTTTCTGCATTTTACTTCCTGATTCTCGCCGCTCGTTCATGAGAGCGACGTCCCCGTCATGCTGGGAACTACATTTCCCAGTATCCTCTGCGCATCGCGCATGCGCAGGTAAAAAAAAACGGGACTCGCGATCTGTACAAAGATTTGAATAGCCCGCCCACTATACTGCCCAACGATGAATATTCAAGTTATTCAACCCACCCACACAGCCAGCCAGACACAGCTATACCCTGCACAAGACAGCAAGCAGCCTAAAACGAAACTTATTGAAAGAGAGGAGGTGCTGGGGTGTTAGACACACCCAGTAATTCACACCTCCTAAATGTAGTCTCCAGTAGAGGGAGCGAGCACGTTAGTCACCACAGCATGAATCCTCGCTCTGCTGGTTTTTTCTCAAACAGACAACCAGGAAGTGGGGAGAATAGACAATACATAAATCAACTTCAGAGCAATAACGAACAATCAGGAAATGAAAAGACCACTGCACTAAGGTAAAGGAAGCTATCTAGCAAATATTTTTTTTTACTTTAGTGATCCTTTAAGTGATTAACATTGTGAATATTATGATTACATTTGTTTGATCTATGTATATGACCAAATGTTATTATTGAATCTATTTGTAACTATGTGTATTAATAAATTTCTATTTTACTATACCTTTGTGGTTGTGCTTACCTTGGTGACAAAAAAATATATCCGTTAAAATCCTATTACACTAGAGATTGATGTTCTCTCTCTTCTTTCTTCTTTTCGTAACTGTAAAGATGTGCCGTTGTATCTACGCGGCCGTACCCACCAAACTAGATGCGACAGAAAACGGGCTTTTTCCGACCGGCTTAACTCTCCTTCGCCAGAGTATCGTCAGCACATATTTTCGCTCGTCGCATCCGTCGCGCCTATTGATTTCCCATTCAAATATGCAAATGAGGGAGATTTCCCAATTCGCAAACGGATTAGCACCATAAGCTGGCTACATGCGCCGTGCGTATCTCGTCCGTCCGTCGCAAAGTTATTTCTACAAATAGCTGCTTTATCTTTACTCCAGACGGCCTCAGGTCAGCAGGAGAGCAGCTACAGCAGCAGCGTTACCGACGAAAATAGCAAGCTGAACAACCACACTTGCAAGGACAACACCTCTGTGTGTCAACATGCCAGGGGCAGTCGCGGTCCTAGCACTACTAATGGGTCCCCCGGTACGGAGGAGGCGGGCACGTGAGAGGATATACCGCACGCGCTTGAGCCTCTTTGGCATGGGGGATGAGGAGGTGTATCGCCTCTTCAGATTCAGCCCAGATGCAATACTTGAACTAACCACAACCCTGCAGGATGACATCACCAGCAAGACACACCACTCACAAGCAGTGCAGCCACTGGTGAAGGTACTGGCAACACTCCATTTCCTTGCAAGTGGATCATTCCAGCGTACAAGTGGAGTGGTGGCTGGGATGTCACAGTCCTCCATGAGCAGATGTGTGCACCAGGTTGTCCCTGCAATCCTCAGACGCATGTCCCACCACTTCATCAGACCCACCACTGAGGAGCTGTGGCTGAAGGCAATGACAGATTTCTACAACATTGCAGGATTCCCACGCACTGTGGGGGCCATTGATTGCACACATGTGGCCCTACAGCCCCCCAGTGCCACAGAGCACATATACCGCAATCGGAAGCATTGGCACTCCATCAACGTACAGGTGATAGTTGATGCCCAACGCCTCATATGGCACGTCCGTGCCAAACACCCCGGATCCAGCCATGACAGCTACATCTACAATCAGAGCCCCGTCCCAACGGAATTCGAACAGAACGTGTATGGGGACAGCTGGCTGGTTGGTGAGTGACATGGGTGGCAGGCATGACTGCCCCCCCCATGATGCTGACATCACAAGGGGCACATGCACAGCTAACATCCTCCTGTCTTTTCCCTTCCAGGTGACTGGGCATATGCACTGGGACCCCATCTAATGACTCCTTTCCGGAACCCCCAAACCAGAGGAGAGAGAAGATACAATGAAGCACACATCAAAACCCGTGCAGTGGTGGAGCAAACATTTGGGCTCCTGAAGTCCCGTTTCCGCTGCCTGGATAAGTCTGGGGGGGCCTTATTGTATTCCCCTACCTTTGTGTGTCAGATAATCGGTGCATGTTGCATTCTGCACAACTTTGCCATGAGAAAAGGCCTGCAGATTGACATGCGTGATGACCTGACCCCCCAACCAGACAATCCCCCCCTGCCAGAGGAGAACCAGTCTGCTGATGGAAGAGCAGTCAGGAGGGTCCTCGCCGTAGGCATCTTTGAACACTAAACAAATACATTGATCACACGGACAATGCACGCATGCACACCACTGATGTCCCTAGATCACACACACCACATCGCATTGGATTAGCCCAAGTCCAACATGTAGGACTTGGGAGCAGCAACGCCGCGTCAAGGCCCCAATGGTGTCGCTGTCCATTCATACACCATTCACACGTCATTCACACAGCCGTGGGGATAACTTCTCCACCACGGCCGAGGGTGACACCCCTTACTGGCAGGAGTGCCACCCCCTCACATTCACACACCATTCACCCTGCAACGTGTGTAGTATCAATAAAAATAAAAAGCTCATAACCTGAGCAAAATAACAAATAAAAAAGCTCATAACCTGAGCAAAATAACAAATAAAAAAGCTCATAACCTGAGCATTAATGAAATAAAATAAATAAAAAACATCATCTGGGATGCCGGGGGCTCCTTCTGGTGGCCCCTCTCTGGCTCCTCAGCTGCCTGGATGGAGTGGGTGGGGGTGGGGGGGCATCTGGAGGTGGGTGATCCCCGGGTGGGCCACTCCTGGCAGGTGTGGCCTGCCTGCCCTCCGAGGCCATGGCTATCCGGCCGAGGTAAGAGTTTGTCTGGGCCTGCATCCTGAGCTGCCGGGTGACCTGGTAATGCTGGGCCCGCTGACTCTGCCTCCCCTGGTCCTGGATGGCCGCAGTGTTTGCCTGGACGGCTGCAGTGAGGTGCCTTATATCAGCCTGCACCTCCCCCAGACTGGTCACCACTGCAGCGCAGTTGCAGCTGACATCCTGCACTGCATTAGATATCTGGGCCACGGAGCACAGGTTGTCAGCCACTCTGTCCAGGTGCCCAACTATGTCCCCCATTTGCTGGGTCTGCCTGGCGTGGTCCCTCGCCACCTGGTCCTGGACCAGATCAGAGACCCCCCTGGTCTTCCGGGTGGCCTTCCTGGGGCCAGGAGATGGTTGTCCCCGGGGGGATGGAGTCGCCCTTGAGGGGCTTCCTAGGATGGGGGAGGGGATTACAGAGGCCCCTGCCGAAGGGGAAGACTCCTCCAAAAATAAAATAATGTCCTGCTCTGCCACAACAGGCTCCTCCTCAACCACCTCTGCAGGTGAGGTGTGGGCACTCTCCTCCACCTCGGTCTCTTCACCACCCAGGGGCTCGGGCACAGGATGCCGTTGGGGGGATGGGGTGGACTGGCCGCCAACAGATGATGGCCCAGCTCTGTCATCTGTAGATGACACAAAGCACACACATGTTGGGTGGTCCCACACACTTGGCACATGTACCCTCCCCCCCACATGCAACACACCAAAGTCATATCCCGGGACCCCCTCCAACTGCTCCCTGTCCAGGCAGCGGGCGACCACCTCCTCCTCCGTGGTCAGGCTGACCGCACATGGGGTTCCACCCCCCGTGCCCCTCTCATGCCTCCTAATGGTGGCCACCTTGCCCCGGACCTTGCGCCGTAAATCATTAATCTTCTTGCCAATATCGGCAGCAGTCCGGGTGGAGTACCCCAAAATATTTACTCTGGCAGCAATGCTTGCCAGGATGGCCTGCTTCCTATCCCGGCTGGTCTTTCTGCTTTTCCTGCCATGGAGGACATCGTTGTGGGTCTCCATAGCCGAAATTACAATCGAGACCTCCTGGGGATTAAAATTGAGGTTTCTCCTCTCTTTGGGGGGAGCGGGAGCAGCCATTACAGAGCAAAAGTAACTTCCCTGGGGTGGGGGAAAATGGAAATACTTTTGCACCGGAATGGCGCTTTTATACGCGCAACGGAACACATTGCGCTGACGTTTCCCGTGAAGTGGTGCCGACGGAAGTTGTGAGCATGCGCACAGGGGGGCGAGTGGCGCCTCACTCACTGCGCACTCCGTGGATGATGCGCTGAACTTAAGCCTCTGCACTGGGCTCCGCCCATCATTTACATATGATCACACCCCCTTCCACTTGCGTCGGGTTACGCCAGTGCATTTTTGTTACTCCGGCGCAACTTTAGGAGCAAGTGCTATGTGAATAACAGTACTTGCTCCTAAAGTTTTGGCGGAGTAACGTAAATGAGAAACGTTACTCCAACTTAAAGATTCGCCCATCTACCTGAATCTGGCCCTTAGGGCCAGATTCAGGTAGAGTTATGCCGGCATATCTCGAGATATGCCGCATAAGTGTAAAGTTGAGCCGGCTTATCTTTGCACTGTACCCACAAAACTAGATACGCCTGAAAATAGGCTTCCTCCGACCGGTGTAACTTTCCTGTTCTGGCATAACTCAGGCCGCGTACACACGACCGAGGTTCTCGCTGGAATCTGCATTCCAGCGAGGACCTTGGCCGTGTGTACGCTCTCGGCGAGCATCCCGTCGGGAATCCCGTCGAGCAGAAATAGAGAGCACGCTCTCTATTTGCTCGACGGCCCGCCTGGATGAATGGCTGGTTGCCATTCCCGACGGGCGGGTCGCCGATTTTGACGGCCGGCAGAGAACCTCGACGGGCGGAACGATGTGTTCTGCCCGTCGAGGTTCTCTGCCGTGTGTACGCGGCCTTAGGCTCATATTTACGCTGGGCGCATCTTGTGCGGCCATTGATTTCCTATTCAAATATGCAAATGAGGGAGATATGCCGATTCGTGAACGGATTTGGGTCTGGCGCAGGCTAAGTCCGCCGAGCGTAAGTGTTAAGTCTGGTGTAAAGTTATTCCTACAAATAGCTGGTTTATCTTTGCACCTGACGGGCACAGATCAGCTGGAGAACAGCTCCAGCAGCACCGTTACCCAGGGCAGCCATCAGAAATTATGGGGCCCCTTACACAAAACCTCTGGCCCCTTTAATAAAAAGAAAAAAAGATATATATATTTATATATATATATATATATATATATATATATATATATATATATATATATATATAAAGAAAAAATAATAATATAAAAATATATATATATATATAAATAAAAATAAAAGAAATAAAAAAAATACATAAAATATTTTTTTATATAAAAACAGGGGGGTTGCCATCTGGGGCCCTCCGGACCTCTAAAAAAAAAAAAGAAAAAAAATGGCTCTTTAATAAATACTAAAATAAAAATATATTAAAAAAATTAATAAAAAAATTATAAAAAATAAATAAAAAAGAGGGGGTTCCCATCCGGGTCCCTGGGGACCCCCGGGGCCCCTTACAGGTGTACTGCCTGTACCCCCCTGATGGCGGCCCTGCCGTTACCGACAAACTTAGCAAGCTGAGCAACCCCACTTGCAGGACAACACACATCTGTCTGCCAACATGCCAGGGGCAGCCGTGGTCATAGCTAGGGCTGCCATCAGGGTGGTACAGGCAATACACCTGTAAGGGGCCCGGGGGTCCCCTTTTTTTTATTTATTTTAAATAAAAAGAAATGTTTTTAAATATTATTATTTAATTTTTGTATTAAAGGGACACTTTTTTTTTTAGAGGTCTGGAGATCCCCAGGGCCCCAGATGAGAACCCCCCTTTTTTTTAAAAATAAAAAAATATTTTTTAAAAATAAAAAAATATTTTTTAAAAATAAAAAAATATTTTTTAAAAATAAAAAAATATTTTTTATATATTTTTTTTTATTTCTTTTATTTTAATATATATATATATATATATACTGCCTGTACCCCCCTGATGGCAGCCCTGGCTATGACCTCGGCTGCCCCTGGCATGTTGACAGACAGATGTGTTGTCCTGCAAGAGGGGTCGCTCAGCTTGCTAAGTTCGTATATATATATATATATATATATATATATATATATATATATATATATATAATATTATTATGATTATTATAGGGCCCAGAGGTCCCCAGGGCCCCCCCGATGCCAACCCTTTTTTATACAAATGTTTTACATTTTTTTCTATTATTTTATTACTTTCTTTTTTTTTATAGATATATTTTTATTAAAGTGCTCAGAGGTCCCCAGGGCCCCATGTGTCAAATCCCCTTTTTTATTATAAATGTTTTTATTTTTTTATTTTATTTATATTTTTTTTATTTTTTTACTTTTTTTATTAAAGGGCCCAGAGGCAAATTTGCACCGGACGGGAGCATGTCTGGGCTTATTTTTAGGCTCGGCATAAGTCGGTTGGGCCGGCATATCTCAGGAAGTTGGGCCGGGGTAGTTGTGAGCATGCTCACAGGGAAGCGATCAGACACCGAGGTCACTGAGCATGCTCTGTGGATGAGAGGCTGGGCGTAAGTGTCAGATCCAGGCTTAGACCATCATTTGCATAAGGTCACACCCACTTCCACTTACACCTACTTGCGCCTTCACATTTAAGTTACACCGGCGCAAACTTCTGCCGCGTACACACGATCATTTTTTGTGATGAAAAAAAACGACGTTTTCTGTGAAGTAAAAAACGACGTTTTTGAAACGTCACTTTTCAAAGACGATGTTGCATACACACCATCATTTTTTTTCACAAAAAGCGAGGTTACGTTCACCACTCTTTTCCATTGAAGCTGGCTTCATAACTAGCTTCTGGGCATGCGCGGGTTGAAAAACGTTGTTTTAAACTACGTTTTTGCTACACACGGTGACTTTTTGTGAAACAAAAAACGACGTTTTGAAAAACGACACAAAAAATTCAAGCATGTTGGAATTTTTTTTTGGTCGTTTTTTTGAAGACAAAAAACAACGTTTTGCCCACACACGATCAATTTAAATGACGTTTTTTAAAACGTTGTTTTATTTCATCACAAAAAACGACCGTGTGTACGCGGCATTAGGAGCAAGTGCTTGGTGAATACTGTATTTGCCTCACTAGTTTGCATCGGCGGAACGTATATGCGTTACGTTACGCCGGCACAAAGATGCGCCCATCTACCTGAATCTGGCCCTTAATGTCTGGGTGGTGCTGCATTAGTTAAAACTCTCAAGCCCTGTACACACGGACCATAATCTCGTCAGGAAAAAAATTGGATGTTATGCTCACCGGAAAATCTCATGGACGGACACAGCCTTAATCTTGACTTAGTGGGTATTAGCCTTCCTTCAGGAGTTGACTAGGCAGAAACTTATATATAAAATGTTAACTTATCATACACCCTATAGCCCCGCCCAGGTGGTGGGCCCTCTGGGTATAACCCCTCTCTCTGCATCTCGCAGATCAGTTTGTCAAAAAGTAGTACAAACTTAAAAAGAAGGGGAGGGTGCTGTGTCAGTCCATGAACTCAGAGAAAGAGATTTTAAGGTGAGCATAAAATCCTATTTTTTCTTTCGTTCATGGACAGACACAGCCTTAATCTTGACCTAGTGGGACGTCCCAAAGCAGTGTAAACAAATGAGGGGTGGGAACAGCAAAAAAATTAAACTTCACCCCAAAACAACAGAGCTCCTCCACTGAGGAGTTGCAACTCTAAACAGCCGCCTGCAAAACTTTGCGGCCGAAAGAAGCATCCGAAGATGCACTCACAGCAACCTTATAGAATTTGGTGAAAGTGTGAGCGGACGACCAAGTCGCCGCCTTACACACCTGGGAAACAGACGCTTGATGTCGGAAAGCCCAGGAGGCACCTATTGCCCTGGTCGAATGTGTCGTAATAGGAAAGGGGGTGCCCGACCCCTTATGGTGTAAGCCTGAATTACTGTCTGTCGGATCCACCTAGAGATAGTGGCCGATGAGACCGCTAGGCCCTTCTTAAGCCCAGCCACCGAAACAGTGAGTCTGACCTCCGGAACGGAGCAGTGGCAGCTAAATATACTCTCAGGGCTCGGACAACGTCCAAGGAATGCAACGCCGTCTCCCTAGGGTGCGACGGGTTAGGACACAAGGATGGAAGTACAATGTCCTCATTGAGATGGAAGGCCGAGACGACCTTAGGTAGAAAAGATGGCTGCGGACGCAGCACCACCTTATCCTTGTGAAAAATTAGGTAAGGAGCCCTACATGATAAGGCTGCCAGCTCAGAGAATTTGTCTCACTGACGTGACCGCCACCAAGAAGACCACCTTTTGAGAAAGTGTCAATACGGGAATCTCCGTGATCTCTTCAAACGGAACCTTCTGAAGCACCGAGACAACCAGGTTTAAGTCCCACGGCGGTAGGTGAGGACGGACCGGAGGGGCCACATGCCGGACCCCCTGTACAAAAGTTCTCACTAGAGAGTGAGTAGCCAGGGGTCGCTGAAAGAAAACAGCCAGGGCAAAGACCTGTCCTGCTTAAGTACTTGGCACACCCCGCGCTGTAGGAACAGCAGTACCCTGGACACAAAAAAAGTCAGTGGATTCCACCTCATCTCTTTGCAAAGTGCTAAGTAAGCCCTCCAGATGCGATAGTAAATCCTCCTAGATACTCCTAGAGGATAACTTCCTAGCCCTTCTCATGGTAGAAATTACCGAATCTTAGTACCTGGCTCTCAATGGCCATGCCGTTAAAGCCAGCGACTGTAAAGTAGGATGCAGTATGGGACCTTGTGACAGCAGGTCCTCTCTCTGCGGTAGACACCAAGGGGCACCTGCTACTAGTCACACTAGATTGGCATACCAAGGGCGCCAAGGCCAATCCGGGGCAATTAGGATCATTGGAATCCCCTCTGCTTTTACACTGTGAAGTAGAAGAGGCAGGAGGTTTTGAGGAGGAAAGGCATAGATTAGCCAATACTGACTCCACGGCGCCACTAACGCATCTGTGGCAGATGCCCATGGGTCTTTCGACCTGGCCACAAACCTCAATACCTTCCAATTGAGTCAAGACGCCAGGAGATCTACGTCTGGCGTGCCCCATCTCTGGCAAAGGAGCTGAAACACCTCTGGGTGCAGAGACCATTCTCCTTGGTCCAACGTCTGGCGACTCAGGTAGTCCGCCTGCCAGTTTTCCACACCCGGAATGTATATGGCCGACAGTGCCAGTATGCTCATTTCTGCCCACCTTAGAATGTGAGTGGCTTCTGACGCTGCAGCCAAGCTTCTTGTTCCTCCTTGATGGTTGACATATGCCACCGCCGTGGAGTTGTCCGACTGGATCCTGACTGGACGCCCCTGTAGTCTCTGAGACCATGTGGAGAGACACAGCCTGATTGCCCGAAGTTCCAGGACATTGATGGGTAGGTGGAAATGCTCCAGGGACCAGCGACCCTGGGTCGACTGAATCCCCCAGACTACCCCCCAACTGGTAAGGCTGGTGTCCGTCGTGATGACTGTCCAGTGATAAGGAAGGAACGACTTCCCGGACAGAAGTGCCAGTGAGGTCAGCCACCAAACCAGGGAGGCTCTGACCAGGTGGCTCATCCAGATCTGATAATCCAGGGGTGATGGGCACTTGTCAAATCTGGAAAGAATTTCCTTCTGTAGCACTTGCGTGTGACATTGCATATATGGTACCGCCTCGAAGGAGGCCACCATGAGGCCCAGGACTCACATGCAGAAACGAAGTAACGACCATTTCTGGGATGTCAAAGGGTCTGCAACTTTTCCACAGGGAAGAAAACCCTTGCCTCTGAGGAGTCCAGAATCAATCACAGATAAACTAGGCATTGAGTCGATATCATTACTGATTTCTGAATGTTCAGAAGCCACCCAAAATGTCTGAGGGTCTGACATGTTATAGACACGCTCTCCTCTAATTCTGAGGCTGAAGGAGCCCTCAGAAGCAGGTAGTCCAAGTAGCTTGCGATAACGATGCCACGTTGTCTTAGTAGGGTGAGAATTGGGGCAAGCAACTTGGTGAAGAACCTTGGTGCCGATGCCAGGCCAAAGGGGAGAGCTACAAACTGATAGTGGTCTTCCCCGACCGCAAAGCGCAGAAGTTTCTGATGCCTTGTGCATATGGGGACATGTAGGTAGGCATCCCTGATGTCAAAGGATGCCAGAAAGTCCCCCGGCTGGAGGGTAGAAACGACAGAGCGGATTGATGCCATCCAAAATCCTTGTACCTTCACGAAGTAATTGAGGGCTCTAAGGTCCAGGATAGGACGAACGCCCTCCTTCTTTGGTACTATGAACAGATTGGAGTAAAACCCCTGAAACCGATCCTGTACTGGGACAGGGATAACCACCCCGCGTTCCAGCAGGTCCTGAACTTCCCCATCTAGGGCTTCCCGACAAGCCGGTAGTAGCTGGAAGATAAAGGGAAAAAATCTGTTTGGTGGGCAAGATAGGAGCTCTATCTTGTACCCAGATGAGACTACCTCGCGAACCCACCGGTCGGGGACCCGAGATGTCCACCGGGTCGCAATCTCGCGAAGACGTCCACCCCACCCCAGGGATGGGTGGGGGCGCACCTTAATGCGGACGTGGTCTTGTTAACGGGTTTGTTGGGTTTGCGAAACCAGGGACATCTCTGTCCCTGAGCAGGCGCTTTATTGGCCTGTGGTTTTCTTCCCACAGCGCTGGATGGGCGGAAAAAACGCTTGGGTGCGGTAAAGAAGGGCCCCTGTCGCCAACGTGGCTCCTTCCCCTTTTAGGTCTTTGGGAGCAAGGTGCTTTTACCTCTATTGCCTTTAAAGGGCAGGTCCATTAGGGCCTTCTTGGAAGGTTGGTCCGCCGACCAATTCTTTAACCACAGTAGACGGCGTAACAACACAGCCTGAGCAGAGGCTCTGGCCAGCAGAGGAATAATTTCCAAGGCTGATTTACACACAAATTTTAGGCCTGTACCAGTTGTTCCGCTAGGGCTACCTCGTGGGTGGAAGCGTGATGTGTTTGTAAACCATTGAGCAGTAACTTTGCCCACTCCGTGAGTGTCTGGGACACCAGCGCCCTAACTATGGTTGGGCGTACCGCTGAACCTACTACAGTGTATAGGTAACGGGATATAGACTCTGCCTTCTTGTCCGCCGGGTCCTTGAAGGCAGAAGCCACCTCCACCAGAAGGGTGGAAAGCTTGTTTAGTCTGGACACAGGAGGGTCCACTATGGGGGGGCGAGGTCCATTTCTTTAAGAAACTCTCCTCCAGTGGGTAACGTAGCGCTAGGTTTTTAGGTACAAAAAAGTTTTTTGTGGTCTATCCCATTCCTTGTATATTAGTTTGTCTAAATAAGACACACAAGGGAACACTTTAGCAGTGCGAGTCGCCTTACGGAACCTGAAGGGGACCAGCGCTTCTGTTGCTTCTACAGTCACTGCTCCCAAAAAAAAATGTTTTTAGAACTGTGTGTTTCAGTGCCAGAAGCGCAGTGCTTATTGTATTCTCTGAAGATAATGAAAGCACATGTTTTAATGTAGCACTACCCTCAAGATATTACACTTATCACTAGAGGTAATTTATTTTTGCATATTAAATACCCAAAAACAGTGCAAGTTTAAATACAGGTCAGCCATACAGTGCAGAAACCTGAGCATGGTGCATATTGCACTGATGTGAGTAGATTCACACTGAGCAGTGCCAAACTAATTTGCTCTTTTCAGACTGAATTTATTAAATACATGTTCTGCAAATGTGCATTTTTTGTTTTTAAGGCTGGGTTCACACCTATGTAAATTGTTCACATATCTCCATTACGGCTTGCGCAGGAACGCTGTGCATCTTTGGCTCTGTTACAGGGCTAAATTCAGGCAAAAATTTCTGATTCATCCTTGAAACGGAGAACAGGCACCCCTGCTGTAAGCCGCATCCATCAGAGGTGTGAACCCAGTCTTAAAATTACATTTTTATTTAACCACTTAAGACCCGGACCAAAATGCAGGTGAAGGACCTTGCCCCTTTTTGCGATTCGGCACTGACAATTGCGCGGTCGTGCGACGTGGCTCCCAAACAAAATTGGCGTCCTTTTTTCCCCACAAATAGAGCTTTCTTTTGGTGGTATTTGATCACCTCTGCGGTTTTTATTATTTGCACTATAAACAAAAATAGAGCGACAATTTAAAAAAAAATGCTATATTTTTTACTTTTTGCTATAATAAATATCCCCCAAAAATATATAAAAAAAAAAAATGTTTTCCTCAGTTTAGGCCGATACGTATTCTTCTACATATTTTTGGTAAAAAAAATCTCAATAAGCGTTTATCGGTTGGTTTTCGCAAAATTTATAGCGTTTACAAAATAAGGGATAGTTTTATTGCATTTTTATTAATTTTTTTTTTTTTACTACTAATAGCGGCCATCAGCGATTTTTTTCGTGACTGCGACATTATGTCGGACACTTCGGACAATTTTGACACATTTTTGGGACAATTGTCATTTTCACAGCAAAAAATGCATTTAAATTGCATTGTTTACTGTGGAAATGACAGTTGCAGTTTGGGAGTTAACCACAGGGGGCGCTGTGACTTTGAGTGTTCCCTGTGTGTGTGTTTACAACTGTAGGGGGGTGTGGCTGTAGGTGTGACGTCATCGATCGCGTCCCCCTATAACAGGGATGACTCGATCGATGCTGCGGCCACAGAGAAGCACGGGGAAGCCGTGTTTACGCACGGGGAAGCCGTGTTTACGCACGGGGAAGCCGTGTTTACACACGGCTCTCCCCATTCTTCAGCTCCAGGGACGGATCGCCGCACTGCAGCGGCGATCGGGTCCGCGAGTCCCACTGTCCCGGTCCTGGAGCTTCGGACCGGGTCACGGGAGCGCGCCGTGGGCGCGAGCCCGTGACCCACGGCTGGGTACTAAAACCAACGTATATATACATTGATGTGCCCAGCCGTGCCATTCTGCCGACGTATATGTGCAGTAGGCGGTCCTTAAGTGGTTAAGATGCACAAGTCAGAAAAAAATATATTATTTTAAGGTAAATACAACTAATGTTTAAAGCAGGGGTGCTCAACCTTTTGAAGGCCGAGGGCCACTTAAGTCACTTAGTAACCAGTCGCGGACCACAATGAACGAAGTGGACAGATGACGAGTCTGTGTCCAGTCTGCATATGCAAAGCAGAGACACACAGCCCAATCTACTCTATGGGCCATCTGATCCAATCAGTTTTTTTTTAGCAGATCGGATTAGAGGTAGGCAGTAAACCTACACCTGTGGTTTTTCCAGGGGTTAGCTGCACTTCTGCAAGTGTGGTGCACTTTCTGAAAAAACGCTTGCTTCCTCTACCGCCGACTTTTATTCACAACACTGATGCTCTGGGATGGCAGGTCGGCAACCTGCAATCTGGGCTTGCCAACCAGCCATCCCAGAGCAGGAGGTCGCGGGCCACATCAGAGGGCTCTGCGGGCTACATGTGGCCCTCGGGCCACTGGTTGGGCACCCCTGGTTTAAAGAAAGCTGTAGTAATCTCTCAATTTTGGTAAGATTTATTCAAAAATGTTTTTCATTTTTTGTAAACCATTTAATGTGTTATAACTACAGCAATTCAAAATGACTCATGCTGAGTTAGGAGGTATTTTCATTACACTTATTGTCTTGCACTTTAATAGATAAAATATTTGAAGTGTGCAATAGGAAAAAAGTTATGACTCAGAAATTCCAACAATATTCCTGCTATCTGGAAAGTTTAGCTTCAGATTTCAGTTTATATCCCCCGCTATATAAATGGTTTACAAAGGGGAACTCTAAGGCCGGGATTCACAAAGCACTTACGCCGACGTATCTCCAGATACGCAGACGTAAGTACAAATGTGAGCCGTCGAATCTATGTGCCGACCTACAAAGATAGATACGGAAAAAAATAGGCTTCAGCCGCCCGACGTAACTTTCCTACGCCGGTGTATAGTGGGCGCATATTTACGCTGGACGCATGTGTCGCTCCCATTGATTTTCGATGCAAATATGCAAATGAGGGAGATACGCCGATTCGCGAACGTACTTGCGCCCGACGCATAATATACGCGGTTTGCGTAAGTCGTACGTCCGGCGTAAAGTTATTCCCCATATTGGAGGCGCAATATGCAAAGGTATGGACCATGGAACGAATGCCGTCAAATTTTACGTAGTTTACGTTGTACCTGAATAGGGCTGAGCGAAGGTTACGTTCATGTCATAGGCAGTGTTTTGACGTATCTTAGGCAGTTGTTTTGACGTGATTGTGAGCATGCGCACTGGAATGCGTCCAAGGCACGATGCATGCGCAGTTCGTTTTAAGTACTTGTCTGACGCTCGGCCCCATCATTTGCATGGGGTCACGCTTCATTTAAATGCATCACGCCCACTTCCACTTACTCTGACTTACGCCTACGAATATACGATACGCCGGCGCAGAGTTGGGAGCATTTGTTTTGTGAATTCAGTGCTTTTTCTCTCCGCGCTGCGCCGGCGTAGCGTAAAAGACATACGCTACGGCGGCATATATATGCGCCGATGTATGTGAATCCGGGCCTAATTAAATAATAATAATTAAAAACATATTTTTTTTTAATCTGTAAATATATTTCTCAATAAAAATAATCATTAGATACCTTCAAAAAAATAAATGAGCCGAGAGGCGAGTACTGGAATCATGAGTTATTTAACCTCGGTCCACACCTATGTGTTTTTTAACGCGTTTGTAGAAATGCACTACATGGATTTCTATGGATCTAGATGCATTTTCTGGAAATAGTTTGGGACTTTTTTCCCTCAGAGCAGATAGCATTTTGTGTGCAATAGACTTAAATGGACCTGCATCAAAAAGGCAAGCGTTGTGTTTTACAATTTTTAATAGGACAGTATGGCAGTTCCGTTCATGTAGTGCAGGGGTCTCCAACCCCCGACCCGCGGGCCACATCCAGCCCGCTTGTGTGTTTTATTGGGGCCGCAGGCCACAGTGTAAACAAAGCCGCCCATGCTGCCACACCGTTTTTTTTTTTAAACAAGAGAAGCCAAGGCACGGTATCTCCCCTCTTCCCGCCCGCTGTTTGAATTTGCGATCCCACGAGTGATGTCACAGGCGCATCACCTCCCCTCTTCCTGCCCGCTGCTACACTCGTGGAAGGATCATTAATTCAAACAGCGGGCGGGAAGAGGGTAGGTGCCGCGCCTGTGACGTCACTCGTGGAAGGCTCTTTACTTCAAACATCGGGCGGGAAGAGGGGAGGTGCCGTGGAAGACTAATTACTTCAAACAGCGGACGGGAAGAGGGGAGGTGCCGCGCCTGTGACGTTACTTGCGCGATTGCAACTTCAAACATTGGGCGGGAACAAGGGAGGTGCCGCGCCTCCGAGACGGTAGCTGCAGAAGACCAGAGGTCATCTAGTACAGAAGACATGGGGTCACTGCTGATAAGGACACCAGCGTCCCCATAATTGGTGTGCCCATCAGCAGTGCCCCCATCATGGGGACACCGGTGTCCCCATCAGCGGCGTCCCCTTCATTGGTGTACCCATCACCTAAAAAAATAAAAGATGCAAAAATAAAAATGTACCACGATGTTAATCCCCACCGCTCGACATACAGAAAAAAAAAAGCCGCAACAGTTCTGCCTCCATGGGAGGCACCTGCCAAATGACGTTTCTGTTTTCTTTTCGGTGTGGCGGTCTGCGTGGATTTACATTGCGGGAAATTTTCATTTAGAACTTGTCCAAAGCTTTCTTTTACCATTTTTGACACTTTTTTGGTGAAATGGTAGGGGGTACACCCGCAAACCCCCACAACCACCGGGCAATTGTTGTGGGGATGATGCCCTTGTCCCCATCAACATGGGGACAAGGTGCTTTGGGGTCAGACTCCAAAGCATCCTCCCCATGTTGAGGGCATGCAGCCTGGTACGGTCCAGGAGGGGAGGCGCTCTCTTATCCCCTTTTTTCCTGCGACATGCCAGGTTGCGTGCTCAGATAAGGGTCTGATATGGATTTTGTGGGGACCCCTACACCATTTTTGTTATTTGGCACAGGGTTCCCCTTAATATCCATACCAGACCTGAAGGACCTAGTAATGGACTGGAAGGGAGGATTTTTTTTTTTAAATCAGTTTTACATCCACGATCAGTTTTAAATTACTTTTTTTCCTTTAGAAATGCCATTGTGCTGTGGTATTGTTCTAAACATGGGAAAAATGTGCCACTTTACAGGCATACTATAGACACCCCCAGGTATGAAATTTAAAGGAATATTTCATTTTTATTGTTTCACCTTAAGCATCATTAAAATCACTACTCCCAAAAAAAATAGTTTTTATAACTTTTTTTGCATTGATACATGTCCCCTGGGGCAGGACCCAGGTCCCCAAACACTTTTTATGGCAATAACTTGCATCGTTTTTCATGTTTCTGTCCTATAGACTTTAACTGCGTTCGTCCAAATGTTTTGCCTGTTCGCAAGTTCTGGTGCAAACCGACCCGGGGGTGTTCGGCTCATCCTTACTCAGGCCTCATGGTTGCACCAATTCAGCCCAGCGGCCTTTGAGTTTAGCCAGAAAGACCTCAATATGCTCATCAGGTAACATAGGCTGTATGAAATCAGCCAAACAGATCACTTCTTCATTACCACACCCATCTTTGCAGTCACTGAGACACAGTTCCTCAGAAAAATGTTTTAGCATACTTGCAAGGCTGCAAGACAATACGCATCTAGCTGCTTACACAGCAAAGCACAAACAGTCAGTCTCCAGCAACTCACAATTTTAGGCATGCAAGGATCCAGAGCTCTTTTTCTGCCCCCTGGCATTCTCCACTTATTATGACAAGTTGGGGAATTTGTAGCTCATTGGTAGCACCAAACAGTGAACTTACTTCATGCCAAAAGTACAGGTATGTTTCAGGGCTTTTTCTGCCCACTTTTATTTAAAGTATTTTTTTTTTTTTTAAATAACAAACATGTCATACTCACCTCCTCTGGGAATGCATTAAGCTGACAAACCATGAGGGTTTACAACTCTTTTAACCGCTTCACCCCCGAAACAAAAGAAAATGTTTTACTTTTTGAATATCCCCAAAAATGTTTTTAAAAAACAAATGTATTCATCAGTTTAGGCCAATATGTATTCTTCAGTAAGAGAATATTGATTGGTTTGCGCAAAGGTTATAGCGTCTACAAACTATTGGAAAGAATTATGGCGGTGATCTGCGATTTTTAGAGGGACTGTGACATTATGGCGGACAGATCGGACATTTTTGGCACATTTTTGGGACCATGCACCGATAACTGTGCAAATGTCACTGGCAGGGAAGGGGTTAACACAAGGGGGCGATCAAGGGGTTACATATCACTGTTTATAATTACTACGAACAGCAGATCTGTCTCTTCTCCCCTGTCAGAATGAGGATTTGTGTGTTTATACACACAAATCCCAGTTCTGGCTTTCGTGCCCATGATCGCCGGTGGCCCGGCGTCGATCGCACCTGCTTGCCCTGCGCATCGGGTCCCCTGCCGCGCAGAGCATATATATATATATATATATATATATATATACACATACACACACATACAGTGCCTTGCAAAAGTATTCACCCCCTTGGCTTTTTATATATTTTGTTACATTACAGCCTTTAGTTCAATATTTTTTTAAATCTGAATTATATGTGATGGATCAGAACACAACAGTCTAAGTTGGTGAAGTAAAACTAGAAAAATATATACATAAACAATTTTTTCAGAAATAAAAAAACTGATAATTGGCTTATGCGTATATATCCACCTCCTTTGTTATGAAGCCCATAAAAAGCTCTGGTGCAACCAATTACCTCCAGAAGTCACATAATTAGTAATGATGTCCACCTGTGGGCAGACTAAGTGTCACATGATCTGTCATTACATATACACACCTTTTTAAAAGGCCCCAGAGGCTGCAACACCTTATGGCCCATACACATGATCCGAATATCGGCCGACGGATCGTACGACTTTTTTCGCTTAATAATCGCGAGTAAAATAGAATAGGTTTTTAAACTCACGAAAATTATCGTACGATAGAAAAAAACTATCGGAAGTGATGTCACGTGTTGTAATGTATTTGTATTGTATTGTCGGACGACGGCTGTACTGACTAAACGAAAATCGGACGTTCGGACATCGGATGAGAAAAATTTTCGCGCTTGTCCGATCGAATTTAATCGGATGAACGGTCGTGATCGGCTGTCGAAAGTAGTGTACACACGATCCGAAAATCGTACGATCCATCATCGGACGATCGTTTTCGTCCGATATTCGGATCGTGTGTATGGGCCATAAGAAAGAGGCACCACTAACCAAACACTGCCATGAACACCAAGGAACTCTCCAAACCAGTAAGGGACAACGTTGTTCAGAAGTACAAGCCAGGGCTAGGTTATAAAAAAATATCCAAATCTTTGATGATCCCTAGGAGCGCCATCAAATCAATCATAACCAAATGGAAAGAACATGGCACAACACCAAACCTGCCAAGAGACGGCCGCACACCAAAACTCACAGACCAGGCAAGGAGGGCATTAATCAGAGAGGCAACACAGAGACCTAAGGTAACCCTGGATGAGCTACAGAGTTCCACAGCCGAGACTGGAGTATCCGTACATAAGACAACAATAAGCTGTACGCTCCATAGAGTTGGGCTTCATGGCAGAGTGGCCAAAAGAAAACCATTACTTTCAGCAAAAAACAAAATGGCACATTTGAGTTTGCGAAAAGGCATGTGGGAGACTCCCAAAATGTATGGAGGAATGTGATCTAGTCTGATGAGACGAACATTTAACTTTTTGGGCATCAAAGAAAACACTATGTCTGGCGCAAACCCAACACATCACATCACCCAAAGAACATCATCCCCATGGTGGCAGCATCATGCTATGGGGATGTTTTTCAACAGTCAGGACTAGAAAACTGGTCAGAGTTGAGGGAAAGATATTTAGCACTACCCCCGTGGGAGCTGCCGGTATAGATTTGGGCCTGCCGTTACCTTACTGTATACCATGTTTGTCCTAGGGGTCCTTCTTGAAGAGTTACAAATGTCCACACCAACACTTTGTTTTTGTTTTTCTTCAAGGGTTTTATTAAACAAGTTCAGTCAGAGGGATGGAGGGGTAGGGAAGATTCAGGTAACTTTCTTTGCGGATCACGGGTATGATCTTGGATCCAGAGGAGAAATCATTTCCACACTGGATTCAGCGACCACCAGTTAGGCCTCTCTCACTGACCTAGCAGCCCGTGCAAAGCTTGTTCAAAAGTCTCTGCCACAGACTTGATTAATGCTGTTGAGTCGTTACACGGTCTTACGCCACAGGATCCTGTAACCACACATACACCTTGCAAAGTTCCAAAGTAATTACACAGCTCACGGTGCCAGCATCTTTCAGCCAAACCAGCCGCACTGTGAGGTAGATTGACCAGGATGCATCCTCTATTGAATTCTCAATTGTTCAGCTTCTTCCTGCAGAGAAGACAGCACAGGACCATCCCTGAACCAGTAGGCCCCAGAAACTCCTGGGCCTACTCTCAGTAGCAGAGCCTCGGGCCAGCAGGCCCCGAGACCAAAAGGTTGCTAACACATTCCTGAGGCCAGGAGGGCCATCAGGTCAGGATCAGAAGACTCTGCCAGAACGATGTCTGTTCTTTAAGTACCCCTCTCCAGAATGCACAGTGGTGGGGACCACGTCACTGGGCTGTTTCTGGGCAAGAGGCACCCAATACACCCAGCCCATTGCACTTCCAACCTTGACTCGGCGACACCCATAGTCAGGAGGAAAATGCGCAACGCAGCTGAACTGGAACAGAAACCCATAATTTGCCATAAAATTCTAAGCTAAACTACAGCTCAGATAGCTAAATTTACAAAATAGTGCATACTCAACAGGAGCAGGGCACTACAGATAGATGGTGCTAAATACAGAGATATACTTAAACAAAACCTGTACCACTTTGTGTGTGATTTGAGGCTAGGATGGAGGTTCCCCTTTCAGCAGGACAATGAACCCAAACACACTGCTAAAACAACACTCAAGTGGTTTAAGGGGTAAGATGTAAATGTGTTGGAATGGCCTAGTCAAATCAATAGAAAATCTGTGGTCAGACTTAAAGATTGCTGTTTACAAGCACAAACCATCCAACTTGAAAGAGCTGGAGCAGTTACCCAGTGGTAAGATGTGGCAAGCTCATAGAGACTTATCCAATTAATTTGGAGGTGTGATAGCCGCAAAAAGTGGCTCTACAAAGCATTGATTTTAGGGCGTGAATAGTTATGCACGCTGACTTTTTCTGTTATTTTGTCCTATTTGTTGTTTGCTTTACAAAAAAAAAAAAAATATCATCTTCAAAGTTGCTGGCATGTTCTGTAAATTAAATGATGTAAATCCTCAAACAATCCATTTAATTCTAGGCTGCGAGGCAACAAAACACGAAAAATGCCACGCCAAGGGGACTGAATACGTTTACAAGGCACAGTATATATTTTGATACACTGCCTGAATAAAGAGTATACACTTAATATAGTCTATGCTAAATGCAGAGTATATACAGTATTTATATATATATATATATATATATATATATATATATATATATATATATATATATATATATATATATATATATATATATACACAGTGTGGAAAATAAGTATTTGAACACCCTGCTATTTTGCAAGTTCTCCCACTTGGAAATCATGGAGGGGTCTGAAATTGTTATCGTAATCCAAAAAAAAATTCCAGAAATCACAATGTATGATTTTTTAACTATTTATTTGTATGATACAGCTGCAAAGAAGTATTTGAACACCTGTCTATCAGCTAGAATTCTGACCCTCAAAGACCTGTTAGTCTGCCTTTAAAATGTCCACCTCCACTCCATTTATTATCCTAAATTAGATGCACCTGTTTGAGGTCATTAGCTGCATAAAGACACCTGTCCACCCCATACAATCAGTAAGAATCCAACTACTAACATGGCCAAGACCAAAGAGCTGTCCAAAGACACTAGAGACAAAATTGTACACCTCCACAAGGCTGGAAAGGGCTACAGGGAAATTGCCAAGCAGCTTGGTGAAAAAAGGTCCACTGTTGGAGCAATCATTAGAAAATGGAAGAAGCTAAACATGACTGTCAATCTCCCTCGGACTGGGGCTCCATGCAAAATTTCACCTTGTGGGGTCTCAATGATCCTAAGAAAGGTGAGAAATCAGCCCAGGACTACACGGGAGGAGCTGGTCAATGACCTGAAAAGAGCTGGGACCACCGTTTTCAAGGTTACTGTTGGTAATACGTCATGGTTTGAAATCATGCATGGCACGGAAGGTTCCCCTGCTTAAACCAGCACATGTCAAGGCCCGTCTTAAGTTTGCCAATGACCATTTGGATGATCCAGAGGAGTCATGGGAGAAAGTCATGTGGTCAGATGAGACCAAAATAGAACTTTTTGGTCATAATTCCACTAACCGTGTTTGGAGGAAGAAGAATGATGAGTACCATCCCAAGAACACCATCCTTACTGTGAAGCATGGGGGTGGTAGCATCATGCTTTGGGGGTGTTTTTCTGTACATGGGACAGGGCGACTGCACTGTATTAAGGAGAGGATGACCGGGGCCATGTATTGCGAGATTTTGGGCAACAACCTCCTTCCCTCAGTTAGAGCTTTGAAGATGGGTCGAGGCTGGGTCTTCCAACATGACAATGACCCGAAGCACACAGCCAGGATAACCAAGGAGTGGCTCTGTAAGAAGCATATCAAGGTTCTGGCGTGGCCTAGCCAGTCTCCAGACCTAAACCCAATAGAGAATCTTTGGAGGGAGCTCAAACTCCGTGTTTCTCAGCGACAGCCCAGAAACCTGACTGATCTAGAGAAGATCTGTGTGGAGGAGTGGGCCAAAATCCCTCCTCCAGTGTGTGCAAACCTGGTGAAAAACTACAAGAAACGTTTGACCTCTGTAATTGCAAACAAAGGCTACTGTACCAAATATTAACATTGATTTTCTCAGGTGTTCAAATACTTATTTGCAGCTGTATCATACAAATAAATAGTTAAAAATATCATACATTGTGATTTCTGGAATTTTTTTTTTTTATTATGTCTCTCACAGTGGACATGCACCTACGATAACAATTTCAGACCCCTCCATGATTTCCAAGTGGGAGAACTTGCAAAAGAGCAGGGTGTTCAAATACTTATTTTCCGCACTGTATATATATACATACACACACACACACACACACATACACACTAGACTGACTGTAAATATATATCAAATACACTGCCACTAACTAAATAACCTGCCTGCTTAATCTAACTCAAGCTATCTCTCCGTCCATGCCACCAACGCTACACGCGGCCGCTATGTAAGCAGCCTTATATATTGAGGGGCCTGGACTTCTCATGGCTCTCTCAGCAGAGAGCGCTGTGATTGGCCAAAGCATACAGCAATCTCGCAGTGCATTATGGGGCATTCCGCATCGCTCAAATTTCCCGCTAACGCCCCATAATGTTTGCTGTTCGGCAAACATCAAGCTCATCCCTAATCTCCAATTACAGAGATCAGAGATCAAAATGCAATACACTGACACCTCCTTGTGTTCAAAAGCTAACTGGAATATGACAACTGGATCGCAACCTATAGTGTCCACTGGTTTCTAATATCTTATCCCCAGGTCTTGTGCATCTCAAACAACCACCATAGAGGAAGGAGGATAAAGCATGCACATAGTGTCAATACTGCTAAATAGATGTTTATTGTTAAAAAAGTGAAAAATACAAAAAATTTACAATCCAGCACAATGAAATCACAAATTCTGGCTCGACCTAGGCGGTTTGTGTCACAGCGTGTCCTCAGGGGATACAGGAGCCTGAACGTGGGACACCATGAGGTTTCTTTTACACGGGTGGGACGCGCGGTAGCGGTAAACGCCACTATTTTTAGCGCCGCTTTACCGCTAATCTTGCAGCTATATTTGGCCGCTAGCGGGCGGTTTTACCCCCACTAGCGGCCAAGGAAGGATTTAAACTGCCCGCAATGTGTCACAAACTATGGTGAATGAGAGTGAACCACAACTGCGGTTTAAGTTAAGAATTCAATGCACCTCCCTATGTTATGTGAGATTTCAGTATTGGACCCCAGGCGTCTCTTCAATCAGAGAACAGGAGATTGGGGGTTCACTACATCATCTCTCTCACATATAGGAATGCGTTGAGCTACTAAGGGCGGGGTGTTACAACATGCCACCAACCGTTAGCGTAGAAAATTACAATGAAGATCAACAAGCACAACTGTATTAAAGATACCAATGCACTTCTCTATGCAAGTGATTATCAGTACGGGACCCCAGGCGTCACTCCAATCAGAGAACAGGAGTTTTGGGGTTCTCTATATCTCATCACTTTACATAAGGGAATGCATTAGGCCACTAAGGGAGCAGGTATGAAATACCTTCTACCCTTAGCATAAAAAAGTTAAAGCGAACATGTTCAATATTTTAGGGCGGGAGCCTGTATACATTTAACACATGTCAAGCACATAGCATAGAAAAATACTGTATGCAAGTAATATTTGCGTATGAGAGGCAAGTATAGCTCAGCTAGTTTGAAAGTGAATGTCCCTTTAAGATATTACAAAGCTATTAGCTGAGACACCCTAAGTTAATTCAAGCAGCAGGCTACTATTAATTATAGGCAGATCCACTTAGTACTTCTGTAAAGGGTATGTATGAGTAACTGTAAAGGAGTAATAATACTTATCCATTTGCAGGCTTGAGTAATTGCAGTAAGCTTGTAGTAGTAGTGCAGGCTCTCCTGGAGGAATGATCTGTTAGGGTGTAGCAGAAATGCCAGTATGCATGTCAGCATGGGTCCAGCTAGGATATTAGCTTGATTGTCTTAGGGATCCAGCATGGTATGCCTTTCAGTCCAGGGATTGATGGTAGTAATGAAATGTAGCGTGGCCAGCTACGGCTGACAATAATAGAACAGCGTGTGTATTACACGCTGTTCTATTTAAGCCTGAGAGGCATGTGTGCCGAATAGAGTGCTAATGGCGCGCGACACTTCAGCGTTCAAAGCTGGAACGCACGCGGCGCCGGGCGATGAGGTCACTGTGCGGTCGCCGTATGCGTTCCAGCGTGGAACGAAATAAGGCGAAAAACGCTGTTTACACAATGCGCCTCTGCAGTGGCGCATTGCCAGCGGTATAGCCGCACTTTCCGATTGATTTCAATGGGCAGGAAAGAGCGATATACACACCGCTCTTTCACTGCTCCAAAGATGTGGCTACCAGGACTTTTTTTTACTATCCTGCTAGTGCACCGTTCCAGTGTGAAAGCCCTCAGCAGTGGCTGTTTAGGGTCAGTTTGAATAGCTGTTTTCCCTGCCACGCCGTGTAAAGGACACTCCCCCTTGCTCGGATCTGTCCAATCCTGAGCAAGGGGGAGTGTCTATACACGGCGCGGCGGGCAAAACAGCTATTCAAACTAAAGGTGCCTGTAATGTTCGCCGCACGGTGATTAACGTGGCAGGGGCGGCTTTGCGATATACGGCGGTGGGGGGGGGGGCAAGTATTCTATTTAGGCATCGGGGGTATTTGCGGGAGTACAAGTACTCCTGCAAATACTCGGTATCGGTCCCGATACCGATACTGGTATCGGTATCGGGACAACCCTACTTTCCCTGCATGGCTATCTACCTACAGAACTCTCTGAGTCTGCTAATTGACATTGCAACTACTGAAGGGTGTCCTGGCCCTAAACCCTCTCTCCCACAGTTCTGTTTTTTTTTCAAAATGTTTTATTTATAAACAGAGAAACCGGCCCATCCCGGGCCATAACATCTACAGTCATTACATCATAGACAACACAATCTACACAGGAATCCAATAAGGCAGCAAGAGAGAACAGTATGACAGGGAATCGCGTTCGGCTCTTATCACTAACGTGTCCCCAATGGGGCTGTGCCTTCCCAGGATGGGAAGATAGGGATCTCAGCCCGAGAGCCACCACGACTTCCCCTTACACAGTGTGGGTCCATCTTGTCAGATCTCCTACTGTCTATTTCAGTTAATAGATGTAGCAATATGGATGTGGAGCATAAACGGTGGTCAGAGAGGTCCGGCTCCCTCACCTATTTCCATATTTTCCTCAAGGAGGTACAGTAAAAAAAATAGAAGAATTAGTAGAGGTGAAAGAACGAAGAAAGAGATAGAGGGGAGATAAAGAGGGGGAGGGGGGGGGGCTACGCAGGCAGGGACGTTTTTCAGAGTCGGAGAATCAGTCAGTGTATCCCATACAGCTGGTCAGAAGTCAGTCCGCCTCTCTGAGGGACTGTCCTTCCTCCGAGTATTTGAACATATTCCAGAGTTGCCAGGTTCTGGTGTATGCTTCCTGTCTCTGTTGGCTAGAGAGGATCAAGTCCTCCATGCGGCTGATCTCGTCCACCTTCTTGAGCCATAGAGCCATCGTCGGCAGATGGGGTGACTTCCAGTGGAGGGGCACGCATGCCCTAGCCGCGTCTAGGAGGTGGCGAATAATGGATTTTTTGTATGCTCCAGCCGACATATCTGTCGCATGGAGCAGAAAGTACGCCGGGTCATCCGGCACCGGTCTCTCCGTGAATTTCTGGATGACGTGGCGTACCCCCTCCCAGAACCCCCTAATCCGAGGACAAGACCAGAAAACATGAAGGATTGTACCTCTGTCCTGATTGCATCTCCAGCAAGTGGCGTCAGAGGCAGGGAAGATTTTGTTCAGGAGATCGGGGGTCTTATACCAACGCATAAGGATCTTATAATTCGTCTCCTGCGTTTTGGAACAAATTGAGGATTTGTGCGTAAATCGCAGTATGTTTTGCTTCTTGGAGGGAGAGAATTGAGTGTTCAGGTCTTTTTCCCATTTAGTGAGGGCAGGGGTCTGGTGTCTGTCGGGGGGGGGGGGGGCGTTCAGCAGGGAGTACATCAGGGAGAGTGCATGGGGGAGTGTTCCAGTCTCATTGCAAATTGCCTCTAAGGTCGTGTGGGGGGTCTGGGGTTCTGCGTGGGGAGGGGGGAGGCCACCCAGGAAGTGGCTCAGTTGGTTCGCTCTTAAAAAGTCCAATCTAAACGCTCCTGTAGGATCCGCTAGCTTAGATACCAATTTCCATTTCCCTCCCGTACTGTAGTGGGATGCCTGGAAAAACCCAGCTCTGCTAAGGTCTAGGAATCTACGGTCCCGGAGTCCAGGATCAAATTTGGATTGACCGATAACCGGGCGGAGGGGGGAGTTTTGACTGGATAGGGAGAATTGTGTAAATAGTCGTGCGCAGATGTTTGCCGTGTTACCCATCAGCGGGTGTTTTGTAAACTGTGCAGGCAGGTCTGTTAGGCAACAGGGGGCTCTGCGAGGTGGTATTTCAGACTGCTCCTGTTCTACCTGAACCCAAAGTTTGGAACTACCATGGCGACACCAGTCCAGGAGTCGTACCAAGTGTGTAGCTTGGTAGTACGTCCGCACGTCTGGGAGGGCCAGCCCTCCGTGGAGTTTTGGGAGGGAGAGTACACTTCTCTGTATACGTGGCCTCTTTCCCGCCCAAAGGTACCGAGTGAATGCCGAATGTACTTGTTTAAAGTAGCTCCCCGGGACAAAGACCGGGAGTGCCTGTAGCAGGTATAGGAATTTGGGTAGCACCGTCATTTTAAGGATGTTGCAGCGTCCTATCCATGAGTGGAGGCCTGTCCATTGGTGAAGTAGTTTTTGGACTTCTCTCAATAGGGGGGGGAAGTTTAACCTGTACACCTGGGAGAAGGATGGGGGTATGAACGTTCCCAAATACTTGAGCGCCACCTCCGTCCAGCTAAAGCGGAAGTTATCTTTAAGGTGCGACAGCAATTCCTGTGGGATTCCCACCCCCATGGCTTCAGACTTAGATAGGTTTATCTTTAGGTTAGACAGGCGACCGTAGGTATCGAATTCTCTCAGCAAGTTCGGTAGGGAAATGTCTGGTTTGGAGAGAGTGAATAGTAAGTCGTCAGCGTATGCAGAGACTTTGTACTGCGCGTCTTTGGTTCGTAGGCCAGTAATGTCAGGGTTCAGTCGCACGTGACATAAAAAGGGTTCTAGTGAGAGCACGAACAGGAGGGGGGACAGGGGGCACCCCTGTCTTGTCCCGTTGGTGATGTTAAATAATTCGGAGGTCACCCCATTGGCCCTAACTCTTGCAGTTGGGTCTCTGTAGACAGCTGTGACCCAGTTCCGCATCCTGTCCCCCACCCCTATGTAAGACAGAGTCGATAACATAAACTGCCAATCGACTCTGTCAAATGCCTTTTCGGCATCTGTCCCTAGAAAGAGACAGGGCACTCCACTACCATTCACCAGGTGCAATAGATTGAGAACCTTTGTGGTGTTATCTCGGGCCTCTCTAGACGGCACGAACCCCACCTGGTCCAAATGGACCAGGTGCGGAAGGTGTTGTTGTAACCTATTCGCCAGGATCTTCGTGAACAACTTAAGGTCTACGTTCAGGAGAGAAATCGGGCGGTAACTCCCGCAGTGGGTCGGGTCCTTGCCCTCTTTGGGAATCACCAAAATTTGGGCCTGCAGTGTGGCGGAGTGGAATGCCTCCCCAGAGCCTATCTCATTAAACAGTTTCACTATGTGGTGTCCCAGGGAGGGGAGCAGGGTTTTGTAGTAGGCGATGGTTAGGCCATCGGGGCCAGGAGCTTTACCTGGTTTAGTGGCTTTAAAGGCCCGCTGTAATTCGGGCATGGTGATAGGGGCCTCCAGGTCTTCTCTCGCCTCTCTTGACAGGGAAGGCATTAGGGATGTCGAGATGTAGTCCGTCACTATGTCGCGTTCAACTGGGGTTCTATCTAGATTGTACAGAGAACTATAGAAGTTTCTGAATTCCTGTGTGATCAGTTGGGGCAGGGATTGTTTTACTCCAGTCTTTGACGTGATACATGGTATATAGGACGCGAGTCGTTGTGTTTTCAATGAATTGGCCAACATCCTGCCACATTTGTCACCTGACATGTAGGCCTTCTGTCTACAAGTTTGTAATGCTGATTTGGCCTTAAAGTGCAAAACGTCTGTCACTTGTGAACGCACGATGTCGAGGTCGGTACCCAGCTGTCTAGTAGGGGTCTGTTTGTGGGCGGTCTCCAAGTCGTGCAATTTATTGAGGGGTGTGGTCAGTTGTTTCGTTCTTTCGCGCTTTAGGCGTGCGCCGTGCCTCATGAGTATCCCCTGGACTACCGCCTTGTGGGCCTCCCAGACAACGCCAGAGGCACTCTCCGGGGTGGAGTTAGTCTTGAAGTAGTGGCCTAATTCCCTCACTACGTCCTCCATAACCTCAGAGTCTTGCAGGAGGCCTTCATTAAGCCTCCAAATTCGCCCTCCGACCTCCAATGGGGTCGGAGAGGGTATAGGTCAGTGCAATCGGGGCGTGGTCGGACCAGGTGATTGATCCAATGGAGATACTCTGGATCGCGTGTAGCTGTCGGTGGGGTAGTAGGAAATAATCAATCCTTGAGTAGGATCGGTGTGGTTTGGAGAAGAAGGTGTAATCCCGCTCCCCAGCGTGGAGCAGGCGCCAGGCGTCTACCAGTTGTAGAGAGTGAAGGGTCGTGCCTATTCGTTTGTGTAAGTCACGGGTCGTGCATGATTTCCCGGAGGATGTATCCTCATGGGGAATCAATGGGACATTAAGGTCACTCCCCACTATTAAATGGCCCTCGGCGAAGCGTTGGAATTTCTCTAGCTGTTTATTAAGGAAGGCATCTTGGTGTACGTTGGGAGTGTATAAGTTCGCAAGGGAAATTTTCCTATCTCCTATTAGGCCTTTTAGAAATAGAAAGCGGCCATTGTCGTCCGTCTGGACCTCAAGTAGCCTCCATGGGACTCTGGTTGCTGGCCCGAAAATGGGTCTCCTGCACCATTACTATGTCTGCCTTCATGCGACGCATGTCTTGCTGTAGCATGCGTCTCTTTTCGGGTGTATTAAGACCCTTGGTATTTAGTGAGATCACGTTAAGTACCTCCATGCCTGCGCAGCCAGATGGAGGGGAGGGGGCGGGAGAGGATGGGAGGATGAGGACGGGGGAGGGGGGAGCGCGGAGGAGGGGGAGAAGGGGGAAGAGAGGGGGGTGAGAGGGGAGGATGCAAGGTGGAGTGGAGGATAGTGTGAAAAAGAAATAGATTTAAAGGGCTTGCACTAGAGTGTGCAGCCAACAGGGATCTATTAAAGTAGCCTATAAACGGCTAATACGCTCACCAGGGTATCCCGGTAATCGAGCGCAGTCCTATGTGGGGAAGAGACTAGGCAGGGTCAGGAAGTGAGCTCCCGACCCTCCCCACCCAATCCCGGCAAACATAACTAGCATAACATCAAAGTGTAGGTAACACAGCAGTACTCAGTAAGCATTTTAAAGACAGGGAACAGAACATAATATTAATTACACAGGTGGAAGCATCACGTTAAGTGCAGTTATAACAGTGCATACATCTCAAGCAACCACAACTTTGAGTGGCGGGGGCTACTCAGCAAGGGTGAGAACCCCCATAAAACTGGGCCCTTACTATATACCCCCCGCCCGCCCGGGGGCCCCCCAGGTGAAAAAGAAAGATCATCAACAACAACAGCCCCCTCCCTCCCTCGCATCCACCAGCCAGTAGTTCAGGAAAGTGCCATCCTTAGGAGTCAGTGTCTGCGTGGGGTCCGATCACCGGTTGCAAACGGGAGTTTAAACATGTACCAATGTCCCGGTCGGGTCCCAGAGAACCCTCCCCCCTCACCCCCCCCATCAGGAATCCCGTACAGCAGATCCATGAAGACCTCCCTACCCTGGGAGGGATAGCAACTGGTGTCCCGGATGTGGTCCCTTGTCCCCAGATCCACAGTATGTCCAGGCGGCTCACCGAGCGCCGTCAGTGCTCAAAGTTACGACCAGGGCTACGGGGATGTGTAGGAGGTTACGGTGATCCGTGTGGGACGCCCGTTCTGTACGGGCTAAGTGCCTAAAAGGAGCGGGCGTCTATCCGGGGCGGATCCGGGTCAAGGATCTCTGCTAAAGGGTGATCATCTCCGAGCTCCGGAACAGGCAGGGAGTCCAGGGATGAGCTGGCGCAGGGGGTGCTGTGAGGGGGGGGGCTCAACCGGAGCGGGGTAGCGGGGACGTGGAGGCGGGGGGCTCTCTACTGTGGGAGGGTAAACATGAGCGTGGGCAGGTCTGGCATGGCGGGGGATCAGGGATACACGGCCCAAGGCCTACTCACGTATCGCTTCTCCTCTGGCTGATAGGTGCCGTTGTCTGCCTCTCTGTTGTCGGGGCTGCAGGGGGTCTCGATACGCTGCTCCACCCGAGCGTCCAGCTTGGCGGGGGAGGAGCTGAAGCCAGTCCGGGATCGGGATGGGCTCCGCTTCCATGAACCGGAACAAAGCCGGGAGATACGCCGCCGTCTGTAGCGTGAAGGCCCTGGATTCTTTCCGGAAGGTAACGGCGAGGGGGTATCCCCATCTATATGTGTGACCAGTCTGTCGGGCTAGCTCCAGGAGGGGCCGCAGCAGTGCCCTGCGCCGAAGTGTGGCTCTGGAAAGGTCTGGCATGATCCTGACTTGGGAGCCGTCCACCACCAATTCCTCCTGGTCCCACGAGTGTCGCAGGATAGCTTCCCTCATGACATAGCGGTGTATACGACACACTATCTTCCGTGGTCTGTCCGGATCCGTCGGCTTGGGGCCTAGCGCTCTATGCGCTCTGTCCAGCTCGATGGTCGCGTCAGGTTCCCCCAGGACTCTCCTAAAAATCTCTGTGACTCGCGCCCCGACATCTTCCTGGTCTGGAGATTCCGGCACCCCCTGCGGCTCCGGTCTTCGACATCTTCTAAGTGAAGCTGTAAGGAGATGGCCGCTTCCCGGTGCTGGTCCCGGGAGTGTTCAAGCGCCGCGACCCGCGCCTCTAAGGAGGACACTGAGTTCTCTCCTGTTGTCACCCGGTCTGCAAGGCCGGACACCTCTCCTCTCACCTCTTGGATGTCCCGTCTGTGCGTCTCCTCCAGGCACAGGATCAGGGCTTCGATGTCATTTCTGGTGGGGAGAGCCTGTAAAATCGCCCTGATGTCTTGATCCAGTTCTCCCATCTCCGGTATCTGCGGGGACGGCATCACCGCCAACGGGTACTCCAGGTCGGGGGGCTGGGTCGTTGTTGGTGGGGTCGCAGGTTTCCCAGGGTACGGTGTCTGGGCCTCCTCTCCTGTCTCACGTGGAGTGCCTCGTGGCGTCAGCAGATCTCCTCCGGGGGAAAGCTCCTGAATGAGCTTGAAATATTTCTGAATTTCTCCCAATTTCTTGCCAGCTGGGGTCCCCCGGGTAGTCGCCCTAGTTTTATATTTTTTGGCAGAGTACATGCCAGTATAAATCTTGTTTTTTGCCTCGAATTGGGGGATCAGGCCGGGAGCTCCAGAAACACACAGTTTCACTCAGCCATGTCCAGGCCACGCCCCCCCCCACAGTTCTGTTTAACCACTTGACCACTGGGCACTTAAACCCCCTTCCTAACCAGACCAATTTTCAGCTTTCGGTGCTCTCACAATTTGAATGACAATTACTCAGTCATACAACATTGTAACCATTTGAAATTCTTGTCCTTTTTTTCACACAAATAGAGCTTTCTTTTGGTGGTATTTGATCACCTCTGGGTTTTTTATTTTTTGCGCTATAAAAGAAAAATGACTGAAAATTCTGTAAAAAAATAAAATAAAAAATTGTTTCTGTCATATTAGCAGGTTATTTCTCACACACAGCATATGCATACCACAAATTACACCCCAAAACACATTCTGCTATTCCTCCCGAGTATGGCGATACCCCATGTGTGAGACTTTTATACAGCGTGGCCACATACAGAGAGGCCCAACATGCAGGGAGCACCATCAGGCGTTCTGGAGCACACAGACCAATTCTGACTTTCCTCTCCTACATGGAAAAATCATCATGAATTTGCTAGAAAATTACATAGAACCCCAAAACATTATATATTCTTTTTCAGCAAAGACCCTAGAGAATACAATGGCGGCCGTTACAACTTTTTATCTCGCATGGTATTTTCGTAGAACGCGTGTTTTTAAAAAAAAACTGTTTTGTGCTTAAAAAAACAAAACAGTAAAGTTAGCCCAATTGTTTTTCATAATATGAAAGATGAAATTACGCCGAGTAAATAGATACCCAACATGTCACACTTCAAAATTGCGCACACTCGTGGAATGGTGCCAAACTTCGCTACTTGCGATGCTTTAATTACTTTAATTGGTTACATGTTTTTAGTTACAGAGAAGGTCTAGGGCCAAAATGATTGCTCTCACTCTAACGTTTGCAGAGATACCTCACATGTGTAGCTTGAACACCGTTTTCATATGTGGGCGGGACTTACGTATGCGTTCGCTTCTGCATGCGAGCACACGGGGACAGGGGTGCTTTAAAAAAATAAATGAAAAAATTATTGTTCATTTTACTTTGACACTTTTTCCCCCAAAAATACATTTTTTTATCACTTTTATTCCTATTATAAGGAAAGTAAACATCCCTTGTAATAGGAATATAGCATGACAGGTCCTCTTTACAGTGAGACGTGGGGTCAATAAGACCCCACATCTCACCTCTAGGCTGGGAAGACTGAAAAAAAAATATCCTGGCTTCGATCGTAGCGGTGAGTCTGTAAAAGCACCAGAGGGTGGCAGGAGGGAGGGACGTATTGCAGAGTATTGGGGTATTGCAGAGTATTGGGGTATTGAAGAGTATTGGGGTATTGCAGAGTATCGCGCAGAGTATTGCAGAGTATTGTGGTATTGCAGAGTATTGGGGTATTGAAGAGTATTGGGGTATTGAAGATTATTGGGGTATTGCAGAGTATCGAGCAGGGTATTGCAGAGTATTGGGGTATTGCAGAGTATTGCAGAGTATCGCGCAGGGTATTGCAGAGTATTGGGGTATTGCAGAGTATCGCGCAGGGTGTTGCAGAGTATTGGGGTATTGCAGAGTATTGCGCAAGGTATTGCAGAGTATTGGGGTATTGCAGAGTATTGCGCAGGGTATTGCAGAGTATTGGGGTATTGCAGAGTATTGCACAGGGATAGCTGAGCTGGGATGGATGGATGGCTGGATCTGTGACTGCAGTTGTCACAGATCCAGCCCTCAGTGCTGCTGCTGCCACCCGTTCCCCCCCCCCCTCCTCTCACACTGTACCGAACAGTACAGAGAGGAGAGGGAGGAACCGGCGTCATCAAGTGATGCCGGTTTGTTTACAAGTGATCGATCCGTCATTTGACGGAGCAATCACGTGGTAAACGGCCGCTATCAGCGGCAATTTACCGCGATCCGTGATGCTCACGGATGATTTCAGGAGCATGCCCCAGGGAGCGCGCGAGTTAAGGATTCTGGGAGGACGTCCCAGGGACGTCCTGTCAGAGTTACCCCACCGCGCTGTAGCAGTAAAATGTCTATAGCGTGGTGGGCAAGTGGTTAAGAAGAGATAATAAATCTCTTTGCATTCAATAAGTGTCTGGCGCCCATTAATCTACCTTACATTGCATCCACCATGCCTCGTAACTCACTCTACACAGAAGGATGTTGGCTCTACCTAACTCTTTAGGTCACCATTAGGCTCCATTCACATCTGAGCGACAAAACGCCGGACGCCCGTCGCGCTTGTCGCTCGAGATGTGAAATAACATTGCGGTCTATGGAGACTGTTCACATCTCCACGCCTGTCGCCTGAAAATAAGTCCCGGACCCTTTTTTTCAGGCGACATTGGCGTTTTCGCTCATAGACCGCAATGTTAAAGAAAAAAAAAAAAAAGTTTCATCTACAGGCGGCAAGAAAAGCCGCGTACGCGGCGTATCTTGTCGCCTAGGTGTGAATGCAGCCTTAGGCCCGGGACCTAGCTACAACAGTTATTTGTCAACGTTGCAAAATTGTTCTTAGGCATTAACATTTGTTTTACCTTTAGGTGCAAATGGGTTAATAAAGTCATTTAAAAATATCTGGAGCTATTTGCAGAGCTTTGCTACATTATTGGCTTTTCCAGCACCATTTACAAAATTTGAAGCAGGTGTGCAGCAAGGTTATGTCTTTAAACTGTAATCAAACTGAAATGAATATATGTAAATGAGATGCACACCTGTTAAAATATTTAGGTCTGCAGTTCTTTATGAAGAAGGTGCAACCCTGGACTGGATAATGAAGGTACGGCATAACACAGTTAAAGTGGTCATACATTAAAATATGGAAGACTGTTTATTAGTGTGCTGCGCCTTGCTGTTTTCCAACTCTCACATTTACTGACTGTGTGCTTTAATTGTGGTTAATGATGTTACTCAATATTTTGAGCTGTATTTTCTCTCTGTGGAACACAGTTTGTTTGCAGGTGCTGCTGATTTCTGTCATCCTTGTGTAACTTCACATACTGTCTTTCCATCAAATGCTGTCATTGGCTTGTATTACTAGTATTGCCATCTTGCAAAACTTGGCTCCTCTAAACAAAGAGCAAATGCTAAGGTGACTTAACTGCTATCCATTACGATTTATTAAATCTTCAGAGCGGCTAGAGCTGTAGACAGATTACTGCATTACAAAGTGATTTAAGACACGGCTGTGTCTTGCAGCTGACCAAATCTGAAGACTTACATTCCCAAGCATGAGGGTTAGAGCAGACAAAGCAACACACATAAAATGTTTTACTTAAGTACTCTACTGCACTTAAAGGTGTTGTAAAGGCAGAAGTTTTTTTTATCTTAATGCATTCTATGACAGCCGCAGGAGCCAATGGCACCACTGCTCTGTCTCAAAAATGTCAGCCAATCAGGGGAGAGAGGGGGTGGGCCATGTTGGGGCTTCGTGTCTGAATGGATACACGGAGCTCTGACTCGGTTTGGGTGCCCCCTGTAGGAAGCTGATGGCTGAGGGGCACTCAAATGAGGGAGGGGCTAGGAGCAGCGAAGAGGGACTCAAGGAGAGGAGAATTTAGGCTGCTCTGTGCAAAATCAACTGCACAGAGGAGGTAAGTATAACATGATATTTTTTTTTTTAAAGCGAGCCTTTACAATCACTTTAACCATATAGGTAATATATTTAAGTATAAATGTAATGATTAGGGCTTTTGTGATACTGTATCACGTTACATTCCTACAGAAGAGAGACAATAAATGTTTAATGAAATTCATAGGTGAAATAAAGGGGGTAGGATTAGTATAATATGTATATTACTCTATGATTCCATAGCTAGCCTAAACTCCCATAAGCAGCCAGTTCCAACTTATTACAAAGTTCTATTTCAACTAAAAAACTAGGCAGTCAATAAAATTCTAACTTTATAATAGAAAACCAATAACAAAATGTATAAATTATATTTGTAACGCTTTTTGTAACTTAAAAGGGTTGTAAAGGTTCATTTTTTATTTTTTAAATAGGTTCCTTTAAGCTAGTGCATTGTTAGTTCACTTACCCTTTCCTTCGATTTCCCTTCTAAATGTTTTTTTTCTTTATTTTCTTAGTCTGAATTTCTCAATTCCTGTTCCTCCCTAGTAAGTTGTTCTGGCTCACTAACCCCCATGGATGATGGGGGCAAGCTAAGACCCCTTTCACACTGGGGTGTTTTTCAGGCAAATAAAGAACAAACCTTTACAACCCCTTTAAAGCGGAGTTCCACCCAAAAGTGACCTTTATATGTTGTGTTCTTTACATCTGTCTGGAGCCATATTAAACTTGAATTGCTGTTGGGGACTGTATCACAGCAAAGCACAATTGATCCATGTTTATTTATTGCACTCGGCAAGGGGGATGGGCCAGGGGCACCCAGCAGGAGAGCCAGGAGGAAGGTCGGGGCTGCTGTAAGTAAAACATGTTTGTTATAAAAAAAAAAATACAATTTAAAAAAAAAGAGCCTTTAACCACTTGCCCACCTTCATGACCAGGCCATTTTTTGCAATGCGGCACTGTACTAATTGAACTTATAATTGCGTGGTCATGCAATGCTATACCCAAACAAATTTGATATAATTTAACTTTGATATAATTTTAACACAAATAGAGTTTTTTTTTTTGTTTTGGTGGTATTTGAGCACCTCTGGGTTTTTTTTTTATTATATAAATGGAAAAAGGCCAACAAGTTTGAAACAAAACCAATATTTTTTTACTTTCTGCTATAAAACATATCCCCAAAAAAATTCTTAATACATTTTGGCCAACATGTATTATGCTACATGTCTTTGGTAAAAAGAAAACACAATAAAATGTATATTGACTGGTTTGTGAGAAAGATATAGGGTCTACAAACTATGGCATATATACTGTAATATTTATGTTATACTAGAAATGGTGGCAATCTGCGACGTATAGCAAAACTGCTATAGCGTGGCAGGGGGTTGCTGGGGGGACCTGACTAACTGCCCCTGACATTACCAGTGACAATATTGTAGTAATCAGTGCTAATAATATGCACTGTCTCTGTACTAAAGACACTGGGTAGGAAGGGGTTAACATCTAGAGCGATCAAGTGAATAAATGTGTGTCTAACAAGTGTTTATGTGTGTGCTGTGTGCTGTTTTTTTAGCAGGGAATTAACCACTTGAGATCCGCGCTATAGCCGAATGATGGCTTCAGCGCGGATCTTAATTGCCAACAAGCCGTCAATTGACGGCATGTCAGTAGCACGTTCCCCGCGCGCGCTCCAGAGCGCGCCACGGGGAAATTCTGTGTTGGCTGTGTCCCTTGGACACAGCCAATCACAGATCGCCGCGAACGGCCAATCAGAGTGGCTGTTTGCGATGCGATCTGTGCGGCGAATGAGAGATGATCTCATAGATCATCTCTCATTGCCGTTTTACACAGAGACAGCGTCCTGTCTCTGGAGAGGAGGAGACCGATCTGTGTTCCTTGTACATAGGGACACAGATCGGTCACCCCCCCAGTCAGCCCCCCTCCCCCCACAGTTAGAACACTATGTAGGGAATACATTTAACCCCTTCCTCACCCCCTAGTGTTAACCCCTTCAATGCCAGTCACATTTATACAGTAATTAGTGCATATTTATAGCACTGATCGCAGTGTAAATGTGAATGGCGCCAAAAATGTGTCAAAAGTGTCCGATGTGCCCGCCATAACGTCGCAGTCCCAATAAAAATCACAGATTGCCGCCATTTCTAGTAAAAAAAAATAATAAAAAAGAATAATTATGTCCCCTATTTTGTAGGCGCTATAACTTTTGCGCAAACCAGTCGCTTATTGCGATTTTTTATTTTTTTTACCAAAAATATGTAGAAGAATACGTAAATTGGGATATTTATTATAGCAACAAGTAAAAAATATTGTATTTTTTTCAAAATTGTCGCCCTTTTTTGTTTATAGCGCAAAAAATGAAAACCGCACAGGCGTTCAAATACTAGGGCTGCGCATCTTCACCGGTCTCACGATTCGATGCGATTACGATTATCAAGTCCACGATTCGATTCGATACGATGCATCAAGATTAATACCCAAGTGCCCATGCTTTTCAACTTTTCATCAAAAAAATAATTCAAGCAGTCAGAAATTGAATGAAAATATATTTATTTGTATCTGCTATTTAAATAAATTATACCAAGTTCCCTGTATATTCATCAATCATATAGCAAAGTCTGAATGAACAAAACAGTGCAGCAGACAACAGTATTTATTTAAAACAGTACTGTCTGTAACATTAAACTCTCATGCTGGCCAGGCCTGGTGCAGTTAGTTTATAAGTTTTAACAATAATTTTACTATATATAAACATAAACAGTAACATCTACATCTCTACAAATGTAGGAGCATTTCCAGTTCCTGGCTGGCAATTGCAAACATCACAGTGAGTCAGCGAACCTATAAGACAGTCAGTGACTGTTATAGATTTACTCACTGTTAGGGCTTTTTTTCTGGGGGAACTTGGGGGAACTCAGTTCCACCACCTTTGGCTCAGACCCTTTGGTGCCCGCTCACCACAATCACTTGTGAACACAGAAGTCTGGTTTCTGTGTTTACAAGTGACTGCTTTGTAACCCCCTGAACTCTGCACACTGTATGTAATGCAATTCTGGTATTTAATGCCCCTTTAAGACCCTTCTACTGTTTGTGAAATCTGAACGGGTTGTGGTTGAGTTCCTGCACCTATTTTCTGAGAAAAAAAGCTCTGCTCACTGTGATGTTTTCCAGTCAAGAACTGTCTGTCACACAATTGTGTTGCAGAACTTTCTGGTCCACCGTGATTGTTTTGGCGGCACCACCAGCGTGGCTTACTGGCTTACACAATACACATGTAGCTGCTACTAGGCTAGCTAACTTAGTTCTACTGTCGTTTTAAGAAGAAACATGGTGAAATTCAAATTAATTTAATTACCTCCAAGGATGCAGCCTCCTCAGTGACTCCTTTGTATATCTCCAATCTTTCCTCATCTGTGATGATAAAAGGCAGTCCCTTGAAGCGAGGATCCAGTGCAGAGGCTGTATGAAATATCTTCTTCTCGACCTCACTGCTGTACCTCTTCTGGAGATCTGTTCTAATAGAATTCTTGATCTCATGGATCATGGGTGTGTCTCCCATTGTGTCTGTCATGCTCTGGAGAAGTTGTGCATTTAGAGGGGCAATAAGAGAAACTGTTGGATTGCGCTCTTCTGACATCAGCATGGTTGCATCCTTCATTGGCTTTAATGCACTCACAGCGTCCTCTGCATTTGACACATCTGTTTCGTTTAGAGTGCAGATATCGGACTCTCCTTTTCTGACTTCTGGAGACAGCAAGGTGGCACAGACTGCAGGTTGTTGTTCCAAGAACCTCTCGACCATGTCGTATGCGCTGTTCCATCTTGTTGGCACATCAGTTATCAGCTTATGATTCTTCAGGCCAAGACATTTCTGTTTCTCTTTTAGACAGTGGCTTGCTTTAGTGCTGCGGTGAAAGAATGTGGATATCCGTCGCACTCTGCCAAGAAGCCTAGCGAGTGTGGCCACTTTCAACGCTCGCTGGGATGCAAGATTTAGTGTATGGGCGAAGCATTTCACATGGGGGAATTTTCCAACTTGGGCTGCAACTATCATGTTTGACGCGTTGTCGGTCACAAGCACTACAGATTTATCGGACAACTGCCATTCTTCCACAACATGAGACAGTAACTCTGCCAGATGAGCACCCGTGTGAGACTCATAAATGGCTCTCGTTTGCAGTACATGCGACAAAATCTGCCAGTCCTTACTAACGTAATGTGCTGTTATTGTAACATAAGACTCTGTCGTGACTGAAGTCCAGGAATCACGTTATTGCGACTCGACTAGCTTGGCTCATTGATGCAATTATCTGAGCTTTGGTTTCGTGGTAGAGTGCAGGTATGACGTTTTCTGTAAAGTGACTTTGTGACGGGATCTTGTAACGCGGCTCTATCGTCTTCAAAAGATACCGAAACCCAGTGTTTTCCACAACAGAATAAGGGCGCAGGTCTTTCGCTATGAAAGCTGCCACAGCTTTTGTTATTCTCTTCACCTTTTCAGAGTTGGGCGGCAAAGTTGACTGTAAAATTGCATCAATTTTTGGCTGAGCTGGGTCCATTTCCTTGGTGGTGGTGGTGGCAGGTTTTAGCATTTCTGAGTGAAAACGACTAGCATGGTTTCTCAAATTAGTAGTATTCCCTAGATATTTAATTTTTGTGTGACAGATTTTACACACAGCGTATGACTTGTCCAGTTCGCGCTTCCCACTTTGTTCATAAAAGCCAAAATGTTCCCAGATGTTTGCTTTTAAAAAGCTAGGTGCATTTTTTATCTCTCGTTCCTTTTGGTCTCCTTCTGCCATTTTTATTTACTAGCAATGCATCTAATAGTGAATTTGTGAGTAGGGAATAGGGATGATGATGACACGAGTCTTGACGTGATGCTGAATGATGTTGTCAAACTCTGTCAGTTTAAGAAAAAAATATATATATATTTGAGTGACTAAGCCTAAAGCCTGCCACAAGATGAACAGAAAACATAAGTTTCTAGTATGTTGTATGTTGTAATGATATTTTAAAAATCCTCATTGATTATTCTACCCGGCGGGCCGGCGCCCCCACCACACGCAGTTGCTATTGCTTGCTAGTCGCACTCGCAATCAAGTATCAACTATAAGTTACCCCTTGTTTGTAATTGTAATATGATGATTTTTTGTTTTGCTCATTAGTCATCACTGCCCCACAGGGCCCGCCCCACACACAAATGCACTTGCTGTAAAAATTAAAAAATAAACAGTACCAGGATGATGCTGCTGTGGGCATAATTCCGGTATAAGTTATTTATTTATACCGGAATTTAAAATAACCCCCTAAAGCCAAGGCCGCAAATTTGTACACTTGGTGCAAAGGGATCAATGAATAGGAACACAGAATATGTATGTAATAATGGTAATCCAATTACCACCATTATATAATTGTAGTATATATTTTACAGTACACACAACACAATGCATCAGAGATACAGATTATTAATCTATATCTCTGATGCATTGTGTGGACTCAGAGTGGGCTGTAAAAATGTAATACAATGATGGTGATTGGATTTTGCCATTATTCCATACATATTCTTCTGTATTCCTCCTATTCATTAGTCCCTTTGCACCAAGTTATATGATATATTACTTAATATAATAATACAGTAAAACTTAGTGAGTGTACTTGTGTGTGTGTCACCGACACTGAGTCACCTACCTGATTGATGATGCGATGGCGACGGCGGTGGTGGACGGTGGTGGGGTGGCACTGGTAGAAGACGGTACAGTGGCAGTGGTGGTGGGCACTGGGCTGGTGGTACTGGCTGGCTGCAGGTGGAGCGGTTCTCCTCCTCTCCTGCTGTCTGTGACGAGGAGTATGTGAGCTGAGGACAGGCAGATTACAAGTTTATTAGTACAGTACACTACAGTCTCGGACTGTGTACTTTTACTACTAGTGTGTGTGTGTGTGAGAGAGAGATGTGTTGTGTTGACAGTGACACTGTGACAGACAGTTAGTCAGTTACCTACCTGATTAATTATGATGGTGACGATGACACATTCAAGTCACTGGTATTTTTTTTAAAGATTCAGCTGTGGGCACTGGCTGCTGGAGCAGGTCTCCTCCTGCCTGTGGTGGACTGGACTGAGCCTGAGGAGTGAGGAAAAAAGGACAGGTGACATTGATTTGACAACAAGTTTTTTTTTTATTTTTATTTTTTTTATTTAAAGTGTATTTTTTGTGCGTGAACTCGAGAGAGAGGAGCCGGACTGCAGGAGTTGGGAGTAGGCAGACCCTCCCCCCGGAGGCATTCGCCATCCTTCTCCATGCCCCTGGTGGCAATGGCGGGTGTGAAGGGGGGCCTCCCACTCACCCCGCCCTACCTGCTCCTCTTGGGAGCCCAACTGGGGCCCAACGGGACCCCAATGGGGCAGAGGGACTCCCCCTATGAGGGAGTGAGGGGGCCTAGCCCACCCAGCCAGCCCCGTAGGTCCTTCGCCTCTCTTTATTTTAGGAGACCGCATGGCCAAAGTGCGTGTGTTTTTAAAACAATTTTGTGTGCGTGAAAGTGTGGTGGTTTTGGGGGGGGGGGTGGGCGTACTAAGCACAGGCGTACCTTGCATAGCACACCCACCAGGAGCCGGGCTGAGACCACCAAACTCAATTCACATGTAGCCGAGACCGGGATCCGAACCCTTGGCTGCAGAGGTGAATGGCTTGTCAACGCAGTGCCAATCACGTTGAGCCACCACAGCTCTCTACAAGTTTTTTTTTTGTGTAAGGTTTTCATTACATGAAAGCTGATGGAAATGAAAATAAAAATAAAAAAAGGATAGCGAATATTGCAGCATTCATCACAAAATAATAAGAAGCAGAAATCTCAAAAATAATTTAAGAACTTTAAGTTCACACTCACTCTCACAGACACTACTTCTGTTTTAGAACAATAAATTAGACATCCATGCACTTTGCATTATGCCACTGGAGTGGAAATTCCTGGAAGCTGACCTGGACTAGTATTTTTAAATTGGATTGGATGACGTCTAATTTATTGTTCTAAAACAGAAGTACTACTGTGAGTGTGAAGCACAAAGTGTTTGATTAACCCAGCGAGATTAGATACCACATTGAGATTAGAATATAGGGACTGTAAACTCCTCTGTGTGTCTGTCTGGAAAAGGTGATCTTTCTTTTTTTTAAGAAACTGCAGTTTCTTCATAACTTTCTGGGTTGGGTTCAGGGTTGGTAAAAAAATAGAAAAATGGGTAGGGTTAGGGTACTGTAGTGTAAGGTAACTTAAAATAAGCTTACTTACATTATGTGCTGCGTCACGTGTGTGGCGGACGGGTGGCTGCGGCCTAGGCTCGGGTCTCAGTCTCCTCTCCACTCTGTCTCCCCCTGTGTGACACCGGGTTCTCCTTGCAGCAACACAGCCTGAGTGAGGATGACTGAGGAACGCTAGCTGTGAGCGGCGCGCTGCTCTGGGAAGGGGGTCCGGGTCCGCTGTGCTCGCTCGCCATGCAGCTGCTGTACCGCACGTCTGTGCGATACGAACGATGGCCGTCTCTCCTCACTTCTCGAGTGCGACACAGGGGGAGGGGGGATGACGTCGGCGGGAGGCGGGAAAAACGGCGCCAAAACTTCGGCTCCACTCGGGCGGCTGTCGGCTCCACTCGGCTCTGCGCGGCGGGCGGCAATGACGTCATCAGCATGCATCGATTATTTAAAGGGACAGCATCGATGCTGAATCGCCGGAGGAATAATCGTGATGCATCGATTAAACGATTAATTTCAGCAGCCCTATCAAATACCACCAAAAGAAAGCTCTACTTGTGGGGAAAAAAGGACATCAGTTTTGTTTGGGAGCCACGTCGCACGACCGCGCAATCGTCAGTTAAAGCGACACAGTGCCGGAAGCTGAAATTTCACCTGGACAGGAGGCGGGTATATGTGCCCAGTAAGCAAGTGGTTAACAAAGAATGAGATCTCCTGTCACTAAATACAGCTCTGTGTTGTTTACATTCACAGAGCCGTGTTTGGTGAAGCTCACAGGCAATCGTTGGGTGTGAGCGGTCAATGCTTTGCCAGGACCCGGTGATCGGCATGTGCTGTGACGGCGCACAAATGCACCCTTTGCCTGAGCACGGGGATCATGTACTAGGTACATGATCCAGCGCAGGGAGGCAGCTCTGCCACTGTATATGTGGGTTATTTAAGCTATGAGGAAAGATTAGAGGAACTGAATTGATTCTCTCTTAGTCAACATGTAAAAATACATATTGTAAGTGGTCAACATAGTGAACTTGGTGTAGAGTTATTCTCTTTAAGGTCATCACAGAGGACAAGGGGGCACTCTTTAAGGGCCCTTTCACACTGGAGGGGGGAGTGCGGTTGCAGTAAAGCGCTATTTAGAATTTTTTATTTCGCTGCGCTATATGGCCGCTAGCGGGGGTAAAACCACCCTGCTAACGGCTGAATAGCTCCACGAAATTCAAAATTCAAAATAACAAAAAAGGGTTAAAAACCACCGCAAAGTGCCTCTACAGAGGCGATTTGCCAACGGTATAGCTGCTGTGTCCCATTGCTTTCAATGGGCAGGAGCAGTATACACACCGCTCCTTCACCACTCCAAAGATGCGGCTAGCAGGACTTTTTCCGTCCAGCCAGCGCACCGCTCCAGTGTAAAAGCCCTCGGGCTTTCAAACTGGAGAAACAGCAGCCACTGTTTCAGGTCGGTTTTCTGGCGCTATTTTTAGCGCAATAGCGCCTGCAAACCGCCCCAGTGTGAAAGGGGTCTAAGTCTGGAGGAAAATAGATTTAATCTCCAAATACGAAAAGTCGACTTCACAGTAAGAGCTGTGAAAATGTGGAATACTGTTGATTTTCTAAAGAGCCGTTTCTGACCAGCTCAGTAGAATATTTCCTAAATGCAGATAATATTGCTGGATACTAATATTTATAGTTAAAGTTGATCCAGGGAATATCCAAATGCCTCTAGGGGGGTCAGCAAGATATTTTTCCCCCTGCTGGAGCAAATTGGATCATGGTCTATTTTTTTTGCCTTCCTCTGGTTCAACTGTGCGTATAGTATTGTGTATATGGAAGTTTTCTATTTGTGTATTTGTGTGTGTGTCCCCGAGAATTTTGGCTGGGGGTTAGTCAGTGTGCTCGTCTCCTCCCTTGGTACTACATTCCTGCCAAAAGCCTCTCCCCGCAGGGATGTAGTCCCAAGGGAGGGGGCGAGCACGCTGACTAACCCCCAGCCAGAACGGCTTGGATGATGGAGGCAAGCTTACTGAGGAGGAACCGGAAGTGAGAGATTCAGACAAAGAAAAAAAAACATTTAGAATGGAAATCGAAGCAAAGGGTAAGTAAACCAACAATGCACTAGCTTAAAGGAACCTATTTAGAAAATAAAAAACAAACCTTTACAACCCCTTTAAACTCTACTCATTTGAGAAGACAGCAGTCATTATGAAATGGTAATCCAAAATAACTAAAAGCATTCATAACTATGTGCCCTAGTGACATTTATAATGAATCCAGTGATCGCGCATAGGTGGCACTAGGGGAAACGTTTTTGAGCTTCAACACAAACACAAAATAACCACAGTAGTAATAAGAAAGCCTGTGTCTCAGTAGGGCATCATGAGTTCCACAGAACAAGGCTGTGATTCTAGTCAAATGTTTGTGCGCACCATAAATGGATAAAGTAACCTTTGACAACAGTTTAAACAGTTCATAGGACACTTAGCAGAATGAGAAGGAATGATAAGAACAGTAGACATGGTAACAAAAGTTTTGTCTGTTTTAAATTACTATAAGAAGGTTTCAAAAGAAAAAAAAGTCTTCTTAACTGCATGTGATTTTATCCTTCTTTGCTGCTTGTTAAAGTCGGACTCCACTCCCTCAGTCAACAAGGACTATTTTTAATCCTTATACTGCTAGTATTAGTAAATTGATAGGAAAGTAATTAATATTTATTTGTTTTAAACGTTTTTTTTACATTTCTTTTTGTTACTTTCTAATTTCCATGCCTAGGCAAATTATGTCATACATCCCAATAGTCTTCAGGAAGGGAGGAGGAGCTTTCTCAGCTAAGCATATCCTCCTGCCTGTATTCCGGAGCTAAGGGCAGATGGATTCCAGGAAGTTGTAACGCCACGGGCGTTCCTCTCTCCCTCTCCTCGGCGCTTCCTTCCTCCCCAGACTTCTGCAGTGACAGATGCGCATCACTTCCGGTGCGCACTGTTATGCGTTCCACGCTGGAACGCGGAAGTGCGCCCTGGCGTGCAGCGCATTCTCCCACGCCGCGCGCGCTATTTAAAGCCCCAGGAATGACGGCAGGATTGTTCCACTATTTTGTTTGGCACCTGCCGTCACCTGGGACCCCTCAGAGCACCCCACCTGTTACAGCAAAGGACCACTAGTTGAGCACTGGGTGGAACCCTGCTCCCCATAGACTCCAGCAACCTCCCAGCTCTCATTACCCTGCTTCCAGGAACTTTACACTGCTCTCCATCAAGCCTGCATCTAACCAGCTCCAGTATTGTAATCCTAGGATCCATCCTGCTGCAGCTTCTCTACTGGGGATAGGAGCTGACACTCTAAACGTCTGAACCGCAAGTATACTGTGTATAGACTGTGACTACAACCAGGCTAGTGCTGTGAGAAGTTTCCTTTGCTTGAATGCTATGACTTGAGGCTATTATTACCTATTAGAACTCTCTGACTGTTTTAAACATACATGCTATGTACATGAACTGTCGTTGAATACAATACTTGATGTCCGACCACTCATGGTCCGAACCTATAGGGTCATACTATTCTAATTACTAGCTTGATTCACCAACTAATCTATACTTGCCATATCTATGCCTGCTTATGATTTAACTGAGAACGCTCCCTTTTGGTTGGTTTCCATATAGAGGTTGTGATGAAATAAACCCTTAACTTTCTGTTCACACAAGAGAGTGCGGTTGTGGTTTATGCTGAGAAACCTCTTTAGCTGGAACTCCGTTAAGTTTATCTAGCGATAACGTGACCGTAACATAATAGTGGAACCTTACTTAACCTAATGGATCCAGCGGAACTTGCCAACCATTTGGTAGGACTGTCACAGCGAGTGGACACTCTCACCAACACTGTGAATGACCTCCGTTTAGAAAACGAGGCACTCCGGAATCATAATTTTGCTCAACCAAGGGATAGACCTGAACCCAAGGTCTGCGCCTCTGAACCCTTTTCAGGAGACAGGAAATGTTTCCGTCAATTTATTAGTTCTTGCCGCCTTATGTTCGAGTTACGCCCCAGAACCTACCATTCTGACAGAATCAGAATTCTTACGTTAATATCCTATCTCAAGGGGGAACCAAGAGTTTGGGCCGATGCCTACGTTGAGGAACATGGAGACCTACTCGGGACTTTTAACACTTTTCTAGATGAAATGTCGCTCCTCTATGAGGACCCTAACAAACAACTTACAGCAGAGAACACCATCAGAAACCTTAAACAAGGTAAAAGACCAGTAGAGGATTACATCTCCGAATTTATGTGTTGGTGCCGTGATACTATGTGGACCGATATTTCCCTCAGAAATCAATTCCGTCTCAGACTCTCAGAACCAATGAAAGATGAACTAGCCCGAGTTGAAATTCCCACTACTCTGGAGGATCTCATGCACCTCTCCCTCTCCATTGACCGTAGACTCAGAGAGAGGAAGGCCGAACGATTTAATTCTTATCAGCCTACACCTCCCAGAAGGTCCAGGTCACCACCAAAGGAGGTCCCAATGGAGGTCGCAGCGATCAAAGGCCCACTAACCCCAGAGGAAAAACAAAGACGCAGAGCCCAAAATCTGTGTCTTTACTGCTCTGCCCCTGACCACATTGTCCCTACTTGCCCACTCCTTAAAAGGAGGTCTGAAGGTAACCCGCGTAGCATTAATAAGATTACTGTGCCCCGAACTTCCACAAGTAATTATGTTTTTCTTACACTTACTTTACAGTGGGACCAAGATAGAAGTACCATAGATGCGATGGTTGATACCGGTGCCTGTGGCAATTTCATTGATACCGAATTTGTTAATTCAAATAAAATCCCACGTGTGTTTAAGCAACATCCGTTGTCTGTTACTTTTATTGATGGCTCTACTTCCTCATATGGGCCTGTACACACTCAAACTTCACCTTTGTTGGTCACCTGTGGCAATGGCCATACGGAAACCCTTGTGTTTGATATCATTCGATCACCCACATTCCCCATAATTTTAGGTTTACCTTGGTTACTTCTTCACCAACCAACTTTCCACTGGCCTAGTAACTCAATTACGCTTGATTCTTTATTTTGTGAACATACCTGCTATCCTGTATACAATTTACTTTTGACCACTGAACAAAACAATGCTCTCCCTTCCTACTTAAATGATTTTTCCGATGTTTTCAGTAAGACTAATGCAGAGATACTCCCCCCACATCGCATATACGACTGCCCGATCGACCTCATTCCAGACTCCCCCATGCCGACAGCGCGTATTTATCCCCTTTCCCAACCAGAGCTTATCCATCTCAAGGACTACCTCGATGACAATCTGAGGAAGGGTTTCATTAGGCCATCCACTTCCCCGACAAGCGCCGCAATGTTTTTTGTAAAGAATAAGGACGGGTCACTTCGGCCAATCATTGACTACAGGTCCCTCAATAATATCACAATAAAAAATCGGTATCCATTAACTCTTATTCCGGAGCTCATAGAACGTCTCCAGACCTCCAAAATCTTTACAAAACTAGATCTTAGGGGCGCTTATAATTTAATTCGAATCCGTCCTGGGGACGAATGGAAAACCGCTTTCAAGACCCGCTATGGACTATTCGAGTATACGGTTATGCCCTTCGGGTTGTGCAATGCCCCCGCAACTTTCCAAAGGTTCATCAATGATATTTTTCGGGACTTGTTGGACATTTGCGTAGTAATTTATCTTGATGACATTTTGATTTTCTCAGACAACCTCGAAGACCATACCAAACATGTACGATGGGTACTATCAAGGCTTAGAACACACCGCTTATACGTTAAGCTGGAGAAGTGCGTCTTCAACCAAACCAGTGTCTCATTTCTCGGCTACCAGATTACTCCCGACGGGATCCAGATGGATCGCTCTAAAGTTGAATGCATTCTCTCTTGGCCTATTCCCCAGTCCAGAAAGGCTTTGCAACGATTTCTTGGGTTTTCAAATTATTACCGCAAATTTATTAAGAATTTCTCAGAAATTGTAAAACCTCTGAATGCCCTAACTAGTAAAAAAACACCTTTTACCTGGACATTACAAGCGCAGAAGTCTTTCGACGCACTCAAACTCTCCTACACCTCTGCTCCTGTTCTCCAACTACCTGATCCACAATGTCATTTCACATTAGAAGTGGATGCATCCCACTTCGCCTTAGGTGCCATCCTTTCACAACAAGCTACCCTATCTGAACCTCTACACCCAGTCGCATTCTACTCCAGAACTCTAAATTACGCAGAGAGGAATTACCCTATTGGTGAGAAGGAGCTTCTGGCAATAAGAGATGCCTTAGCAAACTGGAGACATCTCCTAGAAGGTTCTACGCACCCTGTAATGATTCTCACTGATCATCGTAACTTACAACACCTAAAGGCCTGCAAGACTCTCTCTGCCTGACAAGTTAGGTGGAGCTTGTTCTTTGACAGATTTGATTTCCTTATATCTTACAGACCAGGGACCCAGAATTTAAAGGCTGATTCCTTATCCCGGATCAATGAAGAAGAGGTCATTGAAAGTCCTCCTTCTTCTATCATCCCTTCTAACCGATTTATTGGAATAGCCTCTTCCTTTCGAGAATTAATCTCTCAGAACACACCCAAGGATGTTTCCTCCTTACCCAAAGGAACCTCAAGACAATCAGATGGTGCATGTACTTTTAAGAATAAGTTGTATGTTCCTCCCAGCCTACAACTGACACTTCTTAAACATTTACATGACTCCCCACTAGCTGGCCACCCGGGTATCAATAAGACCATACACCTCCTTAAAAGAGATTATTGGTGGCCCCATCTAGCTAAAATGGTCCATGAATACGTCAATTCCTGTCTCATCTGTGCTAGTAATAAACTCTCAAGGAAACCTCCTTTTGGTCTCTTATCCTCCATTCCAATACCAAACAGGCCCTGGGAGGTCGTCTCGATGGACTTTATAGTTGATCTTCCTCGATCAAACGGCTCAAATACTATCATGGTCACAGTCGATCTTCTTACAAAAAAAGGGATTTTTAAATACAGCTTACCTGTAAAATCCTTTTCTTGGAGTACATCACGGGACACAGAGCGGCATATTCATTACTATATGGGTTATATGGAGTACCTTCAGGTGTGGACACTGGCAATCTCAAACAGGAAGTCCCCTCCCTATATAACCCCCTCCCCTAGAGGGAGTCCCTCAGTTTTGTAGCAAGCAGTATGCCTCCCAAAAATGTTCCCCAAAAGAGGGGTGGGAGCTCTGTGTCCCGTGATGTACTCCAAGAAAAGGATTTTACAGGTAAGCTGTATTTAAAAATCCCTTTTTCTTTCTCGTACATCACGGGACACAGAGCGGCATATTCATTACTATATGGGATGTCCGAAAGCAATGCTTTAATGAGGGGAGGGAGACATCTTCTCAAAAGAGATTTAATTTAGAGGTATACTCAAATAATAATAATAAATCCAACTTAGTCAAGAAAAAACTTTTTTTTTTTTCTTTTACAACCAAGGGTGCCCCTGATCCCGAGGATCTTAAACCGCAGCCTGTAGTACTGCCTGCCCAAAGGCTGAATTCGCATTCCTTCTCACGTCTAGTTGATAAAACCTTGTAAACGTGTGGACTGATGACCACGTCGCCGCCTTGCATATCTGAGCCATAGGGATCTGATGGTGTGCTGCCCAGGAGGCGCCCATGGCCCTGGTAGAATGGGCCTTTACCGACAAAGGAGGAGGCAACCTCTTCAAACCGTAGGCCTGAATGATTAATTGTCTAATCCATCTCGAGATGGTGGATTTTGCAGCTGCCTGCCCCTTCTTGGGGCCATCTGGTAGAACGAACAACACATCTGTTTTCCGGATCTTTTCTGTAGCTTTAAGATAGGCCTTCATGGCCCGGACAATATACAAGGTATGCAGCAACCCCTCCTTTCTAGATGTGGGTTTCGGAAAGAAGGATGGAAGTACCAAATCCTGGTTCAAGTGAAAATTGGATATAACCTTTGGTAGAAAGGCAGGATGGGGCCGGAGAACTGCCCTGTCCTTATGTAGAATGAGATATGGTTCCTTACACGATAAGGCTGCCAACTCTGACACTCTCCTGGCCGAAACTATGGCGACCAAGAATACCAACTTTCTTGTCAGTAAAACGAAAGGAATCTCAGCCAACGGCTCAAAGGGTTGTTTCTGTAGAGTGGACAGGACAAGATTTAAGTCCCATGGACAAATTGGTGACTTGACAGGAGGATTAATACGCAAGACCCCCTGTATGAAGGTCTTTACCAGCGAGTGGGTGGCCTCTGAAACCACACTGACAGAGCTGAAATCTGTCCCTTGATTGTGCTTAATGCCAGGCCTTTATCCACTCCTAGCTGGAGAAAACTTAACACCCTATCAATGGTATATTTGCAGGAATTCCATCTTTTGGATTCACACCAGCCTACGTAGTTCCTCCACACCCTGTAATAAATCACCCTGGAGGCCGGCTTTCTAGCCCTAATCAGGGTAGGAATTACCTGCCTAGACAGACCTCTACCCCTGAGAATCAGGGATTCAGCCTCCAGGCCGTCAAATTTAGACGCTGTAATGTAGGGTGGAGGATCGGGCCTTGTGAGAGTAGGTCTGGTCGTAGAGGAAGAGTCCAAGGGTCTCCCACTGCCATCTTCAGGACTAGTGAGTACCATGTCCTCCGGGGCCAAGCTGGAGCTACTAGAATGACTGGCTTGTGCTCCACTCTGATCCTGCGCAACAGGCGAGGAAGTAACTGTAGCGGAGGGAATGCATATAGAAGTTTGAATTGATGCCAAGGGCAAACCAACGCATCGGTTCCGCAGGCCATAGGGTCCCTCGCTCGAGACACGAACCTGTCTAGTTTCTTGTTGAACCTGGATGCCATTATATCTACGTCTGGCATTCCCCACTTCTGGCAGATTGTCTGAAAGACCTGGGGATGCAGAGACCACTCCCCCGGCGACAGAATCTGGCGACTTAAGAAGTCTGCCTGCAGGTTGTCCACTCCGGGAATGAATATCGCCGAAATGCAGGGTACATGAACCTCTGCCCACTGAAAAATCAAGCTCACCTCCCTCTGAGCGGCCTGACTCCTGGTTCCCCCTTGGTGGTTTATGTATGCCACCGCTGTGGCATTGTCTGACTGGATTCTCACCGGGGACCCCTGTAATCTGGAAGTCCATGCCAGGAGGGCTAGGCGAGCAGCTCTGATCTCCAAGACATTGATGGGTAGCTGCCTCTCTGCTTCCGCCCAAGTTCCCTGGCGAGAGAACACCTCCAAGACCACCCCCCAGCCTGCCAGGCTGGCGTCTGTGGTAACTACCTTCCAGACCACGGGGCTGAAGGACCTTCCCTTTAGAAGATTCTGAGGGTTCAACCACCAGGCCAGGCTTTGTCGGACCCTTGATGATAGCGTCAAAGGGGACTCCAAGGCATGTGCTCTCTTGCCCCAGGCTGCTAGAATGGCTGCCTGTAGGACGCGAGTGTGGATCTGAGCGTATGGTACTGCCTCGAACGTGGCCACTAGCTTGCCTAGTAATCGCATACACAGGCGAATAGTTGGTTTTTTCTTGCTTAGAACCAACTGAACCAACCCCTTGATAGCCTCGATCTTTACAAGGGGCAGGAACACCCTTTGCTGTTCTGTGTCTAACCTCATGCCGAGGTATTCCAACTGCTTTGTAGGCTGGAACGCTGACTTTTCCCGGTTTAGGACCCAGCCGAACCTTTCGAGGTACTGAACCGTGAGGTTTACTGCCTGTTGCAGACACGGCCGTGAGTGATCTATGATTAAAAGGTCGTCCAAGTATGCTAGGACTGTGACCCCTTGGATCCTTAGATTGGCCAGAACTGGGGCTAGGATCTTCATGAATACCCGGGGAGCCGTGGCTAGCCCGAAGGGGAGCGCCCTGAATTGGAAGTGTCGCTGCCCCACTGCGAAGCGTAAAAATCTTTGATGCGACTGAAAGATTGGTACATGAAGGTAAGCATCCTTTATGTCTATGGAAGCCAGAAAATCGTCCCTCTGGAGCGTGGCGACTGCTGACCGGATGGATTCCATCCGGAAGGAACGAACCCTTAGGAAAACGTTTAAACTCTTTAGGTCCAAGATTGGCCTGACATCGCCGTTGGGCTTTGGTATGACAAAGAGATTGGAATAGAAACCTAGCCCCTGCTCTTGGGCTGGCACCTCTATTATCACGCCCTGGCAAAGCAGGTGATCCAAAGCTGCCAGCATCGAGGCCTTCTTTGCTGGATCCTTTGGTAGCCTTGACTCTTGAAAATGAGGCGGAGGAAACTTTAGAAACTCCAGTCTGTAGCCTGTGGTTACAGACGCCCGGACCCATTTGTCGGGGATCTTGGCTTCCCAAACTTCTGAGAAGAAACGAAGCCTTCCCCCCACCTGCGAGAGTGGGGGCGCCCCTTCATAAGGCAGACTTAGGGGCTGGTTTTGTCGGCTTGCGATACCATGGTCTCTTACCCCCAGGGGCCTGTCCCTGTGATCTACTGTTAAAGTTGGATCGCGCAGGCGGCCGTCGATACTGCCTGGAATTTGAGGGCCCTGAGACAGGAAAGAGCTGCCTTTTAAATGTAGGACCCCGGAATGTCTTTTTGACTGGTAAAAGGGTACTTTTGCCACTTGAAATAGTCTGAATGTATTTATCCAGATCCTCTCCGAAGAGTCGTCCTCCATGGAAGGGAAACCCTGCCAGAAGCTTTTTGCATGGGGGCTCCGCCGCCCAGTTCTTCAACCATAAGAGCCTTCTCATGTGCACCAAAAATAGTGATAAACGAGAGGCCTGCTGGATGGAATCCTTTATAGCATCTACCGCAAAACACAGAGCTCTGGGAATGTCAGAAAACTCTTCTGCCTGTTGGGTAGGCATGTCTTTTAGCATTTCTTTTGTCTGGTCCTTTAACGCCTGACAAACTCCAATTGCAGCCACAGCTGGCTGTACCACTGCTCCTGCCGTAGCAAAGGATGCTTTTAAAAGTGTCTCTAACCGTTTATCAACCGGATCTTTAAACATTTGTATGTTTTTCCACCGGGCAAGTTAGTGATTTATTCACACATGAGATGGCTGCATCCACCACTGGGAGCTTCCACCTCTTCGAGAATTTTTCCTCCATAGGGTAAATGACCGCAAATCTCTTCGGCGGCAGAAAAATCCTGTCCGGTCGTACCCAATCCTGAAAGATCAATTCCTCCAAGAGAGGATGGACCGGAAAAACCGCGTTGCTCAAAGGAGCTTTCAAAGAGCCCAGAGAGGATACCGCAGGAACCTGAGGCTCTGGCAATGGTAAATTAAATGCCGAGCGGACCATGTCCGTCAAAGACTGCACCCACAGTCTCTCTGTCTGGGAGTCTGAAAATGGTTCCTCAGAGGTAGATCCCTCAATCCCTGAACCCTCTTGGTTCAGGTCTAGTTGATCCTCCTGCGATTCCAATTCCTCCGGAGAGAGAATTTCAGCATCTGAGGATACACCTTTTGGTGATGGGGATCTAGCCCGTTTCTTGCCAGGAATAGATCTAGCGATCAACGCTGCTAATCTCTCTTCTAGCCCCCCTAGGGATACAGCTAGCATCTCCTCTGTGATAAACACAGGGCTGGGCTGATCTGGGCCAGCCTCAGCACCAGACCCCCCCAATGGCTCATCCAAGGCGACCTTCATGGGAATAAGCTGCGGGGAAAGTATCGGCATATCATCAGAATCAGAGGGGGAACCCCTTTGTTTTTTGGTCTTTTTTGTACCCTTTGACCCCGAACTTTTGGAAGCCATAATACAAAATCGAGGGACTCCGCCTACAACAGCAGACTGTAGTGGCCAGGAGTACAAAACTAGGGTTTAGGGGACAATAGATCACTAATGCCCAAAAACTGATGATTTTTTTTTTTTAAATATATAAGTCTTTTTTTTTTTTTTTAAAACATACAGCGACCCCAAACTTAGTTTGCCAGCCTCCAACCTGTTGCAAAAGGGGGATTTTTTGGCTTAACAGAAAAGCATTGGAACCAAGTCCAGCATGTACTACCCCTCTTCCGCCACCGGGAGTCACTGTTCTGCCGCTCTGCGTCCTCTCCCTTTCAGATCAGCCTCAGACTGAGCACTGACTATAGCCTGCTGATCTATAACAGCACACAAGGCGCGCCCCTGATGACGCTGCAGGCACGCCCCCCCCCCCGCCCTCCCCTCCGAACGGCGCGAAAAACGTCTATAAGACGTGCGCGCGCGTATGCCGGAGAAGGAAGTACATGGAGGAGCCGCGCTGCTGGAGACCCAGGACTGCAGTACCAGGCGGCAGAATCAAACCCCCGCCAGGTAGGACTCTCCAAAACGCCCCATAGGGGTCCTTACTAGCCCTAGGAAGAAAGCAGCAGGTAGCTAGCAAACACAATTGTTTCTTAGACAGGGGAACCTAGTGATGGGGGAATGAGATCATCCTGTCTTCTCAGACATAGTGAGCAAGGTTGCCAATGCAGAGCATACTTAGGCTACCCCCCTTTTAGGTTACCCCGGAGAGCCTGCTGTCGAACCAAGTCCCGCAGGCTCCCCTCTTACCTGCTCCATGCTGCAGGATGTTTGTCTAGCAAAACGATCCAATCTTCTCCCATCTCCGTGGGTAGCGTAATAGACCTTCAGGCCCTGGGGTCCTATGAAGGTACCCACTGTCCTGGACCTATATAGCACCCTGGCAAACAGGAACGTATGGTCTTTACGAACTCCAAGTCCTGGGCCCAGGGTCCAGCCCTCCAAAGAGGAGCATTATAGGCAAAACCCCACGGTTTGGGGCCCGGGTACTGTCCACTTTGGCACTGAGGCTCCTTGGACAGATCCGGTTAGCCCGCCCTTAATCCCAAGGATGTGGAGCAAAGCTATTCCGTGACCAACACCTAAGACACTGGCGAAAAAACTGAGGGACTCCCTCTAGGGGAGGGGGTTATATAGGGAGGGGACTTCCTGTTTGAGATTGCCAGTGTCCACACCTGAAGGTACTCCATATAACCCATATAGTAATGAATATGCCGCTCTGTGTCCCGTGATGTACGAGAAAGAAATGGCACACTTTATTCCTTTAAAAGATTTACCAACTTCATCCGAAACAGCTACAGCTTTCATCAATAATGTCCTCAGACTACATGGCCTTCCTTCTCAAATCATTTCTGACCGAGGATCTCAGTTTATCTCTAAATTCTGGAAAGCTTTATGTCTTACACTAGGAATTGACCACCGCATGTCTAGTGCTTACCACCCCCAAACTAACGGCCAGACAGAAAGGGTCAATCAGACCCTAGAACAATACTTACGTTGTTATTGTACACACTTACAAGATGATTGGTACCATCTGCTTCCCCATGCTGAATTCTCTTACAATAATGCCACCAGTTCTTCATCCAGATTTTCACAATTTTTTGCAAATTATGGTTTTCACCCACAAAGTATTCCTTCCACTATCCTCTCAAACAAAGTTCCTGCTGTAAGACAGTACCTTTCAACCCTAAAGGACACTCTGCGAATTCTTCATAATAACTTAGATGCTGCTCAGAAAAGACAAAAACGCTATTATGATGCTCACAGATCAAAACCACCTGTCTACAAGGTAGGAGACCTTGTTTGGTTATCCACCAAGAATCTACGTCTCAAAATACCCTCCAAGAAACTCGGCCGACAATTCACTGGCCCTTTCCCAATATCACATGTGATAAATCCTAATGCAGTTAAATTAACTTTACCAACCGATTGGAAAATCCACCCCTCTTTTCATGTTTCACTTCTAAAACCATTTGTACCAAACCCTTTCCCCAACAGGGATTCAGCTCCCCCACCTCCAGTTGACATTTTGGGTGAAGCTGAATATGAAGTTGAGAAAATTTTGGATTGTAGGAAAAGAGGGTCTGTTTTCCAGTACTTGATACGTTGGAAAGGTTACAGTCAACTCGAAGACTCCTGGGAAGACTCTTCACACCTCCATGCTCCCCGCCTCATCAAACTATTCCATCGTAGGTACCCTAACCGACCATGTCCTACAAAGAGCACTGTGGGTGCCCCCTTGAGGAGGGGAGTATGTAATGCCACGGGCGTTCCTCTCTCTCTCTCCTCGGCGCTTCCTTCCTCCCCAGACTTCTGCAGTGACAGATGCGCATCACTTCCGGTGCGCACTGTTATGCGTTCCACGCTGGAACGCGGAAGTGCGCCCCGGCGTGCAGCGCATTCTCCCGCGCCGCGCGCGCTATTTAAAGCCCCAGGAATGACGGCAGGATTGTTCCACTATTTTGTTGGGCACCTGCCGTCACCTGGGACCCCTCAGAGCACCCCACCTGTTACAGCAAAGGACCACTAGTTGAGCACTGGGTGGAACCCTGCTCCCCATAGACTCCAGCAACCTCCCAGCTCTCATTACCCTGCTTCCAGGAACTTTACACTGCTCTCCATCAAGCCTGCATCTAACCAGCTCCAGTATTCTAATCCTAGGATCCATCCTGCTGCAGCTTCTCTACTGGGGATAGGAGCTGACACTCTAAATGTCTGAACCGCAAGTATACTGTGTATAGACTGTGACTACAACCAGGCTAGTGCTGTGAGAAGTTTCCTTTGCTTGAATGCTATGACTTGAGGCTATTATTACCTATTAGAACTCTCTGACTGTTTAAACATACATGCTATGTACATGAACTGTCGTTGAATACAATACTTGATGTCCGACCACTCATGGTCCGAACCTATAGGGTCATACTATTCTAATTACTAGCTTGATTCACCAACTAATCTATACTTGCCATATCTATGCCTGCTTATGATTTAACTGAGAACGCTCCCTTTTGGTTGGTTTCCATATAGAGGTTGTGATGAAATAAACCCTTAACTTTCTGTTCACACAAGAGAGTGCGGTTGTGGTTTATGCTGAGAAACCTCTTTAGCTGGAACTCTGTTACGGTCACGTTATCGCTAGATAAACTTAACAGAAGTACAGTAAATGCTACATGAATCATCTGCCCCTACTCAAGATAGCCACAGCCAGAAATGCTACATGATTTATTTCAAAGTGATTTCTCAACAAAATAAAGCATGGAGACATGGATTGATGAGGGAGTTTGCTTTGAATATTAAAAATGAATTAAATAGCGTCTTTGATTTTGATGCTCAGATACGATTTTTCATTCCCCAAGATTTTAATGTTTGTGTCGTGAACTTGCTATAGATACAGAGATGATCGAGGGCTTGGTTTTAAGTGCATTTATTGTATTTTCAGAATGTTTAAATACTTAAATGAGCATAATCTAGGCACACTTTCACTCCCTGCTGATGGCTCCCAGTGGCCCTAATCATGTGGTCACTGTAACTGACTATCACAACAATCACACCACTGGCTCCTGCGTAAACGGTAACAGTTCAGTTAGTATGTAGTAAAACCCAATGAACACATATACCTGTATGTAGCAGCTGGGTATTAAGACTCATCTGCTCTGCTGCCGCCTATATGGGGTAACAGGTAAAGAAGCCCTACCCTATAGTTAACACTACTGCCACCAGCTTCACCAATATCTGCTATATTCTAGTGCTTAACTGGGTGAAACCTATGGATGTGTTGAATGCCTGGTCTTTTGCTGCACGCTGGTTTCTATAGTGATGCACGGAAAGGAGAAAGAAACCACACAGAGGGGTCAATCTTGGAAGTGTCAGACACACAAACATTTGTAGCCAACATAGCCGCTGAAGACAGCGGGAACTTGAAGAGCAGATGGAAGGGTTTTTTATTTTTTGCAATGAGCCCTTAGATTTGAGAATTAAAATAGCAAGAGAGTCTCTTTTACATCTTGACACAGAGGAGTTTTAAAACAGAGAGGAAATAAGGGCACTCTGTTGGAGGTGGATAGCTGGTCAGAGGGGTGATGGTGATGAGGTGGCACTCTGGCAGGACTTTGGTTAGAGGAGAAGCAATGCTGAAGATATAAAAAGGGAAAAGAAAGGCACCTCTAAGTGCAGTATGCAAAATTTAATATAGTGAACAAATGGTTATAAGCACTTACAAGATCGTTGAGTGTTAAAAGACATGATAAAATCAGTCATGCCACAGAGGAGGACTCCTGATTTTATCAGGTCTTTTAACACTTAATGATCTTGTAAATGCTTTTAACCCTTTGTGCACTTTATAAAATTTTTCATACTGCACTTAGAGGTGCCTTTCTTTTCCTTTTTTAGGTGCCTAGAGTTTGCTGGTCTGGACTCAGCCAGACAGCCTCTGACTGGCTGCTTTAGAGTACACTGTGGTTGGCTCCCCAAGTCTCCCGGTAATGCTATCGCGTACTGTGCACACAAAAAGCTGTGTGTGGTGGCCATGATGTCCAGGTCACCCATGCCATGTCAGGGCATTGACATTAGTGTTTACAATCCACAACATTTAGCTGCATTCTAAAACCCCCTCATCGGTGCTTTAATAGGATTAGAAGAATTTAACCCCAGTGCACTTCTTGGTGCCCTCATAAAACCGTCAAAATTCCAAACTTGAGCCATTAGGAAATCAAGCAGATATCCATCGCTCTAATGCTCCATCGTAAATACCTAGCTGGAGTCATTAGTGAATCACATCCCGAAGAACCCAAAACTTCAGTGTATTTCATAACTCATAAATAAATGTAAAAAGGTGTGCTTAATAATCAGAAAACACAAAAATAAAGTCCAAAAAGTGCTAATAAAGTCCCCAATTCAGCAGCTCAAGCTGGGTGAAGACAAAGGTGAATACGATGAATAAACATTAACTGAGGTGCTTAGGTGGACGAACAAGAAACAAATCCAAAGAAAACCTTCACCTTGTGAGTCACCAACATTAAAGTCAGGATGTGCTCTTACCCCAAGATGTAGACCCTCTATTATGGAAGGTTAAACAAGCATTTGGATATTGCAGCTGTGTCCATGGAAGAAATAGTACAGATCGCGTATGATCCGTTCCTCCTGCACTGAGTTATAATCATCCAGACAGTCCAGCGGTAACCAAAAAAAAAATAGACAAGGGGCTCCAATAGTGTAAAATACCTTCTAAAAGATGTTTATTGAAAAACAGTGCACTAATACATATAGTCAAATGCAGTGCATAAAAAATGTATGTGTATAAATATTGCGCAAAGCCCTATTCTAGAGAGTAGGCAGCCAACACAACAAAGAAAGTTGTAAATAGTGTAGAAAAAGGCAAGTGTAGCGCCAAAAGTGAAATCACTCCACGTGTGAGGTGAGTGTTGGGGGCAAGGACAAAAGTGTCCAACTTTCCACTGGAAGTGTCCCTTATTCAAAAAGGAAAGGAAAAAATAAAATAACAAAAGTGTATATATATATATATATATATATATATCACTACAGGTGATAATCATCCTAACCACACAAAAATGTGAACATATGCGTGATCATAAATATGCATAAAGTGTGAACCAGGGCCACAAGTTTGTTCAAGCTTGGGCCAGAAAAAAGTGTTACTCTGCAATCACAATAATAACATTCCAAATAAATAAAATATATGAAACAAATATATAAAAATAAAATAAAAAATAACCCGAGGTGTAGGGTTGCGAGCAAAGATAAGTCCTCTGGACATACAGCACTTGTTATAGTCCTAAATGCCACACAGATTAAATATGGATCAAAGAGATGGCAATCATGGGAAGAAGAAGATGTACGTCCTCACAATCTGTGGATCGTGTTGATGTCACTTTCTTAGTGAACACAGTTGAATTCATATACTTCAGAGAATGAAAACCAAAATCTCGGCAATAGGAAAAAGATGAAATACCCTTACCAGATTCTGTGGACCCGTGACTCACCGTACGGTGGAGGGTCTCATAGGCATGGACAGATTGAAGGCTGTCTTCCCTTTATTCTCTGTGTGATGTCATCAGCGGACTTTCCAGATCTGAGAGGCTTCCAAAAGGTTCCAAATAGTGCTCGCAATCCAGGGTGTAAAATAATATCTCCGTGGACCCAAAGAGTGGTGTGACCAATCAATGGGTTAACATGCCCAAAAAAGGAGAGAAAAAACTCTCATAGTGTAAAAAAGTAACAAACTTTAATTAAAAATTTCTTAAATAGGCATTCCCACTGCAATATATCTCACTCCAATTCAATTTTTTTTTTAAAAGAACAGGTCACAATAAAGCTCTACAACACAGAAGGTAAATGCACAATCGCTCTACTATCCCAATGGAATGGGTAGGAGTGTGTAAACAAGGAGTGTGCAAGAAATTGGGGGTGAACCAAATGCAGTGCATAGAAAAATAAAAGCTGTATGATGTGCATATTCTACTATTTGTACATGTATTATATTCTGTATTTATTTATGAAAATTCTCAATAAAATATTTGAAAAGAGAAAATAAAAGCTGTAGCATAATGGTACCGATGCAAAGATTGCAATAACAGATCTGTGTGTCCTCGCCCGACTGGTTTAGTTACAAAAGAACCACTTCCGGGGCATGAGGAACACTTCCTGGCACCGTAATATATATCAATCCAACCAGCCAAGCCTCATTTTCACAAAGAGACCTGAGGTTCAAACATTCATAACCAAGCCTTACTCTGAATTATAGAGACAGACTCCTTTAGGACATTCCAACCCCGAACACAAAAGCAACTACCGAACACTCCAATCAGCCGAACAAGAAACCCATATGAATAATTCTCCCTCAAGTAGGAGACGTGGCTCTGTGTTGAGGGTCAAGCAGGAATCAGACTTTATTGAAAGGAATACAAGTCTTATATACAGTAAAAAGAGGAGGTGCATATTACTCTGAAAATACACCTGTGACCCGACCTAATTAACATGAGCTAATTAACTAATCCCTTTAAGAAGCCTGGTCATTGTTATGATAAATCAGGAATTCACTACATGTCAGACTTGTTGTCACCGAGCTTCACACAGTAGATGATACATTATCATAATTTTAAACACAGGACTTATTCTCACAATAGCAGGGGCTCCACTAGGAGTCGGCCCGTCTCCTACATTGTAAAAAGAGGCAAATGTGATCAGCTCTTTCAATTAACATGTTGAGTTCAGAGTCAAACAAACCAAGAATAGTCTTTACATATATCCTGGGAGATATTGTGGATAAATATTACTGTTCCATTTTCAATCATATTACAATCCAAGATATATTTTCTCAATCACCCTGTGCCAGGATAGCACAGGGTGACTTAGATATAAGAGGTGCATAAAGAGCTGAAAAAAGGGTATGCCATATTTTCCAAGGAATTTTGGATTCCACGGGCCCTCCTGTCAATTTACGTTAATACACAAATCTCACTAAAAACTTCTAAAAATTAAAATATGTGAAGCAGGTTCAGGAATTATTTAGAAAACAGTTAACATCCCAAACTAAATAAAACCATGCAGAATATAACATTTCAGGATGTAAATCCACTTAGTCTCCATCTTGGAGAGTTCTCTCACCTTGAGACTACCCCTCCAATGGGAGACAAAGTGGTCTATTCCCACAAACAAGGTACCCTGTGGGTTTCTATTAAGGACACGATCATAGTGGCGTGAGACACTATGATTCTTGTATCCTTTGATGATATTGCTAATATGCTCATTAAGTCTAACGTTAAGGGCCCGTTTGGTCCGGCTCATGTATTGCAATCCACATGGCATTGAAGAAGATATATCACATGCATAGTGAAACATGTGATAAAAGGTCTTATAGTATATGTGGTGTTAGAAGTGAAATTCAAAATTGTTTTGTTTTTATGATTATTACTTCGGCATACACGACATCTGCCGCATTTAAAATAACCCACCAAATTGTGAAGAAATTAAGGTCTTGAAAGAGGATTAAGGACATTCTGCACTATTCTGTCCTTGATAGAGGGCACATCCCTATAAACAACCTTAGGTTTCAGTGGTAACAACGGTGCCAACACATTATTGTTTAGTAGAATGTGCCAATGTTTTTGAATATGTGTTTAATGGTATAATGTTTTTCGAGGAATATGACGTAATAAAGGCTATATCAAACTTGGTAGAATTAGTGGCTCCAAAATCTATCTTCCAAAAGTGTATTACGATCTCTACTCCTAATTTTCTCTAGTAGTATTCAAACTTGTTATATCATAACCCTTTTCTACAAATCTTTCAATCAAGAGCAGACATTGCTCGTTCAAATCTTCAATATTAGTACAATTTCTTCTGATACAGAGAAATTGGCCCTTGGGAATTCCAGCCAAGCAGACTTTATTGTGGCAGCTGTCTCTAGAGATGTACACATTCTATCTGTAGTTTTAAAAAAAGTGGAGTTGACCAATTTGCCTTCCTCCCCTTTGATGTCTAGATCCAAAAAATGGATCGGAGATTGACTAATCTCATAGTTAAGGGCAATTCCTCTCTCAATACAGTTAAGGGAATCAAGAAATTGCATAAGTACATTGGAATCACCGTTCCACAGTAGGAGGGTGTCATCCATATAACGTGCCCAAAGGACCAAATTGGGCCTCTGTTGGGCATAGATGACACCTCTGTTCTGTAAATAGTAGTTGCCACCAAACCAGAAATAGTTGTTAGTTGCTACAAATTTTAAGAGATTTAAAATAAACTGTTTCTGAATCAGCAGCAAGCTTGAATCACGGTTTAGAAAATGAGAGACTGCCTCCAAACCCAAATTGTGGGGAAGAATTGTGTAAAAGGACTTGAGGTCCACTGTTACGAGCCACCAACCCTCCTGAAAAAGGCATAAGATAATAAGAGTGCAGCCAAAATAAGGCCATATTTACCTCTATCAATTAATTAGTACCATTTTAAGTCGATACACCACTATATTGGAAGTTATAGAAAGCCAATGGGACATTATACACCTCCTAGGTAGACATATAACCCCCCCCCCCCCCATAATAATATTCATTCAATAAGGCAAACTTACGCTGGAAAACATGCTAGTCAGCAAACTATAACCTGTAGTAATTTAAAGATATTCAAACCTTTAGATAACTGTATCTGGGACATGGTCATAAACACAATGACATCCCAGTGGCCAAACCTTAGACCTGGTGATAGGTCAAGTAATTTCTTTACCATCTTGCTTGTTAATTGGACTTTGCTGAACCAGGACTTGATGATGCACTTTTCATTCTTGAAAGTGGATGTAAACAATGTAGAGTATAAGATTTCCTATCATCTGTGCCACACAGATGATAGTAACCATCTTGCCACACAGAGTTAATCCAGATCTGAGAAATCCTCTTTTAATGTTCAGTGAAAATGAACAGCCTTCCAGATAAAAACCTGCCTAAATAAAAAGTCAGTTTTCTCTCTTCTTGCTTTGAGTGACAGGGTATTTACATATCTAGCTTGGACATGTTTATCATATGTTATGTTTATCATAACATGAGGTATAAAAAGTGAGAAATCCACCCCTCCCCCACATAACACATCCTGGTAATATACAATGAACGTTGGATCACCTCATGTTATGAAAAATATGTCCAAGCTAGATTTGTAAATAACCTGTCACCGAAAGCAAAAACAGGGAAACTGACTTTATAATTTGGCAAGTTTTTATCTGGAATTCTGTTAATTTGCACTGAACATTAAAAGAGGATTACTCAGCTCTGGATTAACTCTGTGTGGCAAGACTGGGCACAGGTGATAGGAAATTGTATACTCTACATTGTGACATCCACTTTAACCTTTTTGTTTGCTGTTTTATGGTTTTCTCCTTGTTACCTTTGTAATACCCTTTTCCTGTAAGTATTTGATTTGGATCATTCTTACCTTTTCATTATGAAACAATATTTTGGAAACGTTTTAAAATTGTCTCTAATGCACAAACACAAAACTTAACCGATTCCTGCCCGGCCTATGGGGGAATGATGCTGGCGCCAGCCTCTCATCGATCAAGGTGGACGATATATGACATCCTCCCGGATTGCACCCTGCACACAGCTGCGGGTCCTTGCAGCCGCGCAGTCTGTGACCGGCTGCTTCCACCAGACACAGGCGATGACTGATAACTGTATCGGCCCTCTGCCGGTACCATGTGACTGAAAATTAAAAGAAATATGCCGCGCAATCAACCCATTTTCCTATCATAGCAGTGCTAAAAAAAAAATCAATATTGTTATATACAGGCATACCCCTCTTAAGTACACAATGGGGTTTATTTACTAAAGCTGGAAAGCGCAAAATCAGGCTCACTTCTGCACAGAAACCAATACGCTTCCAGGTTTTATTACCAGGCTTAACTGAACAAGCTGGGATTAGATGCTCATTGGTTTCTATGCAAAAGTGAGCCTGATTTTGTGCTTTCCAGCTTTAGTAAATAAATCCCATTGTGTACTTAAAAGTGGGGTATGCCTATACTCATCAAATGTGAAAAATCAAATTCATAACATGGCTAAAAGATACTATAATAATCAGTGTTGTAAGTAACGGTGTTTAAATAAATGCTGTTGCCTAACCCGATTACTCTTCCCCTCTCAGAAAAAGCCGTTCCCATTACTCGGGCGGCGTTACCGCAATTACATCTACCGCCACTAGATGGCAGCAGAGTAATTGCTGAGTTGGCTGCCGCTGGTCACGAGCGCATGTCAGTGAGAGCGCCGTGACCTCTTTCCGCCGCCCATTGACCCGCAGGGGGGTGATAATGTAAGCACACCCTCCCCTAGCTTGTGCAGGCTGTTTGGTGTCCATACAACGGGCTACAATCTGAACTCAGGGAGAGATGCTGGCTGCCAGAATGGACTGAAGCTGCAGCTGCCTCCTCGGCTCTGATCTCTACAGACAGGAGGAGGAGCTGGGCAGCAAGAGGGACACTGCTGTGCCTGATTTGTCACGCTAATCTGAGGTCTGTGATTAATGTACTGTAGAGGACACTTCTGTGGGATTGGGGGGGGGGGTCAAGTTAACAAAAATGAATACTTGCAATGATTGGGGGTGGGGGAGAGTGAATAAGAGAATACTGTATGTAGGGGGCGTTTTGGAAGGAGAGAGGGCTTGTGCTAGAAGGGGGGTTTGATATGAAATCTGACCACCCACTCTGCACAAATCATTTCTCCTCCCAAAGTGCCCCCTAGCACATGCAGTATAATTTGGATTAGCACCCCAGGATACAGCACTGCCTCTACACTATCCTGCTTATCTCTATTGAAAAAGCACTGCACTCACAGTGCCTTGCGAAAGTATTCGGCCCCCTTGAACTTTGCGACTTTTTGCCACATTTCAGGCTTCAAACAAGGATATTAAACTGTCATTTTTTGTGAAAGAAACAACAACAAGTGGGACGCAATCATGAAGTGGAACGAAATTTATTGGATATTTCAAACTTTTTTAACAAATAAAAAACTGAAAAATTGGGCGTGCAAAATTATTCAGCCCCCTTAAGTTAATACTTTGTAGCGCCACCTTTTGCTGCGATTACAGCTGTAAGTTGCTTGGGATATGTCTCTATCAGTTTTTCACATCGAGAGACTGATATTTTTGCCCATTCCTCCTTGCAGAACAGCTCGAGCTCAGTGAGGTTGGTTGGAGAGCATTTGTGAACAGCAGTTTTCAGTTCTTTCCACAGATTCTCGATTGGATTCAGGTCTGGGCTTCGACTTGGCCATTATAACACCTGGATATGTTTATTTGTGAACCATTGCATTGTAGATTTTGCTTTATGTTTTGGATCATTGTCTTGTTGGAAGACAAATCTCCGTCCCAGTCTCAGGTCTTTTGCAGACTCCATCAGGTTTTTTTCCAGAATGGTCCTGTATTTGGCTCCATCCATCTTCCCATCAATTTTAACCATCTCCCCTGTCCCTGCTGAAGAAAATCAGGCCCAAACCACGATGATGCCACCACCATGTTTGACAGTGGGGATGGTGTGTTCAGGGTGATTGTAACGGTCACCACCGTTTACGACCTTCCATCCAACCACGACAAGCTTATCCGACACACTCTGACAATCTTGCATACACGATCCATTCTATTTCCCATAATCAAGACGAGACTCTGCTCTGTACTTGCTTCCAAAGATATGAACACTTTATTGGTTTCTTCTCAGCTTTTTATACAGTACAAGATGTTAAAGTTAATCACAAGACAATGCAATCTCCATCCCCTTATTCACACTGGGGCTAATTATCTAGCAGACATTTCAGCACCGATACTGACAGATCTGTCACATTCCAAACTACAATTACACAATGCCTTGACCTCAATCCACATTATCTAGACAGACATACTGTCTCTGACAACTGGGCATCAATACATTCCTAAACATAATTGACATGCTAATTCAGTACATCTGAATGGAGACTTTAACACATTGTTTTAAACACAATGAATCACACAATCAACAGGTCTTTCAGGCCCCGATGCAATTAACACCTTTCCACAGAATGTGTCCACACATTGAAGAGCCAACCTCACTTAACATATCAATAGTCGGAGCTAAGCATTGAATAAGCTTGTAATGTCCCTCTCTCCTGTGTAACAGATGTCAAGTAAGAACACCTGTGTACCATAGACAATGTATGTCTAAGGCGGCGTACAGACGATCGGACATATCCGATGAAAACGGTCCGCGGACCATTTCCATCGGATATGTCCGATCGGGAGTTTGATCCGATGGCGTGTACACACCATCGGATCAAATTCCCCGCCGCCGGACGGCGCGGTGACGTAGTGGTGACGCGGCGGTGACGTTGACGCCGCCGCGTCACCGCCACGTCACCGCACCAGGAAGTAAAACACTTCCGCGCATGCGCCGAATCCATTCGGCAGCGGCGCGGCGGCGGTGGGGGCCGACATGTCTGCTGGTAAGTGTACTAACCAGCAGACATGTCGGGCAGACAGATTCCCACCGGATAGATTTCAAAGCATGCTTTGAAATCTGTCGGGTGGAGAAATCTGTCCGCTAGCCCATACACACGAGCGGAGATGTCTGCTGAAACGGTCCATCGGACCGTTTTCAGCGGACATATCCCCTCGTGTGTACGCGGCCTTAGAGTAGATGCAATTAACACCTTTCAAAAGCATCTGTGCCCATATTGAATAGCCAACCGCTTGTGATATCTCAAGACATCCTGCAAACATTAATTATTAATAATGTCCCATCTTCTGCAATACATGATATACTTTATTTGTCACCCTATGGCCCTAGTGGACATAAGGTGACCCTAGACATAGGAGAATCTCAGTCCGTCACGGGTCATTCCCTTACAGTGATGAGCTGTGTTGCTTTTACGCCAAACATAAAGTTTTGCATTATTGCCAAAAAGTTAGATTTTGGTTTCATCTGACCAGAGCACCTTCTTCTACATGTTTGGTGTGTCTCCCAGGTGCCTTGTGGCAAACTTTAAATGACACTTTTTATGGATATCTTTAAAAAATGGCTTTCTTCTTGCCACTCTTCCATAAAGGCCAGATTTGTGCAGTATACGCCTGAGTGTTGTCCTATGAACAGAGTCTCCCATCTCAGCTGTAGATCTCTGCAGTTAATCCAGAGTGATCATGGGCCTCTTGGTTGCATCTCTGATCAGTCTTCTCCTTGTATGAGCTGAAAGTTTAGAGGGACGGCCAGGTCTTCGTAGATTTTCAGTGGTCTGATACTCCTTCCATAGCATTTATACGGAGACTTGATTACACACAGGTGGATTTTATTTATCATCATTAGTCATTTAGGTCAACATTGGATCATTCAGAGATCCTCATTGAACTTCTGGAGAGAGTTTGCTGCACTGAAAGTAAAGGGGCTGAATAATTTTGCACGCCCAATTTTTCAGTTTTTTATTTGTTAACAAAGTTTGAAATATCCAATAAATTTGGTTCCACTTCATGATTGTGTCCCACTTGTTTTTGATTCTTCACAAAAAATTACAGTTTTATGTCTTTATGTTTGAAGCCTGAAATGTGGCAAAAGGTCGCAAAGTTCAAGGGGGGCGAATATGTTCGCAAGGCACTGTATTACCAGCACAGCCACCCATCCCTTCGCCTACTTTATACTACAAACTTAGTACTGCTCATTTGTAAAATAAACTCACACCTCATCTGTGAACCTCCTCCTCTCCAGCATTGGTGGGACTCCTGTCACAGTCCTGATCCCTATGCTGCCTGTCAAGCTTCCCGAATGGTGGGACTCCTATCATACCTGTTATTTCCTCTGCCTGTCAAGCTTCCCGAATGGTGGGACTCCTATCATACCTGATATTTCTCCTGCCTGTCAAGCCTCTCCAGTAGTGGTGACACTCCTGTCCTATTTTTTTTCCATTAAAAAAAGTCGCAGTTACTTTGCTACTTAACGAATTACTTTTTCAATGTAGTAACTGAGTCACTAACGCAATTACTTTTTTGGAGAAACAGTTTGTAACTGTAACTAACTACTTTTTTAAAGTAAGATGAGCAACACTGCTAATAATATGACCATTTGATCTATAATAGCATTCCAAATCTCATGCACCCCACTAATGTAATTATAAAACAAGGTGTATTACAATATGAACTAAGAAAAAGGTGAAGTGCATACAGACTGATTCCCTGACCAAATGAATCAAAGCAACACATATCGCATAAAGAGTCCTTATCAAGATTCAATCTGTGGGTCCATGGATAGTTGTGAATATAATCGTGTTGTAGTGTTCACACTCTGGTTCTTCCCACTCTTAGGTAATAGCCGCTCACCTCTGAGCATGTGACCTTACATTTAAGTTTGGTCATACCATGCATGTGAATCATTTCTGGATTCTAAGTTAACTGCAAAATCCCAAGCTGCCCAGTAGAGTTTTCTCCTCATATTGAAACAGTAGGAAAAAAGGCTTGATAGTGTGATATCGTTTTGTAACATAAATGTAATTTACAAAGAAGCCCCAATATAGGGTACTCACATGGGTCTGGTGTGTCAGTGCACCGCTCTACTCAAGATGTTAAAACACTGGGAACTTGTTTGAGGTCGTAGGTCTCTCCACTGTAAGGCAGACCAGCTGCCTCTTGCACTGTCCTGTCCCCTCCCCAATGTGTGCCGATACAGGGAAATCACGTATCTTCCTCAGGGGGTTCCATCACAGCAGATCACATGATAGCCGTAAACAATGGATGGCTTCCTTTGAAGCCATCCCTTGTGTACAATTGTGTTGCTAGCTGTGATTGGTCACAGTGATCAGGCCAATCACAGCCCATCTGTGCCATGCGATCAGCGGTGGCCAAACACAGCTAATCACAACAAAACAAACTGAATGAATCAATTTTATTCAGTAAAGTGCTTGCATATAGCAATGAAATGCATCGATATATATGCAAGCATGTGTAAAAAAATAATAAAAAATACTGATCACTTCCCCAGAGTAGTACAATGTTACTATGGTAATAATTACATTTCTCTGGTCAAATTGTGTTGAAAAAAATAGTTTAAAAAAATAACAATTACTTAAAATAAATTATAAAATGAGCCTTTTTTCGTTTATTTAGCAAAAAATAAAAACATTACAGTGATAAAAAAATACCACTAAGAGAAAGCTCTATTTGTGTGGATAAAATGATAAAAACATAGTTTGGGTACAGGGTTCCCTGACCGCACAAAGTGCAACAGTGCTGAAAGCTGAAAATTGGCTTGGGCAGGAAGAAGGTACAAGTGCCTGGTATTGAAGTGGTTAAAGAACCCTTCTCTTGAAGAGTGTTACTACATGTTAATTCTTTGGCTATACTTAACAGTGGTGACAGTGTATGTTACAGACGTTATTCTAAGGCCTCTTTCACACTAGGGCGGGGGCGGCGGCAACGGTAAATCGCCGCTATGTCTAGCAGCGCTTTACCATTAATTTTGCTGCGCTATTCGGCCGCTAGCGGGGTAGTTTTACCCCCGCTAGCTGTGGAGGAAGGGTTAAAAACCACGCTGCAGAGGCGCTTTGCCGGCTGTATAGCTGCGGTGCCCCAATTCAATGGGCAGGAGCAGTGGAGGAGCAGTATACACACCGCTCCAAAGATGCTGCTAGCAGGACTTTTTTTACCGTCCTGCTATCGCACCGCTCCAGGGTGAAAGCTTTCACACTGGAGAGACAGCAGCGGCTGTTTCAGGTCGGTTTGCAGGCGCTATTTTTAGCATTATAGCGCCTGCAAACTGACCGAGTGTGAAAGGGGTCTTAAGTCATAATTTGTATTGCTTATATTGGGAACATTTCTTATTTTCTTTATAAAAATAGTTGGTGGCGGCTTAAAGAGTTAATTGCTCAGTAACTAAACCCAGTGATCATGGCTCTGTTTTTTGGCACTTAGATTGTGGTCTCGCTGACTGGATAATTTTTGTGCAGGGTGAGGCTGAGAGCATCATTGTTACGTTATAGTGACAGCACGGTGTACGGTTGACCAGCCATTTGTCACAAGTTGGTGAAAAGTGCAAAAGGTCAGACACCACGTTTGTCATATCCCCTTCTTAGCCATCTTCAGACTCTCTTGTGACCCTGGGAGCAATGCATCCCAGGTCAGGATGGAGAACAGATAGGTGGACTGATACTCTGTTTAAGTGTTCCAAGTTTCAGAACTGTCAAATCTGTCTGAATTTGCGGCAGATCAGATACTACCTTTCCTCTATCTGCACTGGTTTGAGACATCAGGGGACCAACAGACCACCCTTTTGTACCTTTATTTTGTGACATTTCGCAGTGCCTTTGTGACAGTAACAAATATGAATCTAAACAGAGACTACATAATCAATATTAAACATGTAATTGATAAATTGAAAAAAATTAATACAATAGTAAAATATGACATAAGGAGGTGGCAGTAAAAGGGTTAAAGGCAGTTGGTAAATTACTTACCATGGGCCAATGTAAATCAACCAGGGAGGTCCATTTATAGAATATGCAGTTCCTTAAAAGAAATTAAATGTGAACAAACTGTAAACTATTTTCTAATTTTGGTAGAGTTGTTCTTTCTGCTTTTTTGTGCTGTAAACCACAGCAAGTGTCATTTAGATTGTAATTGCCTTGTAGTACCATGGAGTTAGTACTTTGTAACAGGTTGGAAAGTCATTTTGACTGACATCTTTCATTTTATCTGCCTTCGTTGTTTGTTTTTGTATCATCAAATATTCTTTATAATTTCAAAATATACAGTACTTACTTTATCTTCTTCAAATCTTCGGCAAAACAGCTTTTGTAGGGTTTGCCTATTTGTGTAGCTTTGTTTATAGCCCATCTATTCAGTACATATCCATCAAGTAAATTCTAGGAAGGAAATTACTTTTCTGCAATAGGTGGAATTCTGAGTAATTTTCATATGGAATCACAGATGTACTGATTAAATATTTGCAATGGATAAAAATAAAATAAAAAATAAACTTACTTGTGCTATGAACCACCCTTGTGAACAGATATAAATAAAACTGGTGTTTATTTTATCTGGGGCCCAATAAACCAGGATTGAATATAAGAGCCTGTGTGGGGCAGAGGAGCTTAGCTGCAGTTACAATCCTTAAATGGTAAAAATGTAAAACGTTCTTAAGCAGAAAGAGGTCAACAGCAAAAATGCAGGATATAAACTTCTTAAGCCAAGATGTTCCCAGCCAGTGTAGGACTATATTAACCTGTCACAGAGACATCCACATTAGATCGTTTGTTTGAAAGCGATGTGTCACACAGCAGGTGATAAAAAAATAACCTGTCAATGCAGCTAGTGACACTGGAAAGATTCAATTACATTTCATCTACTATCATCAGGTCACTTTACACTTGTATAGTTATGGCTTTTTAACTTGCCTATTGTAAGAGAATTGTTGTTAATGGCGATATTGTTCCTGCTTGACTTTTTTTTTTTGGTTCACTAAAGGTGTCATGTTAACGATCAGATGTGTTAGTGCATCCACGTTAGAAAATTATCACAGGGGTTATCACCCTTTAAAATACTGCTTGCTTCAGACTGTTGTTAAAGTGGTTGTAAAGGCCGAAGGTTTTTTTTATCTTAATGCATTCTATGCATTAAGATAAAAAGCCTTGGGGGGCATGTCAGAATGTAAGCGGAGGGGGACATGCTGGTGAAGAGCTCCGTTTATCCTGCAGCAATCTGTCACCATCCTTCCCACAGCACAACCTGGTGAGCCTGTTCAGCTGCCCTGCTTGTCCCCGGACATCACCTGCCTCAGACCCAGCCTAAATTACAGAGCCCGGCGGGCCGACTGTGTCACTATCCAGGCCACAGCTGGCTACACACATCCGCAGCCCGCCTCCATTTTGAGGCCTACGGAGCATCCTGCATCCTCTGTGCTCCTGTGCTGCAATCCGTGGGAAGAGTAGTCACCCAGATCATGAATCTGGTCTCTCTTGAAGCCCCTAACTCAGATACCCAAGAATTTTGCAATGAATTATCAGATTATTTCATTAACAAAATTGAAAGAATGCGTGAAAGCATTCAGCAAAACAGTAACCCCCTCACCCCTCCCCGCAATCATTCGTCCAAAATCCATAAAAATTCACCACATTCAATAAAGTTCACCCTTAAACCCATCTCCACCGATGCCACTAAAAATATCATAGGTACTCTGCGAAATAGCACAGCGCCTAATGATATCATCCCCACCAAACTGCTGAAGGAATGTGCCAGTATTCTAGCACCTCCTATCACGCAGCTCATAAACCAGTCCTTCAAGGAAGGTTTAGTGACCTCCCAATTGAAACAGGGCATAATTAAGCCCATCTTGAGGAAACCTACCCTGGACCCCAAAGACCCTACTCACCATCGTCCCATAACAGGCCTAAACGTCCTCTTCAAGGTAATGGAGAAAGTAGTGGTACAACATCTGCAACAGCATCTAGATACCCACAAACTACTCGATCCATTTCAATCGGGTTTCGGGCATGGGCACGGGACAGAAACAGCATTGCTCAAAATATGGGATGCCGTTCTCGAGGCCGCAGATGAGGGAGAATCTTCTCTTCTAGTCCTGTTGGACCTACGCGCAGCTTTGACACTGTAGACCACAATCTATTACTGACTAGGCTAGCTGAAGTAGCCAAAGTCGCAGAAGGTGATCTATCTTGGTTCTCCTCTTTCCTGGAAAACCGATCACAAATAGTGAAATTGGGACTTTTCACTTCAGAAAAACGCACAGTGTCATGCGGAGTCCCTCAAGGATCCCCTTTGTCGCCGGTGCTCTTCAATATCTACCTTCGCCTTCTCTTTGAAATCATCAGTAGGCAAAAACTACTTTATCACTCATATGCAGACGACACACAACTGTATTTTCGCATCTGCAACAAAAAGGATCATCATCTCAGTCTAGAGACATGCCTCTGATAGAAAACTGCATGACAAAGAGTTATCTTAAACTCAACAGCTCAAAAACAGAACTTCTCCTGTTTCACGACAGTCATAAGAATCAACTTGCAACAACTTGGACACCCCTGCCCATTCTGGGCGAAATCATCACCCCTAGCTCCAAAGTCAAAAGTCTCGGGGTCATCTTTGACACCTACATGACAATGGATGCACAAATAGGGTCAGTAGTCAGCGGATCTCACCATCTGCTGTGCCTACTACGCAGACTTATTCCATTCATTCCTAAAGAAGAGTGAGGAAAAATGGGGGAGTCTCGCGCCAAAATAGGTTAGAGGGGGATAATACAATACAGTGCAATTAGTATGAGCTGCTCCCTAAATAATACAGAGTGCTGGATTATACGTTTGAACAAGTGGAATAAGGGGCGCTAACTAGTAATATATTTAGCATAAATTTCTATGCGACAATAATGTGAATAAAATATATGTGAAAATCGTGCCACAACAATATAACAACAAAGCATTAAATACAGCAAATGTGCAAATAGCGGTGGACAATGATTTGTCTACCCATAGTCCATATATAATAAGATGTGCAGTAATGTGCTAAATAGCAATTGTGATCTTATAAGGTGCTCCGTGCTAAATCTTCAAAATAATTGATTTGTTCCACCTTCACTAAAGGACCACCTCAAGTGGGGATAGATGGCTCCTTACCCGATGGTGTTGACCTATTGGTTGTAATAAGGTCAAGTGAGCTCAAGAATCAGCTACTTCCCATGGAAAACTCGATTTCAATACAGGTTGGTAACAGATCTCATAGAAAGAGAAAAACAGCTTCCATAGTGTAAAAGGTTTTAATATAGTATAAATGCTAAGAATACAGTGCCGAGTGGCCTCTTACTTGAAGTGGTGCCCGTGATCCCGGCACTGAGGCTGTAAGTTTGTAGGGATATGGAGAGAGATAATGTAGTATGCTGGTGAAGCCGGCGTGCGTTCCACCGCCGTCAGCTTGGAAACCAGGAAACCGGAAGTAGGTTAGTAGTGCGTGCCCAGGTACCGCCTCGACGTACGTTTCGTTGTTGTCGTCATCAGGAAGCGTACCTAGTGCACGCTATGGGCTACTATTAAAGGTCTGTCAATCGACAAGTAGGAGGGGCAATTCAGCACCTCAGCAATTCAGCAATTCGGCACCTTATAAGATCACAATTGCTATTTAGCACATTACTAAACATCTTATTATATATGGACTCTGGGTAGACAAATCATTGTCCACCGCTATTTGCACATTTGCTGTATTTAATGCTTTGTTGTTATATTGTTGTGGCACGATTTTCACATATATTTTATTCACATTATTGTCGCATAGAAATGTATGCTAAATATATTACTAGTTAGCGCCCCTTATTCCACTTGTTCAAACGTATAATCCAGCACTCTGTATTATTTAGGGAGCAGCTCATACTAATTGCACTGTATTGTATTATCCCCCTCTAACCTATTTTGGCGCGAGACTCCCCCATTTTTTCCTCACCATTAGGCTACCTTGTAGCCCTTTTCTACGCAGCCATGGATATTTTTAATTTCATGGAAAGTCGTCAAACCAACATAGAGCATATATTTCAGCAACAACCCAGCCCCAATCTGGACATTGAGAGAAGCTTCAGGCAGCTCCAATTCAACATGGAAAAGCAGATTCGGGCTTGGTGGGATATAGCATCCTTTGAGATGTATATCCTTAAAAATCAAACACCCAGGAGACTCAGATGGGACGTTTACCCTAATGATGGTTTGGAAGATCTCACATTAGCGGATGAATGGTTCCAATTTTTCAACGCATGTGAACAGAAACTCATGCAATTGATGATTAGAAGACGCAAGGCAAAAAATGCCATAACACAAGCCCACATAATAGATCTTAAAACATCTATGGCACCATTTATGGAAACCAAAGAATATTTGGAAAAGGCTCAAACCTTGCAAATCCATTTAACAAAATATGATACTAACATCAAAAATAAATAAAAAATATCACAGGGATACCAAAGACTATCAAGAATCTAAAGTTTACAAGTGGCAGATCAAAACTGACACAATTAGTTCCAAAGAATCTTCTATGGAGAGAGATTTAGAAGTACAAAATCTGGTTACTTTAGCAACCAATAAGATTAAAGCCAAATCCTCTACCCCCAAAAAATTCAAAAAACCAACCCCACCCCAAGGACCCCACCAGGGTGGTAGGGGGCCACCACCACCACCTCCACCACATGGTGGTTATCCCATGGGGCCCCCCTACAATCACTACCCCACTCCATATTCAGCACCTACACACAATAGGTATGCCCCATTGGACAATCGTCCAATGGATTACAATTACACCTACTACCATCAGGGTCCACCCCCATTTGCCTCTAGACCCCCTAGAGGCAAATCTAGGGGTAACCACAGAAGCAAGCACAATGCTCAAAATTCTGGACAACAACCGGGGGGGAATGGAGGGGCTGGAATGAGCCCTACAAGCTCCCCACCATTGCCTCACAGTCTCAACAAGATCATGTAGGCCCAGAGGTAAAAGAGGGGGAACCAGAAAGAAAAAGACCCAGGGACAACTAGGAGAAGGAATATTCAATCTGGCAGGTGTAGATCTATCTCGAGCGGAACTAACAGTACTGTCACATGGATTGAAATTTGCCCCAAATAAAAATCTCAACAAATTCGAAACCTTCATACATGTGGAAAAATTTGTGAGGAAACTTAACATCAAAAAACATTTTTCCCAACAACCCATCTATGAACCTCAAACCAATACTACCACATTCCAACACAGCGGGCTAAAGAATAGTTCAGTCTTTAACCCAAAAAAGGGGACGCACCACCACGTGGAGGTCTTCAAACATATGGTACAAGGTAAAATCCAAGATTTGGAAATCAAATTTTCCTATATGAATCACAATCATAATCTGGTATCAGAAGGAATCAAAGCCTTAGAAAAAAACAAAAACATAGTAGTACGCCCAGCCGACAAAGGCGGAGGAGTGGTCATACTCAACAAAGCAGACTACTATGGAGAAATCCAACGTCTGTTGAGTGCTACTGACACATACTCCCTTCTCTCGGGTGACCCATTGGGTAAACTTAAAGTTGAACTTTCTCTTTGGGTTAAAGATGGTTTAACCCAATCTATCCTTACTGAGAAAGAAGCACAATACTTGGTCCCCAAAGTACCTCGTACACCTGTACTGTACATAGCTCCGAAAATCCACAAAAACAAAACCCACCCTCCTGGGAGGCCTATTTTTAGTGGAATAGGTTCACTCTATTCCATGGTAGGAGAATATCTAGACATTTTTCTCCAACCCCTGGTCACTCAAGGTAAATCTTATTTGAAGGACAGTAGAGATCTTATCAAGTCCCTAGCAACTCTTACAGTTTCTGAAAACATTTGGTTGGTCACGGTGGACGTTGAGTCACTTTACATCAACATTCGCCAACCAGATGCAATTTCAGCGGTACAAGATACACTAACATCTAAATCTCTAATACCCCCAGCCCAAATAATGTTCCTGGTCAGAGGACTACAATTGGCCATGGGGAACAATTATTTTTGGGCCCAGGGCAACTTCTACAAGCAGATCCGAGGAGTTGCAATGGGGGCCCGGTATGCACCCAGTGTGGCAAACTCGGTACTCAATAGATGGGAGGAGGAAACCATCTATAGAGATAATGTCCCATCTCTAGTCTACTACCGTAGATATATAGACGACATTATACTCTTATGGGAGGGGTCCCAATTTTCCTTAGATCAATTCTTAACTAAAATGAACATCAACGAATACGGTCTCAGCTTCACCGCTGAATCCAGTAAGACCTCTATCCATTACTTGGACCTCATACTAACCAAGAAACACAATCAAATCCACACTAAGACTTACTTTAAGCCAACTGACCGCAATGGGTGTGTACCGACCTCAAGTTGCCATCATCCCAAATGGTTGGGTGCCATACCAAAAGGACAATTTATGAGAATACGCCGTAATTGTAATGATATAGTGGACTATGAACAACAGTCAGAGATACTAACCAAGAAATTTGTGGAAAAAGGCTACAGCCCAAGTAAAATATACAAGGCCCAAAAAGAGGTTTTGGATATGGACAGGCAAACTCTATTGGAAAGTAGGACCAAACTACCAAGGAAAGAAGATGTGCCTTTTTTGTCTGGGTATCACAGACAATATAAAAATATAGAAAAAATATTCAAAGAATATTGGCCAATCTTATTAAAAGATACTGACTTGGCTAAAATCCTACCCACACACCCTACCTTTATATACAGGAGAGCACCGGGTTTGAGAAATATGGTTGCAGCAAATGTTCCAGACCCCCCGGCAAAACCTCTCACTTTCCTTGATGGGTCCAGTTTTCATTACTGTACCCAATGCAGATCATGCAACAAAACAAATAGGCAAGGAAAAAAGGTCACTAAATTTAAATCCAATGTAACCCAACAAGAATTTACCATCAAACCATTGATCACGTGCCATTCAAGGTACGTTACGTATGTATTGGTATGTCCCTGTAAACTCCAATATGTAGGCCGGACTACTCGAGAACTCAAAATTAGAATTAATGAACATGTGGCCAACATCATAAAGGGGTTCCCTGACCATAGTGTGTCAAAACACTTTGATCTTTATCACAACAGAGACCCCAGTTTACTAACATTTTATGGGATAGACAGAATTACCAACCACTGGCGTGGAACAGATTTGACCAAGGCAATATCTCAAAACGAAACCCAGTGGATCCATCGCCTCAGAACAATGAGGCCACAGGGCCTCAACATAGAATTGGACCTCAACTGTTTCCTAACTGATAATTAAAGATAATGTTGAGTTGATAAATGTCCAATACTATTGCCCAAAAGTTTTTATCCAGGTGTAATACTGACTATCAATATAGTCAATATTAAACAATTTTATCAATTTTATATTCCCAAGTTAATATTATATTTTATTTTAATTTTATCATTATATTTTGAATATATTTTTTAATTTTCATTTAATAGGTTGGTTTTTATAATATATTGAGTCTCTAAAATAGACCAGCAAGATATGAGGATTTTTGGTCTAAAAATCACAACATAGAATTAATAACCTATTTGTTATCCAATAATCTGCATTTCAAACTTTTCGATACGTTCTAAACTGCTGACTTGATTGATATTCGAGATTGCTGTTGTGTATCGCAATTGTATATATGGTTGCTGCAGTGACCGGGACAGAGGCTGTCATTCGATTGAATTGCCCCTCCTACTTGTCGATTGACAGACCTTTAATAGTAGCCCATAGCGTGCACCAGGTACGCTTCCTGATGGCGACAACAACGAAACGTACGTCGAGGCGGTACCTGGGCACGCACTACTAACCTACTTCCAGTTTCCTGGTTTCCAAGCTGACGGCGGTGGAACGCACGCCGGCTTCACCAGCATACTACATTATCTCTCTCCATATCCCTACAAACTTACAGCCTCAGTGCCGGGATCACGGGCACCACTTCAAGTAAGAGGCCACTCGGCACTGTATTCTTAGCATTTATACTATATTAAAACCTTTTACACTATGGAAGCTGTTTTTCTCTTTCTATGAGATCTGTTACCAACCTGTATTGAAATCGAGTTTTCCATGGGAAGTAGCTGATTCTTGAGCTCACTTGACCTTATTACAACTAATAGGTCAACACCATCGGGTAAGGAGCCATCTATCCCCACTTGAGGTGGTCCTTTGGTGAAGGTGGAACAAATCAATTATTTTGAAGATTTAGCACGGAGCACCTTATAAGATCACAATTGCTATTTGGCACATTACTGCACATCTTATTATATATGGACTCTGGGTAGACAAATCATTGTCCACCGCTATTTGCACATTTGCTGTATTTAATGCTTTGTTGTTATATTGTTGTGGCACGATTTTCACATATATTTTATTCACATTATTGTCGCATAGAAATTTATGCTAAATATATTACTAGTTAGCGCCCCTTATTCCACTTGTTCATTCCTAAAGAAGACATAGCAGTTGTGGTGGGAACAATTGTTAATTCCAGACTGGACTATGTCAACACCCTTTATCTCGAACTCCCAAAGTACCAAATCACTCGTCTGCAAGTCGTTCAAAATACGGCTGCCAGACTTGTGACTGGGAAAAAACCCTGGGAATCAATCTCACCCTCGCTGAGAACCCTTCATTGGTTGCCAGTAAAAGACAGAATTGCTTTTAAAGCACTCTGTCTGATGCATAAGTGCATCCATGGGAAGGCCCCCCAATATCTATGCGAAAAAATAAAAGCTCACAATTCCAATCGCGTTCTGCGATCTACCAACCAAAATCTGCTCCAGATACCCAAAGCCAAATACAAGTCCAAAGGAGAAAGAAGGTTTGCGTTCCAAGGTCCCAGACTATGGAATGCTTTACCAACCAGCATTCAGTTGGAGGAGAACCACTTGGCCTTCAGAAGAAAGATCAAAACTCATCTCTTTTGTTATTAAAGGAGACAGGAACAACGAGCGCCCAGAGGCGATTAAGTTTGCATGTGCTGCGCTATATACGTTTTTCATTCACTCATTCATTCATACTCCAGGGGCATGCATAGAGGATAGAGGATAGAGGAGCTGTGAGAGCGGCTCGTGAGCTCGAATGTTAGCTCACTTTATGGGAGGATCCCCTAGATTGGAAAAAAGAGGGGGGATCAGAGTATTGCCATCAGCAGGTCCAAATGTCATTGACTACAATAACTTCTGCTAATTTAAGCGGAAATCTTCTCTCTGTTTTTTTGTTACATTTTATTTCGTTTTTTCTGCTATAACAATTAAGTCCTTTACCAAAACTTTGCGCCTTATCAAAACTCTATCTTTTAGAAGACCACCAACAAGTAATCCTAGCGCACTCCAGAAAATGCACCCTGAAGCCTTGATGGTGTGATTTAATAGCGTTTATTTAACAACCTGACTTTTTAAGGTAGTTTTTCTTTAATCTTTTACCTATATTTAGAGAAGCAGTTATGGCTCAATGTCAACTATTTTATGGCTTATCATCATATATTTTTATTATTCATCAGAATTTTTCCTTTTTGCCTCTACTGGTTGTTGCCGTGACGCACGGTGAGGGATTTAGGCTGCATCATCAGCTCCCACCCCGACAGTATTGGGTGCGGTCTGATAGTCGGGCTCTAATTGTGGGACACAGTATGCCAGCGTTCTTTTCCTTTTCCAAAACAAATAAATAAAAAACACCAAGGTTTTCGGTGAGTACATCGCATATACATGCATGCATTTTTTAAATCATTGTTTTGCCTATTATTTAGGCCAATATGTAAATAAAATATTATTCTTGTTTAATTTTATGTATATGTTTTTTGATATCTAGAAGCTCCTGAAGAAGCGACGCCAATATAGTCGCGAAACATGTAGAGCAGCTCTTATATCGTCTAAGAACCAACCAAGGGTCCTCATCTGAAAGCATCTCTCTACCCAGCGCATATACTGTTTGAATTACATATAGCCCTGTGGCTAATAAGTGAATGTTTCTTAGAGTGACCTATGCGGTTCTTATTATTTATATGTTTTTTCTTTTTTTCTAATGCATAGTACAGTGTAAATGTCGTGTTGTAATTGTTGTGTCTTTTTCTATTAAATACATATATTTTTTTTAAATTCTGTGCCTATAAAGTCCAAATTTTTCCCAGTTAGAGGCATGTTTTCATGCCTCTTTCAAAAAATCCATATTATCAAGGATGTGGCACATTCTCATTAATGGGTGAACGATTACCACCCCAGGGCAACCGTAATCAAATCAACTATGCTTGATCAATTCAGCATATTACAATGTGCGGAGCAATACCGTTCTCCCGAAGTGGGGGCATGCAGGGGGGACTCCTCTACCCAGCTGTCTGGCATCCTTCTTCATCCTAGTGACCACCTAGCCAGACTGCCCGGATGTCCTCTATGCATGCCCCTGAAACGGGAGGTAGCCTGGCCTTCAATTTGCTGACCCATGTTGCTCCCAGAGTCTTATTACAAGGCCCTTCGATGGCGGGGGACTGGTGCGGCTCACTCCCCTACTTGGCAATGGTGATGCACTCTTCTGATTTTATTTGATCCTATCTAATCTGAGCTACAGCAAGACAAATTAACACACCTTCTCTATGACATCGCTCCTGTGTCAGACAACTCTAGACTATATGGTCTTCCACCGGATGTGAAGGGATACACGTCCCTCACCATCACTTGCTGTTACAGGTCAGACACCATCAGGGGTCTTCCCTGGAACTTTGAGCCTCACATAGATGATTTTTGTTGGTATGAAAGTTTAGGGATTAAACTACTAGCCCTGTTATGCTGGGGTGTTTGCTAAGCAGTCTGGAGTTTTTTGCCAAGGTTAAAACTGCTCGGTTGTCTGATTACACGGTCATGCTTATCACCATTTCATCTCCTTTTCAGCATCACTGTTTGCTGAGGGAATTTTCTCTAGGGTTATTACTGAAAGATTTAGCGATGGTCTTCACCAACTATCTGAAGTTATTACATGATGGCTGTAACGGAATGCACCGTAACAGACTGAGATATTCCTATGTCTAGGGTCACCTTATGTCCACTAGGGCCATAGGGTGACAAAGAATCATAATTCATATGTTACAGAAGACATTAATAAGGGACATTAATAATAATTCATGTTTGCAGGATGTCTTCAAATACCAAAAGCGGTTAGCTATGCAATCTGGGCACACATGCTTTTGAAAGGTGTTAATTCAGGTCAGCCAGCCAGTGAGTCATACCTTTGTATAATAGGCTATTGAAATATCTGAAGGTGTGGATTGCACCCACTCTCACTAGACTTTGCCATTGTGTGATAAAGCTGTATAGAGAACTTATTCAACTAGATGTCTGTGTTATTATTCAAGGTTAATTGAACCCTATTGAAGATGCGGTGCCGACCGGTCTACATGGTTAGCTTACCTAAATGCCTTTTAGAGTGTGATTGAAGCCCCCCATGGTGTGAAGGGGGGTGGAGATTGCATTGTCCTGTGATGAACTGTATTATGCTGTACTGGATATAAGAAGCTGAGAAAATACTAATAAATTGTCATATCTTTGAAGCAAGTGCAGAGCTTGAGTCTCGTCTTGTTTATGGGAATGGATATGGATCGTGTATGCAGGATTGTGGAGTGTCAGATAAGCTTGTCGTGGATGGATGGAAAGTCGTAAGCGGTGGTGACCGTTACAATGGCTATGTCTGATGTTAGATTGGTTTCCTGGAACATACAAGGCCTAAATGATAAATTGAAACGTTGCCTAATGTTCACATTTTTAGCGTCCCACAAGCCGCATATCTTATTTCTACTGGAGAACCAAGTAAGATATTGTATTGGCTCTGCATAGATATTGGGTGAGACAGGCCTTCCATGCCACATACTGAACCTATGTGAGAGATGTTGAAATCCTAATTGATAAAGCCCTACCATGTAAAGTAGAGAGAGTGATTTTGGACCCCCAATGGCAGATATATAATTTTATTACTGGAACTTAATTCAGTTCTCTGGGCTTTTGTAAAGGTCTATCTGCCCCCTCCTGTAGACCCCCCTTTACTTTTCTCCATTCATGAGAAACTAGCTCCCCTCCCCTCTACAATGATAATTTTGCCAGGGACTTTAATTCAATCCTCAACCCAGCCCTAGACTCCTCTAACCCCCCCAGTGTGTTTCCCCTGATCTCGCTCAATGGGCGGACACCTTCACTCTATCTGAGCTTTGGAGATGGAAACATACTGACTCCAAAAGTTTTCACATCTGTCTACCGCCCATAAATATAGCTCTGAATAGATTTTGCTGTTGATAGTGCTCTCTAAAGTCTCTAAGGCCTCGTATCTCCCAGCAGGACTCTCTGATCACTCGCTTGAAATATGCCTCCGGTTGGGTAGATAAGTAGATCCAGGCACCTGGAGGCCAGATGGATTAACAGTGACAGTGTAGCTGAGCTCATATCTTCACAACTCAAATTTAACTGGTCTAACAATACGGACACAGCTTCTCTTGGGGTGGTGTGGGATGGCTTCAAGGCCATAACCTGGGCCTCTTATATTTCGGGCATTAAAGCTACCAATAATAGGGGGTGCAATCAGCGCAAAAATAACAAAGAAATCAAAATATATAATTATAATGTTAATAAATGTAAGAATGAAAAACAACTCCCAGAGTGGATTTCATATGGATGCAAGCTGAACACCAAAAAGGACAATCACAAGATCCCAAAAGTACATATATAAAAAAGAAAGCAGTGCAGCGCAAACCTAAATTCAAGTAATAGTAAATATACTCATAAAAGTGAAATGAAAACCAAAAAAGGAAAAAATATATAAAGTCCAAAATGGTAAACAACATGTGAAATAAATCCTGCGACCAGATAATAAGAGTATCTTCACCACGTGACTGGACAACCAATTCAGAGTGTGATCCCTTCACCAGTAAAAGATGGGTACTCTCACCTCACAGAAAGACCTTTGTTTTACCAAAGGTCTAAAAAGCTTAGATCAATGGTGGAAATCCGGATGGATCAGGGGTGTATACTATTCAGCCGTAGGACCCGGAGATGTGTAAGTATCCTCAGTGGCACCAACGAACAAGTATGTAACCGATATGTAAAGAAAAAACTAGATCTAAGAGCTTCCGTAAAGCCAGGTCAATTTATTACGTTAAAACATACAGGTTACTCACATTTGTGATGAAAAATAAAGGCATGTAACACCATGAGACAGGTAGCTCGGATGAAAATATGGGACGACAACGAGTGACGTGGAGTGGTTCCTGACCCCGGACGCATATCGTAATACAACTTCCTCAGCAGGGCGGAACCTTTTGCTTCACATCCTCGATTTAATATACACTGCCGTATACACAGCTCGATTCCCAATGCGAACGTGATGACGCGGTAAGGCACGTCCCGCGTCACACGCTATGCATGCGAAAAAGCTTTATTGTTCCCTTTACAGCAACAATAGCGAAAAAAATCTCTAACGCCATCTTGTGGACGAAAAAGAGAATACAGTTTTAAGTAATAGCTATATTGTTCCCTTTACAGCAACAATAGCGAAAAAATCTCCAACGCCATCTTGTGGACGAAAAAGAGAATACAGTTTTATGTAGTTACATCACTCTATGTTGTCCCAGGTTTTCTTACAAAAGAATAATAAACATTAAATGATAAACATTAAATGATAATACATAATCCAAGTAAAAATACTTTATATATATATACATCATACATACTTATAAAATTAATATTAATATTAAAGAAATCAATATTAAAGAATGAGAAAAAAAATGTATATATTATTATAGGTAAATAAAATATAAAATAATAAAATTATCTATATTTTAATATATATAAGACATAAAAATTATATGAGAAATATAAAAAATCTAAAAAATCTTTCTTTAGAACCTTTACAATTATCATGATTAAAATACACATGGTAAAAATAGCCAAAAGAATTCATCCATGGCAAAAAGTGCTACGATTACTTTTTGCCATGGATGAATTCTTTTGGCTATTTTTACCATGTGTATTTTAATCATGATAATAGTAAAGGTTCTAAAGAAAGGTTTTTTAGATTTTTTATATTTCTCATATAATTTTTATGTTTTATATATATTAAAATATAGATAATTGTATTATTTTATATTTTATTTACCTATAATAATATATACATTTTTTCTCATTCTTTAATATTGATTTCTTTAATATTAATATTAATTTTATAAGTATGTATGATGTATATATATATAAAGTATTTTTACTTGGATTATGTACTATCATGTAATGTTTATCATTTAATGTTTATTATTCTTTTGTAAGAAAACCTGGGAAAACAGAGTGATGTTACTACATAAAACTGTATTCTCTTTTTCGTCCACAAGATGGCGTTGGAGATTTTTCCGCTATTGTTGCTGTAAAGGGAACAATATAGCTATTACTTAAAACTGTATTCTCTTTTTCGTCCACAAGATGGCGTTAGAGATTTTTTCGCTATTGTTGCTGTAAAGGGAACAATAAAGCTTTTTCGCATGCATAGCGTGTGACGCGGGACGTGCCTTACCACGTCATCACGTTCGCATTGGGAATCGAGCTGTGTATACGGCAGTGTATATTAAATCGAGGATGTGAAGCAAAAGGTTCCGCCCTGCTGAGGAAGTTGTATTACGATACGCGTCCGGGGTCAGGAACCACTCCACGTCACTCGTTGTCGTCCCATATTTTCATCCGAGCTACCTGTCTCATGGTGTTACATGCCTTTATTTTTCATCACAAATGTGAGTAACCTGTAAGTTTTAACGTAATAAATTGACCTGGCTTTACGGAAGCTCTTAGATCTAGTTTTTTCTTTACATATCGGTTACATACTTGTTCGTTGGTGCCACTGAGGATACTTACACATCTCCGGGTCCTACGGCTGAATAGTATACACCCCTGATCCATCCGGATTTCCACCATTGATCTAAGCTTTTTAGACCTTTGGTAAAACAAAGGTCTTTCTGTGAGGTGAGAGTACCCATCTTTTACTGGTGAAGGGATCACACTCTGAATTGGTTGTCCAGTCACGTGGTGAAGATACTCTTATTATCTGGTCGCAGGATTTATTTCACATGTTGTTTACCATTTTGGACTTTATATATTTTTTCCTTTTTTGGTTTTCATTTCACTTTTATGAGTATATTTACTATTACTTGAATTTAGGTTTGCGCTGCACTGCTTTCTTTTTTATAATAAAGCTACCAAGTCTGATTGTGTTTCTGAAACATCAAGACTAGAGGGTCTAGAGGCTGATGCTTCTACCTCTTTTGCTAAGCATCCCACACCATCCAATTATTATCTCCAACTCTGCGTGAAGAAGTCCTGAGCGACGAAACTAGTCTAGGGGAAGTTACGCGGCACACCGAAGAAGCATCCAAGTACCGACCATCGCATGTGTAGTGTGTTTTTGAAGTGACGAGTGAGACGAACGGAGCAGGGGGTGAGGCTGACTGTTTTTATTTAGGTCCGCTGTGACCATAATGCAACAAGATAATCACCTGTGAGGAACCTGCTGCTTAGTTCACTATTGAAGTGCCTTGATTTGCTGTATCTAATGTGAGTGCAATGTGTGAAGCTTTTTAACTGATCTTAATAAATAAGTTTGATATACTTCACCATTGAAGTTACTTTACTTTTCATGTGGAACGATTCGGCTTGTGAGAATCACTGGTGGAATTGATCAGTTCGTGTAGAGAAATATTTTGCGCAATTCTTATGGGTGTGGAGCAGTGTTTCTCAACTCCAGTCCTCAAGGCCCCCCAACAGGTCAGGTTTTCAGGATTTCCATTATTTTGCACAGGTGATTTGATCAGTTTCACTGCCTTAGTAATTCCCACAGCCTTTTCATCTGAGGGAAATCCTGAAAACATGACCTGTTGGGGGGGCTTGAGGACTGGAGTTGAGAAACACTGGTGTGGAGTCACTGAGCACTTTGGTGTGGTGAAAGGTCTCAAATTAAGAAGATTTCTTGAAGATTTGTTTTCCTTTGGACACTTTAATTGTTTACACCTGGAATATTATCACTTTTGGATTTTCTATGTGGACACTTTTTTCACATATCTATAAATGTTTCACTTTTTTATATATTCCTGCATTCCTCACAATATTTTCTGTATCACAAATATATTGTTTAATATTTAGAAACTTTTAGGTATTTTTTAGCGCTACTATTTTGTTCATTCAGAATTTTTGGTACACATTATCTCCAACTAGCCCGGGCCAGAAGGAATATAGCACAACATTATACCTCTCTAACCCAAACTGATGTACGTTTGTTATCCAGTGATTACCGATCCTGACGCAATCCTCTACACATTTTTTGCCTTCTTTAGGAACTTATATCACCAACCCGAATGCCCTGCTCCTGAGACTATCGATTCTGAACTACAAAAATTACATCTCCCCAGCCTGCCATCTGCAGAGTTCAAGGCCCCGGATGCCCCAATAACAACCCTGCGAGATAGAGTTGACCATCGCCTCACTCCCCCCCCTCCAAAACCCCTGGCCCAGATGGCCTCCAGGTTGACTGGTACAAAATATACACTAAGATTATTGCTCCCAAATGTCAGCTATTTTCTCCCACTGCTTAGAGGTTAACTCCTTACCGCCCACTTTGTACGGTGCCCACATTATATTCATCCTTAAACCGGGCAAAGACCCAAAACACTGTGCCTCCTACAGGCCTATTTCTTTATTAAACTACGACCTATAAATTCTGGCCAAGGTCCTCGCCACTCAGTTCTGCCTGAATTGGTTGACACGGATCAAACCGGATTAATGCCAGAAAAAAACACTGCCATCAACATGCGAAGAGTCCTCACTTACCTGCAGCTCCCAAATTCTCATTCCCAAACCCATGTAATGGTTGCATTAGATATTGGAAAAGCCTTTGATATGGTAACCTGGCAATACATGAAATCAGTCCTTCAGACCTTGGGATTTGGTCCCTCCTTCTGCACATGGATAGATATATTGTATAAATCCCCAATAGCACAAATCAAATCAGGAGGCCTGCTTTCTGATCCTTTCCCAGTAGGGAGCGGCACCAGGCAGGGATGTCCCCTCTCCCCATTTGTGTTCGCTCTGGTCATGGAACCCCTGGTTACCACCCTAAGGAGCTCAGACTCAGTAAAGGGCATTAAAGTAGGCACTATCACTGAAAAACTATCTATACCCGAATGACCTCATGCTTTTTTTCAATGACCCGGGACCCTCCCTCTGTGCTGCTCTAAATATGATTTCTGAATTTTCCGAATTATCTAGGCTGAGAGTCAATTGGGACAAATCTCAAGCACTACCTATTGACTCTCAGGCAAAACTTCATGCAGACCCCTCTGTATCACTGACCTGGAACTCCTCTATCCGATATTTGCCCCTAGAGTCTCTGACTTTGCTAAATTAAATCTATACCCTTTACTCACCCAACTCAAACTAAAACGAGCTTGGAATAACCTGTCAATATACCTCATAGGCAGGATAAACCTACACAAAATGAAATTCCTCCCAGTTTTTCTTCATGCTCTGAAGCACTCCCAAATTTGGATCCCCAAAGCCCGTTTTCAAAAATGTGACTCCACTATAACCTCCTTTCTGTGAAAGACTACCCCCCTCCCCAGAATAAATAGACCCGATCTTCAGAAATATTTTTTTGCTGCACTACTTTCACGCCCATAACTGGATAGCCTCTGATGATACCAATGCTGCTGTAATCCTCGAGGCCGCACGCCCCGGTTCCTACGAGGCGCTGAGAAATGCTTTATATAGGGGTGTCAAGGTCCTCTTTCCTCTCGCACTTTCCATGAAAGCGGTTGATCAGGATTTGGCAACTATTGGTATGTAAAATCCAAGGGGACTCTCACACTAGATCTCAGGACACCCCCTTGTGGCTCAACCAACATTTATTAGAGTTTCTGACTGTCCCGGACCCAGGGTTCTGGGCTTGAAGGATGAAGGAGATCAATTTCAGTCTCAATCCTCAGACTTCGTGAGAGCCCTATGACCTAAGCATTTCCTTGACACCGGCAAATGACCTTGATTGTGGATTTTTCACCACACCCCAGCAGGTACATTTGGGTTTTCTACTTCTCATCCTATCTCCTTCCCTTTCAGGGGCACTCTTGCTCCTCTTTCTTCCTAGCTCTCACTTTGGCTCTCTATTCTAAACCCTCCATATGCTCTCCACTTTACTCAGTGCTTTCACTCTTGCCCAGCAATGTCCCATTCCTCCACAGGACATCTCTATAGACAGCTGATCCCAGTCTCGCTCAACATCTTTTTATGCTAAAAAGGCTATTGCCTCCCCCCCTTCTATTTCCTTTTGGAAACAACTATATACCAATAATCTTCCGCTTTACTTATTCCCCATAAAATATGATAAAGTGTGGTCTAAGTGGTTAGCAGATCCTTCCACTGCCTCCTTATGATATGACACAACTATGGTTCTGGTATCCACTAGACTTTCTTTTTTGACAAAGCCTCTTTTAGTTCTCCGCATTGATTGATTAGCACTTGCTCTCACTCCTTAATATGCTGCTTTAGCGCTGTATAATTCCACCTCGAAGTGCACCAACTTCATCTTGATGTTACTTAGGCTTATATGAAATGTATATTTACGCCATTTATTATACACGCCTGTGTGAAAGCACGATGTATTGTTTTAGGTTGTATGTTTGTACTGTTCTTACATTAACCACCTCAGCCCCGGAAGGATTTACCCCTTAATGACAAGGCCAATTTTTGCGATACGGCACTGCGTAACTTTAACAGTTGCGCGAGCATACAAAGTTGTACCTAAACAAAATTGATATTTTTTCCCACAAATAAAGTTTTCTTTTGGTGGTATTTTTCTTTGCACTATAAACAGCGACAATTTTGAAAAAATATATATATTTTTTACTTTCTGCTATGATACACATCCAAGAATCACATTTCTTCATCAGTTTAGGCCAATATGTATTCTTCTAAGCATTTTTGGTAAAAAAAAAATCCCAATAAACGTATACTGATTGGTTTGTCCAAAAGTTATAGCGTCTAAAAAAAAAAAATGGGATAGATTTATGAACTTTTATTTATTTTTTTATAGTTTTTACTGGTAATGGCGGCAATCTGCGATTTTTAACCGGAACGCGATCTTGCGGGTGGATAAATCTGACCCTAAGTGACCAGTGATACCAATAAAGTGATCAGTGCTAAAAAAAATGCACTGATCAATGTATAAATGACACTGGCAGGGAAGGGGTATCAGCTGTCAAAATTAATATATTACTCAAAATACTGGGCCAGATTCAGGTACATCTGCGCATTATTGGACCGTCGTAGCGCACCGCCTTTACGTTAGACTTGCGCAATGTAGCCGCGCAATCACCCTATTCTTGTCGCTTTTACGCAAAAAATTGCGCATGCGTAACATTATTTCAGAGGCGTAAGGCTCTGCGATTTTTAACCGGAACGCGATCTTGCGGGTGGATAAATCTGACCCTAAGTGACCAGTGATACCAATAAAGTGATCAGTGCTAAAAAAAATGCACTGATCAATGTATAAATGACACTGGCAGGGAAGGGGTATCAGCTTTCAAAATTAATATATTACTCAAAATACTGGGCCAGATTCAGGTACATCTGCGCATTATTGGACCGTCGTAGCGCACCGCCTTTACGTTAGACTTGCGCAATGTAGCCACGCAATCACCCTATTCTTGTCGCTTTTACGCAAAAAATTGCGCATGCGTAACATTATTTCAGAGGCGTAAGGCGGAGTATTACAAATTGGGAAGGACGTGGGCGTGTTACATTGAAATGAGCCGTGACCCCATGCAAATGAAGGGCCGGCCGGCTCGCGCATGCGCGCATGAAGCAGACCATGGTCAGCACCTCTGTGCGCATGCTCACAACTCGGGAACGGCGCAATCAGTGAAATTGGAAGTGGACTAGGGCAACTTAGTGAACTACGCAGACAGCATAAATAGACAGACACAAACGCACTTCCTTTGCAAAAGTACATCCCTTTGTATCCATTCCTTTACAGCAAGGTGCTTTTGTTCTGTTGTTTATACGTTTGTTTGTTTGTGACGTGTCTTTGAGATATTTGGGGACTGTTTTGCAGAGTGATTTTTGTCTTTTATGCGTTTTCTTTGTTGTTATTTTGTTTAAATTATATTTTTGCTGGGCATTTTTTTATTTTTGCTCGTCATTTTTATTTATTTTTGGTTCTGTTTGTGTATGATTTTGGAATGTGGGGGTGACATTCCTGCGGGAAAAGGGGTGTCACCGTCATTTGTGGTGGAGAAGTGAAACCCAGGTCTGTGTGAATGGTGTATGAATGTACAGTGACATAATTGGAGCCTTGGCGTGGCGTTGCTGCTCACAAGTCCTGCATGGTGGGCTTGTGCCAATCCAATGTGATGTGGATGTGATGTGTCTGTGCTAGGGACCACAGTGGTGTGCATGCATGCATTATCATTGTGCCATGATTAATGTGTGTGTTTAACGTGCAAAGATGCATAATGTGAGCTGGCATGAGATGGGGTCGTGAGATGGGGTCCCAGTGCATATGCAGAGTCACCTTGAAGGGAAAAGACAGGAGGATGTTAGTCGTGCATGTGCCCCTTGTGATCTGTGCATCATGGGGGGGGACAGTCATGCCTGCCACCCATGTCACTCACCAACCAGCCAGCTGTCCCCATACATGTTCTGTTCGAAATCTGTGGGGATGGGGCTCTGATTGTATATGTAGCTGTCATGGGTGTCATTGGTAGTGTCATGTGTTGGGCTGGTGATGTCCTCCTGCAGGGTTGTGGTTAATTTCATGATGGTATGAGGGGTGAATCTGAAGATGCGATACACCTCAGAATCACTCATGCCATAGATGTCTATGCATGTGTGATATATCAAGTGAAGAGTGAGGGGCTTGTATCAGATAAGAATATTGTATTAGATTCGATTAAATGGTAAAGTTTATATAAGAAAAAAAAAAAAGTAAAAAAAAAAAAAAATCCTGTGCCCTCCTCAGTGCCCTCCTCCTTCTTTGCTCATCTAAAGTCAGTAGTATAGCTATGCGCGACGATGCCCCTGGCATGTTGGCATACAGGTTGTTGTGCAACACGTGTGACTGCTGAGCTCCTCACTAACAGTGTTGCTTTATCTGACATGTAGACGATTTTTCTTTTTTTAGACCAGCTTTTATATGGTCTAATTTTAGACAGGACATTTTGCTGTTGCGCACACCGCGTCGCCTGCGCTGCCCCAACGTTCTTTTGTGGATCCCCGTAAGTCCCTCATTAGCATATTTGACTAGCAAATCAATGGTTTGTCTAGCGCAGTTTTGCGCGGACGGATGCGCCTGTCTATTGAAATTACGCTGGACAAAAAAAATTAGATTTCTTGCGTATCTCGTTTTGGGGATGCCGTGCATCGAAACGCACGCGCACAATTAGACTTACGCCGCGCATCTCCTGTTACGCCGGTGTAATCGCTCTGTGAATCTGGCCCACTGTATTCATTTCACATGTTGCCTATCCCCATCCCCTCTTTACACTTAAATAAACTCCAAACCAGTATTTTTAAATTAACCTGGGGACCTAGGGGTTTCAGGGTAGCCCATAAAACTCTATACATTTACAAATCCTCAGGTGGTTTGGGAGTACCATATCTGGTGCGATACTACCTCTTATAGACCCGTCTATCCCAAATCTACACTACCTTTCACAGACACAAATGGATCAAATTGGAAGCACAAAGCAGGGCAACCACAAAGGTATCTTGGTTGAGGCAAACTATAAAGTTATTCTGCATCTAGATGGTAAACTTGCTAAGATCTACCCTGAATTGTCCCCTCTCTGTTTCCAGAAATGCATACAGGAAGGCACTAAGGGATTGATTTACTAAAGGCAAATAGACTGTACACTTTACAAAGTGCAGTTGCACTGTACAAGAGCAGTTGCTCCAGATCTGGGACCCCCTGATTATGATATCTACAGACTAACAGGGGGACAGCAAAGGGTGTTGAGAGCTGGCAAGGGAGGAACCACCTACTGATACTTCTTTGCATTGTCTTTTTCTTTCTTCTATTTTAGCTTTCATTTCCCCCTTCTACTCTCTCTCGCTTTCTCTTAACCCCCCTGGTGGTATCCCCGAGCGTGACTTGGGGTGTTTTTTTTGTGCCATTATCGGTAACCCTGAGTCACGCTCGGGGTAACTATGCAGAGCCTGCAGCGCGCTGCGGGTGCTCGCTCGATTCACACAGTGTCCCCGAGTGCCATCGATCTCCGTTCCCTGCGACGTTACGACGCACGGGAGCAGAGAACGGCGCCAAATTCAAAAACGTAAACAAACACTATACATACAGTACACTGTAATCTTATAGATTACAGTACTGTATGTAAAAAATACACACCCCCTTGTCCCTAGTGGTCTGCCCAGTGCCCTGCATGTTTTTTTATATAATAAAAACGGTTCTTTCTGCCTGCAAACTGTAGATTGTCCATAGCAATAAAAAGTGTCCCTTTATGTCAAAAATGGTTTTAGATCAGCTAGAAAACAGCGATAATAAATTTGACAGCGACAATTCTGCAACTGAGCAAATTTCAGTGTTTTTGAGTTGATTACATTATTAAATAATTTTTATTATAATTATATTATTATTTGTTATAATTATTTATAATTATTTATTATATTATAATTTATAATATATACCCGGGATGCCTATTAGACTCGTGTTTGGTCAGATTTAAGTGAGTTTTTCCTAAGGCGGCGTACACACGACCGAGGTTCTCGCTGGAAAAAAGCTGCATTCCAGCGAGGACCTCGGCCGCGTGTACACGGAGCGCTCGCCCCGCCCGTCGGGAATCGCCCCGCACGCTCTCTTTTTGCTCGACGGCCCGCCTGGATGAATGGATGAATGGCTGGTTGCCATTCCCGATGGGCGGGTCGCCGATTTCGACGGCCGGCAGAGAACCTCGACGGGCGGAACGATGTGTTCTGCCCGTCGAGGTTCTCTGCCGTGTGTACACGGCCTCAGAATTACAGGCCTACAGTATAAAACGCCAAATTTCCTTGCAAATAATGGTACCGCTTTCAGCACCTAAAATCAGAAAGAATCATACCGCCAGGGAGGTTAAGCCAGCTATACATGATTTAAAAGTCATCTGGTTCAGTAGAGGCTGGACAAATTTCGATCCATGTATGGACAGGATGGTTGTACCCAAGTCGATCCATCGACCTGTCATTTTTCTACATATGATTACTGCCAGCGCTGTAATCACTAGCAGTAACCATTGTATTCTGCCCACTGGTAAGGCTACCCGCACCCCCCACTGGCAGAATACAATAGCCCTGCAGGATGTATTCCTGAATCAACACATTCAGTGTTGATAGGAAAATCAAGCAATTTCTTTTCACCACCCATGGTGGAAGGAAATAAAATCTAGTAATCTATAGGCTGCCTTATAATGCTAATGCATTACACTTCGTTATATGAGGTTTAACTTTTAGGAGGTGACTCTCTATTGATCATTTTCTGTCTGTTATAGCACATTGAGGATGAACATTAGTGGCCCATCCCACACTGAAGTAATATAAAATTTAGACAGTACTCCATCATGTCATATTACATGCAAATTCAAAATTGGGGCAAAAGTAAATAAAAGTTTATGCCATGCACATCTTTTCATCTAACACTGTATAGTATATGTAATAGTTCATACATAAATGGATTCATCTTTATTCCTTTTTGTGCCAAGTTCGAAACGTTGTTATAAATGTACAGCTTTGACCTTTTTCTCTTGTTAAACTAAAAAAAATGATTGGAAAATAAATTATATCCGAATTCAAATCAAAAGATGACATGACTTTAGGGAGAAAGAAGGGTTTAGGCCGCAGCGCAACCTTATCTCTTCACAATACCAAAATGTGGACATGCCACCAACTCTAAAACCCTACAGGCCAACATTATGACCACTAAAAAGGCAACCAACAATCAATTTCCTGAATATAAAGGAGGCTTTCGAAAGGCACAAACGTACTATATTCAGACGCAACAGCGTCATTGAGGGTAACAGATGGGATGAGAAGTGCCACACTTTCAACACAAGTATGCATCAGAGAATTTAAGGTCAACAAAGGATGGCCAAGACCCATATCTGACTTATAACCATGCCAAGAGCCAACACCTGAACTACTCTACATACAATAAATTTTACAAGAAGTGGCCCTTTCAGCACTTGAACAAAGTCAGAATCACTGTCACTGTTAAAGTTGTATTTTGTTTTAATAATCATGCTTATGGAAAGCGCTTGCCAGCGATAATGACACGAAGATCCCTCTTGTCACTATGACAAAGAGTATGCAGTCACAAGCATATAAACTCAGTTGTTTTTGTTACATGGCTGCCCATGAATAAGTCACGTGGCGTTGACGTAACACGTCGGGATAGGAGCCAAGTGACGCTATTGAGTGAGGAGATCATCTTTCACTGAGCTGCTTCTGCGCTTCTGATTCCTGGCTACATGTGAGTGCTATTACACACACATTTGTTTGGCATACTGCGGACTGTTGACAACACCGCACAATGATCGTTTCCTTTTTTCTTGTCGTTTATCCTGCACATGGAAACAATTACTTAATATTACACACAAGCAACTATGAACAGAGATCAAGTGTTTATTGATGAAGGAAGTGTGTGTGAGTCTAACTACCAGCAATACGAACATTATATACCTCTATATACAGGACTTTTTTTTATCACCTAGGTCCTAGGGGATGTCAGTTATCTTATCAATTTTGCACATTATTGTATAGTATTATTGTCGGCCACATGTGCTATTGTCTTAGTTATTGCCTACACAGCAATATCTCTTATATTCTCTTATATTATTTGATTTTATTAGCACATAGCATTTTTTCACAAGGATCTATTTTATTTATAATATTTATAATATTTATTTCACACTGTGTACAGCACTAGGGTTGGTTCTAGCGCATAATTACATTTACATAATTACAGTCATGTAATATGTTAGCAGTCACAGTATTGCCTGTAGTGGTCACTCAATCTTTGGTATTGTGTAAGGAGTTACTTATCCTGCTGTAACAGCATGGTGCTTACTTTGTTTTAGAACATAGCTTCTGTGGCAAAAGACCCCTATAGTCTATTATACCATGGCAGAAGTCACTGTCACCTCTAAAGTTGCAGCATTCAGTTTTAATAACATGAAAGCAGCATCTCACGGTTGTCAGAGAAATTGTATGCACAGTCATTTAAGAAGACATGTGTGAAGATGTGCACATGGTTATAATAATTCTCAAAGGGAAAACTCTCTCGTCAGCTCAGCCTCGACTAGGTACATGACAACAGTCATTCATTAAAGTGATATTAAAGGTATTTTTTTGAAAATAACAAACATGTTATACTTACCTGCTCTGTGCAGTGCTTTTGCACAGAGCAGCCCTGATTCTCATCTTCTTGGGTGCCCAGACAGTGCTCCTGGCCCCCAAGAGCAAACAGCTAGCAATGGGGGCACCAAAGCAGGTTCGCTCCCAAGCCGCTGCTCTACATGTCCATTTACACACACACAGCCGTGACTCAGCCCTGGCCCCTCTCTCTCTTCTTTAGCTCACTGGCTGTGATTGAAAGCAGTGGGAGTCTGGTTACCATTAAAGGAACACTAAAGGTTCGTTTTTTATTAGATCAATTGATTGCTGTAAGCTAGAGCATTTAAATATCACTTACCTCGTTTTTCCTTTTGACCTCCAAAATACAGTAATCCAGGTTTGAAAATGCCATTTCCTGTCTCTCCTCTTCTTGCTTTCCACCAGCACCTGCATGGTGGAAAGCAGAATGTGCTCACCCCTTCCCTATGACTACAGCCCTGCGTGAAGATGCTCTCTTAACCCTCATAGGCATGGAGGCTAAGCCTAATGGGAAATGTAGTTCCCATTAGGCCGTGATGTAGCAAGAATGAATGTGCACCACAAACCAGGAAGTCAGTGAGAATAACGATTCAGGAGTGACAGAGGTGAATAAAACAGCTCGATTTCAACAGGATCAAATTAGTTATAATGCAAAGCATTACTTTTTACTTTATCAGCTACTGTCAGACTTTCATTTAAGAGGAAAATATTGTTGTCTTTACAACCCCTTTAAGGCTTCAGAGAGCCTACTATACTGAACAGCTCCAAGGACCCTCTCTAAGGTCCAGGACAGGCTACCTCTTACTGGTCCAGCAGAAAGCCTGCTCACAGTGTGAACCTAAAAGGGGTGACAGGCCTAACAACCTGTTTAGGTCAATCTCAATATGTTAAGGTCAGTCTCAATATGTAGCTCAATCCTCTGCATTATATTATTGCTGTAAGCTCTACACCTGTTAATCACTTTGTATAACTTTGTACTGTAAATGATGCATAATATTCTGTATACAATGTGTAAACCAATAAAAATCTATTGTTTAAAAAAAAAAGAAAGCAGTGGGAGCGAATGAGGGAGAGTCCCTAGAGAGCCGAGGCTTTCGTGCACATCGCTGGATTGCAATGGGGCCCCGGTAAGTATAAGGGGGAGCTGGGAGGCTGCTGCCTAGAGAAGGTTTTTTTTAACCACTTCCCGACCGCCGCATGTAGATATACGTCCACAGAAGGGAACGTTAAGGCAGATGAACGTATATATACGTCCCTGCCTTTGCGCGGGTCGGGGGTCCGATCGGGACCCCCCCGCGCTACATGCGGCAGTCGGAAACCCGCGGGGAGCGATCTGGGACGAGGGCGTGACTATTCGTTTCTAGCCGCCCGCTCGCGATCGCTCCCCAGAGCTGAAGAACGGGGAGAGCCGTATGTAAACACGGCTTCCCCGTGCTTCACTGTGGCGGCTGCATCGATCAAGTGATCCCTTTTATAGGGAGACTCGATCGATGACGTCAGACATACAGCCACACCCCCCTACAGTTGTAAACACAAACTAGGTGAACCCTAAATCCTACAGTGCCCCCCTGTGGTTAACTCCCAAACTGCAACTGTCATTTTCACAATAAACAATGCAATTTAAATGCATTTTTTGCTGCGAAAATGACAATGGTCCCAAAAATGTGTCAAAATTGTCCGAAGTGTCCGCCATAATGTCGCAGTCACGAAAAAAATCGCTGATCGGCGCCATTAGTAGTAAAAAAAAAAAAATAATAATAAAAATGCAATAAAACTATCCCCTATTTTGTAAACGCTATAAATTTTGCGCAAACCAATCGATAAACGCTTATCGCTATTTTTTTTACCAAAAATAGGTAGAAGAATACGTATCGGCCCAAACTGAGGAAAAAATGATATATTATATATGTTTTTGGGGGATATTTATTATAGCAAAAAGTAAAAAAATATTGCATTTTTTTCAAAATTGTCGCTCTATTTTTGTTTAAAGCGCAACAAATAAAAACCGCAGAGGCGATCAAATACCACCAAAAAAAAGCTCTATTTTTGGGAAAAAAAGGACGCCAATTTTGTTTGGGAGCCACGTCGCATGACCGCGCAATTGTCTGTTAAAGCGACGCAGTGCCGAATTGTAAAATCGCCTTTGGGCATTTAGCAGCATATTGGTCCGGGGCTTAAAGGGTCACTAAAGGAAAACATTTTTTTTTGCTGAAATGACTGTTTACAGGGTATAGAGACATAAAAGTTAACTGATTCCTTTTCAAAGTGATTAAAAATAGATAAAAATCAATCATATAATGTGCCTGCAGGTTAGTTTCACTTTTGAACTGGCTTCATGTTTCTGCAAAGTAGAAATAGAAACACAGAACAAAAACAAACAAATCCAGGGCAGTGTTTTGTTTTTAAAATGAATCTAATTGGTTCTGGGAAGTTTTAGACACACAGTAATGACAGCTTAAACCATTGTGAGAAAGCTCCCAGTATGGTGGTTATAAGGAAACAGACAAGCAGGAAGTGTGGAGATCAGAGCAGGATTACAGCAACTTCAAAGCAAAAAAAAGTAAGGTAAAGGAAGCTAAAAAAAAAAATTCCTTTAGTGATCCTTTAAGTGGTTAAAAAAAACTTTAGCCTTTAGAACCACTTTAAAATTAGAAATAATTCATTATGTTACATGGCATCATTTATTCCAATTCACAGAGTGGCAGCCATCTGCTTAGCTCATAAAGTACCTTAACGTTTATATCACCTTTTTTAGCATCTACAGTGTATTTTAAGTGGAAATGTATGTGGAGTTTGCTGGATCAGGTAACACAGACACAAAAAGGAAACATGTAATATTTCCTTGCATGCTGATGTCACCATCAAAAGTGCTCACATTTGTAAATAAATTATGTAATGAGAATATTTTTGAGGCAACTATATTTCCCCCTTAAGGATTTATGCACACTGCTATCTGTAGGCATTTTACACCTAGTGTAACTCTCCTGGCGCTTTTCCACAACTAAGGACTCGCATTTGCTCTGTACAACCTGCCATTTAAGTTAATGGTTGTATGTGGCTATATTTTTCTAAACCCAGGTTCTTCTTTGTGGAATTTACTTGCATATGCATGTCTTATGCCGCGTATACACGATCGTAAATTCCGGCAAGAAAACCGTGGATTTTTTTCCAACTGAATCTTGGCTCAAACTAGTGTTGCATACACACGGTCACACAAAACACTACGACAAGCTGAGCAAACTAAATCAATGGAGTGGGTTTAAAGATCAGTGACCTGTTTCAGGTCGAATGTATGAGGTGAGAGGCTAGTATCTGTGGTGGAGGGACCTCGATCACCGCTTCATTATCTTGTCTGCCAGTTCACTTGGGGGAAACTGCTGTGCTTTGATCTATCCATGTGCATGAAGTGACATACTTGGATAAAAATTACTTGGGGTTATTAATTACTATTAAGTGACATTCCTGGATGATTACATATGGACTATTATATAGTGCAAGTATGTGGTTAAACTTGCATTACTGAAGGGCTGTGGTTGTGTCTGCAATACTGCTAATGATGATAGCAGGTGCTGTGCTGGGCTGAAGCCTTCCATTTAACTGAATAAGCCTGGCTCTACAGTCTTGATTTATTTCCTGCAGGTTTGTGGTTAATTTGCATTTCTGAAAAGCATATATCACACATGTGAATGTAACTGGATGTCTGTAGTGTCACTCTGTTCACTAATATTAAACCGACTAAAGGATGTGTTTGCAGCATTGCTGAAGTTTGAACTGATATCAGGTGATATTGAGAGCCCTTTCAGGTTAGTGCAGGGATTGGGCCTGCAGTATGGGCTCACTGTGTATGGAAGTTTGGTCTCCTCTGGTAGGTTTAAGTTGCTAGTGCTAATGTCATAGGATCATTAATTTGTGCTGCATTCATGTGATTACATTAACTCCACACTAGATAAGGCTGTGATGTGTTTACTTCTATGCATTTACATGTTGACCTTGGTGCTAAAATGTCAGGATCTGTGTAGTCACACTTCTTAGTACTTGTTAGCAATAGGTAATTGCTTGTGTTATTTGGGGTACCTCACTGAAAGATATGGGGTTTGTAGTGGTTACTATTTATGGGAAAATAATCCCAGGCATCTGTGAACCAGTAGCAATCAGCCTTCCTAGAGACCAGCAACTTTGAATAAAGGTGAGGGCAGGTAAGTATATGCTATATCCTAAAAAAGAGTGCACATTATGGGCATAATGAGTGTACATCTCAAGCCCTCAACACCAAACACCAGTCTACCTGCTTCTGCGACAAGGGACAGATCCTCTTCAACCCTGAAAAAATCCCACTATGTAGCTAACTGCCAGAAATCGCTACAGGAATCAAAGGGTTGGGTGTAACTGGTGTGACGGCCAGAATGCAAAACAAGGTGGCAGGCCAAAGACAGTGACAAAGGGGCAGAGACTGAGAAGGCCTACAGTCACTAATGGTTCCATACCAAGCCTAATCAAAAAACCGTGCTTGTTTAAAGGCAACCTCTACCTGAGAGCTTGCTTATGGAAAATCGCTCTGACTAGTTGGCATATCAGAAGCAAGAGACGGCGACTTTAACCCCGTCCAAACTGACTGTGTGGAACTCAGGTACTAAGCTATTCAAGCAAAATCAGCTAAAGCGTACCTCTGCCTCTAGAGCATGAATGAATGAAAACTTATATAGCGCGGCACATGCGAACTGAATCGCCTCTGGCGCTTGTTGTTCCTGTCTCCTTTGGTATCAAAGAGCAGCCAGCCAAACAGGCTTCAGCAGATTAACCAAGGGTACCATTCTTCCAAACAGAGGAAACAATATCCTTGCAGAGACCCTGTGACAGCAAGTAGATCTGGAGATCAACAAGATTCATACTACTGTTAAGTAGTGTTGTTGTGACCTGCGATGAGGCAGGATGGAAGCAGAGCTCTGGTCAGTGATAAGCTCTCTATGGCAGATCCTAGATTGAAAGGTAATAGCCAATGATGCAGTTCAGTCACTGCGGATACAAGACTGTATGCTGTTTCTCCAGAAATCATTGTGGCCAGTGAACCCTTATGGCCCCTCCCACAAGTGAACACATGCCGCTTTAGTCAGAGTGGTGACTGTTCAAGTCGGATCTGGCAATATCTAGAAGGAAGATTAATTCCTTATGTTAATCACCAAAGACCAGAGGATAGCCAAAAGATTGACAAGTTAAACGTGGGAGAACTATGGCGGAGAATAAAGAATCGATAATCTTTATTAGCCTAATCCCAAGTCACCCAATAGGGTCAGCTGATAGTTGGATGTAAATTTCATCGAAGGATCCACGAGTCCTTTGCATTAGGAAGCCAATGGAATTGTTTCATTCCTCTACCAATTCATTGCATTCCCCCCATGATGCATCAGAGCACAAGGGCTATGATTACATGGGCGTTGGTCATAGTAAAACTTGAACAACAAGAGGGTCCAAAAGGATGGCATAGGCCAGCGTGGCAATTAATCTCTCCAGTCGTCAGTAAAACCTGACCTCCACAAATCCTACTCCAGGATTTTTAAGGAGTATTGTTCATAGCAGTGCTGCGACTTCAAGGTAGTCCCTACACTACGTTTGAACCCACTGTGGTCTAACTGGGGGCCGTGGACGTCAAGAATGCACAGGCATTGATTCAAGACACATAGGAATCGCAGTAAAATCGCAACAATTTTTAATGCCGTAATACTGGAAACCTAGTCCATTAAGTCCAACCTGGTGGTGTGATAGGGGTAGTTACCTTGGTATACCCTGTATGTTGTGGTCATTCAGGCCGACTTGCGGGCACAAGGACTACTGGTAAGTCTTGTTTGAACAGCAAAGTGAGTAACTTGTATAGCGCTGACAAATGCGAACCGAATCGCCTCAAGGCGCTTTGTATCCAGAGTCGTGCTGATCCTTCAGAAGAGTTGTGGCACAATGGCTTCCAAGTTCTGGGAAAGGTCCCAGTACAGACTCTAATCAAGTCGGGAGGAGCCATCATCGAGAGACAAACTAGTCTCATCGCAGTAATCACCTACTGGAAGGTAATTCTGAATGGGAAAAAGTTAATGAACAAAAATTAAGTTACACTCAGAGAAACAGTGTAAGTATCCCATTTGAACAGATGCTCTTTCCTATTGGTTGCATCCCACAATCGCAAAAGCGATAAAGTACCCTGTAATAACCCACGTGGTCCGAGGGGGGCCCAAGCAGGGTTGACAACTGTATTAACTTTAGTAAAGAGAGACTTACTTCCCACGTGAGAAACGATGACTCCACAGAGGAGAAAAGTCCCTGATTGGGGAGGTAGCTAAGCTAATCTTTCAGCATACCAATCATCACAAGTTGTCACTCGTGGGGTAGTCATGCCAATGAAGGACAAGGTGTCCAAAAGCCAGAGCTACAGCGGTCGCAGACTAAAGTCTTGCGGAAACACAACAGAGGGAGCCTCAACTATGCTGAAAGGACTCGGCAAAATGGGGAAGGCCTAGCCTCGCTGGCAAGAAGGAATGCAAAACTAGTCAACTTCTGTCAGAGGTATCTCTTAGCATGTTAGGGTTTTCTAGAACTTACAGCCAGAGGGCGTAAGATACAAAAGCCGTTGGATGACAAGGGACAGTCTCAAACAAGACAGTCAAGGGATCTGCAACGATCAAGGCTATCAAGTTATTGGTCTGACCGTAACCTGGGTGGCTTCCCAGAGGTGGAAGCAGATAAACTAAGGACAGCCAGCTGGGTTGGCGGATTAGCCAATACGTATATATTTAACAAACCTAAGAGTCTCCAGGAGGCCTATCCGGATTTGCAGCCGTTCGGTGGTGATGACGATAATTACCCTGTAGCTTGCAGGCAATGATGCCCACGGGTACAGTCTCAGATCCGAAAACTCCCTATTCTCCTTCCTGAGATTCAACACCTCATACAGTGTGCCAACGGTATCTTCCAAATTCATACAAATTATATCTAGATACAGGAGACCAAGATGTGGAGGTCTCACCGTTAGTGTTTGAAATCTAATGGAGGTCAGAGTGTCTACTCCAGACTTCAAGTACCTTAGCTAAGAGAAGAACCTACAGAATTTAAAGGATGGAATTCTCTGTTCCTTACTGGAAGGAACGAATTGTATACAAGAGAGCCTAGAGACGGCATTAAAGGATACTGAAACGCAGTCGTATCTATTCTTCACTCTCTGGGTTGCATATCCCAGCAACCAAGTCCGAAAGACCTAGACAGGTTATTCTTTCCCCCATGGGGTCTTCCAAATAGTGTGAGACACATTATCTCACTCTCCATTTAGAGGGACAAAACATCCTAAATATGGCCAGGAACATGGGAATAAGTATTCCTTTTGGCAAATACAGTATGTAAAGTAGATCTAGAAGAATCTCAAACATCCAAGTGTCATACCATAAACTACCTTGTTGCTGAAATGATCAGGCAAAATGGCTCTAGTCTCTTCCTCAACACTATACAAAGGTTGGTATCTTGGCAACCTGAGTTAGAACATCATCATCCTTTTGGCAGACCCAAACGAAAGTGTTTGAAGTTCCACAAACTTGGAAAAGAGAGTCAAGGTTGAAGAGACATAGAATTGGCCCTTATTCTAGGAGAAAAACGATAAACTCATCAGGCCTAATGGCATCGGAAAAAAAGGATTTTTAATAAACAGCTTACCTGTAAAATCCTTTTCTTGAAGTACATCACGGAACACAGAGCGCATAGCCATTACACTTGGGTTATATGGGTACCTTCAGGTGTGGACACTGGTGTAATCAATTTCACAGGAAGTTTCCTCCCTATATAACCCCCTCCCACTGGGAGTGCTTCAGTTTTGTAGCAAGCAATTCCTCCGAGGTTACACAATGTTCCCCAAAAGAGGGGTGGGAGCTCTGTGTCCCGTGATGTACTTCAAGAAAAGGATTTTACAGGTAAGCTGTTTATTAAAAATCCTTTTTTCTTTATCGTACATCACGGGACACAGAGCGCATAGCCATTACACTTGGGATGTCCTAAAGCAATGCTCTATGAAGGGGGGGAGACCGTAAGGCCAAGAATAGCCAAACAAAAAATTATCAGGAAGTAAAGTAACTCCACCAACAGAAAAAAGGGGGTGTGACCCGGACCAGAGGATTCTATACTGCTGCCCGTAGGACCGCCTCCCCAAATGCTGCGTCCGTACCCTTTGCAACGTCCAACTTATAAAATTTAGTAAACGTATGTACGGAAGACCAGGTTGCCGCCTTGCAAACCTGTGCCATAGAGATCTGATGGTGTGCCGCCCAGGAGGCACTCATGGCCCTCGTAGAATGGGCTTTAACTGATAAGGGAGGTGGAACGCGCTTCAAACCATAGGCCTGAAAAATCAGCTGCTTAATCCACCTAGCCAAGGAAGACTTGGCAGCCGGCTGACCCTTCTTGGGGCCATCCGGAAGAACAAAAAGCACATCTGTTTTCCGAATCTTCTCTGTAGCCTTGAGATAGACCCTCATGGCTCGAACCACGTCCAAAGTATGAAGCAGTCTTTCCTCTCTGGACTGGGGAGTAGGAAAGAAGGATGGTAGGACTAGGTCCTGATTCAAGTGAAAACTGGATATGACCTTAGGAAGGAAAGAAGGTTGAGGCCGCAGAACCACTCTGTCCTTATGCAGAATAAGGTATGGCTCCCGCATGACAAGGCTGCCAGCTCGGAAACCCTTCTGGCCGAAGCCATAGCCACCAAGAAAACCAACTTTCGGGTTAGTAGCACAAGAGGGATTTCTGTCAGAGGTTCAAACGGCTGCCTTTGTAAAGCTGACAAGACCAGATTTAAATTCCAGGGGCAGAGGGGAGCTCTAATAGGGGGATTCACATGCAAGACCCCCTGCAAGAAGGTTTTCATAAGCGAATGGGTGGCCAAGGGTCTTTGAAACCATATCGATAAAGCCGACACCTGCCCCTTTAGAGTACTAAGAGCCAACCCTTTGTCAACGCCAACCTGGAGGAATCGCAAGATCCTGTCAATAAAAAACTTTTGAGGGTGCCATTTTTGAGACTCGCGCCACTCCACATAGGTTCTCCAGACTCTGTAATAAATATTTCTAGAGACTGGTTTCCTAGCCTGAATCAACGTAGATATGACCTGAGCTGAGAGGCCTCTGCCCTTAAGAATTAGGGATTCAGCCGCCAAGCCGTCAAATTTAGCTGCTGTGAAGCAGGGTGGCAGATTGGGCCCTGAGACAGCAGATCTGGGCGCAGGGGGAGCGGCCACGGCGCCCCGACTGACATCTTCACGATGAGTGCGTACCAAGCCCTCCTGGGCCAGGCTGGGGCCACCAGGATCACAGGCCTGCGCTCCACCCTGATCCTCCGTAGAAGGCGGGGAATCATCTGCAGTGGAGGGAACGCATACAGGAGAGAAAACTGGTGCCAAGGGCAAACCAACGCATCGGTCCCGTAGGCCGAGGGATCCCTGGTTCGGGATATGAATTTGTCCAACTTTTTGTTGGATCTCGTTGCCATAATGTCCACATCTGGGACTCCGAATCTTTGGCAAATCTCTTGGAATACCTGGGGGTGAAGAGACCACTCCCCCGGGAGCAACTGTTGACGACTCAAAAAATCTGCTTGAGAATTGTCTATCCCTAGGATGAACACTGCCGAGATGCAGGGTACATGGGCTTCGGCCCATGAGAAAATCAGGTTTACTTCCCTTTGGGCTGCTAGGCTCCTCGTGCCCCCCTGGTGGTTTATGTATGCCACCGCAGTGGCATTGTCGGACTGTATCCTTACTGGCAGACCCTGAAGGGGGAGAGTCCAGGCGATCAGGGCCAGTCGAGCAGCTCTGATCTCTAGGATATTGATGGGAAGCAGTTTTTCTGCCTCCGACCACTGCCCTTGCTGGGTCTGTCCTTCTAGAACTGCCCCCCAACCTGATAGGCTGGCATCCGTGGTTACTATCTTCCACGTGATGGGGCAAAAGGATTTCCCCTTTGACAAATTTTGAGGGACCAGCCACCAAAACAGGCTGCGCCGGACTCTTGGGGAGAGCACTAACGGACGATCTAACGTCTGAATGGACTTGTTCCAAGCAGAGAGAATGGCTGCCTGAAGATATCTGGTATGGATCTGGGCGTAGGGCACTGCCTCGAAGGCGGCCACCATCTTCCCCAGCAGTCGCATACAGTCGGCCTCTTCTTGCCTAAGATCACTTGAACTGCTTGAGTTATTGATCTGACCTTTGCTTGAGGTAAAAATATCCTCTGGCAGTCTGTATCTAGCCGAAGGCCTAGATATTCCAACTGCTTTGTGGGTTTCAATATCAATTTTTCTTGGTTCACAATCCACCCGAATTCCTCTAGATGCTGAACTGTGCGAACTACTGCATGATTGAGGCTGGAAGCTGAGCTGTCGATAACCAGAAGATCGTCCAGGTATGCCAGGACCAAAATGCCTTCTGTCCTTAGGACGACTAGCACCGGGGCCAACACCTTTGTGAATACCCGCGGAGCTGTTGCCAACCCGAAAGGGAGGGCTACGAACTGGTAATGACGGTGATTTATCATAAAATGAAGAAACTTGTGATGTGCCGGGTAGATCGGCACGTGCAGATACGCATCCTTTATGTCTATAGATGCTAGAAAGTCGTCTTGATGTAGGCTGGCTGCCACCGAACGTATGGACTCCATACGAAAGGTCTGAATCTTTAGAAAGCGATTTAGGCGTTTGAGGTCTAAGATAGGCCTGACGTCGCCATTGGGCTTTGGTATTATGAAAAGGTTGGAGTAGAATCCCAGACCCCATTCCTGGGTTGGTACTTCTACAATTACTCCTTGGAGCAAGAGACGATCCAATGCTTTTACAAGAGAGGCCCTCTTTAATGGGTCGCTTGGAAGACTTGACCCCTGAAAATGAGGAGGGGGGACTTCCCGAAACTCTAGCTTGTAGCCCGTGGCTACCACGGACAGTACCCAAGAGTCGGGAATTCTGGCCTTCCCCACTTCGGAGAAAAACCGAAGCCTTCCCCCCACCCAAGAGAGTGGGGGCGCCCCTTCATGAATCTGACTTGATGACTGGTTTAACCGGCTTGCGAGACCATGGCCTCTTGCCTGCCGTGGCTTGTCCTTGTGGGCGGCTATTAAATGCTGAACGCCCGGGAGGCCGTCGATACCGACGGGAAGTTGAAGGGGCCGAGCCTGCGAAGGCCTGTCGCTTAAACGCGGGCCCACGCGATCTTTTCTTGACAGGCAAGAAAGAACTTTTACCACTTGATATGGTCTGGATATATTTATCTAGGTCTTCACCGAATAGTCTCCCACCATGAAAGGGAAATCCTGCTAAAAGCCTTTTTCAGGGTGCCTCTGCTGACCAGTTTTTCAGCCACAAAAGGCGACGCATATGAACCAACAGCAGAGATAAACGGGACGCCTGTTGAATGGAGTCCTTAATAGCATCTACTGCAAAGCAGAGAGCCCTTGGGAGGTCAGCCAATTCACGAGCTTGCTGAGCCGGTATGTCCCTTAATATCTGTTTAGTCTGATCCTTTAAAGCCTGACAAACGCCAATGGCTGCCACCGCTGGCTGAACCACGGCACCTACTGTGGTAAAAGAAGCCTTCAGTAGGGTCTCCAACTTTTTGTCGACTGGATCTTTAAACATCTGGACATTTTCAACCGGACAGGTCAGGGATTTATTTACGCAGGAAATGGCTGCGTCCACGGTAGGGAGTGCCCATTTCTTTGCAAATTCTTCTTCCATAGGATAGAGAATAGTGAACCTTTTAGGAGGGATAAAAATCCTATCAGGTCGAGCCCAATCCTGAAAAATCACGCTCTCCAGAAGGGGGTGAACCGGAAAAGACGCACCACTCAACGGTGCCTTCAAGGAACCTAAAGAGGATACCGCGGGGGCTAATTGTTCTGACACTGGAAGTTTAAAAGCAGTGCGAACCATATCTGTCAGAGACTGGATCCACAGGCTCTCTGCTTGAGAAGCCGAAAAAATTTCATCTATAGTGGAACCTTCAATGTCTGAACCGTCGGGACTCGGGTCCGCTTGATCCCCCTGTGGGTCCAATTCCTCCGAAGAGAGGACCTCTGCATCTGAAAACACCAATCTAGGTGACGGGGATCTAGCCCGTTTGCCACCTGGCAAAGAGCGGGCAATTAAAGCAGTTAACCTTTCCTCTAGCCCACCCAGGGTGGTCGCTAGCATTTCTTCCGTAACGTAAACGGGAATGGGTTGATTGGGGGCCGCCTCTGCCCCTAGCACCCTCAATGGCTCCTGCAACATGCTGTTCGGTGGTCTATCTGGTGAGGGTGGGACCGCTAGAGCCTGGCCCAAATCCTCTGACCCCGATGGAGACCCCTTTAGTTTTTTGGTACCTTTTGCAGCCTTAGCTGGTCCTGATCCCTTGGGAGCCATTGCACAACCTTGAGACACCCCTAAAGCCAACACCCAACTGTTGTAGCTAGAAGTGAACCATTAATAAGAACAGGCTATGGTAAAAAATTTCCAAATTTTCATACGCCCGAGAAGGCGGCAATACCGAGGAAGGTCCTGTGAGTATTGCCACACCAATGCCCGTTAGCTGGAGCCCAAGGTTGCACCGACTCAGATACTGCCAGATCTAAGGCTGAGTCCCTTTAAGAAAAAAAACTTTTTTTTTTGTTTTTTTCTGGTCAGTATGGAGCTAAGTCCAGACCTGAAGATCCACAAACCCCCACTGGGTGTCCCTGTTAGCCAGAAATAGCTCAGCTGCGCGCTCTGTGTCCTCAGCCTCCTCTGCTTTCAGGAGGGAATGACCAGCCAGGAAATGCTTTGCTGCTTTAATTGAGACCTGACGCTGCTGGCCCGCCCCCCCCACGCACGCTGACGCTGTAAAAGGCGGCGCGCACGCGCGGCCCCCCCCCCACGCTGAAACCAACATGGAGGAAGCAGAAAGCAGAGGAGAAGCCTGGACCAGCGCTAGCAACCCAACAGACACCAGGCAAGACACTAATCTTTATTGTAGTGCACACATAGAGGAAGCTGTCCCCATAGGCTTCCTAAGAAACAGGAGTTTTGTCAGCATTTCCTCCCTATAGCACGTGGGGCTGCAGTATCATGCTAACAGGCAGATCTGGGGGGAGTAGCAAATACATATCTTTAAAAGCATACATATACCTACATGTTATCTGGGTAAACATTAGTACATCCCATCCTGCCTCAAAAGACATAGTGGAGATAGTGGCTGATGCACAAGCATACCATTAGCCAACCCAGAACCCCCAGGGGGATACCTACTGTCGAACCAAGTCCCGCAGGTTCCCTCTTACCTGCTCCACGCCGCAGGGTATTGCAAAATGCAAGAGGCCCAACCTTCCCCCATCTCCGTGGGTATTGTCTTGGACCTTCAGGGACCGGGGTCCTGTGTTAAGGAACCCCCACACCTGGACCTATATAGCATCCTGGCATCAGTAGCGTTTAGTTCTTGGAAGAGACTAAGGCACTGGAGCCCAGAATCCAGCCCTCCAAGGAGAGGCATTATAGGCAAAACCCCACTCCAGCAGGGCCCGGGTACCGTACACCTTGGCTTTGAAGCACTTCGGACGGATCCGGCTAGCTATCCTGGGTCCCGAGACCTCCGAGGGACAGCTAGACGTGACCAACACCTAAGACACTGGCGAAAAAACTGAAGCACTCCCAGTGGGAGGGGGTTATATAGGGAGGAAACTTCCTGTGAAATTGATTACACCAGTGTCCACACCTGAAGGTACCCATATAACCCAAGTGTAATGGCTATGCGCTCTGTGTCCCGTGATGTACGATAAAGAAAGGACAATCCCGCTGTCCAACGAAGACCATCGCAGTTGTACGGATACAATTAGTCAAAACCTAGATGGAGAGGACAAGTCCATAAGATGAGGGCAGAGACAGCTCCTCCAAGCTGGTGATGCATCCATTGACGGAACTCCAAAATAGTTCCTCCAGAGTTAATATCTAAACTACGACCTGGTCTACATTCAACATGTTGGGGGTCCATTCTGGCGGACCCAGCAGTCGTAACTACAATACATCTCAGTCGTTAGAGGGGATAGATCTAATCCTCTTAAACACTTGAGCAGTACCCACCCTTATTGTCTGGTGATTTGGTACATCCCATACGTATATGCTGTCATGCTGTGTCAGGAAAAGGGAAAATTTTATACTTACCTAACGGTAATTTTCCTTTCCTGATGCAAGCATGACAGCATATAGGTTCCCTCCCCTAAAAAAAAAAAAAAAAAAGAGAAAGAAATGGCAAATATGTGGCCTGAAACATTTAAAGTAAGGCCTTCCGTAGTGATACTAAACTATGAGAATGCTGGGGTAGGGGAGGAGACCAACTTTTATAGTATAACCGGTCCTGATTGGGCAGGGGGGCGGAGCCTTCCCATACGTATATGCTGTCATGCTTGCATCAGGAAAGGAAAATTACCGTTAGGTAAGTATAACATTTTCCCTTTTAATGTTCAGTGAAAATTAACAGAATTCCAGATAAAAACTTGCCAAATGATAAAGTCCGTTTCTCTGTTCTTGCTTTGAGTGACAGGTTATTTACATATCTAGCTTGGACATGTTAATCATATGTTATGTTTATCATAACATGAGGTGATCCAAAGTTCATTGTATATTACCAGGATGTGTTATGTGGGGGAGGGGTGGATTTATTACTTTTTATACTGTGAATCACCTCATGTTATGATAAACATAAAATAACATATGATAAACATGTCCGAGCTAAATATGTAAATAACCTGTCACTCAAAGCAAGAAGACATGAACTGACTTTTTATTTATGCAGATTTTTATCTGGAATTCTGTTAATTTTCACTGAACATTAAAAGAGGATTTCTCAGATCTGGATTAACTATGTGTGGCAAGACTGGGCACAGGTGATAGGAAATCTTATACTCTACATTGTGACATAAATTTTTTTTTGGGGGGGGTTTACATCCACTTTAAGCTCAAACACATATGCATGTGGATGTGGATGTGTCTACATATATATGACCCTGGCACATTGATCTCCCTGCCTGCATAGTGAAAGAGAAGAGCATAAACACTTATCTTATGGCAGAGCCGGTAAGAGGGAGATCTTTCCCATGTTCCTGCTATACAGAGCGATAACACTAATGTGCATGGGGTGATTAGGGTGTGCCTGGGCACATCTGGCACACCCTGTACGCACGCCTATGAGGTCCATATATATTTGGACACTGGCACAATTTTCATACCTTTGACTCTGTATGCCAACAGAATAAAAATAAAATTAAACAATCCAAATAAATTTGTAGTGCAGACAAAGTACAAATTCCTGGAACTGCAATCATTTTGATCATTCTGTTACAAATTAATCTTAGTTTTATCCATCCAAAGAATGCTTTTCCAGAACTGGTTTGGCTTTTTAGAGGTCTTTTGCCAGTCTAATCTGGCTTTTCTATTCTTCAGGCTTATGAATGGTTTGCTCCTTGTGGTGAACCATCTGTATTTGCTCTTATAAAGTCTTCTTTTGATTGTAGACTTTGAAAATAATATGCCGACCTCCTGGAGAGTATCCTTAACTTGTCCTGGATATTGTGAATGCGATCATCTACCACTGTTGTCTTCCGTGGACGTCCAGGCCCTTTATATGTTACAGAGCTCACCAATACATTCTTCTTTCCTTAGAATGTTGAGTACCAAACTGTTGATTTGGCCCCTCCCAATGTTGCTATCTCCTTGATGGATTTGTATAGTTTTGGAAGCCTTACAATAGCCTGTTTCACTTGCATGGACAGCTCCTTTGAACGCATGATGTAGGTTCACAGCAATAGATTCCAAATGCAAAATACCACACTTAGAATCAACTTAACCTTTTACCTGCTTAATTGATGAAGAAAAACGAAGGAGTAGCCTACACCTGGGCATGAAATAGCTTTTGATTCAATTGTCCAATTACTTTTGGTCCTTTAAAAAAAGGGGGGATGGCTATTCTTAAGAGCTGTCATTCCTAAACCCTTCAACCAATTTGGATGTACATACCCTCAAATTAACCTGAGAGTGTGCACTTTCAGCGTGTCATGAATGTCATGACTACCCCAACGTAGATGGTCAGACACTATAGCTGGCTACTGTGCACTTCACCTATAGCAGCCCCCTTTCCCTTAAGGCAAGCAGGCCTACCAGTACTTGGTTGCCCCCAGGACTTAAACACAATGCAATAGTGACTGGCCAGCCCAGCCGGGCAGACACAAACAGAGCAAACAGGTTACTTACAGTTAGCAGAAAGTGATTCATAACCAATAGGTCAAAACCGATCGTAGGTATGCAAAACCATTGATTAAAAACCTGCGCATGCTCAGAGTCAAGTCGACGCATGCTTGGAAACATTGAACTTAATTTTTTTCACTGCGTTCTGATACGATCGTTTTTTTAACTGATGGTGTGTAGGCACATCAGACCATCAGTCAGCTTCAACTGCCCTTCAGATCGTTCTCATCAGTTTGACCGATTGTGTGTACGCGGCTTAACAGTTGAGCATAGACAGGGAGAATGCAAGAGCCAACACCCGGCTGATGGAATAGGGAGCAGGAGAACGTAAGTGATCATGACATTACCCAGCTAATGGGGAGGTGCTCACGGACCCTCAAAGACCAGTTGGACATCCAGCACAAGACCTTCAGACTGGGCAAAAAATTTTTTTTCATGAACTCCACATATGATGCATAACCGAAGTCGAGACCGAACCATTGAATATAACCATGAGTAGGTCTCAAGCTATGGTTAAGTCTGAGGTGGAAAAAAAAAAAAGAAGAAAAAAAAAAAGACTGGGCAGAGGCCCGTGGATCCACAAGGTCAGGCTGGTTAGCAGTGAATCTGTCACAGGGGTCAAGCTGGACAGCTGAAACACAAGCAGGGTACAGAGAGCACTGAAAAAAAGGATTGAAAGACCCACCTGGTCGAATGAGGCAGTTTATCCAAAGGGCAGATAGAACCTCTTAGACCGGTTAGAGTAGGGTAAGGCTAGGTTATAGAAAGTTATGAATAAGAAAAACAGGAAGTTCAATGGGCATAGGATGTGGCATTCTTGATGCAGTGGCTGACTGTTCTGCTTCGCCAGGTGTAGTGACTGTCTGAATCCCATTACCAACGGGTATGGACTGGACTGGCATAACTGATGCAGGTCCCAAATGAACCGCATCGCCAGGCATAGCGACTGTTTGAATTGCAACACCAAATATATAGACATCTGAATTTCATCACTAGGTGCAGCGGCCGCCTGAATTGCTTCATCAGGCGCAGCAACAGCCTGAATCGCATCACCAGGCACAGTGACTATCTGAATCGCATCACCAGGTGTAGCGACATTCTGAATCATATCACCAGGTATAGCAACAATAGAACTTGCAGACAAGTTAGCCTGGCTGTGCGTCCAAGGGAGTTTAGCGACAGGTAAAGGTAGGGGTAATCCAGGGGGCTTGACTTTTGAGAATTTAGAGGAAGTTTCCAAACAGGGCTCAAGGCTACAAGACAATGGACAAGCACGGTTTCTAGGAGGAGAGGGTTCAGGCTGTGGCAATTGGCTGGAGAGGTGGCCTATAGAGAATTCAATAGACTTGTCAGCATCTTTTGCTATAACAGAGTCATATAAAAGATACATGGTTATGTAAACTGTAGTAACATTTAGAAATGTAGGCATTAACAGGATCTGAATAGGACTGGAAAAAAGGCTCATGACTGGTACTGGCAACACAAAAGTTATACATGGGCAACTGGTCAGCGATTTTAATGCAATTCTGAATGCAGGTCTGAAACCAGGACCCAATCTCTTCTGCAGCCCAGTCTGTGTGCGGGTTCTGCAGTTTAAGCCAGGGAGACCTTAAGATAAAGGGATAAGCAGGAGATGAGATCACGTAGAAGTTGATTGTCTCCTTATGTGATTCCCTAATGGTCAGGGTAATGGGTACCATGCACAAGGTCACCAGGCCCATGGACAAGGGGGAGTTGTAACGGTCAGGGGTTAACGCCGTTTACGATATTCCATTCCACCAACCCACAACAGCTTATCGACACTCCACAATCCAGCAGACAAACACGGCCCATATGGATGCCCCAAAAACAAGACACAGCTCTGTTCTCTGGTTCAACAGGAATAGGCAATCCTTATTGAGAAGGCAGGCTCTTATACACACCAAAAAGAATACTTGCAGTAAATTAAATGGACAATGACACACTCCACCCACAACATGAAACAAGGAGCTCAATACACCTCTTTTAGTCAGACTTTCTGGCACCAGGTCTGACATAATTAACATGAGCTAATTACTACAGCTGACAAGTCAGACATCATGACTTTTAGACTGTGCTAACTCACAATACACCTCTATCATCAATAGAACTTTCACACAATACTGTGTCAATTACCATAACCCAATGAAAGGTCTTAAAAGCCAGACTATGGTTAATTTACATGACAATAGCAGACTTAATTACCACCTTAACAGTCTATGTTCCAACATGAATAAGTCACTCTTCTATTGACCTGTTGGGTACAGAATCAACAACCTGTAATATTTCAAGATAACCTGGAATACATTGTGAATTATTACTGTCCCATCTCCTGTATACCAAGATATAATTTCTCAGTCATCCTATGCCCCTAGTGGACATAGGATGACTTTAGACACAAGAGTCATTGGTGAAGCAGAAACAGGAGTAACCCACACCGTGCAAGAGCCTCTGGGTCCCACGGGCCCTCCCATTACAGGAGTCATCAATGACTAAAACTGAGCAAAGTCTGTGCACCGTAGTCACTGGAACCTGTAGACTGTGTGCTAGGTAGGTCCCTATAATTGAAATTGCCAGCAGCACCAGAATCAATGAAAGCAGAGAGGTGGTGAGAAAACTTATCAGAACTAAGTTGTGCAGGAACAAATAAGCCATCTCTGAGGGAAACAGACACAGTATGATCTATAGAAGCAGACCTACCCGCACTAGACTTTTGGCGTTACTCAGCTTATTAGGTCAGCTAGCGACAAAGTGGCCGAGGTTGCCACAGTATAGGCAGAATCCCCGAGATCTCCTAGCCTTTTCCCCAGGGGATAAATGGGTAGCACCATAATGCATGGGCTTATCCACCTGTAGAGTTTGAGAAAGCTCAGGAAATAAAGAAAAGGTGGGCAGCGTACTGGAGGGCAAAGAAACAAACCTCTCAGTACACTTTTTTTTCAATGGATCAAAACGTTAAAAAACGCTAGTGAGCAATTTCTTTAGCTACTATCGACGTTTATCGCAGTTTATCGGTGTTAAGGCCCGTACACACGGTAGGACATCCAACAAAATTGTCCTTGGATTTTTGTCCTAATTGATTTGTCCGGTCACACCCAGTCAGACTTTTCTGCAGACTTTTCTAAAACTTTCCCATCATCAGGTGGTTTTTCTGCTCTTTTCTGCTCTTTATCGCCACCCTTTGATTAACTTCTGCTATTGTTGGTTGATTTTAACATTGGTTCTGAGCATGAGTATTTGCACTTTGTACAAAAGTTGATTGGATTGCTGTACACACGGTCACACAAAGCACCATCGGACTTTTGTTGCTGAAAAGTTGGTCCGTTTGCAGACCCAACTTTTTGTCGGATGAAACCTGAAAAAGTTGGTCCGATGGAGCGTACACATGAGCAGACAAATTTGAAAAGTTGCAGATTTTGAAGTTGGTTGGCCAAAAGTCTGACTGTGTGTATGGGGCTTTAGAGCGTTTTTACAGCTGAAAAACGTCTCTCAGAACCCACTATTTTTTTTTTTTACTGCTCAAAAACGCCAGTGCCCAAAAACTGCTGATAACAGCCTATGTGTGCATGGACACATAGGATAACATGATGGAGAGTTTAATGACTGTAGAAAAAAAAAAGTCTACTGTCAAAAACAGCTGCTGTAAAAACATCCAAAAATGTCCAGCGTGCTGAAATCTTTTAGGCGGAGGGAAGAAAAAAGAAAAAACTAAAATAATATGGTTGCATAAGTGTGCACACCCTTAAACTAATACTTTCTTGAAGCACCTTTTGATTGTATTTCAGCAATCGGTCTTTTTGGGTATGAGTCCATCAGCATGGCACTACTTAAGTTGGCAATATTTGCCCACTCTGTCAGTTTGCGAGGACATCTCCTGTGCACAGCCCTCTTTAGATCACTCCACAGATTTTCAATCGGATTCAGGTCTGAGTTCTGGCTGGGCCATTCCAAAAATGTAATCTTCTGGTGAAGCCATTCCTTTGTTGATTTGGATATATTGTTTGGGTCGCTGTCATGCTGAAAGATCCTCGTCATGTTTGGCTTTCTAGCAGAAGCCTGAAGGTGTTGTGCCAATATTGACTGCTATTTGGAATTGTTCATAATTCCCTCTACCTTAACTAAGACCCCTGTTTCAGTTGAAGAAAAACAGCCCCAAAGCATGATGCTGCCACCACCATGCTTCATTGTGGGTATGGTGTTCTTTTGGTGATGTGCAGTGTTGTTTTTGGGCCAAACATATCCTTTGCAATTATGGTCAAAAAGTTCAACCTTGGTTTAATCAGAGCATAATGCCGTGTACACACGATCATTTTTTCAGCATGAAAAAAACGTAGTATTTCAGCATGTCAAAAAAACAATGTTTTTCAACTTCATCATTTAAAACGACGTTTCCCACACAGCATCGTTATTAAAAAATGATGAACAAAGCGCGGTGACGTACAACGGCACTCTAAAGGGGAAGTTCTATTCGCCTTTGGGCTGCTTTAGCCGATTCCTTGTCAGTAAAAAACGATTTGCGTTTTTCTGTTTGTTACAGCATGATAAATATGCCTACTCCAATATGAATGGCAGTTTTACTAGAAAGAGCGCTCCCGTCTCTTATCTTGCTCTTTAGCATCTGTTGGTTTAAAACGTCGTTTTAGCCCACACACTATCATTTTTTACAACCCGAAAAATGACATTGTTTAAAACGACGTTAAAAAATGCAGCATGTTCGAATTTTTTTTTTCGTTTTTCAGAACCTGAAAAATGATGTGTTGCCCACACACAATCATTTTAAATGACGTTTTCCAAAAACGACTTTTTTTCATGCTGAATAATGATCGTGTGTACGCGGCATAACACATTTTCCAACATACTTTTGGAAGACTTCAGATTTGTTTTTGCAAAATTTGGATGCGCTTGGATGTTTTTCTTCATATGAAAAGGGTTCAGTCTTGCCACTCTACCCCCATAGCCCAACAATATGAATAATACTCTAGATTGTTGTCACATGTACCACACAGCCAGTACTTGCCAGATATTCCTGCAGCTCATTTAATGTTGCTGTAGGCCTCTTGGCAGCCTCCCTGACCAGTTTTCTTCTCGTCTTTTCATCAATTTTGGAGGGACGTCCAGTTCTTAGTAATGTCACTGTTGTGCCATATTTTCTCCACTTGATTTCTGTCTTCACTGTTTTCCATGTATGTTAAATGTCTTTGTACCCCTCTCCTGACTGATACCTTTGAACAATGAGATCCCTCTGATGCTTTGTAAGCTCTCTACACACCATGGCTTTTGCTGTAGGATGTGACTAAATTTCAGGAAAGACCTACTAGAACACTTTAAATTATGGCAGGTGTGTACTGACTCCTATTTATCCGAGTTTGAATGCAATTGCTTAATTTTATTTTTATTTATTTTTTTGCTTAATTCTGAACACAGCTACATCTCCAGTTATAAGAGTGTGCACACTTATGCAACCACATTATTTTAGTTTTTTAGTTTTACAACCCCCAAAAGATTTCAGTTGGTTTTTTAACTGAATTGTACAGTTTTAGGTCACATCAAAAGGTGGAAAAAGTTCTGAAATGATTTACCTTTGTCTCATTTTTTCCATCAAAATTCTTGGTTTACAAAATCCTCATAGGTGTTAATTCCTTAATTGACGTGGATAAAAGTGTGAATTGGTAAATCACCAGGGTGGGGATGTTAAAACAATATTACATGTGGAAGACAAAATGCGTAGAAGGTTGCTTCAGTTTGATGCAGATGGCCTCTGTCATGCCTTTTGCGAACCAGTTTTCCTCTCTGTGCACTTCACTGTCGTTGAAAGAATGTACCTTGGTGTAGGAAGGCTGTTGAGCATTTTTTTCTCCCCAATGTATAGTTCATAACGTTCCTCACTTTGTGTTTGGGTGTTGGGTCTTTACAATGGAGGAGCTTCTCATTCTATTGCTAAAGGACACAGTAATGAAATGTTTGTGAAAGTTCAGAGCTCATCTCCTCTCCTTCATTCCAGTGACGTATAGTAGATACCAATCAGTCATCCTCAGACTGACAAAGGGGCATGATGCAGTGCCATTTTCCTCATAGCAACACCACTGACACAGGGACATTTGTTCCTTCAAGTGACACCACTGATGCAGGGACAGTTTTTTTCTCACCACTTTAGGCCCCATATTCGTGCACCAGATTTAAACTCTTGAGTTTGCTGTGGTGTACCACAACTCTTGGTAATATTTAAGAGCATGCCACAAATATTAAATACATTTTGCTGTGCCACTATATGCCCCATCCCTTATTATTCTGTGTTCTGCTTCTCCCCACTGTTCAACAATCTTGTGATTTTGCTTGGTCTCGTAGTTGTTTTAATAAAGCCTAGTCTGGGTAGTCAGAACTTTCAATGCACTCTTGCCAATGTTTAATGTCTTTAGAGCCTTTGTTACCATGTCATCCTGTTGAAGAGCCCCCAGTTTTTATTCCAGTGGGTGGTGGGATTTAAAAAGCTACTGGTCTGTGTGGGTAGGATATCCATATATCCGTAAATCTCAATGTCCAAGTCACCCTCTTGAGCTGTAACATACAGTCTATAAGGATAATGTGTTATTCTGTGCTTCTTCCCGTGTAAACGTGATTGTCTATTGGAATTTTGAGTTTTTGACTTGTGTTATTCCCCTGCAAGAATTCAAGACACCTTTTCTCCACCTCATCTATGTACAGGTTAGCTACAATAGGATTTACAGGTGATCTCATAGCAGAACCTTATTTCTGTCTGTAGACATTTCCCATGTACTTAAAATGGGTGGTGTTGAGACAAAGGGTTCAGCAAAGAACAAACTTGGTATGAATTGAGTTCTGTCTGACTGTCAAGAATTGAATCTCGTTTCAGATGTTCCTTATAGTGTGGATAGCCTCCATTGGTATACTGTACAAGTGAAAAGATTTGTGACATCTTAGGGTACCTTTGTCTCTTTTGGCTATAATTTGATCCACATACCTTGCAGACAACCTTGCAGACAACTTCTCTAAAGTTATAAATATGATGTGCAATGCTGTCAACTAAGGGTTGATGCTGTCCTTAATTGTCTTCCACATCTCTACCTCAGCAATCTGACAATTCACACCTTTATGGAAACTATAACAGGATGTTTCCACAACTTTCAAACCTCCCATCCTACTCTGGTACAATTATCCTCTATATATTACATAGTGATTACATTAAAGTAGAACCATAGGCAAAACTTTTACTTAATTTTGGATATAGCAAGGGAAGGTTATACCCTCTGTCAGATTTTGTATTTATTTTTTGCCATCTATGTCCCATTGGAGAGATTTCCTTTCACTTTTTGTCCCATAGCCAAACAAGAAGTTAGAGGAGATCCATGGCAATTAGGGTAATTCCTTGAGGACCCCCAGGTCACCAGAGCTAGTGCTTGGGCACTAGATGTCCCCTCTATTACTTTCTGGAGAAAACAAAAAATGTGGGACTTTAACTTTCACGTTCAATAATATTGATAAACAAGACAAATAGAGAGGGTGAATCTCCCCAAAGGGAACACATACAGCATTAAAAATTGACAGGGGGTTCTAATCCCTCTGCACTCTATCCAAAACTAAAACATTTTTTTTCCTTTAGTTATACTTTAAGATGAATGAGCTACTTACAGTATCTCACATAAGTGAGTACACCCCTCACATTTTTTTAAACATTCAAGTTTATTTGAAATGCACAACAATGCCAAAAAGCAATCAGATACAGACAACACATTAAAGACGGTTAAACATATGTGGCTATTACATCCCGAGACCTGAATAAGGACAAAAGTACAAGAGTACAAGTGAACAGTAGGCGGTCTCTGTAGGGCAGATAGAAAAAGGGTTTTCCACCTAGAAGTCAAGTCTTGTATAAGGTCTAGATATTCCATAACATAAACTTTAGAAAACATTGTATGGAAGCCCGGTTGAGGGCTGTAATATAAAATCTGTTGAGTTGCCTGTAAACAATTCACCATAAAAATGCAAAACATGAAGAACAAAAGTAGAAGAAGTAGAGAACATCAGAGAGGACTGAGGAAAGAGAGAGAGAAGAAGAAAAAAAAAAAAAGGAGTGAATAGGAAGGAGGGGTGGGGTGGGGGGGAAGGAGGTGGTGGGAAGGAATGGCTTCAGAGGTAATCCGTGCTCTCACCAATTACTGTGTCAAAATGTATCCTATGAGATCTCAGAGTATGCTTGGGATGATTTAAAAAGGAGCCAGGGGGACCATACCTCAAGGTAATGGTCTGCTCTGTCTAGGGACTGTGCCACTGACTCTTCCAAGTAGCAAGTGTCTTCAACCTTCCTGAGCCATTCCCTCACGGACGGTGCCCTAGCAGATTTCCACGTAAGCGGGATCAGAGAGTTAGCCGCATTTAGCAGGTGTTTAGTCAGAGATTGTCTGTATCGTTTGATAGAAAAATTTGAGATATGCAATAGGCAACATGCTGCATCAAGTATCATACTGGTCTCCGTTATGAGTTTCACCACTTCTCTAACCCTGTTCCAGAACCCACTCAGCACCGGGCACTCCCACCAAATATGGACAAGACTGCCCAGCTCAACCTTGCACCTCCAACAGCGGTCTGAGGCATGAGGGTACCACTTCCTAAGTTTCTCCGGCGTAGCGTACCACTGGGTTAAAAGTTTATAGGACGTCTCCTGAGTTTTAGTGTTAATCGAACCTTGGTGTGCCAGTATACATGCGGCCTTCCATTGTGTGTCAGAGAAATCTGTGTGCAAGGCGTTGGACCACGCTCGTCTGAACCTGTCGTCGGGGGCCGTCGTTGCATCCTGAATCCACGTGTAGGTCACCGAGGTGGCGTGTTCCACCCGGGCACCATCAGCGCACACTTTCTCCAGTTCCGTCAGCTTCCTGATGAAGGAGAGCCTCCGCGGGTTCCTAGTGGCGTAATCACGCAATTGAAAATATTGCCACCAAGCAAGGTCAGTAGACCCAGCACTGGATTTAAGTGCAGCTAGCGTTTTAAATGAACCTTTGTGGAAGCAGTCCCTCATCGTAAGCGGTGAGGCGGATTCAGATGTCCGGAATGCGCGGCCATCAGTCCCTGGGGGAAAGTCAGGGTTGCCTGCAACTGGGGTGAGCGGACCGGTGATGGAAGTCAGGTCAGTCTTGGCTGCAATTAGGTTAAGCAACGACAAAGTCGTGCCAGTCAGAGGGTGCTTTTTAATAGTGTCGGGTTGGCAGTTCCACGGGATCCAAGGGGAAAGTCGCACAGGAGCCCCAATCACAGCGCTTTCCAAGGTGACCCAGGCTTTTGAGGAACCATGGCAGTGCCAATCAATCACTCTGGTGAGATGAGAGGCTAAGTAATAATTGTAGAAGTTTGGTAGGCCTATCCCTCCCTTCTCTTTTGGCCTGGACAGCAGTGGAAGTTTTATCCGAGGTTTGTTGCCCCCCCAAAGAAACCCAAGGAGAATAGATCTCAAGGATTTAAAACAGGCTTGGGGGATTTTAATTGGGAGATTCCGCAGGAGATACAAAAATCTCGGCAGAACCACCATTTTTATAATGGCCGCCCTCCCAAACCACGAGAAGTATCGGGAATTCCAGGATTTGAGGTCTTTTTTAAAGTCACTTAGGAGAGCCGGGAAATTATGGTCATAGATCGAATGTAATTTGGGGGTCAGCCTAACCCCCAGGTATTTAATGGCTTGGGTTACCCATCTGAAAGGACACTCGGCTTTCGTCTTTTGCAGGATATCTGTCGGTAGCGAGATATTCATCGCTTCGGACTTAGTGAAATTGATTTTGAAGCTTGAGATGTAGCCAAAGATAGAGAACTTGTCCATCAGACTGGGAACAGTGGTGAGGGGTTTGGTCAAGAAAAACAACAGGTCGTCGGCATAAGCTGCGACCTTATATTCCGTGCCCCCAACGGTGAAGCCTGACACTGACACATCTCTGTTAACCAGTCTAATGAATGGCTCTAAGGATAGGATGAACAGGAGAGGGGATAGGGGGCATCCCTGTCTAGTTCCGTTAGAAATCCGAACCTCTCCAGACAGAGTGACATTAATTTTGATTCTCGCCGTTGGACTATCATACAGAGCTGTTATCCAAGACATCATGCGAGGTCCCAACCCCACATGTTCGCATGTGGCAAACATGTAGTCCCAGGCGACTCTATCGAAGGCCTTCTCCGCGTCCGTGGACAGGAGAAGGCCCTCGCACGAACGACCACGCTCCCAATGTGTGAGAAGCAGGGCTTTGATCACATTGTCCCTAGCCTCTCTATTGGGCATAAATCCCACTTGTTCGGGGCCAATCACTGAGGGGAGGAGGGGCCTCAACCTATTGGCCATTATCTTTGCCAAGATTTTAAGGTCAATGTTTAGCAAAGAAATTGGCCTGTAACTAGAGCACTCAGTGAGGTCCTTCCCTGGTTTGGGGATCAAAGAAATATGAGCCGAGAGGAAATCAGTCGGCACGGATCTGGGGGCCGATAACGCATTCAGAGCCCCTGTCAAATGAACCGACAGGACGTCTCTGAATGTCTTATAATAGATTGCCGTGAACCCATCTGGGCCAGGACTTTTGCCTGCTTTAAGATCCGAAATCACCGACATGGTTTCCTCCAGCGTGATAGGATCCTCGAGTGTCTTTAGCTGCGAATCCAGCAACCTAGGAAGGCCGCTTTCTTTTAGAAAGTGTAAAATTTCAGTAGCTCTGGAGCCCAAAAGGCGGGAGGGCTTATGTGGCAATGGTAGGTTGCACAGATTGGAATAGAACTGTTGAAATTGTGCCGCGATTGCATCCGTAGCAATCTCTAATGAGCCCTTGCTATTTTTAACTTGTGGGATGTGGTTGACAACGGAGGCCTCCTTTAAGGCCCTCGCTAGAAACCGTCCTGTTTTATTGGCTGCCTCGTAAAAGAGCTTCTTCCTAAAGAAGAGCATTCTCCTCGCCTTAGCATCAAAAAGATCCTGCAAAGCCTTACGGGCTTCCAGGAGCTCCTGTGCTGATTGTATTGAAAGGGACTGTTTATGTAGGCCCTCCAAACTCCGAATTTGGTTCGTTAGTTCCTCAACCCTTTTTTCCTGCTGTTTTTTCTTAAGAGCACCCATTCTAATCAAGTCGCCTCTCAACGAACATTTGTGCGCTAACCAGACATAGAGCGGGTCCATCTCGGGGGAAGCATTTAGCCGAAAGAACTCCGTCAAGGAGGAGGTGATGGTGGGTAGGAGGACATGGTCCGTCAGTAAAGACGCGTTAAGCCTCCAAGTGTTTGGCCTACGTGCACGGGAGCCAAGGTCCAACGAGAGGGATACTGGGGCGTGATCCGACAGTGATCTGATACCAATCCTGGCCTCAGTCACCGAGTGCAAGTCCCGTTGAGAAACAAAAAGATAATCTATTCGGGAGTAGCGGTTATGCGGGGTCGAGTGGAAGGTGAAATCTTTCGTATCGGGGTGGAGAAACCTCCACGCATCGATCAGTTGGAGGGAGTTGAGCATAGCTTTCATCCTTTTAAGGGCGCGGTAGGGAACACATGACGAACCCGAAGAGGAGTCTACCACTGGATTCAGGGGGACATTGAAGTCTCCGCCTAATACCAATAAGCCAGATGTGAAGCCCATCAGCTGTCGCGTAAGGGATTGGCAGAAGGTGACATGTGCCACATTGGGGAAGTAAACATTAGCCAAAGTCAGTGTCCTGCCATTATATGAGCCCTTCAGGAAAATATATCGACCCTCTGGATCTATTAAACTGTCCTGCAGTGTAAAGGGAGCAGACCTAGCGATCAGTATGGACACCCCTTTAGTTTTGGCATTATCGTTTGTGGCATGGTAAGCTGTCTTGAAGTAAGTGTCAGTCAATTTCTGTGTGTGTCCCGTCCGGAAATGGGTCTCTTGTAGGAAAGCAAACTGTGGCTTACCCTTGCGGAGTTCCCTAAGAAGCGATACCCTCTTTTCTGGTATATTCAGACCTTTCGCGTTTAATGATATTACCGTGGGTGATCTCCCCAGGGACGAGAAAGCCATTGGTGCAGTCGTGGACGCGCCGGGCGCGGTGAACCTGGAAGAGACTAAGAGAGATACTAAACACCCTGAAGCAGCTGGAGACCAGTAAACACAGTACACAATGAAATAACCAAGCAATACTAGAGCACCAGAGGAGGGAGGGATGTCAAGGGGAAGGGTAAGGGGGAGAGGTATAGGAGAGACAGGGGCAAGAGGTGGGAGAGAAGAGAGGAGCAAGGAGAAAAGTAAAGAGACAGGTGTACGGGAAAGGTCCCGCCACTAGGTAGAGGGAGAACACAAAAAAAAAACTCTAGTTGAAGATTACTCCCACTAAAGTAATAGAGTAGTGCGGTCAGAGTGGGGGACCCCCTCCGAGCGCACTTGGTGGGTAGCGTGGAGTGACCGCAGCCGGGATATCTCTGGAGCAGAAACCGGCTGGCAATACTGCCGGGGCAGTAATAGTAAAAAAAAAAGGGAAAAAAGAAAACACACTGGAGAAAAAAAAAAAAAACGAGCAAAGTTCCCAAGAAATATAAAAAAAACGAGCAACATGAAGAAACGACACAGCCTCTTGAAGTGATAACAGATCGGACTAATCAAAGCCCCATAGAAAGGCATTGTCCTGTCTGGACCCAACAACAGGGGTCAGAACATGTCAACAAAAACGAGCCATCTCCTTTTGAAACAACACACACGGTAGGTGAGACCATACCAGCGGGGTCAGATAGCGCAGGAGAAAAAGGAAAAACAGGATGCATAGGCCGTCTTGCTCAGTGTCAAGTTTTGCATTCAGTCCAGCACCAGACAAGACAGAACCGCGAAAATAGGAAAGTCAGTCAATCCATCGAGCGGCCCCTAGCCGGCGTGGAGCGGGAGGCTGGGGTCCCGGCCTGGGAGCCTCCGCCGCGACCATGCCTAGGTTTTTTAGATTTCTGCTTTTCCGGGGTGATGTACGGAGAGTCAGGTGGGCTCCTGGGAGGTGGTGGTAGAGCAAATTCCTGATACCAGTCAGGTAGGTCCGGAACATCTAGATGAAGGCCTTCACAGAAGTCTGGCAGGTCTGATGGGGATCTTAACACGTGCTGTTTGCCTGCTAGCGTGACCACCAGAGCAAAAGGAAAACGCCATGTGTACCTAATGTCCTTCCTTTGGAGCTGTTCCAGCAGGGGGCGCAGCGCTCTGCGGTTGCGAAGAGTGATTTGTGAAAGATCCTGGAATAGCATGATGTGGGCGCCATTGTAGACAATGTGGTCGTTGCCTCGGGCCTTCCGCATAATGTCCTCTTTAAGTTGGAAACTCTGGAGACAGCAGATAATGTCTCTGGGAGGTGCATCATCAGATCCCCTTGCCCTCAGAGCCCTGTGAGCTCTAACAAAGTCAATGGCGGCTTCCTCTTGTCGTTCTAGCAAGCTATTGAACACTCTTTGCAGGGCAGGTATAATCTGGTCGTTCTCTACGGACTCGGGGACCCCCCTTACTCTTATATTACACCTGCGACCCCGGTTATCTAAATCTTCTAGATGGCGGTTCATCTCAATAAAGTGCATAGCATGAGTATCCGCCACAGACTCCAACCTGCGCAGGGCCTTGTTCCTGTGTTTCCCCTTAGCCCCTACGGTCTCCATTTTGTCTGAAAGGACCAGTAGGTTGGACTTTAAGTCCGTGATGGCTGCAGAAAATGTGGCTTTAATATCCGCCGCAAAGACCGACATGTCTGCGAATGTCAGCGGCTTGTTAGAGCGGGAGCGATTCCTACCTGAATCCTCCGCCATGTCCTGTGAGTCCTCGCTAAACTCGTCCTCGTCTGGCTGGGACCGCGCCATCTTGGAGGTCACCACGTTGCTCCCCGAGGCCTTAAAGAGTTCCGAGATGCTCCGAGACGAGGAAGCCGCTGAGCTGCTGCGGAGTCTGGAGCGGGGGGTCTGGTGGTTTGATTTGCCCATCACTGGTGCCCGATGAGCGTGGATAGAAGCTGTCGGCTGTGTCGGTTCACGGAGCTCCGTCAGTGTGCGGCCATCCTGGTCGCCAGTCAAGCCACGCCCCCCACCCCTCACATTTTTGTAAATATTTTATATCTTTTCATGTGACAACACTGAAAAAACACTTTGCTACAATGTAAAGTAGTGAGTGTACAGCTTGTATAACAGTGTAAATTTGCTGTCCCCTCAAAATAACTCAACACACAGCCATTAACCGCTTCCCGCCGGCCGTCATATGACATCCTGGACTTTGAGCGGTGATATCTGAATGATGCCCATAGCTACAGACATCATCTTTTAGAGCCATTGATTCCCATAAGAATCATTATAATGGCTCTTGATCATTCTTATGGACGGCGAGAGGGGACATCCCCCCTCTCGCTGCCCTCCGGTGCTTCTACCGAATCACCGCTGCCATCGGTGAGTCTGAGAAGGGATCCGCCGGCTCTGCAAGTGGTTGATGTCTAAACCGCTGGCAACAAAAGTGAGTACATCCCTAAGTGAAAATGTCCAAATTGGACATGTAATCCATGACCTTAGTCTGCTTGTCTTTAGCAAACTGTTTGCAGGCTGTCTAGTGCATCATTTTTAGAAGAGGCTTTGTCAGGGTCAGTGGCTAAGGTGACCAGACACGTAGCTACACAAGGGAACTGAGACCAAACAAAGGATATATATATTAAGTGATATTTATTTACAGTGAACACACACCAATAAACATACACAGCAACCAGTGAAAACATAAACCACTCCAGCAAACAAGAAGAAGAATAACTAATAAACCTAACAGCTATCTATATACAATATCTACATCATAAGGGAAAAGGCAACAGGGATGCAAGGTAAAGGACACGGCTGGGGACAAGAGCATATAACAAGGCAAAAAGGGAGCAGGATGGATCTGGACAAGGGCAAGGGCAGGTTGGCAGGCACAAGCTGGTAGCAGGCAGACAGGAAGGGACCAGAATCGTGACGCACTGGGGCAAGGGAGGAGCAGCCTTAAATATCCACCTGGTAGCTGGAGCCAGGTGTGACTGATCAGATCCTGCTGGCTTCTGGAAGACACCTGCTGGTGGACACTGGAACTGCAGCAAACAGCCCAGATCAGGATAGTGCCACCAGCAGGTAAACTTAATCCTAACAGGCTTTCTACTGGGGTGACAGCCATGCAGATCAATTTGATGCAATTTGCATATGGTCTGAGCCCTGACCGGCTGTCCCCCCACCCCTTCAACCTCTGCAGCAATGTTTGCAGCGCTCGTATGTCTATTACCCAGACAACCTCTAGATATGACGCAGAGTACGTGCACTCAATTTCTTTGGCTGACCATGGCGAGGCCTGTTCTGAGTGTAACCTGTCCTGTTAAACCACTGCAGCTCAGTTTCAGGGTCTTTGCAATCTTCTTATAGCCTAGGCCAGAGCTGGGCAAACTACGGCCCGCGGGCCGTATACGGCCCGGCGGACCTTTTAATCCGGCCCCCGGATAGCTGCGCGTGTCATATACAGCGCTTCCCCCTTTTCCGGGCACTTTTTTAATTGACAGATCATCACCCATCTCAGGATTGGATGGATGATCTGTCTATCAAAGTTTCCCGGAAAAGGCGGAAGCGCTGTATATGACACGCGCAGCTATTGGATTGACCCGCGCTATTAACAAACAGGCGGCGGCTCGGCTCCTCTCCTACACAGGTAGGATGTAATGTGGGGGGGACACCCGGCTGCAATGTGTGGGGGGACACCCAGCTGCCATGTGTGGGGGGACACCCAGCTGCCATGTGTGGGGGGACACCCGGCTGCCATGTGTGGGGGGACACCCGGCTGCCATGTGTGGGGGGACACCCGGCTGCAATGTGGTGGGGACACCCGGCTGCAATGTGGTGGGGACACCCGGCTGCAATGTGGTGGGGACACCCGGCTGCAATGTGGTGGGGACACCCGGCTGCAATGTGGTGGGGACACCCGGCTGCAATGTGGTGGGGACACCCGGCTGCAATGTGGTGGGGACACCCGGCTGCAATGTGGTGGGGACACCCGGCTGCAATGTGTGGGGGACACCCGGCTGCAATGTGAGGGGGACACCCGGCTGCAATGTGAGGGGGACACCCGGCTGCAATGTGAGGGGGACACCCGGCTGCCATGTGAGGGGGACACCCGGCTGCCATGTGGGGGGGACACCCGGCTGCCATGTGGGGGGGACACCCGGCTGCCATGTGGGGGGGACACCCGGCTGCCATGTGGGGGGGACACCCGGCTGCCATGTGGGGGGGACACCCGGCTGCCATGTGGGGGGGACACCCGGCTACAATGTGGGGGGGACACCCGGCTGCAATGTGGGGGGGACACCCGGCTGCAATGTGGGGGGGGACACCCGGCTGCAATGTGGGGGGGGACACCCGGCTGCAATGTGGGGGGGGACACTCCTGGCTGCAGTGTGGGGGGGACACTCCTGGCTGCACACTCCTGGCTGCAGTGGGGGGGACACTCCTGGCTGCAATGTGGGGGGGACACCCGGCTGCAATGTGGGGGGGGGACACTCCTGGCTGCAGTGTGGGGGGACACTCCTGGCTGCAGTGTGGGGGGACACTCCTGGCTGCACACTCCTGGCTGTGGGGGGGACACTCCTGGCTGCACCCGGCTGCCGTGTGGGGGGGACACTCCTGGCTGCAGTGTGGGGGGACACTCCTGGCTGCAGTGTGGGGGGGACACTCCTGGCTGCAATGTGGGGGGGGACACTCCTGGCTGCAATGTGGGGGGGGACACTCCTGGCTGCAATGTGGGGGGGACAGTGTGCAGGGGGGGGACACTCCTGGCTGCAGTGTGGGGGGGACACTCCTGGCTGCAGTGTGGGGGGGACACTCCTGGCTGCAGTGTGGGGGGGACACTCCTGGCTGCAATGTGGGGGGGACACTCCTGGCTGCAATGTGGGGGGGACACTCCTGGCTGCAATGTGGGGGGGACACTCCTGGCTGCAATGTGGGGGGGACACTCCTGGCTGCAATGTGGGGGGGACACTCCTGGCTGCAATGTGGGGGGGACACTCCTGGCTGCAATGTGGGGGGGACACTCCTGGCTGCAATGTGGGGGGGACACTCCTGGCTGCAATGTGGGGGGGACACTCCTGGCTGCAATGTGGGGGGGACACTCCTGGCTGCAATGTGGGGGGGACACTCCTGGCTGCAATGTGGGGGGGACACTCCTGGCTGCAATGTGGGGGGGACACTCCTGGCTGCAATGTGGGGGGGGACACTCCTGGCTGCAATGTGGGGGGGACACTCCTGGCTGCAATGTGGGGGGGACACTCCTGGCTGCAATGTGGGGGGGGGGACACTCCTGGCTGCAATGTGGGGGGGGGACACTCCTGGCTGCAGTGTGGGGGGGGGAACACTCCTGGCTGCAATGTGGGGGGGGGAACACTCCTGGCTGCAATGTGGGGGGGGGGACACTCCTGGCTGCAATGTGGGGGGGAACACTCCTGGCTGCAATGTGGGGGGGGGGACACTCCTGGCTGCAATGTGGGGGGGACACTCCTGGCTGCAATGTGGGGGGGGGACACTCCTGGCTGCAATGTGGGGGGGGGACACTCCTGGCTGCAATGTGGGGGGGGGGACACTCCTGGCTGCAATGTGGGGGGGGGGACACTCCTGGCTGCAGTGTGGGGGGGAAACTCCTGGCTGCAGTGTGGGGGGGGGAACACTCCTGGCTGCAATGTGGGGGGGGGAACACTCCTGGCTGCAATGTGGGGGGGGGACACTCCTGGCTGCAATGTGGGGGGGGGACACTCCTGGCTGCAATGTGGGGGGGGGGGACACTCCTGGCTGCAATGTGGGGGGGGACACTCCTGGCTGCAATGTGGGGGGGGGGGGACACTCCTGGCTGCAATGTGGGGGGGGGACACTCCTGGCTGCAGTGTGGGGGGGACACTCCTGGCTGCAGTGTGGGGGGGACACTCCTGGCTGCAGTGTGGGGGGGGACACTCCTGGCTGCAGTGTGGGGGGGACACTCCTGGCTGCAGTGTGGGGGGGACACTCCTGGCTGCAGTGTGGGGGGACACTCCTGGCTGCAGTGTGGGGGGGACACTCCTGGCTGCAGTGTGGGGGGGACACTCCTGGCTGCAGTGTGGGGGGGACACTCCTGGCTGCAGTGTGGGGGGGACACTCCTGGCTGCAGTGTGGGGGGGACACTCCTGGCATGCAGTGTGGGGGGGCACTCCTGGCATGCAATGTGGGGGGACACTCCTGGCTGCAATGTGGGGGGGGGGACACTCCTGGCTGCAATGTGGGGGGGGGACACTCCTGGCTGCAATGTGGGGGGGGGGACACTCCTGGCTGCAATGTGGGGGGGGGGACACTCCTGGCTGCAATGTGGGGGGGACACTCCTGGCTGCAATGTGGGGGGGACACTCCTGGCTGCAATGTGGGGGGGACACTCCTGGCTGCAATGTGGGGGGGACACTCCTGGTTGCAATGTGGGGGGGACACTCCTGGCTGCAATGTGGGGGGGACACTCCTGGCTGCAATGTGGGGGGGACACTCCTGGCTGCAATGTGGGGGGGACACTCCTGGCTGCAATGTGGGGGGGACACTCCTGGCTGCAATGTGGGGGGGACACTCCTGGCTGCAATGTGGGGGGGACACTCCTGGCTGCAATGTGGGGGGGACACTCCTGGCTGCAATGTGGGGGGGACACTCCTGGCTGCAATGTGGGGGGGACACTCCTGGCTGCAATGGGGGGGGGACACTCCTGGCTGCAATGGGGGGGGGACACTCCTGGCTGCAATGTGGGGGGGACACTCCTGGCTGCAGTGGGGGGGGGACACTCCTGGCTGCAGTGGGGGGGGACACTCCTGGCTGCAGTGGGGGGGGACACTCCTGGCTGCAGTGGGGGGGGACACTCCTGGCTGCAGTGGGGGGGGGACACTCCTGGCTGCAGTGTGCAGGGGGGGGGGACACTCCTGGCTGCAGTGTGGGGGGGGGGACACTCCTGGCTGCAGTGTGGGGGGGGGGGACACTCCTGGCTGCAGTGTGGGGGGGGGGCACTCCTGGCTGCAGTGTGGGGGGGGGGGGAACACTCCTGGCTGCAGTGTGGGGGGGGACACCTGGCTGCAGTGTGGGGGGGGGGGAACACCTGGGTGTAATTGTGGGGGGGACTTTTGGCTGCAATTGTGAGGGAACTCTGGCTGCAAAATGGGGACACATGCTGCATTTTTGGGCACGGATAAAGTTGGTGTTAATATTTATTTTTATAACTTAAATCTGCATAAAACATTTAAGTGCCATTTCATGAGATTTATGAGGGCGTATCTAGGGGCGGGAATTGGGGCGGAGCATGGTAGGGGTTGGGTGGGGCAACTGATGGCGAGTACGCCCGGCCCTCCAAAATATTTTTAGTTTCTCATGTGGCCCCATCGAAAAAATAATTGCCCACCCCTGGCCTAGGCCATCTTTATGTAGAGCAACAGTTCTTTTTTTCAGATCCTCAGAGAGTTCTCGTAACCAGTAAGTGAGAACAATAACACCAAATTGAACACACCTGCTCCCCATTCACACCTGAGACCTTGTAACACTAATGCGTCACATTACACCGGGGAGGGAAAATGGCTAATTGGTGCCAAATTGGACATTTTCACTTAGAGGTGTACTCACTTTTGTTGCCAGCGATATACACATTAGACATTAATGGCTGTGTTGAGTTATTTTGAGGGGACAGCAAATGTACACTGTTATAAAAGCTGTACACACACTACTTTACATTGAAGCAAAGTGTCATTTCTTTAGTGTTATCACATGAAAAGATATAATAAAATATTTACAAAAATATGAGAAGTGTGCTCACTTTTGTGAGATACTGTAAAAGGATGTTTTCTATTATATTTACTCTTTTTATTTATTTTCTTCTGTAGTAGTTCTCAACTCCTGTCCTCGGGACAAACTAGCAGGCCAGGCTTGCAAGATAACTGAAATAAATCACCGGTGATATCATTTGCTGCTCAGTGATTGCAGTATTCTAGTCTGCATCTCCACAAGGCAATACCTAAAATCTGGCCTGTTAGTGGGTCCTGAGGACAGGAGTTGATAACCACTGTGTTAGTTGAATTAGATGGTCCTGTCTCTTTTTTCAACATGACTATGTAACTTTGTAACTGGAGTAACAAATGAGCCTTTTATAGGACAACAGATGCCTCTTTTATGGCACTGTTTTACTGCTCTGAGCTGGAAAAAAAATCTACTGTTTTTCCTGAAGCAGTTTTGGCACCAGGAATTCCGCTCTATTATCTTTTGGCACAAAAAAGTTAATCGTCCGTGCCTTTCATCTTGAGCTATTGAGCACAGTAAAAACAGGTTGTTTATGTGCTAAGAAAAAAATGAAAAATGTGAAATGAGCCAAATGCTCCACCTGCTTGCTGCCATTAAAAATATTAAATTATTAATGAACAATGTGTCTCATTTATCTTAATAGATTTTTAATTCTAATTTTAGTGAAACAAAAACACTATACAATCTATCACAAAATCGAAACTGTAATTTACTTTGTTTAAAGCACTTCATTGTGAATAGTAGAGTCAACGGCTTTTGCATGAGATAACAGGGTTTCCAATTTATATTTTTTTAGTGGATTTTGTTACATGGCTTTAAGTTATCCTTACAGCCCAGGGTTCTCTTATGAAGGAAACGGAGGCTTAAAAGAAAAGATGTTGCTATCTAGTTTCCTAAAATATTGACAATCAGGCATAGTAGTGCTAGAGTTAATAACAGTTCTGCGTTTTCCCCCTGATGGCAATGTGACAATGATAAACAGCCATTAATTAAGAAATAATTCATTCAGAAGCAGCTTTTTATTAGGGAACTGTACAATTTTTCATGTGGTCTATCTTATTTCTCATCAGAATATTAATCAGTTCTGTATAAATGCAGCTTTATATCTCTCACTCTTTCAGCCTATTCCAGGAGACTGTATTCTTTACCCATTCCTGCCAGGACTGCTGCTAGCACACAGTAAAGAGACGTGTAGCATGACCCACATCGCAGTAAAGTGCATTTAACAACTTGTCTACTGGGCACTTTTACCTCCTTCCTGCCAAGGCCAATTTTCAGCTTTTAGCACTGTCACATTTTGAATGACAAGTGCGTGGTCATGCAATGCTGTACCCAAATGAATTTTTTATTGACAGATACAGCTTTCTTTTGGTGGCATTTAATCACCACTGGGTTTTTAATTTTTTGCTTAAAAAAAAACTAAAAAAGAGGAAAAAAAATAAGTTTTTCTTCGTCTCTGTTATAACATTTTGTAAATACTGTATATACTCGAGTATAAGCCGACCCGAATATAAGCTGAGGCACCTAATTTTACTACAAAAAAATGGGAAAATGTATTGACTTGAGTATAAGCCTAGGGTGTTCATCTGCATGCCTCACCATGCCTCAAGTACGGTACTTTGATCGGCGTTATCTCCTGGCGCTGTGACCATCTTCAGTCTTATTATGCCCCAGTGCTGTGCCCATCTTTAACCTTATTATGTCCCGGCGCTGTGATACATTTAATGTAAGCCAGGTAGTATAACCAAGCGACACCTTCTCCTCTTCCTACTCCATGACGGAATACTGATGCGGTTTTCCAGCAGTGAATTAGCCTATCACGGATGAGAAGGAGGAGGAGGGGGCGGCGCTTGGTTACACTACACTGAATGGCAGCACTGATAGGCGCCACTTATGGGCACTACTGATAGGCAGCACTGGCTGGCATCACTGATGGGCATTGTTGGGGCTACACTGATAATCAGGGCACAGATTAGTGCCATGATTATCTGTGTAGGTCTCCCTTGTGAGAAAATGCTGCTGATCGGCTCCCCTCTCCTCCCATGCTGAAATGTGAGGAGCGGAAAGTTGATAACCAGCATTTCTCTGTTTACATGTGATTGGACAAAGCTGATCACATGGGTAAAGAGTCTCGTCATCAGCTCTTTACCGAGATCAGTAATGCATCTGCCCATCATTTGACAATCCGGCAGGCGGGGGGCAGTTACACAACAATGAAAAGTCACTAGGACAGTTTAACGCGAGAATATTTATTGACTAATTGCATTCATAACCAATGTAGTGACTAAAAATATACATCTTTGCTGTACACGGGACATTCATATCATCTGCCCATAAGAGAACCTTTTTTTACAGTTTCAAATATTTCCCCAAATTATAAGCTGTAGGTGGGAGGTTTTGGATCTAAAATAAATTTTGCTTAGTGGGAAGATGAAACCATAATATTGAAAACATTAGAAAAAGACAATAATTGTTGCACTAGGGTATTCCAGCAGGCAAAGGCTGTGTCACCTGAGAAGATGAGGATGTAGTGTCAGGGTACTGAACACTATAGTCCAAGTTCCAACAAGTAAGGAAAGTGACACTATTAAAAATCATATATATACATAAACATAAATATATAGGGCCAGATTCTCAGAGGCGTTACGACGGAGTATCTCAGATACCCCGTCGTATCGCCTTTTTTTTTGACTCGTATCTATGCGAGTGATGCTGAGCATCACTTTTGCATAGATACGCTTCTACATCCGACAAGTGTAATACAATTACACTTTCGGATCGTAGATGTAATGACAACTCCGGCCACTAGGTGGCCTTTACGTTGTTTTTTCATTTGCATATGCAAATGAAGTAGTACGACGATTCTCGATCGCTTTTACGCCGCCCCGTCGTCGCGTACGTCGTTTTCGTTCGCGTAAGGTTACCCCAGCTTCTATGTGGAGTAACCTTACGAGGTCCCGTCGGATGCCGTCGTGTCCCGTCGGATGCCATGTTAAGTATGGCCTCGGGACCGCGTCGTGTTGTGCGTCGTTTACGTCGTTTGCGTACGTCGATTCTCAATGGGGCTGGCGTACGATGCGATTACGTCGTTTACATTGAGAAAATGTGACGTCCTTTGGAGCATGCGCACTGGGCTTTTTCCCCGGCCGGCGCATGCGCAGTTCGTTCGACGCGGGGTGCGCTTAATTTAAATACAAGCCGCCCCATTTGAATTGCGCGGGTTTACGCTGCGCGATTTACGCGACGCAGGCGAAACCTACGGAGCAAGTGCTTAGAGAATAAAGCACTTGCTCCAGTGCGCAGCGGCGGCGTAGTGTAACTGGCTTACGCTACGCCGCCGAAAATATTAGAGAATCTGGCCCATAGATGTGAATGTCTCATGGTAGGGAGAAATAGTTCAAGGAAAGTCTATAACCTGGGTGGTAACCACAAGAGATAAGGCCGACACAGGAAAGGCAGCACGCTGAAGAGCAGAAGAAACTCTGGGATGAATACAAAAAAACAGACAAGCAACGACAATCTGATGGGTTTTACTACTTCTTTTTTCCCCTGCAAAGTAAAAGCATACAAGTAATGGCCTAATAGGCATCGCATACAAGCCCATTATGTTGCACTTGCCACGAGCCCTTTAGAAAGGGTCTGATCGTGCCCTTTGTTTAGTGCGCATGCGCCAACGTCGTCGGCGCAAGCGTATATGGTAAATATCTCCTAAGCCATGCAGGTTTAGGAGATATTTCCGTTACCTACAGGTAAGCCTTACTATAGGCTTAGCTGTAGTAAAAAGTGGTGTAACTGGGTTTATAACCACTTTAAACAGTGGTAAAGTGCCACTAAAACGAGCGTCAATTTACCACGAACGCACGGGTGGCCTCAGTGTCAAAGGGCTCTTAACTACTTGAGGCCCACGCTATAGCCGAATGACGGCTACAGCGCGGACCTGAATATCCATCAGGACTTCAATTGACGTCCGCCCCTTTGGGCGTTCCACGCGCGCACTCCAGAGCGTGCAGCGGGGAAACTCTGTGTTGGCCATGTCCCTTGGACACAGCCAATTACAGATCGCCGCAAACGGCCAATCAGAGTGGCCATTTGCGATGCGATCTGTGCGGCCAATGAGAGATGATCTCAAATGTAAACATATGAGATCATCTCTCATTGCCGGCTCACACACTAGAAGCGTCCTGTATCTGGAGAGGAGACCACATAGGGACACAGATCGGTCACCTCCCCAGTCAGTCCCCCTCCCCCACAGTTAGAACACTATGCAGGGTACACATTTAACCCCTTTCTCACCCCCTAGTGTTAACCTCTTCAATACCAGTCACATTTATACAGTAATTAGTGCATATTTATAGCACTGATCGCAGTATAAATGTGAATGGCGCCAAAAATGTGTCAAAAGTGACCGATGTGTACGCCATAATGTCACAGTCCCAATAAAAATCACAGATAGCCGTTATTTCTAGTAAAAAAAAAATAATAAAAAATAATAATTCTGTCCCCTATTTTGTAGGTGCTATAACTTTTGCGCAAACCAGTCGCTTATTGCGATTTTTTTTTTTTTACCAAAAATATGTAGAAGAATATGTATCGGCCTAAACTGAGAAAAAAACATTTTTTTTTTACATTGGGATATTTATTATAGCAACAAGTAAAAAATATTGTATTTTTTTCAAAATTGTTGCTCTTTTTTGTTTATAGCGCAAAAAATAAAAACCGCACAGGCGATCAAATACCACCAAAAGAAAGCTCTACTTGTGGGGAAAAAAAGGACATCAATTTTGTTTGGGAGCCACGTCGCACGGCCGCGCAATTGTCAGTTAAAGCGACGTAGTGTCGGAAGCTGAAATTTCACCTGGGCAGGAGAGGGGTATATGTGCCCAGTAAGCAAGTGGTTAATTTAAAAAAATCTTGATGGTTTTTCAGATTCATCAAAGGTGCAAGATGCAAATACTCTCAGTGAGGAGAGCATCATACATGAAGAAAAAGTACCCACCCAATCACATTTTTGTGTCACGCAACCACAAAGACACACCAACAACAGGAGTGGAAGCAGTGTTTTCTGACTTGTGGTTAGAATGTAATAACACTTTATTACAAGCTGGGAGAATGCAAATGACAGCATTCCTTTATTTCAAAGCAAAAATAAAAAAAAACTCTATCCCATTCCTTCTGTCTGATGTTATTTTTAAACACTAGCCATCAGAAAACAGCCTCTGTTATTTAAAAATGGGAAAAAAAACATACAATTTTAAGGCTTTCAAAGATGTGCAAGGCACCACACACAAAGGTAAGTGCCATTTATTTTCTGTATCAAAAACATGATTTACTCTCTATAATAAACCAGTGTAAGATAAAACAAATTAAAGTAGTTTGGCCTACAGTAAATTTGAAGATTTTTTAGGCTAATTTCTTAAAACTTCCATTTTATTATTTGTGGTGTATGTTTCCTGCTATTGCTAAAACAGTATACTTAATTCATGATTCCCTTGGTACTGTGATTGAATATAAATTGAATTAAACATTTAGAGCTTAAACATCTGCAACTGCAAACATCAGTGATAAACTCAATTTCTAACATTATAGAAAATGAGTTAAAGCTGTATCAAACCCAAAAATCAAACATTTATTGTATTGCAGCTTACCGATTCTTAGATATGGTGGCTGCATTATCTTCTCTTTTAGGCTTAATTCATTTATTTTAACCTGGCGATCTGGCCTGCAAGTCTATTGTTTTTTTTACAGAGCAAGCTACCCTGCAGATGTAGCAGTTAGAGGGTTAAGACAAACCATTAACTGATAGGGGTGATTACAAGGATTAACTTTTATCCATTTGTGTAAAAGCTTTATCTCAAAAGGAAAGCAAATGTTGCTTTAAAGCGGTTGTAAATATGGTAGTAAACCACAAAAAAAAAACCTGCAAGACAAAAGCATAATGTGCTAGTATCAGGGGCATCATTGGAGGGGGGGCTGGAGCCCTGAATGTGACCCTAAAAAGCCCAGAGTCTCTGCAGATTATTAAAAAATTATTAGCCCTGAGTCCCCCGAGAAAGAGCGACGCTGCACTTCATGTGAGTGAGTACAAAGTCTGGGCGGCGGTGCCCAACTCCGAGTGACCGAGTCTATTGGACGTCACACGATCCCGCCTGCGATCCCAGCATTGGTCCTGTGAGACGTCCATCATAGACGCCGTGCTGCCATGCCCAATGATGGACATCACACTGGTCCAATGAATGCCAGGATCCTGGGACATGTGACCTGGGACATTATAGGCACACACGGCCACCACGGACGCACACACTGCACCTGCGCACGGCCACGGTGAAACGAAAAGCGCGCACTTGCATTGCAGCCAGACTCGAGTCTTGAGGACCAATTACAATGCGGCTGCCACACCGTGTCAGTACGAGATCCCCGCTTGGCTCTCCTCTCCTGTCATTGCTCTGGCTGCCTGGAGTCAGGGGCGCTGATAGAAATCATGGGGCCCTCTACAGCTTACCTGACAGGGCCCCCTTCAGCTCCACCCCGGGTCCCCCCTTTAGCCCCACTCTGGCTCCACCCCTGGCCCCTCCCCAGATGCCATATTGTGCTGCAGACAGTGCCACCCATTCCATGCCTCCTGCCAATGCCATATTGTGCTGCAGACTGTGCCACCCATGCCGCCAATGCCGTAATGTGCTGCAGACACTGCCACCCATACCGCCAATGGCATAATTCTACTGGCAGCATGGGTGGCACCGTCTCTGCAGGCAGCACATGCGTTATGACATTAGCAGAATGGGTGGCACTGTCTGCAGCACATTTTGGCATTAGCGGCATGGGTGGCACTGTCTCCCACGCTACAATATCTTGCAGACAGTGCCACCCATTAGCGGCATGGGTGGCACTGTCTGCTGCACATTACAGCATTAACGGCATGGGTGGCATTGTCTCCCATGCCGCAATGTGCTGCAGACAGTGCCACACATGACGCTAATGCCATAACGTATGTGCTACCTGCTGACAATGTGGCTGCCACACCTGTCATTGCTCTGGGTGCCTGGAGTCAGGGGCGCTGATAGAAATCATGGGGCACCCTACAGCCTACCTAACGGGGCCCCCTTCAGCTCCACCCCTGGTCCCTTCTTTAGCCCCACTCTGGCTCCACCCCTGGCCCCTCCCCAGATGCCATATTGTGCTGCAGACAGTGCCACCCATTCCATGCCTCCTGCCAATGCCATATTGTGCTGCAGACTGTGCCACCCATGCCGCCAATGCCGTAATGTGCTGCAGACACTGCCAACCATAACACCAAAGGCATAATTCTACTGGCAGCATGGATGGCACTGTCTCTGCAGGCAGCACATGCGTTATGACATTAGCGGCATGGATGGCACTGTCTGCAGCACATTACGGCATTAGCGACATGGGTGGCACTGTCTCCCATGCTGCAATGTCCTGCAGACTGTGCCACCCATGACGCTAATGCCATAACGTATGTGCTACCTGCTGACAGTGCCACCCATGCCACCAACGCCATAGTGTGCTGCATACTGCCACCCATGCCGCCAATGACATAATTCTACTGGCAGCATGGGTGGCACTGTCTCTGCAGGCAGCAAATGCGTTATGACATTAGTGGCATGGGTGGCACTGTCTGCAGCACATTACGGCATTAGCGGCATGGGTGGCGCTGTCTCCCACGCCGCAATGTCCTGCAGACAGTGCCACCCATGACGCTAATGCCATAACGTATGTGCTACCTGCAGACAGTGCCACCCATGCCATATTCTGCTGCACACTGCACCCATGCCGCCAATGGCATAATTCTACTGGCAGCATGGGTGGCACTGTCTCTGCAGGCAGCACATGCGTTATGACATTAGCGGCATGGGTGGCACTGTCTGCAGCACATTACTGCATTGGCAGCATGGGTGGCACCGTCTCCCATGTCGCAATGTGCTGCAGACAGTGCCACTCATGATGCCAATGCCATAACTCATGTGATACCTGCTGACAGTGCCACACATGCCACCAATGCCATATTGTGCAGCATGGGTGGCACCGTCTCTGCAGGCAGCACATGCATTATGGCATTAGCGTCATAGGTGGCACTGTCTGCAGCACATTACGGCATAGGCGCTTTGGCAGCATGAGTGGCACGATCTCTGCAGGCAGTACGTGTTATGGGAAGACAAAGCCACCTATGCCACAATGTATAGGTGTCATTACCAGAAACAATGCAAATAGAGTAACGCAGTGTTGGCTGGGCTGAGTCACTTATTCCTGGTGATCCTGCTGCTGCCTGGACTTGAGGGTCTCCCACAAACTATTCCAGTCAGATGATCATCATGGGATGCCTCTGCTCTGCCGATGCCGACATCCTCTGCCGCCAATGCTTCTCTTGAGTAGCCTCACTGCTATTTCTTCACATGGAGCGAGAGGAATCAGAATCACTCTGCCGCGCCAGGAGGTGACGGCTACAGAGGACGCGCTGGCCGGGACTTGAGCCAGCATCAGCATGGCATGAGGAGTGTGGATGAGGTATTCTTCCACACCCGAAATATGAGAAATAGTCCCTCCCCTGCCGCGGCCGCCATATAAGAATGAACATAAGAAATAAAAAAAAATTAAAAAAGTAAAATGTACAGGGGGTGGGGGGGTGGGGGGGGCGGCGGCTAAATGGCTGTTTGGTGCTGGACGATGTTAAGGGACCCTGATCGGTAATTTTTTTTTTACATTTAACTAGTATTTTGTTCAGGTTGCGGGCCCCCCTACTGCCCGGGCCCAGTACAACTGGGCCAGTTGTACTGACCTATTAGAGGCCCTGCCTGGAGTCACCAGTGGAGTGCCTGCTGCAGTGTTGTCTAGTCTACTCTGCTGGGCGTGCTGCATACTACAGCTGAGCTGCAGGAGGACTCAGATGTCACATCACCTGAAGTCTAGTCAGGTAGGTCACTCAGTGTGTGTCAGTGTATAACAGGTAAGTCAGTGTATGTGATGTAAATCAGTAAATGTCCGGTCAGTGTGCATCAGGTAGGTCATTGTATGTCAGGTCAGTGTGCGTCAGGTAGGTCAGCAAGCTACCCTGCAGATGTAGCAGTTAGAGGGTTGAGAAAACCATTAACTGATAGGGGCGATTACAAGGACGCACAGGTCAGTGTGCGTCAGGTAGGTCAGTGTGTGTCAGGTAGGTCAGTCACAGTGTATGTCAGGTAGGTCAGTGTATGTCAGGTAGGTCAGTGTATGTCAGGTCAGTTCGCATCAGGTAGGTCAGTCACAGTGTATGTCAGGTAGATCAGTGTGCGTCAGGTAGATAACATACTAGCACATTATGAAATACTTACCTTAGACGAATCCCTGCAGTGGGGTCCGGTTACTGCTGAGGGAGCCGACATGTTCCCTCTGTGTTTTTTCTGGGATCGCTGGCTCTGTCAGTGGCTGGTGCCGCATGCACGGGGAGCCCTCCGTTCTGGCAATTTCCGTCAGGATATGACAGACCTGCAGAGCGCATGCACAACTGACGTCAGCAGCTGTAAACAGTCAATATCTATTCAACCTTGTAGGTTTAGGAGATTTTATTTTTACCTACAGGTAAGTTGGGGATACAACCGCTTTAACTACCTAACCACTTCAGCCCCGGAATGTTTTACCCCCCCTTAATGACCAGGCCATTTTTTACAATACAGCACTGCGTTATTTTACCTGACAGTTGCGCGGTCATTCGATGATGTACCCAAATAAAATGTATGTCCTTTTTCCGCCACAAATAGAGCTTTCTTTTGGTTGTATTTGATCACCACTATGGTTTTTATTTTTTGCACCCTAAACAAAAAAAAGAGTGACAATTTTGAAACAAAAACAATTTTTTTTACGTTTTGCTATAAAACACATCCAATAAAAAAAGTAAAAAAATTGAATTTTTATAACAGCTTACCTGTAAAATCCTTTTCTTGGAGTACATCATGGGACAGAGAGTCTAGTAATTACTAAGTGGGTTATATGTTCAACCTTCAGGTGCTGGACACTAATTGTGCTGGACACTAATTGTAATCAATTAGACAGGAAGTTCTTTCCCTATATAACCCCTCCCATACTGGGAGCACCTCAGTTTTTGTAGCAAAGCAATAAGTGTCCCAATATCCACAAACAAGCGGGGCGGGAGCTCTGTGTCCCGTGATGTACTCCAAGAAAAGGATTTAACAGGTAAGCTGTTATAAAAATCCTATTTTCAATACAAACTGACTTGGGCTAACATTCTGGGTATTTTATCGAGGTAGGGGTGCATCCCTTCTTTTTCTTTCTCTTGTTCCTTTTCTTTCTTTTCTTACCTTTTCTCTTTTCTTTCCGTTTCTAATGTCACTCGTCTCTGTCCTCTTATTGTATTTGCTATTGTTTGTTACTGTTTAATGCCCCCTTGGGACTAGTCAGTGTTCCTGCTAGGTGGCCCTGAGTTGGGTCTGTTTGGATCCTATACAACAAGTGATATTGTTTGCGCTGTGGTGGTGATGCCTAAAGGGTGATGGGAAAGGGGAAGTGAAGTAGTAAACTAGGTGAATACAATAAGTGACAAAAATGTATAAATATATAGAAAAAATTCTATAAAACACAATGTGAACAAAGTAACAGTAAATAACAGTGACCGTGTCATCTATAAAGATGTGTGGTGGACATAATAGAATGCATGGTCAAACTCAGTCCTGCAGACAAAACCAAATAAAAGAAGAGAGTCCAACTTAATCATGCAACTCGGTGCAGCAAGTGAAATCTGGTGTGAAGTCAAAAGGAGATGTTCCAGCAGCCAAATGAGTGAAGGTGCAATGGAGGATTCCAAAACGTGCAGCCCACACCTCTAGTGATCCTATCAGCTTACCTCAAGGCTATCTGATATAGCCAGACAGATAGGGCATCAAACTCTTGATGAATGGAAGCCTCAAATCCGATGGTGCATGGAAGGGGAAAGTACAAAAAAACAAACAGAGTAGTCCTGTCACCACTGGAGGGATTCCTGCTAGCAATCAAAAGATGTGCACTTACACAGAGTGGTGAAAGGGGGTGCCTATCTCCACGAGCAGCGAGCTCGTCAGGTGCTGCTCTGCTGCCGCTGTTTGGCTAGATGTTGATCCGCCGATACTCAAACGATGGTGTTTGAAACAAAAATAGGAGGGCACATCGCATAATACCGCAAAATAAAGATTTAATAAACAAAGCACAAAATAAAAACTCACATAAAGTCAGCTGAGGCGGTCATACATCCACGAGCAGCGAGCTCGTCTACCGTCCGTCAGGTGTAAAGGGTCCAGTGCTCCAATCCCGACGCGTATTCGTCACACCACGTGACTTCCTGGTCACGTGGTGTGACGAATACGCGTCGGGATTGGAGCACTGGACCCTTTACACCTGACGGACGGTAGACGAGCTCGCTGCTCGTGGATGTATGACCGCCTCAGCTGACTTTATGTGAGTTTTTATTTTGTGCTTTGTTTATTAAATCTTTATTTTGCGGTATTATGCGATGTGCCCTCCTATTTTTGTTTCAAACACCATCGTTTGAGTATCGGCGGATCAACATCTAGCCAAACAGCGGCAGCAGAGCAGCACCTGACGAGCTCGCTGCTCGTGGAGATAGGCACCCCCTTTCACCACTCTGTGTAAGTGCACATCTTTTGATTGCTAGCAGGAATCCCTCCAGTGGTGACAGGACTACTCTATGTTTGTTTTTTTGTACTTTCCCCTTCCATGCACCATCGGATTTGAGGCTTCCATTCATCAAGAGTTTGATGCCCTATCTTTCTGGCTATATCAGATAGCCTTGAGGTAAGCTGATAGGATCACTAGAGGTGTGGGCTGCACGTTTTGGAATCCTCCATTGCACCTTCACTCATTTGGCTGCTGGAACATCTCCTTTTGACTTCACACCAGATTTCACTTGCTGCACCGAGTTGCATGATTAAGTTGGACTCTCTTCTTTTATTTGGTTTTGTCTGCAGGACTGAGTTTGACCATGCATTCTATTATGTCCACCACACATCTTTATAGATGACACGGTCACTGTTATTTACTGTTACTTTGTTCACATTGTGTTTTATAGAATTTTTTCTATATATTTATACATTTTTGTCACTTATTGTATTCACCTAGTTTACTACTTCACTTCCCCTTTCCCATCACCCTTTAGGCATCACCACCACAGCGCAAACAATATCACTTGTTGTATACCTTTTATTGTCCATTTGGATAGACCTATTCTTTGTTTGCTGCAGTATACCTCCCGTGCCCCTTTCCCACGGCCCCTTTCCCACGGTCCAATCCCTTTTCACCCATTTCAGCGCAGGAGTTTCACCTATCACTCTGTTTGGATCCTGTTGGGCGAAAGATGTAGTAAGAGCACCCAAGGGAATAATGTGTTTTCATGATGCGTTTGTATTCGCAATAACTTGTGTTTATACGCTGGTTCTTCTGACAATGATGAATGTTCTCTTTATTTTTTGTATTTTTCTTTATTTGAAAACTTTAATAAAAATATTGGAAACTAAAAATCCTATTTTCTTAATCGTACATCATGGGACACAGAGTCTAGTAATTACTAAGTGGGATGTCCCAAAGCAATGATTACTGAGGGGAGGGAGACACAAAACAACGCAGACTGCCATCAGACGTGAGGACTTATAATGCTGCCTGCAGCATACTGCGCCAAAAGGCTTCTTCCTCTTGCCGTCTTATGTTCACCTGATAGGAATTAGTGAAAGTAAGCACAGACGACCAAGTTGCAGCCTTGCAAATCTGAGTCATAAAGGCTTGGTAATGCACCATGCATGAAGCACTTACTATCCTGGTAGGGTGCACCCCAAAAAGAAAACAGGGGGAAGCCCTCTCTTTAAACCACAAGCCTGAATAATAACCTGATGAATCAACATTGAAAACAGTTGGGAAAAAAACAGGGAAAGGGGCACACCCTGTTTTCTGCTTCTTGTGAGGATGCTGCGAATATAGCAGTTAACCTCTTATAGACCAACAAATGCAATGCAAAAAACATCGAAACAGACATATGCAAAGTGGCTGCAATGTTGGGGGAGGCTGTAATGCCTGACAAGACTGATGGAGCAATCTGACCAAGTATCTTTGGGTAATCAAGGACTTGTGTGATCCGGCAACCTTGTGAGATCCTGCGCCTTTTTGCAATCAAGCATTTTTATGCGATTTTAGGCATTTCTGTGAAAACAAGCCTCTCTGTATGACCAAACATCCTTGGGTAATCAAGGACTCGGGTGATCAGGTAACCACGTGTGATCCAGCATCTTTATGCACTCAAGCATTTTTATGCGATTTTTAGGCATATCTGTGAAAACAAACATCTCCGTGCGACCTAAGTACCTTAATGTGACCAAGCATCCTTATGCGACTGTGTAAAAAAAACATATAAAACTCTACAGACAGAAACATGTATCCTTATGTGATCAAAAATAAAACATGTTCTGTTACCTGTTTTTACCCAACATGCATTTTGAACATTCCAAACTCATGTATTTTATGCAAACATGCGTACTGGTAAAGAGGAAGTTATCCTCTGCAGATGTGCATTTCCGCAATCATGCGACGTTAGCAATGTGCACCAGCAACTGTGCATTTAGTTAGCCTGAAGCCAACACCAGGCTGAGGACTCTATAGAGGTCTTTCTAGCAACCTTCTAAAACCACAAGGAGGAGACAGAGGCTCTGGCTGTCTAGGCTAAGGGAAGTTATATGCAGCATTAATCTCTGAAAAAAACTGCAGCTGCAACCAGAACTTGTGGGGCTTCTGATAGCTTCTCCTCATTAGGCTGCACCTATTCCCTGTCCTCTGACAGTGAACCTTAATCCTCAGGTCTTTTAATCCCTTTGTTTGAAAATTTAGAGCAGGGAAAGGGGCACACCCCGTTTTCTGCTTCTTGTGAGGATATTGCGAATATAGCAGTTAACCTCTTATAGACCAACAAATGCAATGCAAAAAACATCCAAACAGACATATGCAAAGTGGCTGCAATGTTGGGGGAGGCTGCAATGCCTGATAGGGCTGATGGCTCAATCTGTGGGCTGTCTCAAGTCTCTACAGGGGGGGATAGTATCATGCAATCATAAGGGCCACCAGATTCAGGTAGTGATACCCTTTTATATTCCTACACCCGAACCTTTTTCTACGGGGAGACAAATGTCCTAAGCTAAAAGCAGAGGAACTTAACCCAGGTGCATCAACACCTGAACTTAGTCTAGCAAAAAAAACAATGCCTGCTAATCTGCACAGCTAGATGCTGAGTAGGCGTCTTAGATAAATCTGTATCCAACACACACAAGGTGCTTACGTGCCCCAAGCTGCTGTGTCAGGCAGAGCCTGAAGCAGAGGAAGTGAGCCGCACAATAGACCAGCTAACACTGAGCTAACACTGAGCTCCAGTTCCTGGAAAGCATGGTAAGCGAAACACCAGATATGTCTTTTTTTACTGCCTTTTAGTGGCGGAAAACAGATAAGACATGCAGCTACTCATGGAAGACAATCCTTTTGCATAGGACTTAGGGGTGCCAGCTCCCTCAAGCAGAGATCTATGGGTACTACAGCCATTTTGTCTCAACAGACATAGTAGTTTCTTTGCCCAGGCACACATCCATTACAGGCAAGACCCAATAGCCCCTTATGGAAGACCTCTTGTCAAACCAAGTTCCGCAGGTACTTCCCCTTACCTTCCACGCCGCAGGGTTTGCAAAAGCAGAAGACCCAATCTTCACCCTTCACCATGGGTAATGTCTAAGACCTTCAGGGACCGGGGTCCATGGGCAGGATCACCACTCCTCTGAACCTATATAGCATCCTTGCAGCAGAAAAAACATTTGGTCCTTGAGACTGACCAAAAGTACTGAAACCCAGGATCCAGCCCTCCGCAGAGAGGCATTATAGGCTAAACCTCGTTCTTCGTATCGAGCCCCGGGTACCGTCCACTTTGGCTATAAAGCACCTTGGACGGATCCGGTCTTTTCCAGCTTGTCTTAGCCCCAAAGGGCCCATAAGTAGAGGTCGACCGATATGGGTTTTTCTCTGGCCGATGCCGATATTTGGAAATCAGGGCGGCCGATGGCCGATATGTGTTGCCGATTTTTGCGGCCGATATTTTAGGCCGATTTTTTTTTCTCCTCGACTCAAAAAACCTAGGGTGGAGAGGTGGGGAGGAGATAATTGTTTAGGGTGGAGAGGTGGGGTGCAGCCTGTAGTGTAGCCCATCAGTGTCCACCACCAGTGCCACCTCATCAATGCCCACCAGTGTAGCCCATCAGTGTCCACCACCAGTGCCACCTCAATGCCCACCAGTGTCCACCACCAGTGCCACCTCATCAATGCCCACCAGTGCAGCCCATCAGTGTCCACCACCAGTGCCACCTCATCAATGCCCATCAGTGTCCACCACCAGTGCCACCTCATCAATGCCCACCAGTGCAGCCCATCAGTGTCCATCACCAGTGCCACCTCATCAATGCCCACCAGTGCAGCCCATCAGTGTCCACCACCAGTGCCACCTCATCAATGCCCATCAGTGTCCACCACCAGTGCCACCTCATCAATGCCCACCAGTGCAGCCCATCAGTGTCCACCACCAGTGCCACCTCACCAATGCCCACCAGTGCAGCCCATCAGTGTCCACCACCAGTGCCACCTCATCAATGCCCACCAGTGCAGCCCATCAGTGTCCACCACCAGTGCCACCTCATCAATGCCCACCAGTGCAGCCCATCAGTGTCCACCACCAGTGCCACCTCATCAATGCCCACCAGTGCAGCCCATCAGTGTCCACCACCAGTGCCACCTCATCAATGCCCACCAGTGCCACCTCATCAATGCCCACCAGTGCAGCCCATCAGTGTCCACCACCAGTGCCACCTCATCAATGCCCACCAGTGCAATCACCTCAGTGAATCGCCAACCAGTGCACCACCTGTGCCATCCACCCCTGTGCCAACCACCCCTGTGCCATCCACCCCTGTGCCAACCACCCCTGTCTGCAACAGCCAATCGGCGGCCGCCGCTGCCGACATTCTACACTATAAAAAATAAAAGTCCCCTGATGTGCTGCGCGCCCGGCCTCTGCCTACAAACCCCAGAATGCAGAGCGGGCCAGTAACATTCTGGGGTGTAGAATGTCGGCAGCGGCGGCCGCCGATTGGCTCTTACAGGCGTCAATAGATAGCAGCGAGCGGGCCCCTCATCTCTGTATACACCCACAGAGGAGGAGGGGCCCGCTCGCTGCTCTCTACTGACGCCTGTAACAGCCAATCGGCAGCCGCCGCCGCCAACGCTGGGTGTACCAAGATGTCCGCGGCTCCGGAGCTAGGCCGAAGCCGCGGCCTTTCCTGATGCTGTGACCGCGGCCGATGCCGATTTCTCCAAAACGGCCAAATATCGGCCGATATATCGGCCTGCCGATATATCGGTCGACCTCTACCCATAAGCACAGCTTTCTTCAAAAGTGACCAACACCTAAGACATTGGTGAAAAAAAAGGGATTTTTAAATACAGCTTACCTGTAAAATCCTTTTCTTGGAGTACATCACGGGACACAGAGCGGCATATTCATTACTATATGGGTTATATGGAGTACCTTCAGGTGTGGACACTGGCAATCTCAAACAAACAGGAAGTCCCTCCCTATATAACCCCCTCCCCTAGAGGGAGTCCCTCAGTTTTGTAGCAAGCAGTATGCCTCCCAAAATGTTCCCAAAAAGAGGGGTGGGAGCTCTGTGTCCCGTGATGTACTCCAAGAAAAGGATTTTACAGGTAAGCTGTATTTAAAAATCCCTTTTTCTTTCTCGTACATCACGGGACACAGAGCGGCATATTCATTACTATATGGGATGTCCGAAAGCAATGCTTTAATGAGGGGAGGGAGACATCTTCCAAAGAAGGATTTAATTTAGAGGTATACTCAAATACTAGTAAATCCAACTTAAACGAGAAATGTAAATCTCAAATCAAATCAAGGGAGCCCCCTCAGATCCTGAGGAGCTTGAATCGCGGCCTGTAGTACTGACTGCCCAAAGGCTGTATCCGCATTCCTTCTTACGTCCATTTGATAAAATTTTGTAAACATGTGGACTGACGACCACGTTGCTGCCTTACATATTCGAGCCATAGAGATCTGATGATGATGTGCTGCCCAGGAGGTGCCCATGGCCCTGGCAGAATGGGCCTTTGCCGACAAAGGAGGAGGCAATCTCTTCAAACCGCAGGCCTGAACGATTAATTGTTTAATCCATCTTGCGATGGTGGATCAAGCAGCTGCCTGACCCATCTTGGGCCCTTCCGGTAAACCGAACACCACATCTGTTTTCCGAACCTTCTCTGTAGCTTTAAGATGGGCCTTTATGGCCCTGACAATATCCAACGTATGCAGCAACCCCTCCTTTCTAGAGGTGGGTTTTGGAAGAAGGATGGAAGTACCACATCCTGGTTCAGGTGGAAACTGGATATAACCTTTGGTAGAAAGGAAGAATGAGGACGGAACCCCGCCCTATCCTTATGTAAAATGAGATATGGTTCCTTACAAGATAAGGCTGCCAATTCCGATACTCTCCTGGCCGAAACTATGGTGATCAGAAATACCGACTTTCTAGTCAGTAAAACCAAGGTACCTCAGCCAACGGCTCAAGGGGTTGTTTCTGTAGAGTTGACAGAACAAGATTTAAGTCCCATGGACAAAGTGGTGATTTGACCGGAGGATTAACACGTAAGACTCCCTGTACGAAGATCTTAACCAGCGAGTGGGCGGCCAGCGGCCTCTGAAATCACACTGATAAGGCTGAAATCTGTCCCTAGATCGTGCTTAATGCCAGGCCTTTATCCACTCCTAGCTGGAGGAAACGTAATACTCTATCAATGGTATACTTGCGGGAAACCCATCTCTTAGCCTCACACCAGCCTACGTAGGCCCTCCAAACCCTGTAACAAAATTACCCTGGAGGCCGGCTTTCTAGCCTCAATGAGGGTAGGGATTACCTGCCTAGACAGACCTCTACCCCTGAGAATCAGGGATTCAGCCGCCAGGCCGTCAAATTTAGACGCCGTAATGCAGGGTGGAGGATCGGGCCTTGTGAGAGTAGGTCTGGCCCTAGAGGAAGAGTCCAAGGGCCTCCCGCTGCCAATTTCAGGACTAGTGAGTACCGTGCCCTCCGGTACCAAGCTGGGGCTACCAGGATAACCAGCCTGTGGTATGATCCTGCGCCGCAGGCGGGGTAGTAACTGCAGTGGGGGAAATGCATATAGAAGTTATGATTGATGCCAAGGGCAAACCAACACATCGGTTCCGCAGGCCATAGGGTCCCTCGTTCGAGACATGAACCTGTCTAGCTTCTTGTTGAATCCTGATGCCATGACCTCCACGTCTGGCACTCCCCACTTCTGGCAGATTGTCTGAAAAAACTTGTGGATGCAGAGACCACTCCCCCGGCGACAGGGTTTGGCGACTTAGGAAGTACGCCTGCAGGTTGTCCACCTCGGGAATGAATGTCGCCGATATGCAGGGTACATAAACCTCTGCCCACCGAAAAACCAAGCTCCTCTCACTCTGAGTGGCTTGACTCTTGGTTCCCCCTTGGTGGTTCACCTATATGCCACCGCTGTGGACTTGTCTGAATGACTTCTCACCGAGGACCCCTGTAATCTGGATGTCTATGCCAGGAGGGCTAGCTGAGCCGCTCAGAACTCCCAGACCTTGATGGGCAGCTGCCTCTCCGCCTCTGCCCAAGTTCCCTGGCGAGTGAACTTGTTCAAGACCGCTCTCCAGCCTTCCAGACCACTGGGCAGAACCAAGCTGCTAGAATTGCTGCCTGTAGGACACGAGTGTGGAAGCGTGTGGTATTGCCTCGAACATGGCCATCGCATACATAGGCGAATAGTTGGCTCTTTTTTGCTTGGAACCAACTGAATCAATCTCTTGATAGCCTCGACCTTTACCAGGGGCAGGAACATCCATCTTCTGTTCTGTGTCTAATCTCGTGCCGAGATATTCCAACTGCTTTGTAGGTTGAAATGCTGATCTTTCCCCGGTTTAGGACTCAGCCGAACCTCTCGAGGTACTGAACCATGAGGGCTACTACGCATTCCACCAAGGAAGCGAGTGATCTTATGATTAAGAGGTCGTCCAGGTATGCTAGGACCGAGATCCCTTGGATCCTTTGGACTGACTAGAATAGGAGCTAGGACCTTCGTGAATACCCGGGGGCCGTAGCCAGCCCGAAGGGGGGCGCCACAAATTGGAAGTGACGCTGTATCACTGCGAAGCGTAAAAACAAAAATATTTGATGTGGCTGAAAGACCTGGTACATGAAGGTAACCCTCCTTTATGTCTATAGAAGCCCGATCCTTCTGGAGTGTGGCGGCTGCTGGCCAAACGGATTCTATCCGGAAAGAGCGAACCCTTAGGTAAGCATTTAAACCTTTTAGGTCCAAAATTGGTCTGACATTGCCGATGAGCCTTGGTATGACAAACAGATTGGAATAGAAACCTAGCCCCTGTTCTTGGGCTGGTACCTCTACCATTATGCCCTGGTAAAGCAGGTGATCCAATGCTGCCCGCATTGAGGCCTTCCTTGTGGAGGAAATTTTAGAAATTCTAATCTGTAGCCTGCGGCCACAGATGATCGGACCCCCTCTGTCGGGGACCGATCCCCAGAGGCCTGTCCTTGCGATCCATTGTTAAAAGTTTGATCGCGCAGGAGGACCGTACTGCCTGAAATTTGAGGGCCCTGGAACCGGGGGGAGCTGCCCTTTTAAACGCAGGACCCCGGAACTTCCTTTGACTGGTAAAAGGGTACTTTTGCCACTTGAAACAGTCTGAATGTATTTATCCAGATCTTTCCATGGAAGGGCAAACCTGCCAGCAGTCTTTTACATGGGGCTCGGCCGCCCAGTTCTTCAACCAAAAGAGCCTTCTCATATGCACTAAAAATAGTGACAACGAGACGCCTGCTGGATGGAGTCCTTTTTATAGCCTCTACCGCAAAGCACAGAGCTCTGGGAATATCCAATAACTCCTCTGCCTATCGGGCAGGGATGTCTAAGCATCTGTTTTGTCTGGTTCCTTAATGCCTGAAAAAAAACTCCAATTGTAGCCACTGCTGGCTGTAGCCAGGGATGCTGGAAAAAGTGTCTCTAAACGTTTATCGACCGGGACCTTAAACATTTGTATGTTTCCCCTTAGGCCAGTTAATGATTTATTCACCCATGAGATGGCTGCGTCCACCGTTGGGAGCGCCCCCTTTCTTTAGAAAAATGTCTTTTCCATAGGGTAAATAACAGAAAACCTTCCAGGTGGTCTCCCATCCAGGCACTAACCAGGCCCTACCCTGCTTAGCCTCCGAGATCAGACGAGATCGGGCGCTTTCCGGGAGATGCGGCCTCAAGGACCTCACGGGTAGTTGAAAAGCAGTGCCCGAACCGGGACCTGAACCCTGGACCCTCAGATCAAAAGTCCGATGCTCTACCAACTGAGCCATCCGGGCCCCTTTTAAAGAGCACTTGGTCAGGGGAAAGAGTGCCTGCAAGCACAAATATTTCCTGGCAGACGTGCATAAAAGACTACCCTTTCGTCAGCTTTAGGCGGCAGAAAAAATTCTGTCCGGTCGTCCCAATCCTGGAAAAACCAATTCCTCTAACAGAGGATGGGCCAGAAAAGCTGCGTTGCTTAAAGGCGCTTTTAAAAGAACCCAAAGAGGATACCGCAGGAACCTGAGGCTCTGGAAATGGCAAATTGAATGCCAAGCGGACCATGTCTGTCAAAGACTGGACCCACAGACTCTCCGCCTGGGAGGCTGAAAACGATTCTACCGTGGTAGATCCTCTAGGTTCTGTCCCTTTTGGCGATGGGGATCTAGTCCTCTTCTTGCCCGAAAAAGAGCCAGCGATCATAGCTGTTAACCTCTTTTCTCTAGCCCCCCTAGGGTGACGGCTAGCATCTCCTCTGTGATAACACAGGGTTGGGCCGACCTGGGCCAGCCTCAGCACCAGACCCCCTTAATGGCTTATCCAGGGTGACCCCTATAGGAATAACCTGTGGGGAAAGTATTGGCATATTATCAGAACCAGAGGAGGAACCCCTTTGTCTTTGCCTTTTCTCTTTATTTTTTTTTATTTTTTTGTGTTTTGATCCTGAACCCTTGGAAGCCATAATACAAAACCGAAGGACTCCGCTTACAACAACAGACTGTTATAGCCAGGAGTACAAAAAAATAAGGTTTTAGGGGACAATAGGATCACTAATGCCCCAAAACCGGTGGGGCTCGGTATGTTTTCTTTTATATATTATTCACCACATACAGCCCCACCCCAACATGTTTGCCAGCATTCAACCTGTTGCCAAGGGGATTTTGGCTTAACAAAAAGTATTGGAGCTGACTCCAGTATGTAGTACCCCTTCTCGCCACCGGGAGTCACTGTGCTACCAGCTCTACGTCCTCTCTCTCTCCAGCTCAGCTCTGAACTGAGCTACGAACGCGCCTGCTGTGTATAACAGCAATTAAAGGCACGCCCACTCTACACTGCAGTCACACTCCCCGCCCCCCCCCCCCTCCCGAACGGCGCGAAAATTTTCTATATGCATGCGCGCGTGCACGCGCGCGCGTGACTGTCGGGGGAGGAGAGCCCAGGAGGAGACGCACTCTGGAGCCCAGGAATGCAGGTTGGAGGACGCATCAGGCGGCAGATTTGAATCCCGGCAAGGTAAGGCTAACACAGGCCCCTAAGGAGTCCCTTTAGCCTAGAGACAGATCTTTTTTTTTTTTTTTTTTTTTTTTAAAGATCTTCAACCAGCGAGCAGCAGGTAGCTAGCAAACATACATAGATAGGTAGGGGGATCAAGTTATGGGGGGAAACATTTCAGGGCATCCTGTCTATCAGACATAGTGACCATGGTGCCCATGCAGAGCATACTCAGGCTACCCCCCTTAAGATCTCCCCTGGAGAGCCTGCTGTCGAACCAAGTCCCGCAGGCTCCCCTCTTACCTGCTCCATGCCGCAGGACGTTTTGCGAAAACGGTCCAATCTTCTCCCATCTCCGTGGGTAGCGTAGTAGACCTTCAGGCCCTGGGGTCCTATGAAGGTACCCACTGTCCTGGACCTATATAGCACTCTGGCAAACAGGAACTTATGGTCTTTACAAACTCCAAGTCCTGGGCCCAGGGTCCAGCCCTCCAAAGAGGAGCATTATAGGCAAAACCCCACGGTTTGGGGCCCGGGTACTGTCCACTTTGGCACTGAGGCTCCTTGGACAGATCCGGTTAGCCCGCCCTTAATCCCAAGGATGTGGAGCAAAGCTATTCCGTGACCAACACCTAAGACACTGGCGAAAAAACTGAGGGACTCCCTCTAGGGGAGGGGGTTATATAGGGAGGGACTTCCTGTTTGTTTGAGATTGCCAGTGTCCACACCTGAAGGTACTCCATATAACCCATATAGTAATGAATATGCCGCTCTGTGTCCCGTGATGTACGAGAAAGAAACTGAGGTGCTCCCAGTATGGGAGGGGTTATATAGGGAGGGAACTTCCTGTCTAATTGATTACACCTGAAGGTAGAACATATAACCCACTTAGTAATTACTAGACTCTGTGTCCCCGTGATGTACGATAAAGAAATCAAATTTCTGGGGCGTGGCTAGCCGAAGAGGAAGATGGCCGCTTAAAGTGGGAGCTCTGTCATACCTCAGCCCGATTCGCATTGATACAGGGGTATTCTGCACCGATTTTCCCCCAGATAATGGGGACTTCATCCCGAAACAATTCTACTTCACGATCCCGATCCCCGAGACGTACGACTAACTCAAACCAATCTAATCCGGAATCGCTTAATACACGGAGAGACAACATGGTGACGGCTCCCCAACCGGAACCTATTTCTCCTCAGCATCAAGGTGACATTACCCTCTATCCTTCTAACGTAATCCTACCATCTAACGACAATTCTCTACCAGCGGTACATCAATTGAACATACAAGATCTACAATTGTTTGCTACCGACATTAAAAACGCACTCACGGCCGCCATTTCTGATCTAAATACGGATCTACAAGTTATGATGGGGAGGATTAATAAAGTGGAGGAAACTGCTTTGTCACAACAGAAGGCTATTAATCGAATTGATTATTAGATCAATTCTCATAATCGCCAACTCCACGATATGCAACGACACGTAGAGGAAATTGATAATAGGGGATGACGCCACAACCTGAGGATTCGGGGCCTACCAGAATCAGTTGACAATGACAGTTTACCTCAGGTTGTCTCTGACGTATTTAATAACATCCTCAATGGCCCTGAGCGCGCTGTCATCTCAATGGAGCGAGTACACAGAGCTTTACGCCCCAGAAGTAAAGACTCTGATCCCCCAAGGGATGTTATATGTTTTGTGACTGACTTTAAAACTAAAGAATCCATTCTGAAAAAAGCTTGTGAAAACAATAGATTGCTCTTTGGAGGACTCCAGATACAAATATTTCAAGAACTTTCGGCGATCACTCTCAAGAACCGGAGAGATTAACGCCCTCTGTTGGCGATTCTCAATTCCAGAAAGATCCGATATAAATGGAAATTCCCTTTTGGCCTATTTGCCTATCACCTGAATCGCTCTGCCTTACACCGAGTACCAGAGGAATTGCCAACTTTTTGTAACTTTTTCAAGCTCGCATCCCCTATTGAACTTGATCAATCATGCACTGGTAGCAATTGTTCACTGACCGTACATGTCAATCCAATTACCATTTACTTATAGGTACCTCTTCTTTTTTTCTGATTCACTCCATCTGTGTGCCTATTGGAGTTGATTCCAGTATTTTTACCACATGATATTCCTTACTTATCCTTCTTATCCTCATGCTCTTTCTGGTGGAGTTCCCTTTATCCCTAATCTCTATTTGTTTTATCTTCTTGAGACATGCTATTTTACATCTTTATGTTCAATACCTATTCTAACTGAGTTATCCATGTGTACTGAGCAATTGTCCATTTCTTACTCCCCGTTGAACTTTGGACTTCCATAAACTTCTTTGAAATGTTTTACATACTAAACAACATTTTAATAAACTGTTGAAAAGTGTATTTATACACTAGACCATTTTTACTATGGTAACCAGTCTGCTCTACACGGATATATAGGTTTTATCTCACGGACATATGTGCTATTGTATTTAACATGTTTATAGCTGCACTATTTTGACTCTAACAAAACAATACTTTGAAACCCTATATCTAATAGAAATGACATAGCTACATTCTGTTAGATTTGTTTGTTTTTCCTCTCCTTTCCTCTAAGCTACAGAGTACTGAATTTATGCTCTTTTTCAACTTCATAAAAAATAATTTATTCGAGATGTTGCTTAAATACAATCCTAGTTTAGCATAACAAATTATACTAATATTGACAAAAGGAGGGAAGAGAGGGTAGGGAGGAAAGAATAGGATTAGAGATATTCCTGAATGAATTGCTGCGAAAATTAAAACGAATAATAGAATTGGAACTAATTGTGGTTCACAAACACACCCGATATTGACTATTGTATCTATGACAATCCGATACACAAAAAAAGAAAAACTTAATGTTGAAATTGGGCTTTTTTTTTCATACCTAGTCCACATTACATGAATTTTTTTGATTGATAATATGTATATGTTGCCTTCATAAATAGTGAATTAGAACTCAATTTTGTTTATTTTTATTTATCAATCTAGTCCCCATAATGGCTTAAATACCCCACACGTATGATTTTACTTTTATCTCAGGGGCTTTGGATATGACGACCTATCCCAAATTTTAATAGTTCATTGGGAGTCACTTCTCTGAGGTTTTTGTTAACCCCCCTACTGTAGACTCACTTTTTATCCTTAAGTGATTCCACTCCCCCATTCCTATTTGCAGACTACTATTTGATTCCGGATCTTCCCCCCCACGTTTCTGTTGTCCCCACTCCGATTTGTTAGAGAGTGGGATTTCACAGATTATCCGGAAAACCTTTCCTCTGTTTCTCTTTCCCTTCCTTTATTTTTATTCATTTTTTTTCTCTATTTACCAGCCCCCTCTAACTACCTATAACCTCACACAGTAAGTGTAGTATATTTTATTATACTTACTTACCTCACACAGTAAGTATAGTATATTTTATTATACTTACTGAATAGTTCCAGATACACTATGACGAACATCATTCCACCCAGTAATATCTATCCAATCAAGATTATCTCTTTAAACGCCAAGGGTCTCAACATTCCGGAAAGACGTTCCCAATTACTTTTAAATATGAGACAAAACAAGGCTGATATTGTGTTTCTCCAAGAAACCCATTTCTGAACAAATTTGACACCAAAATTGCATGACCACTATTTTCCCACGGTTTTTCATTCCACTAACACTTTGACTAAATCGAAAGGGGTATCGATTTTAATTGCTAAAAATTGTCCCATTATAATCTCTGCTTCTATCATTGATAAAGCAGGTAGATATTTGCTACTAAAGGGTACTTACCAAAATCATGGCACTCTGGCAAATATTTATGCCCCTAATATAAACCTTTTTATAAAGTTCCTTTTTTCAAAAACATTTCCGAACAAATAGCCTCATTTACAGAAGGCACCCTTATACTAGGAGGAGACTTCAATATTCCCCTCAACCCTATACAAGATATCTCCACAGGCACCTCTTCAATCCCGTTCAAAACAATAAAAAAAAAATCAGATCCTACCTTCAAGACCTCTTACTCCACGACGCCTGGCACACTTTGAACCCTAATGGTAGGGATTACACCTTTTACTCTCCACCACATGGCAGATTCTCCAGAATTGATTATCTATTTATTACCCAAAATTATTTACCCATGGTCCAGAAAACCTCCATTGACCCCATGTTCTTTTCAGACCACAATCCTATTTCTTTAACTATCTTACTTCCAGATACACATCCCAGAATGAATATTTGGAGGCTCGATCCTTCCTTACTCACTGATCCCTCTATAGCTCAGGAAATAGAATCTAAAATTAAATTGTTCTTCAATGAAAATAACCCACTTGATACTTCTCCCACCACTAATTGGGAAACCAACAAGTGCGTAGTTAGGGGTATTCTCATTGCAGCCACGGCTAAACGTAACAAAGAAAGTAAAAAAATACTCTGATCTTGCTTCTACAATATTAAAATTGGAAAATGCACATAAACTCACACAAGCCGCGACAACTCTAACTGATCTTGTTCGTGCTAGATCCGATATGTTAGACTTTCTAGGCAAGCAAATAAGACGCACATTTGCATTGGCAAAGAAAACTTTTTATGAGTTTGGTAACAAAGCCAGTAAAATGCTTGCCAAAGCCCTACAAAAGACCAAAGCTAGTACAACTATCCACTCTATGACTCTCAAGGAAATAAATTATACTCCCCACTCTGCTATAGCCAAACGCTTTGTTGATTATTACTCAAATCTATACAACCTTCCCCAATCTGATACTTCAATCTCCAAAGATGAAAGACAAAACCTGATTAAAAATTTCCTAAAACAATATAGCACCAAACCAATCTCTGACGATGTGAAATTACAACTAGATACACCTCTAAATAAAACGGAAATAGATATAGCACTTAAACAGATGAAGCCGGGTAAGAGTCCCGGCCCTGACGGACTCACAGTGGGTTACTACAAAACCTTTGCTGAAACCCTCTCCCCATTCTTCTTATCGGCCTTTAATTCTTTTGCTAGTTCTACCAAACCACCACGTGACCTAGTATCAGCGCATATAGTACTAATTCCAAAACCTGACAAGGACCATTCCATGGTCACTAACTATAGACCGATATCGTTATTAAATGTGGACCTGAAATGGTTCGCAAAAACCCTTGCAAATAGACTACTCCCCCTCCTTCCCAATGTAATAGACCTGGACCAGGTTGGTTTTGTTCCTGGCAGAGAAGCGAAAGATAACACCACTAAAGCCATTAATATACATCATTGGCTCACGTCGTCTAAAACTCCTGGTTTCTTGCTCTCGCTGGATGCGGAGAAGGCGTTCAACAGAGTGGCATGGTATTACATGGCGGAAACATTGAGGGCTATAGGCCTCCCCTCCGCCATGTTGAACTTTATATCTACACTATATTCCAATCCCACCGCTAAAATATGTGTGAACGGACACCTGTCGGACGCCTTCTCTGTATCAAATGGAACCGGCCAGGGATGCCCCCTTTCCCCACAAATTTTTATACTTACATTGGAGCCGCTGTTGAATCGCATTAGGACTAATCCCACCATTAAAGGGGTAGACATTGAAGGACAAACTAGCCGGCATTGCAGATGACATTCTTATGTTTCTGACAGATCCAATTGCCTCTTTACCGAACTTGCTTGAAGACTTCAGTAATTTCAGAAATCTGACGAACTTCCAAATACATTTTTCGAAATCTATCGCCCTTAACATCTCCCTACCGTCAACGATATGCAACCTATGTCGATCCGTTTTCGTGGAGTTCTCAAGCAATTAAATATTTAGGTATACAGCTTCCAATCTGTTGACTGACTTATACCCCCTGAATTATAGCCCCCTACTATATAACATTTGGTCTGATTTATTAAAGTGGTCCTCTGGACTTTTTTTATGGTTCGGTAGGGCTGCAGTCGTTAAAATTAATATTCTTCCAAGAATCGTATATATCTTACAAACTGTCCCCATAACGATTCCTCAAGCCTTCTTCTCTTCATTTAAAAGAATGTGCACAGACTTTATCTGGAATAAACTTGACAGGCTTACTGCCCCAAAACCATCAGGAGGAATAGGCTTGCCTGACATATATAAATACCATCATGCTTGCTGTCTGACCAGAATTATCGATTGGAATATTCATTATAATTACAAAGATTGGGTTAAATTGGAACATACATTTTCGCCACTCCCTCTTTCTTAGATCCCATGGATCAAACCTCACAATGTACACTTATCGTGTAAACAACATCCATTAATCCATCCAACCCTTCTCACATTTCGAAAAGCGTGCAACAAACACAAAATCCCCTCCGGGAACGGCCCAATGACCCCTATCAAACTTAATCCTGGCTTTCAACCAGGCATGCGATCTGACTTTTTTTCTGAAGGCTGGCCTCATTCATCTGTTAGGGCTGGACAATTTTTCATGAATGGCAAATTATTGTCACAATCAGATTTACCTGTTAAACTAAACATAGAATCATTCCCTTTCTGGACTTATGTACAATTAAGAAATTTTTTCTTAAGACCGAACCCGATACCAAATTGGTCTAGGGTAAAAACTGATTTTGAAAAATGGTGCGAGAATGATAAACCGCTTAAACACCTGGTTTCATCTACATACTCTATTATTTTCCACTCAAACCCCTAAAATTAACTGAGCCAATCAGCTATGGGAAAGAGACCTTTCGCTAGATCTATCTGGCTCGGAATGAAGGAAAGTATACCAATTTATACATAAAGGATCGATTCATGTACAAACACAAGAAAACGCTTATAAAATTCTTTCCAGGTGGTATATGACCCCTCTCAAGTTGCATCAAATTAACTCCTCAAAATCTAAAACCTGCTGTTGATGCAATCGTGAGATAGGTTCTTTACTTCACATTTGGTGGTCTTGCTCTGCTATCCAACCATACTGGAAAAAAGTTAATAGACATATCTCCTTAATAACTTCTATTGATTTGGATTTCACACCTGCTCAATTTTTACTCCACTATTCTCCCCTCATTACCAAAAGGCTATTACCGATCATTAACCATGCACTTAATCAATTCAGTCAAGATGTGTATTCCAGTTAGATGGAAATCCGCTGTCCCCCCTTCTATCACTGACTGGTTCAATCGCACCCAAAGAAACATGGAAATGGAACAATTAATTCATCAAGTGAAAGATGCTCAAAAACGATTTAATGACACATGGTCTGATTGGCTGAATTTCACTTCGTCCGATAGATACAAACAATATTATCCTGGAACATGACTTCCCCTTGTTTGATCCCACTGATATTCTGAGGTGTATCTGATCCCTTCCCTCTTTCCCCTCTTCTTTTCCCTCATTTACATTTTAGATTAAACTGTTTACGAAATAAATTACTTTTCCTGGTATAATTTACAATCTAGATTCACAAACTCATTGAAAAACCCAGGTTGTTTTGTCATCAACATTTCCTCTGTTTTTATTCTGTTATTATTAACTTATCAGATTTTTATTTTTTATAAATTTTTATTTTATCTCTTTATACAATATTTAGCTACATACAAGACGCATTGAAGCCTTATTAATACTGTTTTGGTTATTGGCTGATATATTCTTATGTTCCATCATATGGCTGCGTCCGTATTCTGGCAAATTTTTTTCAGCATGTTATCTATGTTGTAATTACTTGAAATCTTAATAAAAACCTTTACAATAAGAAATCAAAGTTTTTCATCAATTTAGGACAATATGCATTCTGCTACATTTAAAAAAAAAAAAAATCACAATAGGCATACAGGGAGTGCAGAATTATTAGGCAAGTTGTATTTTTGAGGATTAATTTTATTATTGAACAACAACCATGTTCTCAATGAACCCAAAAAACTCATTAATATCAAAGCTGAATATTTTTGGAAGTAGTTTTTAGTTTGTTTTTAGTTTTAGCTATTTTAGGGGGATATCTGTGTGTACAGGTGACTATTACTGTGCATAATTATTAGGCAACTTAACAAAAAACAAATATATACCCATTTCAATTATTTATTTTTACCAGTGAAACCAATATAACATCTCAACATTCACAAATATACATTTCTGACATTCAAAAACAAAACAAAAACAAATCAGTGACCAATATAGCCACCTTTCTTTGCAAGGACACTCAAAAGCCTGCCATCCATGGATTATGTCAGTGTTTTGATCTGTTCACCATCAACATTGCGTGCAGCAGCAACCACAGCCTCCCAGACACTGTTCAGAGAGGTGTACTGTTTTCCCTCCTTGTAAATCTCACATTTGATGATGGACCACAGGTTCTCAATGGGGTTCAGATCAGGTGAACAAGGAGGCCATGTCATTAGTTTTTCTTCTTTTATACCCTTTCTTGCCAGCCACGCTGTGGATTACTTTGACGCGTGTGCTGGAGCATTGTCCTGCATGAAAATCATGTTTTTCTTGAAGGATGCAGACTTCTTCCTGTACCACTGCTTGAAGAAGGTGTCTTCCAGAAACTGGCAGTAGGACTGGGAGTTGAGCTTGACTCCATCCTCAACCCGAAAAGGCCCCACAAGCTCACCTTTGATGATACCAGCCCAAACCAGTACTCCACCTCCACCTTGCTGGCGTCTGAGTCGGACTGGAGCTCTTTGCCCTTTACCAATCCAGCCACGGGCCCATCCATCTGGCCCATCAAGACTCGCTCTCATTTCATCAGTCCATAAAACTTTAGAAAAATCAGTCTTGAGATATTTCTTGGCCCAGTCTTGACGTTTCAGCTTGTGTGTCTTGTTCAGTGGTGGTCGTCTTTCAGCCTTTCTTACCTTGGCCATGTCTCTGAGTATTGCACACCTTGTGCTTTTGGGCACTCCAGTGATGTTGCAGCTCTGAAATATGGCCAAACTGGTGGCAAGTGGCATCTTGGCAGCTGCACGCTTGACTTTTCTCAGTTCATGGGCAGTTATTTTGCGCCTTGGTTTTTCCACACGCTTCTTGCGACCCTGGTGACTATTTTGAATGAAGCGCTTGATTGTTCGATGATCACGCTTCAGAAGCTTTGCAATTTTAAGAGTGCTGCATCCCTCTGCAAGATATTTCACTATTTTTGACTTTTCTGAGCCTGTCAAGTCCTTCTTTTGACCCATTTTGCCAAAGGAAAGGAAGTTGCCTAATAATTATGCACACCTGATATAGGGTGTTGATGTCATTAGACCACACCCCTTCTCATTACAGAGATGCACATCACCTAATATGCTTAATTGGTAGTAGGCTTTCGAGCCTATACAGCTTGGAGCAAGACAACATGCATAAAGAGGATGATGTGGTCAAAATACTCATTTGCCTAATAATTCTGCACTCCCTGTATGATTGGTTTGCGCAAAAGTTGTCACGTCTACAAACTATGGGATATTTTTATGGCATTTTTCTTTATTTTCTTTTTTTATTAGTAATGGCGGCGATCAGCATTTTTTAGTGAGACTGCGACATTTTGGCAAACAAAACAAACTGACACTTTTTTGGAACGAATGACATGATTACAGTGATCAGTGTTAACAATTAGTTACTGACACTGTATTAATGACCTGGGTTAGCATCAGGGGCAATCAAGGGGGTTAATGGTGTGCCTAGCTGGTGCTTGCTAACTGTGTGGGAGATGCTCTGACTCAATGAAGACAGAAATTGGTGTTCCTGCTTAGAAGGAACACAAGACCTCTATCTTCTTCCCTGTCAGAATGTCCATTTGCCTTGTTCTGCTTCTCTGGGGAATGACCTGCGTCAGTTCAGCGCACGATCGCGCCTCCGGCAGCGCACGGGCACCCCCAGTGTATAATGCACAATGTGACGTACAGGTATGTATTTTGTGCGATAGAGCTGACCTGCCACAAAAAAAAAGTGCAGTAGGCGGCCAGCGAGTGGTTAACCACTTGCCCCTTAGGCCTTTTTCTGACATGGAGGCAGACGGATTAGCTACAGGAGCTCCACAGCGGCGCACGTCTCCTAGGAGTAGGAGCGTGTGTGTCATAGCTCCAGGCAGGCGTAGGAGGCAGACAGGCAGAGTCTCTCCCAGCCCTGCTAGCCTAGCCCTAGCTCCAGCTCCTGGAATTACCTGTGCCCCAATCTGACCTCTCCTCCATACGGGATCAGCTCCCTGGCTCTCCTGCAGGTAAGAGCCTTCCACCAAAGCTGCTGACGGCCGTCCTTTTCAGGATAAGCCTCAGCAACACGGATCTCTCCTGTTCCTTTCCGGCTCTTTTCCTCGGTCCCCTGCTCTCCCACAACTTCATCATCATTAGGGGCCCCGTCCTGTCACCCCCCCCACGGCAATTCCGCCATCCTAGGGCTTTTTGAGAGACCCGCGCCAGACTGCATTGAATCGCGGGGCTGCGATCTAGGAAAGACCGCGGCCTCACTTGCGGCCTAACAGGCGCGCTTCTCCTCACGCCCTACAATCCTCACCCAGCCTCTAGGAAATCCCCCCTCACCTCAGGGCAGCCGCTCATCCTTGTTCTCGTCCTTGTTCTTACCCTCTCAGCCCCCCCAGCATTACAGGACCACCCCACCTGTCAGCCCTTGTCTACATCCCACTGCCTGATCAGGCAGCCATCCTTCTGTACCAGCAACACGCTCACCTCTTATCCCCAGCCCCCCCTAGTCTCTCCAACGAACAGAAGCTTGATCCAGGGGTCACCCGATCGCCTCTCGCAGGGGTCAGGAAGGAATTTTTTCCCTACCGGAGCATATTGGCCTAGCGCCGCCAGGGTTTTTTGCCTTCCTCTGGACCAAGCCAGGAGAGAGGAATTAGCCAATTCCTCTCCCCATTGCCCCTGAACTCTCCCCCCCCCCCCGGTGTATTGGCGATCATGGCATGTCGGCAATATTCTGCCGAAACCATTTGGAGTTTGAGGCAATTCGCCGCAATACTGCCAGCCATCACCAAAAATGCCCTAAGAATTGAGCGACTATTGAGAATCGATCACCGATCGACTATCAGATATTTCAGTCATTTACCCCAGCTTAAGCACATATCATGTGCTCTGATCAACACAAGATCGGCAGTAAAACACCGACTAGAAATCCGCGACTTCATTCTACAAAATGATCTAGACTGTCTATTTATTACAGAGAGCTGGCTCACAGCCGACTAACACCATTCTAGGAGAACTGGTGCCAAAAAATTACCGTGTTATAACGGAAAACAGAATAGGGCAAAGAGGAGGAGGCCTGGCGGTGATCCACAAGACTCACTTTAGGATCACCAAACCAGTCCTTCAAAACCCTCTTCCATTCATGGAAACCCTTACTCTACAACTGCAAACAAATTCAAAGGAGACCGTCCATATTCTGCTCTGCTATAGGCCTCCTGGCCCAAAATCGCAGCTGCTATCATCATGGACGGATTTCTTCTCCACTTACACCCTCAACAGCAAACATCTTTTGCTTGCTGCTGGATTTCAATCTCTGGGCCAACTTCTCACAAGACCCCATTGCCGATGCCTGTATTAACCACCTGGAAGATTTAGGGTTACAGCAACTAGTATGTGGACCCACACATGCTTCAGGTCACACACTTGATCTTATTTTCAGACAAGATCTGGAAATAAAAAATTTGGAAAATGAAAAGTTGCCATGGACAGACCACCATGCAATTAAATTCATTATTTCCACAATCCCCCCCGCAACAAAAACATCAAATCCAGTGACAACACACTGGACTAGATGTCAGAAGAAGCTCCACTCGGAACTCTTCAAATCCACTTGAAGGAAAAAAATAGAAACAACTCAGCCGCATCGAACGGCCGTTGAAACACTGGATGCCATAAATTCGGCCATGCTACAGTCAGCCGACTTGGTAGCGCCGAAACGTAAAACCTGCATCCGGAAAAACAACCGCAGCTGGTTTAACAACCAGCTGTCGGTACTGAAGCAAGAACGAAGAAGGGCCGAATCCGCCTGGAAAAGAAGTCCTTCAGAGCTAAACCTATCCATCTACAAGGCGACAACAAGAATATACCACAAAGAAATCTTCCAAGCCAAGAAAAATTATTTTTCAGAGGCTATCAACAGCGCCTTAAACCGCCCCCGCGAACTCTTCAACATGGTCACTCAGACCATGAAACCAGGATGTATTGAAGCCCCCAGTTCAGACACACAAGAATTTTGCAATGAACTATCGGATTACTTCATTGATAAAATCGAGGCAATCCGTGAAAGCATTCAGCAAAACAATTCCCCCCTCAGCCCCCCCTGCAGCTTCTCACTCAACACCCATAGTAATTCTCCTATATCCGGTAAGTTTACTCTGGAACCCATCTCCATCGAGGCCACTAAGAATGTCATTGGTACTTTGCGTAATGGCACAGCGCCAAATGACATTATCCCCACAAAACTGCTCAAGGAATGCGCCTACATCCCGGCTCCTCCCATCACGCAGCTTATCAACCAGTCTTTCTTGGAGGGCATAGTGCCCTCACAGTTGAAAGAGGGTATAATCCAACCCATCCTGAAGAAACCCTCCCTGGACCCCAAGGACCCACTCCACCGCCGTCCCATAACAAGCCTCAATGTACTCTCAAAGGTAATGGAAAAAGTAGTGGTACAACAGCTGCAACAGCATCTAGATACCCACAACCTACTTGACCCATTGCAATCAGGCTTCCGTCCCGGACACGGGACGGAAACAGCATTGCTGAAAATATGGGACGATGTTCTCAAGGCCGCAGACGAAGGAGAATCTTGTCTTCTAGTTCTGTTGGACCTAAGTGCAGCTTTCGACACTGTAGACCACAAACTGTTACTGACGCGGCTTGCTGAAGTAGCCAGAGTCGCAGAAGGCGATTTATCTTGGTTCTCCTCTTTTCTGGAAAACCGATCGCAAACAGTGAAGTTAGGACCTTTTTCGTCTGAGAAACGCACAGTATCATGCGGAGTCCCTCAAGGATCGCCTCTGTCACCGGTGCTGTTTAACATCTATCTTCGTCCTCTTTTTGAGATTATCAGCAGCCAAAAACTGCTGTATCACTCATATGCAGATGACACGCAACTGTATTTCCGCATCTGCAACAGAAAGGATCACCACCTCAATCTAGAGACATGCCTCTCTTTGATAGAGGACTGGATGACAAAGAGTTATCTCAAACTCAACGGAGCGAAAACAGAACTTCTCCTGTTTCACGCCAAGCGCAGGAATCAACCTTCAACAGCATGGACACCCCCGCCTATTCTGGGCAAAATCATCACCCCTAGCGCCAAAGTCAAAAGTCTAGGGGTCATTTTTGACTCCTTTATGACAATGGACGCACAAATAGGGTCAGTAGTCAGCGGATCTCACCATCTGCTGCGCCTACTACGCAGACTCACTCCGTTCATCCCTAAAGAAGATTTAGCGGTCGTGGTGGGAGCAATTGTAAACTCCAGACTGGACTATGCAAACGCCCTCTACCTCGGACTCCCCAAGTACCAAATCGCTCGTCTGCAAGTCGTTCAGAATACGGCCGCCAGACTTGTGACTGGGAAAAAACCCTGGAAATCCATCTCACCTTCACTGAGATCCCTCCACTGGCTGCCAGTTAAAGACAGAATTGCTTTCAAAGCACTCTGTCTTACGCATAGATGTGTCCATGGGAATGCCCCCCTTTATTTATGCGAAATAATAAAAGCTCATAACCCCCAATCGCGTTTTGCAATCCACCAATCAGAACCTGCTCCAGGTTCCGAAAGCCAACTACAAGTCCAAAGGAGAAAGAAGATTCGCGATCCAGGGTCCCAGACTATGGAACGCTTTACCAACCAGCATCCGGTTGGAGGAGAACCACCTAACGTAAATTCGTAAATTCCGAGGCGTAAGGCGGAGTAATTCAAATTGGGAAGGACGTGGGCGTGTTTCATTGAAATGAGCCGTGACCCCATGCAAATGAAGGGCCGGCTCGCGCATGCGCACATGAAGCAGACCATGGTCAGCACCTCTGTGCGCATGCTCACAACTCGGGAACGGCGCAATCAGTGAAATTGGAAGTGGACCCGTGCAACTTAGTGAACTACGCATACAGCATAAATAGACAGACACAAACGCACTTCCTTTGTATCCCTTCCTATACAGCAAGGTGCTTTTGTTCTGTTGTTTATTAGCGTTTGTTTGTTTGTGACGTATCTTTGAGATATTTGGGGACTGTTTTGCAGAGTGATTTTTGTCTTTTATGTGTTTTCTTTGTTGTTGTTTTTTTTTAATTATATTTTTGCTGGGCATTTTTTATTTTTGCTGGTCAATTTTTTTTGGTTCTGTTTGTGAATGGTTTTGGAATGTGGGGGTGACATTCCTGCCGGAAAAGGGGTGTCACCCTCATTTGTGGTGGAGAAGTGATCCCCAGGTCCGTATGAATGGTGTATGAATGTACAGTGACATAATTGGAGCCATGGCATGGCGTTGCTGCTCACAAGTCCTGCATGGTGGGCTTGTACCAATCCAATGTGATGAGGATGTGATGTGTCTGTGCTAGGGACCACAGTGGTGAGCATGCATGCATTCTCATTGTGCCATGATTAATGTGTGTGTTTAACGTGCAAAGATGCCTAATGTGAGCTGGCTCCTGGCTGCTCTTCCCTCAGAAGACGAGGTAGCCTCGGTTAGGGGGGGATTGTCTGGTTCAGGGGTCAGGTCATCACTTCTGCAGGCCCTTTCTCACTGCGAAGTTGTGCAGCATGCAACATGCACCGATGATCTGGCATACAAAGTTTGGGGAATACAACAGGGTACCATGGGGGGTTCCGTATAGGAGTCATGAGATGGGGTCCCAGTGCACATGCAGAGTCACCCTGAAGGGATAAGACAGGAGGATGTTAGTAGTGCATGTGCCCCTTGTGATTTCAGCATCATGGGGGGGACAGTCATGCCTGCCACCCATGTCAGCCAACTGTCCCCATACATGTTCTGTTCGAAATCTGTGGGGATGGGGCTAGGATTGTATATGTAGCTGTCATGGGTGGTGTCATGTGTTGGGCTGGTGATGTCCTCCTGCAGGGTTGTGGTTAATTCCAGGATGGCATGAGGGGTGAATCTGAAGATGCGAGACACCTCAGAATCACTCATGCCAAAGATGTCTATGCGTGTGTGATATATCAAGTGAAGAGTGAAGGGCTTGTATCAGATTAGATTATTATATCCATCAAGGTTTTAAAGGGCTATTGAAAGATATTGAGACTGTGTTTGTAATTTGTATGTTATGTATTGATGTATATATGTATGTATATTTTTTGTAAAAATGTTTATAAAAGCAAAGAAAATTGTTTTGGGAAAAAAAAAAAATCCTCTCCCGTGCCCTCCTCCTTCTTTGCTCATCTAAAGTCAGTAGTATAGCTATGAACATGGATGCCACTGGCATGTTGGCATACAGTTTGTTGGGCAGCAAGTGTGACTGCTCAGCTCCTCACTAACAGTGTTGCTTTCTCTGACATGTAGACGGATTGTCTAATTTTATACCACCTTTTATATGGTCTAATTTTAGACAGGACGTGCAGCTGTTGCGCACAACGCGTAGCCTGCGCTGCACCAGCGTTCTTTTGTGGATCCCCGTAACTCCCTCATTTGCATATTTGAATAGCAAATTAATGGTGTGTCTAGCGCAGTTTTGTGCTGACGGATACGCTGGTCTATCGAAATTACGCCGGTCCAAAAAAAGTAGATTTCTTGCGTATCTGGTTTTGGGGATGCGGCTCATCGAAACGCATGCGCAAAATTAGACTTACGCCGCGCATCTCCTGTAACGCCGGCGTAATCGCTCTGTGAATCTGGCCCATAGCGTCTACAAACTAGGTTACATTTTCTGGAATTTACACAGCTTTGATTTTATGACTGCCTATCTCATTTCTTGAGGTGCTAAAATGGCAGGGCAGTACAAAACCCCCCCAAATGACCCCATTTTGGAAAGTAGACACCCCAAGGAAACTGCTAAGAGGCATGTTTAATCCATTAAATATTTTTTTTTTTTTGTCCCAAGTGATTGATTGAATAATGACAAAAAAAAATAAAAACATTTTTTTTACAAAAAGTTGTCACTAAATGATATATTGCTCACACAAGCCATGGTTATATGTGGAATTGCACCCCAAAATACATTCTGCTGCTTCTCCCGAGTACGGGGATACCACATGTTTTGGACTTTTTGGGAGCCTAGCCGCGTACGGGACCCCGAAAACCAATCACCGCCTTCAGCATTTCTAAAGCCCCATACACACTATCAGTTTTCCTGATGGTTTTCTCATCAGGTTTACCAAAACCATGTAGTGCAAGGGCCTGCCTGATTGCATACACATTGAAACTCTTGAGGTTTGACCTCATATTAGATGGTTTTGGTAAACCTGAAGAGAAAACCGTCAGGAAAACTGATAGTGTGTATGGGGCTTAAGGGCGCAAATTTTTGATTTCACTCCTCACTACCTATCACTGTTTCGAAAGCCATAAAATGCCAAAATAGCACAAAACCTCCCTAAATGACCCCATTTTGGAAAGTCGACACCCCAAGCTATTTGCTGAGAGGCATGTCGAGTCCATGGAATATTTTATATTTTGACACAAGTTGTGGGAATATGACAAACTGATTTTTTTTTTTGCACAAAGTTGTCACTAAATGATATATTTCTCACACATGCCATGGTAAAATGTGGAATTGCACCCCAAAATACATTCTGCTGCTTCTCCTGAGTATGGAGATACCACATGTGTGGGACTTTTTGGGAGCCTAGCCACGTACGGGACCCCGAAAACCAAGCACCGCCTTCAAGATTTCTAAGGGCATACATTTTTGATTTCACTCCTCACTACCTATCAGTTTTGAAGGCCATAAAATGCCAAGATGGCACACAACCCCCCCAAATAACCCCATTTTGGAAAGAAGACACCCCAAGCTATTTGCTGAGAGGCATGTTGAGTCCATGGAATATTTAATTTTTTTTGCCCCAAGTGATTGAATAATGACCAAAAAATAAAAAATAAATTGTTTACAAAACGTTGTCACTAAATGATATATTTCTCACACATGCCATGGTTATATGTGGAATTGCATCCCAAAATACATTCTGCTGCTTCTCCTGAGTACGGGGATACCACATGTGTAGGACTTTTTGGGAGCCTAGCCGCGTACGGGACCCGAAAACCAATCACTGCCTTCAAGATTTGTGTGAGTGAAATCAAAAATTGATGTCCTTAGAAATCTTGAAGGTGGTGATTGGTTTTCGGGGTCCCGTACGCGGCTAAGCCCCGAAAAAGTCCCACAGATGTGGTATCCCCGTTCTCAGGAGAAGCAGAAGAATGTATTTTGGGGTGCAATTCCACATATAACCATGGCATGTGTGAGAAATATATAATTTAGTGACAACTTTGTGCAAAAAAAAAATCAGTTTGTCATATTCCCGCAACTTGTGTCAAAATATAAAATATTCCATGGACTCGACATGCCTCTCAGCAAATAGCTTGGGGTGTTTACTTTCCAAAATGGGGTCATTTGGTTTTTTTGTGCTATTTTGGCAATTTATGGCCTTCAAAACTGTGATAGGTAGTGCGGAGTGAAATCAAAAATTTACACCCTTAGTAAGCCTGAAGGCGGTGATTGGTTTTTGGGGTCCCGTACGCGGCTAGGCTCCTAAAAAGTCTCACGCATGTGGTATCCCCGTACTGTGGAGAAGCAGCAGAATGTATTTTGGGGTGCAATTCCACATATGGGGGGTGTATGCTTTGCGCGTGGGTGTAAGCGTTACTGGCACTAACTCGCTACCTAGCGGCACCAGCGACACTAATACGGCGATCAGAAAAACGATTGCTTAGTGACACTGGCAATAGGTGGTGAAAGGGGTTAACTCTAGGGGCAATCAGGGGTTAAAAACGTTATTTAAAAATTGTTTGGGGGTACCTAAGGCTATAAAAACCAGGCGGGCGAACCTCAAAAAATAACTAGCTACCTAGCGGCACTAGCAACACTAATACAGCGATCAGAAAAACGATCGCTTAGTGACGCTGGCAAAAGGGGGGTGAAAGGGTTAACTAGGGGGTGATCAAGGGGTTAAAACCTTTATTAGGGGGTTACCCTGGACCTAATACTAACTGCCTGACACTAACTGCCTGTCACACTGACACTAAATGCAGTGATCAGTAAATAAATGATCACTGCTATTTAGTGACACTACTGACAGAGGGCTGGGGGAGTGATCGGGGGGGGGGGGATTTGTGTGCCTGGTGTCAGTGTAGTGCTTGTGTACTCACTGTGTGATGTCTCCTCCGCTGGACGAAAATACCGGCGGGAGGAGCGGTGACATCACTTCCTCCTCTGCCTGTGTTTACAGTTTAGGCAGAGGAGGAAGCCGATTGGCTGGGAGCGATCCGGAGGGGGCGGACAAAAACTAATGGCCGCCCCCTCATCCCGGATCGCTCCCAGAGCCACGGGGACCGCCGCATGCAGCGGGGGGGGGGGGCCCCGATCAGACCCCCGACCCTTGGAAAGGCAGGAACGTACATGTATGCCCATCTGCCTATACGTGCCATGTTGTGGACGTACATAGTCGTGCGGCGGTCCTTAATTGGTTAACTTTAATTATAAATGTATCTAGTATATTGACTGTCAGTCACTTTAGGCTCCATGCACACTGAAGCTGATAAAAGCTATAAAAAAAACGCCAGTAGCTTTGCAGGGAGCCTTGCAACGTTTTTTAGCGTTTTTGCAATAGCTTTAATCAGCGTTTTTCAGTGTAGCTTTTTTTAATTTTTTACTTTTTTTGGGATAAAAAAAAACGCTGGCGTCTGCGTTTTTCTGCGTTTTTGAGTGTTTTTCGGCGTTTTGCGTTTTAACAAAGCTCATTAACACTGAAACACCCAGGTGTGCATGGTCACATAGGCTAACATAGAGTTCAGTTTATGGGCTTTAAAAAAAAAAAAGCAAAAACGCCAATAAACTGCAGTTTATCTGCTTCAGTGTGCATGGAGCCTAACTGTGTGATGAAGCAACACAGTAAACAGCGATGATCGTGGGTAAAGTTCAAAACATCATGGGTGATAATACAACGGTTGTTTCAGTGTGCACCTTCCACCAAAGTAAATACCCAAATTCCACCTCATGAAGCACACTCTCCCAGAGGGTCAAACTCACCAAAAGCCTCTAATGAGATAGCCTTAAGACCAGTGTATCTCGGCCAGTTTGCTCCTAAAACCTCACTATCCACAGAGATGCACAGGTACAGGGGCTCCAAAGAACGTCATAAAACACAAGAAACAATTGCACATAGCGTGATTCTGATTATTTAGGACAAACTCCCCATACAAATCAGAGGACCCCTTAATACTAACTATGTACACAGTAAAAATTTAAACAAGCATATAATGTGACCCCAGAGGGCGCCATCACCGTGATCAGCCATCCAGAGGAATCCATGTATGTCTCCTTGCAGACACCGCAATCACTTCCAAGTAGGGTATGGCGGTGGAGCGTAGCCGCCACTTCCGGGACCTGCACGACGTCCCGGAAGTGACAGCTGCGCTCCTCCGCCATACCCTACCTGGAAGTGATTGCTCGAGTGTCCTGGTGGGATGGGAGAGCCCGAGTAAGCTGTGGAACGCAGCTTGTAAGAGCAATCCAGGGTCAAGTTAGCTGCTAGGATTTATTTTACAAGAAAGCTGACCGTTGACTCTAATGAACGGTACCAGGGTAATGACTGCAGGTGATACCAGTACCGGGGTGATGCCTATAACTTCTTGAAGTCCAGCCATGTACGGGTACGTCGCTGGGCGAAAAGTGGTTAAAAAGCTTTAGCTGGACTTTGGCTTTAATTTTATTTAAATCTGCTAGCATATCTAACACTACCCTCCCACCAGATTAAAAATGCTGCTGTCCACAGGTGTCTCTGTTGCTCCTTCATCCAGAATGTAAGCACTCTATCATGTAAGGTGTACTATAGGTTCAGTCACCAGATGAAAACGGAGGGATGAAAGCCTAAGGGCCAGTTCACACCAGATGCAGTTCTGTGCGCTTTTTTCTGCACTAAAAATGCATGCAGTTTTTTCGATGTATTCCAATGGCTCTAGTTGACACCAATGCAGTCCATTCCAGTCAGTTTCTGCATCGGAAACTGACTGGAACTGACTGCACTGGTGTGAACAAGAGCCATTGGAATACATGAAAAACACTGTGCATTAATTTTTAGGGCCAGTTCACACCACAAATATGCACTTTGCATACGTTCCAGATCACTTCACACCACACGCACTTCCTGTGCGTATTTGATACAATTTGCTAGGTTCCAGTACAGTTCTCTGCAGAACGCTCTACTTTTTTTTCTGCACCAGAAACTGACTGCATTGGTGTGAACTAGAGTAATTGGAATACATGGAAAACACTGCATGCATTTTTAGTGCAGAAAAAAAGTGCACAGAACTGCATGAACTAGCACTTAGCCCAGGTTCACACTGGGCTGCGGGAATGAGGCCGTGCAAGTTCAGCTGAACTCACACGATTTCACTCCCGCCTGTCAGGGTGGATTCACACCTATGCATTTTTAGTGTTTTTTTGCAGATTTGCACTACAGTCCATTTAACATGGTTTCCTAGTACAAATCTGCAAAATGCAAAAAACTTAAAATGCATAGGTGTGAATACAACCTCAGTCCCGATTTCGACCGCAATTTCAGAGACATCTGTGCAGGTTTCTGCACAAATGTCAATGTAAATAGCAGGGGCGAAATGGCAAATTGGAGATGCGGCGTTGCACCGAATAGGACGGTGCCATTTCCGGCAAATGCAGCCGATTCAACAGCCGATTCAACATGCGATTTCACATGTCAAATCGCATATCAAAATGCACCAGTGTGAACCAGGGATTAGGCCCAGTACACACCACATGCAGTCCCTTGCAGGGTTTTTTCTGCATCAAAAATGCATAGAAAATAGGTTATATAGTTTTCAATGGCATAGTTCACCTCACTGCTTGCAGTTCCCGTTCCAGGAAAAAAAAAGTAGAACACGCTGCATTTTTCCTGCACTGGACTGTACTGGAATGCTGTAAAACACATAAAAAAAAGCACTGTACTGCACCTACAAGCACCAAAAATGTACTGAAACACACATGTCCTTATTTAGGGTTAGAAAAAAAAGGGGGGGGGGGCAATAGACTGCCCCAAAAACGCACTGGAGCACATCAAAAACGTGCATGCAGAAAAGCATGTGGAACGCATCCAGACTGTGTTTCTATGAACTGGCAAAAAGCGCATGGAACTGCATCTGGTGTGAACTAGCACTAAAAGAGGTAATGTAGCTTACTACATCTAATGACTGGTAAGTTGCAATAAACAGTATCTCACAAAAGTGAGTACACCCCTCACATTTTTGTAAATATTTTATTATATCTTTTTATGTGACAACACTGAAGAAATTACACTTTGCTTCAATGTAAAGTAGTGAGTGTACAGCTTATATAACAGTGTAAATTTGCTGTCCACTTAAAGTGAAAATGTCAAAAATTGGGCCCAATTAGTCATTTTCACTCCCTGGTGTAATGTGACTCGTTAGTGTTACAAGGTCTCAGGAGTGAATGGGGAGCAGGTGTGTTAAATTTGGTGTTAACGCTCTCACTCTCTCATACTGGCCACTGGAAGTTCAACATGGCACCTCATGGGAAATAACTTTCTCTGAAAATCGGAAAAAAAGAATTGTTGCGCTACATAAAGATAGACTAGGCTATAAGAAGATTGCTAAGACCCTGAAACTGAGCTGCAGCATGATAGCCAAGACCATACAGCTGTTTAACAGGACAGGTTCCACTCAGAACAGGCCTCACCATGGTCAAGCAAAGAAGTTGAGTGCACATTCTCAGCATCATATCCAGGGGTTGCCTTTGAGAAATAGATGTATGAGTGCTGCCAGCATTGCTGCAGAGATTGAAGGGGTGGGGGGTCAGCCTGTCAGTGCTCAGACCATACGCCGCACACTGCATCAAATTGGTCTGCATGGCTGTCATCCCAGAAGAAAGACTCTTGAATGAATGAATGATAACTTGTATAGCGCGGCACATGCAAACTAAATCGCCTCTGGGCGCTTGTTGTTCCTGTCTCCTTTGATATCAAAAGAGATGAGTCTTGATCTTTCTCCTGAACGCTAAATGATCCTCCTCCAACCGAAGGCTGGTTGGTAAAGCGTTCCATAGTCTAGGACCTTGGATCGCAAATCTTCTTTCTCCTTTGGACTTGTAGTTGGCTTTCGGAATCTGGAGCAGGTTTTGATTGGTGGATCGCAGAACGCGATTGGGATTGTGGGCTTTTATTTTTTCGCATAAATAATGGGGGGCATTCCCATGGACACATCTATGAGTAAGACAGAGTGCTTTAAAAGCAATTCTGTCTTTAACTGGCAGCCAGTGAAGGGCTCTCAGTGAAGGTGAGATGGATTCCCAGGGTTTTTTCCCAGTCACAAGTCTGGCGGCCGTGTTCTGAACGACTTGCAGACGAGCGATTTGGTACTTGGGGAGTCCGAGGTAAAGGGCATTTGCATAGTCCAGTCTGGAGTTAACAATTGCTCCCACCACGACCGCTAAATCTTCTTTGGGGATGAAAGGAGTGAGTCTGCGTAGTAGGCGCAGCAGATGGTGAGATCCGCTGACTACTGACACTATTTGTGCATCCATTGTCATATAGGAGTCAAAAATGACCCAGAGACTTTTGACTTTGGCGCTAGGGGAGATGATTTTGCCCAAAATGGGCGGGGGTGTCCATGCTGTTGCAGTTTGATTCCTATGCTTGGCGTGAAACAGGAGAAGTTCTGTTTTCGCTCCGTTGAGTTTAAGATAACTCTTTGTCATCCAGTCCTCTATTAAAGAGAAGCAAGTCTCTAGATTGAGGTGGTGATCCTTTTTGTTGCCAATGCGGAAATATAGTTGCGTGTCGTCTGCATATGAGTGGTAAAGCAGTTTTTGGCTGCTAATAATCTCAAAAAGAGGGCGAAGATAGATGTTAAACAGCACCGGTGACAGGCGATCTTTGAGGGACTCCGCATGATACTGTGCGTTTCTCAGATGTGAAAGGTCCTAACTTCGCTGTTTGCGATCGGTTTTCCAAAAAAGAGAACCAAGACAAATCGCATTCTGCGACTCTGGCTACTTCAGCTAGCCGTGTCAATAAAAGTTTGTGGTCTACAGTGTCGAAAGCTGCACTTAGGTCCAACAGAACCAGAAGACAAGATTCTCCTTCGTCTGCGGCCTCGAGAGCGTCGTCCCATATTTTGAGCAGCGCGGTTTCAGTCCCGTGTCCGGGACGGAAACCCGATTGAAATGGGTCACGTAGCTTGTGGGTATCTAGATGCTGTTGTACCACTACTTTTTCCAATACCTTTGAGAGTACATTTAGGCCTGTTATGAGATGGCGGTGGAGTGGGTCCTTGGGGTCAAGGGTGGGTTTCTTCAGGATGGGTTGGATTATGCCTTCTTTCAACTGTGAGGGCACTATGCCTTCCTTGAAAGACTGGTTGATAAGCTGTGTGATGGGGGGTGCCAGGATGTCGGCGCATTCCTTCAGCAGTTTTGTGGGGATAATATCGTTTGGCGCTGTGCCATTACGCAAAGTACCAATGATATTTTTTGTGGCATCGATGGGTTCCAGGGTGAACTTACCTGATAGAGGTGAATTACTGTGGGTATTGTGTCAATAATTGCGGGGGGGGGGCTGAGGGGGAATTGTTTTGCTGAATGCTTTCACGGATTGCCTCGATTTGATTAATGAAGTAATCAGATAATTCATTGCAAAATTCTTGTGTGTCTGAATTGGGGGCTTCAAGACATCCTGGTTTCATGGTCTGAGTGACCATCTTGAAGAGTTCGCGTGGTCGGTTCAGGGCGCTGTTGATAGCCTCAGAAAAAAAAATTGCAATGGTTCATTTTCCAAAATTTTATTTCCAGATCTTGTCTGAAAATAAGATCAAGTGTGTGACCTGAAGCATGTGTGGGCCCACATACTAGTTGCTGTAACCCTAAACCTTCCAGGTGGTCAATACAGGCATCGGCAACGGGGTCTTGTGAGGAGTTGGCCCAGAAATTGAAATCCCCAAGCAGCAGAAGGTGTTTGCTGTTGAGGGTGTAAGTGGAGAAGAATATATATAGACAAGAAGGACATGCGCCAAACTAAGTGTAGTAAATTAGGGATTTAATGAAGTGAAAATAATAGTAAACAGTAAATTGGCTACTCACAAAACAATTGAGAGCAAGGGCACATCAGGGGTTAACAGCTGGTCGAGGGTCACAACGATCGTTTACATCTGCAGGCAGGCTGACTTGGCCAAGTCTTGGGAGTTATGGAGACCCATCCTGGGGAAGCCTGAAAGAAGCGACAGGGGATCCAGAAGCTGTGTTTCCTGGATAGGACGCGCTATGCGTTCCAGCATGAAGCGCAGTCTATCGCCGTACGACCGGAAGTGACGTCGAACCTCGGGCCAGCCAATGGGATGACGCGTTTCTCAGCATCCGCTGGTTCATCAGATCCAAAACGTCCAATAGAAGCGGACGTACTATATATGCAGGGGATTATCGTGATTGGTCAGCGGGGCTTAGTAAACAAATGCACACAGGAAGTACTGGGAAAAACTGACACAGATAGTAAAACTTATCCTCTCTTAAACTAGGTGCACAGGAACTCTCACTTTTAGCGAAAGGTCTTAATTTCGCTCCTACTATACACCCAAATTCTTTTACCATGTTTAAAGATCTCAATAAATTCATTCGTAATCTCACATTGAAAAGACATTTTAATATGAAAAATTCATCTGCTCCTATTGAGTCCATGGTGCAAAGTGATATCCCATTTGCCTTAGATACAACTGCAGACCTTCAGGCTATCCAAGATCTTTGTGATCTATGGAATGCAGATGAAGAAGAGGAGGATTTGTTAGTATGGTCTCAATACACTGAGTCTCCTCGGTCTACAGTCCATACGTCTTTTAGACCCAAGTCTATTTTTTTCCCTGCACAATCTAAAGGCCCTTACCTTTCCACCTTCTATCAGGTGGTTTTCAAAGAGCTTACGGACCTCTGTAAAACAGACTCCAAGACCACCAGGTTTCATAGTAATCTTACATCTTCGGAATATTCAGCTCTAAAATCCCTTAGCACTAATCCTGAGATCATCATCAGATCTGCAGATAAGGGAGGGGGAATAGTTATACAGGACAAGGTTGACTATATGTCTGAAGCCAGACGACTACTCGCAGATGGAAATACTTATGAGAAACTTAAATACGATCCTCTGCCTAAATTCACTATTGAGTCATCTAACATTGTTCGGGAGGCCCTTGCTGTTGGCACCCTGAACAAATTGGAGGCTGCTTTCTTTTTAAAACCCTTTTTTCAAGTCCCCTACCTATATCATTTGCCTAAAATACATAAGGATGTTAATAATCCACCAGGTCGCCCGATTGTCGCCTCGATGGATAGCATCACTACCAGCTTTTCTCTCTATATTGACCATTTTTTACAACCGCTTGCCCAAGCTCTCCCATCCTATATTCGGGATGGTACTCATCTTATTGACTTGCTATCTCCCTATTCATGGGAACCTTCTTACCATTGGTTATCTCTTGATGTTTGCTCGCTCTACACCTCTATACCACACTCGGTGGGACTTGAGGCTGTCTCACATTTCCTTAATGCAGACCCCAGTTTAAACACACTACAGATAGAATTCATCTTGCTGTCTACTCGCTTTTGTCTCGAACACAATTACTTCCTGTTCGATGATGAATTTTACCTACAAAAGCAAGGCACTGCGATGGGTGCTAATTTTGCACCCAGCTATGCCAACCTCACTATGGGTCGTTGGGAAGCCATCTATATAGACAAGAACAACCCATTTTCTGCACATATCGTCTTCTTTGGCCGATATATAGATGACATAATCATGATCTGGGATGGTTCCATTGATTCTATCACCAACTTTGTAGCCTACTGCAACAACAACCCTTTTGGCTTGACCTTCACTTCAGTTAGTGATCCTGAGTCTATATGTTATTTAGACCTTGAACTGTTCCATGACCGGAATACTATCAGTGCCAAGAATTACACTAAATCTACAGCCGTGAATTCTTACCTCCATCATTCTAGTTGTCACCACCCCAAATGGATCAATAATGTTCCGAAAAGTCAATTCCATCGACTTAGACGGAATTGTACTAGATTGGAGGATTACAAATCTTTGAGTGTCAATCTTAAAGAGAAATTTATTGTCAAAGGCTACCCTCCGAACCTTGTTGAGTCTGCTCGCATTATGTATGATTCTAATTCTCCACCTATATCTAAGAAAATTGAACAGGCCCCCACCACCAGGTTCATTACCCAGTACCATGCTAAACATAAAAAAATGGAAAACATCATTAAAAAACATTGGTCTATTCTAACTCAGGACCCCCTCTTGTCTTCATCTATCACTATCCAGCCAAAATTTGCGTACCGTAGGGCCCCAAATATCAAGAGTAAGATAGCCCCTAGCAAAATAAAGTCCAATGCTAACACCAAACTTCATAGGCTTAAACAACTAACACTTATACCTTTAGTAGGGATGTTTCAATGTAAAAAGGCCAAATGTCTAACTTGTTCTTATGTTAAACACGGTAAAAAGAATTTTACAGCCAACAACAAGACTTATAATTTGAGTTCGTTTTATAATTGCTCGACGACATATGTCATTTACTGTGTTTCTTGCCCTTGCGGACTCCTTTATGTGGGTAGGACAATTAGAGCCCTTCGTACTAGATTTGGGGAGCACCGACGTGCAGTTCATGCTGGTGACCCCAAATCTAGTATCGCACGACACTTTGCTATTCACCATCATGGTGACATTTCCCTTTTACAGGTTTGGGTCATTGAGGCCATTCCTGAAACCCCTACTGCAGTCGAGAGATTTCAACGACTATGCAGACAAGAAACCTTCTGGATTTATTCCCTCAATACGATGACGCCACATGGACTCAATGAGGAAATAGAAACAAACAACATTATCTAAGACTTTTTTCTTTAGACTTTTTTTTTTAATGATCCATTCTTATAATTACCCTTCTGCTGTTATGACTCTTATAATCATTTTTTTCTGTATTATTGTCTTTATTATTTATTTTTTGGTGACTGACGATATACTTCCTTGCACCGTACTATGTGTGTGGGTGTGCATGTGTGCATACGATTACACATGCATTTGTATATATACACATATACATAGTATAATAATAATAATAATAATTTTTTCTTACATGATTTCTTTTAGAGAATACATATGTTGCTGCACACTCATGACTATACAGGATTGCCTTGTTTGTGCATCAGCTTTATTTTATATTATATTATTTCCCCCCGCACATTACTGTTCAAACTGATTTTATGTATATACATGTGTGTGTATGTGTATTACACCCCAGCTACATGTATATATTGTGCATATATTACCTTGGTCTGTGGATGTGTCACCTGGAGTCACCCATGCGCACAGAGTTATGTTTGCTTTGAGCATATTCGTACGGTGACTTTATATATACATACTGAATTTATGTGCTTGATTATTATTTATTATTTATTATATTATTCTTTTTAGTATATATATATATTTTTTAGTATATATATATTTTTTAGTGTGTATGTTCTAATATATATATATATATATTTTTAATATATTTTTAGCATGTGTTATATATATATGCATATTTTTTAATGTGTATATGTGTATATACATATACACTTTTTGTTAATTTTTTCTAGGAATTTTTTGAGTGATAATAATAATAATTTTTAGGATGTTGTCATAGATCTTTTTATTATATATATGTATGTGTTTTTTTTTTTTATATATATATATACTTTATAATTTTATATATATTATCTTTAACATTTTTATATATATTCTATTTTTCTTCTATATATATATATAGTTCTAGTGTCCTTTACTATCTGTGTCAGTTTTTCCCAGTACTTCCTGTGTGCATTTGTTTACTAAGCCCCGCTGACCAATCACGATAATCCCCTGCATATATAGTACGTCCGCTTCTATTGGACGTTTTGGATCTGATGAACCAGCGGATGCTGAGAAACGCGTCATCCCATTGGCTGGCCCGAGGTTCGACGTCACTTCCGGTCGTACGGCGATAGACTGCGCTTCATGCTGGAACGCATAGCGCGTCCTATCCAGGAAACACAGCTTCTGGATCCCCTGTCGCTTCTTTCAGGCTTCCCCAGGATGGGTCTCCATAACTCCCAAGACTTGGCCAAGTCAGCCTGCCTGCAGATGTAAACGATCGTTGTGACCCTCGACCAGCTGTTAACCCCTGATGTGCCCTTGCTCTCAATTGTTTTGTGAGTAGCCAATTTACTGTTTACTATTATTTTCACTTCATTAAATCCCTAATTTACTACACTTAGTTTGGCGCATGTCCTTCTTGTCTATATATATTTTTCAGAGTCTGCTTCTGCCTCAGGACTGTGCTGCCACTAGTGTTGCTGGACTAAACATTGAACTCTTGGGACTTTTTATTTTAACCATCTTTTGTATGGTCATTTATTTGGACTATCATTATATGGTCATTTATTATTTTATTTATTTATTATTTTTTTCCCTTTTTGATATTGACATGGACCTTATGATCTACTAATTGTTAATTATACTATTAATTCTTTTTGATTGCATTTTTTAAGTCGTGCGCCATCTACCTATATTTTTTAAGTGGAGAAGAAGTCCGTCAATGATGGTAGCAGCTGCGATTTTGGGCCGGGTGGCCTATAGCAGAGAAGCACATGGATGGTTTCCTTTGAATTTGTTTTCAGTTTCAGAGTAAGGGTTTCCATGAATGGAAGAGGGTTTTGAAGTACTGGTTTAGTGATCGCAAGGTGAGTCTTGTGGATCACCGCCAGTCCTCCTTCTCTTTGCCCTATTCTGTTTTACGTTATAATACGGTAGTTTTCTGGCACCAGTTCTCCTAGAATGGTGTTACAGTCGGCTGTAAGCCAGCTCTCTGTAATAAAGAGGCAGTCTAGATCGCTTTGTAGAATGAGGTCACGGATTTCCAGTCAGTGTTTTACTGCCGATCTTGTATTGATCAAAGCACATGATATGTGCTTAGGCTGGGGTAAATGGCTGAAATATCTGACAGTCGATCGTTGATCGATTCTCAATAGTCGCTCAATTCTTAAGGCTTTTTCGGTGATGGCTGGTAGTATTGCGACGAATTGCCTCAAACTCTGAATGGTTTCGGCAGAATATTGCCGATATGCCATGATCGCCAGTCACCGGGGTGGGGGGGGGGGGAGTTTTCAGGGGCGATGGGGAGAGGAATTGGCTAATTCCTCTCTCCTGGCTTGGTCCAGAAGAAGGCAAAAAAAAAACCCTGGCCGTGCTGGGCCAATATTCTCCGGTAGGGGCAAAAAAATTCCTTCCTGACCCCGTGAGAGGCGATCAGGTGACCCCTGGATCAAGCTTCAGTTTGTGTTGAGACGAGAAGGGGCTGGGGATGAGAGGTGAACGTATTGCTGATGTAGCAGGATGGCTGCCTGATCAGGCAGCAGGATGCAGCCTAGGGCTGACAAATTAGGTGGATCAGTGATGCCGGGGGGGGGCTAAGAAGGTAAAACCACGGAAGAGTGGCTGTCCTTCTGGGGTAAGGGGGGGCTTCCTGGCTGGTTTGGTGGGGATTCTAGGGTGTGAGGAGCGGCGTGGTGTTAGGCCGCAGGTGAAGCCGCGGTCTTTCCTAGATCGCGGCCCCGCAATTCAGCACAGGCTGGCGCGGGTGTCCAAAAAAACAGCCCTAGGATGGCGGAATTGCCGCGGGGAGGTGGCAGGAGGGTGCCTCTTATGGCAATGGTAGTGTGGGGGCACAGGGGATGGAGGAAATGAGCAGGGGAGAGCTGTATTGCAAGGAATGTTTGCTGCGGCTTGTCCTGAAAAGGCGATTTCGGTGGATGGCTCTTACCTGTTAGCCTCCCTGGAGTGAGGCGGGGAACCAGGGGAGGCAGGAGAGCCAGGAAACTGATCCACTGTGGTTCAGAAGAGAGAGGCTTGAGGAGAAGGCCAGGCTGAGAAGCGGGCTGTACAGGAGCTGGAGCTGGGCTGAGCTGGGCTAAGATTTGACCCTGCCTGCCTGTCTGCCTCCTACGCCTGCCTGGAGCTATGACACACAATTTCCTACTCCTAGGAGACGTGCGCCGCTGTGAGCTCCTGCTGCTAATCCGTCTGCCTCACTGTCTTCTAAAGATGATGTGCGAGAAAGCCCACAAACAGTTTGCTGATGACAAGCAGACTAAGGACCGAAATTACTGGAACCATGTCCTGTGGTCTGATGAGATTAAGATAAACTTATTTGGTTCAGGTGGTGTCGTGTGTTTGTCGCCATTGAGGAGTAGAAGAGGACTCCAGTGACAACCTGTGAAGATCTGGTGAACTCCATGCCCAAGAGGGATAAGGCAGTGCTGGAAAATAATGGTGGCCACACAAAATATTGTCACTTTTGGCCCAATTTGGACATTTTCACTTAGGGGTGTACTCACTTTTGCTGCCAATGGGTTAGACATTAATGGCTGTGTGTTGAACTATTTTGAGGGGACAGTAAATTGACATTGTTATATAAGCTGTACACGCATTATTTAACATTGTAGCAGTGTCATTTCTACAGTGTTGTCACATAAAAAGATATAATAAAATATTTACAAAAATGTGAAGAGTCTGGCTTTATGCATCTATGGACACAAAAGTTGGACTCGGGAGCATGCCCACATGGGTACCCACAAGAAGAGAGCTTCTCCTAGGTGGTTTCCTGATACGGGGAGGAGCTACCAGCGCCACCAGGGGACTCCGGGGGCACTCTGTGCAAAACAAACTGCACAGTGGAGGTAAGTATGACATGTTTGTTTTTGATTGTTTTTTAAACATGAGGGTTTAGTAACTCTTTCAGTTTGCAGCAGTCCTGCCAATACTTACCTGAGCCCCATCTCGATCTAGCGATGTGCACAAGAGCAGCTGCTCTCCTGGGTTTCTTCCTCCTCATTGTCTGAGACAGCAATGGCTCCCACTAAAGTTAATCAAAGCCAGTGAGCCAATGAGGATAAAGCGGGAGCAGGGCCAAGTCATGCTCCGTTTGTGAATCGGGACACAGAGCAGAATCTCAGGAGTGGCCTCCCATATAGCCGTGATTACCGTAAATCACGGTAAATGCAGACACAACCTGAACAGGCATGGGTGGTAAAAAACTGACATCTGTCTCATTCAGATGTCTGCACACAGATTCCCTGTTGTACGGAGCAGTGCTACACAGCGTGAAAGGGCACATATTTAGCACCAATGTAACATTTAAAGTAATTTTTTTTACCTTTTACATAGATTACTGCCCCTAACAATGTCTTGATGTGTTATTTCCAGAAGGAAGGAGCCATCTTTGTTCTGGCACTATCCCAGGTCTGGACAAAACTCACCCAGAACTAGGTGCACGCTTTAAAGACCTAGGGCCAGATTCAGAGAGCTGTAACTCCTGTCTAACTGGTGTTAGACTAGAGTAATTTCAAATTACGCGCGTTTTTTAGCTAGTCGGAAACCTCAAACCTCAATAGACGGCTGCGGGCTTCAATTCGACTGGATTACGTGTTCGTACGCCTTCGGATCTACGCTGCAATAAAATTGCGGCCACTGGGTGGACTTCCCGTAGTTTTCCGTGTCAGGGTATGCTAATGAGCTTTTGCCGGCGATCCCAGAAATTACGATCTTCAATCGCAATCTCTTACGGCATCTTTAGTCATCTTTTTTTTTTTGCGTAACACTATACCAGCTTTTTGCTGCTCTAATATTAGACAGCCCATGTTAAGTATGGCTGTCGTTCCTACGTCGAATTTGTACGTTTTCCGACGTCTTTTATTATTTTTAACGTAAGTCGTCCGGGAATAGGAATGTTCGTAAACGACGCTACTCAAACAACGAATGACGTAACGACGTGATTTCGCGCAATGCACGGCGGGAAATTTCTGAACGGAGCATGCGCAGTTCGATCGCCGCGGGGACGCGCTTAATTTAAATGCTTCACGCCCCCTAATCGCGTATTTCGATTACGCGGCGAGAAATAGACTACGCCGCCGTAGCGTACGGGCAAAAATCTACCAGAATTCGATGTAGAGCCTGGTAAATTACGGCAGCGTAGAGTATTTCGATTACGCAGAGCAAAATTAAGTGTATCTGAATCTGGCCCCTAGTATACAGCAACATATAACTATATAGGCAGCTGAAAAACACAAAGGTAAGTAACAGTTATATAGAAAATATATGTTCCACTTTTTTTGGGGCTCCGTTCACTCATGATTTAAAATGCATCTTGAGTCACAAAGAATTGCATGAATAAAGAAATGACATTGTTTTTAATGATGTCCATTCACATAAATGCAACTCGGCACAATATTACTTTGGTGCGATTCCAGTGCGATGTTGCTCCCACAGAATATGCAAACCTTATCAAAATCGAATGAAGTTGCACTACATAATAACACTGAAAATAAGGGCAAAGTCAGATAGCAGCAGTATGAACCTTCCCTAACTCCTATAAGAAACTATAACATTTGATATTTAAACAGTATAAATATGTAAACATAAACAACATCAACAAAAATTCAAAAATCAATATAGCACCACAAAAATGTGAGCATGACTAGAATTGTAAAAGACCTAGGGCACCTTGAGTCATCTGTGCTCAAAAGTTTGCATACCCTCAGAGAATTGGTAATATACAGTATTTAGCATTAGTGAGCAGTCACTTAAAACCCATTTCTTTTGGTATTGCTGCCCATTCGTCTTGACAAAATGCCTCCAGGTCATGCAAAGTCTTTGATCGTCTTGCATGAACAGCAAGTTTGAGATCTCACCAGAGTGGCTCAATGATATTAAGTTTAGGAGACTGTGATAGTCATTCCAGAACCTTCGCCTTTCTCTGCTGTAACCACTGGAGGGTGAGCTTGGCATTGTGCTTAACCACTTGCCCACCGGGTTTGTTTTTCAGATTCGGTGTTTACGAGACTAAAACTGTTTTTTTTGCTAGAAAATTACTTAAACCCCCCAAACATTATATATTTTTTTTTTTCTAACACCCTAGAGAATAAAATGGCAGTCATTGCAATACTTTTTGTCACACCGTATTTGCGCAGCGGTCTTACAAGCGCACTTTTTTTGAAAAAAAAACACTTTTTTGAATAAAAAAATAAGACAACAATAAATTTGGCCCAATTTTTTTATATATTGTGATAGATAATGTTACGCCGAGTAAAATGATACCCAACATGTCGCACTTAAAAATTGCGCCCGCTCGTGGCATGGCGTCAAACTTTTACCCTTAAAAATCTCGATAGGCAACGTTTAAAAAATTCTACAGGTTGCATTTTTTGAGATACAGAGGAGGTCTAGGGCTAGAATTATTGCTCTCGCTCTAACGATCGCGGCGATACCTCACTTGTGTGGTTTGAACACCGTTTTCATATGCGGGCGCTACTCGCGTATGCGTTCGCTTCTGTGCGCGAGCTCGTCGGGACGGGGCGTTTTACATTTTTTTTTTTTTGTTTTCTTATTTATTTTTAATTAGTTTATAATTTTATACATCGAAATAAATTAAAAAAAAAAAATTATCACTTTTATTCCTATTACAAGGAATGTAAACATCCCTTGTAATAGAAAAAAGCATGACAGGTCCTCTTAAATATGAGATCTGGGGTCAAAAAGACCTCAGATCTCATATTTAGGCTTAAATGCAAAAAAAGAAAAAAAAAAAAAAAATGTCATTTTTCAAATTTCTGAAAAAAAAAATGTTTCTTTAAGACGCTGGGCGGGACTGACGTTTTGACGTCACTTCCGCCCAGCAGAGCTGTGGGGGACGGGTGGGGGCGATTTTTCCCTCACTCGTATCCCAACACAGCCAGCAGGAGGACCCGATCGCCTCCGCCGTTACCGACGGCTCCGGTAAGCGGCGGAGAGCGCGGGAGAGCGGCGGGAGGGCCCTCTCCCGCCACCGATAACGGCGATCTTGCGGCGAATCCGCCGCTGGGACCGCCATTATCGTGTACAGCACTGCCCACGGAAAAGATGGATATCTCGGTTGTGGCAGCAGCTGCTGCCGTTACCGAGATATCCATCTTTAAAGTCATGACGTCTTTTGACTATGACACCATGGGCAAGTGGTTAAAGTCATTGTTGTGCTGGAAAGTCCAAGAGCGTCCAATGCACAGCTTTTCTGCAGAAGAATGAAAATTGTCTGCCAGTTTTGTCTGATATTTTTTGATAACATACTGCATTGATCTCACCATCAATTTTCACAATATGTCCAGTGCCTTTAGAGCTCACAAACCCCAAAAACATCAGTGAGCCACCACCATGCTTCACAGTGGGGATGGTATTCTTGTCACTATAGGCCTTGCCGATCGCTCTTTGTGACCATAAAGCTCTATCCTGGTCTCTTCACTCCAGTTTACAGTATAGCAGAAGCTGTGAGGCATGTCGAGGTGTTGTCGGGCATATTGTAACTGTTTTTTTTTGTGTGGCATTGATGCAGTAAAAGCTTCTTTCTGGCAACTCGGCCATGCACCTAATTTTTAAAGTATCATCGTATTGTGATCCTTGAAACAATTACATTGTCTTTTTTCACAGCAGCCTGTATTTTCCTGAGGTTACATGTGGGTTTTTCTTTGTATTCTGAACAATTCTTCTGGCAGTTGTGGCTACAATCTTTCCCGGTCTACCTGACTTTCTTAATAAGTGATCATACTGACTGGCACATTGAAGGCTTTTGATATCTTATTATATCCTTTTCCATCTTTATAAATTACCATTACCTTGTTATACAGATCTTTTGACAGTTCTTTTCTGCTCCTCCTGGCTCAGTTTCTTGCCTGCTCAGTGCATCCATGTGAGAGCTAACAAACTCATTGGCTATTTATACACAGACACTAATTCCAATTTAAAAAGCCACAGATGTGGCAATTAAAGGTAACTTCTCATTTTAACCTGTGTGTGTCACCTTTTTTGTCTGTACCAAGGAAAACATTTTAGGGTATGTAAACTTTTGAACAATTTGGATGATTTCCATGATCATTATGATTTAAAAAGAAGCTAAACAACTTTCTGGTAATAAATGGCTTCATATGATCACTATCATTAAATAAAAGACAATTTTCTTTCTCGTACATCACGGGACACAGAGCGGCATATTCATTACTATGTGGGTTATATGGAGTACCTTCAGGTGTGGACACTGGCAATCTTCAAACAGGAAGTCCCCTCCCTATATAACCCCCTCCCCTAGAGGGAGTCCCTCAGTTTTTTCGCCAGTGTCTTAGGTGTTGGTCACGGAATAGCTTTGCTCCACATCCTTGGGATTAAGGGCGGGCTAACCGGATCTGTCCAAGGAGCCTCAGTGCCAAAGTGGACAGTACCCGGGCCCCAAACCGTGGGGTTTTGCCTATAATGCTCCTCTTTGGAGGGCTGGACCCTGGGCCCAGGACTTGGAGTTTGCAAAAACCATAAAGTTCCTGTTTTGCCAGGGTGCTATATAGGTCCAGGACAGTGGGTACCTTCATAGGACCCCAGGGCCTGAAGGTCTACTACGCTACCCACGGAGATGGGAGAAGATTGGATCAGTTTGCTGGTCAAACATCCTGCAGCATGGAGCAGGTAAGGGGGAGCCTGCGGGACTTGGTTCGACAGCAGGCTCCCCGGGGTAACCTAAAAGGGGGGATAGCCTAAGTATGCTCTGCATGGGCAACCGTGATCACTATGTCTAAAAGAGACAGGATGACACCCTTTCTCCCCCCATCACTAGGCCCCCCTGTCTAAATATGTGTTGCTAGCTAACCTGCTGTTTCTTCCTAGGGCTAGTAAGGATCCCTAGGGGCCTTGAGAGAGTCCTACCTGGCCGGGGGTTTGAATCTGCCGCCTGTTTCTGCGTGCCTGGATCTCCAGCAGCGCGGCTCCTCCATGTTCCTCCTGTATCCGGCATACGCGTGCGCGCGCACGTCTTATTGACGTTTTTCGCGCCGTCCAGACAGGAGGGCGGGGGGGGGCGGGCCTGCGGCGTCATACAGGGGCGCGCCTTTGTGCTGTTATAGACAGCAGGCCTTGTCAGGGCTCAGTCTGAGGCTGATTTTTTCAAGGAGAGGACGCAGAGCGGCAGAACAGTGACTCCCGGTGGCGGAAGAGGGGTAGTACATGTGGACTTTGTTCCAATGCCTTTATTGTTAAGCCAAGAAATCCCCCTTATTTTGCAGCAGGTTGGAGGCTGGCAAACTTAAATTAGGGTCATTGTATGTTGTCAAATATATAATATATAATATATAATTATTTAAAAAAAAAAAAAAAAAAAAGAAAAGACCAACATACGGGCCCATCAGTTTTTGGGGACACTAGTGATCTATTCTCCCCTAAACTCTGAAATTTGTACTCCTGGCCACTACAGTCTGTTGTGTGGGCGGAGTCCCTCGATTTTGTATTATGGCTTCCAAGGGTTCGGGGTCAAAGGGGACAAAAAAGACCAAAAAACAAAAGGGGTCCCTTTCTGATTCTGATATGCCGATACTTTCCCCGCAGCTTATTAATTTAAGAAGCGCCTTGGATGAGCCATTAGGGGGATCTGGTGCGGAGGCTGGCCCAGATCAGCCCAGCCCTGTGTTTATCACAGAGGAGATGCTAGCCGTATCCCTAGGGGGGCTAGAAGAGAGAATAGCGGCATTGATCGCCAGAGCTATTCCTGGTAAGAAACGGGTTAGATCCCCATCACCAGGGGGTGTATCCTCAGATGCTGAGATTCTCTCTCCGGAGGAATTAGAATCACAGGAGGATCAACTGGACCTGAACCAAGAGGGTTCAGGGATGGAGGGGTCTACCTCTGAGGAACCATTTTCAGACTCCCAGACAGAGAGACTGTGGGTACAGTCTTTGACGGACATGGTCCGCTCGGCATTTAGTTTGCCATTGCCAGAACTTCAGGTTCCTCCGGTATCCTCTCTGGGCTCTTTGAAAGCCCCGTTAAGCAACGCAGTTTTTCCGGTCCATCCTCTCTTGGAGGAATTGATCTTTCGGGATTGGGTACGGCCGGACAGGGTTTTTCTGCCACCGAAAAGATTTGCGGTCATTTATCCCTTGGAGGAAAAATTCTCCAAGAAGTGGAGGCTCCCAGTAGTGGATGCAGCCATCTCATGTGTGAATAAATCACTAACTTGCCCGGTGGAAAACATACATATGTTTAAAGATCCGGTTGATAAAAGATTAGAGACACTTTTAAAAGCATCCTTTGCTACGGCAGGAGCAGTGGTGCAGCCAGCGGTAGCTGCAATTGGAGTTTGTCAGGCATTAAAAGACCAGACAAAAGAGATGTTAAAGGACATGCCTACCCAACAAGCAGAAGAGTTTGCTGACATTCCCAGAGCTCTGTGTTTCGCGGTAGATGCTATAAAAGATTCCATCCAGCAGGCTTCTCGTTTATCACTATGTTTGGTACACATGAGAAGGATCTTATGGTTGAAGAACTGGGCGGCAGAACCCCCATGCAAAAAGCTTCTGGCAGGATTTCCCTTCCATGGAGGACGACTCTTCGGAGAAGATCTGGATAAATATATTCAGACTATTTCAAATGGCAAGAGTACCCTTTTACCGGTCAAAAAGACATTCCGGGCTCCTACATTTAAAAGGCAGCTTTTTCCTGTCTCGGGGCCCTCTAATTCCAGGCAGTATCGACGGCCGCCTGCACGATCCAACGTTAACAGTAGATCGCAGGGACAGACCCCTGGGGGTAAGAAGCCGTGGTATCGCAAGCCGTCAAAGACAGCCCCTAAGTCTGCCTTATGAAGGGGCGCCCCCACTCTCACGGGTGGGGGGAAGGCTTCGTCTCTTCTCAGAAGTTTGGGAAGCCAAGATCCCCGACAATTGGGCCCGGGCATCTGTAACCACAGGTTACAGATTGGAGTTTCTAAGATATCCTCCGCCTCATTTTCAAGAATCAAGGCTACCAAGGGATCCAGCAAGGAAGGCCTCAATGCTGGCAGCTTTGGATCACCTGCTTTGCCAGGACGTAATTATAGAAGTGCCAGCCCAAGAGCAAGGCCTAGGTTTCTATTCCAATCTCTTTGTCATACCAAAGCCCAACGGCGATGTCAGGCCAATCTTGGACCTAAAGAGGTTAAACGCTTATCTAAGGGTGCGGTCCTTCCGGATGGAATCCATCCGGTCAGCAGCCGCCGCGCTTCAGAAAGACGATTTTCTGGCCTCCATAGACATAAAAGATGCTTACCTTCATGTACCAATCTTTCAGTCGCATCAAAGGTTTTTACGCTTCGCGGTGGGGCAGCGACACTTCCAATTCAGGGCGCTCCCTTTCGGGCTGGCCACGGCCCCCCGGGTATTCACAAAGATCCTAGCCCCAGTTCTGGCCAATTTAAGGATCCAAGGAGTCACAGTCCTAGCATACTTGGACGACCTTTTAATCATAGATCACTCACGGACGGGTCTGCAAAAGGCAGTAAACCTCACGGTTCGGTACCTCGAAGAATTCGGCTGGGTCCTAAACCAGGGAAAGTCAGCATTCCAGCCTACAAAGCAGTTGGAATACCTCGGCATGAGGTTAGACACAGAACATCAAAAGGTGTTCCTGCCCCTTGTAAAGATCAAGGCGATCAAGGGGTTGGTTCAGTTGGTTATAAACAAGAAAAGACCAACTATTCGCCTGTGTATGCGATTACTAGGCAAGCTAGTGGCCACATTCGAGGCAGTACCATACGCTCAGATCCACACTCGCGTCCTACAGGCAGCCATTCTAGCAGCCTGGGGCAAGAGGGCACATGCCTTAGAGTCCCCTTTGACGCTATCATCAAGGGTCCGACAGAGCCTGGCCTGGTGGTTGAACCCTCAGAATCTTCTAAAGGGAAGATCCTTCAGCCCTGTTGTCTGGAAGGTAGTTACCACAGACGCCAGCCTGGCAGGCTGGGGGGCGGTCTTCGAAGGGTTCTCCCGCCAGGGAACTTGGGTGAAAGCAGAGAGGCAGCTCCCCATCAATATCTTGGAAATCAGAGCTGCTCGCCTAGCCCTGTTGGCGTGGACCTCCAGATTAAAGGGGTTCCCGGTGAGAATCCAGTCAGACAATGCCACGGCGGTGGCATACATAAACCACCAAGGGGGAACCAGGAGCCAGGCCGCTCAAAGGGAAGTGAACTTGATTTTTCAATGGGCAGAGGTTCATGTACCCTGCATTTCAGCGATATTCATTCCCGGAGTGGACAACCTGCAGGCAGACTTCTTAAGTCGCCAGAGTCTGTTGCCAGGGGAGTGGTCTCTGCATCCCCAGGTCTTTCAGACAATCTGCCAGAGGTGGGGAACGCCAGACGTGGATATAATGGCATCCAGGTTCAACAAGAAACTAGACAGGTTCGTGTCGCGAGCGAGGGATCCTATGGCCTGCGGAACCGATGCGTTGGTTTGCCCTTGGCATCAATTCAAACTTCTATATGCATTCCCTCCACTACAGTTACTCCCCCGCCTGTTGCGCAAGATCAGAGTGGAGCACAAGCCAGTCATTCTAATAGCTCCAGCTTGGCCCCGGAGGGCTTGGTACTCACTAGTCCTGAATATGGCAGTGGGAGACCCTTGGACTCTTCCTCTACAACCAGACCTACTCTCACAAGGCCCGATCCTCCACCCTACATTACAGCGTCTAAATTTGACGGCCTGGAGGCTGAATCCCTGATTCTCAGGGGTAGGGGTCTGTCTAGGCAGGTAATCCCTACCCTGATTAAGGCTAGAAAGCCGGTCTCCAGGGTAATTTATTACAGGGTGTGGAGGAACTATATAGGCTGGTGTGAATCCAAAGGATGGAATTGCCGCAAATATACTATTGATAGGGTGTTAAGTTTTCTCCAGCTAGGAGTGGATAAAGGCCTGGCACTAAGCACAATCAAAGGACAGATCTCAGCTCTGTCAGTGTGGTTTCAGAGGCCGCTGGCCACCCACTCGCTGGTAAAGACCTTCTTACAGGGGGTCTTGCGTATTAATCCTCCTGTCAAGTCACCAGTTTGTCCTTGGGACCTAAATCTTGTCCTGTCCACTCTACAGAAACAGCCTTTTGAGCCTTTGGCTGAGATTCCTTTACTCTTACTGACAAGAAAATTGGTTTTCTTGGTCGCCATAGTTTCGGCCAGGAGAGTGTCAGAATTAGCAGCCTTATCGTGTAAGGAACCATATCTTGTTCTGCATAAGGACAGGGCAGTTCTCCGGCCCCATCCTTCCTTTCTACCAAAGGTTATATCCAAATTTCACTTAAACCAGGATTTGGTACTTCCATCCTTCTTTCCAAAACCTACATCTAGAAAGGAGGGGTTGCTGCATACCTTGGATATTGTCCGGGCCATGAAGGCCTATCTTAAAGCTACGGAAAAGATCCGGAAAACAGAGGTGTTATTCGTTCTACCAGATGGCCCCAAGAAGGGGCAGGCAGCTGCAAAATCCACCATCTCGAGATGGATTAGACAATTAATCATTCAAGCCTACGGATTGAAGAGGTTGCCCCTCCGTTGTCGGTAAAGGCCCATTCTACCAGGGCCATGGGCGCCTCTTGGGCAGCACACCATCAGATCTCTATGGCTCAGATATGCAAGGCGGCAACGTGGTCATCAGTCCACACGTTTACAAGGTTTTATCAACTAGACGTGAGAAGAAATGCGGATACTGCCTTTGGTCAGGCAGTACTACAGGCTGCAGTTTGAAATCCTCGGGATCAGAAACACCCTTGGTTATATAAAAAAAAAAAAAAAAAAAAAAAAAGAAAAAGGTTCTTCTTTCTTGACTAATTTGGAAATATTATTATGATTTGAGTTTAGCTCTAAAATTGAATCCTTCTTTGGAAGATGTCTCCCTCCCCTCATTAAAGCATTGCTTTCGGACATCCCACATAGTAATGAATATGCCGCTCTGTGTCCCGTGATGTACGAGAAAGAAAAAGGGATTTTTAAATACAGCTTACCTGTAAAATCCTTTTCTTGGAGTACATCACGGGACACAGAGCTCCCACCCCTCTTTTGGGTGACCATTTTGGGAGGCATACTGCTTGCTACAAAACTGAGGGACTCCCTCTAGGGGAGGGGGTTATATAGGGAGGGGACTTCCTGTTTGAAGATTGCCAGTGTCCACACCTGAAGGTACTCCATATAACCCACATAGTAATGAATATGCCGCTCTGTGTCCCGTGATGTACTCCAAGAAAAGGATTTTACAGGTAAGCTGTATTTAAAAATCCCTTTTTTGGCATAATCAGTCTTATTTTCAATATCAATGCCAAAATGTCACGATTTGTGCCAGGATATGCAAACTTTTGAGCACAACTGTATAATGGAGAAAAAAGTTGTGCAGCACGCTGCAACAAACAGTTGACATGGCCAAATTGCACCCAATGGTGAGGGCCAGTCGGAGACAGGTGCATCTACTGCCAGGCCAGCCATACTTCCATTTTCCAAAGAGTTTTTCTAGTCCATGGCAACCTGGTGGGCAGGAACGGTCTAGCCTTCAGTATCAATTTCCTAGACTGAGATACTGGCACCGAGATGACACAGTCATGCAAATCCAATATCTGTGCATTTCCTGGCTGTGTTCTTATTGATTCAAGACATTAATTATCTACCGTTGTAACTTCTCACCTTGGGACCAGCTACAAAGTTACAAGTTTGCAATAAGGTAACCAGAGAAGTGGAGACTTATAAAATGCTTCCATTTGCTTGCAGCAGGCTCATCATCTTAGCCTAGGAACAGTCACCTGGCTGAAGCCCAACAACTGCTTTTTACTGATAAATGACGTAATGTGATGTAATTTATTGTAAAAAAAAAAAAAATATGCTTTAAAATTCTGACATTCAGAAATGTATTTATGCAGACTTAATGTTCTGCGGTATGGTTCTATTCACATCTGCATGTTTTATGTGTGTTACATATGAAAAAGATGTTACTTGCTGCATTGTGGATGCTGTTTGCAAACAAATACATCACATGGCACAGTTCAAGGGCAACACAAGTAAAAGTACATTAAAAAGCATCTAAAAAATGAAAAGCAACCACAGTGTATGACACCAACAACAAACCTAATACATGAAGATGAGAACAGAGCTATGACATTCCGCAGTGGCCACTCAAACATTATTATTACATTTGATAAAGCTATATAAACATACATCATGAAGCAAGGGTTCGCTAAATTATTCACCCTCATAAATGGCACATAAAAAGCCTAGAGAAGGCATTAAAAAGTAGTTTACTCTTTACAGGGTTTGCCTAGAAAATTGATGCAATGAAAAAGAAAACAAGTTTAATGTAAGAAAGAGAGAAAATATATAATATACAGCATACCTCTAGAGCAGGGGTGTCAAACTCAATTTCATTGTGGGCCACATCAGCATTATGATTGCCCTCAAAAGGGCCGGTTGTATCTGTAAGATTAGATTTCCAGCGCATCCCCTCCCATTACATTAGATGTTAAGAGACCCCCCACCATCAGAAGTTGAGTCCCCCCTCTCCCTTACATTACAGCGCACCCACTTTCCTTATGCTGCTGCTGGGAAGAAGTTGGATGCATTGCTTGAAAGCAGAAAGTAAGGGTCTGGAGGATGACTGAAGAGGTGCGAGGGCCGCATGAGATGGCCTGGAGGGCCGCATTCGGCCCGCGGGCCTTGTGTTTGCCACCTCTGCTCTAGAGCCACCCGACATCTCTAGTGAACAATATTCCATACAGCCAGTATTTGAGAGTCAGGCGTAATTGCACAAATGATGATGAAGAAAGTTGTGGTCCTGAGAAAAAGATTACATGAGAGGTGTTATAGAAATAACGTATTAAAGAGAGCTTATCAAAAACTCAAAAACAAAATGCACGCAAGACCTAATATAGGTTAATATAGGGCTCAAAATTTCAAGTCCTCAGCTACTAGCCAGGCCTCAAGAGTTACTCGCCACCAGTTGCCCCACCTAATTCATACACTGCCCTGCACCTAATTGCACCTGTAAACACGACCTCGTAGATTATCTCATAGAATGACACTGTTAAATGTTTTAGGCAGAATCAAGTTACACAATTAAATATTACCAACAACAACTTTAACAAATTTTAACAAAATGGAACAGGGCACTGGGGCATCCCAAAGGGACAGGGCACTGGGGGCAGACCAGAGGGACAGGGCACTGGGGGCAGACCAGAGGGACAGGGCACTAGAACTGGGTCTCTTCCCCATGCTCTTGCTGTCTCCTCTGCAACTCCCATCCATCCTCTCTCTCTCTCTCTCTCTCTCCCTCTCCTATTCATCTCATCATCAGGAGCCTGTGTGTGCGGCTCCACACTTGCATGTCCCCACTTCCTCCTTTTATTCAGGCTGGCAGTGAGGAGAGGAGCTGCAGCACAGCGGGAGGGAGTACAATCCAGCACTGAGATCCACACAACTGCACAGCCATTGACACCATAGCACAGCGCACACTGACACTGCACAGCACACATTGAGACCACTCTGTTCAGTGCTCAGGCTGAACTGTTGGACACTAACATAGAGCACAAGGAGAAGAAAACTGCACAAACTGGAAGGCTGCCGCTCTCATGTCAGGGCAACTTTCAGTAAGCGCTGCACCGGAGTGGTAATTTTCGCAATCCTCCACCTCACTCATTACTTCCTGCTCCCTGCTCTCTGCTCTCCAGCTACATTGGCCGGGGGGGGTAGCAGGCTCAGAGAGGTCATACTGTTAGATCCCATGGCTTCATGAGGATTGTAAGGAGAGCACCTGTGTACTGCTCTGCCTGTGCGCGGCTCACCAGACTACTTTTCCCGAGCATGAACCTTTCCTCTTCAGCCACCAATCTCATCGTGACTCTAAGTGTAGGCACAGATTGGAGGGAGATTGGTCATGCATCCCTGTAATCACTCGCCCCCAGCTTAAATCCACTCGCCAAATGCTGGTAGGCGAGTGGAAATTTTGAGGGCTGGGTTAATATATAGATTATGATGGCTATACCACTTACGCATTTTATACGGTGTAACACTGCTGGGATTCATTTACTATAGCGGCGCGTGCTATAGCGCCCAAACCCTCATGCCACGTACACACGACCGTTTTTCATGACGAGAAAACTGAAATTTTTTAGATTGGTTGTGAAAACCGGTCGTGTGTTTGCTCCATAGCAGTTTTCTTGACGAGAAAACTGCCCTAAAAAAAAATTAGAACCTGCTCTATTTTTTCTCGTAATTTTTCCCGTTGTTCTTTCTCCTTGCGAAAATCGCTCGTGTATGCTTTTCCTATATAACCACTTAACCCCCGGACCATATTGCTGCCCAAAGACCAGAGCACTTTTTGAGATTCGGCACTGCGTCGCTTTAACTGATAATTGCGCGGTCATGCGACGTGGCTTCCAAACAAAATTGGCGTCCTTTTTTTCCCACAAATAGAGCTTTCTTTTGGTGGATTTTGATTACCTCTGCGTTTTTTATTTTTTGCGCTATAAACAAAAATTGAGCGACAATTTTGAAAAAATTCATATTATTTGCTGTAATAAATATCCCCCAAAAATATATTAAAAAAAATGTTTTCCTCAGTTTAGGCCGATACGTATTCTTCTACATATTTTTTCGTAAAAAAAAAAAATCGCAATAAGCGTTCATTGATTGGTTTGCGCAAAAGTTATAGCGTTTACAAAATAGGGGGTATTTTTATGGCATTTTTATTATTTATTTTTTACTAGTAATGGCAGAGATCAGCTTTTTTTTTTTTTTTTTTAGTGGCGGACACTTCGGACACTTTTGACAAATTTTTGGGACCATTGGCATTTTTATAGCGATCAATGCTATAAAAATGCATTGGATTACTATAAAAAAGTGGCAGTGAAGGGGTTAACACTAGGGGGCGGGGAAGGGGTTAAGTATGTTCCTGGGTGTGTTCTAACTGAAGGGGGGTGGGACTGACTAGGGGAAATCACTGATCTTCTGTTCATTCATTGTATGAACAGAAGATCAGCATTTCTCCCCCTGACAGGACCGGGAGCTGTGTGTTTACACATTCCTTTACTGCTGCTGTATGCATCGTCCACCCTAGACATTTCATCAGAGCCATGAGGTAACATGACATCCCATCTATTCTCAGCAGCCCCTTCAGGGGTATCGCTCGATGGGCACATTGAATCGGTCGTAGGAAACCTCGTTCATTCGCTTACTAATAATAATACAATGTTTTTGTCAGATGCAGGGTTAACTTTATTTTACCATTTATGTGATAAGATTTTTTAAACATGGTTGTCTAGATGTGTTGGTATATATATTTAAATAATATAACTGGATTCAGTGTAATGTAAGGGGAGAATGCTCAGCAGCTGGTTACACATGTGGACTTAGTAGCACAAGTGTGGGCCACAAGAACAACATTTTTAGGGTGTCACACAGGTGATCCAGTGGATACTTGGTGTGTTTCCATGTGTGAAACATGAGCAAAATAGATACATGTTCCTGCTTTGGTGGGGGATCCAATCATGTGTTCAGCTTTGAACTCTGCCAAAACAGACAATTGTCCCACACTTCCAAAGAATGTTTCATATTCCTCTTTCAGGTCTCAAAAAATGTAACTCAAGTATTCCTTTGGTTTCAATCAAACACACCTACAAGACAACCACTGCCTTGCTAAAGTAGCTGAGGGTAAAGGTGATGGACTGGCCAAGTATGTCTTCAGACCTTAACCCTATTGAGCATCTGTGGGGCATCCTCAAATGGAAGGTGAAGGAGCAGTGCAAGGTCTCCAACATCCATCAGCTCCATGATGTCACCATGGAGGAGTGGAAAAGGATTCCAGTGGCAACCTGTGAAGTTCTGGTGAGCTCCATGCCCAAGAGGGTTAGGGCAGTGCTGGAAAATAATGGTGGCCACATAAAACATTGACACTTTGGACCCAATTTGGACATTTTCACTTAGGGTTTTACTCACTTTTGTTGCCAGCGGTTTAAACATTAATGGTTGTGTGTCCATTTATTTTGAGGGGACAGCAAATTTACAGCTGTACTTTACATGGTAAAATAATAGGATTTTTTAAACAGCTTACCTTTAAAATCCTCGAGTACATCATGGGACACAGATCTCTGTTATTTCCTTTGTGGGTTATATGTCACCACCAGGTGATTGGACACTGGCACACCCTAATTACAAGAGAAGTTCCTCTCTATATAACCTCATCCATATGGAGAGTACCTCAGTTTTTGTAGCAAAGCAATAAGTATCCCAATATAAATATATCTATCTATATATATACACATACATACATACATACATACATACATACATACATACATACTGGTATATCCCAAATAAGAGGGGTGGGAGCTCTGTGTCCCGTGAGGTACTCCAAGAAAAGGATTTTACAGATAAGCTGTTTAAAAAATTCTAGTTTCTTTTTCGTACATCACGGGACACAGAGCTCCATTAATTACTTAGTGGAATCTTCCAAAGCAATGCTTAATTCGAGGGGAGAGAGACACAAATCAAACAAAAGCAGAACGCCAATCAGACGAGATGAACTATACGGCTGCCTGCAGCACACTGCGCCCAAAGGCGGTATCCTCATGCCCCCTTACATCCACTTGATAGAATTTCGTGAATGTATGGATTGAAGACCAGGTTGCAGCCTTGCAGATCTGAGCCATGGAGGCCTGGTGATGCACTGCCCATGAAGCACTCACTGCTCGGGTCGAGTGTGCTCTCACATGAAAAAGGAGGAATTTTCTTCTTCAAACCATAGGCCTGAACAAGAACTTGCCGAATCCACTTAGAGATGGTAGATTTCTCCCGTGATACAGCGATGGGCATAGCCGCCGACTATCACTCGGCCCCGCCACCGGCGAGCCGCGTCATCCGCTGTGATTGACAGCGGCGCCAACCAATGGCTGGGCTGCTATCAATCCGTCCAGCCTAGCCAATCAACGGCCAGGCTGGGAACCGAAGAGGCTCACGTGGACACGCGTGGGACTTTCGAGGGGTCAGGTAAGTAAAATGGGGGTTCGGGGGGGGGGGGGGCGGTACCGTCGGATGTTTTTTCACCTTAATGCATAGGATGCATTAAGGTGAAAAAACATTTACCTTTACAACCCCTTTAATCAATTTTCAAACATATATACCATAGTTTGTAGATGCTATAACTTTCACACAAACCAATTAATATACACTTATTGGGGGGTTTTTTTCACCAAAGAATTGTAGCAGAATACATTTGGGAGGAGGGGGGAGTCTGGTAATGTCACCAGTCAAGAGCACGTCGTGAGTTCCGGGTTCCCAGCCCCAGTATGCTGCACGCTGAAACCCCGTCCCTGTCCCTGTGAGCCTATGCTCCCCGTCTGCTGGTGGATGTGGTTGGCCAGGTCAGCCTTACCTCCCCTGCAGCTCTGTGTAAGTAAGTAAGTAAGAGGTGCTTGCTGAAGGCGCTGTGGAGTATGACATTGCATGCACCTGCGGGAGAGAGGAGGCTGCGGCTGCAGCTCCGGCATCGCCTCTTGATATCTGGAAGGGGGAACCGTGCGGAGTGTGTGTGTGCTGTGGGCTGTGACAGGGGAGCAGTCAAGGCGGGATTAAGGAGTCCTGACCGCACGGATGTCTGTCGGGTACCTGCCGAATGCCCCCGAGAGCGGCCGGAAAGCCTAACGGAAAGAACCGACTCTGACCGAGACCTTCACAAAGGAATCCCAGGGATGAGAGGGGCTCTGGCGAGACGGATCGGAAACAGCAGGAAAAAAACATCCAACGCTGAAGTTCTAAACTGCAACTCAATACAAGGGGGAGTTTGATTTAATCAGTACATTTCTTTTTTTTTTTTTTTTTCTCCACAGAAGATCAGGTAAGGGGAGATAGGAAAGGGGAGTGATTGTGAGTACCTCCCTCAGTACTTCAACCCAGATTACTATAATTTTTTTTTTGGATCCCTCAACCGTGTTAGTCTATTTGATACAAATAAACAGAGCTAGATTATGACCAATGCTCTAAGGTAACTGCATCGTACTGTACTGCAATGTATCGTACTGTACCGAGACTATTGGCTGATATAAAGATATAAACGAGTAGGAAAAATCGAATCTAAAACAGCCAAAGTTGCAGAAACATATTGTTTGTTTAAATGTCCAATTGCTAGACGGAGCCAACACACAGAACACACGGAATAGGAAAAGATCCAGGGAATGTATCTGGGGGAGAATCTCAAACTTCAAACATAATAGCCCTCACCTCTAACCCCCCCCCCCCCCACACACACTGGGAAAGAGAAGTCTCCCTCCAATATCCCTGAGTGAAACGGTACTGTCCACTTACCTGCCTACTTATCTGATAAGTTCTTGTCCTATTTAATTACATATTCTCCTTTTGAGCGTTTGAAAACTGTGCTATGCTTTAAATGGTGAACTGGACCGAAGATGCAAAAACCGTAACTTTTTCCATTACGCATAGAAGACCAGGTAAGGGGAGAAAGGAAAGGGGAGTGAATGCGAGTACCTCCCTCAGTACTTCGGCCCGGAACCTCTCCCAGCATTTTCGCAGGCCCCCCAGCAGGGCTGTCCCTGGAGCCTGCGGTGGCCCACTCAGCCTCTTCGCAGCCACCCATTCAGTTCACGGCATGGTTGGGGGGCAGAGACTAGAGGTCTGCGAGACACCACAGAGCTGGAGACATAGTGAAGCCGGAGACACAGTACAGTTCTCAGATCAGCAGATGACCTTGATCAAGAGCATCTAAGTTGGCTAATCAGAACTCCCCCCAGCACTGCTACTGATCCCATTCCCCCCACTCCCCACCAAGGAGTTAGAGAAGGAATAAAAATAGAGAATGCATGGAAGGGAGAGAAAAAGAAGGGGAGGAACAAAGAAAAAGGGAGAGAATGAACAAGAAAGACGGCTAGAGAGAGGGATGGGTGGAAAAAAAAAAAAAGATATTGGGATAGAGAGAGATAAAAGGGTAAGAAAGGAGAACAAAGAGTGGTACATCCTAAAATGTACTATAAGGGGTTTTAATAATGTACGAGTGGAAGGGGCTCAGGGAGCAGTAAATGTCTGTGGGTTAGGGGCGCAAATTACTTGTCTTACCTTGGGTGCTTACAACCAACGCTACGAAAATTTTACTGTTAGGGGTCCCCACAACTTGGAATATTTTATCAAGGGGTCACGGTGCTAGCAAGGTTGAGAACCACTGCCTTAAACTGTCTTGGTCGCTGATATAATTGTGGATATACCTAAATAGAGCCAGAATCAGAGCAAGATCAGTTCTCCGTTTTCAGTGGAACTGTACTGTACTGTATTGTATTGTATTGTATTGTGCTATAATGTGCCACTGCGCTGTACTGAATCTATAGGTTGATATAAAGGTGAGAAAAAGAGAATCTAATTCAGCTGGAGTTGATTAAAATACGGTACCTTTAACACCTAACTGCAAGTGAGAACGTACAGAGGTTTTGTAGAACGCTCACATATGGTGGCTCACAAAGCGCAAAAGGACTGAGAACCAGATACCTTTCGGCTTGCTTGTGGTTGTCTTTTTCTTTTTTTTTTTTCCCCTTTTTTTCTTCTGGGGAGTATCAATAAGTGAAAGAAAAAAAACAAAGGAATTAAGGGCATATTAAGGATATATCCCCTTTGATTTCCTTTTCCCGTACCAGCCCCTGGTTTTCTTGCGGTCCTGTTCCTTTTTTTTTAGATGATAGGCAGTATGAGGGGGAGATCGGAAAGAGGGGGGTCGGTACAAAAATCACCCCGTGTAAGCTTAAGCCTTGGCCCTTTGACCAAATCTGTGACACTGGGTGCAAGTGGAAATAATCAAGGTGCAGAAAAGCAGACTACTAAAGGATGGCAAACGGAAATGGAGAAAAGGGAAAAGAAAACTCAAAGTAAAATATCACCAGAAGTGAGCATATATACAGAGCCCCAAGAAGAAATAGAGGTTGAAATAGAGGGGGAGGTAGAAAGGTTAGGAAAAGAGGAACAACCAAGTAAGGATAAACTTCCAACGAAATGTGATATGGAAACTATGGGCCAGATTCAGAGAGCCGTAACTCCTGTCTAACTGGTGTTAGACTGGAGTAATTTCAACTTACGCACGTTTTTTAGCTAGTCGGAAACCTCAATAGACGGCTGCGGGCTTCAATTCGACTGGATTACGTGTTCGTACGCCTTCGGATCTACGCTGCAATAAAATTGCGGCCACTGGGTGGACTTCCCGTCGTTTTCCGCGTCGGGGTATGCTAATGAGCTTTTGCCGGCGATCCCAGAAATTACGATCTTCAATCGCAATCTCTTACGGCATCTTTAGTCATCTTTTTTTTGCGTAACACTATACCAGCTTTTTGCTGGTCTAATATTAGACAGCCCATGTTAAGTATGGCCGTCGTTCCCGCGTCAAATTTCTACGTTTTCCGACGTCTTTTATTATTTTTAATGTAAGTCGTCCGGGAATAGGAATGTTCGTAAACGACGCTACTCAAACAACGAATGACGTAACAACGTGATTTCGCGCAATGCACGGCGGGAAATTTCTGAACGGAGCATGCGCAGTTCGATTGCCGCGGGGACGCGCTTAATTTAAATGCTTCACGCCCCCTAAACGCGTATTTCGATTACGCGGCGAGAAATAGACTACGCCGCCGTAGCATACAGGCAAAAATCTACCAGAATTCGATGTAGAGCCTGGTAAAATACGGCAGCGTAGAGTATTTCGATTACGCAGCGCAAAATTAAGTGTATCTGAATCTGGCCCTATGTTCGCAGCCTTAGAAAAGTCACTGAAAAGTCTGGAGTCTTCACTGAAAAAGGAAATAGCTATAATTCATAATGATGCGGGACACTTACTTACCAGAGTAGAAAGGGTAGAAAACAAAGCGGACACCCATTACAGCATGATAAAAGAACTAAAGGGAGAAATAAATTCTCTTAGATTGGAACAGCGGGAATAAGCTTACAAGATGGAAGAACAAGAAAATAAGAACAAGAGAAGGAACTTGAGAATTAGAGGGCTCCTTGAAAATCCCCAGAAAGAAGACTGGAAAGAAATCATAGCGAAAATATTTAACCCCCTATTGGGAAACCAAGAAACAAACAGCATTAAGTTCGAAGAAGCCTTCAGGATAAGGAGACCCATGAGAATCCCCACAGAGAGTCCAAGGGACATAGTTCTAAGGTTTGAGAAACTAGAGGATAAAAAATCAGATATGGCAAAGCTTGAAGGGGAAGCCACCGTTAAAATATGAAGAAAAAAACTTTAGAAATATATCCAGATCTATCCCAGGACACATTAAAGAGAAGGTGGACATTAAAACCTCTGATAAAAACTTTACAAGAACATGAGATCCAGTATAACTGGGGTTTCCCCGCATGTTTGGTGGGGAAAAGGAATGGTTACACAGCGAAACTTAGGTTTATTGAAGAAGCACAGGAATTCTGTGAAAAACTGAATATTCCTGTACCTGAAGCTTTAAGGGGGAGCAATACGAGACAAGAAATAGAAATGCAGGACGAGGAGATGTGGCACTTAGCCCCCAGGAGGAAGTCTTGAGGGGGAGGGACAATAATAATAACAATCACTATTACGTTTTTTTAGTGAAGAGCAGCGGGAGTAATGGGGGCACGGGACGGGGAGGAATAATAAGAAATAGATAGAAGGGGGCTGGAGATCGGGACTTGTGGAGAGCTCTTGTGTCACCCTAAAAAGGGTAGACAATAGCGCCGGACAGTTCGCCACCTCGGCGCACGTAGTAGGCAGGTACGGGAAAGGTGTCGATACCTGCAAGACCATGGGTCTAGAACATCAGAAAGTGCAAAGGGATCAGGGAGAAGGGGGTGGGGAGGGTAAGGGAGGGAATAAGGGGGTAGAAGGGGAATGGTTTGTTCAAAAAGGAAAAAACAAAATAGACAACTTGTGGTCGACCCGATATATGTCGCTATGGGGGCGGGAGGAACCCTTGGTGCAAAACGGGGCCTGGGTTCCCTCCTCCCCTGTACCGGTTGAAAGGAAGGAAGTTTGGAGAAAGATGAAGCAGCCAAAGAAGAAAAAAAAATGGGCTCAATAAAATGTATAACATATGATGTCAGAGGACTCAATTCTCCACAAAAGCAGCATATGATAATGCGGGAATTCGAAAAAAAGGGCGCTGAAATAATATTTTTGCAGGAAACACATCTGGCACTAGAGAGTAACATTAAATTATACTCAAAGGAAATCACCATATAGTATTATGGAGACACCCCTACAAAAAGGGCAAAAGGGGTGGCAATTGGCTTCGGGAAAAATGTCAGTTTCAAGATAGAGAGGAAGGTCGACCCGGACGGTAGATTCCTGTTCCTGGTAGGAACTATCTCTGGCATAAAATATACTCTGGTCAATGTATATGGCCCTAATAGGCATCCTAAAAAATTCCTGTTAGAGATCCTAAAGGAACTTGGTGAATTTAAAAAAGGCCATTTAATATTGGCAGGGGACTTAAATTGCAATATGGACAATAAACTAGACTCCACCTCTAGAGTAGTGAACATAGAAACAAAAGACTTAAGAAGATTAAAAAGAAAATTATTTGAACATCAATTAGTAGATATCTGGGGGATTCAACACCCAAGTGTAAAAGACTATACCTATCACTCAATAGTACATGGAATGTACTCAAGATTGGACCATATATTGATTGAACATAGTTTACTGGAGGAACTTGTCGAATCAAATATAGAAATAGCCACATCAGATCACGCCCCAGTGACAATGAAACTAAAAGTTAACAGGGAAACGATGGGCAAAGGAGTCTGGAGAACAAAGATATAATTGAAGATCAAGAAGTAGAGAAGATAATAGAAACAGAAATCGCTGATTATTTCCTGGCCAACGACACACCAGAACTAAGTAAATCAACGATATGGGAAGCACACAAGGCTGTTGTAAGAGGCCAATTGATAGCCATCGGTGCCGGAAAAAAGAAAGAAAGAGAAACCAATACCCAAAAGATTTTGAGAGACATTTTTGAGTTAGAACAAAGACATAAAAGAGAAGCTAAGACTAAACTTAATAATAAAAAGAGAGATGTTGAAAAACCTAATGGAACAGGAAACAAGAAAGGAGTTTTTTCAGGCTCAGAAAAAAGCGATATAAAGGAGGAAACAAGCCTGGAAAACATCTTGCAAAAATGCTTAAACGTAATAAGTCCCTAAACTATATAGAGAAGATTCAGAACATAAATGGTGAAATGATGAATAAAACAGCAGACATCGCAAGTGCGTTTCATACATATTACAGTACATTATACGCAATTGGAAAGGAAGACTCACAAAAGGCGAAAGAGAAGAGGAAGGAGGAAGGAAAAAATACAAGAATATTTAAAAAATGCGAACCTGCCAAAAATACAAGAAGAACGTTTGTCAGCCTTGGAAATGGAGATTACACAAGATGAAATCATAAGAGCATTAAAAGAAACAATGATCGGGGAAAGCCATGGACCAGATGGGTTCACCATCAAATACAAAAAATTTCAAAAACAGCTGATCCCGAGACTATGTGAGTACTTTAATCAAATTGGAGAAGAAAAAGAAATGTGACACGAATCTTTATTGGCCCATATCACTATTATACCAAAACCTGAGAAAGATAAGACATTATGTTCTAGTTATAGGCCTATAGCCTTATTAAATACCGATACAAAAATATATGCAAAAATTCTTGCCACCCGACTAAAAGATTTAATGCCTGAGTGGGTGGACCCAGACCAGACTGGGTTTATACCGGGACGAGAAGGCAGAGATTACACTTTAAAAAACATATTATTGCTCCAGAAAAACAAGGCCGTAGAGCCCCCAGTCCTACTCCCGGCGATCGATGCCGAGAAAGCTTTCAACAGGGTGGACTGGGGATTCATGATGGAAACGCTTCAACATCTGAGGATGGGTCCTAGAATTAGGCATTGGATACAAAATTTGTACAACAGGCTAACGGCCATGGTTAAGGTAAATGGTAAAGTATCAGCCCCTTATAAATGGACAACGGGACCAGACAAGGCTGCCCACTGTCTCCACTGCTATATATATTAACGCTAGAACCCTTCCTGGCAACCCTGCGAAACAAACCTAGAATAGAGGGGGCGAGAATAGTCGAACAAGAATATAAGGTAGCGGCTTACGCCGATGACATCTTAATGTATATAACTAACCCAATATCAACCCTTTTGAATGTAGCCAATGAAATAAAAAAGTACGGAGAACTTTCAAGTTTCAGAATTAACCCCATAAAAACAAATGTTAAATATCGGTGTCGAGAAACAGGAAGTGCTCGCTCTGCAAAAACAACATGCATACACGTGGGTTAAAAGAGAGTTAACATATCTTGGGGTTAGATTGACATCCCCAATAGAAGGTCTGTTTACAGATAACTTTATTCCTCTGTTAAATGAGGTCAAAATAGACCTAAAAAAGAATACAACTCGAGCCCTTTCATGGCTAGGAAGAATAAACGCCTTCAAGATGGTCATCCTCCCCAAAATAACATATAAATTCCAGATGTTGCCCATAGCAATCCCCCAGAGTTTCTTTAAGATCATAAAAACTATGTTGATAAAATATATATGGAATAATAAAACACCAAGGGTAAATTTTGGATTACTCACAAGAAGGAAAAAATACAGTGGGCTAGCAGCACCAGACATACAGAGATATTATAGAGCCACGATTATCGCACGAATGGTAGAATGGGGAAATAAACACAAGGAGCAGGAAAATAAATGGATTCAAATAGAAAATAGTATAAGTAAAACAGCACTGTATAAAAATGTATGGATACCACGTAAATATAGAACGTTGAATGGAGACACGCATGAATTAACAAAGAATGTCTTTCAAGTATGGGATGCTTTACACAAACAGAAGACATGGACCTATAACTCACCTTTAATCTCACTTATGGACACTAATCTTTTCATACCAGGAAAAGAAACACGGCTGGGAAACAAAATGGGGCCAGCACAACTAAAAGATATTACAGAACAGGGGAAAATAAAAACATTTCAGAAGATAAATTAAGAAAACAGGTGGGATATTAATCAATGGGAATATCTACAACTAACACATCTGATAAAGTTAATACCCACACCACTAAGAGATGAAAAGAATTTTTAACTCCACTAGAAAAATTGTGTTCTACACAAACACCATTAAAGCATGTGATATCAAGAACCTATCAAATACTGACAGATGCAGAGACACAAGAAAAACCTGGTTTTATAGAGAACTGGGAAATAGAAACAAATAAGACATTTGCAGAGCAACAATTTGAAAGAATAATTGCATCCATACATAACACCGCAACAGACATAAATACAATCGAAATGAACTATAAATGTGTCTCAAGATGGCATAAGACTCCTGAAATGATAAACAAACATATGATAAAATGATAAACAAAGATAACTCCTTACTGTGCTGGAGAGAATGTGGACAAATTGGAACAAATGCACACATATGGCGGGACTGCCCTAAAATAAAGGAATACTGGCGAGAAATCCAGAAAGTCGTAAAAAAAAATAACTGGGGAGGATTTAGATAATAATATATACGCCTGTGTGTTTCATGATGTAAAAGGCTCCAGTAAAAGACACAGAAAAACACAGTTCCCTCAACTAATAAATGCGGCTAAAGGGCTAATCCCAAAAAACTGGCTAAATAAAAACAAACCAGATATAAAAGAATGGTTTGCGAGGGTTGAAAACTACAACAGACTGGATTATCTTTGTAGTTGCGACAAAGGCCAACTTGAGAGACATAATAGTAAATAGAGAAGGTGGGAAGACTTTAAGTTGTCGGAGGAATATTTGAAGAAAATGTTAGAAGAAAGAGAGACCTAGGAACAAACCAAGGGGAGGGAGGTGAGAGGGGAAAGGGTAAAACAGAGTAGAGTCACAGAGGATAAAAGAGGAAGGGGGGGGGGGAAACACATATCAAAGAGAGAGTTCAAAAGAAATACCACAGATGATGCAAATCCGTTAATAGAGACATTGAAGCAATGGAACCATGAGCGGGTCTCTAGTTCTTGGTGAAAGCTGAGGTGGTAAAAAAATAAAAAATAATACGTTTTGGCCTAAATGTATGATACAATTTGATTTTATTGAATATGTTGTAGAAAAGAAATAAGAAAGTATTGCTCTTTTTTTTTTTAAATGTTCTATCCTTGTTTATATGTATCTCGAAAAAAACAAAAACTCAGTGGCAATCAAATAATACCAAGAGAACGCTTTATGTGAATTTTTTTTATAAAAATCGAATTTGGGTACAGTATTGCATGACCACACAATTGCCATTTAAGGTAGCGCAGTGCTGAATAGCAAAATGCACGTCATGAAAGGGTTAAGAAACCTTCTGGAGCTCAAATGGTTAATGAATCAAAAATTAAGATTACATTTTGTTGTTCTTTATGTGCAATTTTTTATTTGTTCTATGATATATTTTCAAAGTACATTAAGACATTGACACAATGGAAAACACAGGGGTGTTCTAAAACTTTGGACCGGTAGTGTAAATTTAGAGCAGTCCCTTCTTCTGGGGTCCCCTGCTGGCGATCTTGGCTACTCCTCTTCCGTGTCTGCCTCCATAGTAAGCACTTGCTATGGTGCCAGATGTGCAGTCCCTTGACACATACAGCATGGCACAGCCTTGATCCCTGCTCTCAGGATTTGACTGCCAGCAGCAGCCACAGACTTCCGCTGCTCTCAGCCAGCTGACAAGAGTGGGGGGATGGGAGAGAACAGATGAGCACAGCGCTGGGGAGGGGGAAAAAATGTTGTTTACCTTTAGAACCACAAGTAGTTAAGGGTACTACCCACCTCACCTGCCAAACAATATACCTTGCTCCATGGCCACTTCCTGCCCAGCTTCCCAATCTTCCTATTTATAGTTATTTTTCTCATAGATAAATCTTCCTGTCTATACCAAAAGGGTTGGGAGACCAGATACCAAAATTGTATTTCAGCGTGGTCACCCTGAGTAGTTGTCACAGTGATTACAAGACTAAGAATTACCATTACTGCCTTCTGAATATTACCAAAAGACCACAATTGTCTAATAACAGCTTGATCACAAGAATGAGGTGCACATTTAGAAGCAGACACCCCAAAAAACAATCACATCCTGTTGATTTAAATCTTATAATGTAACTGGTTCAAAATCCTTAAGCATACACTGTATGCACCCATATACCATAATTAATGATAATGTATTTTAAAGCCTCATTCTGTAAGTTGTACACTCACAAATATGAATTACATATAGTGTGACAAGAAGTCAGGTAAATCTGTGGGTGTTGTCACAGACGGGAGATACATTTCTGCCTTGTTTAGTCAATACACCAATTACTACCAGCTGTCGGCTACAGAGGTAGCCAGAAAGGTTTAGGGCGTTGGAAAACTTCAGCTGTTCAGAATGAGGCAATTATGGCCTCTATAATTTATCCAAATGATGACTACTGATTGCTGCATCCTGAGGCTTTTTGAGTTAAGGAGAGCAGCGAGAGACTTCTGAAGGGGTGAGGTGGTTGTTGATTTTTCTGTGTGATAAAAATCAAAACGACTATGGTTTCTCTGCTGTATGACCAGCAGTAGGCTGTGCCAGACTCCATAGATAGGTTCCTGTGTGGTGAAGGTAGACGCCCCAAGCCGTTTGGATGCTTGCACTTGTTTCCAGCAATATGGAAGAATAAACCAAACTCTTTGTTTTCAACCGTCCTTCGGCTGTCTCTCTGTATAGATCAGTGTGTAGTAAACCCATCCAGGGGGTCACACACCCCCGGTACAGAGCTAACCCCTTACAATAGCTACAAAGACTCTTACCTAAAAAAGTTACTGGGTACTCCCACACAGCAAGTCAACTCTATATATACTGCAAACTAAGTTCAGTAATTTTCCAATGCTTCCATTTATGCATAATATGACAAAATTTCCATATGGTCCCCAAACATAACTGTATATTATTCAAGTCTGCTGGTCTTTGGGGAGAAGTTTGCTGCTGATCTGTGACACACACCTTACAACATCCTTGTAAATCCAATAAACTTTTACAAATATAAGTGAAAACCACTCAAGCTCCATCATTGCCTGCCATGCCCAGGATCTGTAGACTACTTTGGATTATTAAATTCTAAGCAACAAAGATCTGTTATCTTAACCACTTCAATACAGGGCTTTTATATACACTTCAATACCAGGCCTATTCTGGCACTTCTCTCCTACATGTACAAATCATCATTCTTTTGCTAGAAAATTATATAGAACCACCAAACATTATATATGTTTTTTTAGCAGACATCCTAGGGAATAAAACGACGGTCATTGCGACGTTTTATCTTGCACGGTATTTGCGCAATAATTTTTTAAGCGCTTTTTTTTGGAAAAAAATTGTTTTGTGAATTAAAAAAAATAACAAAACAGTAAAGTTAGTCCAATTTTTTTGTAAAATATGAAAGATTATGTTACACCGAGTAAATATGTCACGCTTTAAAATTGCGCACACTCATGGAACGGCGCCAAACTTCGGTACCTAAAAATCTCCATAGGCTACGCTTTGAATTTTTTTACCAGTTACCAGTTTAAATTTACAGAGGAAAAAACAAACAAAAAGACAGGCGCCAATAAATAAACTGCTGGACTTTAATGAAAAAGTAACATAAAAGCACTTACATAATGGTTGAAGTACACAGGCATAAGGTGAAGGTCTTCATGAATCGTCCAGACCAGCCGAGGATTGGTAGGGTCCCAGGAAAATCTTCATGCTGATGTCTGCTATGCAGGGAGGACAAACAGCGCTGATTTCCGGGAGCGTGCAGGTGTTGTGTGCGAGCGTGTCAGCGAAAGAAGCTGGAGCGCACTCTGGAATGCACGATGGGACACTACGGTTGCGGCTTGGAAGGGGGGGAATGACGTCATCACGCAGGACTTCAAGGATACGACGCGTTTCAATGCAAGTGCCGTGTGTTGAATCTCTGACACACGGCGCGCACCTTTTTCAAATTGTTTGTAATAGGAAACTATGGCCAACTTATATACAAGTTTATCTGTGATCGCCATCTTGTGGCTAAATAGTAAAATAACATCAATTATGAAAAAATAGTACTATATGTAATACTTGCTGTTACTACCCAATGAAATGATAGATTGATGGGGGGTTTTTTTGTGCTCAATAATACACAGACATATCTTATAACTTCAATACATATGCACACAATAAAAAGATATAAATTGATATAAATTGAAAATAAATTAGTAATCACAGACCAGTGTTCAGTACTACCTAAATAAAAATAAAAAACATTATTAATTGGCCTATCTAAAATAAAAGAAGCTTGATATAATATAGGGAAAACACCTAGTAGATAATGATGTGGACTGATTGTATTAATAAAATAAGAAAATATATATAAAACTTCATTTGGATGGGACACATTTAAAAATTATTAATAATTGTTCTCATAAAATAGGGGTAAAAAATAGTAGAGGTAAATATGGAGTTGTTATGTTGTGGGACATTTCAAGATGTAATTAGAATGTATATAATCTCAAAAATAAGTGAATAAAATCATTATATTTGAAAACCGATATAAGATTAATTAATGTTTACTCTACGATATTATCTCTATAGAATAGTAGCAATTTCTAGTTCTTCATTCATACCTTCTGGTTTTAAAGTATCGAGGGAATAGATCCAGTAAGTTTCTCTCTCACATAGAGAAACTTACTGGATCTATTCCCTCGATACTTTAAAGAGTAAGAGTAAACATTAATTAATCTTATATCGGTTTTCAAATATAATGATTTTATTCACTTATTTTTGAGATTATATACATTCTAATTAAATCTTGAAATGTCCTACAACATAACAACTCCATATTTACCTCTACTATTTTTTACCCCTATTTTATGAGAACAATTATTAATAATTTTTAAATTTGTCCCATCCAAATGAAGTTTTATATATATTTTCTTATTTTATTAATACAATCAGTCCACATCATTATCTACTAGGTGTTTTCCCTATATTATATCAATCATCTTTTATTTTAGATAGGCCAATTAATAATGTTTTTTATTTTTATTTAGGTAGTACTGAACACTGGTCTGTGATTACTAATTTATTTTCAATTTATATCAATTTATATCTTTTTATTGTGTGCATATGTATTGAAGTTATAAGATATGTCCGTGTATTATTGAGCACAAAAAAAAAAACCCCATCAATCTATCATTTCATTGGGTAGTAACAGCAAGTATTACATATAGTACTATTTTTTCATAATTGATGTTATTTTACTATTTAGCCACAAGATGGCGATCACAGATAGACTTGTATATAAGTTGGCCATAGTTTCCTATTACAAACAACTTGAAAAAGGTGCGCGCCGTGTGTCAGAGATTCAACACACGGCACTTGCATTGAAACGCGTCGTATCCTTGAAGTCCTGCGTGATGACGTCATTCCCCCCTTCCAAGCCGCAACCGTAGCGTCCCATCGTGCATTCCAGAGTGCGCTCCAGCTTCTTTCGCTGACACGCTCGCACACAACACCTGCACGATCCCGGAAATCAGCGCTGTTTGTCCTCCCTGCATAGCAGACATCAGCATGAAGATTTTCCTGGGACCCTACCAATCCTCGGCTGGTCTGGACGATTCATGAAGACCTTCACCTTATGCCTGTGTACTTCAACCATTATGTGAGTGCTTTTATGTTACTTTTTCATTAAAGTCCAGCAGTTTATTTATTGGCGCCTGTCTTTTTGTTTGTTTTTTACATGTCCTTGGAGCATTGCTTCGGCTCCCCACGCAAGGCTGCCTTTCATCAAAGAACTGTGACTCATTACAAAGCTTTTTATAGCTTACAGGACTCTGCACTGAGGACAATTTAAAATCATAGTAGTTCCTGTGTGCGCCAGCATTGTGTTTATTTTTTTAAATTTACAGAGGAGATCTAGTGCTATAATTGTTGCTGATATGCCAACGCACGCGGCGATACCACAAATATGTGGTTTAAATGGCGTTTACATATGTCAACAGGACTTGCGCGTGCGTTCGCTTCTGCGCGCAAGCTACCGGGAACAGGGGCATTTTTTTTAATTTTTTTTTTACTTATTAATTTTTTTACACTTTTTTTATTTTAGTTTTTTAACCACTTGACCACTGGGCACTTAAACCCCCTTCCTAACCAGACCAATTTTCAGCTTTCGGTGCTCTCACAATTTGAATGACAATTACTCAGTCATACAACGTTGTACCCATTTGAAAATGTTGTCCTTTTTTTCACACGAATAGAACTTTCTTTTGGTGGTATTTGATCACTTCTGTTTTTTTTATTTTTTGCGCTATAAAATAAAAACGACTGAAAATTCTGTAAAAAAAAATAAAAAAATCTTGTTTCGGTCATATCAGCAGGTTATTTCTCACACACAGCATATGCATACCACAAATTATACCCCAAAACACATTCTGCTATTCCTCCCGAGTATGGCGATACCCCATGTGTGAGACTTTTACACAGTGTGGCCACATACAGAGGCCCAACATGCAGGGAACGCCATCATGCGTTCTGGAACACCCAGACCAATTCTGACATTCCTCTCCTACATGGAAAAATCATAATTTATTTGCTAGAAAATGACATAGAACCCCAAAACATTATATATGCTTTTTTAGCAAAGACCCTAGAGAATACAATGGCGGCGGTTACAACTTTTTATCTCGCATAGTATTTTCGTAGACTTTTTTTGAACGCGTGTTTTATAAAAAAAAAAAATGTTTTGTGCTAAAAAAAAAACAACAGTAAAGTTAGCCCAATTTTTTTTCATAATGTGAAAGATGAAGTTACGCCGAGTAAATAGATACCCAACATGTCACCCTTCAAAATTGCACACAATGATGGAATGGCGCCAAACTTCGCTACTTAAAAATCCCCATAGGCGACGCTTTAATTACTTTTATTGGTTACATGTTTTTAGTTACAGAGGAGGTCTAGGGCCAAAATGATTGCTCTCACTCTAACGTTCGCAGAGATACCTCACATGTGTAGCTTGAACACCGTTTTCATATGTGGGCGGGACTTACGTATGCGTTCGCTTCTGCATGCGAGCACACGGGGACAGGGGTGCTTTAAAAAAATGGGTATTGCAGAGTATTGGGGTATTGCAGAGTATTTGGGTATTGCAGAGTATCGCGCAGGGTATTGCAGAGTATCGCGCAGGGTATCACGCAGGGTATTGGGGTATTGCGCAGGGTACTGCAGAGTATTGGGGTACTGCAGAGTCCAGGGGACGCGCAATCGCGGAAGTGAAGGACGACGTCCCAGGGACGTCGTGTCAAAGTAACTTGACCGTGTTGTAGCAGTATTTTTGCTATAGCGCGGTCGGAAAGAGGTTAAAGCGGAGCTCCAGCCGCACTAACAGTGTAGCTGCTGACTTTAAATAAGGACACTTACCTTGTCCTACTTGCCCGCGCTGATGGGCCCCCCAATGCCGGTCCCACGATCGCTCCGGGTCCCGCGCCGCCATTCACACTATGGGAAACAGGCAGTGAAGCCGTACGGCTTCACTGCCCATTTCCTACTGCGCCTGCGTGAGTCTCACGCTGGCTTGTGAATGGGCGCGCTGCTCTCTGAGAACACACAGTTCCCAGAAAGCAGCGCGCCCCATTCACAAGGAGAAGGACAAGAAGAAAAGGCACCGTGGAGTGGAAGAGGCAGATTACAGACTTCTGCATAGCAACAGGTATTTCGGGTGAGTATTTTTATTTTTTTCAGGTTTTTTTTATTTAATTTTTTTAAACAACATGGGAAAATGTTGTTTTCCTGGGTGGAGCTCCGCTTTAATCACTTTTATTCCTATAACAAGGAATGTAAACATCCCTTGTAATAGGAAATGTGTGTGACAGGTCCTCTTTATGGAGAGATGCGGGGTTAATAAGACCCCACATCTCTCCTCCAGGCTGGAAAGCATGAGATTGGTGATTTTTTTTCACCGATCTCATGATCGGTGTTGCTCACTAGCCGCAATCGGAGCTTTGTTTACTTACGGGGACCCGAGCGTGACGTCATCACATCGCGCCCGGGTCCTCCGACGGTCATAGAGATGACTGGTGACAGTTATCTCTATGCTTCCTGCAAGCGCCGGAGAGCACACGGGAGAGCCCGGAAAAGCACCGGATGGCGGCGAGAGGGGGGGGGGATGTCCCCTCCCGCCGCCTATAAGAACGATCAAGTGACGCAACCGCCGCTATGATCGTTCTTATGGTGCGCAGGATCGCCGGCTGAAGACATGGATATCTGAATGATGCCTCTAGCTGCAGGCATCATTCAGATATCCCCCGGCAAAGCCCAGGACGTCATATGATGTCCACCCAGGATGGGAGATCCCATCTGTGGACGTCATATGACAATAGGTGGGTATTAAAGTGGTTAAACAAGCATACTACATAAAGCACATATTGTACAGTATACTGCACACAGACTTTGGATAACAATACTATGTATTTATATCTCAATTAATGAAAGGATTTGAGTTTTCATTGGATGTATGGAAAATAACAAAAGCATGTCACTGTAAACATCTACTGGCTTCACATGAAAACCTTGTCTTAAAATATCAACCAAAACATTCTTTTGCTGCCCCTTTCCCCTTCTCTCACCTCCAGGACTCCCTATTTTAATCTGTATGGCCATCTCCTACTCCAGGGGTAGGCAACCTGGGGCCCTCCAGCTGTTGCAGAACTACAAGTCCCATAATGCCTATGGGAGTAATTGTAACTGCCAGCCTTGCAATGTCTCATGGGAAATGTAGTTCCACAACAGCTGGAGGGCCCCAGGTTGCCTACCCCTGTCATACTCTGACTTTGGGCAATTCCTGAAAAATAATCTCTTCAGGGAAGCTTACACAGTCCCTAAATAAACAACTACTTTTTGGTTTTCTGCATCAACTCATCCCCATACAGTTTCGTACTACCCTTTTGTATCACTTGTCCTTTTGTTTTAGAGTGAACATTATCATGAACGGTGCCCTCCTAACCCTCTTTTCCTGAATTGTATTGTAACTGTACTGTCTCCCTTTATTTCCTGAAGTGCCGCAAAAAATGGGACTATATATATTTCTTATAATGAGAGTAATGTAATCAACCCCCCTGAAGACAATCAACGAAACGTACGTGGGCAGCAGTATCTGGTCACATGAAGTGCTCTCCGACCTGTGGAGCTAGCAGCCAGGAATCTGTGCATTCGCTACGGAGGTGGCGACGATCCCAGACGACCCACTACAAACCGCATATTGGCGGTGAAGCATCTGCAGCCCCAGTGTCGGGAGGCACTTTTACAGTAAGAGGCCATTTGGCTTTCATTTCATGTTTTTAAATATAACAGTGTTACGCTATTGGGTTTTCCCTGTTTTTTCACATACCCCTATTTGGAACGCCGAAGACGAGGTTACATATCCAATATCCTGTCAACATGTGTGCAGGCACAATCCTGCTAAAGCTCAATTGACTATCTTTTCACTAAAGTAGTCAAATTGCTCTGGTAAGCGCATCCATTTTCTTCAGAACATTTTGGGTGAAAGAAGATTTGAGTGTGGTGATGGCACTTTCTTCACTTTAAACAAGATCGCAGCAAATAAGAAGAGTGAATTATCTACTTTTGCACTTTACTATTGGGACTATTTTTGTCTTAGAGATTTTCTAAGACATAGAGACACTATTTATATATTTAATTGATGATTAATAATATTAGTCAATTTTTATGATCGATTATTAATTATTATCTACATTTTGTATAATATTAATAACAATAATGAAATCCATAGCATTTGTAAATTGCCTCCTAACAAAGATAATTGATACAGTGCACAATGCAATCTCTGATTTAATATCTTTAAAAAAAAAGGGAGCCAGTAGCACAATATTTATCACACACATTGTTTCTTTGCTATTTAATATCTTTGACATGTGGGAAATGAAGCCTATTCAGGCTTTATCTGGTATTTAAGCTGCCTGTTTTTCGGATAAGGCTAAACAAAAGCTACTAAGCAAGCTGGCACTATTGATGTCTTTGGGTCACTTTACAGTTACATAGAAACGGGCTATGGGATCCTCAACAATAACATGAGACTCAAGCAGTGCAAAGAGTTTAACTGTGCCTGGGAAGGAAGATTTCAAGACAAAGGAAAGGAAGAAGGCAAGGAATGTCAGCATAAAAGAAACAGAATGAAGGGAAAGGAAAAGAAAAGTGATAAAGCCATTAAAAGAAATCATGTGAAAGCACATGAAAAAAAGGAGTTATAGAAGGGAGATGCCAGAATTTGGGAGCCAGACAGTCCACTCTATTTAATATATGTGCATAAAACCCTGAGGAAAGGTGCAAACCCAGCAGGCTCAGGTGGCTGCCTACATTAACTGACTAGGGTATATAGGACAAATATAATTTTATGATATTGCTGATAACATCATTGGTCATGGCATTAGATTACAGTATAGCACTATTAGTAATGGAATTATTGTTTAGTAACTAAAAGACAATAGATAGTAGCAAGCTGTACATATATGATCTGGCCACTGAATAATCTTTCCTGCTCACATTAGTTGGAATGGAGGGACAAGCACCTTTGCACTGGCTTATCATTGGGAAAACAATGGCAATTTGTCAACATGCTGAACATTTCGTCCCAGGAGGGTCTGGACGGCTTGGTCTGGATCAGTTGAGAGACAGGAGAGACATCATTGCCCAATCCAAGCATAAACATCTAAATCAAAATTCATAAATATTAAACTGAACTCTAGGCAAATACAAAATATACAAATTTAAGCGTTGTAATCATTAAGACATACATTAACCACTTGCCGAATGTATACAGTATATATACAGTGACAAGGTGGCTCTCCTGCATAGGATCACGTACCTAGTATGTGATTCACGCCCCAGGCTAGAAAGCGTGCCCGCGGGTACCCCCGCCACCTCGGTTGTGCTGCGATTGGCTGCAGCACGAACCAATCAGCGGGTGCCAGCCGCTGACTGGTCGATGGCACCTGACGATTGGCTCCAGATATTACTGAAGAGAGCCTTGTGTAGGTAAACAAAGACAGGGGTCTCTTCTGAAAGCAGCGATGTGCTGTTTTTCCCCCTGCAAAGGGATTCCCTCAATTTGCAGGAAATCACTTCCTGTTTTGGCAATGGGACAGGAAGTAAAAACTGAAAATTTCCTATCAAATATTTACCGTAATTTTCCTTTCCTGATGGACTCCATGATACGTGCGGGTTAACCCCACCTCCACTCCTCCCCTATAGGAACCCTCGCCCATAAATCTTTGCTGCAAGCCAGCGGCCTACTCCAGACATTTGGGAGGGAACTCCTGGTGCCATAAAGTCCATCAGGAAAGGAAAATTTTGGTAAGTATTTGATTTGATGGGAAATTTTCAGTTTTCCTGACAGACTCAATGGCAGCATGCATGTGGGAAATAACTCACTGTACACACCCGGGTGGGCAAAATGTTGAGCAAAGAAAGTTTAACATCGTCAACCGCCAGTACTTGTAAACCAAAATTGATGAATTCAAGATAGGGCAGACCTGGAAGCCGCCCTGCAAATTACTTTGGGAGCTACATGACACAAAGCTGCCCAAGTTGTAGACCCACTCCTGGTCGGGCGAGCAGACACTACTTCCAAAAGGAGCCAAGCCCTTGGCTCTGTGAGCCTGTTGGATGACCTAGGCCATCCGTGTTTGATGTTATGTAAGTAAAGACAGCACAAGCCATTACTGTACAGAAGCCATGTTCATTGCATAATAACCAGCAGGAACAGAAAGCCCCACACAGGAAGTAATCACAACAGAGATAAACCATAAAGTTGCATTTAAAGAAACATAACATCCATGACAATCCGTGCCACAATCGCTGGAGATGAGGCACGTTTCTCTGTCTTTACTGGCAAAAGGATGAACAGGCACTCTGAAGCCTGAAGGAAGCTGTAGCTTGTAGATATGACTTTACAATATCTGATAAAATTAAAGAAAAGCACTACTACTGGAAGTCAATCAGGATTCCTAGGCATGGGCTTTAACCACTTAAGGACCAAGCCTGTTTTTCAGATTTGGCGTTTACAAGATTAAAACATTTTATTTTGCTAGAAAATTACTTAAAAACCCAGAACATTATTATATATATATTGTTTAACACTCTAGGGAATAAAATGGCGGTCATTGCAATACTTTTTGTCACACCGTATTTGCGCAGCGGTCTTACAAGTGCACTTTTTTCAGGAAAAAAAATCACTTTTTTGTATTAAAAAATAAGACAACAGTAAAGCTAGCCCAATTTGTTTATATATTGTGAAAGATAATGTTACGCCGAGTAAAATGATGCCCAACATGTCACGCTTCAAAATTGCACCCGCTCGTGGAATGGAGTCAAGCTTTTACCCTTAAAAATCTCCATAGGCGACGTTCAAAAAATTCTATATGTTGCATCTTTTGAGCTACAGAGAAGGTCTAAGTCTAGAATTATTGCTCTCGCTCCAACGATCGCTGCGATACCTCACTTGTGTGGTTTAAACACTGTTTTCATATGCGGGCGCTACTCACGTATACGTTCGCTTCTGCTCGTGGGGCAGGACTCTTTAAAAAAAAAAAAAATTGGTTTTCTTATTTTCTAATTTTTATTTATTTTATTAATTTCGACACAAAAAAATATAAAAATAAATAAATGGATCACTTTTATTCCTATTACAAGGAATGTAAACATCCCTTGTAATAGAAAACAGCATGACAGGTCCTCATAAATATGAGATCTGGGGTCAAAAAGACATCAGATCTCATATTTAGACTAAAATGCAAAAAATAAATAAAAAAATTGTCATTTGAGAAAATGACAACAAGAAAATATTGCTTTAAGAAGCATGGGCGGAAGTGACGTTTTGACCTCGCTTCCGCCCTGCTATGCTATGGGGAGGGGTGGGGGCCATCTTGCCCTCACTCGTATCCCAGCCAAGCAGGGGAGAGAACCCGATCGCCTCTGCCGCTGGCTCCGGTTAGTGGCGGAGGGCGCGGGAGAGCGGCGGGAGGGTGGGGCCCTCTCCCGCTGCCGATAATGGTTATCTTGTGAATCCGCCGTGGAGACCACGGTTATCATTGACAGGACCGCTCACTGAAAAGATTAATATCTCGGTTGTGGCAGCAGCTGCTGCCATTACCAAGATATCCATCTATAAAAAAAATGAGGTATATATACAGTGAGCGGTCCTTAAGTAGTTAACCAACTAAGCCACAGCGTGCTTTCTTCCAGTTATAACTTCTTCAAGTTATAACTCTAAGGTTGGCAGAACAATTTCTTTGGGAATTGAGTCAAGTATAGGTAATAGCACCGCTCAACTGGAAAGAACACAAGAAAGTTCTCCATGACCAGTGAACCAATCCATTATACCGCGTACAAACGACTGTTATTCATGTCATGGAAAAAATAATGTTTTTCTCTAAGTGATTCTTCTCTAGCCTGCCTTGCATACACACCATCGTGATAAAAAAATGCTCGAACAAAGCGTGGTGACATACAAAACGTACGACGGCACTATAAAAGGGAAGTTCTTTTCGAATGGCACCACCCTTTTAGGCTGATTATGCTCATTTCCCATCGCATAACTTGCTTCTGAGCATGAGCGTTTTTTTCCCTGTCATTAAAGCCTACATACGACCGTTTTTTTTTAACAACGAGAAAAACGACAACATGAAAAACGATGAGAAAAAATAGAGCACATTCTAAATTTTTAATGCCCATTTTTCTCATCAAGAAAAATGCTCTGGAGCCTACACACGACCGTTTTTCAAGACCAATTTAAAAAATTGCATTTTTCTCGTCATGAAAAACTGTCGTGTGTACGCGGCATAAGGCTTTTATGATAATGTGATAACCAGGAAAAGGAAAATTGACAGAGAGGCCTCTAACGGAGACAGCCCTAGAACATTCCCACTTTCCAAGGGGAAGTTGAGAACAAGAGGGAACATTGGAAAAATAAGATTTTTTGTAATCACCGTAAAATCCTTTTCTCTGTCATTCATGGATGGACACAGCTCCTTAAATCTTGACTTGTGGGTTATGTTCCTGTTCTATAGGAGAGGACTAGGTAGAACATGTTAGATATTTAAATGCATGTTACTTTAAACAGAGTTGAACAGCCCTGCCCAGGGGGCGGTCCCTCCAGACATAACCCTCCACCCTTCACCCCAAACAAACAGAGCTCTTCAACGGAGGAGTTTCAACTGTAAACAGCCACCTGCAAAACCTTGCAGCCGAAGGAAGCATTTGAAGATGCACTCACATCAACCTTGTAAAATTTGGAAAATGTGTAAACGGACGACCAAGTCGCCGCCTTACACACCTGTGAGACACGCGCTTGACGTCGGAAAGCCCAGGAGGCACCAATAGCCCTGGTCGAATGCGCCATAATAGAAAAGGGAGGTGCCCGCCCCTTAAGGACATAGGCCTGGATGTTGGTCTGCCTGATCCACGAGAAATGGTGGCTGACAAGACCGCCAGGCCTTTTTGTGGACCAGACACAGACACAAACAGTGAGTCAGACCTCCGGAAAGGAGACGTAGCAGACAGGTACACCCGCAAGGCATGTACCATGTCTAAGGTATGTAACGCAGCCTCTTTAGGATGCAACGGCCAAGGACACAAAGAAGGAAGTACAATGTCCTCATTTAGGTGAAAAGCTGAAACCACCTTCAGAAGAAAAGAAGGCTCCGTGCGTAGCACCGCCTTATCCTCATGGAGTACCAAGTAAGGCCGCCAACTCAGAAACTCGTCTGACAGGTGTAATGGCCACAAGAAAGGCCACCTTCTGAGTAAATGTCAAGAGAGGAATTTCTCTGATGTTCTCAAAAAGAGGCTCCTGAAGAGCCGAGAGCACCAGATTCAAATCCCATGGAGGAAGTGGTCGTCTAATTGGGGAAGCATATGTCGAACCACTTGCACAAACGAACCCACTAGTGAATGGGGTGCCAAGGGTTGAAAGAAAACAGCCAAAGCTGAAATCTGTCCCTTAATGGTGCTTAAGGCAAGTTTCCTTGCCCTGTAGCCTGATCCCTTTGCACCTTCCTCCATCTGCTAAATCCCCTGTGTATGACCCCGGCATGCATTACGTTTATGATTCTGGAACTGCCCTTGTTTATCTGCTGATTCTCTGTGTATGACCCTGGTCTGGCTCTCGTTGTTGATTATGGTATTTCCCATCTTCTGTACATAGTTATTTGTTGTTTGTGGATCACTGTGTGGGTTATTCTCATTGTTGGTTTGTAGGTGTTTGTATATTGTATATCACTAAACTAATAAAGGCTTATATATTCACTTACATGCGTTTGGGTTCTCTCTGTGCAGTCCACACTATCTGGTCTCGCCAATTTCCTGACAGTGTACCAAGGCCATCTCTAACCAAAGGTGGCTGCACTGAGGAACCAACCTGGTTCGGTTGGCTTGTTTTAAAATGTACTTTAATTAAATTGTTTATTATACTCTGCTGGCGGCAGAGGATGGTGAATATTGCTGTCAGACTATAAAAGATTGGACCAATGACCATCTGCTGGAAACTATCCAATCAGCTCATTCCCTAGTGCAGTGGTTTTCAGCCTTCTTGTGCTGTGACCCCTTGATAACATTTCCCAAGTTGTGGGGACCCCTAACACTAAAATTATTTTTGTAGCGTGGGTTGTCAGCACCCAAGGCAAGACAAGTATTTTGCGCCCCTAAAACCCAGACAGAGAGCGCTACCTAAAGGAGTCATTTTAATGGCAACTATAATCACAGGTAATGTAACTCACTGTGTCTCCTACTTTGTGGTGTCTCGTAGCAGTGACACCTATGCCGAAATCAGGAGATAGGGTCTCCTCAAGCACCTCCCACTTCACATTCCTCACCAGTCACCTGACCTCTAGTCTTTGGCCCCCAGCCATATAGTGAACTGAATGGGCACCTGCAAAGAGGCTGAGTGGGCGGCTGGGGCCTCCAGGAACAGCCTAGCTGGGCAACCACAGGCTCCAGGGATAGCCCTGCTGGGTGGCCACAAAAAGGCTGGGAGATTGGTGTGAGCTTCAGGAACAGCCCAGGTTTCGGTGACCCCTGGCAAATCATCATTCGACCCCCGGTTGAGAACCACTGCCCTAGTGGATCAGGGTTATATATTATTTAAGATATTCAGCCGTTAATCCAGTTATGTGCAGAGCCAGCCCTGTCCTCTATACCCAGAGGGAGTGACAACTTTTTTTCCCCCCTTCAATTGTGGACAAGGCTTTTTTCGTTTCAATGTTTTTATCGAAATTTTCACAAAGAAAAGAAATACAATCTTGAATACAAAAACAGATACAGTATAGAATGTAAGCAAAGTCCTGAGTCATCCAAACAATGAATGGATACCTCCATATCAAACCAAATTACAAACCAAATTACAAATAAGAATTTTTATGAAGTGGAGTAATTAGGACATCTATAGCCCTAATGCTCCATGCACACGATAGTTTTTCGGCATTAAAAAAACAACGTTTTAAAAAACGTCATTTAAAATGATCGTTTTTCAACTTCTGAAAAACGACAAAAAAAAATACGAGCATGCTGCATTTTTAAACGTTTTTAAAAATGTTGTTTTTCAGGTTGTAAAAAATGATTGTGTGGACTAAAACAACGTTAAAAACGATGTTTTAAACCCGCGCATGCTCAGAAGCAAGTTAGGAGACGGGAGCTTGAATGGAACTTCCCCTTTAGAGTGCCGTCGTATGCGTTGTACGTCACCGCGCTTTGCTCATAATTTTTTTTTAAATGATGGTGTGTGGGCAACATCGTTTTTAATGATGAAGTTTGAAAAACGTTGTTTTTTCTACATGCTAAACAACATTTTTTTTTAATGCCGAAAAACGATCTTGTGTACGCGGCATAAGAGGTAACCTCAAAGCTCGTTTGAATTTTCGTACATGGGCGGGATCTAATACTGTGTGTCAGTTATAGACAGTTAGAGAAAGAGCCTCCATACTTTAAAAAGCAACATTAGTCGTCCATATATAACTATGTATACATATAGATATTATAGACACACCAATTGACTACTTTACATATAAACAAGTAGAGGTAAATAGCTGTATAGTGAGGATACCCCACTATAGTGCCGGGCATAGAATTGGGGGCCGGTCTTTAGGCGATGACCATAAAATATGTAATATCGGCCTTTCCTTACATGCATATTCCTCCATCTGCATCCATATAGGATAGGGCTTGGTAGAGTGAAACCTGGCTTGTTGAGCCAGCTGTGTTGCGTAATGGTATTTTTCAAATCTGGGGTACCCAGTCCACCTTTCCTCTTGGGAGTAATTGCTGTGAATGGTTTGAGTATCGTGTATAAGTTAGGGTGGGTGGTGATCGGCGACGAGATTATCTTTAACCACTTCCCAACGACCGTACGACTTTGTACGGCCGAAGGGATGTCCTGAATCTCTAACAGGCAGTGTTTTTACAGCCTGCGCTCCGCCAGGCCACTGCGGGGCGCGCGCATGCCCGCCGCATCGCTGACATGCCGATGTGCGTGCCTGGTGGCCGTGATGTCCACCAGGCACTTAGGTTCGGCGGCTGCAGGGACAAGACGTGGATCTCTGTGTGTAAACATCCATGTCCTGTCAGGGGAGAGAGGAGACCGATCTGTGTCCCTTGTACATAGGGACACAGCATCGGTCACCTCCCCCAGTCACCCCCCACAGTTATAACACTATTTAGGGTACACATTAACCCCTTCCTCACCCCCTAGTATTAACCCCTTTAATGCCAGTCACATTTATACAGTAATAAGTGCATATTTATAGCACTGATCGCTGTATAAATGTGAATGGCGCCAAAAATGTGTCAAAAGTGTCCGATGTCTCCGCCATAATGTCGCATTTAAAAAATGCCGATCACCGCCATTAGTAGTAAAAAAATAAATAATAAAAAATAATAATAATTCAGTCCCCTATTTTGTAAGCGCAATAACTTTTGCGCAAACCAGACGCTTATTGCGATTTTTTATTTTTTTTTTACCAAAAATATGTAGAAGAATACGTATCGCCTAGACTGAGAATTTCTTTTTTTTTTTTTAATTTTTTTTATTACAGCAACAAGTAAAAAATATCGTATTTTTTTTCAAAATTGTCCCTCTATTTTTGTTTATAGCGCAAAAAATAAAAACCGCAGAGGCAATCAAATACCACCAAAAGAAACCTCTATTTGTGGGGAAAAAAGGACGCCAATTTTGTTTGGGAGCCATGTCGCACGACCAAGCAATTGTCAGTTAAAGTGATGCAGTGCCACAAGCTGAAATTTCACCTGGTCAGGAAGGGGTATATGTGCCCAGTAAGGAAGTGGTTAAGATATTGTCTGCGAAAAGGATACATTTATGTTCATGATTGCCACATGGAATGCCTATATGTCATGAGAATTGCGTATTTTTATAGCAAGCGGTTCTAGAGCCAAAACAAAAAGTAACGGGGACAAGGGGCACCCCTGGCCAAGGCTTTTTTCACTGGACATTATTCCTCTTGTTCCCAGCAATTGTCTAATTGCATTTGTTCAGTATAATCCCTGGTTAGACAAGTGGTATGTGACCCAACTTTTGTTTAACCTGTGCTACAGGCATGGCCAGATCTCTTGCATTTAGCCATAACAATCCAGCCCTGCCATTAGACACCTGCTTTCCCAAGAGCCTATCTTCCCGTCACCCATGGCAACCTCAGCTACAGCTCAGTATACACTGCTCCCTAGCAAATACCAATACCCAGTCTCTACTCACTGCACCTATCCTGCTTTCAACCCACCTGCCTATTCTCTTCCACCTGTAACAATCCCACAAAAACCTCCTCCAGCCACTGTTCCCTTATGTCTACCGTCTTCCAGTCCTTCCTTTTGCCCAGTTACATCCTTTTCTTACAGCCCTGCAGTTACCTACAAAGCTGCAGTGGCTAAGCCAAAGAGGAAACAAAAGTTCTTTCCAACCCGCACAATCTTGCCAGTAACCCAACCTACCTGAACACCAACCACCCTGCTTCAGTCTGCCGTCATGCCAGCTGAACCTGGTGACCCACCTAATTCTGCCAACTCTTTGCCTACTGTCCAGCCTGTTGTGCCTGCTACCCAGTCTGATGTCCCAGTGCCTGCTACCCAGTCCGATGTTCCAGTGCTTGCTGACTGGTCTGATGACCCTGTACCCATGTTCCAGCCCGAAGTTCCGCTGCCAGTGTTCCAGTCTGATGTCCCTGTGTCCTCGTTCCAGCCTGAAGTTCCTTTGCCTGTATGCCAGCCTGAAGTTCCTGTGCCTGTATGCCAGCTTGAAGTTCCTGTGCCTGTGTCCCAGCTTGAAGATCCAGTGTCCCAGCTTGAAGATCCAGTGTCCCAGTCTGAAGATCCGCTGTCCCAGTCTGAAGATCCGCTGTCCCAGTCTGAAGATCCGCTGTCCCAGTCTGAAGATCCGCTGTCCCAGTCTGAAGATCCGCTGTCCCAGTCTGAAGATCCGCTGTCCCAGTCTGAAGATCCGCTGTCCCAGTCTCTGCCTGGGGTCTCGGTGGCCGTGTCTCTGCCTGGGGTCTCGGTGGCCGTGTCTCTGCCTGGGGTCTCGGTGGCCGTGTCTCTGCCTGGGGTCTCGGTGGCCGTGTCTCTGCCTGGGGTCTCGGTGGCCGTGTCTCTGCCTGGGGTCTCGGTGGCCGTGTCTCTGCCTGGGGTCTCGGTGGCCGTGTCTCTGCCTGGGGTCTCGGTGGCCGTGTCTCTGCCTGGGGTCTCGGTGGCCGTGTCTCTGCCTGGGGTCTCGGTGGCCGTGTCTCTGCCTGGGGTCTCGGTGGCCGTGTCTCTGCCTGGGGTCTCGGTGGCCGTGTCTCTGCCTGGGGTCTCGGTGGCCGTGTCTCTGCCTGGGGTCTCGGTGGCCGTGTCTCTGCCTGGGGTCTCGGTGGCCGTGTCTCTGCCTGGGGTCTCGGTGGCCGTGTCTCTGCCTGGGGTCTCGGTGGGCGTGTCTATGCCTGGGGTCTCGGTGGCCGTGTCTATGCCTGGGGTCTCGGTGGCCGTCACCCAGTCTGCTAAACTGGTGCCCGTCACCCGGCCTGTTAAGCCGGTGCCCATCATCCGGCTTGGTGGACCAGTGCCCGGCGTCCAGTTTGCTAAACCGGGGGCCCATTTCCCAGCCCACTGGGCCGGGGCCCGTTACTTAGCGTGCTGAGCCAGTGTCTGTTACCCAGCCTGCCGTTATGGCGCTCGCTGCTCAGCATGATGTCCCAGTGTTCGCTGCCCAGCCAAACGCCCCAGAGCTTGCTGCCCAGTCAGATGTTCTGGAGCCCGCTGCCCAGCCCGATGACATGGAGCCTACTGCCCAGCCAGACAACCCGGAGCCTGCTAGTCAGCTCGACAACCCGGAGCCTGCTAGTCAGCTCGACAACCCGGAGCCTGCTAGTCAGCTCGACAACCCGGAGCCTGCTAGTCAGCTCGACAACCCGGAGCCTGCTAGTCAGCTCGACAACCCAGAGCCTGCTACACCGCTCAACGACCCGGAGCCCGCTACCCAGCTCGACGACCCGGAGCCCGATACCCAGCTCGACGACCCAGAGCCCGATACCCAGCTCGAAGACCCGGAGACCGCTACCCAACTCGGTGTCCCAGAGTTCGCTGTCCCGCTCAATGACACGGAGCCTGCTGCCCAGCTCAATGACCCAAAGCTAAATGTGCCCGCTGTCTGCCCTGATGTACCTGTTGCCCTGCATGAAGTGCCTGTTGCCCAGCCTGATGTACCCCCAGCCATTGATCTGCTTGATGCCATAGACTATTACAACTAATTGAAGCATCCGGAGGCCACTCCTTTGGGGGGTACTGTCAGGAAATGGTTGGGGGTGCTGTTGGTCCTGTGGATCGCAGTCCTGAAATCTGCTTCCTGGCTCCCACTGCTGTAGAAACCCCTTCCAGAAAGGCCACCTTCTCCAGCATCCACGTGATCCTCAGATCCGTAGACACCATAGTCCAATCCAATCATTTTAGACACTGAAAGGTGCGCAGGTAGTAAGAAAGCCGGGCCAGAAGTTATCAGATCTAAAACATTGGGATCCAGAGCAAAGGCAATTAACCAAGATTATAATGAACTGAGCCCCGAGGCCCACAAGAGACTGAGTGGGCTCCAGGTGTCTCGTTGCCAGATTCGGCAGCCAGCTGAATTTGAGGAGCATAAACAAAAGACCAAGCAGCTGCCCTCTGTCTTGGGACAGTAGGACAAGGACATCCACGTAACTAAGCAGGAGTATGCTCCTTGTTTTGATAAAGACTATAGCAACCAATAAGACCCTGTAAACACACAGGGTGATGTTGAAAGCCCAAATGGCTGGAGCTGGGGATGGTCCTGACCTACAGTGAACCGAAGGAACTTGCAGAAGTCTTCTACAATGGTCACATGAAGCTAAGCATCTTAAGTCTATTGGAAACAAGCCAGTCACCAGTCACCTGGCTGGACCCCCTATGAATCAGGGACGATGTTTCCACCTTGAACTTCTCCTCTGCTGAAAATTGTCTCAGGTGTGCAAGGTCAAAAACAGGCCTCCGCAAGCTGTTGCTCTTCATGACCATAAGAGGTGGAGCACCTGCCCTGACCACCAGTGACTTATGTAAATAGTGAGTACAGTATATGCTTTCTTTAGCTCAGAATGAGGCAAAATCCATGGAAATTAGTCAGAGGAGATGAAGGACTTCTAAGTTCAAGCTTTTAGCATACTTATGAGGGGATATTATGTCCCCTTACCAGTTTTTCCTAGAATCCCGACCTGGTCTGTAAAAATGTGTGACCCTCGCACGCTCTGTCCTCTTCTGGCCCAGCCAGTGCTGGTCCTGAGGTAGGACCTCAACTTGCCAAAAGATGACGCTCCATAAAAGGGAATGCTGCACTACGCCTATTAGAGGTGGTAACAGCAAGCCCAGGCCCCAGCCATAGCACTCATATTACTGTAACTGACAAGAGCATAACCCATGCCACTAGGCGATCATTTGGAGCCTTATCATGAAAACAGACACCAGCTCCGGCTTCACATCCTTATCTCTGAATGGATAGAGCTTGGCCATCTTGCTTAGAAGGGAGGGATGTCTCATGTCCTTGCTCCACTTATCCAAAATAATATAAAATACAAAAAGGAGTGCAGCGCTAATGGTGGATATGATAATAATGCATAAACAAATCATTGATAAAGGTGAATGAAATATAACAAACACAGTGTTAATGCTGAACAAATGTGAGTGATAAATGAACACTCTAAAAGAAAAAAACTCAAAAAAGAAAAATTCAAGTTAGACTTACCGGTAACTTGTTTTCCAGGAGTCTTTCAGGACAGCACCTTGAGAGATATCGACTCCTCCCTCCCCTTCAGGAAACCCCTTCTTTCCAATTCTTTAAAGGGAGGCCCCTCCCAAGAACACTCAGTTGTCACAGATGGGGGATGGCGTGTACGTGAGGACGTGACACGCTAATGGAGGGCGGGACCAGCTAGCGCAAAGCAGTCTGGGTGCAAGGACGGCCGTGATGCGGAAGACGCCGGGTCTCCGGAGCAAAGAGAGAGAGGTCGGGGAAACCCAACCGAGCCACGGAGAAGCCGCACGCTGCACCAGCGATATCCGATCGGGAAGAGACTGCTTTGACCCGACGGGTGAGATGCTGTAGAGCGCGGAGTACAAACCGGGGATTCGTGCCGGAACACACCCGCTACTCCCTCAACCACCATCAGACCACACCACGGAACGCATGTCCACAGCACATCCCCATAAAGCCGGCTCCCCTCACCATAAGACACAGGTAGTATAAGAAGCGGATGTCAAAGGTAATGTGCCGAATTAATATATCAATCTGCATGGAGATGTAGAGTGACAACGGAAGTGGATTTTAAAGGTTCTGTGCCTAAACTAGTGATCAAACAGCCTAGAGTGATAACTGTATCGCGGGTGTATGAAATATTTAACATGCACGCAAAATGATCAAGGGCCCAGGAGAGGATAAAGGAACCCTCTAAGGCTAGATGGAAACTGAGTATACTGTATATGATATCAGCAACAAATCTACCTTTGGTGGTGACTTGAGAGACGGTTCTTAAAGTACTGTGGGTCAGAAAAGTTGATAATAATGTTATGAGAGCTTTTCGGAGATCACCATCTTATGCAATACAGCAGGTTAAATAGGCTCATCAAAGCAAACCGCATAGTGTGACAACAATATCGTTGGTGGATGAAATATTTAACATGCAGCATGAATGAAAAATGATTAATGCACCCAGGAGAGGATAAAGGAACCCCCTACGACTAACTGGAAAGTGGGCACAATATATATGACCTCAGCAACAATGCCTCCTTTTTATTTGGCTTGAGAGCCGGTTCTTAAAGTTCTGCGGTCAGAAGTGTCGTTGTTGGTATTTTGTGGGCTTCTTGGAGACCTTCATTCAATGCAAGATAGCCGGGTAAATAGGCTCATTAAGGGCACTTACTAGACCTGATTAAACCCCCCTGAACTTTCCACTAGGAGAACATCAAAACCAGAGAATAGAAGAGGAGATAATAAAAAAAAAAAGGGGGGTAAAAAGGCTAAAAGGTTAAAAGGTTAAAAAACGAGTCAATAACAGATCAGGGCACAGAATAACCCAGGCAAACGCATGGATTACACCACAGCCCTATGGAAGTCTGGTTATGGTGTACTGAGGGTAAAGGGGACCATCAAAATACTATAGATCAACATTGGGACTAAATAGCCACTGGGTGTAATACCAATCGGTTAAACACAGTAATAGCTGTGCTGTGTTAAGATCTACAGAGAGTGTAAGGAGGCACCTCAGAAAATATCCTGAGTAAATCACACTAATTCCTGGGCCCTATAGGCCAAGAAGAGTGCTCCGCCAAAGGGCCAAGAAGATCGGAAGATCAGAACAAAATAATCTCAGGATCGGCACATACCAGCAAAGCAAACAAACGATCATAAGAAGAGCGGAATAAAAACAGTAAAAGGAGAAGCAAAGATAACGGGCCGCCAAACTGGGGAAAAGAATCAGAAAAGCGAAAGGAAATATGTCAAGGATGTCTAGCAGAGCGACAAAAAGTAACACCCCAAAAACACCAAGTAGTGCAAACACAACAAGTTCGATAAGGCAATATATGGCCAAAGGGGGAAGCACAAAAAACACAGGCTCTCCAAAGACTCTACAAGTCAAAACAGATAAAAAGGCAGACACCCTAAAATCACATAGCCTAACCCAAGAGGATATAATAGAAGAATCAAGAGAAGAAGAAACCAGCGAGAGGGACTCAGAAACAAGTAGAATGGAAGAACAGAGTTCTGACAAACAAATCCCAACAAAAGGGGATATGGAAAAGATGATGCTGCGGCTGGAAAACGTGATAAAAGGAGAAATACAAAGCCTTAGGACAGACTTTGGCCATCTTCTCACCAGGGTAGAAACATTAGAAGAAAGATCAGAGAAACAAGAACAAGAGTCAGACCAATTAGGGGAACAAGTAGTACAGTTACAGATACAACAAAGGAATATACTATATAAGTTAGAAGACCAGGAAAATAGAACCAGAAGGCAAAATTTGAGAATCAAAGCAGTACCAGAAGAAAAAGGGGAAGATTTAAAGAAAATAATGTGGTCAATTTTTAATCCGATACTGGAAAAAACATCTGAAAACCCTATCAGAATAGAGAGAGTACACCGTATAGGAAAACTCAAAAAAACAGCTACGGAATGGCCTAGAGATGTCATAGTTAGATTTCTCTCCTTTGAAGAGAGGGACGAAATATGGAAGAATCTGAGGGGTCAGCCCCCCCTGGTTTATGGAGGATCTACCCTACAGATATATGCAGATTTATCCGCAGAAACTCTAACTAGGAGACGACTCTTAAAACCCCTCTTACTACTGCTGGTGGACAAGAAAATAAAATACAATTGGAGATTCCCGGCTTGCCTTGTAGCAACAAAAGAAGGCAAATCAGCGACTCTACGGTTCCCCGAAGATTTAAGAGATTTTTGTAGGAAAATGGATATACAGACACCAGAACTACCGGGATGGTCTTAATGGGGGGAGTCAGCAAAGGGGGATGGTCTGGAGGAGTGGAGGAGGGAGACCACCTTGACACCCTTAAGTAGAAAAGAATTCACCCCTATCACTTTAGATAGGGGGCATGCGTAGGTCCCACCTCGGGGAAACTGAACCGAGGGGAAATGATAGGTTCAGAGGCCTGGAGATGGCCATTTAGGAGAAGGGAGATAGGGGGAGGGAGGGTGGAGAGGGGGAGGGGGGAAGGGAGAGAGGGGGGAAAGAGGAGGGGGAGGGATAGGGGGAGGGAGGGTGAGGAGGGAGAGGGCGGAAGGGAGAGGGAGAGGGAGGAAGGGGGGGGGGGGAGGGAGGAAGGGGGTACCCATCTCACCAAATTAGTTGGGGAAAAAAAGGAAATAGGATAAGATGCCAATATTAAAATGTGTATCATTTAATGTAAAGGGTCTTAATAATCCAGTTAAAAGACATAAAATGCTGAAGGAACTGAAAAGAATTAAAACGAACATAGCTTTCATACAGGAAACACATTTAACATTACAATCTAACATTAAGTTACATTCAAAAGACTTCCCAACCTGGTACTATGGAGATACGGTGACAAAACGCGCCAGGGGGGTAGCCATAGGAATTTCTAAGGAGGTCAGATTTCAGGTATATGAAAGACTAACAGACCCTGAAGGAAGATTCATTTTTATAAAAGGGAAATTAGAAGAGATGGAATGCACCCTGGTGAACATATACTCTCCCAACACGAACCAGATAAAATATTTAATAGATGTCCTGAGCAAACTGGAAGACTTCAAAAAAGGCAGGATTATTATGGGTGGCGATTTAAATTTCTGCATGGACCCTATAGTAGACAGATTAGGTAGAACAGATGGAATTAACAACACACTGCCAAGAAATTTAAAAATTTAAAAAAAAAGACTCCATAAAAATCAACTTCTAGATATATGGAGAGTGTTGAATCCAGGGACGCGGGACTATACTTTCTTTTCCCCAGTACACAGATGCTATTCACGTATAGACTATATCTTTGCTGATCACTACCTATTGGAAAAAGTGATAGAGGCAAAGATAGAGCCTATCACCATATCAGATCATGCCCCAATAAGTATCACCTTAAATACTACGGGTAACCAGAGAACAACACGTATATGGAGACTTAATGAGGAACTAGTTGTTGATGAGATTAGCTTAACTCGAATTAGAAAAGATCTAGAGGAGTATTTCCAAATTAATGACACATGCGAAATATCGAAAGCAACATTATGGGATGCCCATAAGGCTCTAATACGAGGTACGATGATAGCAGAAGGAGCAAGGAAAAAGAAAGAAAAGAGCCTCCAGAAGAATAACTTAATAACGGAGATACTAAAGTTAGAACAAAAACATAAAAGAGGGACGAACCAACAAGAAGTATATTTAGAATTAGTAAATAAACGGAATGAACTCAAAGACCTACTCTTTCAGGAAACAAAAAGAGAATTCCATATAATAGCAAAAGAAAGATATACTTGGGGAAACAAAACCAGTAAACATCTGGCAAAGATGGTACAGAAAAAAAAAAACCAAGAACTACATTGAAAAAATCAAAAATGTACAGGGGGAGGTGATATATACAACAAAAAATATAGCAGAAGTCTTTAGAGCATATTACGAAAAATTATATGCAGTAGAACAGAAAAAATGGGAAAAAGGAGAAAAGGAAAAAAAAATCTTAGATTTCCTACAGGAAGCAGAACTTAAGTCAGTAAATCCGAAAGAGACACTTGGAATGGATAGGCCGATTACAGAAAATGAGATACAGAAAGCTTTGGCAGGTATGTCATCGGGTAAAAGCCCAGGCCCTGATGGCTTTACTACCCTATATTATAAACAATGCAAAGAGATCCTTCTACCACGAATATGCCAGTACTTCAACGGACTAGGGAAAGAATACTTGTTAAGTAAAGAAGCAGCAGAGGCAACTATAACCATAATTCCAAAGGAAGGCAAAGATTCCATACTCTGTTCAAGTTATCGGCCAATATCTCTGCTGAATATAGATTTAAAACTATTCGCAAAGGTACTGGCCGAGAGAATCAAGCGGGAGATGGGAGGTCTGATACATCCAGACCAGACAGGATTCATTCAAGGAAGAGAAGGGAAAGACAATGGGATAAGGGCGCTCCTCTTGATTCACAAAATGAAAAGTTGTGGACACCCCGGTCTACTCCTGTCGATCGATGCTGAGAAAGCTTTCGACAGGGTAGACTGGGGACTAATGTTACAAACACTGGAAAGTATGGGATTTGGACAGAGAATGCTGGAGTGGATTGGTACTCTATACCAGGCCCCATCAGCAAGAATAAAAATAAATGGTGAAATGTCCCACCCTTTCACAATGAAAAACGGAACAAGACAGGGGTGCCCCCTCTCACCATTATTATTTGTATTATCTATTGAACCCCTATTGTCTAGGATCCGCAAATGCCCAGAAATAACAGGACTTAAAATAGGAAAAGAAGAGCACAAACTATCAGCGTTTGCAGACGATGTACTCTTTTATTTAAGTAACCCGAAGACCTCAATCCCGAATCTATTAAATCTATGTGGACAATATGGGGAAATTTCTAATTTCAAAATAAATATAAATAAAACGGAAATACTCAATGTGAACGTCCCCAAACAAGAGGCCCGAACACTAAGAGTAAAATATAAATTTCCGTGGGTAAAAGAGTTGAAATACTTAGGGATCCAGCTAGCAAATACGGGGAAAAAAATCTATGAAATTAATTTCGTCCCTCTATTGGAAGAAATTAAAAAGGAAATAAATAGAGTTAAAAACAGACCAATTTCATGGTTGGGACGAATAAATTTCAGTAAAATGGTCCTGTTACCAAAAATCCTATATAAGATCCAGATGTTGCCCATTAAACTGCCTAAACAACTGCTGCAAACCCTCAGAAAGTTGATAATGAATTATATATGGAGGAGTAAGAAACATAGGATCTCATTACAGACCCTTAGGCAAACTAAAAATAAAGGGGGACTCACAATCCCAGATATTAAAATGTACTATGAAGCCATAATCTTGTCAAGAGTAGTGGAATGGGCGAGGAGAAACGAGGAAAAAAGATGGGTTAGTCTTGAGAATACAATAGCAAGGGTGAGATTGGATAAAATAATATGGAACCCCCCACAGTTTAGGACACTTGACACAAACGTACATGAAATAACAAGGAATGCACTTAAAATATGGGATAGTACACAAAAAAGAATAGATAAAAAGTACAATTCACCCCTCATAGCACTAAAGAACAATGATTATTTTCCACCGGGGAAAGAAGAAGTGGGAGGGAATTGGATTAAAAAAGATAGAGCACAATTAAGGGATGTCTTACATCACGGGCACTTAAGAGCACTAGAGGATCTAACACAAGAAGAAAATCCCATGTCGCTGAATGACTGGAGGTACCAACAGTTAAATCATTTCATCCAAGCATTACCACAACCGATTAGAACCGAAGAGCAGTTAACAGACATAGAGAAATTATGCATTACGGAGAGAACTAAAGGAACTATGTCAAGGCTATATAAAATATTATTACAGCTTGAAGAACCAGAGGTACCTCCAGTCATTAAAAACTGGGAAAGGGAATTAGGGACCCACAGAGACAAGAGCACAATTGATAGAATCCTAAGATTGACCCATACCTCGGCAGTAGATAGTCGGACGGCCGAAATGAATTTTAAATGCATATCGGGATGGTACATGACACCAGTTAAGCTAAGTAAATATAAGATCGGACAATCAGTGGACTGCTGGAGGGGCTGTGGGTCCCCTGGAACAATGACCCACCTATGGTGGGAATGCCCCAAGGTCAAAAGATACTGGGAAACTATCCTAGGATTAGTGGAGGAAATTACGAAGGTAAAAATTAAAAGAGATCCATGGACAGTTCTCTTTCATGGAGGAGGAGAAGGGATCAAAAAATACAGAGAATCCTTGGTCCCACACTTATTGAACTCAGCGAAGAGATTGATACCTAGGAAGTGGCAGGAAATAGAATGCCCAATGGTATGGGAATGGATCGACGCAGTAGAAGAAACATTTGAAATGGAAGATCTCAGGAACAACTTTGAAGGAAGTAGCCAAAATAAAAAATGGGAAAACTGGAAAATCTTTAAAAGAACATGGAGCTACGTAGAAAAGTTAAGGGTAGAAATGTAAAGAACAAGGAGAAGAGCAAATAAGAGTGAGGTGGGGGGGGGGGGAGAGGAAAATGGGGGGAGGGAAGGGGAGGAAAAAAAAAAAAAAGAGAAATTACAGAAAGATAACGAAAAGAGAAAAAAAAAAAAAAAAGATTAACCAAAAAAAAAAAAAAAAAAAAAAAGATGAACCACAAATGATGCAAACCGATTACAGAGACAGAAAAGAGCATTATACCATGAGCTGGTCTCTTGTGGGTGGCGAAAGCTGAATGTGGTAAAACAAAAAAACAAAAAAAACAAAAAAAAAAAAAAAGGACATCTATAGCCCTAATGCTCCATGCACACGATAGTTTTTCGGCATTAAAAAAACAACGTTTTAAAAAACGTCATTTAAAATGATCGTTTTTCAACTTCTGAAAAACGACAAAAAAAAATACGAGCATGCTGCATTTTTAAACGTTTTTAAAAATGTTGTTTTTCAGGTTGTAAAAAATGATTGTGTGGACTAAAACAACGTTAAAAACGATGTTTTAAACCCGCGCATGCTCAGAAGCAAGTTAGGAGACGGGAGCTTGAATGGAACTTCCCCTTTAGAGTGCCGTCGTACGCGTTGTACGTCACCGCGCTTTGCTCATAATTTTTTTTTAAATGATGGTGTGTGGGCAACATCGTTTTTAATGATGAAGTTTGAAAAACGTTGTTTTTTCTACATGCTAAACAACATTTTTTTTTAATGCCGAAAAACGATCTTGTGTACGCGGCATAAGAGGTAACCTCAAAGCTCGTTTGAATTTTCGTACATGGGCGGGATCTAATACTGTGTGTCAGTTATAGACAGTTAGAGAAAGAGCCTCCATACTTTAAAAAGCAACATTAGTCGTCCATATATAACTATGTATACATATAGATATTATAGACACACCAATTGACTACTTTACATATAAACAAGTAGAGGTAAATAGCTGTATAGTGAGGATACCCCACTATAGTGCCGGGCATAGAATTGGGGGCCGGTCTTTAGGCGATGACCATAAAATATGTAATATCGGCCTTTCCTTACATGCATATTCCTCCATCTGCATCCATATAGGATAGGGCTTGGTAGAGTGAAACCTGGCTTGTTGAGCCAGCTGTGTTGCGTAATGGTATTTTTCAAATCTGGGGTACCCAGTCCACCTTTCCTCTTGGGAGTAATTGCTGTGAATGGTTTGAGTATCGTGTATAAGTTAGGGTGGGTGGTGATCGGCGACGAGATTATCTTTAACCACTTCCCAACGACCGTACGACTTTGTACGGCCGAAGGGATGTCCTGAATCTCTAACAGGCAGTGTTTTTACAGCCTGCGCTCCGCCAGGCCACTGCGGGGCGCGCGCATGCCCGCCGCATCGCTGACATGCCGATGTGCGTGCCTGGTGGCCGTGATGTCCACCAGGCACTTAGGTTCGGCGGCTGCAGGGACAAGACGTGGATCTCTGTGTGTAAACATCCATGTCCTGTCAGGGGAGAGAGGAGACCGATCTGTGTCCCTTGTACATAGGGACACAGCATCGGTCACCTCCCCCAGTCACCCCCCACAGTTATAACACTATTTAGGGTACACATTAACCCCTTCCTCACCCCCTAGTATTAACCCCTTTAATGCCAGTCACATTTATACAGTAATAAGTGCATATTTATAGCACTGATCGCTGTATAAATGTGAATGGCGCCAAAAATGTGTCAAAAGTGTCCGATGTCTCCGCCATAATGTCGCATTTAAAAAATGCCGATCACCGCCATTAGTAGTAAAAAAATAAATAATAAAAAATAATAATAATTCAGTCCCCTATTTTGTAAGCGCAATAACTTTTGCGCAAACCAGACGCTTATTGCGATTTTTTTTTTTTTTTTTACCAAAAATATGTAGAAGAATACGTATCGCCTAGACTGAGAATTTCTTTTTTTTTTTTTAATTTTTTTTATTACAGCAACAAGTAAAAAATATCGTATTTTTTTTCAAAATTGTCCCTCTATTTTTGTTTATAGCGCAAAAAATAAAAACCGCAGAGGCAATCAAATACCACCAAAAGAAACCTCTATTTGTGGGGAAAAAAGGACGCCAATTTTGTTTGGGAGCCATGTCGCACGACCAAGCAATTGTCAGTTAAAGTGATGCAGTGCCACAAGCTGAAATTTCACCTGGTCAGGAAGGGGTATATGTGCCCAGTAAGGAAGTGGTTAAGATATTGTCTGCGAAAAGGATACATTTATGTTCATGATTGCCACATGGAATGCCTATATGTCATGAGAATTGCGTATTTTTATAGCAAGCGGTTCTAGAGCCAAAACAAAAAGTAACGGGGACAAGGGGCACCCCTGGCCAAGGCTTTTTTCACTGGACATTATTCCTCTTGTTCCCAGCAATTGTCTAATTGCATTTGTTCAGTATAATCCCTGGTTAGACAAGTGGTATGTGACCCAACTTTTGTTTAACCTGTGCTACAGGCATGGCCAGATCTCTTGCATTTAGCCATAACAATCCAGCCCTGCCATTAGACACCTGCTTTCCCAAGAGCCTATCTTCCCGTCACCCATGGCAACCTCAGCTACAGCTCAGTATACACTGCTCCCTAGCAAATACCAATACCCAGTCTCTACTCACTGCACCTATCCTGCTTTCAACCCACCTGCCTATTCTCTTCCACCTGTAACAATCCCACAAAAACCTCCTCCAGCCACTGTTCCCTTATGTCTACCGTCTTCCAGTCCTTCCTTTTGCCCAGTTACATCCTTTTCTTACAGCCCTGCAGTTACCTACAAAGCTGCAGTGGCTAAGCCAAAGAGGAAACAAAAGTTCTTTCCAACCCGCACAATCTTGCCAGTAACCCAACCTACCTGAACACCAACCACCCTGCTCCAGTCTGCCGTCATGCCAGCTGAACCTGGTGACCCACCTAATTCTGCCAACTCTTTGCCTACTGTCCAGCCTGTTGTGCCTGCTACCCAGTCTGATGTCCCAGTGCCTGCTACCCAGTCCGATGTTCCAGTGCTTGCTGACTGGTCTGATGACCCTGTACCCATGTTCCAGCCCGAAGTTCCGCTGCCAGTGTTCCAGTCTGATGTCCCTGTGTCCTCGTTCCAGCCTGAAGTTCCTTTGCCTGTATGCCAGCCTGAAGTTCCTGTGCCTGTATGCCAGCTTGAAGTTCCTGTGCCTGTGTCCCAGCTTGAAGATCCAGTGTCCCAGACTGAAGATCCAGTGTCCCAGTCTGAAGATCCGCTGTCCCAGTCTGAAGATCCGCTGTCCCAGTCTGAAGATCCGCTGTCCCAGTCTGAAGATCCGCTGTCCCAGTCTGAAGATCCGCTGTCCCAGTCTGAAGATCCGCTGTCCCAGTCTGAAGATCCGCTGTCCCAGTCTGAAGATCCGCTGTCCCAGTCTGAAGATCCGCTGTCCCAGTCTCTGCCTGGGGTCTCGGTGGCCGTGTCTCTGCCTGGGGTCTCGGTGGCCGTGTCTCTGCCTGGGGTCTCGGTGGCCGTGTCTCTGCCTGGGGTCTCGGTGGCCGTGTCTCTGCCTGGGGTCTCGGTGGCCGTGTCTCTGCCTGGGGTCTCGGTGGCCGTGTCTCTGCCTGGGGTCTCGGTGGCCGTGTCTCTGCCTGGGGTCTCGGTGGCCGTGTCTCTGCCTGGGGTCTCGGTGGCCGTGTCTCTGCCTGGGGTCTCGGTGGCCGTGTCTCTGCCTGGGGTCTCGGTGGCCGTGTCTATGCCTGGGGTCTCGGTGGCCGTGTCTATGCCTGGGGTCTCGGTGGCCGTCACCCAGTCTGCTAAACTGGTGCCCGTCACCCGGCCTGTTAAGCCGGTGCCCATCATCCGGCTTGGTGGACCAGTGCCCGGCGTCCAGTTTGCAAAACCGGGGGCCCATTTCCCAGCCCACTGGGCCGGGGCCCGTTACTTAGCGTGCTGAGCCAGTGTCTGTTACCCAGCCTGCCGTTATGGCGCTCGCTGCTCAGCATGATGTCCCAGTGTTCGCTGCCCAGCCAAACGCCCCAGAGCTTGCTGCCCAGTCAGATGTTCTGGAGCCCGCTGCCCAGCCCGATGACATGGAGCCTACTGCCCAGCCAGACAACCCGGAGCCTGCTAGTCGGCTCGACAACCCGGAGCCTGCTAGTCAGCTCGACAACCCGGAGCCTGCTAGTCAGCTCGACAACCCGGAGCCTGCTAGTCAGCTCGACAACCCGGAGCCTGCTAGTCAGCTCGACAACCCAGAGCCCGCTACACCGCTCAACGACCCGGAGCCCGCTACCCAGCTCGACGACCCGGAGCCCGATACCCAGCTCGACGACCCAGAGCCCGATACCCAGCTCGACGACCCAGAGCCCGATACCCAGCTCGAAGACCCGGAGACCGCTACCCAACTCGGTGTCCCAGAGTTCGCTGTCCCGCTCAATGACACGGAGCCTGCTGCCCAGCTCAATGACCCAAAGCTAAATGTGCCCGCTGTCTGCCCTGATGTACCTGTTGCCCTGCATGAAGTGCCTGTTGCCCAGCCTGATGTACCCCCAGCCATTGATCTGCTTGATGCCATAGACTATTACAACTAATTGAAGCATCCGGAGGCCACTCCTTTGGGGGGTACTGTCAGGAAATGGTTGGGGGTGCTGTTGGTCCTGTGGATCGCAGTCCTGAAATCTGCTTCCTGGCTCCCACTGCTGTAGAAACCCCTTCCAGAAAGGCCACCTTCTCCAGCATCCACGTGATCCTCAGATCCGTAGACACCATAGTCCAATCCAATCATTTTAGACACTGAAAGGTGCGCAGGTAGTAAGAAAGCCGGGCCAGAAGTTATCAGATCTAAAACATTGGGATCCAGAGCAAAGGCAATTAACCAAGATTATAATGAACTGAGCCCCGAGGCCCACAAGAGACTGAGTGGGCTCCAGGTGTCTCGTTGCCAGATTCGGCAGCCAGCTGAATTTGAGGAGCATAAACAAAAGACCAAGCAGCTGCCCTCTGTCTTGGGACAGTAGGACAAGGACATCCACGTAACTAAGCAGGAGTATGCTCCTTGTTTTGATAAAGACTATAGCAACCAATAAGACCCTGTAAACACACAGGGTGATGTTGAAAGCCCAAATGGCTGGAGCTGGGGATGGTCCTGACCTACAGTGAACCGAAGGAACTTGCAGAAGTCTTCTACAATGGTCACATGAAGCTAAGCATCTTAAGTCTATTGGAAACAAGCCAGTCACCAGTCACCTGGCTGGACCCCCTATGAATCAGGGACGATGTTTCCACCTTGAACTTCTCCTCTGCTGAAAATTGTCTCAGGTGTGCAAGGTCAAAAACAGGCCTCCGCAAGCTGTTGCTCTTCATGACCATAAGAGGTGGAGCACCTGCCCTGACCACCAGTGACTTATGTAAATAGTGAGTACAGTATATGCTTTCTTTAGCTCAGAATGAGGCAAAATCCATGGAAATTAGTCAGAGGAGATGAAGGACTTCTAAGTTCAAGCTTTTAGCATACTTATGAGGGGATATTATGTCCCCTTACCAGTTTTTCCTAGAATCCCGACCTGGTCTGTAAAAATGTGTGACCCTCGCACACTCTGAACTTTGTTCTCTAGACTGTCCTCTTCTGGCCCAGCCAGTGCTGGTCCTGAGGTAGGACCTCAACTTGCCAAAAGATGACGCTCCATAAAAGGGAATGCTGCACTACGCCTATTAGAGGTGGTAACAGCAAGCCCAGGCCCCAGCCATAGCACTCATATTACTGTAACTGACAAGAGCATAACCCATGCCACTAGGCGATCATTTGGAGCCTTATCATGAAAACAGACACCAGCTCCGGCTTCACATCCTTATCTCTGAATGGATAGAGCTTGGCCATCTTGCTTAGAAGGGAGGGATGTCTCATGTCCTTGCTCCACTTATCCAAAATAATATAAAATACAAAAAGGAGTGCAGCGCTAATGGTGGATATGATAATAATGCATAAACAAATCATTGATAAAGGTGAATGAAATATAACAAACACAGTGTTAATGCTGAACAAATGTGAGTGATAAATGAACACTCTAAAAGAAAAAAACTCAAAAAAGAAAAATTCAAGTTAGACTTACCGGTAACTTGTTTTCCAGGAGTCTTTCAGGACAGCACCTTGAGAGATATCGACTCCTCCCTCCCCTTCAGGAAACCCCTTCTTTCCAATTCTTTAAAGGGAGGCCCCTCCCAAGAACACTCAGTTGTCACAGAGAAACCTCCAGCCCCGGCTGGAACACATCAACACATACGTTAGTCACAGCATGGTACATCAAAACCAATAGGGCGGGTCGTGCTGTCCTGAAAGACTTCTGGAAAACAAGTTAGCGGTAAGTCTAACTTGAATTTTCACAAGGCATCTTTCAGGACAGCACCTTGAGAGAATACCAGAGACTTACCACCTTAGGGTGGGACAACAGCTTGTAGGACCTTCCTGCCGAATGCCTGGCCACTGGCAGAAGTGAGGTCCAACCTGTAATGCTGCACATGTGCGGAAGCTTGACCACGTAGCCGCTTTGCAGATCTGCTCCAGGGTGGCACCAGATCTTTCTGCCCATGAGGCTGAAATCTCTCGCGTTGAATGAGCACAGATCCCTTCTGGTGGGACCACGTCTGCATGAAAGTAGGCCTCCCGAATAGCTAACTTCAGCCATCTAGCCAATGTACCCTTTGAGGCTGGGCGCCCTTTTTTGTTATCCCCAAACAAAACAAATAAAGAGTCTGTACGTCTGAAGCACTTTGTTATTTCAAGATAGCATAACAAAGCCCTTCTCACATCTAGCATATGAAAAAAAAGTATTTTTCCCCTGAGGGATTTGCGCAGAAAGTAAGTAGCACAATATCCTGAGAACGATTAACTGCTGAAGCTACCTTGGGCAAAAACTTTGGGTCTGTTCTAAGAACAACCCTATCCGAAAATAAAGATAAGTAAGGCTCCCTTATTGACAGGGCATGTAATTCGCTAATCATGCGCGCTGAGGTTATGGCGACCAGGAATAAAGTCTTAAAAGGTAAGATCTCTGGGAAATGCATTTTTAAGGGTTCAAAAGGCTTTCCAGCCAAAGACTTTAACACCACTTAGAGATCCCATTTCGGGAATCCCCTAATCTGAGACAGCCTAGATCTTGAGAGGGCTCTGAAAAACCTAGTTACCAAAGGTTCTGAGGCAACGGACCTCTCTAGAAAGACTGCCAAGGCAGATACTTGCACCTTTAAAGTGCTGACCGCCAGTCCCCTATCTGCTCCGTCCTGCAAAAACTCCAAAATGGCTTTAAGGTCGTTAGGGTCCAGGGCCGAGGAGTTACACCAGGTCGTATACACTCTCCACACCTTTGCGTAAATGGCTCTTGTTACTTTTTTCCTGCTGCTTAACAGGGTAGACCACTAATCGGTCTGAAAAAACTTTTTCCTTCAAGAGCTGCCTTTCAGATACCAGGCTGCAAGGGAGAGACTGGACACGTCTGGATGGAACACCGGGCCCTGCCTCAACAGGTCTAATCTGGGAGGTAGATGCCAACATGGCCTGGCAGCCATACCTAGGACCGTCGAGAACCACGCTCTCTTGGGCCAGTACGGAGTGATCAGAATGACCGGAACCCTTTCCCTCTGAATCTTCCTTAGAACTAAGGGGATCAACTGGAACGGGGGGAACGCGAAGCACAGGCGAAATCTCCAGGGATGCGCCAGGGCATCTATTCCTAAGGGACCCGTCCAGTCTGTTTAGGGAAAAGAATAGAGGCACCTGAGAGTTCTCTCCCGAGGCAAACAGGTCACCTCTAGTAGACCCCACTTGTTGGAGATTTCTACAAAGACCTCTGGATTCAGAGACCATTCTGACTGCCGTACCCGATGTCTGCTCAGGAAATCTGCCACCCCGTTCAGGGATCCCTTCAGATGTAACGCTGACAGGGATCACAAGTTCTTTTCTGCCCAAAGCAAGATACTCGCCGCAAGAATCTGCAGAAGTCTGCTTCTTGTGCCCCCTTGCTTGTTTAGGTATGCTACAGCCATAGCGTTGTCCGTCAACACCTGAACGTGGTGGTTTCGAAGATCCGGAGCAAACTTTCTTAGAGCCAATGCTATCGCCGTTAACTCTCTCCAATTTGAGGACCGTTCTGACTCCTCCTTCATCCAGAACCCCTGGATGAAGTCCCTTTCCAAGTGGGCTCCCCATCCCCAAGCACTGGCGTCTGTAATCAGTCTTTTCCCCACTGTAAAAAAAAGACCATTTCAGACCTATTGAAAGAACCTGCTGGTCTTTCCACCAATAGAGGGATCTCTTTACCCGTGACGGGATCTTTATGCGAGTGTCCAGGGAGACTGTGATCCCATGACCTCAGGAGAAAGGTTTGAAGGCACCTGAAATGTAGTCTCGCCCATTGAATAGACGGCATGGTCGAAGTCAGAACGCCCAATGCCAACATAACTTGCCTTATAAGAATAAAGAATATTATAATAAAATAATATAGCACTGGCCAATAGTGAAAATAATGACATAAAGTGTGCAATAAGTGAACTGCTGCTCAAATCTACATGTGCTAACAACAAAATAATGGGTTGAATAAGTGAGAAATTACGAGCGCAATCAAATGCACTAAAACAGTGAACAACAATAATAAATGCAAACAATGCGTGAAAGTGAAAAAATGAAATAAATTAAATGAATTCCAAACGTGTATTGGAATTTATACCAAATGTCAGAAAAGGCATCAAAATTTAAACAAATATTCAAAATGTCAATACAGTCCCATGTGTAAATAAATAAACAGTGAATTAATAAATATTCCCAATGCAATTCCAATCCAGAACAGCTGCCAAATGAGGGTAATCAGATGGTAACACAGATGTGTATTCCTAAAAGGTGGGCTTACAGAGCGCTTACCTCCCTCTTGCGGGAAAATCGTCTGAGATAGCTTCAAACCAGGTGGATGGAAACGGTAACGTCCTAGGAGCTATATTGTGGATCCTGGTCTTCAAAAAGATGGAGACTCACCGAGAAGTGCAGGCATCAACCAGAGAGAAACACAAACATGGAGGCTTCCATTGTGAAGTATATCAAAACAGGGGGGCAATTTATTAAAGACTAAAAGGCTTACAAGCATAAAATATCAAAACGCTGGATAGTACAAAGTTCCGGTCGGACGGGGTACAACGTCACTTCCGGTCACGTCCAGCTATCGTTACTTACCCATTATGTCACGGCACGTGACTTCATCAGAGGTCCTCTGAAGTAACACATAAGGAAATATTTATATATATTGCCCCCCTATTTTCACAATGGAAGCCTCCATGTTTGTGTTTCTCTCTGGTTGATGCCTGTACTTCTCGGTGAGTCTCCATCTTTTTGGAGGGGAGGTAAGCGCTCTGTGAGCCCACCTTTTAGGAAGACACATCTGATTACCCTCATTTGGCAGCTGTTCTGGATTGGAATTGCATTGGGAATATTTATTCACTGTTTATTTATTTACACATGGGACTGTATTGAAATTTTTAATCTTTGTTTCAATTTTGATGCCTTTTCTGACATTTGGTATAAATTCCAAAACACGTTTGGAATTCATTTAATTTATTTCATTTTTTCACTTTCACGCATTGTTTGCATTTATTATTGTTGTTCACTGTTTAGTGCATTTGATTGCGCTTGTCATTCCTCACTTATTCATAACTTGCCATATAGTTATAGGCTGGTTGGACTGGAGCCGCAACACGGCCTCCTGGACCCTGACTTTTTTCTCCTTCGGGAAAATTTTTTTTTTTGATTTAGTGAATCCACCTGGTAACCCAAGAAACAAAATCTCCTAGGCACTAGGGACGACTTCTGAAGATTCAGAATCCAGCCCAGTGACTCCAGGTGGACTCGCGCCCTGGACAGGTCCTCCAACAACCTTTCCTTCGAAGGGGCAAAGAACAAAAGGTCATCTAGGTAGGGTATGACCTCCACACCCTGTAGACGGAGCGGGGCTAAGGCTTCCACTATCACCTTGGTGAAAATTCGGGGCGAGGGTGACTCAGAGGTGATGAATTACACCTTCCGTCTTTGCTGTCAGTCTGAGGACTGCGGGGAGATTGGGATGTGCAGGTAAGCATCCCTCAAATCTATTGACGCCATATAACAGCCTGGGGTCAATAGATTCCGGACTGAAAAAATAGAATCCATCATGAACTTTCTGTACTTGACAGATCTGTTTAGCGGTTTTAAATTTAGGATCATTCTGAATTTTCCGGTGGGTTTCTTTACCAGAAAGAAGTGGGAATAGATTTCCAGACCTTGTTCCGCCGGGGGTACCCGTACCACCATCCCCTGTTGCATCAGTTCTCCTAAAGAGGAATTCATGGCCAAGGATTTTTCTGGATCCTTTGTTACTAAAAACCTCTCTGGCGGGGTCTCCGAGAATTCTATGTCGTAACCCTGGGCCAGGGTGGTCAGGATATAACAGTTGGAAGTCACCTCCGACCACCACGGAAGAAAGCTTTGTAACCTTCCGCCCACCCGCACGGCTGAGTCCATTGGGATTTTTTGGTTTGCTCAGGAGGATTGAAAAGGATTCCCCCTTTTCCCTTGGCTTTCTGCGCTGTCCAATTTCTCCTACCTCCCTGAGGTTTGTTGCTTTTCTCTTGAACCCTTTGCAGACAAAAAAAAAACGCCTAGGGGGCTGTTTCTTCCTTTTAACTAAAAAGGACTTCTTCCTATCCGCAGTCCTGTCTAGGATACTATCTAGTTCAGGCCCAAAAAGGAAACTTGCGAGAAAGCCGCATCCAGCTTTGGGACCTTATTCCACACTGCTGCTGGATCTTCCTCAAAAGGAAAGCGCTTTTTCTCTGGATCTTGCCATTCTTTAACTATGACCTCAGAAATGACTGAGTGGACCGGAAACTTAAGTCCCTCTTTGACACGTTTAGGCCTAATGGGACATAAATGGCCCTGAGTAAGCCCTCCACCTCTTCCAGGGATAACTTAAATTTTGAAGGGGATACTGTAGACTCCTCCCCTGACCCCTCACTGGAAGGCACATGGGAGTGACTTTCCCTGGACACCAGCTCCTAAGCTAAGGGATCCAGAGCTGGTAAAGCCACCGAGTCCTGAGGAGGATTGAGAAGTGGAGGCCTGAGTTGTGGAAGGGGAAACTAGTGAGTCACGAAGGGTCTGGATAGTGGCAAACAGTTCTTTCTTTGCAGAGGCAATCAACTCTTCCCGCATAGAGGCTGATTCCTCTCGAACTAAAGAAGAAATACATGTATTGCATAGTGCCTTCTTCCAATTTTCACTCATCTTAGTTCTACATGAGGGACATTTCCTTTTTGTGTCAGAAGTCTTGACCTGGGAAAAAGCAGAAGAAACCTGGGAAATCCCTAGTGAGAACCTTGTCCCCACATGTGGCCCCCTACCTAGGTGCACTAGGAAAGAAAGAGTGCCCAGACAGGCTCCCATGCCACTGGGGGGGGGGAGGAAAGGAGACCGGAGAGAAAAAGATAGAGCCCCTTTAGGGAAAAACAGACTTACAGTGCTGCCTCCCGCCGGGGTCTTGCTGGTGCCTGTGCCTGTCCCTGTCCCCACCGCTGGGATTTCTGCTTCCTCCATCGCAGAGTGCCAGCGCTTCACTGTGGCTTTGCAACACGCTTCCGGACTCCTATAGCGGAAGCGTAAATAGGCACCAACCTCCGCCCTGCCCCTGCCCCTTCCCCCTGCGGATGCGCCGGAAATGACGCACTAAACCGGCGACCGCGTACATTCTGGCTACACCAAAATGGCGGCAGTTTGCGTGCGCAGCCACCGGGCGCTTCCATCTGGCTCTCACCGAGCACTAAGAAGGGGAGCCCGGCCACTACCACCACCGAACGGGTAGCACGGGAGGACGGACAGTCCCGCTGGCTTATCGCCAACTGAAAAAACAGGTAGGAGGGAAGCCATCCTCCAGGCTCACCTGGGATAAAGACTCCCCCCCCCCATAGAAAATGTTCCCTCCGGGTCGGGGGAGGGGCCTCCCTTTAAAGAATTGGTGGTGTTTACTGAAGGGGAGGGAGGAGTCGCTATCTCTCAAGGTGCTGTCCTGAAAGACGCCTTGGGAAAAATCCAAAAAATAAAAAAATAGATGTGGAAAATAGAAAACTGAGGCAGTGTCCCATTCATAAAAAGTCCATGTGAAGGGATAACTTCAGAAGTGTGTAATTCCAGAGAAAATGGTGATTAAACACTTATCTTCCCAAAAAAAACAGAGACCGTGTCTTCAAACACCCATAAGTGTGGTTTCCTGCTTACCAGAAAAAAAGACTGCGTGAACCAGTCTCATCAAGCTCAGGAATATAGGTCTCCCAAAAACCAATCAGGTCGGCAGCTAATAAATCCAGGGATAACTTTATTGTTCTGGACCTTCCAGTCCCAGAAGAGGCTTGAACCTGGGTGGGTTGGTTCGCCAGGGGGGTCTATTCTTGTCTGCAGCTTCTTTCTCTCAAAGAGTCTGGTGGTCTGGCCAGTCGTCTTGACCTTTTTTTTTGGTCGGACGCCAGGCCACCAGACTCGTTGAAAGAAAGAAACTGCAGACAAGAAAAAAAAACCCTGCCGAACCAACCCACCAAGGTTCAAGCCTCTCCTGGGACTAGAAGGTCCAGAACAATAAAGTTATCAACTGGGCACTAGGCCCCTGGGCAGGAGCAACCCAGGCATGCCCGGCCGAAAAAGAAAGCATTGGCTTGGAATGCTAATGCACTCTAGCTGCCATAGACCGGAAGACACTAGAGCCAGAGAAGACACAGTAAAACAGAAACACAGAATCTGCTGCCATCGAATATATAAAAGTATACATCACCGCACACTGCAACTTCAATCTTGCTTCCACGATCAGACCGGGCCAGGTAGGTAGGGCCATCCACTAATAACTGGGCTTTCTGGCCATTGCGTTGCTTGCCTGCCAATTGCCAGGCTTTAGCTCTTCTAGAGCCTCCTTCACTTGTCCACTCCATACCCTGCTAATAGTCACTGGACACAGCCAATGACAATGGTACAGACTGGGCCAGTCACAACCCAGCCGTACCATGTGATTAGCTTTGGTCAATCACAGATAATCACAACATAACAAACGGAATGAATTTCATTCAGAATTTTTTTTGCATATAGCAATGAAATTAATTGCTAAATGCAAAATGAAACCATAGTGTTTAAAAAAATATATAAAATACTGATCACTTTCCCAGAGTAGTACAATGTTACTATGGTAACATTATATTGCTCTGGTCAAAGTGTGTTTAAAAAGAGAAACTAAAATATAATAAAAAATAAAGAAATCCAAAAGCTTATGACAAAAAATAACAACTTCAAAGAACTTGCCATCTCTTACTAAATACCTTGGACTGTCTACAAAAAAAATTGGGAGAGATCTGTACTGTCCAGACATTTTCGAGCCTCAAGAAATCGATCAATTTTCAAATATATACCATAGTTTGTGGACTCTCTAACTTTCCTACAGACTAATATATACTGATTTGGGTTATTTTCACCAAAGAAATGTAGCAGAATACATGTTGGCCTAAACTCATGAAGAAAGATTATTCATTTGCAAACTTTTATAACAGAAACAAAGAAAACAATTTTTTTTTCTTAACATTTTTGACTTTTTTAATTTATTTAGCAAATTTAAAAAAAACAGTAGTGATTAAATAACACCCAAAGAAAGCTCTATTTGTGTGAACAAATGATAAAAGTTTGGGTACAGTGTTGCATGACCAGGCAATTGTCATTCAAAGTGTGACAGCACTGAAAGCTGAAAGTTGGCTTGGGCAGGAAGGGGGTAAAAGTGCCCAGTATTGAAGTGGTTAAGGAATTTAAAAATATAATAGCCAATTTTGAGTAGTCCCTGCCTTTTTGGATCAGTTCTCTTAACAGCAATACATAGAAACCTAGATATGGAAAATCATTGGGGTTGATTTACTTACATTACTTATAAGTATAACTAAATGGAAAAATGTTTTTTTCGTTTTGGATAGAGTGGGGGTGAATTAGAACACCTGTCTGGTTTTTATTGTTGTCTGTGCCCCTGTTAGGGAGATTCCCCCTCTACTTGTCCTGTTTACCATTATGATTACAGTTGACAGTAAAAGAAAATCCCCAGAAAAGGATTCACAAAAGTATTTAACCTATGGTCCTTGCCAACGGACCTTACTTTGTACAGTAAATATTTATGGGGAACTGTGTCAAATGCTCACCAAAGTGTCTTGTCCATTACATGCCCTTATTTAATATGCTCTTAAAGCAAACCCATCTCTCCTTCGTGTCTTTGTTTCTAAAATTTTATCCCAATTTATGTCTTCTAGCAAGGTTCATAGTTTAGGGAAGTTGGCACTTTTGAAATTCAGTGTCTTTGTGTTCCCTATTTGTGTGATGTATACTGAAGCCAATTGACCTGTGATTGCTGTTTGCCCCGTATTTCCACATCCGTGATCAGGTCTGTATTGTTGGTAATCAGTAGATCTAGTAACGCCTTATTACTAGTTTGTGCGTCTACCATCTGACCCATGAAATTGTCCTGCAAGACATTTAGGAACTGGCGAGCCTTAGATGAATGTGTGGTTCCCTCCGCTCAGTCTATGTCTGAATAATTAAATTCCCCCATTATGATAGCACTTCTTATCCTTGTTGCTAATCCAAATTGTGATAGGAGGTCCGTCTCCCCCTCCTTCCTCAGGTTAGGAGGCCTATAACATACTATCAGTATTATTTTCACCTTAGATTCATCCCTTTGGAGCTCTACCCACAAGGATTCCACCTCCTCCCTAGCTCCCTTATTTATGTAATCTCTCACATTCACTTGTACATTATTCTTGATATTCAGGCATACCCCTCCCCCTTTTTTACCCTCTCTATCCCTGCAATAAAGGGAATACCCTTGAATGGTTGCCAGCCAATCATGAGAGCTGTTGAACTAGGTCTCTGAAATTCCCACAAAATCGAAATGCTCCTCGTTCAACCAACAGTATCTCTAGTTCACCCATCTTGTCCACCAGGCTCCTGGCATTGGTGAACATGCCATGTAGTTTAGAACATTTGCATACTGTACTTTTATTGGGTGTTCCAGAATTGCAAATAGGACTTGTTATTATACTTACCTTTAATGTATGTGCTTTAGTCAACCTACCACGAATACTGATATATGTTCATTGCTGACTATCTCTACCTCTAGACCAACCACCCCCCCCCCCCCCACTCTCCGTTGCCTAGTTTAAAAAAAACTCAAACTTTCTTGCCATAGGCCGGGCGGGAACCGGTTAAATAGCAAATGCCTAGACCACTATTTAATTACTGGATGCATTTAATTATTTATTTCCTTATGTAAATTTTGTTTATTGTCTTTTCATGCGGTATTTACTAAGCATTTAGCTGCAAATACTGCAAAACAGCATAGTAGATTGACAGTTTTAGAATTACATGTGATATTTAGTGAAAATTCCTCCAGATACCTGCATAACTTGGCTTAAGAGCGTTTTGATTTGTGAGCAACTTTTTTTTTTTTTTATTCCGACTTGGTTTGCGAGTGTTGAATCGCAAGACGAGCAGAATTCAAGCTAAATGGGCCTGCAGAACCTCATTTGGCCTAAGGTAGGGGGGTGCAGAAGCAGAGCAGAGTGAAAAATAGGCCTGCAGTACCTCATTTGGCCTGAAGTACGGGGGCGCAGGAGCCAAGCAGAGCCAAACATTGGCCTGCAGGACCTCATATGGCCTGAGGTATGGTGGCGCAGGAAACGAGCCAAAGTGTCCTCGGGCCTTTTCAGCCGTCTTCGTCGCTCTCTGGCACCCCCCACCACTGGCCGCATTCGATATTGCATCCCATTGAAATCAATGCGGAACTAATTATTTTCATTTTCATTGACTTCAATGGGAAAACTCGCTTTTATATGCGAGTAATTTGGATTATGAGCAAACTCCTGGAACGGAATATGCTCGTAATCCGAGGTTCAACTGTAATGGATGCAGAACGCTAGGTTCACACTGTTAAAAACAAATAAGACACATTTAGGGATATATGGGCAGGATGGATGTACTACTCCTGAGAAATCGCAGATACATGAAATGTAGATACTGGGAGTATGAAGGTCTACCTTTGTCTAAAGCCAAGTCTGTTTATTGTGGCATAGAGCAAACCCACACTGCCTCTATAATATGCTCATTAGAATGTCATCTTATGCCCATTTCCAATGGTTCCTGGCACATGGCATTCATTTCTCCCCTTCTGTTTTGTCTTTTTTTTTATTTCTTCTTAAGATTTTCTTAAGGTTTTCTTCTTAAGGTTACATTCACATCATGGCGTTCAGTTTTGTGGGCAAAATCGATGCAATTCTTCCCGCGATTCGGAAATGTTGCAAATTGCGGGACGTCCTTGCCAACCCCATGTTACTTTCTGAATCAACTTTATTATTGTATTCAGGTTATTGTTGAAATTGTACTGCCTCCAATGTAGATAACATGGCATAGGGCAGTGGTTCTCAACCTCAGTCCTCAAGTACCCCCAACGGTCTATGTTTTCGTTTACTTTGCACAGCTGCTTTAACCACTTCAGCCCCGGGAGGCTTTACCAACTTCCTGACCAGGTCATTTTTTGCACTGCGTTGCTTTAAATGACAATTGTGCAGGCGTGCAAAGCTGTACCCAGACAAAATGTATGTCCTTTTTGTCCCACAAATAAAGCTTTCTTTTGGTGGCATTTTATCACCTCTGGATTTTTAATTTTTTGCGCTATAAAACAAAAAAGAGACATTTTCGGAAAAAAAAACAACACAAAATTGTTTGCTTTCTGCTATAAAACATTTCCCCCAAAAAATTTACAAAAACAAATTTATTCATCAGTTTAGGCCGATATGTATTTTGTTTTAAAAAAAAATTGCAATGAGTGTATACTGATTGGTTTGCGCAAAAGTTATTGCGTCTACAAAATAGGGGATAGATTTATGGCATTATTTATTTGTTTTTGCTAGTAATGGCGGCAATCAGTGATTTTTAGTGGGACAGATGGGACACCTAACTGATATTTGAAACTTTTTGGGGGAACCAGTCACATTATTACAGTAATAGGTGCTAAAAATTTGCACTGTTATTGTACTAATGACACTTATAGGAAAGGGGTTACTATCAGGGGCGATAAAAGGGTTAAATGTGTTCCCTCACTGTGTGTTCTAACTGTATGGGGGACTGTGTTACTGGGGAAACACACAGATCATATTTCCTGCATAGCAGAAAGACAGAATCTGTGTGATCTCCCCTGTCAGAACAGAGATCTGTCTTGTTTACAGATCCCCATTCTGTTCCTGCGGGATTGATCGCGGGTGGCCGGTGGACATCAAGTCCACCAGACCTGCTAATCGGCTCCCCTACTGGCCAATGGGAGCGAGCCCGTGCCAACACACAAGTTTGGCAATTTCCAGGAACAAGCCACCTTGCCACAGCGTAATGACGGTGGCTGGTCAGTTAAGCGGTTAAATCAATATCAATGACATGGTATTGACAAAAGCTATTTTATCTAAGGGGAGTTTCCAAAACTTGTCAATCCTTCCGGTCGGAAGGATTGACATCCTTCCGACCGGCGCATACAGTGCGTCACGAGTTGCCGAAAGAAGACGAATGTCGGTGCGCCTGCGCACCGACGTTCGGCTTCTTTCGGCAACTCGTGAGGCGCTGTATGCGCCAGTCGGAAGGATGTCAATCAATTAGGAACGCCCAGTCTCGCAGATTACATACCCGGAAGCGGCGGTGAAAATACGGTATGTACGGCAAAGAAATAAAAAAAAAACAGCCTAATGTCATTATGACAACTCGACTGAATGTAATGTTAAAACATTTTTTTGGGGTGAACCCACGCTTTAAGATGTACAGTGTATAACCTTTTTCATTTGTTGTTTGTTCAAACCTCGTAAAAATTCATTAACAATCGATTATATAAAAAAAAAACTGAAATCTGCAGAGTGGAGCTGGATCATGGCATTTATCTGAAACCCACAAAACACTGAAGAAAAAGGATTGGGGTTCTGTTCTCTCAACCTCTACTTTGTCTCAAAAGTGAGACATTAGGGGTCTGTTTAGATTCCTGATATTTCACCAAAGACCCCACATCCCTCAAAGGGCTGTTAAAAATATGTAAAATAAAAAATATGTAAAAAATAATAAAACAAAATAATTAAGGACTCATTAGGGGCCATACACCTGCACCCACACACCAAATTAATATTTAATTCAATAACATATTAATACTCATTTTTAAAGTATAGTGTTCTGTCAGCTGCCAAGTTAAAGACATTAGCAAAAGAGATATTCTGGCCTAGCAATAATATGTTCTTAAAAGTTAGGTGTAGCTGTGACCACTTTAGGGCTATCAGAACAATAATATCTTCTCCACCCTCCTGTGGTTTTCCTTATAGGCCACTTATGTATTTGCCATGCAAATCCCTCTTCTAAACCTGTACAGAAGCCAAGCTTTACTATAGATTGTGTGCATATGTCGTAGATGAAAAGGAAGAGGCGGCAAAGCCCAGGTGACAAGGTTAATGGATGGCTATACCTCATTCCACTGCAATATTTCTAACTGCTACCTGTGCGACTCTCAGAGTTCAGAATGATAAACTCCAGCATTAATGCATTAAAAAAGCAGCAATCGGAGAGAAGGAGGCCACAGGTCAGCTTCTGTGCCTGCATGGCACCAATCTGATTTTGTTTTATATCTGCCGACTGAAGCCAAGCTCTGAATGTTTCTAATACCATGGAAAAATAAAACCAACTTCTTGGAAAAACAACTCACCAGATGTTTGGATATGTTTTTTTTTTTTTTTTTTCGTTTTAGCTTCTCAAGCGATCCCTGGCAGATTTTCTTAGTGAAATAAAATTCAAGTGTTACTGGGGATGATTGTGTAATTCATAAGCATTCTTAACTGTTTGACAACTGTATAGCACACTCACACAAAGAACTGAGACTGGCTGGCTGCAAATCATCAAGTCCTGAGTATCAAGACCTGCTTGTACATTTGTGACGATACTTTCTATAATGTTAGTTATAGGAAAACATCAATAAACTGGTTGAAAAGTTTACAATGAAGCATTGCAATTCTGTTCAATACGGAGCAAAGTTGCATATAGCTTCATTTAAAGTCCCAATCTCCCAACCCCCCTTACAACAATTCTGTTCAATAGTTAAGTACAGATTTAGAAAAAAAAAAGTGCTGTGCTCTAACACCTGGCCTCTACAGCGAAAAAGTAGGTCAGGTTCCTTAAAGTAATCTGTTTTTACACTGCCTAGCCGCCCCCATAGTTACAGCAGCGTTTATTGGCTCCAGTGCTTCAAACAGAATCCCCAACATGTGACAGTCTGAAGACAGGGTCTTGGTAGATTTCTGTGATACTTGGCTAATTCCCATCATTCCCTTGGTCTAGATCCTATCTCTGGATGACTGCATGTGCCAAAATGTAATGAAAGCCAGGAATGCTCAAAATGTGAAACGCTGACCTGGCCCTAGTAAGCTGGGCAGTGGGAACACTTTTTTATTCACGACATGCCTGTACTTTACATTGACCGTGAGTTGTGTATTATATATTTAAAATCTGTTGCTGGTTACCACCACTTTGCATTGATTTTGATCTAAACTGCAACATTTGGCAGGCACTTTGCATAGAATACCCACTTACATGTAAGGAAAATAAAAAATATATTTATATTTTTGCTTGCACATAATTTGGATAATCAGCAAAACGTCACCTTATTCGAACAAAAGGAAAATTCCCTTGCAGGGCCTATCTGTCTTTAGTACAACCCTAATTCCAAAAAAGCTGGGACGCTGTGTAAAATCTACATTACAATTTTTTACAATGATTTGCAAATTTCATAAACGCATATTTTATTCACAAAGAAAAAAAAGAGAAAAAATGTCAAAGGATAAGTTTTCCTTTAGGAACATGTTCCACCCGTTTTTAGAGGGGAACACTCCTACAGCCGCTGCCTGCTCTGCTGCATCTAGTGACACCAAGCAGGGATCTTCTCTGTCTGCTCACTGTCACTAATAAATATACAAAAAAACATGTGAGGCTCCTCTGTTGAGAGTTCTGGTAGTTCATTGTGTCTTCCTGTCAGTGTCTATCTGCCTGCCGATATGAGGTACTAGCAGATAGATACATTATCAAATCTGCAGTCTTGCATGGAACCCACGATCTGCTTATTGCGGGTGCAATGCTTTCCAGACTCCTAGTTAAAAAAATAATAACTACAGTAAAAAATAATAAATGAAAATAATGAAAAAAATATTAAATGTCATTTTTTTATTTTACCTGCAAAGAGATGTGCATTTATTTTATTTATTTTTTAAAGAAAAAAATAAGGTAATTTTGAAATTGACGGCAGCAACACATCTCAAAAAAGTTGGGACAGGAAAACAAAAAGCTGACAAAAGTGGTAAGAAAAAAAATCAAAGCTCTTGTGGCATGAGGCATGTTTGCATGGGTTCTTCTGATGCAGAAGCGGGTTGTTTACGAGCTTTCTGAAACACAGGTGAAAAATTACCTACTAGAGGAGGATGTGGAGAAGTCCTCTCCAGATCTTGCTCCTGGAAGCAGAAATCGATTCTGATGCGAAGGGCAATCAAGTCATCCAGGGTGGAGGGTATGGTCCTGCCAGCTACTTCATCCCTAAAACAATCATCCAAGCCCTGCCAAAATGTTGAAGGGCCTAGTTTTTTCATGCCAATTCCGGGGCCAAGGTACAAAACTGAACTGCGTATTGACCAACAGTAATGCTTCCTTGACAAAGCTGTAGAAGTGCTTCAGCAGCAAATGAGGCCCTGCCTGGCCCATCACAGGTCTGAGAGAAAGCTTCCAAGATGGAGGTAAGATTGGAAACTGTAGGATCTTGGCTAGAGCATCACTGGCAAGAAGTGATATCAGATATGCCACCTTGGAGCGGCCAGTAGTAAAATGCTGGGCTGTTAGCCTGAAATGGATTGAACACTGGTTGATGAAGCCCCAACACCCTTAACAGGAAAATCTCTTCTGGAAAAACAGGATGCCTTATTTTGTTTCTTGATTGCACCAAGTGTGGTCTCAGTATTTCCAGGAAAGCACCAGAAGTTAGCATTCACATGCAAGTGTAATCATAAAACTTCAGTTACTAACTGCATAACTCACGTTACAGGGTATAAAAATGTCCTTTGGTAAGTTTATGGGAGACCCATATATTGATGAAATCTTTAATCCCATCTGTCCAGACCGAGTGGAGAACAAGTTATATGACTAGGGGTGCAACGGATCGTCATTGATCCGTGATCCGCACGGATCAATGACTTCGGATCGGCACACACGTGATCCGCGGCGTTCCGCGGGACTGCAGAGCAAAGCTGTAAAAAACACATTGAAACTGTCTCCGCTCTATTTGCGCACAGCCCCGCCTGCTCCTAACCACGCTGTGATAGACAGAATGCGTGTCCAATGCGCTGATGTGTTTTGTCTATCACAGCGTGGGGTTAGGAGGAGGTGGGGGTGTGTGCGGGCAGTGGAGATGTTTTAACATACGGCAGTGAGTTGGTTTCTACGGTAGCAGAGAATGTGCTGCTGCCGTCCGTCCGTTCCCCCCACACCTCTCCCGGCTGGCTCTGCCCCCCCCCCTCCTCCCCCCTGCTGCCGAGTCTCCTGTCCCTGCCACAAATAGCATACAGTGAGATGGGTGAGCTGTGCTCTTCCCATCTCAACTGTGAGGACTGTTTTGGGAGGTGACAGGGTTAACAAAGAGAACCTGTCACCTTCAATTGCTATGACACAGGGAATTGTTTTCTCCCGTGTGATAGCAATAAAGTTAAATGAAAAAAAAAAGAAGAAATAATTCAATTAATAAAAAAATAAGTAATTAAAAAGTGAAGAAGAAAAAGAATATTAAAAATAAGAAAATTATACAAAAATTAAAGTAAAAACAACAAGCTACAAAAAAAAAGTAATAATGTAATAAAAAAAAAAGAAGAAACAAAAAATATTTGAACTAACCGTGCCGCTCCTGCCATCCAATTGCTATTCTCCAGGGGGGGGGGTTCGGTCGGTGGGGAGGGGGTGCATTGCAGAACCTGGCCTTGGGGTGGCAGGGAAAGAAAATCCAGCCCTGCTGGCTGCCCTCTCACTTCTTCCACCCTGGCGAGGCGGCAATTTGGGGCAAAGTGAGGCGGCAAAAATGATCCGATCCGTGACTCCTGATCTGAGGAACGATCCGAACCGTGAGTTTTTTGATCCGTTGCACCCCTATATATGACTGTATAAGAATCAATTCTATTGTTTTTTAAAAATGACAGCTTTATTTGTAAAAGTAGCACTTACTGAATAGCATTTGACAAGGTAACAAGTTGGTTGGAGACGCTGTTTCACTATGGTTATGGAACTTGATTATGTTTACATGCATAAATTTGTATATAAAAGAGTGAGTCCCCTTCAGAGAGGATTGCTTGATGACGCAATGAAAATCTTACATTTGGTAAAGTATATAGGAGTTAGTACTGGGTTTAAAGGGGTAAAACATGTATACAAGTGCACATTTTTGTGAGTAGCAAAGATCATAATTTGTGGTAATTTGGTTATTTGCAGTATTACACTATGTGCCTATGCTTCCTTTTTGGGAGCTTCTGACTCCCATTTGGAGGAAGGCGAGAAAGAATCTTCCAGGGGGAAGATAAAGGCACAAAGAAAAGCTATATTCAAGTCCACAAAAGGCTATTTTGAGAAATAGGAGGGTAAAGGTGTACACAGTGCTAAATGAGTACATCCATTTTGAAAAGTAAGATTTAATGAATATCTTAATGAACACAAGAACAATTTTCAAAATGTTGACAAAATTTAGTTTTATAGAACACTTATTTAGCGCATTACATGAAAGTAAGGTTAATATTATAACTTAGATTACAACATCTTTAGTTTTACTCAAATTAGTTGATGCAAAAATGATTACATCCTAGGAGAGTCTCTTCTAGACATGGAATGTACAAGTTGGTGACAAATTGCAACATCTATCTTGTTCCACGACCCCTTTTAGGCCTCGTACACACGATCGAATTTGTCCGCTGAAAACGGTCCGATGGGCCGTTTCAGCAGACATCTCCGATCGTGTGTATGGGCTAGCGGACAGATTTGTCCACCCGACAGATTTCAAAGCATGCTTTGAAATCTATCCAGTGGGAATCTGTCCGCCCGACATGTCTGCTGGTTAGTACACTTACCAGCAGACATGTCGTCCCGCTCCGCCGCCGCACCGCCGCCGAATGGATTCGGCGCATGCGCGGAAGTGTTTTACTTCCTGGTGCGGTGACGTGGCGGCGTCAATGTCACCGCCACGTCACCGACACGTCAGCGCGCTCTCTGCTGGCGGGGATTTTGGTTTGCTCGTGTGTACACGCGAGCAAACCAAAATCCCAGCAGACAGATTTGTTCAAATCTGTCGGACGGACAGATTTGAACAAATCTGTCCGCTCGTGTGTATGGGGCCTTAGAGTATGGATGCTGGATGGAGAGTGATGCTCAACTTGTCTCTTCATAATTCCCCATAGGTGTTCAATTGGGTTCAGATCAGGAGACATACTTGGCCACTGAATCACTTTCATTAACCCATGTTTGAAAAGTGCACCATGACCAAGGGCGGAGTTATGGTACAAGAAAAGAGGGGGGTGGAGGCACCAACTGTGATAGTCTTAATGTTTGTTAATAATGTAAGTATATACTCACAGGTTCACTTTGAAATGAAGTCCATCGAGGATGGGGGTGTCCTTAGGTCTGTAGATGCCGGTCTGCAGGCTCTGGTGGTGTTTCCCTGATGTTTTGAATTTTGTGTCACAAGCTTCTCAGCGATGTCACATGACAAGAAGCTCCACGCTGTCCAGTCTGGAACGCGTGCCACATGCTACACGCTCGGGGGTCACAGCTCCTTTTACTGGCCTGTTTTCTTTTAGGAGGAGAGCAACTAAATACATGGGCAATAAGTAGGCGGTCTGCGGCTGTGGAACCATAACAGCCAGCGGACCCACACTATGAAAAAGCGATCTATTGCAATTAAAAAACTGTTGTTTAATGAAAGAATAGGTATAAAAATGTGAATCAGTAAGATTAAGACATAAAATAATATTGGGGGGAAAAAGAAAAAAAAGAGAAAAAAAAATTTGGATCAAAATCTATATAATACAAAAGATTGAAAAACAGGGGGGAAGGGGGAAAGGGGTATATATTATGGGCCAGATTCAGGTAGAGTTAGGCTGGAGTATCAGTGATACTCCAGCCAAACTGTCACTTTAAGCCGGCGTTTCTGTTTTCTGTAACCAGAAAACAAGAAACGCCGGGTTGGAGTTCCGATGCGATCAGCGTAATTGAATTTCGCCATCGCATCGCAACTTTAATTTAAAAATGGCGCCGGGGGCGTTCCCGCTGATTTATGCTGAAAAAATATGTTAATCAGCGGGAATCGGCAATTCACGATCGTATTCGTGCGCGACGCAGTGACTTTCTGACGTTTCCGTAAGCGATACGCGGCGCAAAGATAAAGCAGCCCCCTAGTGGAGTATCCTATGTTAAGTATAGCCGTCGTCATCGCGTCGAAAAAAAAAACGCGTCGCTTGCGTAAAACGTCCATGAATGGGGATTTGACGTCATTGACGTTCACTGACAGAATTTGGAGCATGCGCACTGGGATGCATTGACAGTCGAAGCATGCGCAGTACGTTTGCCGCTGGATCGCGCTTATTTTAAATAATACACGCCCCGTACCCGCCCAATTTGAATTCCGCCGGCTCATTTGCGATACGCTGCCGCAACTTTAGGAGCAAGTGCTTCATGAATAAGAGCACTTGCTCCTAAAATTTCGCCAGCGTAACGTAAATGAGAAACGTTACTCCAGAGCAAAGATGCTCCAATCTACCTGAATCTGGCCCTATATGTGTAAAAAAGAAGGGGGGAATGAGGGTAGAGATTGAAAAATAAATAGACATAGAAATGATATATATATACATACATACACACACACACGTGTGTGTATGCATACATACTGGATAATGAAGATAAAAATTGGAATGAAAATAAAAAAATAATAAAATGTAAAAAATGATGATTAAAACTGAAAAGAATGGAAATAAAAGAGAAACCAAAAAATGTGGAGAAAAAATGTAATGGAGAGAAAGTAAATTATATTGGGAGGCGTTTGGACAAGTAGTCACTTACTATACATGCGACAGTGTACTGTCCCCAGATAGAAAGTGACCTGGTGTCCATGATGAATCGATGTGAATTCTATCCCTGCAAAAAGGGGGGGGGGGGGAGACATGGAAATCATAAGGAAAAAGGATAGGCAAAGAAGAGGGACTACAATAAGGAATGTGTCTCTATTTCCTCATTGAGTCCCCACGACGAGAGAGTGTTCAATGAATATATCCAGTAGGTCTCCTGCTGACATAATTGCTTGAAGCGGTCTGCAGCAGGAAGATCTCTGGAAATGGCCTCAATGACCCATACTCTGAGGCCCACGATGGTTTTGCGATGTCTTCAAAAAATAAAGAGGAACCCTGTGTTTATCACAGCCCTTTATAATGAAGTGTGTTCGCCAAAGCTTTGGCGCAGGGTGAGTATGGTCCTGCCCACATAGAAAAGGCCACATGGGCAGGTCAGACAGTACACCTCGTACTCACTTAAATAATTGTAAAATTATTTTATAGTATACACTTTACCCTGGGTGGTAAAGTTTTTTTGCCCATGCTCAACAATTTGACAGGTGAGACATAATTTTTTCTTACATTGATACATTCCCACTAATGGGATTAAAGGGATAAATGGGACAGGAAGGTAAAACATTTAGAATTTTGCTACATGCTATTTTACTCTTTATGTTTTTTGTTTTACGGTAGGAAACCTTGGGTAGTTGGGAAAGGGAAGAACCCAAAAAGGGATCTCTGAGCAGGATGGACCAATGTTTGGCTATGATTTTCTCAATTTTTTTATGACATTCATGGAATTGGGTGGTGAATCGTGTAGGTTGTGGTTCATTTAAAATGTTGGAGTTAGAGGCCTGTTGAAGGAAGTCTTCTTGAACCAATGAAGGTGGGTATCCTTTGTCCTTAAAGCGGAGCTCCACCCAGGAAAACAACATTTTCCCATGTTGTTTAAAAAAATTAAATAAAAAAAACCTGAAAAAAAAAAAATACTCACCCGAAATACCTGTTGCTATGCGGAAGTCCGTAATCTGCCTCTTCCACTCCGCTGTGCCTTTTCTTCTTGTCCTTCTCCTTGTGAATGGGGCGCGCTGCTTTCTGGGAACTGTGTGTGTTCTCAGAGAGCAGCCACCCATTCACAAACCAGCATGAGACTCACGCAGGCGCAGTAGGAAATGGGCAGTGAAACCGTACGGCTTCACTGCCTGTTTCCCATAGTGTGAATGGCGGCGCGGGACCCGGAGCGATCGTGGGACCGGCATCGGGGGGCCCATCAGCGCGGGCAAGTAGGACAAGGTAAGTGTACTTATTTAAAGTCAGCAGCTACACTGTTAGTAGCTGCTGACTTAAAAAAAAAAAAATCGCGGCTGGAGCTCCGCTTTAAATTTATTAAGAAGGAGTTTGTCTTGTATATGGTAGTCCTCATCTTTAGTACAATTATGTCGAATCCTATGAATTGGGTCCTGGGTATATTATGGATCCACCTGGGATGATGACAACTTTGGTAATGAATTTGGGAATTCCCGGCGGTAGGTTTGACAAAGTTGGTGGCATGCACTTGGGAATCATTATGGAAAAGTTTGAGATCTAAAAACACTAGTTTGTCGGGGTCCTTGACATGTGTGAAAGAATGCCCTAAGGAATTGTGGTTGCAATGGTTGGCAAAGGACTCTACACTCTCCGTAGTACCATCCCAGATGATAACGATATCATCAATGTATCCTCCATAAAAGATAATTTGGGCTGCAAAGGGGTTGTTGTGTGAGATATGTTGTAGTTCACAATAGCCCATGGTCAGGTTCGCATAACTTGGGGCACAGTTGGCTCCCGTGGAAGTACCTCGGGATCTAAAAACACTAGTTTGTCGGGGTCCTTGACATGTGTGAAAGAAAGCCCTAAGGAATTGTGGTTGCAATGGTTGGCAAAGGACTCTACACTCTCTGTAGTACTGTCCCAGATGATAACGATATTATCAATGTATCGTCCATAAAAGATGATTTGGGCTGCAAAGGGGTTGTTGTGCGAGATATGCTGTAGTTCCCAATAGCCCATGGTCAGGTTGGCATAACTCGGGGCAAAGTTGGCTCCCATGACAGTACCTCCGGATTGTAAATAAAAAGTGTGATCAAACTCAAAGTAATTGTGTTCCAAACAAAATTGTGTGGCCTCCAGAATGTAATGGAACACAATTACTTTGAGTTTGATCACTTTACAAACCCGAGGTACTGCCACGGGAGCCAACTTTGCCCCAAGTTATGCGAACCTGACCATGGGCTATTGTGAATTACAGCATATCTCACACAACAACCCCTTTGCAGCCCAAATTATCTTTTATGGAGGATACATTGATGATATCGTTATCATCTGGGATGGTACTACGGAGAGTGTAGTGTCCTTTGCCAACCATTGCAACCACAATTCCTTAGGGCTTTCTTTCACACATGTCAAGGACCCCGACAAACTAGTGTTTTTAGATCTCAAACTTTTCCATAATGATTCCCAAATACATGCCACCAACTTTGTCAAACCTACCGCTGGGAATTCCCATATTCATTACCAAAGTATAATATACCGAGGAGCCAATTCCATTAGATTCGACATAATTGTACTAAAGATGAGGACTACCATATACAAGGCAAACTCCTTCTTAACCACTTGCTTACTGGGCACTGCTTACTGCTTACTGGGCACATATACCCCCCTCCTGCCCAGGCGAAACTTCAGTTTCCGGCACTGCATCGCTTTAACTGACAATTGTGAGGTCGTGGGACGTGGCTTCCAAACAAAATTGACGTCATTTTTTCCCCACTAATGGAGCTTTCTTTTGGTGGTATTTGATCACCTCTGCTGTTTTCATTTTTTGCGCTATAAACAAAAAAAGAGCGACAATTTTGAAAAAAAAAACACAATATTTTTTAATTTTGCTATAATAAATATCGCAATTTAAAAAAATAAAATAAAATTATTTTCCTCAGTTTAGGCCGATACGTATTCTACATAATTCTGGTTAAAAAAAAAAAAATCAAAATAAGCACAAAAGTTATAGCACCTACAATATAGGGGACAGAATTATGATTTTATTTTTTTACTAGTAATGGCGGCGATCTGTGATTTTTATTGGGACTGCGACATTATGGCGGACACAGACACTTTTGTGGGACCATTCACATTTATACAGTGAACAGTGCTATAAATATGCACTAATTACTGTATAAATGTGACTGGCAGGGAAGGGGTTAACACCAGGGGCGAGGAAGGGGTTAAATGTGTACCCTGCATAGTGTTTCTAACTGTGGGGGGAGGGGACTGACTTGGGGAGGTGACCGATCTGTGTCCCTATGTACAGGGGACACAGCATCGGTCTCCTCTCCCTGACAGGACGTGGATCACTGTGTTTACACACAGAGATCCACGTCCTTGTCTGTGTAGCGGCCGATTGTAGGTGCCTGGCGAACATCATGGCCGCCAGGCACACACATTGGCACTGCAGTGATACGGCGGGCGCCCCACAGTGGCCGGAGGACTTCTATAGATGTCCTCCCGGCAATTGAGAGCCACCTTGTGGCCGTCTTTTGCCTATAGGCAGGATACCAAGTGGTTAATAAATTTCAGGACAAAGGATACCCACCTTCGTTGGTTCAAGAAGCCTTCCTTCAACAAGCCTCTAAACCACCCTCTAAGCCCAACATTTTAAATGAACCACCTACACGATTCACCACCCAATTCCATGACTGTCATAAAAAAATGGAGAAGATCATAGCCAAACATTGATCCATCCTGCTCAGATATCACTTTTTGGGTTCTTCCCTTTCCCAACTACCCAAGGTTTCCTACCGTAAAACAAAAAACATAAAGAGTAAAATAGCACATAGCAAAATTCAAAATGTTTTACCTTCCTCTGTCCCATTTATCCCTTTAATCCCATGAGTGGGAATGTATCAATGTAAGAAAAAATTATGTCTCACCTGTCAATTTGTTGAGCATGGGCAAAAAATCTTTACCATCCAGGGTAAAGTGTATACTATAAAATAATTTTACAATTGTTCAAGTGAGTATGTGGTGTACTGTCTGACCTGCCCATGCAGCCTTTTCTATGTGGGCAGGACCATACGCACCCTGCGCCAATGCGCCAGCACAGTTGCTTCATTATGAAGGGCTGTGATAAACACAGTGTTCCTCTTCATTTTTCAAAGGAACTATCCATCGTGGGCCTCAGAGTACGGGTCATTGAGGCCATTTTCAGAGATCTTCCTGCTTCAAGCGCTTATGTCAGCAGGAGACCTACTGGATATATTCATTGAACACTTTCTCACCAGGGGGACTTGATGAGGAAATAGAGACACATTCCTTACTGTAGTCCCTCTTCTTTGCCTATCCCTTTTCCTTATGATTTCCATGTCCCCCCCCCCTTTTTTTTGTAGCGATAGAATTCACATTGATTCATCATGGACACCAAGTCACTTGCTATCTGGGGACAGTACCCTGTCACATGTATAGTAAGTGACTACTTGTCCAAACACCTCCCAATATAATTAACTTTCTCTCCAATAAATTTCTTCTCCACATTTTTTGGTTTCTCTTTTATTTCCATTTTTTCAGTTTTAGTTTTAATCTTCGTTTTTTACATTTTATTATTTTTTTATTTTCATTCCCATTTTTACCTTCATCATCCAGTACGTATATATGTGTATGTATGCATACACACACACACGTGTAAGAAATATATATTATTCATATATATATATATATATATATATATATATATACAGTGCAGAAAATAAGTATTTGAACACCCTGCTATTTTGCAAGTTCTCCCACTTGGAAATCATGGAGGGGTCTGAAATTGTTATCGTAGGTGCATGTCCACTGTGAGAGACATAATCAAAAAAAAAATTCAGAAATCACAATTTATGAATTTTTAACTATTTATTTGTATGATACAGCTGCAAAGAAGTATTTGAACACCTGTCTATCAGCTAGAATTCTGACCCTCAAATACCTGTTAGTCTGCCTTTAAAATGTCCACCTCCACTCCATTTATTATCCTAAATGAGATGCACCTGTTTGAGGTCATTAGCTGCATAAAGACACCTGTCCACCCCATACAATCAGTAAGAATCCAACTACTAACATGGCCAAGACCAAAGAGCTGTCCAAAGACACTAGAGACAAAATTGTACACCTCCACAAGGCTGGAAAGGGCTACGGGGAAATTGCCAAGCAGCTTGGTGAAAAAAGGTCCACTGTTGGAGCAATCATTAGAAAATGGAAGAAGCTAAACATGACTGTCAATATCCCTCGGACTGGGGCTCCATGCAAAATCTCACCTCGTGGGGTCTCAATGATCCTAAGAAAGGTGAGAAATCAGCCCAGGACTACACGGGAGGAGCTGGTCAATGACCTGAAAAGAGCTGGGACCACCGTTTCCAAGGTTACTGTTGGTAATACACTAAGACGTCATGGTTTGAAATCATGCATGGCACGGAAGGTTCCCCTGCTTAAACCAGCACATGTCAAGGCCCGTCTTAAGTTTGCCAATGACCATTTGGATGATCCAGAGGAGTCATGGGAGAAAGTCATGTGGTCAGATGAGACCAAAATAGAACTTTTTGGTCATAATTCCACTAACCGTGTTTGGAGGAAGAAGAATGATGAGTACCATCCCAAGAACACCATCCCTACTGTGAAGCATGGGGGTGGTAGCATCATGCTTTGGGGGTGTTTTTCTGCACATGGGACAGGGCGACTGCACTGTATTAAGGAGAGGATGACCGGGGCCATGTATTGCGAGATTTTGGGCAACAACCTCCTTCCCTCAGTTAGAGCTTTGAAGATGGGTCGAGGCTGGGTCTTCCAACATGACAATGACCCGAAGCACACAGCCAGGATAACCAAGGAGTGGCTCTGTAAGAAGCATATCAAGGTTCTGGCGTGGCCTAGCCAGTCTCCAGACCTAAACCCAATAGAGAATCTTTGGAGGGAGCTCAAACTCCGTGTTTCTCAGCGACAGCCCAGAAACCTGACTGATCTAGAGAAGATCTGTGTGGAGGAGTGGGCCAAAATCCCTCCTCCAGTGTGTGCAAACCTGGTGAAAAACAACAAGAAACGTTTGACCTCTGTAATTGCAAACAAAGGCTACTGTACCAAATATTAACATTGATTTTCTCAGGTGTTCAAATACTTATTTGCAGCTGTATCATACAAATAAATAGTTAAAAAAATCATACAATGTGATTTCTGGAATTTTTTTTTTGATTATGTCTCTCACAGTGGACATGCACCTACGATGACAATTTCAGACCCCTCCATGATTTCCAAGTGGGAGAACTTGCAAAATAGCAGGGTGTTCAAATACTTATTTTCTGCACTGTATATATATACAATTTATTTTTCAATCTCTACCCTCATTCCCCCCCCCTCTTTTTTACACATATAATATATACCCCCTTTCCCCTCCCCCCCTATTTTTCAATCTGTTGTATTATTTAGATTTTGATCCAAATTTCACCCCCAAACTAAGTGTACCGTTGCTTAATTTTTTCATCGTATTCACTTTTTTATTGTGAACAGTGCATTTTTATTTTTTCTCGTTTTCTTTTTTACCCCCAATATTATTTTATGTCTTATGTCAGTGACATGCAATAATGTCTGGCAGCTTACCTTCTCCTCCATGTGTCCATCAGAGGCCTGACTCTATTTCTGGTTGCCTTTTATCAGCTCTCCTTCTTGTATGGCTCCACCCCAGGCCATTCCAGGAAGTCTATATTAACTAGCGCACTGCAGGTCTGCTTTGCTGTTCAACATTGTTAGCTTGTGTTCCCGTCTGCCGTGTGCTAGGTTTACCCTTCTGTGTACCAATTTTGGCTCATCTCTGACTACTCCTGTTTGCCTGTGACCCTGACCTTTGGCCTGTCCCTTGGTTACCCTTGTCTGCCTGTTGCCCCGACCTCAGCTTACCCATCACCATCCCTTGTGTCCTCAGTGGCTTCTTCCCCTCTCTCCCTACGGAGTGTGAACTGGGGGACCTCAGGGGACCTGGGTTCAGTTGCAGCGAAGGCCATCCTCACCACTAGAGTCTCTGGTGAAAACCTGCTGGACCTTAGACTCCACGCCCTGGGGAATCTTGGGTTCACGTTTCCTGTCCATACGCAGCAGTCTGCTATTGGGTTCACTACCTTGCGGTGCACCCCTGTCTCCATCAGAGTGCATTTGTCACCTGGCCACAGGTGACCCGACAGTTTGAACAGCCATGAACCCGGCCGATGTGCCGCTCCCCGCAGTCAATCCATTACAGGACATAGTTCGCAGACTCGCGACTCAAGAATTTAAATTAGACTTAGGTGATGCGATTCCTTCAGGATCTGGCTTCCCGCTTTGAACAGCTTCAGACCTCGTTGGGAACCCCAAATCCGCAACCCCAAGTACAACCAGTGGCTGCACCTGTCGCACCAGTCGCAGAGTCGCATTCGCTGAAACAACCACCTCCAATCCATTTTTCTGGAGACTCCAAGGCCTGCAGAAGCTCTTTCGTAACATCTTCGAGGAGCCGGCTCGGGTTTGTTTAGCGGCTAGTGATCTTTTATGTCTTCGCCAAGAATCCCATTCAGTGGGATAATATGCTCTACAGTTCAGTATCATCTCAGCTGAATTGAGTTGGAACAATGAGGCCCTGGTCGCTACCTTTTTACATGGCCTCTCTGACCGAGTGAAAGACGAATTAGCGGGAAGAACCATCCCCGTCGGTCTGGACGATGTAATTTCCTTATGCAACCAGATCGATATTCGTTTTCAGGAGAGGTCCATAGAAAAAAACGTTCCCTAGGTCCTAGCCAGTCTGCGCTCCCCTCACTTTGTCCCGTGAAGTATCCTCTGCCTGCTGAGGAACCTATGCAGCTGGGCCAGACCAGACTAACCCCTGAAGAACTGTTGGCTTGTGCCTCTACTTTCGTGACTCTTGCTCGCTTCGCCCGGGAAACGCTCGGGTCTAATACATTTAGAAGGTGGAGTATTGGACCCAGAGACATCACCTTCCCGTCTACTTGTTCCGGGGATTTCTTCATGTAAGCATTTCTCCCCAATCGATCCTTGCATATCTGGATTCCGGGCCTGCCAGCAACTTTATGGACTGGAAAACTGCTTCTTCAATGAAGCTCACCCTTTCACCCCTTACTACGCAGTTGGTAGTCTCGGCAATTGATTGCACTGTTCTCCCAGGGGGCCCTATTCGCTTCCAGACACTACCTATTAGGATGTCAGTAGGGCTTCTCCACCAGGAGTGGATATTCTTACTCATCCTACCCAAAGCCTCTACCCCATTGTATTGGGCCTTCCTTGGCTACAGCTCCACTCTCCCCATGTGGACTGGGTGTCTAGGCAGATCCTGGCTTGGGGTCCTTCATGTTTTCTGTCATGTATTTCCAAGGTGACCCCCAAGGAGAGATTTCCGGTTGCTACCACATCGATATCTTCTGATCTTCCCACTGCATACAGTGATTACCGGGATGTGTTCTGTAAGAAATCGGCTGAGGTGCTTCCCCCCCACAAGTCTTTTGACTGTGCCATTGACCTCGTTTCCGGAGCAACTCTGCCCAGGGGTCGTACCTAACCTTTGTACATCCCAGAGACCCAGGCCATGTCTGAGTATGTCAGAGAAAATCTTGAGAGGTTTCATCCGGAAATCCTCATCGCCTGCAGGAGCAGGGTTTTTTTTTTGCATTGATCAAAACTTAAACGCTGTTACTATTAAAAATTGTTACCCCTTACCCCTAATATCTGAGCTATTCGATAGGTTGAAGGGTGCCTCCATTTTCACCAAGTTGGATCTCAGAGGGGCCTACAACCTCATTCGAATACGAGAAGGTGATGAATGGAAGACTGCGTTTAACACTCGAGACGACCATTACGAATACCTGGTCATGCCTTTTGGGTTATGTAATGCCCCAGCAGTGTTTCAAAACTTTGTCAATTAAATCTTTAGGGACCTGCTGTACCAGTTTGTCGTCATCTATCTGGATGACATTCTTATCTTTTCGGAAAATCTGTGTGTCCACAGAAACCATGTCCGCACTGTACTCCAGCACCTTAGAGAGAATAATCTCTATGCCAAGCTGGAGAAATGTTCCTTTGAATGTTCTGAGGTCCTATTTCTAGGATGCTTAGTCACAAGCTTGGGTCTTCGTATGGATTCTGGGAAGGTCTTAGCCATTACCAACTGGCCTCTTCCTGCTAGCCTCAAGGCCACACAGCGCTTTCTTGGCTTCACAAATTATTATAGGCAGTTCATAAGGAATCACTCTTCCATTGCCGTGCATATTATTGCTTTGACCAAGAAGGGTGCTAATGCCAAAGACTGGCCCCCCAAAGCTGTCTCTGCGTTTCACGATCTGAAACAGGCATTTGTATCTGGACCTCTCTTGAGGAGACCAAATCCTGGGGATGCATTCTTTATTGAAGTGGACGCTTCTTTAGTGGGGGTGGGAGCGATGCTTCTTCAACTCTTTGAGAAGAGACGTCAACCATGTGCGTTCTTTTTAAAAAAAAAATCCCAGGCACGGAGAAATTTTGCCATCGGTAACCGGGAACTTCTCACAATCAAATTGGTGCTAGAAGAGTGGCGTCATCTTTTGGAGGGTTCCCCTCACTCCATGATGATCTTCACCGATCACAAGAATCTACAGTACTTACAGAATGCTAAACGTCTGAATCCCAGACAGGCCAGGTGGAGTCACTCCTTTTATGTTTTAATTTCACGATTACGTACAAACCTGGTTCCTGCAACGGTCGGGCGGATGCGCTCTCTAGCTCCTTTGACATTTTGGACGAGGAGTCAACTCCTGAACCTGAGCCGATCATCCCAACTTCATGCATTGTTGCCCATTCTACCACCCTGGACTCAAAAATTCCTCCTGGTAAGACCTTTGTCCCCACTGAGCTAAGGGCTAAGATCCTTTATTGGGGACATGGTTCCAAGGTGGCGGGCAATGCTGGATTCCTCAGGTCCTTCTAACTCATCAGTCGTCACTACTGGTGGCCTAATCTCCGCTCGAAGGTCAAAGACTATGTCAAGGCTGGTCATGTCTGTGCTTAGTCTAAATCCTCCACACTAGCTCCTGCTGATCTCCTCATGCCCTTGCCCATTCCTAAGGAGCCCTGGGCTCATATTGCCATGGATTTCATCACCGATCTCCCACTGTCTGACGGTAATACGGTACTATGGGAGGTAGTCGTTATGTTCTCCAAGATGGCTCTTTTTTCCCCTTCCTGGTCTTCCTTCTGCTCCTGCCTTGGTTCCCATTTTTATTCGAGAGATTTTCCGCCTACATGGGGTTCCTTCTCATATTGTTTCCGACAGGGGTGTTCAATTTACGTCTCGTTTCTGGAGAGCCTTTTGCAAATCCCTTAATATTGCCTTGGATTTTTCTCTCTTCTTACCATCCTCAATCCAATGGGCAGACGGAGAGGGTTAATCAGGAGTTAGAGGTTTTCGCTCATAATGATGATTGGTCCTCTCAACTTCAGTGGGCAAAATTTTCTCATAACAATCATGTAAATACCAGTTCGCAGAAAACACCCTTTTTCTCAGTTTATGGAAGACATCCTCAACTTCCGCTTCCCATGACCTGTTCTCCGGAGATCCCAGCTTTGGCTTCAGCTCAGGAGTCCTTCAATTCTATCTGGAGTGACGTTCATGATTCCTTTCCGGGCAGCTGCCGACAAATCCAAAGGCTTTGCTGACCGCTGCAGGCGTAAACCGCCTTCTCTTCAGCCAGGGGACAAAGTTTGGCTCTCCACCAGGAACATCAAGCTCCGAGTTCCTTCTCTGAAGTTTGCTCCAAGATTCATTGGTCCATACACTATAACTTCTAAACTGAATCTGGTTTGTTTCAAACTTCAGATTCCCCAAATCCTTAAAATCACTAACCATATTGCCCTTCTAAAGCCTTTAGTCCGCAATAGGTTCTCTCGTCCTCTGCCTACCATGGCGCCGGTCTCTGAGGATAATCAGGAATACGAGGTCAGTCAAGTTCTGGATTCCCGACTCTGTAGAGGCGCTCTTCAGTATGCTCCTCAGTACCCTGCATCGGAGGTCTTTGCAACTCGTCTGTTAAAGAAGTTTCATCTGAAGTTTCTCTCTAAACCCGGGCCCAGACGGGGAAGGGGGAGGCCTCGTAAGAGGGAGGGTACTGTCATGGACATGCAATAATGTCTGGCAGCTTACCTCCTCCTCCATGTATCCATCAGAGGCCTGACTCTCTGGCTGCCTTTTATCAGCTCTCCTCCCTCCACCCCAGGCCATTCCAGGAAGTCTATATTAACTATATTAATTTGCTGTTCAACTTTGTTAGCTTGTGTTCCTGTCTACCGTGTGCTACGTTTACCTTTCTGTGTACCGGTTGTGGCTCGTCTCTGACTACTCCTGTTTGCCTGTGACCCTGACCTTTGGCCTGTCCCTTGGTTACCCTTGTCTGCCTGTTTCCCCGACCTCGGCTTACCCATCACCATCCCTTGTGTCCTCAGTGGCTGCTTCCCCTCTCTCCCTACAGAGCATGACCTGGGGGACCCCAGGGGCCGTGACCAGGTTTCAGTTGCAGCGAAGGCCATCCTCACCACTAGAGGCTCTGGTGAACACCTGCTGGACCTTAGACTCCGTGCCCTGGGGAATCTTGGGTTCATGTTTCCTGTCCATCCGCAGCAGTCTTCTATTGCGTTCACTGCCTTGCAGTGCACCCCTTTCTCCATCGGAGAGCATTTGTCACCTGGCCACAGGTGACCTGACATCTTAATCATACTGATTTACGTTTTTATACCTATTCTTTCATTAAACAACCATTTTTTAATTGCAATAGATCATTTTTTCATAGTGTGGGTCCGCTGGCTTTTATGGTTCCACAGCCGCGGACCGCCTACTTCCAGCCCATGTATTTAGTTTCTCTCCTCCTGAGAGCAAACAGGCCAGTAGAAGGAGCTATGAGCCCCGAGCGCGTAGCCTGTGACACTCCCCACTCTTGTCAGATTGCCTTTCCTGCCATGTGAGGTCACTGCTGCTTCCGCATTCCAGAATGGACAGCGTGGAGCTTCCTGTCATGTGACATTGCTGAGAAGCCTGTGACACGAAATTCAAAACATTAGGAAAACGCCACCATATCGGCATCTACAGGCCTAAGGACACCCCCATCCTCGATGGACTTCATTTCAAAGTGAACCTGTGAGTATATATACTATACTTACATTATTAACAAACATTAAGACTATCACAGTTGGAGCCTCCACCCCCTCTTTCCTTGCACTATTTTGCTGACAGAGGTTATGGACACCCTCTGAGGATGGCTGCCTCTTCTTGCCTTTGATACACAGACTGACTTAGAAGTGCCACCAGAGCCACTACTACCATTGTTTTAAAGGCATCACACCACTACGAGCGCCGGAATACCCCCCTCCCCCTCTCTATGAGCGGAGTTATGGTAGCATCTTCTGTTTCAATATAGAGCAGTACATGTGTAAATTAAAGCGGAGTTCCACCCAAGAATGGAACTTCCGCTTATCCCACTCCTCACCCCCTTACATGCCACATTTGGCATGTAATTTTTTTGGGGGGGAGTGGGGGCTTTAGGAGGAGTGGGACTTCCAGTCCCACTTCCTCCTTCCGCCGAAGGGCTGGTTAGGCGATTAAGCTTAATCGCCTACAGCAGCCCCTCCCTGTAGGCGATCGCCTGGGACACATGACAGGTCCCATTCGATCACCTGTCCAATCAGCGGCGAGCCGCGCCGCTCGCGCATGCGCAGTGGGTGCCCGGCCGTGAAGCGGAAGGCTGTCACGGCTGGGTGGCCACAATTACGATGAGTATGCCGGCCGGGGAGGGGGGGAGAGGAGCGGAGCCCCGGTCGGCGCATCGCTGGAACGCTGGAGCAGGTAAGTGATTGTTTATTAAAAGCCAGCAGCTACACTTTTTGTAGCTGCTGACTTTTAACCAACATAAAACAAGGCTGGAACACCCCTTTAATGATACCATCAATAAAATGCAGCTCCCCAACACCAGCAGCACTCATACAGCCCCACAGAAGGACACTGCCACCATCATGTTTTACTGTAGGCACCATGCATTTTTCTTTGTACTCCTCTACTTTGTGACACCATACAGTTTTGAAGCCATCAGTTCCAAAAACATTAATCTTGGTCGTATCATTTCAGAGTACAGAGTCCCTGTAGTAGTCTTTTTTAGCATGGGCCCTGGCAAATTGTAGGTAGGCTTTTTGTGCATGGGCTTTAGGAGAGGCTTCCTTCGTAGATGACACCCATGCATGCCATTACTGTTCAGTGTATGCCGTATTGTGTCATGGGAAAAAATAACCCAAGTTTTGCTTTCTACTTCTTAGCTGATTGCAGTAAACTTGTATGTCGATTTTCTTCAACCCTTCTCATCAGAAGACTCTCCTTTCGAGGAGTTAACGTCCCTGAACGGCTTTGTGAGATGGTTGCTTTTTTCATTTTTGCTACATTTTTGTATCACTTTTGCTACAGTATTCTGACTGAGAAGTAAAGTTTTGCTGATCTTCTTGTAGCCTTCAGCTTTCTTGTGTAAAGAAATAATTTTCTTTCTCGGGCCTTGTAATTTTTCTCTTCCATGTGGTGCCATTGCTGACAGCATGAAATAGGTAGGGGTTTTCTATGTTAAGTAACGCTCTTTTAAAATCAACTGCCTGCTGGACACCTGTTTTAAGAGGTTGTAAACCTCAGAAAAAAAAACCTGCAAGACAAAGGCATAATGAACTAGTATGGATCGGCGTCAGCCCTCTGAGTACAGCGCCGATATCTTCCACTGGAATTACTTCTGGGTTTTCGACTCTGGCACCATGATTGGCTTACGCGCTGATCCATGTCTTTATGAACCTTGTTTTGGGGGGGATTGTGAATAGAGTTGAGCGGACACCTGGATGTTCGGGTTTGGCTGGTTCGGGACCCGAACTTGACTTCGAACCCCATTGAAGTCAATAGGGACCCAGACTTTTGGCTACAAAAATGTCTCAAAAAAAACTAATGGAAAGGGCTAGAGGGCTGCAAATGGCAGCAACATGTCAGGAAGAGGGTGGCAAGTACTCTGCAAACAAATGTGGATAGGGAAATAACTTAAAATAACATAAAATACATAAAAATAAACTGTCAAATAAAGTGTAATTTCTGAAAGGAAAAAAAGTCATTTAAAACCCTATATAAGAAATGTCAAAGCTCCGGCCGTGTCATTCCGCTGGGCTGTGTCCAGCGGAGAGAGAAGGTCGGCGACGCTGCTCTGGATGGATGGATTTCTCATCGCTGAACTGATCACCCGTCGCTGGATACAGACAACGTTGGAGCAGGGAGCCGGATCGAGAGTGGATTACCACCGCTGGATTTTTTTTAATTTTTATTTTTATTAATAAAGGACTTTTTTCTACAGTGTCTGTGTTTTTTTTTACAAGAATTTACACTTCCTTCGTGAAATGGTAGGGGTACAATGAAACCCATTACCGATTCACATAGGGGGGGCCAGGATCTGGAGGTCCCCTTTGTTAAAGGGGATTTCCAGATTCTGATAAGCCCCCTGATCGTAGACCCCCACAACCACCGGCTAGGGTTGTGGGGATGAGGCCCTTGTCCCCATCAACATGGGGACATACTCCCCATGTTGAGGGCATGTGGCCTGGTACGGTTCAGGAGGGGGGGGCCGCACTCTGTCCCCCCCTCTTTTCTGCGGCCGGCCAGGTTAACGTGCTCGGATAAGAGTCTGGTGTGGATTTTTGGGGGAACTCCACGCCATTTTTTTTTATTTGGGGTGGAGTTCCCCTTAAAATCCACACCAGACCTGAAGGGTCTGGTATGGAAATTTGGGGGGAACCCCACGTAATTTTTTTGTTTGAATTGATGGCAGGGTTCCCCTTAATATCCATACCAGACCTGAAGGGCCTGGTAATTGAATTTGGGGGACCCCCACGCTTTTTTTTTTTTTATGAATGAATCCTCTCTGAATTGCCGAAGCTGACAATTCATTATAGCCGCAAAGCCGGTTTTAAATGACTTTTTTCCTTTTAGAAATGACACTTTGTGCAGTGCCATTACATAGCTGAACTCCAAACCAGAACTTTCAGCAAATTATTCGGGTCAAAAGAAAACAAAGTTCGGTACGAACCCGAACTTTACAGTTCGGGTTCACTCAGCCCTAATTGTGATGCAAGTTTGTTTTTGAGGGGTCTAGTTAAAAAAATATTTTCTTAGGCACAACTTCAGTCACATAACTTGCCTGTAATGAAATGTACCCCATGTCCTGCTGACTGCTCCTTACTAAATAAATCTTGTCTTGACAGCGCTGAACTTTTAGCACTACATGGGTTAACTGCCATGGATCTAACATGGATGAAGTGCCAATGGCTGCCCTCCCTCCCTTTTCTGTCCTCTTCACCATTCAAAGCACTCCTTGCATGTTCTTATAGAATTCAACACTTTTGCTAGATGCAAACAGTGTTTTGTTATATAAAATATGTATCCCTCTGCCTCTTACAGTTGATGGGCAAAAAGAGATAAATTGTGGGGGTTACTTTTTCCGTCAGCTTAATTTAACTAACTGAAGTAAGAAGGTCATTGGCTACCATGCATGGCAGCACCAGATTCTGAGTGATCCAGTTTTAGTAAATCTTCCCCACTGTTACACAGTGCTAAACACTTTGTAGCTGCTATATATAAAAATAAAAAATAGAACTTCAAGTAAGTGACAATATATGAAAAACAGCAAGGACTAGAATTATTTTCTTCACAAAACAAAAAAAATTTGAGTAAAAGGTTTTCATTTGTATGATTTTGATGCATATAGATACACTGAAACAATCTATGTTTGATAAAAAATCCTGTATATTATATATAAATATAGAGTATATATATATATATATATCACTGTATGAGTAGTTAGTTAATGGTCTCTTCTTCTTGCCAATTATATCTACGTTTTCAGAGTTCAGGTCATGCTGGCATCACATACTGCAGCTGTAAGTTGGGAGATCTAGTTCCAAGATGACATTAAATGTTCGAAGCGCCTGCATTTTCTTTCCATGCAGGACCTATGTGAAAAATGGAATGCTCTAGAAAAAAATAATAGTGGCACATCTACATCTCAGCTCGTCGTAAGATTACTATCTGAAATACAATTCACATTTTAATAAAGTAGCAGGAAACGAAGCAGCAAGCTCAGGGGACAATATCTCTTCTTAATATTCTGTAGCAGAGCAAGGTTGCACAAACAATTTAATTATATAATGTAAAAAGATTTTATGCTTAGGTCAAGGCCAACAAGAGTTAAACTTGAATGGTGATTAACAAAGCTATAAAATAGCACACTTATTTTGAGTCATGTGTTGCAACAGTATAATAAAGTATCATCTTGCACTGCTGTTGAATATTTCCCTACTTGCTCTGTATAGTCATAAACCAAGCATTCAGCTCATTTAAAAAGACCACAAGGAAAAATATTGGTGCTTAATGTAACCAGTTAGATATTTGCTTTATAATATGCACCGATCAAGGACTTGGGGGATCATTAAACATCACTTGCATACAGCTTGAGGGGTTTACACGTTCAAGAGAAGTACTCGTTCCACTGGATTATTGAACAGCACCTGTACTTTTCTGTGCATCAGTTTCTGGAATCACTGCCACCTACTTTCCCCGAAACCCAGCAATCAAAGATTTTGTGCCCGCAAACAGCATTTGCGATCTGCGTTTGGAGTGCTAACAACAATGTAGTGGCATCCACATGCAGACTGCATGGGAAGTGCGTTTGAACACGATGTAGGAAACGCGTCTTTCCCCCACCGTGTTTTGGTGTAATCCAGCCATAACTGAGCTGAAATCTTCTGATCTGGCCAAATAATACAGTACATTGCAAATTGTAATTGCCATATACATATACATATAGTTTAATCAACAATTATGGGCAGAGGACATAAACCAATCAGGAGCACATTGCTTTTAATATTCGGACAGTGAATAAATGTGGCATTACAACAGAAAACATGGCAAATCAGCCCAAGTTACAGCAAATAAATCAAGTATAGGCAAGTGCAAAGGAAATAATCCAGGAACAATAAAAGTTCAAGACAAAAATACAAAGTTCTTCAAGTTCTTACAGGCCTAGGGATACAGTAAATGACCTTCCTGAATTATAAAGAGAATAAAACACAATTCTTGATGACAATGAATCCACTAAAGGTTTCACTATAACAACAGAATCATATAGAAAATCTAATCAGTTGTACAGAGTTTAACAAATATAAAGCTATACAACACAGGAACCAGATCCTGATCTGACCAAGTGCTAATATGGAACTAGAAACACGCTCAGGTAGAAGCTGCCTTCTACAAATATTGTATCAACATGTAAATGTTGTATTTGTGGTAAAATTCTGGGTGTCCGATTTGGAGGCTTATTCTCCTGGTGAGATTTTACCTATTTTATTATCAAGTATCAGGTACCTTGGCAAAGACTCAAATCTTTTGATGGAGTTTGATGAGTTGGCAAAGAGTTGATACGAAAGAAGAGAAGGGGGTCTGTATGTTATTTTGAATGTTATAGTACAGAATATAGATTTACATACAGTATCTGGTGACAAGCGTGTACTGGTTTGATCTGATAATTAGGGTAGGTAAAATATAAAGTTATAAAGTGTTTAAGCCCCACCCACACCAGTCCATTTTATGTACATTTTAGATGGGGGACATAAAAATCCTGCTTACTACATCTTTGATGCTCCATATTTCAGTGATATAGCACCCAAAATGCATGTAAAATGTACTTAACTGCTTGCCGACCTGCCGCCGTCATTTTACTGCGGCAGGTCGGCTCTCCTGGGCGAGAGCCCATAGATCTACGACGGCTCTTCAGCGGCCACTAGGGGGCACGTGCGCACCCCCCGCTCGCCCCCGAGTCCCGTGCCCGGCGGGCACGATCGTCGCCGGGCACACGCGATTGCTCGGTACAGAGCGAGGACCGGGAGCTATGTGTGTAAACACACAGCTCCCGGTCCTGTCAGCGGGGGAAATGCTGATCTTCCGTTCATACAATGTACGAACAGAAGATCAGTGGTTTTCCCTAGTGAGTGCACCCCCCCATACAGTTAGAACACACCCAGGAACATACTTAACCCCTTCCCTGCCCCCTAGTGTTAACCCCTTCACTGCCAATGGCATTTTTATAGTAATCCAATGCATTTTTATAGCATTAATCGCTAAAAAAAAATGCCAATGGTCCCAATAATGTGTCAAAAGTGTCCGCCATAATGTCGCAGTACTGAAAAAAAAAAAAAAAAAACGCTGATCGCCGCCATTATTAGTAAAAAAAAAAAAATATTAATAAAAATGCCATAAAACTACCCCCTATTTTGTAAACGCTATAACTTTTGCGCAAACCAATCAATAAGCGCTTATTGCGATTTTTTTTTAACAAAAAATATGTAGAAGAATACGTATCCGCCTAACCTGAGGAAAAAAAAAGTTTTTTTATATATTTTTGGGGATATTTATTATAGCAAAAAGTAAAAAATATTGCATTTTTTTCAAAATAATCGCTCTATATTTGTTTATAAAATAAAAACCACAGAGATGATCAAATACCACAAAAATAAAGCTATTTGTGGGAAAAAAAGGACGCCAATTTTGTTAGGGAGCCACGGCGCACGACCGCGCAATTGTCAGTTAAAACAACACAGTGCCGAATCACAAAAAGTGCTCTGGTCATTGGGCAGCAATATGGTCCAGGGGTTAAGTGGTTAAAATGCAACACACCACACAGATAAAAACAGGCTTAGAAGCATTTTGGTCAAGGAGGTTGTAAAATGGGTACCATACCTTCTCTGTCATTGTGCTATTGCTGGGTGTCCAGTGTGCCCCTATACCTTTAAAGATGGGTGGGCTCTCTCCAGGTATACTTGGCCTTAATCCATTCATTATTATATATGTGCTCCAACTTTGGAGACTCTCAAAATGTATAGAGTTAGGACTGCACTATACTGGGGTGCCATGATGTGGCCTTGGCAGCTTATGCATTTGTTTGCAAATATGTGCAAACTAAACCCATTGTTTTAATGTGAACTGTTATTTTGGTTTGTTGCAGGCTGGCTGGTAAGTGAGCTGGGAGTTTTTGTTTGTTCCTTGTGCTTCTTGAGTGGTTGCCATTTGTTTGTAACAAACCATAGTGCCCTGTTGTCAGGGCACCAACAGCAGGGGAAGGACTCTAGGACCCAGCATCTCCACCAGCACTTCACATTGGGCCTTTATAAAGGAAGCCTGTCAGTGGTGGAAGTTGCTGATTGATCGTCAGTTTGTTACCCGTGTTCGTTTGATTCCTTATTTACCGACCCGACTTGTTCCTGACCTATCTCCTGCCTGCTCCAGTCCTCAACCATGGCTTGTCATACGGATACGCTCTGTGTGCTTCTGGTGTTTGACCTTGGCTTCTCAACTGGCTCCTTATCCTGGCTTGTACCGACTATGCTTCTGTCGCAGTGATTCAAGAGACCTGTCACGCCTTACAGGTGCTATCTGTCTGCAGCCTCTGCTCAATACAATAGCAGTATCTGCAAGCAACTTCGCAGGCGACCTGTGTCCTACCGCTTCTGTCTCACCTCCAGGGGAGTCCCGAAAATTAGCCACAAGGGAAGCCCTCTCTCCATTGGCCTCCAGCACCCGGTACGTGATATCCATGCACAAAGCATTTTTCTGCGTCAAAACTGGTGACATGGTTTCTTTTTTTTTTTTCTCTTTTTTTTACCACTTCAGCCTTGACCAAGCTCAAGAGACCAGCTCATGGTATGATGCTTCTTTTCGTCTCTTATATATCTTCTTCCCGTGCTCCTATTTTGGTGAGTATCCTATATAGTTTTGTGACCGTGCCCTTAGAGTTTTCTGATTTGCAAACCTTCTCTAGTGGTGTCAACTCCCCCTCCGTCTGTAATGGGCGGGGGAGGTGTCGAAGAAAGTGATACAGATGAGAATAATGCCACCAATCAAGATTCCAAAAATCAGTTTTGGTCTTTAGCTCTTCGTAGGTAATTATCTCGCCGTCTTCAATTAAATCGCCTAAGTGTACATCGCCTTTCCTGATCCAATTTCCCTAAAAAAAAAATTCCCCTGGTGCAAAAAATTGATTTTCTTTTAATTTCATAAGTGGGGAAATACATTTCCTATCTAATAGTGTCTGAACCCTATCCCACATTCTTATAGTGTCCCGAGTCATAACAAAAGTATTGTGGTCAAGTGCTCTATACTGGGGAGGGATCCATATGATGTTGCTCAATTGTATGTGGGCTTGGGCTTTTTCGATTTGCACCCACCTTTTGCTTTGTCTATCCCTGACCCATTCCATCGCCCGAGAAAGGACAGCCGCTTTATAGTAGTTTTTGATATTGGGTACCGCTAGACCCCCGTGTTGCTTTTCTTGTTTTAGGATGGAAAGGGATATTCTGTGTGGTTTTTTTTCCATACATAATTCATGAGCAAAGAGTTCAGAGTTCTTAAGAATTGTTGGGGAACCGCTATTGGTAATAATAAAAATTTATAGAGTATTTTTGGTACCACCGTCATCTTTAACATGTTTATGCGCCCAACCCATGAAATGGGTTTATGGTTTTTTTTAATTCAGTTTTAATCTCGTTTAACAGGGAAACATAGTTAATTTTATAGATCTTCTGGACCGTGTTTGCTAATTTGATGCCAAGATACTTTACTTCCCTACTCCAGGGAAAGGCACAAATCTCTTTTACTTGTCCTTCTTCAATCTTGTTCAGGTTTATGTTTAATATCTCAGATTTTGTTACGTTATTTTAAAATTAGAGATAGAGCCATACTGTTGTAATGTCCAGGAGAGCTTGGGGATAGAGACTACCGGATTAGTCAGAAAAAACAAAATGTCGTCGGCAAAAGCCGACAGCTTGTGTTCTTCCTCTTCTACCCTGACACCATTGATGTCAGGGTCCTTTCGGATAGTGGACAGCAGTGGTTCTAGTGACAGGATGAAGAGCAGGGAGGACAGGGGACATCCCTGTCTTGTCCCATTCCTCATCTCGAAAGAATGTGACAGTGTGCCATTTATTTTGATTTTTGCAGAGGGATGGTTGGGTAAAGTGTTTTAATCCAATTGGACAGTCTGTTGCCTATTCCCATTTTTATGAGGGTTTGCATCATGAGTCCCCAGTCGACCCTGTCGAATGCTTTTTCTGCATCAACCAACAGGAATAGGCCCGGGGACCCATTCTGTCTTAACTTCTGGAGCAGAAGAAGTGCTCTAATGCTGTTATCTATTCCCTCCCTATTGGGGACAAACCCCACCTGGTCCGGATGAACCAAGAGGTGTATAACACTTTTCAGACGTTCAGTTAATATTTTCGGGAAAAGCTTAATGTCCGTGTTTAGGAGGGATATCGGTCTGTATCCTGAGCAGAGTGAGCTGTCCTACCCTTCTTTTAAAATGATTGCCACTGAGGCGGCTAACGCTTCCTTGCTGGTTTCATACTCAGACCCTAAGCCATTAAAATATTTGCAGTTTCGGTATTAGGATGTTACTAAATTTCTTGTAATAAAAGACTGAGAACCCATCAGGGCCAGGGCTTTTACCACCTGCTGTATTATCTAGGGCTTTTTTAATTTCTTCTTCAGTTATAGCCTGGTCCAAATTTAATCTTTGTGTCTCAATAATTCTGGGTAGTCCTGCTTCCTCTAGGAACTCTTGGATTTTAGCCTCCTTTTCTCCTCCATGACACCTTGACTGATCAATTGTGTATAATTCTTCATAGTAATTTTTGAAAGTTTCTGCAATATCTACGGTTGAATAGACCAAGTCTCCGTTTTTTTTTTTTCTCGATACAATTCCTAGTTTTCTTTTTATGGGCCATTTTAGCGAGGTATTTACTGGGTTTATTGCCCCATAGGTATCTCTCCCTAGCAATGTTATTAAAGTTATTTCTAGCTTCTTGTTCCATGATCTCCTTAAGCTCATCTCTTTTTAGAGTTAACTTGAGGTACGTCTCTTTTAGCCTTTGCTCTTTATGTTCGCGTTCTAACTTCATTATTTCCTTGGACAGAGTATCGATCTTCTTGTTTTTCTTTCTATTTTTCCTTGCCCCCTCAGAGATTAATATCCCTCTGATGTACGCTTTGTGTGACTCCCAGAGGGTTGCGCTTGAGATCCCTTCTGCATCGTTGAGTAGAATTTTTTTTTTTAAGTTCCTCTTCCTCCCTTCCTGCCCCTTCTTCATCTCGGATCAAATTATTGTTTAAGTGCCAAACCATTTGTTTGTTCTTTTGTGTAGATGATTTAATTTTCATAGTTATTGGGGCGTGGTCTGACAGAGTCATAATTCTAATGTCAGTCTCGGTGACCCGTTCCAATAGCCTATGATCCACCAATATATAATCTATCCTGGTGTACGCTCCGTGTGGGGGAGAAAAAAAACATAGTTTTGCATGTTGGGGTGGAAAGCCCTCCACACATCCACTAGTTGACTATCGTGTAACTTATGCTTTATTTTTTGTAATTGTGCGTTGGTTGTCTCCCTCAGGCCCCGTACACACGTACGAGAACCTCGATGGGCGGAACACATCGTTCCGCCCGTCGAGGTTCTCGGCCGGCCGTCAGAATCGGCGACCATCCCGTCGGGAAAGGCGACCAGCTGTTAATCCCGACGGGCCGCCCAGAAAATAGAGAACCTGTTCTCTATTTTCTCTCGGCGGCTTTCCCGACGGGATGCTCGCCGAGAGTGTACACACGGCCGAGGTTCTCGGCAGAATGAGGATCCCAGCGAGCTTCTCGCTTGGGTTCATAGCAAAATTTAGGTCCCCATCAAGACTACGTATCCCTCCGTAAAATTTTTCAATTTGCCGAGGGTTCGGCTTAAGTATTGAATCGAATGAACGTTGGGGGCATATATATTTGCCAAAGTATATTCAGTGTTACCTAATTTTCCTTTCAAAAATAAGAATCGCCCTTCTGGGTCTGTCATCCTCGTCTGAAGGGTAAACTCGATTCCTCTCTCAAAACCAATTGCCACACCCCTGGTGCGGTTGGAGATGGAGTCCCCATAATACCAAGTTGGATAAGTAGGTGAGTGGAGCTTGACATTAGAGTCCAAAGACAGGTGGGATACCTGTATAAAAACTACATCAGCTCTATAATGTTTGAACTCCTCCAAAACCTTAAAAATCTTTTCCTAGCGGAATTCATACCTTTAACATGGTATGATAAAAATGTTACTTCTGCCATATCCTGCTACTATATATTCCTGCCTTTTCTTAAAGAGTCCCAGGGAGCCACATTCCCCACCCCTTGTCCCCCCACCCAGACCCCACCCCCCAACCCCCCCTTGTAGGCCTATTCATCGCCTCTGAACCGTGGGCCTACTCGTACCACATTCCCCAATCCGGTTCTCGTGTAATGAGGTGTTACTTCCTGACGCCCTGTCCGCTCCAAGGCCCCAAGATAGAAAAGAATTGGGGAGCTGATCTAATGGAAGAGGGACTGTTGGCCAGCCCAAGGATCCCCCCTCTCATCTAGCCCACCCCCCCCCCCCCAGCCCTCCCTATGCACAGCCAATTTTTAGTCAGCCCATTCTGGTAAGTCTAGAACCTGCATATCCAATTTACTGCAGAATCCTGCCAATTCCTCTAGAAATGTCAATTTAGCTGACTTGCCATCTTTTGCCATCAAAAAGGTGACATGGTTTCTAAGCAGTGTTTTTAGATAAATTGCCCTTTTCCACCCTCCACCACTATCCAACAACGCTGGGCAAAAGAGACAGACCTCTGACTGACAGTGCACAGAGAGGAGGTGGCAGTGCAGACACAGAGCCTGTACAGTCCCTGACACCTCTGAATGTTGCAGACAGAACTTCTCCAGCCCTCCTTATCGTGTAGCCAATGCCTCCTGTATGCTCCATTTGTACAGATAATATACTGAGCCTGAAACCTCTCACAGTTCTCTCTCCATTCTGCAGCAATGTCTCCTCGGCTCCTTCTTGCTACTGCTAAAATACTGAGCCCGCAACCTCCTGCAGCTGTCAGAAAGCTTTGAGGAGATGACTACTGTATTCGGTGGCAGCTTGTGTAGTAGGAATTACAGCTGTCATTCACAAAAGGGTCTCTGCTTTCAAAAATATATCTAATGTTTGGGTGGTTTCTAGTCTCCAGGATTAAAATTATTATTTTAATGTGTGCAAAAAAAAATAATAAGAATGAAAGGGTTACGAGAACTTGGGTCCAAGTCCTCTAATTTACCTTCAGACTTTATTGGGCACAAGTTGATCAACTGGAGATCCGGACTGATGTAAAGGCAGCTCTGAGTAACTGCTATTTAATGTAATTGTCAACCTAAACTATTGAAATTGCCCACAAGTTTTTTTTAAAGTCCAAAAATAAACATTAAACTTTTTTTGCAGGCAAGCCAGGCAGGGCCTGTAAAATAGCCTGCTATTAAGAAGAAATTAACAATTCACCTGTACAGAAAAGACAGCAGGCATTTTTCAATTCATGTAGATCAATTAACCACTTAAGGACCGCCACACGCCTGTGTACGTCAACAGAATGGCACGTACAGGCACATGGGCATACATGTACGTCGCTGCCTTTCTGCGGGTCGGGGGTCCGATCGGGACCCCCTCCGCTGCGTGCGGCGGTCAGTAAGTGGTTAGGAGCAATCCGGGATGAGGGGCGGCTGTTCGTTTTTGCCCGCCCCCTCCGGATCGCTCCCAGCCAATCGGCTTCCTCCTCTGCCTGAACTGTAAACACAGGCAGAGGAGGAAGTGATGTCACCGCTCCTCCCGCCGGTATTTTCGTCCGGCGGAGGAAAGGAGGCATCACACAGTGAGTACACAAGCACTACACTGACACCTGTACACATAGGCACACAAATCCCAGTCACCCCCCGATCACCCCCCCAGCCCCTGTCACACTGTCACAAATTTATTTACTGATCACTGCATTTAGTGTCAGTGTGACAGATAGTTAGTGTCAGGCAGTTAGTGTTAGGTCCAGGGTAGCCCCCTACCCCACCAATAAAGGTTTTAACCCCTTGATCACCCCCTAGTTAACCCTTTCACCCCCCTTTTTCCAGCGTCACTAAGCGATCGTTTTTCTGATCGCTGTATTAGTTTCGCTAGTGTCGCTAGGTAGCTAGTTATTTTTTGAGGTTCGCCGCCATGTTTTTATAGCGTTAGAAATCTTATGGGGGTACCTAACGCTATAAAAACATGACGGCGAACCTCAAAAAATAACTAGCTACCTAGCGACACTAGCGACACTAATAAAACGATCGCTTAGTGACGCTGGCAATAGGGGGTGAAAGGGTTAACTCTAGGGGCAATCAGGGGTTAAAACCTTTATTAGGTACCCCCATACATTTTCTAATAAAGGTTTTAACCCCTGATTGCCCCTAGAGTTAACCCGTTTACCCCCTATTGCCAGCGTCACTAAGCGATCGTTTTTCTGATCGCTGTATTAGTGTCGCTAGTGCCGCTAGGTAGCTAGTTATTTTTTGAGGTTTGCCCGCCAGGTTTTTATAGCGTTAGGTACCCCCATACATTTTCTAATAAAGGTTTTAACCCCTGATTGCCCCTAGAGTTAACCCTTTTACCCCCTATTGCCAGCGTCACTAAGCGATCATTTTTCTGATCGCTGTATTAGTGTCGCTAGTGCCGCTAGGTAGCTAGTTAGTGCCAGTAACGCTTACACCCACGTGCAAAGCATACACCCCCCATATGTGGAATTACACCCCAAAATACATTCTGCTGCTTCTTCTGAGTACGGGGATACCACATGTGTGGGACTTTTTGGTAGCCTAGCCACGTACGGGGCCCCGAAAACCAATCACTGCCTTCAGGCTTTCTAAGGGTGTAAATTTTTGATTTCACTCCTCACTACCTATCACAGTTTTGAAGGCCATAAAATGCCAAAATAGCACAAACCCCCCCACCCCCAAATTACCCCATTTTGTTAAGTAGACACCTCAAGCTATTTGCTGAGAGGCATGTCGAGTCCATGGAATATTTTATATTTTGACACAAGTTGCGGGAATATGACAATCTGATTATTTTTTTTGCACAAAGTTGTCACTAAATGATATATTTCTCACACATGTCATGGTTATATGTGGAATTGCACCCCAAAATACATTCTGCTGCTTTTCCCGAGTACGGGGATACCACATGTGTGGGACTTTTTGGGAGCCTAACCGCATACAGGGCTCCGAAAACCAAGCACCGCCTTCAAGATTTCTAAGGGCATACATTTTTGATTTCACTCCTCACTACCTATCACAGTTTTGAAAGCCATAAAATGCCAAGATGGCACACAACCCCCCCCCCCCCAAATGACCTCATTTTGGAAAGAAGACACCCCAAGCTATTTGCTGAGAGGCATGTTGAGTCCATGGAACATTCAATTGTTTTTTTGGGGGGGGGGGGTTGTGCTATTTTGGCATTTTATCGCCTTCGAAACTGTGATAGGTAGTGAGGAGTGAAATCAAAAATTTGCGCCCTTAGAAATGCTGAAGGCGGTGCTTGGTTTTTGGGGTCCCGTTCGCGGCTAGGCTCCCAAAAAATGAATGTATTTTGGGGTCAAATTCCACATATAACCATGGCATGTGTGAGCAATATATCATTTAGTGACAACTTTTTGTATTTTTTTATTTATTTTTTGTCATTATTCAATCACTTGGGACAAATAAAAAAATATTCAATGGACTCAACATGCCTCTCAGCAGTTTCCTTGGCGTGTCTACTTTCCAAAATGGGGTCATTTGGGGGGTTTTGTACTGCCCTGCCATTTTAGCACCTCAAAAAATGAGATAGGCAGTCAAAATAAAAGCTGTGTAAATTCCAGAAAATGTACCCTAGTTTGTAGACGCTATAACTTTTGCGAAAACCAATAAATATACGCTTATTGCGATTTTTTTTAATAAAGAAATGTGGCTGAATACATTTTGGCCTAAATGTTTGACTAAAATATAGTTTATTTGATATTTTTTACTTTTTGTTATAAGAAAAATAATGTATTTTCAAAATGTACGGTCTTTTTCCGTTTATTTTGCAAAGGCAATCAAATACCATCAAAAGAAAGCTCTATTTGTGGGAAGAAAAGGACGCAAATTTAGTTTCAGTACAACATTGCATGATTGCGCAATTACCAGTTAAAGCAGCGCAGTGCCAAATTGTAAAAACACCTTGGGTCTTTTAGCAGCATATTGGTCCGGTCCTTAAGTGGTTAAATGTGAACGTAGAGAAAAAAAAAAAAAAAAGAAGATTCTTGCATTATATGGGAGAACACTGGGAGCCCTCAAACCTTCCAGAGCATCACATTTCAGAGCGCTGGAGAGTGAAGGAAATCGCCGGCTGCCGCGGAAGTAAGGAATGAGGTAAGTACTGTTTAGTATCTTTTTATCATCCCCAAGACAAGATGAGGAGTTAAGCCTTGCAGGGGGAAAGAGGGGGAAATCTTTTTGTCCCTGGGCATTCAGTTTTAAGCTAAATCAACTAAAAATGCCAGTTTGAAAGAACTATAAAATTTAGGTAAAGTATTTAATGCTACCAGAGCCGAAATATCACAGATGGGTGGGAAATTATATGCTCATGATAATTGCCTTGCAGTGAACTCTTTCATAAGCTTAAATGATTATATACAATTATAGCATAGGGAATAAACATAAAGTTATAGCAGAAATAAAAACAGAGGTACAGCTGCAACTGCATAAAGACTGGCAAGATAAACACAAATCAAATTCCTTTACAAAGAGCTAACCTAAAACTGGATGAATGCAGCCAAATTAAATTAACTCTGTAGAAAAAAAGTTTCTAAGGAATTATATCAATTTGCTTTTTATGTTGGTAGTTTTAACCACTTAAGACCCGGACCAATACGCTGGCAAATGACCCAAGGGGGTTTTGCGATTCGGCACTGCGTCGCTTTAACAGACAATTGCGCGGTCGTGCGACGTGGCTCCCAAACAAAATTCGCGTCCTTTTTTCCCCACAAATAGAGCTTTCTTTTGGTGGTATTTGATCGCCTCTGCGATTTTTATTTTTTGCGCTATATACAAAAATAGAGCGACATTTTTGGAAAAAAATCAATATTTTTTACTTTTTGTTATAATAAAAAACCAATAAACTAAATTTTAGTCAAACATTTAGGCCAAAATTTATTTAGCCGCATGTCTTTAGTAAAAAAAAAAAAATCGCATTAAAAAAAAATTAGCTACCTAGCGGGAACAGCGACACTAATACAGCGATCAGAAAAATGATCGCTTAGTGATGCTGGCAATAGGGAGTGAAAGGGTTAACTAGGGCAGTGATCAAGGGGTTAAAACTTTATTGGGGGGGGGTGGGGGGGCTACCCTGACACTAACACTGACTGACTGTCACACTGTCTGTCACACTGACACTAAATACAGTAATCATACATGCATGATTACTGCATTCAGTGACACTGTGACAGGGGGGAGGGGGGGGGGGGCGATCGCGGGGGTTAAATGTGATTTTGTGTGTGTGTAGTGTAGTGTTGGTGCAGGACTTACTTGTTGTGTTGTGATCTCTCCTCAGCGGCGCTTGAAACAAACGCCGAGGGAGAGATAACGTCGCTTCCTCCTTCCTGTGTTTACACAGGAGGAGGAAGTGACAGGTCAGGCGGGCGCGCGCATTGGCTGGGAGCGATCCGGAGGGGGCGGATGAAAACTGATAGCCGCCCCCACTTGTCGGATCGCTCCTGCAGCCGCGCGGACCGCCGCATGTACGGGGGGGGTCCGATCGGACCCCCGATCCCCCCCAAGGCACCAACGTATATATACATTGATGTGCCTGTCGGTGCCATTCTGCCGACGTAAATGTACATGCGGCGGTCCTTAAGTGGTTATAAGAATTTGGTTTCTATTTGTAATAATTTTCTTTTCCCTGCATGTATATTTCCTTTATGCACAACAGAACGTTTACTATGCAGCCTTTTTAGTTTTTATTGAGTTCTATATATATATATATATATATATATATATATATATATATATATATATATATATTGTAAGATTTTGGGGAATCAAACTCCAGTGGCAGGTGCGTTCTTAAGGGCTTGGTAGCCCACTTTTATTTTAAAACTCACAAAAGTTTCACATATGCAATAGCATCCCTCGCAGGGGGTTTCCACCATTACTGCATTGTATAAACTAAAGAGCTTAGCCTCCTGGCTTTCAATCCTGGCATCGACGGCTTCAGGCCTCTAGCCTAAGCCCAAGTTCTGTTCCTCAGAACACACAGCATTTCCCAGAGATAAGCTCAATCCTTGCTTTTCTCCTAGTCAGCGACTTGCTGCTCAAACATAAAGCGGCATCTGCAACCTGCAGATCTGCACACACTAGCTGCAATCCATGCAGGCTCTCTCTGACTCCTTTTCAGAGAGTTGGGAGCTCACCTGGCTCCCAGGGACCAGACTTCCTGTCTGTGGGTGGGGCCCTGATTACTGTTCAGGTGAGCCTTAAAAAGCCCAAGACACAGCTGACCCATTAACATGGGTTTCTTTACAGAATCTGACATAAAGTAGCCATTTCTCACCCTGGACAGGGTCCCATCCTCACATATCCTCCCCTCCTGTTTCGAACCGGAGGGAGGAACACATAGACCTCCCACCACCAATGGGACACCTCCAGGCCAGCCATAGGCTGCGTAGGCCCATGTTTTTCGGGTATGTTCCCAAGACTTCACCGTGGCGCCCCTGTGCCAAATATCAGCAGCAGAAGTCCTAAGCTGCCCAACCTTTTCTCTAAAGGGGCACTCCACCCACATCTTCTTCCGGGTGTGCTTCCACCAGCACTTCTTCCTGAACCGTGGGCTCCCCCTAATGTCTCTACCCCTTCTATCTGCTGGCCTCAAGATCCTTCTCTTTCCTCCCACAGACCTACTCTCCTGGGACTGTTGGGGACCTACTTCCAGGGGGTCTGTCAGGGACTGACCACTCTCACTACCCGACTCTACATTAACCAACAACATTCGTTTCTTAGGTTCACCAACCCCTATGTTGCTACCTTTGGCAAACAATCCATCTGAGATCGACACCACACCCTTCTGTTTAACCTCAACAGCACTGTTCCACAAAGGGTTACTCAACTCAGCATAATCATTGGGACCTCTGGTCCCCTTGTTTGTTAGGACATAGTCTATGGAGGGACCACCTACAGGCAGGCCGTTACTCCCTATGGGACAGTCCCGTGGTTTCACATCGCCCCCTGTTGTCCAACACTTCAATAGCAATTGTCCTACCAACGCACATTTTTCCACACCAACCTCTTTGACCATTTCTGTATCCCTTGGTACCTCAACCAGGATCTCTGAGCTGTCTGACAGTGCTCTACAGTGCTTCTCATACACGTTTTCGTTACAGTTACCATTACTGTTATTTCCTATCAAAGTGTCTCCGGGTACCTCAAACTGCACCTCTCTGCAAATGATGGACTGAATTCCCACTACTGTCACGTCCATTCCGAGCCCTTTCTTTTCATGAGGTCTAGAGGGTGAGACAGTGCGCGCGCCATGTACCAACCACTGCTCAGCCGTACCTAGGACCGCACCAGTAGGAATGCATTCCATCACATCAGCAGACGGAGAGACTTCCACTATGTCTATTAGCTCCGATTTTTCTAACAATTCCCCTGAGCGCCTTCTGCACACAACCGCCGCTGGAAGCACTCTCAAAGAGAACTGTGAGACAACTTTGCACAAAATTAACCAATAGTAGAGCAACCAATTTCCATTAATATTGCTTAACAGCGCCGGTACCACCTGTGTCCACCGATTGGTACTACGCAGTACCATGTCACCCCTCTGCTGTGGATACACGCAGGTGTACATTGGAACTATTCTCACCAATTCCAACAACATCTCAGTTATTTCTAGACAAGCCACATCTAAGCACAGAAATTTAGGAACTTTTCCTTTACCAACGATGTGGAGGAGCTCATTTGCTAAGGCGTGAGAGGCTAAGTTACTTAAAGAGACCTCTACCTCAGAGGTAACTGACAAAACTTGCGACTCCCCTTGAGCACTGCAAATCGCATGTGCGACACTCATCCTCTCACTTTCAGCAACACCGAGCGATTCCAAATCGCTATCCATTACCATATCATTCTCAAGCTCAACATTCCTCATCTCTTTTGTTGAGGACAAAACTTCTGCTATGTATGCGCCCTTTTCAGATCCTTCCAACTGGAGAGGGTTAACTTCTGCAAAAGCCAACGCACCCGTGTCTACCGGTTCTGCAGTCTCTCCATTTTGCATAGCAGAATTTGTGTCCACCGCAAACACATTTTTAAACACAGCAGGCTGCAATAACATAACTTGACCACTGTGTGGTGCTTCATTAAACTCATTAGGACATTTTCTGTCAGCAGTGACAGACTGTAGTAACACATTATTACAAGCAAATTCAAACATTTCAGTTTTACCATTTTTCTCATTACGAAGGTGAAGTACCCTCTTAACCATCAGAGCGGCACCACAGTTGTCCCCAGCAACCTCTGGCTCCAACACACCGAGCTCCCTGGAGGTTTCAAAGGACACCTCTGCAACCTTACCTACTGTCGCTAAGGGAAATCGCATATCCTGCTTAGCGATCACCCCTACCTCAATACTAGTGAACACATCACCATAAGTACATGTATCATCATTCATAAACATAGCAGTTCTACAACCTTTATCAGATTGACTTTTATCAGAACGCATGGCACCCTGCATGCGACTCAGCACATTAACCTTCCTCTCTAAAGGAATTATTTTGCCCACTAGGGCGGCTTCACAGTTGTCCGGGGAAACCATTTGCCTTACCATTACAGGCTCCTTAGCGGTTTCCCTTGGCAACTCTGCAGCACCTGTCTCTATCGCTAGGGAACATGACACATCAACTGTTTTGGTCACCCCTAATACATCTCTCTCAGCACTCTGCTGGACTACCTTAGGTGCACACAAAGTCCACATATCACTTTCAGTCTTTGATCTTTGATCTCCACACTGCAGCAAGTCCATCTTTACACTTTCTGCAGATCTCCTCACCGGATACATTGCTACTTCACGTGAATCACAAATTGCAACAGTCTTACCATATCTTGAAGCAGGTAACTCTGTCTTCATTTGAGGGCGTTGTCTTTCAGCTGCATTTTTACTGACCAACTCCCCCTGGTGGCCACAGGATGAAATCACAGTAGGCAACTCCCAATGTTTAGCACCCCCTGCAGACACAACAGAAATCTCCTTGTTGCCAGGGGTGACTGCAAACATATCTGTAAAGGAACCTTGGCCCACCAATAAAGAGTGCTGCTCAGCAACCTCACTTTCAACTGCACCCCAAAATCTAGGGCAAGAAAATATGCCGTGCCCAAGCTGACCACATTCCAGGCATGGCTTTTGGCGACTTTCTCCTGTTGCTAAGGGAGATGACACTCTCCTAACACGCAGAACTTCACTTGCATCTCTATGGGGATGGCGATACACCTCTTCTCTGTAGCTCCTCCTTCCTATTGGCACATGTTCTCCGGTTGCTAATGGAAACGGTGCTCTTCTAGCTGCACGTTGCTGGCTCTCTGACACATGTAGACGTTTCTCTCCCTGCAGCGACGTTGTTTTAAACTTGCCACAACTCTCTGTAGGCAATATCTTTGTCTTGCGGTCCACTGACCTGACATCATAGACGTTGCTATGGGCAACTGCACCCATCTGCTTACTCTTTACATTCAGAGCAGGCTTCTCATATTTTTGCTTTGTTGAAGCTTGCGACAAAGGGCATTTGGAAACTTCATGCCCCCACTCACTGCATCGCAAACAGCGCACTTGTTTCTTAACACTTTGCACATTAATAGCTGGCCGGCCTGCACCAGCGTTGCTAGGGGCAACAGCATGAACTTTCCCTTTGGCTTGGTTCAGCGCAGCCAAGTGCTTTTTGCACGAGTCTGGGGCTTGTTCTGTCGGCAACAAACCCTCCAGCCACAAAGTCCTCTCTATCATTTCAGCAAATATTGCTTTCTGTTTGCGATTTGACCTTCCCATCGCTGCAAACAGGGCAAGGGTTTTTAACACAGTTCCTTAATTGAAATCCAGTGAAATGCAGTTCTCCTGACTGCCACACACAGCTAACAGTAGTTCACAGCAGAAAACTTTAACTTTCAGTTCATATTGGCTGTTCATCATAGCATTGCTGCCAAAAACGCACGGTTGCTTTCTACTCACTGTTTGTTGGTATGCGGATCTGGAACTCTTCCAAACTGCCCATAGCAATACCTCCACCATATGTAAGATTTTGGGGAATCAAACTCCAGTGGCAGGTGCGTTTTTAAGGGCTTGGTAGCCCACTTTTATTTAAAAACTCACAAAAGGTTCACATATGCAATTGCATCCCTCGCAGGGGGTTTCCACCATTACTGCATTGTATAAACTAAAGAGCTTAGCCTCCTGGCTTTCAATCCTGGCATCGACGGCTTCAGGCCTCTAGCCTAAGCCCAAGTTCTGTTCCTCAGAACACACAGCATTTCCCAGAGATAAGCTCAATCCTTGCTTTTCTCCTAGTCAGCGACTTGCTGCTCAAACATAAAGCGGCATCTGCAACATGCAGATCTGCACACACTAGCTGCAATCCATGCAGGCTCTCTCTGACTCCTTTCAGAGAGTTGGGAGCTCACCTGGCTCCCAGGGACCAGACTTCCTGTCTGTGGGTGGGGCCCTGATTACTGTTCAGGTGAGCCTTAAAAAGCCCAAGACACAGCTGACCCATTAACATGGGTTTCTTTACAGAATCTGACATAAAGTAGCCATTTCTCACCCCGGACAGGGTCCCATCCTCACAATATATATATATATATATATATATATGATGCAGCTTCACTTCCTGGTTCCCTACTGTGCATGCGCAAGATGCGCTGCGCAATCCCACTGGTCCCTGCTGTCTTCTGGGACCTGTGCGTCTCCCAGAAGAAAGCTGGGGGCAGATTAAGCACCAGATGTGGTGTAGGTCACCACAGTCACCGCAGTGATCTATGCCCGGAAGAGGGAGCAAATACCTGGAATTACGCAGGTATCTGCCCCCCCTTCCCCCTGAAAGATACCAAATGTGACACCAGAGGGGGGGATTCGGAAAATCGGAAGTTCCATTATTGCCCTGCTAAGTAATACAGAACATTTCTTACATTTAAACACAACAAGCCTCCAATCAGTGCACTTGTAGGTGTAAAAAATAGGCTAACTTTACTGTTTAGTTTTTTTTTTATTTGTTAAAGCATATTTTTTTCCCAAAAAAATGCGTTTGAAAGAACGCTGCGCAAATACTGTGTAACATTAAATATTGCAGCAATCGCTATTTTATTTCTTAGGGTCTCTGCTAAAAAAAAATATATAATGTTTGGGGGTTCCAACTGATTTTCCAGCAGAAAATACAGGATTTTTACTTGTAAGCACCAAGTGTCAAAAAAGATTTAGCCTTTAAATGGTTAAACTGAGAACTCTCCTTCACGGAGTTGTTAATTGATAAGTAGCAACATTGTAACTTTTCTCAAAACTTGGCAGGCTGCCCAGAGTCTCCTCCACGGGAAACTTCAGGCAACTTGCATTGACTTCTATTATAGAAGCTTTTTGCAAGTCGCGCTGCTGAAGTTAAAAAAAAAAAATCGGCTTTCTTACAGCAAAAATCGGCCGATGCAGATTAATTAAAAAACGCAAAATATCGGCCGATATATCGGCCAGCCGATATATCGGTCGACCTCTATCCTGTACTATGCCCGCAGTCACTGATCATCTCCTGTACTATGCCCACAGTCTCTGATCATCTACTGTACTATGCCCGAAGTCTCTGATCATCTCCTGTACTATGCCTGCAGTCTCTGATCATCTCCTGCACCACGTCTGCAGTCTGATCATCTCCTGTACTATGCCCACAGTCTCTGATCATCTCCTGTACTATGCCCGCAGTCTCTGATAATCTCCTGTACCACGTCTGCAGTCTCTGATCATCTCCTTTAGTATTCTGGGGGGATAGCCATGTGCACTTGCGCTGCAATTGTGATGCATCGTGGAATCAAATCGAATTGTGGGCTTGATAATCGTAATCGCATCGAATCGTGAGACCAGTGAAGATGCGCAGCTCTACAGGATACTCACCAGCGAGCCAGCAAAACATTTTTTTTTTAAATTACTGTAAACAATTTTTGCGTCAAAAATGGGTATTAAGCCCCCAATGGACAGTTCAAATCTCAGCTATTTATTTTCCAGGTATTTACCAATATATATTCAAGCTATATATATAATTGATATGGCCTGGAAGTGCACTGCCAGGTTTAATTTGAGGGTATGTACATCCAAATCGGAGGAAGGGTTTAGGAATTACAGCTCTTAAGAATAGCCACCCCCTTTTTTTCATGGGACCAAAAGTAATTGGACAATTAAATCAAAAGCTGTTTCATGGCCAGGTGTGGGCTACTCCTTTGATATTTCTTCATTAAGTTGGCCGGGTTTACACTGGTACAACATACGCTCTGACTTTGGGAGCATATACGTGTGTAAATCAATGATTCCCTATGAGAGCCGCCTTAACTGGTCCGATACAGATTTCTGCACTACCTTGGTCCTACTTCAGTCCATTGAATATCATTGAAGTCGGATCAAAGTCAGATCCTTGTCCTAACCCTCAGACTTGCGATATCCGACATGGCGATTACAGCATCCGTAAAATAATTTACGTCACACTGGGATTGTTTTGATTGGTCAAAGGATAAGTCAGACTTTCTCAAAGTCTGAGCAAAATCTTATCCTGCTCACTCAAGTCGGATGGAAGTAGGACCGATGTAGAATCAATGGTGCAGGGCAAAGTAGGATGACAGTCGTACAACAGTCATGTAGTACCAGTGTGAGCCCAGTTTGAGGCTGGGTTCACACTGATACTACACGACAATCATACGACTGTAATCCTACTTTGCTCTGCGACATCTGTTCTACATCGGTCCTACAACCATCCGACCTGAATGAACAGGATACTACTTTGATCTGACTTTGTGATAGTCCGACTTCTCCTTTGACCAATAAAAACAATCCTAGTGTGACATAAATTATTTTACTGCTGCTGTAATCACCATGTCCGATGTCACAAGTCACATGGTTAGGACAAGGGTCCTACTTTGATCCGACTTCAATGATATTCAATGAGCTGAAATAGGATCAAAGTCAGACCAAAGAAGTGAAGGGAGCATCTTTAAAGTCGAATCGACTTCTGTCAGACCAGTTAAGACGGCTCTCATATGGAAACATTAATTTTCACATGTAATGCGACATGAGCTCCCAATGTCGGAGCGTTTGTCGTACAAGTGTGAACCCAGGCTTAAGCAGGTAAAAGATCTGGAGTTCATTCTAAGTGTGGTGTTTCCATTTGGATCAATTGCTGTGAACCTACATCATGCGTTCAAAAGAGCTGTCCATACAAGTGAAACAAGCCATTGTAAGGAACATAAAAAAATCCACCAGAGTGATAGCAGCAACATTGGGAGTGGCCAAATCAACAGTTTTTTTATATTCTGAGTAAAGAAAATCACGCAATTGAGATTTTGGGTGCACACTATGCTGTCTGCCCCATTTGAATTTTACCATTGATAAGGTAGTGTGGCCTTCACATGTTTGCATATGTTGTGCAAATAAAATTTATATTTTCAAAGCAAATTGTTAGACATGTAGTGAGTAAATCCTGGCAATGCATGGTATTTTTATGCTCATCACTTCAAAAAGTACCCATGGGCTCCCATTTCAAAATACAGAGCTGGTTTTATTTTTTCAAGATAATATCAAACTGGACAATGCTGCCATAAGTATTACTGATAGAACAAAACTGCACAGCGTGTGACAAAATGAAATAATCATACAAACAAATAAATAACATAATTCTTCAATGTTAAACTAAATCTTTGGTCACAGCATAAACTTTAATTTTAAAACATCAGTGTTGTAATAGCAAAACAAATACATTTCTATATTTGACAATCCGATTGAATATAAAATAAAGTAAATATATACATTCTAACTTTGCTCTGAATTTTACTTAATTGAATGCACAATCTTTACACTAAATTTTTACGAACTTGCGTTTTACAACTTGCACAGAGTAAACAGTGATCTAGACAGAATTTTTTTTCAGTAACCCACAGATGTCTGTAACCAAATTAACTTTTCTGCCAAACGTTTAGTTTACATAACTGCTATATGATACTGGATCATCCAAGATTAAATAGGTTAATTCATCAGTAATACATTTCCCTGGCATATTCCCAGCAAGTAATTTCCTACCTTTATAGAATCCTTGGAGATTTCAGACTTCTACATGTTCCAGTAAACACGAAAACAGATTGACCAAAAACCAAATAAAATTCTGACTGTGGTCTCAAAGATAGTCTGCGAAAGGAGATAGATGACTGCTGCAAATGTGAAGGAAATGTGTGTTTTTTAAGGAGGGTGGACGGAAGAAAGAGTTTATCATCGCACAGTTTAATGCCAGAGCACTGAACGGAAGGGGTCAGTCAGAGATCCAAAATAGGAACTTCAAAAAAGCCTCTAATTGTTTTCTGCTTTTAAGCACAGGAATAAGTATCTGTTAACAGCAAATGCAGTTCCATAATAATGAAAAAGTCACTCCTTTCAGCATAAGCAAGAGTGAAAATTGGAATACTGATTAAACAGTCAGTTTGTAATGATTACCACCAAACATCTTTATTTGTTTTAAAATACAAAGAAAATCTAAAAATAATACAGCAGCTCGTATGGATTGAGGTTCTAGAAATTATGGATTATTGTTAGGACAATGTGCCTGTTAAGTACAGAGGGTGCTGGTTTCCCTATACAGGGCCCTCCTGTCAGCCAGCTTAATAAAATGCCTCATACCACTAGCTGGAATGTCCATCACCACCTCTGAGGACTCTACAGCAGTTATACCCTCTCTTATGGCCCGTACACACGATCCAAATATCGTACGAAAACTGTCGTCCGAAGAAGAATTGTACCTTAATTTTTATGCACATTCATTTATTATCCATGTAAGAGACCACGTTAGCCAGCTAATAAAGACCACCTTGATTTTACAATATTTCACTATTGGAGGCATCCTTCTCTTCTCTTCCTCCCCTGCATACATGGTGCGCTGAGCACTGACCAGGTACATTATTCTTTGGGATCAGTGACATCACTAGGTACAAGAGGCTGGTATGTAGGAGAGGACCTGGAAAGGATTGAGCCACACATCCCTGGATAAGCTTACACTCATGCTACATGCACCAAGCAGCAGCAGTAAGGCGAGAGTTTTGGGAGACTGGGCACGGATGTTTATTGCATTACACAGATTCACATTCAACTAGGAACTCCAGGAAAATATTGGGACATTACCTGAACATGTTCCCCTTTTAAGAGGAAAGTTCACATTATTTCCCTGTCTCTTAGGACATTATTTTCAATTTTTATTTTTTCCTCCAGGATTTATTTGAGATTTTTTGTCACATTACATTTCTCATTGTGTTTTAGGATATCACCATTTATTCTTTGTGGATCACCACCCGAGTAGTTTTGCAACTACAATTTGGAGCGCTCATCACTTTTTTATTGCATTTATATTTTGTGTATTGTGAACACTATAAGATACTGCTTCTTTGTAGTCACTATTTATTTATTTTAACACTGATTTACTCGCAGTAGCGCAGAAGTTTTTACCCACATTACACCCCCTTAAGTACATCTTCCCCACTTTTTCACTCCCCTTGATTTAACATCATCAACTTCTTTACACACTTCCTTAGTCACACCCTGCATAATTTGATTTTCAATACAATCACTGCAGGGTCTGCACTGTCAACCTCTCTGGTCCCTCTGTAATAATTGTGCAAAAACAACATTTTTACCAATTGTAATATTCAGATTTTCAGTCTATTTTTACATCCATTTACTTTTTCTTATTTTTATGACCAAGTTCTCTAGCTATATCCTCTACCTGTTTTATAGCTCCAAGATGTTGTTAAATTTCTTCAGATGTATAGGCGGTGGCTCCAGTCTCTGCAATTTCCGTTCTACAGCAACCTGCTCCAATCATTTATTTACTATTTAAACTCAACGTGGGCAACATAAATATGCTGTTTTTCCTTGGCCTCCTGACGCATCGAGAATCCCCAGCACACAGGGGCCCCCTGATGCTTTACTGCACCTCGGGGCCATTATCATTGGGTTACAGTGCATTTCCACCTGACAGGTGACAGCCTATGTACCGTCCCGGACATGCGTGTATGTATTTTTCCACTAGACAAGCACCGAGTACCCATCTGTTGTGTCGTGGCTCTGTCTGTGTCTGGCGTCATCGCATCTTATGACGCGGCTATGCCGGGCATCGCTTAAGCCGAGAGATCGCTTATGCGATACCTCTGACATGAATAGATGATCGCTCGGCCTCATTTATTTCAATGGGTATGGCGATCACCGCCCTATAAAACACTCCCATCCACTAATTCATACACCTGGTCTGATGGGTGGATACCTTTACACAGCTCCTTATAAATAGGGTAAGTCCAAACACTCTTTAGCTGCACAGTCAGGCTTGCAGTATGCTCTGCGCCAGCTACTCTTATACTATTATAGAAAGAGACAAGTGCCTTTGGGTTTGTTTGCTGATGATTTCTTTATTTTTGAATTTTTCCAAATCCAAAGGAATGTTATCTTTGCTTATTTGACAAAGAACTTCTCTCTGGATTTCTATACAATAGCAAGTTACTACACAGCATAGCAGCAAATATATACAGTACATACTTACTCGTTACTTATGGGTAGTTGTGTAATCACTGTTCACCCATGATCTGATACAATTATCATATATGTGTATTTTTTTTTTTTTGCTAGATTGGTTTCCCATCTTCTGGTGATCTCTGCAATTTTTGGTGCATTTTCTGGCCAAGGTGAAGCTGCAAGGCTCCTCAGCATGTACTATTTTCACACAATAAGAAAAAGGTAATACACTATCAGCCCCCTTTTGTTTTTGTGGTTGGACTTCTGGGATATCACTGTTGCAAGCATCGTGCCAGTTCCAGCGTCTGATGTATAGTGTACAGGCACTGCAACCTGTTCAGCGTAGCAGACCTACTTTTTAATCAAAGTGGTCCATAGAATCTGGTAAGCGCATTCCCTATTAAGAGCACTTCGGGTGAAGTCCAATAGATGGTGGAGGCTGCATTATCACTTGGATTATCTGCATGAACACGAATTGAAGCATTCTACTAAGAGATCTCCCTTATGAACTGTGTTTTCTCAACAAATATACATTTTTCTACAAAATATTGTTTTACTTTTTTTCTGCATTTGTTGGGCACTATTATTTGCACGGACTTTATACTTTGGACTTTTTCATGCTCACTTAAGATATCTCTACTATCCTAGATAGAGATAGTTGATGGTTTCATTCATATCAAATTAGAGTGTTCTATTGGTTTAGTTTCACCCTGTCTTTTGGGATCCTCCCGAATGAGTGTGTCCCAGCTGTCAGGACCTATTCACAATAGGTGATTTATTCTCATTAGCGCCCTCTTCCACACCTTTTCATATTTTCACACAAAGGCCTCTTTGGAATTCCATCACCCTTGGTGAATTTGAGACGTGTTATTGCAGACTCGTTATTTCCAGAGTCCCTCATGCAACTGAGCGAATGCAAGCCCCTCCTACTTGTGAACTTCTATGTATTTATGCGTTTCATCTGTACATCTTTTTGAATAGAACAAACAGCCTGTAAAAAAAAAACTGAAAAAGGAATTGAATACCTACATCTCCGAAACATGTTGGGATCATCTGTGACCACACATTCACTGTAACCTCCAATTTTGAGGCTAGTGTGTTCCAGCATTCAGTTTCTGTTCTATTTGATCGTGTTCAAATGCATTGTTTATAGGTGTACCCACTTGTGCATTTTCAATATATATATATATATATATATATATATATATATATATATATATATATATATATATATATATTCAATACATTTTAACTTTTTTAAGATATTACTCCCTTTCATTCTGGCTCATTTTCCTTGCCATAAAATCCCTGGGGCATCCAATTTTAAAAATTTTCTGATGGGCACTAATAGGTAGAACTGACTAGAATTACTGATAGGTATTGATTGGTGTCACTACTCAGCTGCTCAGAGATGCCACTGGAGGCTCCATCCCCCTTAACACATAAGCTTGAATAATAGCTGCTCTAATCCAACCCACTATAGTACGCCTGGAGGCTCTAGAACCGTTTCTAGCCCCTGAAAATATAACAAAAAGGCAATCTAACTTCCTAAACTGTCTGGTGCACTCCAAATATTGAAGGACGCACCTCCTTACGTCTAAGTTGTGAAAAAGTGAGATTTTTTAAAGCTTTGAGTAGGCAGAGGCCAGTTGGTATGACCTCTTTTGCTGTATGGGATCTTTCTTTCGTTTTGCAGGCCCTTACGGGAGATCCTTTTGAACCATTGGGGTCATGCTCTTTGAGGTTAATCACTCTCAAAACTGCATTTTTAGTAGCAGTTACAACGGCACGACGAGTAAGTGAACTCGAGGCCCTCTCAATTAGAACTCCTTTTTTTTAAGTTTTTCCGGATCGTATCGTTTTTAAGACTGATCCGGACTTTTTGCCAAAGGTGGCTTAGAAATTTCACAGAGGCAAGGAAATTATTTTACCTACATTTTGTTCAAACCCGGTGAGGGAAAAATAACTTATATCCAGGGATCCCCTGCTAGATTTTTCTCCAAAAAGACACTCAGGGCTGACACCTGTCCCTTCAAGGTGCTGAGAGCCAATCCCTTATCTGCCCCCGCCTGTAGGAACTCTAGTACTGCTACAGAACTATGTACACTAAAGGAGCTTTCAGAGCACCAGGAATTGAACCGTCTCCACACCTTATGGTAGATGGTTTGTGTTTCCTTTTTCCTGCAATTTAGGAGGGTCGCAACAAGGCGATCTGAAAACCCTTTTCCCCTTAGCAACTCCTCCTCAGAAACCAGGCCGCAAGGTTCCACCTGTCTATGTGAGGGCAGCAGACTGGACCTTGAGAGAGAAGGTTCTCCCGAGCTGGTAGAAGCCAGAGGGGCGCTACAGCCAAGATTTTCAGAATTGAAAACCACAGTCTCCTGGGCCAATGGGGGGCAATTAGAATTAAGGTTGCGTTCTCCTGTTTAAATTTTCCTCAACACTGCAGGGATCAGAACCAGAGGGGGGAAAGCATAACACCTGAAAAATGCCCATTTCTGAGCTAGTGCATCTATCCCTAAAGCTCCATCGTACCTGCTTAGAGAAAAGAACCTGTCCACCTTGGCGTTCTGCCTGGAGGCAAAGAGGTCCACGCATGGAGGCCCCCATCTCTGGACTATCATCCTGAAAACCTCTTGACTCAGTGACCAATCGCCCTCCCTCAGCGTTGTTCTGCTGAGGAAATCTGCTAAGCAGTTCTGATCCCCCTTCAAATGTAAGGCCGACAGGGATAGGACATTGATCTCGGCCCATTTGAGAATGGCTTCTGCCAACAGCCAGAGGGAGCCGCGCCTTGTGCCCCCCTTCCTGTTGATGTAAGCCACTGCCGAGGAGTTGTCTGTACGAACTCGTACGTGGTGACCCTGCAGATCCTTCTGGAACGAGACAAGGGCCAGTGACACTGCCCTCAATTCCCTCCAATTGGAGGACTTCGCTGCATCCACTGATGCCCAGGTGCCCTGCACCCAGCGGGAACCCAAATGTGCTCCCGGCGTCGGTTGTGACCGTCCTGGATATCGGTAGGATCCACTCTAGGCCTTGAGACAAGTTTGCTCCCCTTCTCCACCACCAGAGGGACCGTTTGACTTGACTTGGGACAGAGACTAGGGAATCTAATGACCCCGGGCTGTGGTCCCAAACCTTCAAGATGAAGAGTTGAAGGGGACGGAAATGAAGGTCCGCCCACTGTACTGCTGGAAGGGTGGAGGTTAGCAACCCCAGGGCGGACATGGCCCTTCTTATGGAGACCTGGCCGCTGCCCTGCAGAAACAGCATCGCCTTGTCCACTTTTTGAACCTTCTCTGGGGAAAGGAAGACCCTTTGATCGGTCGAGTCCAGAACAAATCCTAGGAAGGACACCCTCTGTGACAGGATTAGGTTGGATTTTTCTAAATTTATGAGCCAACCTAAGCTTTCCAGAATGTCTCTGGCTGACTAAGTCCCGATTCAATTGTTTCGGAGAGGGAGCGAACAATAGAAGGTCGTCCAGATATGCGACTATCAGGATTCCTCTGAGTCGCAGGAAGGCCAAGACCTCTGCCATTACCTTTGTGAATATGCGGGGGGAAGATGACAAGCCGAAAGGAAGGGCTCTGAACTGTAGGTGCAGTACCTGATCCCCAGTGTTTATTGCTAGCCTCAGGAACCTCTGATGGTCCTCCGCTATGGGGATAAGTAGGTAAGCGTCTTTTAAGTCTATCAAAGTCATAAAGCAGTTTGGCGGGAGAAGAGCTTTTACTGAATGGTTTGAATCCATTCTGAACCTCTTGTACCTGACCAAGGTGTTTAAAGGTTTTAGGTTGAGGATAAGTCTGAACTTCCCCGATGGCTTGCGGACCACAAAGATGTGGGAGTAGAAACCCCCGCCTATCTCCCTGGTCGGGACCTGGACAACTACCTGCTGCTCTTCCAATTCCTGAAGTGAGGAGAGGAGGGCACAAGATTTTTCCACACACTTCGGCAGGTTGGTAATTAACAGTCTGAGGGGGGAGGGGTTGAGAATTCTAGCCTGTAACCCCTTTCAGGTGATCTCCAAGATGTACTGGTTGGAGATAATCATCTCCCACTGTGGGAGGAAGACCCACAATCTTCCTCCCACTGTTTGGGTGTCAGTTGGTATTTTTGGGGGGTTCAGAAGGGTGAAAAATTGCTCCCCCTCAACCCTTCCCCTTCTGTCCCCAACCTTTCTTCTGGGGACCTGACCTAGGCATTTCTGATCTCCCACGAAATCGAAACCTCTTTTTTGGTTGTTCCCCAAACTTATTTTTAACGGGAAACGCCTTCTTTTTGTCGGCGGTCCGATCTAGGACTGCCTCCAGACCAGGCCCAAACAACAAATCCCCTGTAAGGGGGATACCACAAAGTTTTACTTTGGACGCACTGTCCCCCTGCCACGTTTTGAGCCACAAGGCCCTTCTGGCTGAGTTGCACAACGCTGCAGACCTTGCGGACATATGAATAGACTCCGCTGAGGCGTCTGCCAAGAAAGCTACCCCCTTCAGTAGCATGGGGAAACAGGAGAGGATTGTTTCTTTTGCCGTACCTGCCTCGATATGGGATTTTTCATAATTGGTTTAATATTATTCTCTCATTAGATTTGTGATTATTCATTTGACAGGAAACAATTGAGGTCCAGTTCTATGTTCATTCCCAAAGGGTGCATAGTCTGGGCTTTATGGATCCACATGGTTTCGTTTTGGGAGATACTTTGTCTTAAATGTGTCCCTCTCCAATGCTTGGATACATGATCTATACCATAGAAGGTACATTGTGTGGGGTCACTGTGGTGTTTGTCCAGAAAATGTCTGGACACACTATGGTTCGGAAATTTGTTTCTAATGTTCGCCAGGTGTTCATTAATTCTGACTCGCAATTTACGAGTGGTTCTCCCTATGTATTGTAGGGGACATGTACATTCAAGAACATAGGTAACATGGTCTGTATTGCATGTCATAAATGGAAAAATCTGAAATTCTTCTTTGGTTGTTTCAGATTTAAATTTTAACCGCTTCTTAGGATCTCCTGATTTACGGGTGGTTTTGCAGGCCTTACACCTATTGCAATAGTGAAAACCTGGAATATCTAAAAAAGTTTTGATTTTTGCTGGTGGATCCGGTACATTACGTGCAATTTTATTTCTCAGTCCTGGTGCTCGCCGATATATAAATTTGGGTGTTGCGGAGATGGTACTTTGGAGATCTTGATCTTTCATCAGGATTGGCCAGTGTTTTTTATATATGGCTTCTATTTCTTTGTATTGTCTATTAAATCCTGTGATTAGGGCTGTCTCTCTCCTTTGTTCTTTCTTTGGTTTTGTGATCAGCAGTGATTGTCTATCCATGTTGGCAACTTCTCTTTTGGCTTTCTTTATTGCCTTTTCTGGATACCCTTTTTCTAGGAATCTATCTGTCATATGGCTTGCTTGTGCATAATAATCTTCTTCTATTGTACAGTTCCGTTTCAGTCTTATCAGCTGTCCTTTAGGAATGCCATTCAACCACCGTGGATGGTGGCAACTTGTTATTGGGACGAAGCCATTTCTATCTGTTGGCTTGAAGAAAGTTAATGTTTCAAAGCTTTCATTTTTTTTCCTGATGGTAAGATCTAAATAGTTGATGGATATTTTGCTAATTTCCGCTGAAAACTTGAGTCCATACTTATTGCGATTCATAGTGGAGACAAATTGCAGTAGATCTTTCTCTGGTCCTTCCCAAAATACGATCACGTCATCAATATACCTTTTATAGTACTTCAGCGCCGTGTCTCGTTCATGGAAAATAGATTCATTTTCCCACTTGTTCAGAACAATATTTGCTACACTGGGGGCATAGCGTGCTCCCATCGCTACGCCCACTCGTTGAGTGTAGTATTGGTTTTGAGCCCAAAAATAATTATTGTTCATAGCCAACTGTAGGCCTTTTGATAGGAATTGTATTTGTTCTGTGGGCATTTGTGCATTTTGGATTAATGCCCATTCTACTGCATGAATCGCATCTTGATGTCGTATATTTGTGTACAACGACTCAACATCTATCGTTGCCATAATTGTTTGTTCAGTGGCTGTCTGTTTTTGAATATCCACTATTAGATCACGACTATCTTTTAGGAAAGAAGGACTTTGACTGACCAAGGGCTTGAAAAAGGTGTCTAGATATTCTCCCAATCTTGAGAAGAGTGAACCTATCCCGCTCACGATGGGTCTTCCTGGACGAGTGACTAGATTTTTATGAATTTTAGGGACTGTATAAAGCACTGGAATTTTGGGTGCACACGGAACTAGATAATTGGCTTCCTGTGTGGATAGAATATTCAAAATAGTTCCTTCTGATACCCAAGTTTTTAATTTATCTTTCAATGTTAAAGTGGGATCACTTTTCATTAATAGATATATTTCTCCTTCGTTGAGTTGAGATTGCATCTCCTCATAGTAGTATTTGCGATCTAGGATGACTAGGCCTCCGCCTTTGTCGGCTGGTCTGATCACTATTTGTTTGTTTTGTTCAATGGATTTTATGCCTTCTTTAATTTGAATATTGGACCTTTTATTCTGAATAGGTAATTCTCTTATTTCATCTTGGACCATCTTCCGGAAAACTTCTATGTGGTGATTTTGGTTTCTTTGAGGATTGAATACTGATTGATTTTTAAGATTGCTATGTACATATGGGTCTGAATTGATTGAAATGATATTATTTTCTTTTGGAGTCTGTTTGGCAAAAAATGTTTTGATGTTTAATTTCCGAATATGTTTTTCAATATCTATAAAGATCTCAAATTTATCTAGATTTTTGGAAGGGACAAACTTGAGACCCCTATGTAGTACTTCCAATTCCTGATTGGAGAGCTCTACATTGGCTAAGTTGTAGATGCCCTCCATTAGTCTTTTCTTCTCCTTTTTCTTTCTCCCTCTTCCTCTTCTCCCTCTTTTCCGGATCTCTCCTTGGGGGACTGGGGTGATTTCTGTGTACTGTGATACGTATCTTTCCCCCCTCTTCCTTCCCCCCCCCCTGGTAAGGGGTATGGTTGGGTCCAGGTCTACCTCTATAGTAGCCTCTGGGTCTGCCACGTGGAGGTCTCGGTGGAAGTGGGTATCTATATGCTTCTTGATAGTAAGGATCTCCTCCTCTATAGTCATAGGCTGGATAATGACTATATCCATCTCCTGGGTGGAACTGAGGATAATGTCCCGGAGTGGGATAATCATTATTCCTATTTGGAGGTTTAGATGGTTTTTGTCCCTGTTTATTATTAGGTACCTTTTTGATTACTTCTTTTTGTGGGGTGCTTGTACCCTGAGAAGTGGATTGTAAAGGTTGTGCCATAGGAGGTGTTATGGTTTCTTCCTCTATTGTTGATTCTGGGGATATATTGGTGTTTCCCCCAGTTTGCCATTTATACACTTGATTTATTTCATAATCTTTAGTGTCTCTTTGGAATTTTTTGAGTTTCTTATTTTTAATTTCCCCATCATATTTAGATAAATGTGTTTTTAAAATTTTTGATTTTTCCATGTATTCGCCATTCGTTTGTAAAGGTTCCATTTTTTGTTTGAGCTCTGCAATTTTTTTATCTATAATCATATTTTTAGTTTTCCTTCTTTGTATCATAAGTTACAGAAGTTTTTGTTCGCAAGCGTTAAAGAATTGATACCATTCTTCGCTCATTTGGGCACTGTCTATTCCATCGTTGGGTATGACATCCCATCGAAGCCTCTTTGGTGTGTAATTGTGTTTAATATACATTTCTATTGTTGCTATATCCCACCACAGTCTAATCTTTTTTTCCATCTCATACTGAAGCTGTTTAAAGCTTTTGGAGAGATCTAGTAATGGAGTGGGATGTTCTTTGAAAATATCGTCAATATTGATATGACGTTCTTCCATAAAATCAAAAACATCCATGGCAGCGTAAAAATATGTGATAAGGTGCCAACCAGTGATACCTTACTAACAAATGCAAAGGACAAAAGAGTAAGATCCGCGCCAAAAAAATAGTGATCTTCACTTGAGTGAAGATATAGAGTTAAAAGATGTGCTGCTCCTCAGTGGTATAGTGAGTGACTATAAAAGGTGATGGATATAATAAAGGAATGGAGGGCGCCACTGAAATTATATATGAAAATAAATTTTTTACACTCTTAGTGACTAAAACATACCATATATACTACAAGTGTTAGATACGTGGAATAAATCAACAATAATGAGAAATAGATTCTATGGGGCAGATTCACGTAGATCGGCGCATTATCATTCCGGCGTAGCGCACCACTTTTCCGTTAGACTTGCGCAATCTAGCCGCGTAATCCGGCGATTCACGTAGCTTTTACGCAAGAGCTTGCGCAAACGTAAGGTTTTTTCCGTAGGCGTAAGGAGGAGTAATACAAATTGGGAGGGACGTGGGCGTGTTACATTGAAATGAGCCGTGACCCCATGCAAATGAAGGGGCCGGCCCGACTCGCGCATGCGCGCATGAAGGAAACCATGTCAGCTCCGTTGTGCGCATGCTCACAACTCGGGAGCGGCGCAATCATTGAAATTGGAAATGGACTAGGGCAATGTTGTGAACTACGCAGACAGCATAAATAGACACACACAAACGCCCTTCCATTGCAAAAGTACATCCCTTTGTGTCCCTTCCCATTGAATCAAGTGCTTTTGCTCTGTTGTTCGTTAGAGTGTGTTTTGTAGTTGTGAGATTAGTGTTCTGTGTGATCTTGTGCTTGTTGGTAGTTTTGTGAAAGTGTATTTTGATAAGTGTTTGAGACTGTTTGTTTGATTGATAGATTTCTGAGCGTTTGTTTTCTTGCTTTATTTTTTCATCTGATTTTTTTGTGTGTGTTTCTTGCTGAGTGCTAGTGTGATTTTTGGCTGTTCTTTTTCTCTTTGTGTGTGTTCTTGTCTGATTGGTTGTGCTTGTATTTGTGACAGATTTTTGGTGACTGCTAGTGAGTTTGTTTGGAAGTATGACTGAGAGAAAAAGAAAGCTCAATTTTACTGTGGGGGAAAAAAGAATTCTTGCCCGGGCCATTACCGACTATGGGCGTTTTCTCCACGGCCCGCAGAGTGCCACCACCACCCCGGCCAGGAGGAGGGAGATCTTGGATATGATCACAGAGCAGGTCAATTCATCGGGGGAGGGGGAGACACGGACCCGCTCTGGGATAGAAAAGAAAATAAATGACCTCCGGCGTGAGGTGAAAAAAAAAACTGGCCGCAATAAATGCCCATGCCAGGGGCACAGGAGGGGGCCCACCATGCCGGGTTAGATTTTCTGAGACGGAGCGTGTGGTGGCCCTGACCTTTCACCGGCATGAAGTGGAGGGCCTGCCAGGCTTTGACACAAGTCCGGTCCCCGCGGTGCCAGGTAAGGTTTTTATTTCTCTCAGGTGTGTAGCATGTGTGGGGGAGGGGGTGAAAGGGAATATGTGGCAAGTGTGTGGATCCTCCAACCTGTGAATGTTTTGTGTCATCCACAGCTGTGCAGGAGGGTGCAGGGCCATCTGGACTGACCGCTCCAACCCCAGGACAGCAGCCTAATGAGGCCCCCCCAACAAGGCCAGAGTCCGCAGAGGAGGAACAAGAGGAGGGGGAGGATCATGCGGAGGACGATCATGAGGAGGAGCAGAATCATGAGGAGGAGGAGTCCATGGAAGGCACTGGCCCTTTGGTTTCTGCGGACTCTTCCCCTCTGGCTGCAAGAAGCCTGCCCTCCCTAAGGGTCAGCCCCCCCCCTCCTCCCCCAACATGGCTCCCCTCACAAGGGCCTCCCCTTCTCCCCGGCCACAACCATCAGCTGGAGCCAGGAGGTCATCCCCAAGCACCAGGGGGGCGCCCAATCTCATGCCCGCCTGTCTGAGAAGGAACCTGGCCACCCAGACCCCGCCTTCTGAGACAGCTCTGCCAGACTATGGGGCGGGTGGATCAGAGCCTGTCCTCCATTAATGATAGCCTGGGTAACCTGGACTCCCACTCCCGGGCCTCCACAACCTGCCTAAATGACCTGCAAACTACAGCAGCAGGCGTTGGGCAGGATGTGAGGGCCCTTACCCAGGCTATCCAGGGCAACACGGCAACACTTGGTGCTGCCCTGGACAGAATAGCCGTGGCCTTGGAGGGCAGGCCGCCAGGTGGGCAGATCTCAGGGGCTGCTCCTCCTTCCCCGGCTTTTCCCCTCCCCCATGCGTCTCCCCTGAGGGTCCGGGGCCGTGGCCGGGGGCGCCCCAGGCGTGGCTCAGGCAGAGGACAATAATTTTTTTTTCCCCCTTTTGTTTGTTTTGAAAGCTTTTTTATTTTTGTTCTCTGCTTTTTTTTTGTTTTTTCTAAGCATTTTTTTTTTCCTATGCATTTTTTGTTTTTATGCATTTTTGTTTGTTTGACTTTTTTGGCATATTTTGGGTTGTGAATGATGTTTGAATGTGGGGGTGACATTCCTGCTGGAAAAGGGGTGTCACCCTCAATTTTGGTGGAGAAGGGTTCCCCAGGACCAGGGAGAAGTGATTCCCAGGTCCGTGGGAATGGTGTATGAATGTACAGTGACATAATTGGAGCCTTGACGTGGCGTTACTGCTCACCAGTCTTGCATGGTGGACTGGTGCCAATCCAATTTGATGAGGATGTGGGGTGTGTGTGCTAGGGACCACAGTGGTGTGCATGCATGCATTCTCATTGTGCCATGATTAATGTGTGTGTTTAACGTGCAAAGATGCCCAATATGAGCTGCCTCCTGACTGCTCTTCCCTCAGAAGACGGGGTATCCTCGGTTAGGGGTTGATTTTCTGGTTGGGGGGTCAGATCATCACGTAGCTCAACCTGCAGGCCCTTCCTCACTGCGAGATTGTGTAGCATGCAACATGCAGCGATGATATGGCACACGAAGTTTGGGGAATACAACAGTGTACCCCCTGACTTATCCAGGCATCGGAAACGTGACTTCAGGAGGCCAAAGGTGCGCTCCACCACTGCACGGGTTTTGATGTGTGCTTCATTGTATCGTTCCTCTCCTGGGGTTTGGGGGTTCCGGATAGGAGTCATGAGATGGGGTCCCAGTGCATATGCAGAGTCACCTGTAAAGGAAAAGACAGGAGAATGTTAGTCATGCATGTGCCACTTCTGTTGTGCATCACGGGAGGGGATAGTCATGCCTGACTCCCATGTCACTCACCAACCAGCCAGGTGTTCCCATGCACGTTCTGTTCGAATTCTGTTCGGATGTGGCTTTGATTGTAGATGTAGCTGTCATGGCTGGACCCTGGGTGTTTGGCACGGACGTGCCATATGAGGCCTTGGGCATCAACTATCACCTGTACGTTGATGGAGTGCCAATTCTTCCGATTGCGGTACATGTGCTCGGTCTCATGGGGGGGCTGGAGTGCCACATGTGTGCAATCTATGGCCCCCACAGTGCGTGGGAATCTGGCAATTCGGTAGAAATCTGCCATTGCCTTGATTCGAATCTCCTCAGTGGTGGGTTTGATGATTTGGTTGGCCAAGCGTGTGAGGATTGCAGGGACAACCTGGTGCACACATCTGCTCATGGAGGATTGTGACATCCCAGCCACCACTCCACTTGTACGCTGAAAAGAGCCACTGGCAAGGACATGGAGTGTTGCCAGGACCTTCACCAGTGGCTGCACTGCATGTGAGCGTTGTGTTGGGCTGGTGATGTCCTCCTGCAGGGTTGTGGTTAATTCCAGGATGGCATGAGGGGGGAATCTGAAGATGCGATACACCTCAGAATCACTCATGCCAAACAGGTCTATGCGTGTGCGGTATACCCTCTCCCGTGCCATCCTCCGTGCCCTCCTCCTTCTTTGGTCATCTATATTCACTAGTGCAGCTATGAGCGACGATGCCCCTAGCATGTTGGCAGTCAAATTGTAGTGCAACACGTGTGTGTGGTCTGCTCCTCAATAACGGTGTTGCTTTATCTGACAATTAGACTTTTTTTCAAAAGTTAGATCAGCTTTTATGGGCTCTAACTTTAGACAGGACATTTTGCAGTTGCGCACATCGCGTAGCCTGCGCAGCAACTGCGTTTTTTTGTGGATCCCCGTAACTCCCTCATTAGCATATTTGACTAGCAAATCAATGGTGTGTCTAGCGCAGTTTTGCGCGAAGGGAAGCGAATGTCTAACTCAATTACGCCGGACCAAAAAACGTAGATTTCTGGCGTATATTGTTTTGTGAATCGCGTCCAACTATACGCACGCGCACATTTAGACTTACGCACGCGCAACAGCAGTTGCGCACGCGTAATCGCTCTGTGAATCTGGCCCTATGTGTCTATCAATACATGTTAAGAATATATTAATACATGGACTGTAGTACAACCACCTAAAATATCAGAAAATAAATAATAGCAATAAATGTTATAGAATGTCCAAAGTGATGTCCAAAAGAAAAATCTTCTTGTGATACAATATATATATAACAAGTCCGTGCAATATTGGAACAGGATTGGGATGTGCTGATTCTGGGATGTGAGAGAACCTTCACCAATTGAATAATTCGTGCTCCACCTCAGGTGCTGGGGAAGTGCTATATGCTTACCAGATGATTAGACCTCTCTTTTAAAAGTAGGTCTGATGGGCAGATCAGGATAAGTGCCTGAACACTGAGGGCATGCTGGATCACGTGGTTCTACAGTGCTAGCAGATAAGCTCATATGATCATGGAAAAATGAATGAAAAATATCATGGTGCAATACGTTTTATTAAAATCAAATATAAAATGCACATACAGCCGATTGGCCTCCTACCCCAGCTAGTGCCTGCCTGGCACTGGGAGTACAGCGTGTCACAGCTCTTATCTCCAATTTCCCACCGAGGATAGGTGGTTAGCAGACAGGTCCGGGTTAGGTAGGTGCAGGTAGGCTCAGACGGAGGGCTTGTAAGCCGTGCAGAATGCCAGAACACAGCCGCCGACATATGTTTTCGCACGTTGTGCGTCTTCAGGGGGGCGTGTCTGGCTGCTAAGGTTTGTGGGATTTGTAGGCTGCGATAAACTCAGCGTGCTGCGTGTTTCTGAACAGAGCGTGACTCGCGCTGTCACTCCCAGGGCCACGCTCGTGCATAGTACAAATTGCCTGGTAATTAACACAAAAAATTACTTTACTTTTGTCAAATTATAGCACAGCTAGGTTTATTCTAACTGCCTACAATTCTAAAAATAAATTATAAACTCCAAAGTCGTGTAGTAGATTATGGGTAAACAGTTAAAATATATAAAAAATATATAAAAGATCCAGATATATAAATTATGGATATCTGGAAAATATGGATACATACAATAATATACATGTGTCTACTATAGCTAAATCCTTAAGGTACCTAATATTTCTGTATTGGTTTAATGAAATATTTATTAAAATATTTGGTCTAATTATAATAGCCATCTACACATTGTCAAGGAGAATAAATAGGAACTAGGGGTGACCTCTAGTGGTCATCGTGTATATTACTACTCCTATATATACTTTGTATGCCTATAGCCCTGGCAATGGAATACTAATGATTGAGATTGTATTCTCTCCTTAGTTGGTAGGTCTAAGGGGATTGGAAAAAGATTGAAAAAAAGGGGGGGGGGGGGGAAGGATTTTTCATAATTGGTTTAATATTATTCTCTCATTAGATTTGTGATTATTCATTTGACAGGAAACAATTGAGGTCCAGTTCTATGTTCATTCCCAAAGGGTGCATAGTCTGGGCTTTATGGATCCACATGGTTTCGTTTTGGGAGATACTTTGTCTTAAATGTGTCCCTCTCCAATGCTTGGATACATGATCTATACCATAGAAGGTACATTGTGTGGGGTCACTGTGGTGTTTGTCCAGAAAATGTCTGGACACACTATGGTTCGGAAATTTGTTTCTAATGTTCGCCAGGTGTTCATTAATTCTGACTCGCAATTTACGAGTGGTTCTCCCTATGTATTGTAGGGGACATGTACATTCAAGAACATAGGTAACATGGTCTGTATTGCATGTCATAAATGGAAAAATCTGAAATTCTTCTTTGGTTGTTTCAGATTTAAATTTTAACCGCTTCTTAGGATCTCCTGATTTACGGGTGGTTTTGCAGGCCTTACACCTATTGCAATAGTGAAAACCTGGAATATCTAAAAAAGTTTTGATTTTTGCTGGTGGATCCGGTACATTACGTGCAATTTTATTTCTCAGTCCTGGTGCTCGCCGATATATAAATTTGGGTGTTGCGGAGATGGTACTTTGGAGATCTTGATCTTTCATCAGGATTGGCCAGTGTTTTTTATATATGGCTTCTATTTCTTTGTATTGTCTATTAAATCCTGTGATTAGGGCTGTCTCTCTCCTTTGTTCTTTCTTTGGTTTTGTGATCAGCAGTGATTGTCTATCCATGTTGGCAACTTCTCTTTTGGCTTTCTTTATTGCCTTTTCTGGATACCCTTTTTCTAGGAATCTATCTGTCATATGGCTTGCTTGTGCATAATAATCTTCTTCTATTGTACAGTTCCGTTTCAGTCTTATCAGCTGTCCTTTAGGAATGCCATTCAACCACCGTGGATGGTGGCAACTTGTTATTGGGACGAAGCCATTTCTATCTGTTGGCTTGAAGAAAGTTAATGTTTCAAAGCTTTCATTTTTTTTCCTGATGGTAAGATCTAAATAGTTGATGGATATTTTGCTAATTTCCGCTGAAAACTTGAGTCCATACTTATTGCGATTCATAGTGGAGACAAATTGCAGTAGATCTTTCTCTGGTCCTTCCCAAAATACGATCACGTCATCAATATACCTTTTATAGTACTTCAGCGCCGTGTCTCGTTCATGGAAAATAGATTCATTTTCCCACTTGTTCAGAACAATATTTGCTACACTGGGGGCATAGCGTGCTCCCATCGCTACGCCCACTCGTTGAGTGTAGTATTGGTTTTGAGCCCAAAAATAATTATTGTTCATAGCCAACTGTAGGCCTTTTGATAGGAATTGTATTTGTTCTGTGGGCATTTGTGCATTTTGGATTAATGCCCATTCTACTGCATGAATCGCATCTTGATGTCGTATATTTGTGTACAACGACTCAACATCTATCGTTGCCATAATTGTTTGTTCAGTGGCTGTCTGTTTTTGAATATCCACTATTAGATCACGACTATCTTTTAGGAAAGAAGGACTTTGACTGACCAAGGGCTTGAAAAAGGTGTCTAGATATTCTCCCAATCTTGAGAAGAGTGAACCTATCCCGCTCACGATGGGTCTTCCTGGACGAGTGACTAGATTTTTATGAATTTTAGGGACTGTATAAAGCACTGGAATTTTGGGTGCACACGGAACTAGATAATTGGCTTCCTGTGTGGATAGAATATTCAAAATAGTTCCTTCTGATACCCAAGTTTTTAATTTATCTTTCAATGTTAAAGTGGGATCACTTTTCATTAATAGATATATTTCTCCTTCGTTGAGTTGAGATTGCATCTCCTCATAGTAGTATTTGCGATCTAGGATGACTAGGCCTCCGCCTTTGTCGGCTGGTCTGATCACTATTTGTTTGTTTTGTTCAATGGATTTTATGCCTTCTTTAATTTGAATATTGGACCTTTTATTCTGAATAGGTAATTCTCTTATTTCATCTTGGACCATCTTCCGGAAAACTTCTATGTGGTGATTTTGGTTTCTTTGAGGATTGAATACTGATTGATTTTTAAGATTGCTATGTACATATGGGTCTGAATTGATTGAAATGATATTATTTTCTTTTGGAGTCTGTTTGGCAAAAAATGTTTTGATGTTTAATTTCCGAATATGTTTTTCAATATCTATAAAGATCTCAAATTTATCTAGATTTTTGGAAGGGGCAAACTTGAGACCCCTATGTAGTACTTCCAATTCCTGATTGGAGAGCTCTACATTGGCTAAGTTGTAGATGCCCTCCATTAGTCTTTTCTTCTCCTTTTTCTTTCTCCCTCTTCCTCTTCTCCCTCTTTTCCGGATCTCTCCTTGGGGGACTGGGGTGATTTCTGTGTACTGTGATACGTATCTTTCCCCCCTCTTCCTTCCCCCCCCCCTGGTAAGGGGTATGGTTGGGTCCAGGTCTACCTCTATAGTAGCCTCTGGGTCTGCCACGTGGAGGTCTCGGTGGAAGTGGGTATCTATATGCTTCTTGATAGTAAGGATCTCCTCCTCTATAGTCATAGGCTGGATAATGACTATATCCATCTCCTGGGTGGAACTGAGGATAATGGAGGGCATCTACAACTTAGCCAATGTAGAGCTCTCCAATCAGGAATTGGAAGTACTACATAGGGGTCTCAAGTTTGCCCCTTCCAAAAATCTAGATAAATTTGAGATCTTTATAGATATTGAAAAACATATTCGGAAATTAAACATCAAAAATTTTTTTGCCAAACAGACTCCAAAAGAAAATAATATCATTTCAATCAATTCAGACCCATATGTACATAGCAATCTTAAAAATCAATCAGTATTCAATCCTCAAAGAAACCAAAATCACCACATAGAAGTTTTCCGGAAGATGGTCCAAGATGAAATAAGAGAATTACTTATTCAGAATAAAAGGTCCAATATTCAAATTAAAGAAGGCATAAAATCCATTGAACAAAACAAACAAATAGTGATCAGACCAGCCGACAAAGGCGGAGGCCTAGTCATCCTAGATCGCAAATACTACTATGAGGAGATGCAATCTCAACTCAACGAAGGAGAAATATATCTATTAATGAAAAGTGATCCCACTTTAACATTGAAAGATAAATTAAAAACTTGGGTATCAGAAGGAACTATTTTGAATATTCTATCCACACAGGAAGCCAATTATCTAGTTCCGTGTGCACCCAAAATTCCAGTGCTTTATACAGTCCCTAAAATTCATAAAAATCTAGTCACTCCTCCAGGAAGACCCATCGTGAGCGGGATAGGTTCACTCTTCTCAAGATTGGGAGAATATCTAGACACCTTTTTCAAGCCCTTGGTCAGTCAAAGTCCTTCTTTCCTAAAAGATAGTCGTGATCTAATAGTGGATATTCAAAAACAGACAGCCACTGAACAAACAATTATGGCAACGATAGATGTTGAGTCGTTGTACACAAATATACGACATCAAGATGCGATTCATGCAGTAGAATGGGCATTAATCCAAAATGCACAAATGCCCACAGAACAAATACAATTCCTATCAAAAGGCCTACAGTTGGCTATGAACAATAATTATTTTTGGGCTCAAAACCAATACTACACTCAACGAGTGGGCGTAGCGATGGGAGCACGCTATGCCCCCAGTGTAGCAAATATTGTTCTGAACAAGTGGGAAAATGAATCTATTTTCCATGAACGAGACACGGCGCTGAAGTACTATAAAAGGTATATTGATGACGTGATCGTATTTTGGGAAGGACCAGAGAAAGATCTACTGCAATTTGTCTCCACTATGAATCGCAATAAGTATGGACTCAAGTTTTCAGCGGAAATTAGCAAAATATCCATCAACTATTTAGATCTTACCATCAGGAAAAAAAATGAAAGCTTTGAAACATTAACTTTCTTCAAGCCAACAGATAGAAATGGCTTCGTCCCAATAACAAGTTGCCACCATCCACGGTGGTTGAATGGCATTCCTAAAGGACAGCTGATAAGACTGAAACGGAACTGTACAATAGAAGAAGATTATTATGCACAAGCAAGCCATATGACAGATAGATTCCTAGAAAAAGGGTATCCAGAAAAGGCAATAAAGAAAGCCAAAAGAGAAGTTGCCAACATGGATAGACAATCACTGCTGATCACAAAACCAAAGAAAGAACAAAGGAGAGAGACAGCCCTAATCACAGGATTTAATAGACAATACAAAGAAATAGAAGCCATATATAAAAAACACTGGCCAATCCTGATGAAAGATCAAGATCTCCAAAGTACCATCTCCGCAACACCCAAATTTATATATCGGCGAGCACCAGGACTGAGAAATAAAATTGCACGTAATGTACCGGATCCACCAGCAAAAATCAAAACTTTTTTAGATATTCCAGGTTTTCACTATTGCAATAGGTGTAAGGCCTGCAAAACCACCCGTAAATCAGGAGATCCTAAGAAGCGGTTAAAATTTAAATCTGAAACAACCAAAGAAGAATTTCAGATTTTTCCATTTATGACATGCAATACAGACCATGTTACCTATGTTCTTGAATGTACATGTCCCCTACAATACATAGGGAGAACCACTCGTAAATTGCGAGTCAGAATTAATGAACACCTGGCGAACATTAGAAACAAATTTCCGAACCATAGTGTGTCCAGACATTTTCTGGACAAACACCACAGTGACCCCACACAATGTACCTTCTATGGTATAGATCATGTATCCAAGCATTGGAGAGGGACACATTTAAGACAAAGTATCTCCCAAAACGAAACCATGTGGATCCATAAAGCCCAGACTATGCACCCTTTGGGAATGAACATAGAACTGGACCTCAATTGTTTCCTGTCAAATGAATAATCACAAATCTAATGAGAGAATAATATTAAACCAATTATGAAAAATCCTTTCCCCCCCCCCCCTTTTTTCAATCTTTTTCCAATCCCCTTAGACCTACCAACTAAGGAGAGAATACAATCTCAATCATTAGTATTCCATTGCCAGGGCTATAGGCATACAAAGTATATATAGGAGTAGTAATATACACGATGACCACTAGAGGTCACCCCTAGTTCCTATTTATTCTCCTTGACAATGTGTAGATGGCTATTATAATTAGACCAAATATTTTAATAAATATTTCATTAAACCAATACAGAAATATTAGGTACCTTAAGGATTTAGCTATAGTAGACACATGTATATTATTGTATGTATCCATATTTTCCAGATATCCATAATTTATATATCTGGATCTTTTATATATTTTTTTATATATTTTAACTGTTTACCCATAATCTACTACACGACTTTGGAGTTTATAATTTATTTTTAGAATTGTAGGCAGTTAGAATAAACCTAGCTGTGCTATAATTTGACAAAAGTAAAGTAATTTTTTGTGTTAATTACCAGGCAATTTGTACTATGCACGAGCGTGGCCCTGGGAGTGACAGCGCGAGTCACGCTCTGTTCAGAAACACGCAGCACGCTGAGTTTATCGCAGCCTACAAATCCCACAAACCTTAGCAGCCAGACACGCCCCCCTGAAGACGCACAACGTGCGAAACATATGTCGGCGGCTGTGTTCTGGCATTCTGCACGGCTTACAAGCCCTCCGTCTGAGCCTACCTGCACCTACCTAACCCGGACCTGTCTGCTAACCACCTATCCTCGGTGGGAAATTGGAGATAAGAGCTGTGACACGCTGTACTCCCAGTGCCAGGCAGGCACTAGCTGGGGTAGGAGGCCAATCGGCTGTATGTGCATTTTATATTTGATTTTAATAAAACGTATTGCACCATGATATTTTTCATTCATTTTTCCATGATCATATGAGCTTATCTGCTAGCACTGTAGAACCACGTGATCCAGCATGCCCTCAGTGTTCAGGCACTTATCCTGATCTGCCCATCAGACCTACTTTTAAAAGAGAGGTCTAATCATCTGGTAAGCATATAGCACTTCCCCAGCACCTGAGGTGGAGCACGAATTATTCAATTGGTGAAGGTTCTCTCACATCCCAGAATCAGCACATCCCAATCCTGTTCCAATATTGCACGGACTTGTTATATATATATTGTATCACAAGAAGATTTTTCTTTTGGACATCACTTTGGACATTCTATAACATTTATTGCTATTATTTATTTTCTGATATTTTAGGTGGTTGTACTACAGTCCATGTATTAATATATTCTTAACATGTATTGATAGACACATAGAATCTATTTCTCATTATTGTTGATTTATTCCACGTATCTAACACTTGTAGTATATATGGTATGTTTTAGTCACTAAGAGTGTAAAAAATTTATTTTCATATATAATTTCAGTGGCGCCCTCCATTCCTTTATTATATCCATCACCTTTTATAGTCACTCACTATACCACTGAGGAGCAGCACATCTTTTAACTCTATATCTTCACTCAAGTGAAGATCACTATTTTTTTGGCGCGGATCTTACTCTTTTGTCCTTTGCATTTGTTAGTAAGGTATCACTGGTTGGCACCTTATCACATATTTTTACGCTGCCATGGATGTTTTTTGATTTTATGGAAGAACGTCATATCAATATTGACGATATTTTCAAAGAACATCCCACTCCATTACTAGATCTCTCCAAAAGCTTTAAACAGCTTCAGTATGAGATGGAAAAAAAGATTAGACTGTGGTGGGATATAGCAACAATAGAAATGTATATTAAACACAATTACACACCAAAGAGGCTTCGATGGGATGTCATACCCAACGATGGAATAGACAGTGCCCAAATGAGCGAAGAATGGTATCAATTCTTTAACGCTTGCGAACAAAAACTTCTGTAACTTATGATACAAAGAAGGAAAACTAAAAATATGATTATAGATAAAAAAATTGCAGAGCTCAAACAAAAAATGGAACCTTTACAAACGAATGGCGAATACATGGAAAAATCAAAAATTTTAAAAACACATTTATCTAAATATGATGGGGAAATTAAAAATAAGAAACTCAAAAAATTCCAAAGAGACACTAAAGATTATGAAATAAATCAAGTGTATAAATGGCAAACTGGGGGAAACACCAATATATCCCCAGAATCAACAATAGAGGAAGAAACCATAACACCTCCTATGGCACAACCTTTACAATCCACTTCTCAGGGTACAAGCACCCCACAAAAAGAAGTAATCAAAAAGGTACCTAATAATAAACAGGGACAAAAACCATCTAAACCTCCAAATAGGAATAATGATTATCCCACTCCGGGACATTATCCTCAGTTCCACCCAGGAGATGGATATAGTCATTATCCAGCCTATGACTATAGAGGAGGAGATCCTTACTATCAAGAAGCATATAGATACCCACTTCCACCGAGACCTCCACGTGGCAGACCCAGAGGCTACTATAGAGGTAGACCTGGACCCAACCATACCCCTTACCAGGGGGGGGGGAAGGAAGAGGGGGGAAAGATACGTATCACAGTACACAGAAATCACCCCAGTCCCCCAAGGAGAGATCCGGAAAAGAGGGAGAAGAGGAAGAGGGAGAAAGAAAAAGGAGAAGAAAAGACTAATGGAGGGCATCTACAACTTAGCCAATGTAGAGCTCTCCAATCAGGAATTGGAAGTACTACATAGGGGTCTCAAGTTTGCCCCTTCCAAAAATCTAGATAAATTTGAGATCTTTATAGATATTGAAAAACATATTCGGAAATTAAACATCAAAACATTTTTTGCCAAACAGACTCCAAAAGAAAATAATATCATTTCAATCAATTCAGACCCATATGTACATAGCAATCTTAAAAATCAATCAGTATTCAATCCTCAAAGAAACCAAAATCACCACATAGAAGTTTTCCGGAAGATGGTCCAAGATGAAATAAGAGAATTACCTATTCAGAATAAAAGGTCCAATATTCAAATTAAAGAAGGCATAAAATCCATTGAACAAAACAAACAAATAGTGATCAGACCAGCCGACAAAGGCGGAGGCCTAGTCATCCTAGATCGCAAATACTACTATGAGGAGATGCAATCTCAACTCAACGAAGGAGAAATATATCTATTAATGAAAAGTGATCCCACTTTAACATTGAAAGATAAATTAAAAACTTGGGTATCAGAAGGAACTATTTTGAATATTCTATCCACACAGGAAGCCAATTATCTAGTTCCGTGTGCACCCAAAATTCCAGTGCTTTATACAGTCCCTAAAATTCATAAAAATCTAGTCACTCGTCCAGGAAGACCCATCGTGAGCGGGATAGGTTCACTCTTCTCAAGATTGGGAGAATATCTAGACACCTTTTTCAAGCCCTTGGTCAGTCAAAGTCCTTCTTTCCTAAAAGATAGTCGTGATCTAATAGTGGATATTCAAAAACAGACAGCCACTGAACAAACAATTATGGCAACGATAGATGTTGAGTCGTTGTACACAAATATACGACATCAAGATGCGATTCATGCAGTAGAATGGGCATTAATCCAAAATGCACAAATGCCCACAGAACAAATACAATTCCTATCAAAAGGCCTACAGTTGGCTATGAACAATAATTATTTTTGGGCTCAAAACCAATACTACACTCAACGAGTGGGCGTAGCGATGGGAGCATGCTATGCCCCCAGTGTAGCAAATATTGTTCTGAACAAGTGGGAAAATGAATCTATTTTCCATGAACGAGACACGGCGCTGAAGTACTATAAAAGGTATATTGATGACGTGATCGTATTTTGGGAAGGACCAGAGAAAGATCTACTGCAATTTGTCTCCACTATGAATCGCAATAAGTATGGACTCAAGTTTTCAGCGGAAATTAGCAAAATATCCATCAACTATTTAGATCTTACCATCAGGAAAAAAAATGAAAGCTTTGAAACATTAACTTTCTTCAAGCCAACAGATAGAAATGGCTTCGTCCCAATAACAAGTTGCCACCATCCACGGTGGTTGAATGGCATTCCTAAAGGACAGCTGATAAGACTGAAACGGAACTGTACAATAGAAGAAGATTATTATGCACAAGCAAGCCATATGACAGATAGATTCCTAGAAAAAGGGTATCCAGAAAAGGCAATAAAGAAAGCCAAAAGAGAAGTTGCCAACATGGATAGACAATCACTGCTGATCACAAAACCAAAGAAAGAACAAAGGAGAGAGACAGCCCTAATCACAGGATTTAATAGACAATACAAAGAAATAGAAGCCATATATAAAAAACACTGGCCAATCCTGATGAAAGATCAAGATCTCCAAAGTACCATCTCCGCAACACCCAAATTTATATATCGGCGAGCACCAGGACTGAGAAATAAAATTGCACGTAATGTACCGGATCCACCAGCAAAAATCAAAACTTTTTTAGATATTCCAGGTTTCCACTATTGCAATAGGTGTAAAGCCTGCAAAACCACCCGTAAATCAGGAGATCCTAAGAAGCGGTTAAAATTTAAATCTGAAACAACCAAAGAAGAATTTCAGATTCTTCCTTTCATGACATGCAATACAGACCATGTTACCTATGTTCTTGAATGTACATGTCCCCTACAATACATAGGGAGAACCACTCGTAAATTGCGGGTCAGAATCAATGAACACCTGGCGAACATTAGAAACAAATTTCCGAACCATAGTGTGTCCAGACATTTTCTGGACAAACACCACAGTGACCCTACACAATGTACGTTTTATGGGATAGATCATGTATCCAAGCATTGGAGAGGGACACATTTAAAACAAAGTATCTCTCAAAATGAAACCATGTGGATCCATAAAGCCCGGACTATGTACCCTTCGGGAATGAACATAGAACTGGACCTCAATTGTTTCCTGTCAAATGATTAATTACAAATCCAATGAGAGAATAATATCGTAACCAATTATGAAAAATCTTTTCACCCCTCTTTCCCCCCCCCCTCCCTTCTTTCCAATCCTTGTCCAACCCCCTTAGACCTACCAACGAAGGAGAGGACACAACCTCCAATATTAGTATTCCATTACCAGTGATATAGACATATAAAGTATATATAAGAGCAGTATTATACACGATGACCACTAGAGGTCACCCCTAGTTCCTATTTATTCTCCTTGACAATGTGTAGATGGCTATTATAATTAGACCAAATATTTTAATAAATATTTCATTAAACCAATACAGAAATATTAGGTACCTTAAGGATTTAGCTATAGTAGACACATGTATATTATTGTATGTATCCATATTTTCCAGATATCCATAATTTATATATCTGGATCTTTTATATATTTTTTATATATTTTAACTGTTAACCCATAATCTACTACACGACTTTGGAGTTTATAATTTATTTTTAGAATTGTAGGCAGTTAGAATAAACCTAGCTGTGCTATAATTTGACAAAAGTAAAGTAATTTTTTGTGTTAATTACCAGGCAATTTGTACTATGCACGAGCGTGGCCCTGGGAGTGACAGCGCGAGTCACGCTCTGTTCAGAAACACGCAGCACGCTGAGTTTATCGCAGCCTACAAATCCCACAAACCTTAGCAGCCAGACACGCCCCCCTGAAGACGCACAACGTGCGAAACATATGTCGGCGGCTGTGTTCTGGCATTCTGCACGGCTTACAAGCCCTCCGTCTGAGCCTACCCTGCACCTACCTAACCCAGACCTGTCTGCTAACCACCTATCCTCGGTGGGAAATTGGAGATAAGAGCTGTGACACGCTGTACTCCCAGTGCCAGGCAGGCACTAGCTGGGGTAGGAGGCCAATCGGCTGTATGTGCATTTTATATTTGATTTTAATAAAACGTATTGCACCATGATATTTTTCATTCATTTTTCCATGATCATATGAGCTTATCTGCTAGCACTGTAGAACCACGTGATCCAGCATGCCCTCAGTGTTCAGGCACTTATCCTGATCTGCCCATCAGACCTACTTTTAAAAGAGAGGTCTAATCATCTGGTAAGCATATAGCACTTCCCCAGCACCTGAGGTGGAGCACGAATTATTCAATTGGTGAAGGTTCTCTCACATCCCAGAATCAGCACATCCCAATCCTGTTCCAATATTGCACGGACTTGTTATATATATATTGTATCACAAGAAGATTTTTCTTTTGGACATCACTTTGGACATTCTATAACATTTATTGCTATTATTTATTTTCTGATATTTTAGGTGGTTGTACTACAGTCCATGTATTAATATATTCTTAACATGTATTGATAGACACATAGGCCCAGATTCACAGAGCGATTACGCTTGCGCAACTGCTGTTGCGCGTGCGTAAGTCTAAATGTGCGCGTGCGTATAGTTGGACGCGATTCACAAAACAATATACGCCAGAAATCTACGTTTTTTGGTCCGGCGTAATTGAGTTAGACATTCGCTTCCCTTCGCGCAAAACTGCGCTAGACACACCATTGATTTGCTAGTCAAATATGCTAATGAGGGAGTTACGGGGATCCACAAAAAAACGCAGTTGCTGCGCAGGCTACGCGATGTGCGCAACTGCAAAATGTCCTGTCTAAAGTTAGAGCACATAAAAGCTGATCTAACTTTTGAAAAAAAGTCTAATTGTCAGATAAAGCAACACCGTTACTGAGGAGCAGACCACACACACGTGTTGCACTACAATTTGACTGCCAACATGCTAGGGGCATCGTCGCTCATAGCTGCACTAGTGAATATAGATGACCAAAGAAGGAGGAGGGCACGGAGGATGGCACGGGAGAGGGTATACCGCACCCGCATACACCTGTTTGGCATGAATGATTCAGAGGTCTTTCGCATCTTCAGATTCCCCCCTCATGCCATCCTGGAATTAACCACAACCTTGCAGGAGGACATCACCAGCCCAACACAACGCTCACATGCAGTGCAGCCACTGGTCAAGGTACTGGCAACACTCCATTTCCTTGCCAGTGGCTCTTTTCAGCGTACAAGTGGAGTGGTGGCTGGGATGTCACAATCCTCCATGAGCAGATGTGTGCACCAGGTTGTCCCTGCAATCCTCACACGCTTGGCCAACCAAATCATCAAACCCACCACTGAGGAGCTTCGAATCAAGGCAATGGCAGATTTCTACCGAATTGCCAGATTCCCACGCACCATCGGGGCCATAGATTGCACACATGTGGCACTCCAGCCCCCCCATGAGACCGAGCACATGTACCGCAATCGGAAGAATTGGCACTCCATCAACGTACAGGTGATAGTTGATGCCCAAGGCCTCATATGGCACGTCCGTGCCAAACACCCAGGGTCCAGCCATGACAGCTACATCTACAATCAAAGCCACATCCGAACAGAATTCGAACAGAACGTGTATGGGAACACCTGGCTGGTTGGTGAGTGACATGGGAGTCAGGCATGACTATCCCCTCCCGTGATGCACAACAGAAGTGGCACATGCATGACTAACATTCTCCTGTCTTTTCCTTTACAGGTGACTCTGCATATGCACTGGGACCCCATCTCATGACTCCTATCCGGAACCCCCAAACCCCAGGAGAGGAACGATACAATGAAGCACACATCAAAACCCGTGCAGTGGTGGAGCGCACCTTTGGCCTCCTGAAGTCACGTTTCCGATGCCTGGATAAGTCTGGGGGTACACTGTTGTATTCCCCAAACTTCGTGTGCCATATCATCGCTGCATGTTGCATGCTACACAATCTCGCAGTGAGGAAGGGCCTGCAGGTTGAGCTACGTGATGATCTGACCCCCCAACCAGAAAATCAACCCCTAACCGAGGATACCCCGTCTTCTGAGGGAAGAGCAGTCAGGAGGCAGCTCATATTGGGCATCTTTGCACGTTAAACACACACATTAATCATGGCACAATGAGAATGCATGCATGCACACCACTATGGTCCCTAGCACACACACCCCACATCCTCATCAAATTGGATTGGCACCAGTCCACCATGCAAGACTGGTGAGCAGTAACGCCACGTCAAGGCTCCAATTATGTCACTGTACATTCATACACCATTCACACGGACCTGGGAATCACTTCTCCCTGGTCCTGGGGAACCCTTCTCCACCAAAATTGAGGGTGACACCCCTTTTCCAGCAGGAATGTCACCCCCACATTCAAACATCATTCACAACCCAAAATATGCCAAAAAAGTCAAACAAACAAAAATGCATAGAAACAAAAAATGCATAGGAAAAAAAAATTGCTTAGAACAAAAAAAAAAAAAGCAGATAACAAAAATCAAAAAGCTTTCAAAACAAACAAAAGGGGGGAAAAAAAATTATTGCCCTCTGCCTGAGCCACGCCTGGGGCGCCCCCGGCCACGGCCCCGGACCCTCAGGGGAGACGCATGGGGGAGGGGAAAAGCCGGGGAAGGAGGAGCAGCCCCTGAGATCTGCCCACCTGGCGGCCTGCCCTCCAAGGCCACGGCTATTCTGTCCAGGGCAGCACCAAGTGTTGCCGTGTTGCCCTGGATAGCCTGGGTAAGGGCCCTCACATCCTGCCCAACGCCTGCTGCTGTAGTTTGCAGGTCATTTAGGCAGGTTGTGGAGGCCCGGGAGTGGGAGTCCAGGTTACCCAGCCTATCATTAATGGAGGACAGGCTCTGATCCACCCGCCCCATAGTCTGGCAGAGCTGTCTCAGAAGGCGGGTCTGGGTGGCCAGGTTCCTTCTCAGACAGGCGGGCATGAGATTGGGCGCCCCCCTGGTGCTTTGTGATGACCTCCTGGCTCCAGCTGATGGTTGTGGCCGGGGAGAAGGGGAGGCCCTTGTGAGGGGAGCCATGTTGGGGGAGGAGGGGGGGGGGCTGACCCTTAGGGAGGGCAGGCTTCTTGCAGCCAGAGGGGAAGAGTCCGCAGAAACCAAAGGGCCAGTGCCTTCCATGGACTCCTCCTCCTCATGATTCTGCTCCTCCTCATGATCGTCCTCCGCATGATCCTCCCCCTCCTCTTGTTCCTCCTCTGCGGACTCTGGCCTTGTTGGGGGGGCCTCATTAGGCTGCTGTCCTGGGGTTGGAGCGGTCAGTCCAGATGGCCCTGCACCCTCCTGCACAGCTGTGGATGACACAAAACATTCACAGGTTGGAGGATCCACACACTTGCCACATATTCCCTTTCACCCCCTCCCCCACACATGCTACACACCTGAGAGAAATAAAAACCTTACCTGGCACCGCGGGGACCGGACTTGTGTCAAAGCCTGGCAGGCCCTCCACTTCATGCCGGTGAAAGGTCAGGGCCACCACACGCTCCGTCGCTGAAAATCTAACCCGGCATGGTGGGCCCCCTCCTGTGCCCCTGGCATGGGCATTTATTGCGGCCAGTTTTTTTTTCACCTCACGCCGGAGGTCATTTATTTTCTTTTCTATCCCAGAGCGGGTCCGTGTCTCCCCCTCCCCCGATGAATTGACCTGCTCTGTGATCATATCCAAGATCTCCCTCCTCCTGGCCGGGGTGGTGGTGGCACTCTGCGGGCCGTGGAGAAAACGCCCATAGTCGGTAATGGCCCGGGCAAGAATTCTTTTTTCCCCCACAGTAAAATTGAGCTTTCTTTTTCTCTCAGTCATACTTCCAAACAAACTCACTAGCAGTCACCAAAAATCTGTCACAAATACAAGCACAACCAATCAGACAAGAACACACACAAAGAGAAAAAGAACAGCCAAAAATCACACTAGCACTCAGCAAGAAACACACACAAAAAAATCAGATGAAAAAATAAAGCAAGAAAACAAACGCTCAGAAATCTATCAATCAAACAAACAGTCTCAAACACTTATCAAAATACACTTTCACAAAACTACCAACAAGCACTAGATCACACAGAACACTAATCTCACAACTACAAAACACACTCTAACGAACAACAGAGCAAAAGCACTTGATTCAATGGGAAGGGACACAAAGGGATGTACTTTTGCAATGGAAGGGCGTTTGTGTGTGTCTATTTATGCTGTCTGCGTAGTTCACAACGTTGCCCTAGTCCATTTCCAATTTCAATGATTGCGCCGCTCCCGAGTTGTGAGCATGCGCACAACGGAGCTGACATGGTTTCCTTCACGCGCGCATGCGCGAGTCGGCCGGCCCTTCATTTGCATGGGGTCACGGCTCATTTCAATGTAACACGCCCACGTCCCTCCCAATTTGTATTACTCCTCCTTACGCCTCCGGAAAAAACCTTACGTTTGCGCAAGCTCTTGCGTAAAAGCTACGTGAATCGCCGGATTACGCGGCTAGATTGCGCAAGTCTAACGGAAAAGTGGTGCGCTACGCCGGAATGATAATGCGCCGATCTACGTGAATCTGCCCCATAGAATCTATTTCTCATTACTGTGTGTCTAGAAACCTGGGAAAAGGCCGCATCAAGTTTAGGCGACTTGTTCCAAATTAAGGTTTCTCCTTCCTCAAAATGAAATCTTCTTTTCAGAGCCTTTGAGAAAAAAGGTTTCCTTTCCGGATCCTACCATTCCCTCTTGATGGTGTCGACCAGAACGTCATGGACTGGGAAAACTTTCCTTTTCTGTTCCCCCAAGCCTCTGTACATTTGGTCGTGCAGGGACAGCGGTTTCCTTTCCTCCTGTATCCCTAGGGTGGTGTGGCTAGCTCCTCAACCTCCTCTAGAGAGAGCTTGTAACGTGAGGGTTTGGTGGACTCCCTGTCCATCCCCTCTTCATCCGATTCACCATGAGAATCAGAGGGAGCGCTGCCTGCTTCTTCCTCAATTTCCTCTGCCAACCCTACCGGTCTCTCTGCACCAATAGCGAGGGGTTCTGGTGGATCAAGTGAAACCGCCTGTTGTACTGGGGGAGGGGTGCTCTGGGGCTGGGGCAACTGAAAGTTAGCAAACAGAGTTTTAAACGATTGAAAGGTGCTTGAAATCTCCTTAGAGAGAAAGGAGTCACCGCTCCAGGTGGGATCACTAAATGGTTACAGGTGGTGCAGGATACCGAGGGTGCTGGCGGTGCACTAAGCAAAATGAAGACAAAGAAAAATGGATAGCCGCACTCCAAAACCTGATGGGTGGTCTTTTATTCAATAGACAGCATGTACAAAAATAGGGTCACAGCAGTAGAAACAAGGAACAGCCGACGCGTTTCGCACTGGATCAGTGCTTATTCATGGCTATGAATAAGCACTGATCCAGTGCGAAACGCGTCGGATGTTCCTTGTTTCTACTGCTGTGACCCTATTTTTGTACATGCTGTCTATTGAATAAAAGACCACCCATCAGGTTTTGGAGTGCGGCTATCCATTTTTCTTTGTCTTCATTTTGAAATCTCCTTAACTGATGCCGCCAGATCTACCCCCTGTTCTGCTGCCTGCTCTTTCACTACCGCATCCATACACCCCCTACAGAGAGTCTTGTCCCAAGTCTCCCCTAACGTGGACCTGCAGACAGGGCACTTTCTCTTGGAGCCATGGAGCGATTTGCTTGTGTATTTCTGAAAACAAACAGAAACATAGAGAGCAGCAGCATTAGTCAGAACCCCCCAGCTAAATAAACAGGGATCACCAGGAGTGCCTAATCCCCAGGAATGACCACCACCAGGGACCCACTCCTCTCCCACCAACCACCTTGTAGGGAAAACACACCTGTGGAGCTAACAGGGGTTTTGTGAATCAGGGAACACCACCCCAGGGTTCCATTGACCTTTGCTTGGCTGGTGTCCTTCTCTCCAGGAGCGGTTTTAGAGGCCTTTGCCTCCGACATCCTCCTGCACGGTAACGGTGGCCTCCGGTCCCAAAAAATGCTGTCTCTACAGCTAAATAGGTGACCGTACCAGCCGAGTGCTGGTTCTGTCTTTCTAGGCTGCGTCCGGAACCGGAAGACGCGACCTCATGTGTCGGACCCGCCCCTTCCGCCGGAACTGACGTCACCCACAGTCCGGTGCAGCCACTGGGCTCCAGGCTGAGAGTGGAGGGGGAAGTGAATCCTACACACAGCGCCACCCTAGGCGCGCAAAAGAGCAGACCTCCCAGCTGCCATCTTTCCCAAAAGTGCGCTGAGATGCACGGCGCCGCGATAGGTAAGTAAAACGCCCCCGTTTTTACCTGGCGCCAAGTTTGAAAAGATCAGAGAGCAGCAATACCGGGCCCCTCCCGGCTCCTGCCCTTCCCTGAAACAAAACTGCCTTAGCCTCCCCAGCTAACAGCCCTGGTTCCCCAGCGATGTCTCCCCACCGGAGGAAACACCATAACTGAAGGGCCAGTGGGAAGGATGAGGCTTTAAAGATCTGAAGAAGGCGGTGTTTCCTAGAAGGGGAGGAGCCTTGATCTTGCCAAGGTGCTGTCCTGAAAGACAACCTAGGGAAAAGGGGATTTAAGTGACTTTGAACTTGGCATGATTGTGGTGCCAGACAGGCTGGTCTGAGAATTTTAAAAACTGCAGAGTTACAGAGATTTCCACGCACAACCATCTCTAGGGTTTACAGAGAATGGTCCTAAAAAGAGAAAATATCTAGTGAGCAGCAGTTGGGTAAACGAAAATGCCTTGTTGATGTCAGAGGTCTGAGGAGAATGGACAGACTGGTTTGAGATGATAGAAAGGCAACAAAAACTCAAATCATGAATTCATCTTGTCTTGTATCAACGGTTCAGTCTGGTGGTGGTGTAATAGTGGGGGATATTTTCCTGGCACACTTTGGGCCTCTTATTACTAATTTAGCATAGTTTACATGCCATGGCCTACTTGAGTATTGTTGCTGACCATATCCATCCCTTGATGACTACATTGTACCCATATTCTGATGGCTACTTCCAGCAGTATAATAAAGCTCAAGTCATCTCAAACTGGTTTCTTGAACGTGACAATGAGTTCAGTGTACTTCAATGGCCTCCAGTCACCGGATCTCAATCCAATAGAGCACCTTCGGGGTGTAATGAAATGGGAGATTCGCATCATGGATGTGCAGCCGACAAATCTGGAGCAACTGCTTGATGCCATCATGTCAATATGGACGAAAATCTCTGTGGAATGTTTCCAACATCTTGTTGAATCTATGCCATGAAGAATGAAGGCAGATCTGAAGGCAAAAAGAGGTCCAACCCGGTACTAGCAAGGTGTACCTAATAAATTGGGCGTGAGTGTGTATATTCCTAAATGCTAGGTAAGGTGACAGCAAAAATCAAAGAAGAATAAATACACATACTAAGCCTCATCTACGTGTCTCCTGAAATGTGACACTATTTGGGATACTGCCTCTTACACTGTTAAAAAAAATTATAATAATTGCCCCACAAACCTCTCCTGTCTGGTATACCATTCTACCTGTCTTCCTTTTGCTAGATCGCCCACTAATCCCGACTAGGGATGAGCCGAACACCCCCCGTTTCGGTTTGCAACAGAACATGCGAACAGGCCAAAATGTTGTGCGAACACTGTTAAAGTGTATGGGACACGAACATGAAAAATCAAAAGTGCTAATTTTAAAGGCTAATATGCAAGTTATTGTCATAAAAAGTGTTTGGGAACCTGGGTCCTGCCCAGGGGACATGTATCAATGCAAAAAAGTTTTAAAAACTGCATTTTTTTGGGGGGCAGTGATTTTAATAATTCTTAAAGTGAAACAATAAAAGAGAGATATTCCTTTAAACTTCGTACCTGGGGGGGGGTGTCTATAGCAGGCCTGTAAAGTAGCGCATGTTTCCCGTGTTTATAACTGTCCCTGCGCGAAATTACATTTCTAAAGAAAAAAAGTAATTTAAAACTACCGTATATAATCTAGTATAAGCCGACCCGAATATAAGCCGAGGCACCTAATTTTACCACAAAAATTCACCGGAGAAATTACTGTTTTAACCACTTCCATACCAGGCACTTACGCACCTTCCCGCCCAAGCCAATTTTCAGCTTTCAGCACTGTCGCAATTTGAATGACAATTGCGCGGTCATGCTACACTGCACCCAAACAAAATTGGCGTCCTTTTTTCCCCACAAATAGAGCTTTCTTTTGGTGGTATTTGATCACCTCTGCGGTTTTTTTTTTTGCGCAACAACTAAAAATAGAGCGAAGATTTTGAAAAAAATATACGTTTTTATTTTTTTCTGTTAATTTTTTTGTAAATGAGTATGTTTTCTCTTTCAATTACGGGCACTGATATGGTGGCACTGATGGGCACCGATGAGGTGGCACTGATGGGCACCGATGAGGTAGTTCTGATGGGCACCGATTAGGTAGCACTGATGGGCACTGATAGGCGGCGCTGGTATGGGGCACTGATGGGCACTCATGGGCGGCACTGATGGGCACTCATGGGCGGCACTGATGGGCACTCATGGGCGGCACTGATGGGCACTCAGGCGGCACAGGTGGGCACTCATAGGCGGCACAGGTGGGCACTGATGGGTGGCACAGGTGGGCACTGATGGGTGGCACAGGTGGGCACTGATGGGTGGCACAGGTGGGCACTGATGGGTGGGCACTGGGCATGGATTGGCACTGACAGACACTGGGGTGGCACTGATGATCACTGAGGGGTGGCACTGATGGATCACCTGTTGCCAATCAGTGCCCATGTGTGGGCACTGATTGGCATTATTTTTTTTTTACTGCCCTTTTTTTTTTTGTCTTTTTTTTTTTTTTTGTAAGTACCCTGGTGGTCTAGTGTGGGCACTCCCTGGTGGTCCGTGTGGCGATCCGAGGGGGGGCTGCGCTGATAAACAATCAGCGCGAACCCCCCCTGTCAGGAGAGCCGCTGATCGGCTCTCCTGTACTCGCGTCTGTCAGACGCGAGTGAGGAAGAGCCGTCGGCGGCTCTTCCTGTTTACATCGTGATCAGCCGTGATTGGACACGGCTGATCACGTGGTAACGAGGCTCCGCCGGAGACTCGTTACCGAGATCGGAGGTGCAGGGTGTCAGACTGACACCCCGCACCACCGATCGCCGCGCTGCGCGCCCCTACGGGCGCGCGCGGCATTGAAATCGTGCTAAGCCGTTTGAGAACGGCTAGTCACGATTTCATAACCACTTCCCGGCCGTAAATCGGCTATTGGCCGGGCGGGAAGTGGTTAACATGGGAGTCTATGGAAGGGGTGCCCAGCTTTGAGAAATCGGTGCTCCCCGGCCGTAGGTCCCCTGGACTGGGGGGCATTTTCAGCACCGAAAAATTTGCTGAAAAACTCGGCTTATACTAGAGTATATATACGGTACTTGCGACTATAATAAATTGTCGAGTCCCGGCAATACAGATAAAATAAATTGAAAAAAAATACAAAAAAAAAGGGATTTTTAAATACAGCTTACCTGTAAAATCCTTTTCTTGGAGTACATCACGGGACACAGAGCGGCATATTCATTACTATGTGGGTTATATGGAGTACCTTCAGGTGTCCCTCAGTTTTGTAGCAAGCAGTATGCCTCCCAAAATGGTCACCCAAAAGAGGGGTGGGAGCTCTGTGTCCCGTGATGTACTCCAAGAAAAGGATTTTACAGGTAAGCTGTATTTAAAAATCCCTTTTTCTTTCTCGTACATCACGGGACACAGAGCGGCATATTCATTACTATGTGGGATGTCCGAAAGCAATGCTTTAATGAGGGGAGGGAGACATCTTCCAAAGAAGGATTCAATTTTAGAGCTAAACTCAAATCATAATAATATTTCCAAATTAGTCAAGAAAGAAGAACCCTTTTTCTTTTTTTTTTTTTTTTTTATTTTTTTTTTTATATATAACCAAGGGTGTTTCTGATCCCGAGGATTTCAAACTGCAGCCTGTAGTACTGCCTGACCAAAGGCAGTATCCGCATTTCTTCTCACGTCTAGTTGATAAAACCTTGTAAACGTGTGGACTGATGACCACGTTGCCGCCTTGCATATCTGAGCCATAGAGATCTGATGGGTGTGCTGCCCAAGAGGCGCCCATGGCCCTGGTAGAATGGGCCTTTACCGACAACGGAGGGGGCAACCTCTTCAATCCGTAGGCTTGAATGATTAATTGTCTAATCCATCTCGAGATGGTGGATTTTGCAGCTGCCTGCCCCTTCTTGGGGCCATCTGGTAGAACGAATAACACCTCTGTTTTCCGGATCTTTTCCGTAGCTTTAAGATAGGCCTTCATGGCCCGGACAATATCCAAGGTATGCAGCAACCCCTCCTTTCTAGATGTAGGTTTTGGAAAGAAGGATGGAAGTACCAAATCCTGGTTTAAGTGAAATTTGGATATAACCTTTGGTATAAAGGAAGGATGGGGCCGGAGAACTGCCCTGTCCTTATGCAGAACAAGATATGGTTCCTTACACGATAAGGCTGCTAATTCTGACACTCTCCTGGCCGAAACTATGGCGACCAAGAAAACCAATTTTCTTGTCAGTAAGAGTAAAGGAATCTCAGCCAAAGGCTCAAAAGGCTGTTTCTGTAGAGTGGACAGGACAAGATTTAGGTCCCAAGGACAAACTGGTGACTTGACAGGAGGATTAATACGCAAGACCCCCTGTAAGAAAGTCTTTACCAGCGAGTGGGTGGCCAGCGGCCTCTGAAACCACACTGACAGAGCTGAGATCTGTCCTTTGATTGTGCTTAGTGCCAGGCCTTTATCCACTCCTAGCTGGAGAAAACTTAACACCCTATCAATAGTATATTTGCGGCAATTCCATCTTTTGGATTCACACCAGCCTATATAGTTCCTCCACACCCTGTAATAAATTACCCTGGAGACCGGCTTTCTAGCCTTAATCAGGGTAGGGATTACCTGCTTAGACAGACCCCTACCCCTGAGAATCAGGGATTCAGCCTCCAGGCCGTCAAATTTAGACGCTGTAATGTAGGGTGGAGGATCGGGCCTTGTGAGAGTAGGTCTGGTTGTAGAGGAAGAGTCCAAGGGTCTCCCACTGCCATATTCAGGACTAGTGAGTACCAAGCCCTCCGGGGCCAAGCTGGAGCTATTAGAATGACTGGCTTGTGCTCCACTCTGATCTTGCGCAACAGGCGGGGGAGTAACTGTAGTGGAGGGAATGCATATAGAAGTTTGAATTGATGCCAAGGGCAAACCAACGCATCGGTTCCGCAGGCCATAGGATCCCTCGCTCGCGACACGAACCTGTCTAGTTTCTTGTTGAACCTGGATGCCATTATATCTACGTCTGGCGTTCCCCACCTCTGGCAGATTGTCTGAAAGACCTGGGGATGCAGAGACCACTCCCCTGGCAACAGACTCTGGCGACTTAAGAAGTCTGCCTGCAGGTTGTCCACTCCGGGAATGAATATCGCTGAAATGCAGGGTATATGAACCTCTGCCCATTGAAAAATCAAGTTCACTTCCCTTTGAGCGGCCTGGCTCCTGGTTCCCCCTTGGTGGTTTATGTATGCCACCGCCGTGGCATTGTCTGACTGGATTCTCACCGGGAACCCCTTTAATCTGGAGGTCCACGCCAACAGGGCTAGGCGAGCAGCTCTGATTTCCAAGATATTGATGGGGAGCTGCCTCTCTGCTTTCACCCAAGTTCCCTGGCGGGAGAACCCTTCGAAGACCGCCCCCCAGCCTGCCAGGCTGGCGTCTGTGGTAACTACCTTCCAGACAACAGGGCTGAAGGATCTTCCCTTTAGAAGATTCTGAGGGTTCAACCACCAGGCCAGGCTCTGTCGGACCCTTGATGATAGCGTCAAAGGGGACTCTAAGGCATGTGCCCTCTTGCCCCAGGCTGCTAGAATGGCTGCCTGTAGGACGCGAGTGTGGATCTGAGCGTATGGTACTGCCTCGAATGTGGCCACTAGCTTGCCTAGTAATCGCATACACAGGCGAATAGTTGGTCTTTTCTTGTTTATAACCAACTGAACCAACCCCTTGATCGCCTTGATCTTTACAAGGGGCAGGAACACCTTTTGATGTTCTGTGTCTAACCTCATGCCGAGGTATTCCAACTGCTTTGTAGGCTGGAATGCTGACTTTCCCTGGTTTAGGACCCAGCCGAATTCTTCGAGGTACCGAACCGTGAGGTTTACTGCCTTTTGCAGACCCGTCCGTGAGTGATCTATGATTAAAAGGTCGTCCAAGTATGCTAGGACTGTGACTCCTTGGATCCTTAAATTGGCCAGAACTGGGGCTAGGATCTTCGTGAATACCCGGGGGGCCGTGGCCAGCCCGAAAGGGAGCGCCCTGAATTGGAAGTGTCGCTGCCCCACCGCGAAGCGTAAAAACCTTTGATGCGACTGAAAGATTGGTACATGAAGGTAAGCATCTTTTATGTCTATGGAGGCCAGAAAATCGTCTTTCTGAAGCGCGGCGGCTGCTGACCGGATGGATTCCATCCGGAAGGACCGCACCCTTAGATAAGCGTTTAACCTCTTTAGGTCCAAGATTGGCCTGACATCGCCGTTGGGCTTTGGTATGACAAAGAGATTGGAATAGAAACCTAGGCCTTGCTCTTGGGCTGGCACTTCTATAATTACGTCCTGGCAAAGCAGGTGATCCAAAGCTGCCAGCATTGAGGCCTTCCTTGCTGGATCCCTTGGTAGCCTTGATTCTTGAAAATGAGGCGGAGGATATCTTAGAAACTCCAATCTGTAACCTGTGGTTACAGATGCCCGGCCCAATTGTCGGGGATCTTGGCTTCCCAAACTTCTGAGAAGAGACGAAGCCTTCCCCCCCACCCTGAGAGTGGGGGCGCCCCTTCATAAGGCAGACTTAGGGGCTGTCTTTGACGGCTTGCGATACCACGGCTTCTTACCCCCAGGGGTCTGTCCCTGCGATCTACTGTTAACGTTGGATCGTGCAGGCGGCCGTCGATACTGCCTGGAATTAGAGGGCCCCGAGACAGGAAAAAGCTGCCTTTTAAATGTAGGAGCCCGGAATGTCTTTTTGACCGGTAAAAGGGTACTCTTGCCATTTGAAATAGTCTGAATATATTTATCCAGATCTTCTCCGAAGAGTCGTCCTCCATGGAAGGGAAATCCTGCCAGAAGCTTTTTGCATGGGGGTTCTGCCGCCCAGTTCTTCAACCATAAGAGCCTTCTCATGTGTACCAAACATAGTGATAAACGAGAAGCCTGCTGGATGGAATCTTTTATAGCATCTACCGCGAAACACAGAGCTCTGGGAATGTCAGCAAACTCTTCTGCTTGTTGGGTAGGCATGTCCTTTAACATCTCTTTTGTCTGGTCTTTTAATGCCTGACAAACTCCAATTGCAGCTACCGCTGGCTGCACCACTGCTCCTGCCGTAGCAAAGGATGCTTTTAAAAGTGTCTCTAATCTTTTATCAACCGGATCTTTAAACATATGTATGTTTTCCACCGGGCAAGTTAGTGATTTATTCACACATGAGATGGCTGCATCCACTACTGGGAGCCTCCACTTCTTGGAGAATTTTTCCTCCATGGGATAAATGACCGCAAATCTTTTCGGTGGCAGAAAAACCCTGTCCGGCCGTACCCAATCCCGAAAGATCAATTCCTCCAAGAGAGGATGGACCGGAAAAACTGCGTTGCTTAACGGGGCTTTCAAAGAGCCCAGAGAGGATACCGGAGGAACCTGAAGTTCTGGCAATGGCAAACTAAATGCCGAGCGGACCATGTCCGTCAAAGACTGTACCCACAGTCTCTCTGTCTGGGAGTCTGAAAATGGTTCCTCAGAGGTAGACCCCTCCATCCCTGAACCCTCTTGGTTCAGGTCCAGTTGATCCTCCTGTGATTCTAATTCCTCCGGAGAGAGAATCTCAGCATCTGAGGATACACCCCCTGGTGATGGGGATCTAACCCGTTTCTTACCAGGAATAGCTCTGGCGATCAATGCCGCTATTCTCTCTTCTAGCCCCCCTAGGGATACGGCTAGCATCTCCTCTGTGATAAACACAGGGCTGGGCTGATCTGGGCCAGCCTCCGCACCAGATCCCCCTAATGGCTCATCCAAGGCGCTTCTTAAATTAATAAGCTGCGGGGAAAGTATCGGCATATCAGAATCAGAAAGGGACCCCTTTTGTTTTTTGGTCTTTTTTGTCCCCTTTGACCCCGAACCCTTGGAAGCCATAATACAAAATCGAGGGACTCCGCCCACACAACAGACTGTAGTGGCCAGGAGTACAATTTTCAGAGTTTAGGGGAGAATAGATCACTAGTGTCCCCAAAAACTGATGGGCCCGTATGTTGGTCTTTTCTTTTTTTTTTTTTTTTTTTTTTTTTAAATAATTATATATTATATATTATATATTTGACAACATACAATGACCCTAATTTAAGTTTGCCAGCCTCCAACCTGCTGCAAAATAAGGGGGATTTCTTGGCTTAACAATAAAGGCATTGGAACAAAGTCCACATGTACTACCCCTCTTCCGCCACCGGGAGTCACTGTTCTGCCGCTCTGCGTCCTCTCCTTGAAAAAATCAGCCTCAGACTGAGCCCTGACAAGGCCTGCTGTCTATAACAGCACAAAGGCGCGCCCCTGTATGACGCCGCAGGCCCGCCCCCCCCCGCCCTCCTGTCTGGACGGCGCGAAAAACGTCAATAAGACGTGCGCGCGCACGCGCGCGCGCGCGCGTATGCCGGATACAGGAGGAACATGGAGGAGCCGCGCTGCTGGAGATCCAGGCACGCAGAAACAGGCGGCAGATTCAAACCCCCGGCCAGGGTAGGACTCTCTCAAGGCCCCTAGGGATCCTTACTAGCCCTAGGAAGAAACAGCAGGTTAGCTAGCAACACATATTTAGACAGGGGGGCCTAGTGATGGGGGGAGAAAGGGTGTCATCCTGTCTCTTTTAGACATAGTGATCACGGTTGCCCATGCAGAGCATACTTAGGCTATCCCCCCTTTTAGGTTACCCCGGGGAGCCTGCTGTCGAACCAAGTCCCGCAGGCTCCCCCTTACCTGCTCCATGCTGCAGGATGTTTGACCAGCAAACTGATCCAATCTTCTCCCATCTCCGTGGGTAGCGTAGTAGACCTTCAGGCCCTGGGGTCCTATGAAGGTACCCACTGTCCTGGACCTATATAGCACCCTGGCAAAACAGGAACTTTATGGTTTTTGCAAACTCCAAGTCCTGGGCCCAGGGTCCAGCCCTCCAAAGAGGAGCATTATAGGCAAAACCCCACGGTTTGGGGCCCGGGTACTGTCCACTTTGGCACTGAGGCTCCTTGGACAGATCCGGTAGCCCGCCCTTAATCCCAAGGATGTGGAGCAAAGCTATTCCGTGACCAACACCTAAGACACTGGCGAAAAAACTGAGGGACTCCCTCTAGGGGAGGGGGTTATATAGGGAGGGGACTTCCTGTTTGAAGATTGCCAGTGTCCACACCTGAAGGTACTCCATATAACCCACATAGTAATGAATATGCCGCTCTGTGTCCCGTGATGTACGAGAAAGAAAAGTGTGGGGGTTCGCCCCAAATTCCTTTACCAGGGTCTTCAAGTCTGGTATGAATATTAAGGGGAACCCTGCGCAACATTTAAAAAAATGGCGTGGGGTTCCCCCCAAAAATCCATACCAGACCCTTATGCGAGCATGCAACTTGGCAGGCCGCAGGAAAAGAGGGGGGGACGAGATAGCACCCGCCCTTCTGAACCATGCCAGGCCACATGCCCACAAGGGCCTCATTCCCAAAACCCTTGGCCGCCGCTACAAATGATAACGCCTCCATAGGAGGCTCCCGGCAGAATGACGCACGACCCATTTGACACCTCTTTTATAACCAAGAGCAGGGCCACCTGTGATGTGGACGGGTGACCCCTGCCCCCTTTGATGCAACAGGGAGGGAGGGACCACCGGAAACCTCTGTTGCGTCAGAGGGGGTGGGGTCACCCGTCCATGTCACCGGTGGACCCTGGGGCAGGACCCGGGTCCCCAAACACTTTATGACATTAACTTGCATATTAACCTTTAAAATTAGCACTTTTGATTTCTCCCATAGACTTTTAAAGGGTGTTCCGCAGCTTTCGAATTTGCAGCGAACACCACAAACTGTTCGCTATTCAGGCAAACAGCCAATGTTCGAGTCAAAACTCATGTTCGAGGGAGCTGCGGTGGCTCAACGCGATTGGCACTGCGCTGACAAACCGTTCACCTTTGCAGCTAAGGGTTTCGGATCCTGGTCTCGGCTGCATGTGAATTGAGTTTGGTGGTCTCAGCCCGGCTCCCGGTGGGTGTGCTATGCGAGGTAAGCCTGCGCCACGCACTTGAAATTGGGTTAACATGCAGACACTTTGGCCACGCGGTCTCTAAAAAAAAAAGAGAGGCGAAGGACTAACAGGGCTGGCTGAGCGGGCTAGATCCTCTCACTCCCTCATAGGGGGGAGTCCCTCTGCCCCGTTGGGCTTCAAAGCGGAGCAGGTAGGGCGGGCTGTGTGGGAGGACCACCTCACACCCGCCATTGCCACCCGGGGGCATGGAGAAAGATGGCAGATTGCCTCTGGGGGAGGTCTACCTACTCCCAACTCCTGCAGTCCGGCTCCTCTCTCGAGTACACGCACAAAATACACTTTAAAAAAAAAACTCATGTTCGACCCGAACATAAAGCTCATCTCTAATCACGACATAACCATCTCCCTTTTTTTGTTCTCTCAACTCATTATTTGTCATCCTGCTTAGTCCCTGGACCCTTATCTCTATCACTTGATTGAGCTCACACTCCATCCTTCTGTCCTCCCCTGTCCTTGTACAATTATATATTGGTGACCTTGGCTGTACTTCTGCTACTTTGATACCTCATCCTTGACAGGAGTTTCTATCCAGCCTTCGATCACCTACAATATACAATTAGACCCGGACCGATATGCAGGTTAAGGACCTTGCCCTTTTTGCGATTCGGCACTGTGTTGCTTCAACTGACAATTGCGTGGTCGTGCGACGTGGCTCCCAAACAAAATTGGCGTCCTTTTTTCCCCACAAATAGAGCTTTCTTTTGGTGGTATTTGATCACCTCTGCGGTTTTTATTTTTTGCGCTATAAACAAAAATAGAGCGACAATTTTGAAAGAAATTCAATATTTTTTACTTTTTGCTATAATAAATATCCCCCAAAAAATATATAAAAAACGTTTTTTTTCCTCAGTTTAGGCAAATACGTATTATTCTACCTATTTTTGGTAAAATAAGCGTTTATCGATTGGTTTGCGCGAAATTTATAGGGTTTACAAAATAGGGGATAGTTTTAATACTAATGGCGGCGATCATCGATTTTTTTCGTGACTGCGACATTATAGCGGACACATCGGACACTTTTGACACATTTTTGGGACCATTGTAATTTTTATAGCGAAAAGTGCTATAAAAATGCACTGGTTACTGTGAAAATGACAATGGCAGTGAAGGGGTTAACCACTAGAGGGCGCTGTAGGGGTTAAGTGTGACCTCATGTGTGTTTCTAACTGTAGGGGGGCGAGGCTGGACATGTGACATCAGCGATCGTCACCTATATCAAGGTACAGACGATCACTGACATTGCCACAGAGAAGAACGGGGAAGGTTTGTTTACACTCACCCCTCCTGGTTCTTCAGCTCCTGTGACCCAATGGCGGGACATCCACGGCGAACGGGTCCGCGGGTCCTGCGGGAACGGTCACGGAGCTTCAGATGGCGTGCTCGCAACCCACGGCTGGTTAAAGGAATGCATTAAGGTGAAGAAAAAAATTCTTTACAACTCCTTTAATTTCTTTGTAAATCTTTGCTTCATACTGTATGCTATACTCATCTGTTTACAACTACTAGCCATACTACCAATCATGGAAACTCCCAACATCATTTTTTTTTTTTTTATATTGTACTGTTTATATGAAAAACTCTAACTAAAGAATGCATAGGAATATATTTATTGTTATACAAAGTGTATAAATCTCCAGCCCTCTGCTACAAGAATACCGGACCGACAAAGTTTGCTGTTTCAGTTCTTCAGCAACCAAAGAGCCAAACTAGTATAAGTGGTTTGCATATTCTATGGGGCGAAAATCATGCTGGAATCACATCAAAGCACTACAGGAGCCTTTTCCAAAATTGCACCATGCGGAGTTTCATTGATGTGAACAGGCACTGTTGAAAACAACTTGATTTCCATTGTCATGTGATTCTGTGCGACTCAAGTTACAACTGAAATCACACTAGTGTAAATGGAGCATTCAGCAGGAACCAGCCGACTTTCAATCAATCAGTCTATTAACAGGCTGGTTGTACTGAAGTCAACCAGAGCCTTTCAGGTTATTTCCTCCCCAATTACTGTAGGCAGTTATGACTGCCAACAGTGATCATTGTATTATACTGGTGGGGAAGGGTTCAATCATTCTATGACTACATTGTACTAAATACAGACGACTCAAAGTCATGCAGACAGTGACATGGCACACAGTTCAGTAGTTGCTTTCATGGCATGTCTACAAGAGATAATAAGCCACACACAGATGGCAGTGCACACAATACACGGGCAGAGTCCAGAACTGAGCAGAGTATAAACATTAGTGTCATGTGGCAAGAAAGCTGATCAGCTGGCTGGGAAATTAACTTGTGCTACCCTATAATCTGCCTGGCAGCTTTACAAAAGTGAGATTCAGACTTTGCCTCAATTTCTCACCCAACTGACAGTTTCACACTTGCTCCACGCCCAATATAAATAATTATGTGGAACACTGGTATAATATTAACCCTTGCCGAGATAAACAAGATGGCCAGTATACAGTATAAGAACAAAAGATGATCAGGACACCCGCACTCCAATCCAACGTAACTTTATTGTAAAAAAAATGGAAACAGGCACTACAAATCACAGCAACGGAACCTAGGACAGCTGACGCTTTCACACTAACTTCAGTGTTTACCCATAGCTGATTTTTCATAAAATTAACCTCTAATACATATATCGATCCTATCCAGACATGTGATCAAAAACAGGTGAAATTGAAATGCAAATAAGGACTGCCAAAGCAATCCAATCAGGATTGATAAAAACCTGCTGTAGTGGAGGACCTTCTATTATATAGAACAGGTCGCAGGTGATCAAAAAGTATTAAAAAAAAAAAAAAAAAAGTATTAAAAGGAATAGACTTAATAATAAAAACCTTAGTGTATTCCTTTTAATACTTTTTGATCACCTGAAACCTGTTCTATATAATAGAAGGTATTTTGCAGCCAGCATGTATCTTCTTTCCGCTGTTTTCATTCTTGTAATTTTCAGTGAATCGAATGTATAGTATGCAAGTACCTTTTGGTCTTGTTACTTTATACTGTATGAAAAAAGCTATTAGTAGTATTTTGATGCTTTATCTTTCTATATTACTATGCTAATATTATTACACATATGTATCTATGTCACGGATAAAAAAAAAAAAATTATCCAACCATAAAATACCCCTGATGACGGAAAATGTATACCAATGCAAATTTCCGAAACATGTCGGGTTGTGCGCTTTAAAATATATTTGGCTGATCTCAATTTGTTTTGAGAAGTATCTTGGATTATTAGCTTGGGTTATTATATTATAAACAAAATTATCTGTTTATGATGATTCATTGGTGCACCGTTTATACGTGTATATTGTGAATTGTGCTTTATGCAACACACTTTCTACTTTTTGTATACTAATAAAAGTTGGCACTTCTGTGCCCTTCTTTATCTACTCTAATCTCTACTCTTTTCTGACATTTAAAGTCCAAGGGGGCGTCCCCCAATGCACTTTGTTGCATGTTCTCCCAGGGCTCAAAATTTCAAGTCCTGAGCTACTAGCCAGGCCTCAAGAGTTACTCGCCACCAGTTGCCCCACCTAATTATACAATGCCCCGTGCCTAATTGCGTCCCTAAACATGCCCTCGTAGAATATCTCATGGAATGACACTGTTAAATGTTTTAGGCAGAATCAAGTTACACAATTAAATATTACCAACAACAACTTTAACAAAATGGAACAGGGCACTGGGGGCAGACCAGAGGGACAGGGCACTGGGGGCAGTCCAGAGGGACAGGGCACTGGGGGCAGACCAGAGGGACAGGGCACTAGAACTGGGTCTCTTCCCCATTCTCTTGCTGTCTCCATTGCAACTCCCATCCATCCTCTGTCTCTCTCTCTCTCTCTCTCTTCCTCTCCTATTCATCTCATCATCAGGAGAGTGTGTGTGGGCGGCTCCACGCTTGCATGTCCCCACTTCCCACTTTTATTCAGGCTGGCAGTGAGTAGAGGAGCTGCAGCACAGTGGGAGGGAGTACAATCCAGCGCTGAGATCCACACAACTGCACAGCCATTGACACCATAGCACAGCGCACACTGACAACGCACAGCACACATTGAGACCACTCTGTTCGCAGTGCTCAGGCTGAACTGTTGGACAGTTACATAGAGCACAAGGAGAAGAAAACTGCACAAACTGGAAGGCTGCCGCTCTCATGTCAGGGCAACTTTCAGTGAGTGCTGCACCTGAGTGGTAATTTTCATAATCCTCCACCTCACTCATTACTTCCTGCTCCCTGCTCTCTGCTCTCCAGCTACATTGGTCGGGGGGCAGGCTCAGAGAGGTCATACTGTTAGGTCCCATGGCTTAATGAGGATTGTAAGGAGAGCACCTGTGTACTTGCGCGGCTCACCAGACTACTTTTTCCGAGCATGCACCTTTCCTCTTCGGCCGCCAATCTCATCGGGACTCTAAGTGTAGGCACAGATTGAAGGGAGATTGGTCATGCATCCCTGTCATCACTCGCCCCCAGCTTAAATCCACTCTCCAAATGCTAGTAGGCGAGTGGAAATTTTGAGGGCTGTTCTCCCCTTGGATATTCAAGCATACACAACAATGAAATAAGTTCTACAGCCTCATACGCACGTTTGGATTTTCTGCAGACAAAGCATAGGACTTTTGTCCGAAGGGCGTTGGTTTGGAATTCGTCTTGCATACAAACGGCACACACTTGTCAGCCAACAAACATGAACCTACATGTTTTTTCAGCTCATTAGAGACACCCATTGGGCACCTTCTGCTAATGTCGTGTTTGGTGAGCATTGATTCCGAGCATGCATGTTTGTACTTTGGACTTTTGTCCGACGGACTTGTGTACACACGCACCCGACAACAGCCTGCTATCCAACATTTGTCCGTGGAAAATCCGACAAACGATCGGATTTTCCACCAACGGCCTGTCATCACACAATTCCCTTCGGAAAATCCAATCATGAGTGCACCCAAAAAGAAGTAGTAGAACATTCTCTAGTTTTTCAAAGCAGTTTTTTGCAACACACTACACATTGCAAAGTGTGATCTGCATAAAGATGAATGAAGTATCATTTTGTGACATTTCAGGAAAGTTAAATAAAAAGTAAAACAGCGTGATGCATTATTCATGCACATCTTGAATTTTGGTTGATCCTGCTAAAGCTCTGGGTGCTCCTGTTGGCACCACCCAGATCGACAAAAGTCAATTGAACAAAGAGCCAGGTGAAAAATATGTCAGCTGAACAGTGCCTGCATCCACTCAGTTGCAGCCATAGCTCAAGTATTCTGACAGGGATGGTAGGGATTGAGATGTGTATCCTGTTTTCACATTTTATACAATGCCGTACTTGCTTTGCAGTGGGCTTTACAACTACCCCTCTGGGGTTATGCGCTGTTGAGCAGTTTTCCCTGCCCCTTGCATTTTGTTTCAGTCTCTGATCTCAAATACTTTGACAGTTGTAGGTGTCGGTTGTCAGAATACAATAGCTAATAAGTGAAAATTATTCATGCCCATAGTTTAGTGTAGGTGGACGAATCTGCTAAATTTCTTTTGTTCAGCCCACGGACTGAACAAAAAATATCTATACATGTATGGCTGGCTTTACATTGGCACCACTTTCTTCAAAGGAAGTGAACAAATCCTTAGACCTCTGCTAGGTATATTAGTATGAATGTTTCTGTTGCAAATTATTAACAAAATGAAAAAGCACCACTTATGCCGCATACACACGATCATTTTTTTGCGATGAAAAAAACAACGTTTTTTAAAACGTCATTTAAATTGATCGTGTGTGGGCAAAACGTCGTTTTTTTTCTTCAAAAAAAATACCAAAAAAAAATTCCAACACGCTTGAATTTTTTGTGTCGTTTTTCAAAACGTTGTTTTTAGTGTCATAAAAAGTGATGGTGTGTGGGCAAAACGACGTTGAAAACAACGTTTTTAAACCCGCGCATGCTCAGAAGCAAGTTATGAGACGGAGCTTCAATGGAAAAGAGTGCCGTCGAACGTGGTCTACGTCACCACGCTTTGCTAGAGCTTTGTAGAAAAACGATGGTGTGTACGCAATGTCGTTTTGGAAAATGAAGTTTGAAAAACTTCGTTTTTTTTCATGATTGAAAACGTCGTTTTTTTTCATCGCAAAAGGTGATCGTGTGTACACGGCATTAGGCTCGATTCACACCCATGCATGTCGCTTTTGAGCGTTTTTGCAGTGCATTTTGCGGTGCTTGCTGCATTTTTCCACAAGCTTTTTTAGCGTGATTTTACCGCGATTTTCGTTTACGCGCCACTTGCGTTTTGGATGCGGGTTCATTGAATTTAATTACATGCAAAACGCTGCTTGCAGAGGCACAAAAAAGTATTGATGTGAACATGTTCTATAGCAAACCATGTTAAAAAATTCCCTGCATTTCTGCAAAATGCACCAAAAAATGCATTAGTGTGAATGGAGCCTAAGACCCCTTTCACACTGATGGACCCAATCGGATCATCTATAGCTCTAAAGTAGCAGATGTCAGGACATGTCAGCCAACATCCAATCCACCCCTGTCTGCTAAAAACAGATGGATAGGGAAACCGTTCCAACCAAACTGTCCTATAGAGAACAGTGGGCTGTGTCATGTCCATTCTGCATAGCGGAGCAGACACAGACCTGTCATCCGCCTGCTCAGCAGACAGATCCCCCACTGAGCAGACACATCCGCTTTATGGAGTCTGAAAGAGGCTTATGTGCAGGAAAAGGAATTCTAAGCCAACTACTACAACCTCAACTGCCCCTGCAAAATAATTGTACCACTGCATAAACAACTAACAGCAATGTTTTTTTAGTAAACTACAAATATCATATAACATCAGAAAACCACTATGATGAGGAAACATCTCTCCCCCCCCACTCAGACAGCAAAACAAAAGAAAACTCAAAAGTATTGGCATGATGATGGGTTTTGTGAATGAGGGGTTAAAAACCACAGAACCAGCGCAAAGTTGAAGGATAAATAAGAGGATTTTTAATAACAGCTTACCTGTAAAATCCTTTTCTTGAAGTACATCACGGGACACAGAGCGCATAGTCATTACATATGGGTTATATGGGTACCTTCAGGTGTGGACACTGGTGTAATCAATTTCACAGGAAGTTCCTCCCTATATAACCCCCTCCCACTGAGAGTGCTTCAGTTTTGTAGCAAGCAATTTCTCCGAGGTTACACAATGTTCCCCAAAAGAGGGGTGGGAGCTCTGTGTCCCGTGATGTACTTCAAGAAAAGGATTTTACAGGTAAGCTGTTATTAAAAATCCTCTTTTCTTTATCGTACATCACGGGACACAGAGCGCATAGTCATTACATATGGGATGTCCCAAAGCAATGCTCCATAAAGGGAGGAAGACCGTAAGGCCAAAAATAGCCAAACAAAAAACATTATCAGGAGGTAAAATAGCTCCACCAACAGAAAAAAGGGGGCATGAACCGGGCCAGAGGATTCTATACTGTTGCCCGTAGGACCGCCTGCCCGAATGCTGCGTCCGTAGCCTTTGCGACGTCCAACTTATAAAATTTAGTAAACGTATGTACGGAAGACCAGGTTGCCGCTTTGCAAACCTGTGCCATAGAGATCTGATGGTGTGCCGCCCAAGAGGCACTCATGGCCCTCGTAGAATGGGCTTTAACTGATAAGGGAGGTGGAACGCGCTTCAGACCATAGGCCTGACAAATCAGCTGCTTAATCCACCTAGCCAAGGAAGACTTGGCAGCCGGCTGACCCTTCTTGGGGCCATCCGGAAGAACGAAAAGCACATCTGTTTTCCGAATCTTCTCTGTAGCCTTGAGATAAACCCTCATGGCTCGGACCATGTCCAAAGTATGAAGCAGTCTTTCCTCTCTGGACTGGGGAGTAGGAAAGAAGGATGGTAGGACTAGGTCCTGATTCAAGTGAAAACTGGATATGACCTTAGGAAGGAAAGAAGGTTGAGGCCGCAGAACCACTCTGTCCTTATGCAGAATCAGGTACGGTTCCCTGCAAGACAAGGCTGCCAGCTCGGAGACCCTTCTGGCCGAAGCCATAGCCACCAAGAAAACCAACTTTCGGGTTAGCCGCACAAGAGGGATTTCTGTCAGAGGTTCAAACGGCTGCTTTTGTAAAGCTGACAAGACCAGATTTAAATTCCAGGGGCAGAGGGGAGCTCTAATAGGGGGATTCACATGCAAGACCCCCTGCAAGAAGGTTTTTACAAGCGAATGCGTGGCCAAAGGCCTTTGAAACCATATCGATAAGGCATACACCTGCCCCTTTAGAGTACTAAGAGCCAACCCCTTGTCAACGCCAACCTGGAGTAATCGCAAGATCCTGTCAATAAAAAACTTGCGAGGATGCCCTCCTTGAGACTCGCACCACTCCACATAGGTCCTCCAGACTCTGTAATAGATATTTCTAGAGACTGGCTTTCTAGCCTGAATTAACGTAGATATGACTTGGGCTGAGAGGCCTCTGCCCTTAAGAATTAGGGATTCGGCCGCCAAGCCATCAAATTTAGCTGCTGTGAAGCAGGGTGGTAGATCGGGCCCTGAGACAGCAGATCTGGGCGCAGGGGGAGTGGCCACTGTGCCCCTACTGACATCCTCACGATGAGTGCGTACCAAGCCCTTCTGGGCCATGCTGGGGCCACCAGGATCACCGGCCTGCGCTCCACCCTGATCCTTCGTAGAAGGCGGGGAATCATCTGTAGTGGAGAGAACGCATACAGGAGAGAAAACTGGTGCCAGGGGCAAACCAACGCATCGGTCCCGTAGGCCGAGGGGTCCCTGGCTCGGGATACGAATTTGTCCAATTTCTTGTTGAATCTTGTTGCCATGATGTCCACATCGGGAACTCTGAATCTTTGGCAAATCTCTTGGAATACCTGGGGGTGAAGAGACCACTCTCCCGGGAGTAACTGTTGACGACTCAAAAAAATCTGCTTGAGAATTGTCTATCCCTGGGATGAACACTGCTGAGATGCAGGGTACATGGGCTTCGGCCCATGAGAAAATCAGGTTTACTTCCCTTTGAGCCGCTAGGCTCCTTGTGCCCTCCTGGTGGTTTATGTATGCCACCGCCGTGGCATTGTCGGACTGTATCCTTACTGGCAGACCCTGCAGGGGGAGAGTCCAGGTGACCAGGGCCAACCGAGCAGCTCTGATCTCTAGGACATTGATGGGAAGCAGACTTTCTGCCTCTGACCACTGTCCCTGCTGGGTCCGTTTTCCTAAGATTGCCCCCCAACCTGTTAGGCTGGCATCTGTGGTTACTATTTTCCACGTGATGGGGCAAAAGGTTTTCCCTTTTGACAATTTTTGAGGGACCAGCCACCAGTACAGGCTGCGCCTGACTCCTGGGGAAAGACCTAATGGACGGTCTAATGCCTGTATGGACCTGTTCCAAGCAGAGAGAATAGCTGCCTGGAGAACTCTGGTATGGATCTGGGCATAGGGCACTGCTTCGAAGGCGGCTACCATCTTTCCCAGCAGTCGCATGCATAGGCGAATAGTCGGCCTCCTTTTGCCTAGGACTATTTGAATTGTTTGAGTCAATGACCTGATCTTTTCTTGAGGTAAAAATATCCTCTGGCATTCTGTATCTAACCGAAGGCCTAGATATTCCAACTGTCTTGTGGGTTGCAACCTCGATTTTCCCTGGTTCACAACCCACCCGAATTCTTGTAGATGCCGAACTGTGCGGACTACTGCATGATTGAGGTTGGAAGCTGATCTGTCGATAACCAGGAGATCGTCCAGTTATGCCAGGACCAAAATGCCTTCTGTCCTTAGGACGGCTAGCACCGGGGCTACCACCTTTGTGAATACCCGCGGAGCTGTTGCCAACCCGAAAGGGAGGGCTATGAACTGGAAATGACTTTGATCTATCATAAAACGAAGAAACTTGTGATGTGCTGGGTAGATCGGCACATGCAGATATGCATCCTTTATGTCTATAGATGCTAGAAAGTCGCCTTGATGCAGGCTGGCTGTCACTGAACGTATGGAATCCATACGAAAGGTCTGAATCTTTAGAAAGCGATTTAGGCGTTTGAGGTCTAGGATAGGCCTGACGTCGCCATTGGGTTTTGGTATAATAAAAAGGTTGGAGTAGAATCCCAGACCCCTTTCTTGGGTTGGTACTACAATTACTCCTTGGAGCAAGAGGCGATCCAACGCCTTTACGAGAGAGGCCCTCTTTACCGGGTCGCTTGGAAGACTTGACCCCTGAAAATGAGGAGGGGGGATTTCTCGAAACTCTAGTTTGTAGCCTGTGGCTACCACGGACCGAACCCAAGAGTCGGGAATTCTGGCCTTCCAGACTTTGGAGAAAAACTGAAGTCTTCCCCCCACCCAAGAGAGTGGGGGCGCCCCTTCATGAATCTGACTTGATGACTGGTTTAGCCGGCTTGCGAGACCAGGGCCTCTTGTTTGCCGCGGCTTGTCCCTGTGGGCGGCTATTAACTGCTGAACGCCCGGGAGGCCGTCGATACTGACGGGAAGTCGAAGGGGCCGAGCCTGCAAAGGCCTGTCGTTTAAACGCGGGCCCACGCGGTCTTTTCTTGACCGGTAAGGAAGAACTTTTACCACTTGATATGGTTTGGATATATTTATCTAGGTCTTCACCGAATAGTCTTCCCCCATAAAAGGGAAACCCTGCTAAAAGCTTTTTGCAGGGTGCCTCTGCTGACCAGTTCTTTAGCCACGAAAGACGACGCATGTGAACCACCAGCAGAGATAACCGGGATGCCTGTTGGATGGAGTCCTTAATAGCATCTACTGCAAAGCAGAGAGCCCTAGGGAAATCTGCTAATTCACGAGTTTGCTGAGCCGGCATGTCCTTTAATATCTGTTTTGCCTGATCCTTTAAGGCCTGACAAACGCCAATGGCTGCCACCACTGGCTGAACCATGGCACCTACTGTGGTGAAAGAAGCCTTCAGTAGGGTCTCTAATTTTTTTTGTCGACCGGATCCTTGAACATCTGGACATTTTCAACCGGACAGGTCAGGGATTTATTCATGCAGGAAATGGCCGCGTCCACTGTGGGGAGTGCCCATTTCTTTAAAAATTCCTCTTCCATAGGATAGAGAATAGAGAACCTCTTAGGAGGGATAAAGATCCTATCAGGTCGAGCCCAATCCTGGTAAATCACGCTCCGCAGAAGGGGGTGAATCGGAAAAGACACACAAGTTAATGGAGCCTTTAAAGAACCCAATGAGGATACCACAGGGGCTACTAGTTCTAGCACTGGAAGTCTAAAAGCAGTGCGAACTATATCGGTCAAAGACTGGATCCACAGGCTCTCCGCTTGAGAGGCCGAAAAATATTCATTTACAGTGGAACCCTCCATGTCTGAACCTTCGGGACTTGGGTCTGCTTGATCCCCTTGTGGGTCCCGTTCCTCCGAAGAGGAGACCTCCGCATCTGAAAACACCAAACTAGGTGAGGGGGATCTAGCCCGTTTGCTACTTGGCAAAGGGCGGGCAAACAAAGCAGTTAACCTTTTCTCTAGCCCACCCAGGGTGGTCGCTAGCATTTCTTCCGTTACGTAAACGGGAATGGGTGGATCGGGGGCCGCCTCTGCCCCCAGCATCCCCAATGGCTCTTGTACTATGCTACTCGGTGGTCTAACTGGTGAGGGTGGGGCCGTTAAAGCCTGGCCCAAATCCTCTGACCCCGATGGAGACCCCTTTTGTTTCTTGGCACCTTTTGCAGCCTTGGCTGGTCCTGATGCCTTTGGAGCCATTGCACAACCTTGAGTCACCCCTCTAGCCAACACCTGACTGTTGTAGCTAGGAGTAATTAATATGAGCACAGGCTGAGGCTTTTTTTTTACCCGCCTGGGAGGTGGCAATACTGAGGAAAACCTGTGAGTATTGCAACACCAATGCCCGTTAGCCGGAGTCCAAGGTTGACTCAGATACTGCTGGATCTAAGGCTGAGTCCCTTTAAGCAAAAAAACTTTTTTTTTTTTTTTTTTTTTTTTCTGGTCAATAGTGGAACTAAGTCCTAGACCTGAAGATCCACAAACCGCCACTGGGTGTCACTGTGGCCAAAAGACCCAGCTGCGCGCTCTGTGTCCTTCTTCCTCTGCCTCCAGGAGGGAAAGACCAGGCAGAGAAAAAGTTTTACTTTTAAAACAGACCCTGACGCTGCTGGCCCGCCCCCCCAACGCACGCCGACGCTATAAAAGGCGGCGTGCACGCGCGCGCACGCGCACCCCCCCACGCTGAAAACAACATGGAGGAAGCAGAGCAGAGGAAAAACATGGACCAGCGCCAGGCAGCACCAACAGACACCAGGTAAGCACTAATCTTATTCTAGTGCACAGAGAGAGGAAGCTGTCCCCATGGGCTTCCTAAGAAACAGGAGTTTTCACCAGCAATTTCCTCTTTAACACATGTGGGGTTGCAGTATCAATGCTAACAGGCAGACCTGGGGTGAGTAGCAAATATATATCTTACACAAGTATACATATATCTACATGTTATCTGGGTAAACATTAGTATCCCATCCTGCCCACACAGACATAGTGGAGATAGTGGCTGATGCACAAGCATACCATTAGCCAACCCAGAACCCCCAGGGGGATACCTACTGTCGAACCAAGTCCCGCAGGTTCCCTCTTACCTGCTCCACGCCGCAGGGTATTGCAAACTGCAAGAGGCCCAATCTTCCCCCATCTCCGTGGGTATTGTCTCGGACCTTCAGGGACCGGGGTCCTGTGTTAAGGAACCCACACCCCTGGACCTATATAGCATCCTGGCATCAGTAGCGTTTAGTCCTGGGAGAGACCAAGGCACTGGAGCCCAGAATCCAGCCCTCCAAGGAGAGGCATTATAGGCAACACCCCACGCAGGCAGGGCCCGGGTACCGTACACCTTGGCTTTGAAGCACTTCGGACGGATCCGGCTAGCTATCCTGGGTCCCGAGACCTCCGAGGGACAGCTAGACGTGACCAACACCTAAGACACTGGCGAAAAAACTGAAGCACTCTCAGTGGGAGGGGGTTATATAGGGAGGAACTTCCTGTGAAATTGATTACACCAGTGTCCACACCTGAAGGTACCCATATAACCCATATGTAATGACTATGCGCTCTGTGTCCCGTGATGTACGATAAAGAAAGTAGGACAAATTTGCGCCCAGTGTGGCTAATGCCTTTATGGCACTATGGGAGGAAACTGCGGTTTATGAAGATACTCCCGAAGAACTGGCCCTTTACAAAAGGTACATTGATGATTTAATCATCATATGGAATGGCAGTAGAGATACTCTGGAAAATTTCCTAGAAAAACTTAATAGGAATGACAAAAATATAGCCTTAGTATGGAAAATTGATGAGAAGGCTGTGGACTTTCTTGATTTGAACACCAGTCTGGAAAGCGATAAGGTAGTCACGAAAACGCATTTTAAAAATGTGGATACCAACAGTTACCTCTCTATGAACAGCTGTCATTTCAAATCCTGGCTCTTTAACATCCCTAGGGGACAGTTGTTCAGAATGAGAAGGAACTGTCCTAAAGAAAGCCACTATAAACTGCAAGCAGAAATAATAGGCTCGAGATTTAAAGAATAAGGATTTGAAGAGTCATGGGTCAATAACCAAATAGAACATGTTGGTAAAATAGATAGCAATGGTATGTTACAGGATAAAGAGAGAATGGTCGATCAACAAGGAGCACCGGGTCTAATCCTGGACTATAATTCCCAACATCAAGATGTTGCTAAGGTGATTAAAAGACACTGGCACATCTTGAAAAATGACAGAGATCTGCAGAAAATACTTCCAGGTGCACCAAGGATTATATATGAGAGAGCACCAACTCTCAGGCGGCGTACACGCGACTGAGGTTCTCGCTGGAAACCAGCGAGAACCTCGCTGGAAGCTGCATTCCAGCGAGGACCTCGGCCGTGTGTACACTCTCGGCGAGCTTCCCGTCGGGAAGCCCGTCGAGCAGAAATAGAGAGCACGCTCTATATTTGCTCGACGGCCCGCCTGGAAGAATGGCTGGTTGCCATTCCCGACGGGCGGGTCGCCGATTTCGACGGCCGGCAGGGAACCTCGACGGGCGGAACGATGTGTTCTGCCCGTCGAGGTTCTCTGCCGTGTGTACGCGGCCTCAGAGATCTTATTGTCAAGTCAGTAGTTGTACCTCCACCCAAACCCTGTTTCACATCTTCTTTTAAGGAAAGGGCTTCTTCCCTTGAAAGAGATGTTTTGCGTGCCGGAAGTCAATGAGATTTCAAAAGAAAAGAACCAAGTTCGTGGCCACGAATACAGGAGAAACACATACGATCAGACACTTTATCGGTTGCCAAACCGAAGGTGTTGTGTATGTGTTACAATGTAGCTGTAACCTCCAATATGTTGGGAGGACAAAGAGGGCATTGAAGGTGAGAATCAAAGAACATGTCCAAAACATAATTAAAGGTCACCCGAAACACAACGTCTCGAGACACTTTGACCGTGTGCATAATCGGGATCCCACTCAACTACAGTTCTAGGGGATTGAAAAACATAACACATCATGGAGGGGAAGTCACAAGGTCAGGACCATTGAGTGGGTGACCGCGATATTGTCAATATTGTGTCAATCTCGCTCCCTTTCACCTTGCCGCGATGGAGACAAAGCCGTCATAGAAGCGACGGGGATCAGACGTGGATTCCCGCCAATTCTTTTTTCTCATAATTACTTTTCATTGCTTCTCATTTAAAAAAAAAAAAAAAAACAACATTTTTTGTATAGTTACATACTGTTAACATAGATTGTTTAGTGCATTTTTACATATAAATATAAACCACTATACATTGTGCAGATACATTATCACAAAATTTTCAAAACCTTTAAATGCATTTAACATTGTCTGAAACACTTAAACATCCTCAAATTGTTCCCTTTTTCCCTTACCTTACCTCCCTCCCTCCCCCTCCCCTCTTTCTCACCTTGACATTGCCCCTTATCTCCTCTAGTTCCTCTAACCTATCTCTTCGAAAATTACCTTACCCTTAGGTTTTCAGCGTAACTCCAGGATCTCTTAAATGCCCTCCAGTTGTCCCATTTCTTATTTTGGCTGATATTGTTGCCCTCTGTGCCGTCCCTTAGGTGTTCCATTGTGTAAGTCTCTTCGACTGCATCTATCCATTCCCAGGTCGTGGGGCACTGCGCCTCTTGCCACTTCCTGGGTATTAGCCTCTTGGCTGCGTTAAGTAGATGCGGTACAAGAGATTCTTTGTATCTTTTAATCCCTTCTTCCCCTCCATGAAAGAGAACAACCCATGAATCCAACTTAATTTCTTTCTTTGTGATGTCCTGTAAAAGTTCCAAAATTTTCTCCCAATATTTTTTTACTTTGGGGCACTCCCACCATAGGTGGGCCATGGTGCCCGGGGACCTACAGCCTCTCCAACAATCTCCTGATTGCCCCTCTTTAAATTTGCTCAGTTTATCCGGTGTTATGTACCATCCAGCTATGCATTTAAAGTTCATTTCCGCCGTTCGACTGTCAATCGCCGAGATGTGTGTCAGTTTCAACCTTTTCTCAATTGTGACCTTATCCCTCTGTGACCTCAGTTCTCTCTCCCATTTTTTAATAAATGGAGGTATCCCTTGCTCATCCATCTCTAGTAAGATCCTATATAACTTGGAAATGGTGCCTTTAGTACCTTCCATAGAGCATTATTTTTCCAATTCCGTTAGCTGTTCTCCAGACCTCAGTGGGTGTGGTGTGGTAATTTTTGGATAAAATGGCTTAGCTGTTGATACCTCCAGTTATTTATTTCCATAAAGTTTTTTTTTTTGTTGTTTTAACTCCTGTAGTGTTATTAAATGTTCGTTTGTGATAATATCCCTTAATTGTGTCGATTCGTGCTTAATCCAGTTTCCACCCACCTGTGTTTTACCCGGTGCAAAGTAATCATTGTTTTTCAATGCTATGAGGGGCGAATTGAATTCCTTCCCAATTTTTTTAGAGACTGTGTCCCATATTTTAAGTGCATTACTTGTTATCTCGTGTGTATTCGTGCCCATTGCCCTAAATTGGGGCGGGTTCCAAATTATACTTTCTAATCTCACCTTTGATAGTGCATTTTCTAAACTGACCCACCTTTTTTCTTTATTGACTCTGGCCCAATCTATTACTTTTGACAGAACGACTGCGTCATAACACTTTTTAATATCCGGTACTGCGAGTCCCCCTTTATTTTTTGGTTGTTTTAACTGCTTGCCGACCAGTTATACGGCGGCAGGTCGGCTCTCCTGGGCGAGAGCCGTAGCTCTACGTCGGCACTTCTGCGGCCACTAGGGGGCGCGCGCCCCCCGCTCCCCCCGAGTCCTGTGCGTGTGCCCGGCGGGCACGATCGCCGCCGGGCACACGCGATCGCTCGTTACAGAGCGGGGACCGGGAGGTATGTGTGTAAACACATAGCTCTCGGTCCTGTCAGCGGGGGAAACGCTGATTTTCTGTTCATACAATGTATGAACAGAAGATCAGTGATTTCCCCTAGTGAGGCCACCCCCCCATACAGTTAGAACACACCCAGGAACACACTTAACCCCTTCCCCGCCCCCTAGTGTTAACCCCTTCACTGCCAATGGCATTTCACTAAAAAAATGCCAATGGTCCCAAAAATGTGTCAAAAGTGTCCGAAGTGTCCGCCATAAGGTCGCAGTACTGGAAAAAAAACGCTGATTGCCGCCATTACTAGTAAGAAAAAAAAAATGCCATAAAACTACCCCCTATTTTGTAAACGCTATAACTTTTGCGCAAACCAATCAATAATATTTTTTTATGAAAAATATGTAGAAGGGGGGCGTGGCCGGCAGCCGAGGCGGATGGCTGTGTGAGGAGTGAGCTCCGCGAGACCCACCTGTAGCCAGCTCCATCCAGCGACTGCGACAGCATTTTGAGGCACCATACAGCCTACCTACCTCCCAGAGAACCCCTGGATTACGATGGGGAAAAGGAAAAAGGAGAGGGGCCCGAAAAAACTGACGGACTTTTATCCGTCCGCGAGCACACCTAGGCCGCAAGATGGCGGCGAAGCCTCGGACTCGCGGTTCGTCCTGCGCCACGGAGGCAGCGACGGATCGTCCCCACAATTTGTCACGGACAACCGACCACATCACAGCGCCAGCGGAGGGTCCTCTCCCGGGGCATCGCCCATCAGCAGCCCACAGAAGTCGGCGCAAAAGAAGTCTTCAACCCACAAGTATGCAGGTGAGCTGGGGGATGGGTGTAACTCACAGAACAGCACCAGTGACTTTGTGGAACACATCAATGAGTTCCCCACCACCTGTCAGCCCCTCAGTGATACAGTGATGAGGGATATGTTGATCACCCTTAGAGGCTCCCTGCATAAAGATATGATTCTATGTGTGACTCAGCTGAAGAGAGATGTGTCTGCCATAGGGGATAGGATCTGCCATGTTGAAGACAAAATGGGTGAATTCACAACAGCTCACAATGAGCTGGTAGATGCACACAATGATACAGAAAGTGACATTCAGGCCTTGAGAGAAAAATTAAGTGATTTAGAAGACAGATCAAGAAGGAATAATATAAAACTGAGGGGGGTGGAGGAGACGGTGACCCCCGCAGAACTCAGGCCCTATGTACAAGCCTTCATTGCAGCCATGCTCCCTGATACTTCTGCTAATGAAATCATAGTAGACAGAGCCCATCGCCTCCCTAAACCTAAATACCTACCTGAAGGGGTACCGAGGGATGTCATTGCTCGCATACACTTCTTTCACGTTAAAGACGACCTCATGCGATTTACGCGGAAGAATCAACCGCTACCGGGCCCTTACTCGGACATTAGTGTCTTTGCTGATCTATCTAAACACACCATGATGGCGCGCAAAAACCTGTCCTCTATGACCAAGATCCTGCAGAACCATAAAATACCGTACTCCTGGGGCTTTCCAACAAAATTGCTAGTTACTAGAGAGGGTCGCACGTTTGCGATCACCACCGTTGAGGATGGGATTGCCCTGGCCAAAAAATGGAAACTGATCCCGGAAGATGTAGAGGCCTCATGGCAGAACCAGGCTGTACAGAGGATGTCACCTGAATGGCAGAAGAAATGACATTCAGTACCTTTCACTATGGAGCACAATCTGGCTCCCCTCTCCTCCTTTTTGATACAGCTAACCCTGTTGCCTTACTGAATTCAATACCAGAGTGGCTGGCTCTGGGTCTCGGGGAGACATACCCCCCTGTTTCTCTTGCGGAATTATCGCACTTAATGGAACTGTTCGTTTTTTTTTTTTATGTTTTGACTCATGTTACCTGTCTTTTTTTTTTGTTGTTTTCTTTTTCTCTCAATGTACCAAAGGAACCCTGTTCTGAATGTGATCCCTTCTGTGCAACTCTACAAATCTCATGCATTGCTAATACCACAGGATCTTTACAACCACCGAATTTTGGAGCAGCAGCGCCACCTTCAGGTAATTTTACCTCCTTACATCTGCATACAGAGACTTTTCTGCCACATGTGAAGCATATCCTTCCATTGCCACAATGTCGATAAATATAATCTCCATGAACGTCCATGGGCTCAACAGCCCCTTTAAACGGTCCTCAATGTGGTCCGAAATGACCAGACTTCGAGGAGATGTATTATGCATCCAAGAAACGCACTTTATGACCTCCAAACAACCCAAATGTACACACAAAGCATACCCACATATCTTCCAATCTACTGCTCCAGTCAAAAAGAGGGGGGTCCTGCTAGCCATCAAGCATACTGTGGCATTTAAGATGCATGAGCTAGTGTGCGACACAAACGGAAGATATATAATACTAATCTGTGATCTAAATAATACAACTTACACCCTAGTTAACATCTATGCACCCAACAAGAACCAGCCAAGATTTTTAAACTCGTTGCTCAGGAAGGTGACCAAACTCAAAAAAGGTTCGCTGCTTCTATGTGGTGACTTTAATTGTGTGCCTGATCAATCCCTGGACTGCTCACAACAACAGGCCTCCCGCAGGATAGAAATTCAATCGCTTCTCCATAACCACAACTTGTATGACGCTTGGAGATGCCTGCATTCCTCGGAGAGGGATTATACTCACTACTCTTATCCCCATCGGGCATACTCCAGGATTGACTTGATCCTCACTGACCTACCTTTGCTGCAGAAGACTTCAGAGGTCACTATACACTCTATAACATGGTCGGACCATGCCCCTGTGTCTATTCTCCTACGCGATGAATCCTTTCCTTCCCCGACCTACCTATGGAGGAACAATGTTGGACTGCTCTCTAACCCTGTCCTAACGGATAGGATTGGTCTGCAACTTAAAGAATTTTTTGCCTTTAATAACAACAGCGATGCCTCTATGGCATCAATATGGTGCTCGCATAAGGCATTCAGCAGGGGAATGTTAATTCAAGCTGCAGCTAGACAAAAGAGGGGGAAGGCAAAACAGTTAAACGACTTGCTGGAGAAACTTAAACAATTAGAAGCCCAACACAAAACACAACCTACTTCAGCGATAGAAGATTCCCTATTTAAATGTAGACATGACCTCCGTCTATTGTTAATTACCACTCATCAAACACATTTAAGGAGATTAAAAGCGATGTATTATGCCCACGGCAACAAAGCAGGGAAGGTCCTGGCGAGATACATTACTAGACGACAGCAGCAGGCCCGCTTAATAAACATTAGAGACCCGCACACTGCCAAAATGGTAACCCACCCAACACATATTGCCAATGCTTTTATGAAATATTACAAAGACCTATATAACCTCCAACAAGACTCAGACACTACACAACCTACGGAGTTAAGTATTAATACGTTTCTTAACGCAGTCTCCTTACCCTCTTTAACCACTGACCAGCTATCCATGCTTAACTCCCCAATCACTCTCACAGAAGTTTCAGACACCATACAGGCTCTCCCCAATAATAAGTCTCCAGGTACAGATGGTTTCTCGTCAGAGTACTATAAGACGTTCTCTAGCATTCTTGCCCCACCTCTATGCGCCTTGTTTAACGGTATTGCCTCCTCCTCTAAGTTCCCTGAAGAAATGTTACAGGCTACTATTGTCACTCTGCCCAAGCCGGGGAAGAAGCCGGATACTCCACAGAACTTTAGACCAATATCGCTCCTGAACACGGACCTTAAGGTCTATGCTAAAATTATAGCGAATAGGCTGGCCAACGTCACCCCTCACCTGGTTAAACCAGACCAAGTAGGGTTTGTAAAAGGGCGCCAAGCCCCAGATGGCACCCGGAGGCTGCTCAATTTGATACATATACTGGAAAATAGGAAGGCCCCACCGGCCTTTTTGGCACTAGATGCCGAAAAAGGCCTTTGACAGGGTGCACTGGGGATATCTCAGGGCTACCCTGAGGAAATTTGGCATGCAGGGCACCATCCTGTCAGCGATATCTGCATTGTACACATGCCCGTCAGCTAGAGTTTCCTCGTCCGGTGCCATCTCCGACCAATTCTATATTACCAATGGCACCCGCCAGGGCTGCCCACTGTCTCCCATAATCTTTACCTTGATGATGGAGCCCCTCGCCGAAACTATCAGGTCGGCCAAGGAGATTTCGGGGATTGAGGTTGCAGGTGATACCCACAAGATAGGTCTCTTTGCAGATGATGTTGTTCTGACAGTAACAAATCCGGCTTCTTCCTTGGCAAAGGCTCAGGAAATCTTGCAGCAGTTCGGTGCAGTATCTTACTATAAACTGAATATTACTAAGTCCTGTATTCTTCCAATTAACCTCTCCAAATCCCTGGTTACTCACCTCAAAGAAAAATTCCCATTCCAATGGATGGCTAACTCCCTCACTTACCTGGGTATTAGATTAGTCTCTCCATCCACCCATACTTATAGGGTGAATTTTAACACCCTTCTGGCAACCATTAAAACCGATCTTGACCATATCACAACGTTTGAGATGTCGTGGCTGGGCAGGATAGCTGCGTTAAAAATGATTCTTTTGCCCAAAATTCTCTATTACTTTAGAACCCTCCCAATCAGAATTCCAGAATCCTTCTTCTTACAAGCAGACAAGATGTTTAGGAGATTTATTTGGCAGGGTAGAATGCCTAAAGTAACATTCGCTACAGTTCAAAGACATAGAACGGAGGGGGGAATGGGCTTCCCCGTCCTCCGCAACTACTATAGGGCAGCGATCCTAGATCAAATGAAGGCCTGGTTTGACCCTGTCCCATCTAAACTATGGGTTAAGATTGAGAAAGCAATTATGACAGGGAAAGACCTCCCAGCTTTACTCTTAGCTAAGGTGACGAACCTACCCCTACAACATATCAGTCTACCCTCTATTGACGCTACCCTATTAGCGTGGGGAAATATCCAACCCTATCTAGACCCCTCGAGTACAAATAAGCGCAGACTCACTGACCTCACGACCGTGGAACACCTCATCCCAGACCTAAAAATTACGGCTTGGAAACAGGAAGGTTTAACAACTGTCCAAGAGGTGTTGTCCAAACAACCTCGTACCCATGCATACTCTCTCACGAGACTGCAACACTTCCAAAGGTCACATTCTACACTTACCTTTGACATGCCCATAGACATATGGACGTACCTCAGCTCATCCTATAATAAACCCGGAGGTCTTTCTTGGTTTTATAGACTATTACATGGCACTAAGCGATTTTCTAAGACCTCACACATGACAAACTGGGAAAAAGACTGGGGCATCTCCTTCTCAACTGGTGAGTGGATGAGAGCGATCAAGATGACTTACAGATACACCCACTGTACCAATCATTGGGATAACATGTTGAAAATTGTACATAGGTCCTACCTCACTCCAGTTAGGCTATCGCTGATTTTCCCTTCAGAATCACACCTTTGCTGGAGATTGTGTGGAGATAGGGGCAATATCTTCCATATATTATGGACCTGCAAACACATTCGCAAATTTTGGGATGAAGTTTTTAAACTAATAACTTCTGTCATAGGTATCTCGGTGCATCCTGCTCCGCCTTTAGCTTTACTGAACATCACTACTGCCCCTATCCCAGCCTCCATGAGGAGCATTGTGGTACATATTTTGATAGCAGCCAGATTGGCCCTGACAGCTAAATGGAAAACCACCCAGATCCCCATCCTTAACGTAGTGATACATAGGGTCTCCACCCAATATTCATACGAGAAACACTTCGCCTACCAATCTGGGACTTCCCAGACCTTTCTTGCACAATGGTTGCCCTGGGTCTCTAAATATCCCAACCCATAGCTTCCCCTCCAACGTTTAATGGATATTACTATGAACCTTTGGTACAAAAGTTCTGTTTTATGTGTTTTTTTCTTGTTTTTTTTTTTTTTTTGTCTTTTGTTTTTTTTTCTGTCCTTTTTTGTACGTTGTTGTATATTTACACCGTTAAAATTTGCTATTTTCCCTGTTTACGGTATATGAACACTATGGTTATACTGACAACTTGCTTGCATGCAACATATGGCCCTGCGCACGCGACGTGCCCCTATGGGTGGCCTAGTAGGTGGGAGGCTTTCCACCTAAACAGATGTTGTCATACTGCACCGAACTGCATAATAAGGTAGGCAACCCTTGCGGTAATGCCGGGTTACCGCTACTTCCCTATAAAGGGAGCTGTGGCTCCACATTGTGTAGTAGGACGCACAGCCCCCGAACCTTGTTTACGCACTTGGCAAACATGCTGTAACCCTGCTTTGTATACCACTGTCCACACTATGTCCAGTGGAAGAATATGTGAGGACCTGCGTTGTCCATATATTGATTTTTGATGTTATTGCTTATATATATATATGTCTCTTTTGAGAAAGCAAATTTTCAATAAAAACAAATTAAAAAGAAAAATATGTAGAAGAATATGTATCGGCCTAAACTGAGGAAAAAGTTTTTTTTTTTATATATTTTTGGCGGATATTTATTACAGAAAAAATTTAAAAATATTGAATTTTTTTCAAAATAGTCGCTATATTTTTGTTTATAGCGCAAAAAATAAAAACTGCAGAGATGATCAAATACCACCAAAAGAAAGCTCTATTTGTGGGGAAAAAAAGGACGCCAATTTTGTTTGGGAGCCACGTCACACGACCGCGCAATTGTCAGTTAAAGCGACGCAGTGCCGAATCACAAAAAAGTACTCTGGTCATTGGGCAGCAATATGGTCCAGGGGTTAAGTGGTTAAAGTATGAAGGGAAATTCTGTGTTTCTAATTTCTCCAGATATAATTCATAATCAATTTTTTTGAGCAATATAAACAGAGATTTTGGCAAAGCGATGGGGATCATCTGGAACCTATACAGGATTTTTGGTAGAAGAACCATTTTACAAAAGTTAATTCATCCTATCCATGAGATTTGTCTGTTTTTTACCCCTTTTATCTCAGATTTAATTTTGTCCAATAGTGATATATAATTGATATCGTAGATCTTTTTTGAAAACTTACATTTTATTCATTTTCAAAATTTTCCAGACAAAAAAGAGAAAAGCCCAAAGAACACAAAAGGACATAAATAATTGCAAAGGATCAGCACTTGACAGGACAACCAGTATTGCCATCAATAAAGCTGGGGCAAGATATGCAAGACAAGTCATAAAGGGCAGTACAAAGCAAAAACCTTCTTAAAGCAGTCAGAGAGGGCCGGGTGTCTTCAACAATGCACTGCTTGCCAAAGTGCGTTCTAGCGAGCAAAGGAGAAAGAATAGATCAGAAGTAAAGACAAGTCAATAAAAGGGAGGAAGAGCAAAGAGAGAGAGGTAAAGAATAGAGAGGCAAAGAGTAGATAGGAGAAGAACCACCCGCCCCTGACCCCCCCACTGACTGAAAGACCCGACCAGACTTACCCCCCCCCCCCCCACCACGAAGGTGGATCATGCGATCGGGGCCTCCAACACATTCCATAGTTCCCAAACCTGGTTGTGAGAATCGAGAGAGTTATTCAGGGATGCCGTCATGTACTCCATCCTTTTAACGTCTCTGATTCTAGCGTGCAAGTCAAACAAGGAGGGAGGTTCCTTATTTTTCCATTTCAAGGCAACCAAGCAACGTGCGGCTGTGATGACCTGTGCCAGGAGTTTTTTGGAGGATTTAGAAAAAGAGGAGGGTGGGAGGCCTAGAAGGAAAAGTTTAGGGCAAAACGGCACCCAGGTATCGAAGATGGAGTGGAGTAGGGAATGAACTGTCTGCCAATAGGGGACAATCAAAGAGCAGGTCCAATAGGTATGATATAGTGTACCCACCCCATCAGAACAGCGCCAACAGCGGCGATCAGCTGAGGGATAGAGTGGAGCAGGTCTGGAGTTTGGTACTAGTGAAACAAAATTTTATATTGATTGTCTTTATAAAGTGTACAAATGAAGCTCTTAGAGGCCTGTGATCATATAAGCTTCCACGCCTGTAAGGGAATCTCCTCACCCAAGGCCTGCTCCCATTTGCGCATGTAACCACTTGCCCACCGCGCCATAGGCATTTTACTGCTACGGCGCGGCGGGGTTACCTCGGGACGACGTCCCTGGGACGTCGTCCTTCACTTTCGCGATTGCGCGTCCCCTGGGACGCGCTCACGAAAGTGTCCGTGCTCGCCGGGTCTAGGAGACCCGGCGCATCACGGATCACGGTAAATTGCCGCTGATCGCGGCCGTTTACCACGTGATCGCGCCGTCAAATGACGGCGCGATCACTTGTAAACAAACCGGCGTCATTTGATGACGCCGGTTCCTCCCTCTCCTCCCTCTCCGCTCTGTACAGTGTGCGAGGAGAGGGGGGGGGGAGCGGGGTGTCAGCAGCTGAGCTGTGGCTGGATCTGTGACAAATGCAGTCACAGATCCAGCCATCCCTCAAAACATCCCAGCTCTGCCATCCCCCCAGTACCCTGCAATCCCCAGTACCCTGCAATCCCCAGTACCCAACAATACTCAACAATACCCCAGTACTCAACAATACCCCAGTACTCAACAATACCCCAGTACTCAACAATACCCCAGTACTCAACAATACCCCAGTACTCAACAATACCCCAGTACTCAACAATACCCCAGTACTCAACAATACCCCAGTACTCAACAATACCCCAGTACTCCAGTACTCGGCAATACCCCAATACTCGGCAATACCCCAATACTCGGCAATACCCCAATACTCGGCAATACCCCAGTACTCAACAATACCCCAGTACTCAACAATACCCCAGTACTCAACAATACCCCAGTACTCAACAATACCCCAGTACTCAACAATACCCCAGTACTCAACAATACCCCAGTACTCAACAATACCCCAGTACTCAACAATACCCCAGTACTCCAGTACTCGGCAATACCCCAATACTCGGCAATACCCCAGTACTCGGCAATACCCCAGTACTCGGCAATACCCCAGTACTCGGCAATACCCCAGTACTCGGCAATACCCCAGTACTCGGCAATACCCCAGTACTCAACAATACCCCAATACTCAACAATACCCCAATACTCAACAATACCCCAATACTCAACAATACCCCAGTACTCAACAATACCCCAGTACTCAACAATACCCCAGTACTCAACAATACCCCAGTACTCAACAATACCCCAGTACTCCAGTACTCAACAATACCCCAATACTCGGCAATACCCCAGTACTCAACAATACCCCAGTACTCAACAATACCCCAGTACTCAACAATACCCCAGTACTCAACAATACCCCAGTACTCAACAATACCCCAGTACTCAACAATACCCCAGTACTCCAGTACTCGGCAATACCCCAATACTCGGCAATACCCCAATACTCGGCAATACCCCAATACTCGGCAATACCCCAGTACTCAACAATACCCCAGTACTCAACAATACCCCAGTACTCAACAATACCCCAGTACTCAACAATACCCCAGTACTCAACAATACCCCAGTACTCAACAATACCCCAGTACTCAACAATACCCCAGTACTCCAGTACTCGGCAATACCCCAATACTCGGCAATACCCCAGTACTCGGCAATACCCCAGTACTCGGCAATACCCCAGTACTCGGCAATACCCCAGTACTCGGCAATACCCCAGTACTCGGCAATACCCCAGTACTCGGCAATACCCCAGTACTCGGCAATACCCCAGTACTCAACAATACCCCAATACTCAACAATACCCCAATACTCAACAATACCCCAATACTCAACAATACCCCAGTACTCAACAATACCCCAGTACTCAACAATACCCCAGTACTCAACAATACCCCAGTACTCCAGTACTCAACAATACCCCAATACTCGGCAATACCCCAGTACTCGGCAATACCCCAGTACTCGGCAATACCCCAATACTCGGCAATACCCCAATACTCGGCAATACCCCAATACTCGGCAATACCCCAATACTCGGCAATACCCCAATACTCCAGTACTCAACGATACCCCAGTACTCAACGATACCCCAGTACTCAACAATACCCCAATACTCAACAATACCCCAATACTCAACAATACCCCAATACTCGGCAATACCCCAATACTCGGCAATACCCCAATACTCGGCAATACCCCAATACTCCAGTACTCAACGATACCCCAGTACTCGGCAATACCCCAGTACTCCAGTACTCAACGATACCCCAATACTCGGCGATACCCCAATACTCGGCAATACCCCAGTACTCGGCAATACCCCAGTACTCGGCAATACCCCAGTACTCGGCAATACCCCAATACCCTGCATGATACTTTGCAATACCCCAATACTCTGCAATACCCTGCGCGATACTCTGCAATACCGCCTATGGGGATTTTTAGGTAGCAAAGTTTGGCGCCATTCCATGAGCGTGCGCAATTTTGAAGGGTGACATGTTGGGTATCTATTTACTCGGCGTAACTTCATCTTTCACATTATGAAAAAAAATTGGGCTAACTTTACTGTTTTGTATTAAGCACAAAACAGTTTTTTAAAAAACACGCGTTCAATACATTTCTGCGAAAATACCGTGCGAGATAAAAAGTTGTAACGGCCGCCATTGTATTCTCTAGGGTCTTTGCTAAAAAAGCATATATAATGTTTTGGGGTTCTATGTCATTTTCTAGCAAATAAATGATGATTTTTCCATGTAGGAGAGAAATGTCAGAATTGGTCTGGGTGTTCCAGAACGCCTGATGGCGTTCCCTGCATGTTGGGCCTCTGTATGTGGCCACGCTGTGTAAAAGTCCCACACATGGGGTATCGCAATACTCGGGAGGAATAGCAGAATGTGTTTTGGGGTGTAATTTGTGGTATGCATATGCTGTGTGTGAGAAATAACCCGCTAATATGACAGAAACAAGATTTTTTTATTTTTTTTCAGTCGTTTTTCTTTTATAGCGCAAAAAATAAAAAACCCAGAGGTGATCAAATACCACCAAAAGAAAGCTCTATTTGTGTGAAAAAAAGGACAAAAATTTCAAATGGGTAGAATGTTGTATGACTGAGTAATTGTCATTCAAATTGTGAGAGCACCGAAAGCTGAAAATTGGTCTGGTTAGGAAGGGTGTTTAAGTGCCCAGTGGTCAAGTGGTTAAACATGCCGGGGCCCCGTTGACGATATATCCATAATCAGGAGCCGATAGGTCCGCGAGATCATACCTTTAGGGGACGAGCCTTCCAAGCAGATTTTTTCAAACTCGGTTAGAGGGGAGAATTGGAGGGTCGGCACTAGAGATTAAGCAAAATGACGGCTTTGCAGGTAACTAAAAAAAAGCCTGTCTGGGTAAATCGTAAGCATCTTGTAAGTCCTGATAGGACCTCAAAGTTCTGGTTCTAGTATCCACCAATTGACCAAAGTGAAATAGGGCCCTATCCATCCAAAAGCTGGACATCTGCGAGGTCAAACTGTCTGGAATAGCAGGTGTAAACAAAAAAGAGGTGGCCAATGAGGCAGTGGAAGTGAGGGGGTATTGTTTTTTAGCGCGTCGCCACAACGATCGCAATAACAACATCGGGCCTAGCAGTTGTGATGTATCAAGCGCTACATCAGAACTCCACAGCATGGAATTAGGGTGGGTAGGAGCCAGCCACAACTTCTCAACTTGTGTCCATCGATTATAGGCATGGAGGGAGCACCAAGAAGCTACATGGCGCAACTGGGCCGCTAGGTAATATTTGGCAACGTGGGGAAAGTGAGGCCGCCCTGATCACGAGGAGCGTATAGGACTGACCTAGCTATCCGGTGCCTTTTATAGTTCCAGAAATTTTTTATCAAATCGCCCTGAATGGCTCTAAAGTGTGGGGCCAGGCTCGTAGATCTTTTTAATTGTGTTTGCTAGGCGGATCCCTAAATATTTAAGCTCCCTTACCCATGTGAATATATACTCCATTCTTAACCACTTTAGCCCCGGGCCTGTTTTTCAGATTCGGTGTTTACGAGACTAAAACATTTTTTTTTGCTATAAAATTACTTAAAACCCCCAAACATTATATATTTTTTTTCTAACACTCTAGAGAATAAAATGGCAGTCATTGCAATACTTTTTGTTACACCGTATTTGCGCAGCGGTCTTACAAGCGCACTTTTTTTGGAAAAAATTCACTTTTTTAAATAAAAAAATAAGACAACAATAAATTTGGCCCAATTTTTTTACATATTGTGAAAGATAATGTTACGCCGAGTAAAATGATACCCAACATGTCACGCTTAAAAATTGCGCCCGCTCGTGGCATGGCGTCAAACTTTTACCCTTAAAAATCTCGATAGGCGATGTTTAAAAAATTCTACAGGTTGCATTTTTTGAGATACAGAGGAGGTCTAGGGCTAGAATTATTGCTCTCGCTCTAACGATCACGGCGATACCTCACTTGTGTGGTTTGAACACCGTTTTCATATGCGGGCGCTACTCGCGTATGCGTTCGCTTCTGCGCGCGAGCTCGTCGGGACGGGGCGATTTAAAAAAAAATTTTTTTTTGTTTTCGTATTTATTTGTATTAATTTTACCAATTTTTAACACTAAAATAAAAAAAAAAAAAAAATTATCACTTTTATTCCTATTACAAGAAATGTAAACATCCCTTGTAATAGAAAAAAGCATGACAGGTCCTCTTAAATATGAGATCTGGGGTCAAAAAGACCTCAGATCTCATATTTAGGCTAAAATGCAAAAAAAAAAAAAAAAATTTTAAATGTCATTTTTCAAATGACATTTAAAAAAAAATGTCTCTTTAAGACGCTGTTTGGAACTGACGTTTGACGTCACTTCCGCCCAGCAGAGCTACGGGGATGGACGAGGGAAATTTTTTCCCTCACTCGCATCCCCGCTGACCAGACGAGCGCACCCGATCGCCTCCGCCGCTACCGACGGCTCCGGTAAGCGGCGGAGAGCGCGGGAGCGCAGCGGGAGGGGGGGGGACGCTCGTCCGCTACCGATAACGGCGATCTCGCGGAGACCGCCATTATCGTTTACCCGACCGCCCACAGAAGAGATGGATATCTCGGTTGTGGCAGCAGCTGCTGCCGTTACCGAGATATCCATCCTCAAAGTGCCGACGTATACCTGCGGTGGGCGGTCGGGAAGTGGTTAATAGTCCATCTATCCTATTGACGTTTACATTCAATATTTCCGTTTTAGTCACATTTAATTTGAAGTTTGAGATTTCTCGGGACTGTCTACATATATTCAATAACTTCGGAATGGATGTTTTAGGGTTTACTATATAGAAGAGGACGTCATCTGCATAAGCAGATCATTTATGCTCGTCCTCTCCTATTTTGACTCCCTTAATATCCTGGCGTTTACGGATCCTGGCTAATAGGGCTTCTATAGACAACACAAACTGTGGCGATAGGGGACATCCCTGCCTTGTTCCGTTCTGCATCGTGAAGGCTTGAGAGAGACAACCATTTATTTTTATCCTGGCCATTGGGGATTGATATAAGGCCCTGATCCACTCTCTCATCTTCTGCCCCAGCCCTATTTTCTCTAAAGTTTGTAGCATAAGTCTCCAGTCTACCCTGTCGAACGCTTTTTCGGCGTCTATCGACAGGAGTAGACCTGGGGACTCATTCTCTTTCATTTTTTGGAGTATCAGGAGTGCTCTTACTCCATTATCTCTCCCCTCTCTTCCTTGGATAAATCCTGTCTGGTCTGGATGGACCAGTTTTGTCAATGACTGTTTCACTCTCTCTGCCAGTACCTTTAGTATCTTTAACTTCCTTCGGGATGACTGTGATGGTTGCCCCTGATGCTTCTCTACTTAAATTATAATCTTTCCCTAGGCCATTAAAATATTGGCAGAGTCTTGGGAGGAGAATCTCTTTACATTTTTTATAATACATTGTTGTAAAGCCGCCCGGGCCCGGGCTTTTACCCGCCGCTGAACCAGATAATGCAATTTTAAATTCTTCTGTAATTGGCCTATCCATTATTAATGCGTCGTTCTGACTTATTTTTGAGAGCCCGGCTTCTTTTAAGAATTCTAAGGTCTTGTTTTTTTTCTCTTCCTCTTGCCAGTTCTTCTGTTCGACTGCATATAGTTTTTCATAGTAAGCTCTAAAAGTTTTGGCTATATCTTTTGTAGTATGAACCACCTCCCCTTTCTCATTTTTAAAATTGTCTATGAAATTTCTTGATTTCTTTTTCTGTACCATCCTGGCTAAGTGTTTATTTGTTTTATGTCCCCACAAATATCTTTGCTTTGCAATTAGATTTAAATCCCTTTTCGTTTCCTGGTTGAGAAGATCTTTAAGTTTGTTTAGTTTATTCACTATTTCCAAATACAGATCTTGTTGCTTTCCCGTTTTTTTATGCCTTTGTTCTAATTTAAATAGCTCCGCTGTAAGTTTTTCCCTTTTAGGCCGCGTACACACTATGAGATATGTCTGCTCAAACTTGTCCGACGGACAGTTTAGAGCGGACATGTCTCATCGGATTTTGGTCCAGATCGAAATCCCCGCCGGCAGACAGCGAGGTGACGTGGCGGTGATGTTGACGCCGCCACGTCACCGCACCAGGAAGTAAAAAACGTCCACGCATGCGTCGCATCCATACGACGCTTGTGCGGGCAGATATGTCCGCTGGTTAGTGTACTAACCAGCGGACATATGCGACGGACATGTCGCCGGCAGACAAATTTTAAAGCATGCTTTAAAATTTGTCCGCCGGTCAGACATGTCTGCTAGCCCATACACATGATCGGATTTGTCCCCTGAACTGGTCCGTCGGACCAGTTTCAGCGGACAAATTTGATCGTGTGTACAGGGCCTTACAGTTTTTTTCCTTTTTCCTCCTTGCCCTTTCTGATATCAGAGTCCCTCTTATCAGGGCTTTGTGTGCATCCCATAGTGTTGCTTTAGATATTTAGTCTGTATCATTTAGCCAAAAGTACTCTTCTAACTCTTTTTTCACCCTAATTAAGCTGGTCTCTTCTATCAGTAATTCCTCATTTAGCCTCCAAATTTGTCCTGGCTTTGAATTTCCTGCGATATTTAAGGATATACTTATTGGGGCATGGTCGGAAAGCGTCATAGTTTCAACTCTCGTCTCGACCACCAATTCTAACATGCTGTGGTCTACATAGAAGTAGTCGATCCGAAAGTAACTCCCGTGTACCGGGGAATAGAAAGTATAGTCTCGGGTCTCTGGGTTGAAGATTCTCCACACATCGACCAGTTGGCTTCTACATAAACTATTCTTTATCTTTCTAAGGTGATTATTTTTAATCCTCTGTGTCTGGGATGTCTTATCAGCGGTCGGGTCTATGCAAAAATTTAGATCCCCACCTAAAATGACCTTTCCCCGTCTAAAGTCTTTTAACTTCCCTAATATTTCAGCGAGGTATTTTGTCAGATGCGTATTTGGGGCATAAATATTTACTAGGGTACATTCCCTCTTAAAAAAAGAAATCTCCCTTCCGGATCTGTTAATCTGTCTACCAGTTTGAACCGTATCCCTTTGGCTATTCCTATCACCACCCCTCTAGCTCGTTTAGAGATCGTATCACTATAGTACCATCTAGGGTAGTCTGGGGAATATAGCTTAATATTAGATTCTATTGTAAGATGGGTCTCCTGTAGAAAGGCAATATCCGTCCTGTATCTTTTCAATTCCTTTAGTACCTTGTGCCTCTTCACGGGGCTGTTAAGACCTTTCACATTGTAAGACAAACATTTGACTACTGGCATCTTATCTTATCTTTGCTCTTTATCCTCGCCTCTATCCCTGGACCTAGTGTCTTTTCTTCCTTAGGTTTATTCTCTCTACTGGCATTCTTGGTGAGATCAAGTCCCAAAACCCCCTTCCTCTCTCCCCCTCCCCCCTCCCTCCCCCCACACACCCCCTAATGACCTCTGAACCAACTTCAATATCTTGGTTCAGACCTCTCTAGGCAGGATCTGGGATTGCCCCTCCCCTCATCTTCTCGAGGTCGGTGGGATGGGTCGGTCTTTCCCCTCCGGATCGACCATGGCCCCCGTTGTCTCTTCTCTCCTATTTTTTCCTTTTTTTTCTTTTTTTCCTCTTATTATATTTTCTTGCCTTTATCCTCTCACCCACCCCATTTCTATACCCATCCAGGCAACTCAGGAATCTGAATGTCTAGTCTATTGCAGAAATCTTTGAGGTCTTCAGGAAATCTCCTTGTTGCTGATCTCCCCTCTTTTATACCAATTGGACAAGCAGGGAAACCCTAATTGTACTTAATTTTCTGGGCTATCAGCTGGTTTAAGAGTGGTTTTAGTTGCCGTTGCCTCGCCAAAGTCTCTGGGGCCAAATCAGTGAAAATCTGAAGTTCGGATCCTCCATATACTATCGGGGGTTGTCCTCTTAATTTTTTCCATATTACCTCCTTTTCTTCATATAACCAGAACCTTACTATCATGTTTCTTGTTCGATCAGTGTCAGTTCATTTAGGGTTTCCTACTTGATGGACTCTTTCAATCCTGATTGGATCATCTAGTGCTCTTTCCATTAGTGGATTGAATATTTTATGCATTATTTCCTGGAGCTCTTCTCCCTTCTCTTCTGGTATTGATCTTATTCCCAGGTTTTGTCTTCGATTTCTGTTTTCCGGGTCTTCCAGTTTATAGAGAATCTGCCTCTGTTGTAGTTGTATCTGTTCGATTTGGTGCCTTAATGTATTTGATTCTAATTCTTGCTTCTCTGTCCTTTCTTCCACCTCTTCTATTCTGGAGAGCAAGTGTCCGAGATCTGTTTGTAAGGTCTGTATATTCCCCTTGATCGCATTCTCTAATCTCATCAGCATCTCTGCCATTTCGCCTTTTGAAGGGGACTGTGCATCTGACCGTTGTTCTTCTATCCTACTGTTCTCCGATTCACTTTTAGTCTTTATTTACTATATTTACTTGTTGTTGCTTTATTGATCCCTGGGTTCCCTGGGATCGTGGGCTTACTCCTTTGGTCATAAACGGTTTAATGGAGCTTGTTGCTGTTTTATTGCTTGGGGTTGTCGGAGGTCCCCCCTTTGTAGATCTACTCGTCATCCTGTGCATGGTATTCTCTCTTCGTCTAATTCTCTTCCCCAGCTTGACCTCCTGTTTCCTTTGCCTCTATTCCCTCTATTTTTCTCCTTCACCCCCCTACTTAGCTCTCTTAAGGCTCTGAGAGGATGAGGGAGGGCACTTTTCCTTCTATCAACAGGAAAACAGGGAATTGGCAGTGCGGAGGGAAGACTCCCGGAGTTTCTAAACAATTTCTGATTTTAACCTAAAGACACTTTGTTAAGGTTGCATAGATGTTACGTAACCACTTGATCAACCCAGGTCTTAATTTCTTATGCACTGGCAGTCCCTGTCTTGATGATTAAATATATATTTTTTCTCTCTTCCTTCCCCTGTGATATACCCCACCGTTTTGGATCGACTGATTTTGTGTGGATCAATGAATATATAAAGGGGTCTTCCTATCCTTCCCTCTAATTTACCACGATCTCATTACGTACCATCCGTGTTTTGCTCAAAAAACAACTCTAAAACCTTCAATCACTAAATATAGCGTTCTTCAACTTACACCAGGCAGTATTTCGCGGTATTTGTTTGTACACCACACAAGGTTTCTAAGAAGTGTCTCAAAAAAAAAAAAACAGAGATGGCGACTCGCGCTAAATCTGGATATGTTACCCTGTGGACGAGGGGTTAATACTTAAATACTCATCGGCTCATTCAGCTGATTTTAGCTATGCTTACGCCAACAAATCCCACCTTGATACCCCTTGGGCTGACACAGTCTAAACACCGGTAATGCTTTATATATATTCCTTAAATTTATCGGTCCACTCGTAGTACGCAAACACAGTTAAACCCCCTATTGGCGCCAGAGATAGCCAGAGAGAGAGCGCTGCCCCTGGCGCACCAGGTAGGTATTGGTGCAAATTACTCCGGAACCTAAAAATCACACACTATTATGCTTTATTAGTCCTGCTTTTTATGAAAGTTATTTGGTCATCGGTGAGAATCTCAAACTGCTAGCTGAACTTCCAAGTCATTGGGTCCCATTCTAACCATGTCTCCAAACAGCAGTTTAGCAGGTTCACTGAGGGGCCATATAGTCTTTATACCAGGGATTTTATCTGCTATAATGGCAACACCACACAGTCAACGCAGTGCAGATCCCAGTGTCTTACCCCTTTAGCACCTGTCTGCTGTCAGCGATGTTTTTTTAGCATAATATAGATAGAGCAGACATCAGGCTGGCAATTGTAGAAAATGAGAAAAAAAAAACAAGGTATGCTGTAATTCGACACTTAGAACAGTTCACTTTAGTTCTTAGTATTATACTTTCTAGGGATACCTCCCTTTTCTGCTCTTCTACTTCTCTACCATTCTCCAGCAGATTTCCATTATTGCCTCTTGGGGGTGGGGGTCATTTACCAGCTGACATCCAGCCTGTCTCAATCCTGCATGCAGCATGTCACAGCATGTAGCCTGAGACAGACCACTGGTATTTTATGGAGGGGAGGGGGGGAGGTAGTGATGGATGGCAGCCCACAGCTCCTGTATCTCCTTCCTCCGGGACCGCCTACACCAGCAGTTGCTGTGCGGGCTGCACCGCCCGATAAATCTGATAGTACCTGTGGTCCGGATGTTTCTCCGCTTCATCCGCAGACGCCTCGGTCTCACCCGCTGCAGACCCACCTCGGTTCCTCTCAGGGATGGCACTCAATCGCGCTCCAGCTGGCGTACTCCCGTGGAGCACATCGCATCCTCGCGGCCTCCCGTTTGCTTGGAACCGACCGAGCAATCCCTGCTCTTCGTTCCTCCCACCTAGCGGTGCATCACGTCCTCACGTGCGTGCCATCTGAGTCCCACTGTATTTACTTCTATGGTCGTCTGTATGTACTATACTTAGGTCGGCACGGCTTTATCCTAAGATACATTATGGGTGTATTTTATTTGCAGTGCTGGAATTTTTCCAACCAATAGTATGGCCAAAGTAATATAGCGGAGGGCTACAACAATATGGCCGCCACGGAACTTCCTATGTAGTGGTTGTGAATAGATTTACAGATGCCAATCTTTGTCTGCAGGGCTCTGTTTGGCTATGCTTTGCCTTGTAGGTGCGATACGCCTTATAGAATGGGCTGCTGTTCCAATGTCCTAGCCGCCCGATGTATACGTGTGGCGGGCTACAAGAAAACGCCCCAGTGTGAAAGGGGCCTAAGTCAGGGTTTGACAAATTTGCTTGGAATCTAGGAGCCAGCTAAAAAAGTTAGGAGTCAGAAAACGCACCCCGTACCGCCAAGCTTGCGGGCAGAAGCGAATGCATACGTGAGTAGCGCCCGCATATGTAAACGGTGTTCATACCACACCTGTGAGGTATCACCGCGATTGGGAGAGCGAGAGCAATAATTCTAGCCCTAGAACTCCTCTGTAACTCAAAACATGCAACCTGTGGCGGTCACCTATGGAGATTTTAAAGGGTAAAAGTTTGTCGTCATTCCACAAGCGGACGCAATTTTGAAGCGTGACATGTTGGGCATCAATTTACTTGGCGTAACATTATCTTTCAGAATATAAAAAAAAATTGGGCAAACTTTACTGTTTGTATAAATAAATTCTGCGCCTAAAAACTAAAATTTACTATATGTGGGTCACCATAGGTGCTAAGCTGCTCCCCTGATGATGACAAATATATATTCTATCTAGGAAATAGTGAATAGTAGTGCTGTAAAACTATAAGTGAAACTGCAAAACACAATTAAATAAAAATATAAAACCACAAATGATCAACCCGTGTGTTAGCCCAGGTTCACACTGGGCTGCGGGACGATTTCACTTATTTAAGAGACATCTGTGCAAGTTTCTGCACAGATGTCAATGTAAATCATGGACCGAAATCGCAAAAAGTAGTACAGGAACTACTTTTAGAAATCGGTGCAGCGCCGCAGATGCGGCGTCGCACCAATTAGGACGGTGTCATTGCCGACAATTGCCATCAAATGCTGCCGATTTGAGATGCGATTTGACATGCAAAAACGCATCTCAAATCGTACCAAATTGTACCCAATGTGAACCTGGGCTCAAAAAGAAAATCTTGATGATTGATCAAATAATTGTCCAATTAGCAATAACTAAAAAAGATCAATGATCAAATTAAAGTCCCAATAATTGTGGAAACAAAAAAACAAACAGTGTTTCAATTAAAAAACACAGCCACCACCAACCGGATTCTTGCTGCACTAGACTTGTTATCCAAAAAGTGCAATCGTTTTCCTTCACCAAAACACTGTAGATACGACACCCAAAGTGCACAGAAGGGGATTGTACTTACCAGACTCTATGGATCTTTTTAACTAAAAAAAGATCACAGACGCGTTAACAGGATCTTCCCTGCACACTTGCCAGGAAATGTATGTAGTAACATCTTATCCTTTGTTTCAGAGATGGGACATGGAACACAAAAAAAAACGTTTATTTTAAAAAGATAAAAGAAATCAAAGGCCAAATGGGCGCTTACATTAAAAGGTGCCCATCCCGGCACTGGGGCTGCAGACTCGTACAGATAACACAGGCTCTTCCACTTCCGTGGTGGCTTGCGTTCCACCTGCTTTAGGCTCTTGCCAGATGCACCGGATGGGACGTAGATAGTACACGTGACCAGGCTACACCTGGGTATCATTTTACTCGGCGTAACATTATATTTCACAATATAAAAAAAAATTGGGCTAACTTTACTGTTGTCTTATTTTTTACTTAAAGTGTATTTTTTCCCCCAAAAAAGTGCGCTTGTAAGATTGCTTCTCAAATACGGTGTGACAGAAAGTATTGCAACGACCGCCATTTTATTCCCTAGGGTGTTAAAATAAAAAAATATATAATGTTTGGGGGCTCTAATTAGAGGGAAGGAAATGGCAATAAAAACACTGGGGAATACCATTAGCATTGCTGGTTTACTTGTAATGCCAGCGGCCACCACAAGATGGCACCAGATCACATAAGGAAGCATAGGCCTGCAGAAGGCTGCAAAGCCGCGGCTTCAATTACCGGCCGGCCGGCTCGGCCCGATGCGATCGCGCGTCGGAGGTGGTGGGGGCGCACAGAGACACAGCATAGGGTATCCTGTGTCTCCGTACGCCCCCACCTCCCCTGCCGCGCAATCGCATCGGGATTCACTGGCCGGTAATTAAGGAAGCAGCTTTGCTGGCCTTCTGCAGGCCTATGCTTCCTTCCCCGGGCGCCAGGTCGCTAATTCCAGTCGCAATTGCGACCTGGCACTCGGATTTTGTCGAACCCTGGGAAAAGTAACTTCTTCAGATAGTGTACACAATCTTCAAATCCCTGCTGGACAGTAGGTAAATTTTACTGAAATATCTTTCACCACCATCACCTGTCACACCTGGGTCTATCTAGCAGGAGTTGTGTACAATCCTAAGGTTTATCCCAGCGTTTAACAGACCTCCAGGACACACACACTAAAGTGAATACAGATTGTTTTTTCCTGGGAACATGCTCAAACTATGTTGAAGGGAGTTGTCCAATGGTTAATGGGGAAAAAAGAAAAAGAAAGGAAGTCTGGTGAGTAGGATGTGTGAAAGGTGATGGCAGTGGAAAATATTTCAGTCAAATTTACCTACTGTCCAGCAGGGATTTGAAGATTGTGTACACTATCTAAAGAAGTTGATTAGAGTTGAGCAGACACCTGGATGTTCAGGCTCGATGGGTTCGAAAAAGGTCTGGGTTTGGGACCCGAACACCATTGAAGTCAATGAGGACGCAAACTTTTCAGTACTAAAATGTCTCTAAAAAACGAATGGAAAGGGCTAGAGGGCTGAAAATCGCAGCAAAATGTTGGTAACAGCATGGCAAGTACTCTGCAAAACAAGTGGACAGGGAAATAACTTAAAATAACATAAAATACATAAAAATAAAAAATTAAATAATTTTGAGCTAGGAGGACGAGGTCCATATGGAGTAGGAGGTTGAGGTGGCGGTAGATGTGGCGGTGTAGGTGGAAGCGGCGGTGGAGGAGGACAAGGTAGCCTACACAGATTTTTGTTTTTAATTTATTTATTTTTTAAATTAGTGTACACCCCAAAATAGTGAGAAAGATCAGAAATACAATGGCTGGGTAAGGCCAGTATACGTGTCTATTCTGCACAAGGTACGGACAAGTCCTGTGGGATCCATGCCTGGTTCATTTTCCTTGTCAATATATCTTTATTAAGGTGATAAAGAAATGTACAATTCAACAAAATAAAATAAGTTAATTACAGACACAGAATAATTTCTTGGTTTACATAAGTGGTAAGTTCACAACAGGTGAGTCTGGTGGCTTCAATGGACATATTAATAGTACAGATAAGGTTATAACTAAGAGACCAATTTTCTGGAGTTTATTTAAAGATGCTTCGTTTCTTCCAACCAGCCCAGATGGTTTTAAAGCTGTGGTTTAGGCAAGAGTCCTGATGCGTCAACGTAAGTGTTTCAACCAAAATCAACCTTATAACAATGCTAAGAACATGTATAATAACGAGGTTCATAGTCAGAGCCTAAGGCGGGGGGAGGAGGGTGGGGAGGAAAGCGGGGAGGGGAGAAAGGGGTGTCTGCAGGAGTGGTCCGGAATTGGCTGTCAATATCAAATATACGCTAAGCGGTAGACTGTTAAACAGGCTGGGCTACCATGGTAATAATACAATATCATTGATTTCATTGGGTATTGCATATTCATACCACGGTTTCCAGGTTCTTTCGAATCCAGCGGTCGCGTCCATGTCGATTGCCATCATTTTGGCGTGAGTCATAGCTAGGTTCATTCTGTTCGTTACTTCGTTAATTGATAGATTAGGGGTTTTCCATGCTTTTGCCAATGTTTGTTTCGTAGCTGTAAAGAGCTGTGTTAATAGTTTAAATTGTTTATGTGAGAAATTTTTGGGTTTGAGGTTTAATAATGCGCTTTTGGGGTCCAATGGGATCCCCTTACCCGATAGTTGACTGATTATTGTGAACATTTCTGACCAGAATAACTGTGCTTTAGGGCACGACCACCAGATATGAAAGAATGTTCCTGGAGATGAGCAGCCCCTGAAACAATGTTCAGGGTAGTTTGGCACAAATTTCGCAATCCTAGTAGGAACTAGGTACCATCTAGTAAGAACTTTATAGTTAGTTTCACAAGCTAGTACATTTATTGAAGCAGATTTAGTGTTGGTCCATATTTGATTCCAGTCTTCTGGATCTAGTTCAATATCCAGGTCTAGTTCCCATTTGTTTACATAGGGGAGTTTCCCCGTAATAGAGTTAGTCAACAACTGGGAGTATATTGATGAGATCAAACCTCTAGAGGGAGGGGTGCTTTTGCAGAGCTTTTCAAAGGCAGATAGTCGGGGAGGGCTGGGGATGGAGTCTGTATAAGGTTTGAAAAAGTTTTTAATTTGGAGGTATCTAAATATTTCAGATTGTGGTATGTTATAGATTTCGCATAAATCCGGAAAGGACCTAAATGTAGAGGAATCCAAGAATTTATACAGGCATGTACAGTCCTTTTTCACCCATTCTTTAAAGGTGTTGGGGTAGATCCAAGCAGGGTAGAACGATGGATTTTTATAGAATGATAAGAGTGGAACATGGGAGGATAAAAGGGAGTTCTTTATCTTTAAATTGTCCCATAGGGAAAGAGAGTGCTTAAGAATGGGGTTATGGATATGTTTGCGTGATTTGGATGGGATCCACATAATGTTGGAAATCGGGATGGGGTCGCATTCCACCGCTTCAATCGAAACCCAGAGGGGAGGTTCCTTTGTTGTGTGGTACTTTACTAACGTGGCTAATTGTGCAGCTCTATAATAGTTCAAAAAGTTGGGTAGCCCCAGTCCTCCTTTAACTTTGGGGAGATGCAAGATTTGATGTTTTAATCTTGGTTTGGAGGAGCCCCACACAAAGTTGGAAACTCTTTTTTGTACAATCCTTAAGTAGTATGATGGGATTGGGGCTGGGAGAACTCTAAAGAGGTAAAGGAGTTTAGGCAGAATTGACATCTTGATTGCGTTAATTCTTCAAAGCCAAGATAAAGGTAAATGAGACCAGGATTTTAAAAGATTCGATATCTCTTTTAGAAGGGTGGGGTAGTTGGCTGTAAATATCTCTGTGAAAGAAGCCGTAAGGCGGATTCCTAGGTATGGAATGTTTTTATCTGACCATTGAAAGGGAAGACCAGATTTAGCTGCATTAAGGTCTGAAGCTGAGAGTGATATATTGAGAGCCAAGCTCTTTTTGGGGTTTATAACTAGTCCTGAGAAAGACGCATAATGTTTTAGTAGGGACATTAGGTTTGGGCCTGTTACCTGAGGGGTCGCGAGAAAAAGGAGGATGTCATCGGCGAACATACATAGTTTATGCTTATGGCCCCCTACCTCTATACCTAAGATCTTGGGGTCTGACCTAATCTTATGCGCAAGTGGTTCTATGAGGAGGGCGAACAAAAGAGGGGAAAGCGGGCATCCCTGTCTTGTGCCTCTGCCAATGGAAAATGGGTCTGACTTGTAGCCTGCGTATTTGACGCATGCCTTCGGATTATTGTATAATTCCATTATCCATGTCATGAAGTTGGGTCCAAAGCCCCATTTTTGTAATGCATATTTTAGGTAAGACCAGGATATAGAGTCGAAAGCTTGTTTTATATCCAGTGACAGAAAGCACGCTGGGATGCCCCTTTTCTTAGCTATATGAGCTAGCAAGTACGCCCTTCTAATATTGTCACCTGCTTGTCGGTTCGGTATAAAGACCACCTGGTCACGATGGACCAGTGAGCCTATTATTCTGTTTAGGCGCACCGCCAAGATCTTACCAAGAAGTTTAATGTCCGTATTCAGCATTGAAATGGGACGAAAGTTTTCGCATGCGGTGTTATCGGTTTGTGGTTTTGGTATCATACAGATTGTGGCCATGAGTGATTCCTGTCGGAAGGATTTTCGGTTTAGCAAGTCATTAAAGGCCTCAGCTAGCCTTGGTGAGAGGAGTTCAGTGAATGTTTTGTAATATTTAGCAGTGAATCCGTCGGGTCCAGGTCTTTTATTTAGTTTAAGGTCCTTTATCGCGTTGCTTACTTCATTATGTGATACAGGTGATTCTAATTGCAATCTTTGGAAAATCCGACATTTGGGGTAGATGGAGTTGCGAATAAAAGGAGTCCGCCTCTTTTTCATTGATTACATTTGTATCCGAGTACAGTTTTTTCAGGTGGGAGCTAAATTTTTGTATGATTTTAAGGGGGTTGCTAGAAATGATGTTGTTAGCCAATTTCAGTTTAATGGGGGTATAGGATTTCTTAAAGAAATGTAATGATCTTGCTAAATAAGCCCCCGGCTTGTTGGCTTGTTTGTATAAGGTGTGTTTGGACCTGTTTAAACTTTTATTGGCTGATTCTGTAAGGAATAGGTCGTACTCTAAGCGAGCTTTGTCTAGGCGGTCCTTAGTTCTGGGTGAATAATTGTCTTGGAAGTCTAAAAATGCTAGATTAAATTCTTTTTCCAATTTCATCGCCATTTGTTTCCTTTGTTTTTTGAGGATCCCTAATTGTTTCTGAATAGTCCCTCTTAGAACTGGCTTGTGGGCTTCCCAGAGTGTGAGGGCGGATATTTCAGGGCTCTCATTGTGGGTTAGATAGTCTCTTAAAGATTGTTCTATTTCTAGACAGTGAGTGGGGTGGTTAAGTAATAGCTCAGGCCAATACCAAGACCGGTCGTGCTTTTTTGGAATGGTTGAGGCAATAGTTGTAAGAACTGCGTTGTGGTCTGACCACGGAATAGGGACTATATTGGAGTGGAGGACTTCAGGCAGCATTCCGGTCGTTAGGAATATGTGATCTATTCTACTAAATGATTGGTGCGGATTTGAAAAATAGGTGAAGTTGCGTTTTGTTGGGTTCATATCCCTCCATGAGTCCACCAGGTTGTATTTTGAGAGGAGATTGGGAAGATTCCATTTAGGATGGTGTTTGTGTTGAATATAGGGGGACTTGTCTAAGAAAGGGAGAAGAACCTGGTTTGAGTCTCCGCAAATCAGAAGGGAGCCAAGTTTATGAGCATTTATGGTTTGAAGAAGGTGAGACATGAATGGCATAGGATTGAGGTTAGGGGCATAGTATGAGACAATCGTAATTGCCGTGTCTAAAATATAGCCTGTTAAGATCAGGTATCTCCCCTCTGGGTCTCTGATTTCTGTGTTCAATGTGAAAGGAGTCGAGCGGTGGAAGGCTATAAGGGTGCCTCTTTTCTTTACTGTGGCGGATGCATTGTAAACTTGTGGATAAGCTGTGTGAAAGTACTTAGGGGTTGTGCTTGGGGTGAAATGAGTTTCCTGAAGGCAGACTATGTGGGCCTTTTTTGACTGGAAAAGCCTGAAAGCTTTTGATCGCTTCTGTGGTATGTTTAAGCCTTGAACATTGAGTGACAATAAGTTCAATGGTGCCATGGTAGCCAAACCGACAACTCAATCTTACCGTGCTTCCGCGTGTAGCAATTACCCGGACCACTCCGTGCAGACTGGATGGGGAGAAGGGCAGGAAAGGAGGTTTCAGGGGAAAAATAAAAGACAACAAAGGTTAGTGCAACAACAGTTAACAAATTGTAACAAACATATTTAGCATAAGTCCGTGGTTGGGGAAAAGGATCCCCACCAGGGAAAAGGGGGTCTCTGTCAGATCCCCTTATATTAAGTTGGGGGTCTGAGTTAGACCAAATGGGGCACATGTTTTTCCAAGGGTCAGAGTGCCGCGTTCCGTAGTGTACAAAAAGGGGAGAGAAGAGCAATTGTAAGAGATGAGAGGATGCGCTTGGCTATGTAGAATATTACAATATTAGCTGAGCAAGGGAGGGGGAACCCTATCGTACCTGAGGTAAATGGTACTGCCTAATGGGGTATAGGGGTCTTGGGACAGGCGGGATCACCCAGGAGATATATCGGGAGGTTAGGTTGGGAGTGGGAGTAGAGTGGAGTCTGGATTATTAGGGATAGATTAGAACAATAGGATTAAATCCATATTGCTGTCATCTATTGCGATAGCCAGAATGACTTGAGGGAGAGGGGGTGCAGTAGGCAACCGTTCACTTAAAGAGAGTGGATTTAACAATTAAAGGAAGGTGGTCATGAATTTGTGCCGGTTAGGAGGGATTGGCGTGATAAACTATTCTTGCTTTCTCTGGATTTTACCAAAGTTTCAGAGTACAGAGCCATGGATGTGGTTCCAGAAAAGGAGGGAAGGGTATAGTTGGGTAGGCTACTATGGGGAATGTGTGATAAAAGGGTAGGGTGGTGGTTACAATATTATTACCTAGTGAATGGATTTGGGGTCGTTACCAGAAGAGGGGGGGGTCACCCTAAGGGTGGTACAAGCAGCTCAGATGCAAGTGACCAGAGTTCCAACCTAGAGAGAAAGGGAAAAATGGTTAATAATGTAAGATGATCAGTCCATTGAGTCTTCTCGTTCAGGAGGATGTGACACGAATCTGCCTCGTTTGCTTGACTGATGGAAGTCTTCATTTTGGTCCTGCTGCGTAGCATGGTTGTTGGCTGAGGATGATGACGATCTTCTGCGTGTGGATGATGTGGCAGAGGGTCGCTCAATTAATTTGAAGTCCACAAGGGCTTGGTGTAACTGGTCAGGTGACCTGCAGACTATCTTTGTCCCTTGCAGTGTAAAACGGAGGGAAAAAGGGAAACCCCATTGGTATTTAATGTTGCGTTGCTGTAACTCAATCAGGAGGGGCTTCATGGCTCTTCTCTTGTTAATTGTCTGTTGTGAGATGTCCGCAAAAATTTGGTAGTTGTAGTTTTGAAAAGTCAAGATGTTTTTTTCTCTTGCTGCCTGTAGTATTTGCTCTTTGGACCTATAGTAATAAAATTTGGTTATTATGTCCCTGGGGGGACCGTCAGCCTTTTTAGGGGTGAGAGCCCTATGAATCCTGTCCATTTCTAGGCGCTCTACAGGGATGCCTGGGAGCAGTTCTTGGCATAGGGCAAGAATGGTGGATTGAAGGTCTACTACAGACTCTGGTATGCCCCTAAATCTCAGGTTTGACCTTTTTGCCCGATTCTCAAAATCCTCCAGTCTATTTTGCAGGGTTACATTTTCTTCCTTGAGGGTATCTATATCAGACATGCATTCCTGAGTAAAGATTTCTATTTCATCTACCTTGGTTTCCAGGGCATCTGTGCGGTTCCCTATCTCCCTTATTTCTCTTGTGAGACTTGAGGTGATTTGTTCAGATGTCTGTTTAAGTGCTCTGTGAAGCATCTTTTCAAATTGTTTGAGCAATCCTGAGGGGATTTCCTTGTCACCTTTATCCAACTGTGGTGACACATTTGAGTCCTCTCCCTCACTATCTGAGGTAATATTGGACAGAGATGCCATAAGATTAGTTGTTTTGGCAGTTTTAGCTGCCGTTTGCTTTCTCTGTTTCCCTGAGGGGAGCTGTTCTGAGGCGAGCAGTGCTGTCTTAGTGGTGCCTTTGCTCAGCTGAGGGCTGCTTGGAGGATTCGTTTTTGTCCTGTTTCTGGCACCTCCTAGCACCATTCTTTCACCCAAATGTCCCCCTCACCTTCCTACAGCTTGTGGTCCGTTTATGGGATGGTTTTACCGGATCAAATACCGGGTTATCCACGGCTTTCTTCCCCGAGTAGCGGAGCTCTAGGCAGGCATGTCTGCTCCTCTAGAGCCCGCCCATGTGACTCTCCTTCAATCATATTTTAATCGGCAACCACTTCCCTAAAGAAATGCTATTGGCCAACCTTTCCCTTATCCCCAAACCCAATAAAGATCACACCCTTCCTCAAAACTTGCGACCCATTTCAGTCCTGAATAACGATTTAAATTTTTTTGGGAGATTATTAGCTGATAGACTGGTAAAAGTAATCCCTCCCTTAATTCACCCAAACCAGACAGGTTTTATACCAGGTAGACAAATTGTAGATAATATTAGATTAGTAAAACAATATCATTCAAGATGCTAACCTACATTCTCGCCAAACTTGTTTCCTCAGCCTAGATGTCCACAAGGCATTTGACAGCATTAGCTGGTCTTAACTTAACAACCTTTTTCCCAAATTTGGAATTTCGGGCAATTTTTTACAAGGCTTCAATGCACTATATCATTTCCCCTAAACACGTATTAGGATCCCAGGAAATAATTCAGAATTCTTCCCATTAGGTAGAGGCACGAGACAGGGATGTCCTTCATCTCTGCTCCTATTTGCCCTTGCCATAGAACACCTAGCAATCGCCATCAGAAAAAATCCAGACATCAGAGGTTTTTCCAATGGATTAAATGATTATAAAATCAGCCTATACGCAGATGATGCCCTTGTCTTCCTCAAAGAACCACAATTATCGGTATAAAGAGTGGGAGAAGAGGACGCTAGTGAGATAATTCACCTAATGTGAATAGTACCTGGCAGCTGGGACACACTCACTAATGAGGATCCCAAAAAACAGGATAAAAATGATTAAACACTCAATTAATAAGAAAATACCATAACCATCTCATGCAAAATTGAGAAATCCAAAGTGTAAAGTCTGTGCAGATAATATTACAGAAAAATGCAGAAAAAGCTAATTAAATGTGTGTTTCTTGAAAAGCACAGTGCATAAGAGAAATCCCTTGATAGGATGCTTCAATTGGTGTTCATACGGATGATTCAAATGCAAATACAGCCTCCACCATCTAGTAAACTTCACCCGAAGTGCTCTTAATAAGGAATGCGCTTACCAGATTGTATGGACCACTTTAGTTAAAAACTAGGTCTGTTGCGCTGAACAGGTTACAGTGCCTGTACACTATGCATCAGACACTGGAACTGGCACGATGCTTGCAGCAGTGATATCCCAGAAGTTAAACCACAGAAAGAAAAAGGGGCTGATAGTGTAAAACCATTTATTCAAAACCATACATAAAAAAACAAGCTGAGTGGCCCCTTACTTGAATGGGTGCCTGCCCGGCACTAGGACTGCATGCGTATCACCTGGGACCTTCCCTCGGCTGGGCTGTGTGCCGTGGATTGTATGTCCTGGATGTTGCTGCGGAGACCAGTATCGGGATCAGCTGGGGACAGGATGTCAGACTTGTGCCGCCGACATATGTTTCATGGAATCCACGCCCCCCTGATGACGTGGATTCCACAAAACATATGTCAGCGTCACAAGTCTGACATCCTGTCCCCAGCTGATCCCGATACTGGTCTTCGCAGCAACATCCAGGACATACTGTAACCTGTTCAGCGCAACAGACCTACTTTTTAACTAAAGTGGTCCATACAATCTGGTAAGCGCATTCCTTATTAAGAGCACTTCGGGTGAAGTTTACTAGATGGTGGAGGCTGTATTTGCATTTGAATCATCCGTATGAACACCAATTGAAGCATCCTATCAAGGGATTTCTCTTATGAACTGTGCTTTTCAAGAAACACACATTTAATCAGCTTTTTCTGCATTTTTCTGTAATATTATCTGCACGGACTTTACACTTTGGATTTCTCAATTTTGCATGAGAGGGTTATGGTATTTTCTTATCAATTGAGTGTTTAATCATTTTTATCCTGTTTTTTGGGATCCTCATTAGTGAGTGTGTCCCAGCTGCCAGGTACTATTCACATTAGGTGAATTATCTCACTAGCGCCCTCTTCTCCCACTCTTTATATTGCACAATATTTATATATATGTATATTTATATCTGTTTCCAGAGGAGCTGCTTGATTATATAAGTTACTCACTTCATATAGCATTTGATTTCACTCAGTGAAATAACTTTCAGTTTGGTACACCACGTTAGCGCGGAAATACACCCCACTTTATTTATCACAATTATCGATACCTGTTCTTCTAAAGATACTGAACACTTTTCACAATATTTCTGGCCTAAAAATTAACACGAACAAATGCTCAATCCTCCAAATCAATATTCCTATAAACACACAAAACCTCTTACGACACTATTTCCCCTTTATATGGTGTCCACACTCCATTAGATACTTAGGAGTCAATATCACATCCTCACATAATCAATTATACAAAGCCAATTATCTTCCAATCTTTTCACACTTAAATTCTCTCCTTAAAACATGGTCCTCATATCACATCTCCTTTCTCGGTAGGATATGTGCAATAAAAATGAATATCATCCCTAAACTACTATATTATTTTCGCACCCTCCCTAACAACTTATAATCTGTTCAACGTACTATTAATAAATTCATTTGGGCAGATAAAAAACCTAGATACAGTTATATTCTTATGCATAGACCTCAATCAAAGGGTGGATTAGGCCTCCCTAACCTATGGCAATATTTTCTTGCCGCTAGGCTGTCCCAACTCTCACAATGGTTCTCCCCATCCCAAAATATACCCTGGAAAAAATTTGAATCCACCTCAATTCTTCCCTATCACCTTCAAGGCATACCTTGGTCCAACTATATCCTATACCATAAACTTCTGAAACGTAACTTAATAGTTGCTCACCTATTCCAACTTTGGCAAAAAAATTAAAGACTCATATCTCCTATCCTCCATCATATCTCCTCTCACTTCCTTTTTGGGTGACCCCAGATTCCACTTGGCCTTTACCAACAGACCCCTGTTGACATTATGGATAGACAATAATCTCACCACACTAAATTCTCTACAATCCAAATGGGTTTTTAAATCCTTTAATACTATACAGGAAGAATATAACCCGCCCCCCCCCCCCCACAGAAAACATGAACTACCAACTAATTAAATCCTTCTACTCACAATATTTTTTTCACTTTCCTCACACTCTACTAATACTTTATTTGAAAGAATTTGTCTAACACCCTCCAGAGACAAAGGAATGATTTCCAGACTATATCACTACCTTAGCAACCTTAATTTACAGGAGAAATCTAACCCGATGCTCCATTGGGAGAAAGATCTTGGTTGTTCCTTTTCAACAGACACATGGCACTCCATGTCTGAAAACCTCCGAAAATGTAATAGAGCAATCTCATTTAAAACTCTTTTCTAGGTGGCACCTCACACCCTCCAAATTACACTCATTTTACCCCTCAATATCTCCCAATTGTTTTAGAGGTTGCTCAGAACAAGGCACATTATTACATACATTTTGGAGCTGCCCTTTTCTAGACCAAATATTGAGTGCAGCAACATCTAGATTTGAGTCATCCTATGGTCATAAAATCTCTCTTACCCCACAAATCTGTCTTTTGTATGCAATATTTCCAGATATACCAACTTCACACATGAGATTATTTCATTCCCTATGCAGCTCGATCCAATGGATGATAGCCCTTAATTGGAAATCTAATACTATCCTTTGGTCACAAGTATTGGAGAGAATGGAGGTTTATAAAATTTCTGAGAAAATATATCATACCTTAAATGACAACCTCCATATTTATAACTCTAAATGGTCGAATTGGAGCATACCATAATACTCAATATTCTTCTCCTCTCCCTTCCCCTTTTCTTAACCATCACTACCCATACCAAATGAGATATTACTAAATTACAATACATTTAAATACTGCTACCTGTTTTTTATTATCTTTACTATAGTATAACAATAATTACTCTGACTGAATGATATACTATGTACAATTCTACTGACTTTCTGTTATTGATTACATTGTCATTATATTTATGCAACCATTCATTATTATTACAATAAAAGTTTGTAAAAAAAAAAAGCAAAAAAATTAAATGTTAAAAAAATGTAAATGTAATTTTAATAAATTTTCAAAGGTAGGAAGGTACTTTATACACATACATTTTGGATTTTGATGTTAATGATTCAATATGTTGTTGTGTACGGATTGACATCCTTTGGATTGAATATTACAGTATTCATGAGAATCAGCTAAATCAGGGGTCTCCAAACTTTTCACACAAAGGGCCACTTTATTGTCCTTCAGATTTTAGGAGGTTCGGATTGTGGCCAACAGGGGCAAGAAATGTCACGGCCCAGCATCAGTGAGAATAAATATGGCTTCGGGTTTGGTGATCAATAGGAGAAGAAGGATTCCCCCTTTTAGTAAGAGGAATAGTATCCCATCATTGGTATCAGTGGAATATATAGTGCCCTATTTTTTGTGTCAGTGGGAGGAATTGTGCCCCAAGGGCCAGATAAAGGCTAGCAAAGGGCCACACCTGGCCCTCGGGCCGCAGTTTGGAGATCCCTGAGCTAAATCATAGGAGGCATCGATGTCCGACCTCTAAAATGGCTGCTAATTTCCTGTATGGGAATTAGCAATGCAGTGTGGGAGAAATGTTTGTCTAACTCACAAAATGGCCACCACAATCCTTTTCAATTGGTTAAACGGGGAGGGACTGTCTTCTTGTATATAAACTTTACTCTGCCAAACGGAAATGAGGTCCATGATGATGCCTAAGTTCCGGCTTCGAGTCAAAACGGCGTCTCTTCCGGTTGTCAGTGGAACACATGCTGGAGCACATTGTTCACTATTATATGGACGTTTTTACTTATTTTCACTCATGAATTGGTTGTTTTGTAACATTGTGAGTGCTGTAATTATATCCACCTTCTATTTGTCAAGTGAAAAGCACTTTGTGTACAGCAGCTACAACCACTAGTATCACTTATTTTTATTCACTTCTAGTGTGAGTACATACATACAGTATATATTTGATGGAGGAGTGCAAGGTCTCTTACATCCACCAGCTCTGAGATTTCATCATAGAGGAGTGGAAGAGAACTCCAGTGGCAACCGGTAAAGCTCTTGTGAACTCAATGCCGAAGAGGGTTAAAATGGAAGCAAACCCTCCATTACAACTTTCACCTACAGGTAAGCCTAGATTAAGGCTTACCTGTAGGTGTTTGCAATATCTCCTAAACATACACGGTTTAGAAGACATTTGCCAAAAAGAATGCACCGTTGTCTACGACAACGGTGCAGGCACACTGAGAATGCTGGTTTTCTGAATAAATAATGCCGGCTTTCACAGAGTGACATCATTGCCGCTCCGACCAATCACAGCGCCGGAGCGGTGATACCAGAAAGTAAACCGGGACATATGTCTGCGGCTGGAGGGGAAGACAAGGACTGCTTCGGGGGCTTTGATCTAATGTAAGTAATGCATAATGAGCTAGTATGCTATCCAAGCTGTACACTCACTACTTTACATTCTAGTAAAGTGTAATTTCTCCAGTGTTGTCACATGAAACGGTATAATAAATTTACAAAAATGTGAGGAGTGTATTCAATTTTATGAGATACAGTAGATCACCCAGAGGGGAATGTTTTTTTTTTTCCCCAACAAAAGTGGAGTTATGCTTTAACTATGTAATAACAATCATGCCCATAGTTCAGATCCAAGGCCAAAAGCATTACGATTTGTATTATTTTATTAGCAGGTACTGTATATTTGAGCATCAGTGTATCAGTATAACGAATGGACACAGGAAAATTAAGCCAAATATAATGAAGGGAACCTGTACTGACCAATGCTACCACCACAGCATTGAAAAGGTAGGTGGGTGGTGGGATACAACTAATATGAGAACCAACCTTAAATAATATATAGCAGTGCGCTTATTGCTTCTTGCAAGGGCTAGCATTTATTATATAAATTGAATATTAAACCTGGAGGCAGTTGCTAAACCTAATATGACTGAAATAAAGGAGCATATAAGCCACAATAAATAAATGAATGCTTCCCCCTTAATGGCAAAAATAAAATGATGCTACACAAATAGAACTTTTGATGTCTAGGTTGCGTAATACAATAATAGACAATAGTTTGGCATTTATAGCATCTCCAATTCTGAGAGGCAGGAAAGACTGTTTCTTTTTTTTATTCTACTTTAAATATATAAATCATTGCTATTATTATTGTTTTCCATCTCAACTGCTCATTAACTTTTAAAATGGGGAAAAAAACAGCATCAGATTATGTAACTTCTGCTTTATGCAGTAATAAATTATATTTTAGTCACTATCTTCAGCAATAAATGTTTTGTCTTTTTTGTTTATTAACAACACTATTTTCATTTTACATTTCTAAAACTTCCATTCACACCTAGTAAGTGCTTATAGATACCCTTATATGAGCATTTTGTTTTTTGGATTTTTCTTCACGCTTGTATGCATTTTATTAAAGTGTTTTACAAGCACTTTTGCATATGTATGCAAACTCCTGGGTGAGAGGAGAGTAGAACAGAACAGTTGTCTAGGTGCAAAAATGAGCACAAAAACATTGCAGGACTTTCGAGGGGTCAGGTAAGTAAAACAGGGGGGCGGGGGGCGGGGGTGGGGGGCGGTACCATCAGATGTAATTTTCACCTTAATGCATAAGATGCATTAAGGCACAGGTGTCAAACACAAGGCCCGCGGGCCGAATCCGGCCCTCCAGGCCATTTCATGTGGCCCTCGCACCTCCCCTGCAGCTGCAGGAGAGCTCTGGTCCTCCTCCAGACCCCTACTTTCTGCTTTCAAGCAATGCATCCAGATTCGTCCCAGCAGCAGCATAAGGAAAGGCGGGTGCACTGTGATGTAAGGAAGAGTGGGGGACTCAACTTTTGATGGTGGGGTGGCTCTTGACATCTAATGTAAAGGGAGGGCATGCGCTGGACATCTAATCTTACAGATACAACCGGCCCTTTTGCGGACAATCATAATGCTGATGCGGTCCACCATGAAACTGAGCTTGACACCCCTGCATTAAGGTGAAAAAAACATTTTCCTTTACAACCCCTTTAAAGTGGAGCTCCGCCGTAAAAAAAAAAAAGACATATTAAAAGCCAGCAGCTACAAATACTGTCCTGGAGTCCAGCGAAGTCGGCAGCATGAGGCGAGCAATTGCACGTCACTCTGCTGCCCCCACTGCCATTCTCGGTGAGGGAACCAGGAAGTGAAGAATTGCGACGCATGCACGAGTCGAGCTGCGCCGTGCTCACTGGTCCCCGCTGTGTTCTGGAAGCCGTGTGTTTCCCAGAACACAACGGGGGTCAAAAAGTGATGCACTACCCGCAGGTCCCTGCAGAGTGGACTCCCGGAAGTGGGTGCAAATACCTGTCTTAGACAGGTATCTGCACCCCCCCTCCCCCTGAAAGAAGCCAAATGTGACATCAGAGGGGGGAGGGTTCCGATGAGCGGAAGTTACACTTTAGGGTGGAGCTCCCCTTTAAGACGATAACATTCAATAGCTCAGGTACTTAGCCCATGCCAAGGGGCATACTAGATATATAATAAACAAATGGTAGTTCATATTAGCCTTATGAATGGTAACAACTTGCATAAACAACAACTAATAAGTCTCGTGAACAACCTACACTTTGTGGTGTGCCATCCTGTATGTTGAGTGCCCTGTAACCTGCTATGTGACCTGTACCATGTTGTGTGCCCTGTAATCCGCTATGTGACCTGTACCCTGATATGTGACCTGTAACCTGCTATGTGACCTGTGCCAGGTTGTGTGTCCTGTAACCTGCTATGTGATTTGTACCATGTTGTGTGCCCTGTAACCTGCTATGTGACCTGCACCAAGTTGTGTGCCATTTACCCTCCTATGTGACCTATACCATGTTGTGTGCCCTATACTCTGCTAGGTAACTTGTACCCTACTATGTGACCTGTACCATGTGTGCCCTGTAACCTGCTACAGGTCCATATATATTTGGAAACAGGCACAATTTTCATACTTTTGGCTCTGTATGCCACCAGAATACAAGTACAGATTTTAGGAACTGAAACCATTTTTATACACGGTCCTCCCACTTTCAGGGGCTCAAATGTAACAGGACAATCATAGATATAACGAACATAATCATAAATAAAACGTTATTTTTTTTATATTTTGGTTAGAATCCTTTACTGTCAATGACTGCCTTAAGTCTGGAACCCATGGACATTACCAAAGACTGGGTTTCCTCCTTTCTGATGCTTTGTCAGGCTCTAACTGCAGCCGTCTTCTGTTCTTTTGTTTGTGGGTCCTTCTGCCTTTAGTTTTGCCTTCAGCAAGTGAAATGCATGCTCAATTGGGTTGAGATCAAGTGATTGACTCGGCCATTGCAGAATATTCAACTTATTTTCCTCCAAAAGCTCCTGGGTTGCTTTTGCAGTGCGTTTTGCATCATTTTCCATCAGTAATGTGAAGCGCCGTCCAATCAACTTTGCAGCATTTGGCTGAATCTGGGCTGACAGTATATCGCTAAACACTGCAGAATTCATCCGGCTGCCTCGGTCACATCATCAATAAACACCAATGACCCAGTACCACTGGAAGCCATGCATGCCCATGCCATCACACTGCTTCCACCATGTTTTACAAATGACGTTGTGTGCTTTGGATCATGAGCTGTTCCAAGCTGTTCCAATCTGGCTTTTCTATTCTTCAGGCTTATGAATGATTTGCACCTTGTGGTGAACCCTCTTGAATTTTCTCTTGTGAAGTCTTCTGTTGATTGGAGACTTTGACAATGATACACCCACCTCCTGGAGAGTGTCCTTCACTTGTCTGTATGTTGTAAATAGGCTTTTCTTTACCATAGGGAGGATCCTGCGATAATCCACCACTGTTGTCTTCTGTGGACGTCCAGGCCATTTTATGTTGCTGAGCTCACCAGTGCAGTACGAGCTGTAATTCCTAAACCTTTCCTCCGATTTGGATGTACATACCCTCAAATTAAACCTGAGAGTGTGCAATTTTAGACCATATCCATTATATAACTTGAATATCTTTTGGTAAATACCTGGAAAAATACTAATAAAATTGTACCTTTGTCCAAATATATACAGTGCTGTGAAAAAATATTTGCCCCTTCCTGATTTGAATTTTTTATTTTGCATATTTCTCACACCTAAAATAATTCAAATCATCAAAAAATGTTAATATTACACAAAGATAAACCGAGTAAATCCAAGATGCAGTTTTTAAATTATTTCATTTATTAAGGGAAAAAAGCTGTTCAAACCTGCCTGGCCCTATGTGAAAAAGTAATCCCCCCCCATCCTGAATCTTGAATGAACTGCGATTAACCACTGACAGACAGGAAGATTTGCCAGCTTAATGACCAGGCCATTTTTTGCGATACGGCACTGCGTCGCTTTAACTGACAATTGCGCGGTCATTCGACACTGTACCCAAAGAATATTGGCGTCTTTTTTCCCCACAAAATTTTATTTCGGTGGTATTTGATCACCTTTAATTTGTTGCGCTATAAAACAAAAAAGGGAGCGACAATCTTGGAGAAAAAAAATATATTTTTTACTTTTTGCTATAATAAATATCCCCAAAAATGTTTTAAAAAATCAAATTTCTTCATCAGTTTTGGCCAATATATATTCTTCTACATATTTTTGGTATTAAAATCGCAATAAGCGTATATTGATTGGTTTGCGGAAAAGTTATAGCGCCTATAAACTATGGGAAAGATTTATGCAATTTTTATTATTATATTTTTTGCTAGTACAGTGGAACCTTGGATTACGAGCATAATCCGTTTCAGGAAAATGCTTGTAATCCAAAGCACTCGCATATCAAAGCGAATTTCCCCATAGAAGTCAATGGAAATTATAATAATTTGTCCCACACTGACTTTTATGGCATGCAATACCACATGTGGCCAGAGGCGGGGGTTGCTGGAAAGACTTGGAAATACTCTTAGACCGTTTGGCTGCACTTGGGAATGGAGTATTTCCGGGAGTTTTTTAGTATTTCCGAACGGCTCCGATCCTGCTTGTTTTGTTAGACAACACTCAGTATTTAAAAAATGTTGCTCGTATTGCGAAGCATTCATTAACCACTTAAGACCCGGACCAATATCCAGGTAAAGGACCCAAGGTGTTTTTACAATTTGGCACTGCGCTGCTTTAACTGGTAATTGCGCGGTCATGCAATGTTGTACCGAATCGAAATTTGCATAATTTTCTTCCCACAAATAGAGATTTCTTTTGATGGTATTTGATTGCCTCTGCGATTTTTATTTTTTGCCACATAAACGAAAAAAGACCGAAAATTTTGAAAAAAAATGATATTTTCTACTTTTTGTTATAAGAAAAATCAAATAAACTAAATTTTAGTCAAACATTTAGGTCAAAATGTATTTTAGTAAAAAAAATAATAAAAAAAAATAAAAACGCAATAAGCGTATATTTATTGATTTTCACAAAAGTTATAGCGTCTACAAACTAGGGTACATTTTCTGGAATTTACACATCTTTTAATTTTTGACTGCCTATCTCATTTCTTGAGGTTCTAAAATGGCAGGGAAGTACAACCCCCCCCCCAAATGACCCCATTTTGGAAAGTAGACACCCCAAGGAAACTGCCGAGAGGCATGTTGAGTCCATTGAATATTTTTATTTTTTTGTCCCAAGTGATTGAATAATGACAAAAAATAAATAAAAATGTTTACAAAAAGTTGTCACTAAATGATATATTGCTCACACATGCCATGGTTATATGTGGAATTGCACCCCAAAATACATTCTGCTGCTTCTCCTGAGTACGGGGATACCACATGTGTGGGACTTTTTGGGAGCCTAGCCTTGTATGGGACCCCGAAAACCAAGCACTGCCTTCAAGACTTCTAAGGACATACATTTTTGATTTCACTCCTCACTACTCATCACAGTTTTGAAGGCCATAAAATGGCAAAATAGCATAAAACTCCCCCAAATGACCCCATTTTGGAAAGTAGACACCCCAAGCTATTTGCTGAGAGGCATAGTGAGTATTTTACAGCTCTCATTTGTTTTTGAAAATGAAGAAAGAAATATTTTTTTTTTTTTTTTTTTAATTTTCAAAACTTGTTAACAAAAAGCAAGATCTGCAAAATACTCACCATACCTCTCAGCAAATAGGTTGGGGTGTCAACTTTCCAAAATGGGGTCATTTGGAGGGGTTTTGTGCCATCTGGGCATTCCATGGCCTCCGAAACTGTGATAGGTAGTGAGGAGTGAAATCAAAAATGTACACCCTTAGAAAGCCTGAAGGCGGTGCGGCTAGGCTCCCAAAAAGTCTCACACATGTGGTATCCACATACTCAGGAGAAGCAGCAGAATGTATTTTGGGGTGTAATTCCACAAATGCCCAAGGCATGTTTGAGCAATATATCATTTATTGACAACTTTGCGCAAAAAAAAAAAAAAATATATATATATTTATTTTCCCCGAAACTTGTGCAAAATATAAAATTTTTTTTTGCAAAAAAGTTAAGTTGAACCCCCAAACATTATATATTTTTTTAAATCAAAGGCCCTACAGAATAAAATGGTGGGTGTTGCATATTTTTTTTCCCCACACAGTATTTGCGCAGCGATTTTTCAAACACATTTTTTGGGGAAAAAATACACTTTTTTTTATTTTAAAGCACTAAAACACACTATATTGCCCAAATTATTGATGAAATAAAAAAGATGATCTTAGGCCGAGTACATGAGTACCAAACACGATATACTTTAAAATTGCGCACAAACGCGCAGTGGCGACAAACTACATACATTTTTAAAAGCCTTTACAGGTTACCACATTAGATTTACAGAGGAGGTCTACTGCTAAAATTGCTGCCCTCGATCTGCCCTTTGCGGTGATACCTCACATGCATGTTACAATTGCTGTTTACATATGACTCCAGACCGACGCTTGCGTTCGCCTTTGCGCAAGAGCTGTTCCTTCCATTTTATTTAATTTTTTACCATTTTATTGTTATCTCAGGGAATGTAAATATCCCTTATGATAGCAATAGTTAGTGACAGGTACTCTTTTATTTTTTTTTTATTTTTTTTTTAAATTAGACCCTAGATCTTTTCTCTGCCCTCAAAGCATCTGACCACACCAAGATCGGTGTGATAAAATGCTTTCCCAATGGCGCTGTTTATATTCGGGGGGGGGGGACATTCCCTCCCACTGAATGTAAAAGCAGGCTAGAGGCTAATTAGCCGCTAGGACTGCTTTTACATAAAAGCCGACCGCTGGCTGAAAAGAATGATACCAAGATGATACCTAAACCCGCATTCTGGTATAACCATTCAAAGTCCAGCAACATACCAGTACGTTGATGTTTCTTGTTGGACATGTACTGTAATCTTTTTTTTTCATGCAGCCTGTTGGCTAAACGAAAAAAAGATTGATCACCATTAGAATACCTTCCTTCATCCACCCACTTCTAATGATGGGCATACATTCACCATTTATATATGCCGAAGCATGGGGGCCTCCGTTGGAATTTAGACCGTATGTACGCGGCATAAAAAGTTATGCCGTGTACACACAGTCAGGCTTTTCCACGGGAAAGCCTCCGTAGGAATGTCAACCGTATGTACGTGGCATTAGGAGCAAAATCGCTCCTCCGCCCCTATTGCCACCATGCTCCTAAAGCACTGGAGTCACAGCTTTATATATCATGGGAGCAAACGCTAATGCTGTCAAGATAAATAAGTCCGTGCAACAGCTGAATGGCGTACCTGAAAACAGTAAAGTAAATTACATACCTGAAAAGAAAGCACAAAAAAACATAATAACAATAAAACTTTGCAGGATAGACTACAGTAAAAAAGAGCAGAACAATAGAGAGAGAATAGAGAGGGAGAGAACAATAAAACGACAACTATTTTTGTTTTTTTTATTTTATATTTTTTTGTGTTTTTATTTTTTACTTCGAAAACACTAAAAAAATTAAAATTTTAGCGATCGCAGGGATCAGGCCTGTCTCTGCGAATGCTGCAGTTATGTGTGTTGTATTATGTAAGTGACAGTGATCGATCGATACTGCACTTGGGTGGGTTGGGCTGGGCGGAGGGGAAAAACGCAGGTGCTAGCGGGTATCTGGGCTGATTCCACTAACAATGCGTTTTTGGGTACCCTAAACTGCTGGGTATGCTAGTATAGATCAGATCAGGTATCAATCCGTTTAGATACTATACCACTAAGGGGGTTATGCTTTGCGCGTGGGTGTAAGCGTTACTGGCACTAACCTGGGGCGACGCAGACCCTGACGCTAACATTTAATTGGCCTATTCTGGCACATTAGATATTTTGAACAATACATCACAGATAACATCAACCCCAAAGGTCTCAGGGTACAGGTTTTTCCCAATATCTGGTCTATGGATCCAGACTTTAAGACTCGCTGGGAACAAAACCTTATGGGATGTTCACAAAAGATGATGGAACTGATGGTAGAATACTATATGAAAGAGTTAAAACTAGTAGACTGCGAAATTAAAAGAATCTATGATGAGAATGAAGCTACGCTGCACAAAGAGGGTTTTGGAGTATATGATGCACTACTCAAAGAAAACATTCAAGGTTTTACACAAGATTTGTTGATGAAAAAAGAAGAAAAAATGTCACAGGACAAATTGGCATTTGCAGGACAATATGCGTTTAACTGGCCAGCAACCAATGGCCCAAGAACGGGACGGATAAATCCCAGTCAACCGAGGGCTAACAACAAAAGGGGCAGTAATAGTAGAGATAAAAATAATGACTCTGACTCATCTACCAATTCTTATACCTCACAGCACTCCAGAACTGGTGACAGAGGACAACGCAAAGGAAGGAACAGCAGGAAAAGACCTCAACAAGGTGGTGGGTATTCAAACGGCACACAAAATAAGAAACGTATGACAGAAAATAATGATCTACATAATACAAATACCCCGGTAGAAGGGGATATTTCTGACCAAGCACCGCCCACACCAAGACCGACCTCTATGTTTCCTATTCACTCACTGGGTGCCTCAACTGAGCTCTCTACCAACTCCTCTTCTATCCCTCCAAAGACAGCCCCTAACATCCGACAGAGCATATTGGAATCAGCCCAGACGCTAGCCAGAACACACAGCGGCAATGAGCCTGGTGCCATCCCCAAAGACACCAGAAAATGACAAATCGATCACTTCTTTGGACCTATAGTGACGAACGACTCTAGTGATAAAGAAGGTATCAATACCTGTAAAAGGAAGAAAGTGATCTGTTTGGAAACCGAACCCATCTAGACCGTGCCCCCATCCCTGTATTAATAGAAAACAAGAAAAATTGGACCAGTGGGACTTTAAATGGGGCATGGACGGGTTTGTAAAGTTATTGAGGATATCAACAATGAAGAATCTATCACAGTCCCATCAGGGAGATCTCTGTGGTCAAAGGAAATTGCTTGGTGATCAATCCAAAAAAGAAATTGAAGGAGTCAAATGTAAACTTGATAATGTAATTTGTATCATAATATATAATACAGAGATCATGCAATCAAAGGCATAATACATGTAATAACATTGGTATAATAAATATTCAAAATCCAGGACATGACCATTAAACGCAATCACCACATATTGACATATAGATACAGTAGACATGATTATACAATAAAATTGGTCGTTGTGAACAAAATGATGAAAAAAAACACATATTTGGGCAAGCTTGATCTTGGCATCCCTGAGCATGGACTCGACGCACGTTTCTTGGCGTTTAAAGCCAGTCATCAGGAGTGGGGTGCATAGCAATAAGCTAGAGAGAAAGAGGGGGGAGAGGGATAAACACACAGGTGAATCAATGCAATCTATATGATTGGATCATAGTAGCAGCATCAGCGAGTTTGTGTTATATAGTATATTACCTTTAGGTTGGGCCAAAAGTGGAATAGCCCTTGCGTTCCAACATATGGAGGGGGATGGTAGTCCTGGGATAAGATGTCTCCCCCGGAGTTGAAGCGGGGATAGATCCCCCTAAGTCCATGGACAGACCAATGGGTGCGGAGAGCCAAGGACAAAGAGACGTGGTCATGTCCTGGATTTTGAATATTTATTATACCAATGTTATTACATGTATTATGCCTTTGATTGCATGATCTCTGTATTATATATTATGATACAAATTACATTATCAAGTTTACATTTGACTCCTTCAATTTCTTTTTTGGATTGATCACCAAGCAATTTCCTTTGACCACAGAGATCTCCCTGATGGGACTGTGATAGATTCTTCATTGTTGATATCCTCAATAACTTTACAAACCCGTCCATGCCCCATTTAAAGTCCCACTGGTCCAATTTTTCTTGTTTTCTATTAATACAGGGATGGGGGCACGGTCTAGATGGGTTCGGTTTCCAAACAGATCACTTTCTTCCTTTTACAAATGTTTACCAGGGTGGAAGACACCTGTTCCCTCATTAGTGATCTGTCTGGACCCAATTTATTTACATGATTGATCATTTTAGCCAAATGATCCCTAAGATTACATATTTCTGGCATCCTTTCCCATTGTCCTATAGCCCTTATTAAGTAAATTTTCCCTATATTCCTATTTCCACTTAGCAGCAGGTGAACATTGCTTTAACTATTTCCCCTTCTTTTGATTACTATCAGCTGCAATCACCTCCCTTTGTTGTTTGCCTTTCCATTCATGCTTTATATTTGCCCAACCCATGTGAACTTTAGGGCCCTTTTTTTGTCCTGGCTGTCTCTGATCCCGGGGTTGCGATGCGCCCAGTTTCTCCTCCCCTGCTCATCCCTCAATTTTATTTTATTTTGTTTTTATCTATTTATTTTTTGGATGGGGAGGGGCGGACTTTGGGTGCATCGGCGTCATGCCAGCATGCTGCATGTATGGCGTCCTAGGACGCAGTTGATTGCTGCTTGGCTTTTCCATCCCGCATGGCTGACTGGCCCAATGCGATGATGCATGACGTTAGTGGGGACACGCCCCCAGGAGGTGGGTATTTAGGTCGGATGGCTCTGGCAATCTCACTTCACACATCTCCATCTGATGAGAGGCTGCATGGATTCACACTAACTGGTAATTGATTTTTCCTATATAGGATCCATACCCCATGACCCCATAGTGATTGACAACCTTATTCATTCACTTTTTTTTTCTTTACCAGTACTCATATGTGTGCCCCTTGTGCGCCCACCTCACCCTTTGGCATTGTGTTGTGGCTGCTTTTGCTTCATCTGACTGATGTCCCACGTCTCTTTGTCCTTGGCTCTCCGCACCCATTGGTCTGTCCATGGACTTAGGGGGATCTATCCCCGCTTCAACTCCGGGGGAGACATCTATATATATATACTATATAACACAAACTCGCTGATGCTGCTACTATGATCCAATCATATAGATTGCATTGATTCACCTGTGTGTTTATCCCTCCCCCCCCTCTTTCTCTCTAGCTTATTGCTATGCACCCCACTCCTGATGACTGGCTTTAAACGCCAAGAAACGTGCGTCGAGTCCATGCTCAGGGATGCCAAGATCAAGCTTGCCCAAATATGTGTTTTTTTTCATCATTTTGTTCACAACGACCAATTTTATTGTATAATCATGTCTACTGTATCTATATGTCAATATGTGGTGATTGCGTTTAATGGTCATGTCCTGGATTTTGAATATTTATTATACCAATGTTATTACATGTATTATGCCTTTGATTGCATGATCTCTGTATTATATATTATGATACAAATTACATTATCAAGTTTACATTTGACTCCTTCAATTTCTTTTTTGGATTGATCACCAAGCAATTTCCTTTGACCACAGAGATCTCCCTGATGGGACTGTGATAGATTCTTCATTGTTGATATCCTCAATAACTTTACAAACCCGTCCATGCCCCATTTAAAGTCCCACTGGTCCAATTTTTCTTGTTTTCTATCAATACCTGTAGTAAACCGACAACACCCCATTTAACTCTATCAAGACCCCCAGTAGTGACTAATGACAATCTCAAACTGGAAATCATTAATCTGTCATCCTATGCCTTGAGCCAATCCGAGGAAGAACTCCTCGGCCTAGGCCTAAACTTCTGCCCTAACCAAGTCACCAATAAATTCAATCTTATCAAGGATTTATATCTTTTTGCTAGAAAACTAACCCTAAAGTTTATGTATGACAAGGAAAGGAGGGAGAAACAGGACGAGATCATTAACCAGGAAATCTGGAAAGACTTCACAGTAGCAGACTTCAGGGCCTTAAAAACCCTCATCTCACTATTAGATGAAAATGAGGGATTCCCACCTCAGGAAGCAATTCCTGAGACCCCCTAATTAAAGGGGGAAAGGGTACAATTATCAATTTATAGAAGAGATATTGAAATACTAGAAAGAGCTGTAAAAAAGAAGTCACTCAATTTCCCCTCACTACATACCAACTCTAATGTATGGGCGTTCCTTGTTCAGACCATCAAGGAAGTGGAAAATATCCCACTCGTCAGACTCAACAACCATAAATTTAACTCCATACATCATAGGGCTCTAAATACACTTAGCAAAAAGGCAGAAGTCATTATAAAACCATCAGATAAAGGGGGGAATGTGGTTATCATGGATGATCTCAAATATAGAAACATGTGTTGGGACATATTAAAAAACTGAACCTGGTATAGACCAATCAATGAAGACGTAATCGACAGATTTAACCAACAGTTTAACGATATATTACAGGCAGCTCTAATTGATGGTTCTATTACCAAATCCATCTTTGATGGGATTCAAGTCCCTCACCCTAAAACACCCACATTCTATGCACTACCAAAGACACACAAAAACTTAACACACCCTCCGGGACGCCCAATAGTGTCCGGTATGGGCTCAAAAACCGAACGTGCTAGCAGATTTATTGCTCAGTATTTGAGACCTCATGTCACCTCATTACCCTCTTACATACAAGACACACCTGACCTACTAAGAACCTTGGATGGCCTCACTGTACCACCCGGGTGCCTCCTCGTCTCTATAGACGTGGAGGCCCTCTACTCATCGATTCCTCATAGCAAGGGATTACAGGTAGTTTCCACTTTCCTGACAGAAAGGGGTCCTAAAATGGACAAACTTAATGGTTTTGTGCTAAAAACATTGGGCCATATTCTTACTAAGAATGTTTTTTCTTTTGATGGGTCCCACCTCCTCCAGGTACAGGGAGTCGCTATGGGCACATCTTGTGCGCCATCCTACGCGAACCTGTACCTGGGGGGGTGGGAACGGGAACTTTTTTCTTTGGAACATCATTTGCTTTTGCCAATACTGGGTTGGTTCCGGTATATAGATGATGTGTTCATGTTATGGGCAGGATCAGTAGAGGATCTAACTAGCTTTATGCAACTCCTAGATACCAATAGCTACAACCTTAAGTTCACCATGAACTTCAATGAGTCTGCCATTGCCTTCCTCGACATCTTGATTTATGTCGACGAGGCCAATGGCATTCAAACATCATTGTATCGAAAGCCAACGGCTGGAAACACCTTGCTGCATGCAGCCAGTGCTCACCCGGCCCCACTTATCCGAAGCATACCGTACAGCCAATATCTTCGGCTACGCCGAAATTGTTCCAACAATGAAAAATTTAAAGTAGAGTCGGATATGCTATATGCTAGACTACTTAACCGAGGATACAGTAGGTCCTGTCTTAAGAAGGCCTACAATAGAGTCGCAGGCAAAGAAAGAGCCACTACCCTACTCAAAAGTGACACTAAGCAATCTGACAATGAGGTGACGCGATTTATCACCACGTATTCGGACCAACATGCCGAAGTTCGATCTATAATGAAAAAACATTGGCACCTTATTACTGCTGATTCTACTCTATCGAAATACGTAGGCCTAAACCCAAGTATCACTTTTAGACGATCCACCTCCATCAGGGATCGTCTAATTAAAAGTAATTACCAAAAACCAACACTAGACACGAGAGAGACACCAGGCCTATTTAAATGTGGCCACTGTAACTACTGCCACTTACTCAATGAAGGTTCTAGTGTTCATCTCCCTAATGGTGAAACACATAAGCTACGTACACATATAACATGTCAGACCAAAGGGGTGATCTATATCATTTTCTGTCCATGTGGCAGCTTTTATGTGGGCAAAACCATTCGCCCACTATGGAAACGTATTAAGGACCACATGTACTATATTACCAACGGACTGCTGAACAAAACTATGGGCCACCATGTAGCTTTTATGCATAAATATGAGATCCCTCTAGTTAGATTTGCAGTCCTTGACTGCATTCATGAGGACAAGAGAGGCGGTAACTTTGACCAGATGGTTCTACAGCGAGAGACCCAATGGATTTATCGCTTGAAGGCCAACCAAGCCCCAGGCCTCAATGAGTCTTTAAGCTTTAAATCCTTTTTAAATGTCTAAATATACTTTACCAATCTGCAATACTTCTTTGTTATGACATGTCAGTCTGCCTTTGCTATCCTCATAGTATATCTGGAGGTTGACCTAATCTATAATTTCCACACAAGCATGGAGGCGACTCAAATACTAAGGTTGGGTAAGTGCATTTTGCACCCAAAAATCTGGTATGACACAGATATCCCCAAGGAAAGGGGGAGAATATTGAAAAATAATTTTTTAATGTGTTTTCTCTTTTTATAAGAGACATAGACTATGTACAACCAAATTTTTTACACACATATATATATATATATATATATATTTTAATTTTCATTATAATTTCCTTGTATATTCATAAGATGCTGTTTATGTAAAAACTATTTATCTGTTTAGGAAGTAATTGATTTTATTTAAATGTTTGTAATATTATGTATATACGCAATATTTGAGAGAGAGAGAGAGATTCTCCTGCTTGCATGTTTTTCATCCCGATGATTCTCCATGATGCAGTTCAGGCACACTACCAAATGAATATGCAACATGTATTCCCCTAATACGGACTATTTATCACTTTTCTGGCTTTTCACTTTCTCAGTCTGCTTACTTGTCATTTGACATCCACTTACAAACTCCCTTTTGCTCTCTGTATTAATCACATATCCCACATCTTCCAGGCCTTCTCATGCCATACTTGGGGCATGTTACACCCTTTTTTTCTTTTTTTTGTAGACTTCCCCTTTAGTCAGCGGATTGTTTGCGTGTACATGGCGTATATTGGGATGGGTTACGCTCTTGTCTCTTTCGTCTGTCTTTTGATGGGATGTATGGGTGGTGGATGGGTTGGAACTGTGCCTCCCCCTCCCGCCCCTTCCATTCGTTGGAGGCGTGAGGCGGTCGCTTGTGTGGACATTTTGGCGTGATGACGCGATGCGCGTCCTACGCTGAGGTCTGGGGCGGCGCATGGGCATCTTAGTCTGCTTCCGCCCTGACATCTTCCCCCGTGTTTATGCGCCTCTACTTGCTGGTGGCGCACGGCGATGACGGAGTCGCGCTGTATTCATCTATCCACTGGTGTGGTGGATGCGTGAGGGGTGGGTAGGGCCACGCTTCCCCCTCCCGCTCCTCCCATCCGTTGGAGGCGAGGTCGAGGTGGTGTATGGGCATCCCTGCTTACTTCCGCCCGGCTATCTTCCCCATTGTTTATGCGCCTTTATCTGCAAACGGCGCACAACGATGACGCAATCACGCTATACGCGATTAGAGCGTCTACAGGGTATCTAAAGCCCTTATCCACACTTTATGCTGTGTGTCATGCAGATGTACACCCTGGGACACGGACGCTCGCACGAGTCAACCCCCTGGTAAGATACTTTATGCAAGATCCACCACTGCCTTTTTTTTTTTTCCCCCCCTTTTTTTCTTTATTTGAGATATTCATGCTGTTAGAGCTAACTCTTGCCCATGGTACTTCTCTATTGTCATTATGTAGATCGGCCGGCTCATACTTAGAAGCTTAAAAGTCTATGTGCTGATTGGCGGTCTGGTACCCTTTGATAACTTCAAGCTCAATATATTCTCTTGGCTATGTGTCCCAGTTGGCCCTATGGTCTCTTATCAAGGGTAAATCTTTGTCCTTTTTATATCTTGGATATATGTAGGCACCTGCTGCACTTGTCAATAATTTTCTCCATTTATTAAACAATTGTTGTTTCACTTTTCACATAGAATGGAGGCTGCCAATAGCACCATTTTTTATGAATGTTGAAAATACCCTCACTTTGACTCTACTGTCAATTAACAGGTAATTTCTTTAAATACCACTCACACTCTTCCTTATCACACACCAATTATTCCCACCTTTTTCTCTCCCCCCCTCCTTCTCGCTCCATACTTTTTCTTGCCAGAACATTAAGCGATATAAAAAATACATATATATATAAATATATATATATATATATATTTATCCTTCCATTAAACAGATCTATAACAAGTTCTGAGGACTTTTCTGAATCCAGTATTTTATATACTATCGAATATCCGACCGTGGTGTGTGTCCTGTCTTGCATTGGTTGCAGAGTCATCGGCCATGTAATTATATGTTGCAGTTTTTCTCTCTCTTTCATTGTTGTTTGTTTTTTATATTTCAAAAAAAAAAAATTCTGTTTTTTTATTATGGTGGTAATATGAATAACATATAATCCTGTATCATTACAGACAACTATTTTTATACATCTCCTTACAAAATCCTTAACATCCGTCCTGAAGAAGCCCCACGGCGAAACGTGCGTCGGCGACTTTAGGGATTTTGTGTATAGAGTGGTTTACCTGTATATATGTACCTTTGTTATTTTTATGTATACATGTTCAATTTGTTTTATTTTATGACGACATTAAAATTATATTTTTAAACTACTCCCTTGGCCTCGATAGTCTGACCTTCAATACCTCTCCACAGCTATTGTTTTTCATTTTTGATTCTATATACGGATGTGACCCATGTGAGTGCAATCCCTTTGTTTTTTCTTATCCCTTCTACTCCCCCAGTCCATCCCTCCCTTTCCCTTACCATTCTCATTTTTTCACGCTAACATTTAATTGATATCACCCGCCGGGCAATCAGGGGGTAAACTTTTATTGCGTTATATACAGCGGGTGCCCCGATGCTATAAACAGCAAACTAACTAACCAGCGTCAACCGTAACACTTATACGGTGAACACTGGTGAAAGGGTTAACTAGGGGGTTAAAACCTTTATTAGGTAATATATGGGGGTACCTGACGCTTTATAAAAACCTGGCGGCGAACCTAAATAACGAAAAAACTAACTGGCTAACCAGCGTCACCAGTAACACTTATGGGACACTAAGGGCAATCAGGGGTTAAAACCTGGCGGCGAACCTCAAAAAATAACTAGCTACCTAGCGGCACCAGCGACACTAATACAGCGATCAGAAAAATGATCGCTTAGTGACGTGCATATCAGTGCCACCTATCAGTGCCCATTGTCAAGGCAAGTCAGTACCACCTCATTGGTGCCATGTAATCGGTGCCGCCTTATCAGTGCCTATCAGTGGAGAAAACATACGTATTTACAAAAAAACAGAAACAAAATAATTTTTTTTTTTTTTTTTTTTTAAATGGTCTTTTTTTTTGTTTTAAAAAACAAAAAAAAAACAAAGAGGTAATCAAATATCACCAAAAGAAAGCTCTATTTATGGGAACAAAATTATAAAAATTCTGTTTGGGTATAGTGTAGCATGACATGCAATTGTCATTTAAAGAGTGACAGCACTGAAAGCTAAAAATTGGCTTGGGCAGGAGGGGGGTGTATTGAAGTGGTTAACGCTGGACTGCAGGCACACAGGTAAATTAACATTTAAGATACACAGCTCAGCCATAACATTATACTGCAACCACTCATTACAACTCATTATCAAGGCATGGACCACTAGACCTCAGAAGCTAGGCTATGGTATCTAACACCAAACTGTCAGCAGCAGAACTTTTAAAGTGGAGCTTCACCTAAAAATGTAAACTCCGCTTGTCTGCCTCTTTCCCCCCTCCGCTGCCGCATTTGGCACCTTTTGGGGGAGAGCTTACCTGGTTTTGACAGGTACCCACTCCCACTTCCGGCTAAGTTCTCCATGGCAAACTCAGTCGGATGCTCAGCCACCCTCTCCCTTCCCCCATAGCCGGCCCAATCAGTGTGTGTAGAGTACTTCATGCATGCGCAGTAGGGAACCGTAAGGCTTCACTGCCGGTTTACCTTATTGAAGATTGCGGTGACAGAACCCGATAGCCGATTGAGTCCTAATATTAAAAAAATAAATAAAAAAAATCAGCAGCTACAGTATTTGTAGCTGCTGGCTTTTATTTTTTTTTCTGCAGAAACCTGGAGCTCCTCTTTAAAGGGGTAGTTCCCCCAAAAACCTTTTTTTTAACATTGATTGAGGCTCCAGTTTAGAAATGAAGCCGTACTTACCGTTTTACAGATGCATCGTCTCCGACGCTTCCGGGTATGGTCTCCGGGTCTAGGCGTTCCTATTTGATTGACAGGCTTTCGAGGTCGGATACATCGCGTCACGATTTTCCGAAAGTAGCCGGACGGTGCGCAGGCGCAGTATAGAGCCGCACCGTCGCTCGGCTTCTTTCGGCTACTCGTGACGCGATGTATGCGACCGTCGGAAGCCTGTCAATCAAATAGGCACGCCCAGACCAGACGATCATACCCGGAAGCGACGGAGACGATGCATCTGTAAAACGGTAAGTACTGCTTCGTTTCTAATAGAAAAACACCCGATTCCCCTTGACATAACGAGCCTCAATCAATGTTAAAAAAAGTTTTTTGGGGGAATTACCCCTTTAAGTCCTGTAAATTGTGAGGTGAAGCCTCCATGGATCTGAAGTTTTTCTTGCACATCCCACAGATGCTTGAGTGGATTAAGATCTCGAAAATTTGGAGGCCGTGTCAACACCTCAAACTCAAAGTTGTGCTCCTCAAACCATTCTTGAACCATTTATAAACGAGGGCACATTACCCTACTGAAATAGGCCACTGCCATGAAATATTGTTTTAATTAAGGGGTATATTTGGTCAGCAACACTGCTTAGGTAGGTGGTACATGTCAGGTAATATCCACATAAATGGCAAGACTTAAGGTTTCCCAGCAAAATATTGCCCAAAACTCACACTGCCTCTGCTGGCTTGCCTTCCACTTATACTGCATTCTTGTGCCATTTCTTTCACAGGTAAACAACGAACACACCAGGCCATGTAAAAGAAAACATGATTTATCAGACCAGTCCACCTTCTTTCATTGCTTGGTGGTCCAGTTCTGATGCTCACGTGCCCATCATAGGCGCTTTTGGCTGTGAACTGCAATATATACTGTATTTATTGGCATATAACACTCACTTTTTTACCCTAAAAGTAGAGGGTAAACTGTGCCTGCGTGTTATACGCAGGGGGCCATGGAAAGTTTTTTTCCTGAAACTTCCCTCTGAAAGTTAGGGTGCGTGTTATACGCCGATAAATACGGTACCTATATTTTCTGCTCCATAAGACACACCTAGATTTTAGGCCTTGTACACACGATCAGTCCAAACCGATGAAAACTGACTGAAGTTCATTTTCATCGGTTCACAGACTGATGGTCTGATGTGCGTACACACCATCAGTTCAAAAACCGATCGTGTCAGAACGCTGTGATGTAAAACACAACGACGTGCTGAAAAAAACGAAGTTCAATGCTTCCAAGCATGCGTCGACTTGATTCTGAGAATGCGTGGGTTTTAAACCGATGCTTTTGCGTACTAACCATCGGTTTTGACCAATGGTCAGGCGTCCATCAGTCCGATTTTAAAGGAAGTTTTAAAACTTGGACTGAAGGACAAAAGACTGATGGGCCATACAAACGGTCGGTTTGGACAGATGAAACTGAACTTCAGTCCGTTTTCATCGGTTTGGACTGATCTCGTGTGTACGCAGCCTAAGAGGAGGAAAAAAAATAAAAAAAATATCCTGAACCAAATGGTGTACTAAAATATTTAATAAAATATAACAGAATAATATTTATACACTGACAACCAATGTAAGGGGGTACCCTACACTGATCCCCAATGTAACTGGGACATTTATATGACCACAACAGGAGTATTTGCATCAAGCACCAATGTATTGATGTATTGGGACATTTACACTGACCAGTGATGTAACCGGTATATTTACAGTACCCCCCCCCCCCCCCATCTCTCTACTAATCTCGGTATTCTTATCTCCCTCTCAGTACAACTCTGCCCCTCTAACTCATCTGCTAACCTCTGTCCCCCAAACCCCTCATCTTCAAACCTCTGCACTCCAACCCCTCCTTCCCATTTAACTCTGCACACCTCCTCTGCTCACCTCAAACCCCCCCCCCCCTCTTTGATCACTACATGGCCCCTATGCCAACCTGCATGCTGTTTACATCTTCTTGGTGGGCGGCATGCAGTTGTGTGACTGTAATTTGCATATGAAATTGTGGCGGACGGTCTCAATAACATAACAATGCCCGCGCAATTTACATATTTAATTACGATCCTGTGGGGGTTAAATAAAGAACAATACCTTTTGTTTCTCTCCCTGTAGCAGCTGAAGGCAGGGGAAAAACAGGATATAGCTGGGGAAGAGGGATGCATATGGCATCATTCTTCCGTCGCAAACAGTCCCCTTATCAGCAGCTCTCCTGGTCAGTATTCGCTCCATAAGACGCACACACATTTTCCCAATTTTTTTGGAGATCTATGCAACAGTCCTCCACACTATTAGATACCCGATGTCTCCTGTTGGCTAATAAGGCCAACAGAAGAGTATATATTACTCTTAAAAGCAAAGCTAGATCTAAGCTACCCTCGAAATTGTTTCTTACGATAGCGCTGTACACCTCTCCCTAAAGGAGACCTGGCATTTGTTTGGGCGGTTTTGGCTGTGAGGATGCATTGTATTACAGGATCCCACTCCCTTTTCTTTAGCTAATGCCATAGGCTCCCATACTCGGTCAAAGAGTTGATCGATTACAGATTTTAATATTTAACAATCTTCACGTTCTTCCCTGAAGAAGCCATTCTGCGAAACATGTAGAAAAATATGGACGTAATTGTAATGAAAATTACAATTCCATTTTATTCTCTAGGGTCTCTGATAAAAATATATAAAAATAAATATATAAATATGTTTGGGGGTTCCAAGCAATTTTCTAGAAAAAAAAATAAAAAAAAGTTTTAACTTGAAACCATGTAATTTTATTGCTGTGAAACACTTTAAAATATGCCAACAGTCCTCCATAATGTAGATTTTATTCAACTAGCCAGCAAAATCTGGCGGGGGGGCGTATAATGCACAGAGTGTGAAACACGTCCGTGCTGTATCAACCTTACCAGGACCAAGGGGAACGAATTGCCGGCAGGAACAGTCGGACAATTCTACCGGAGCTATGGGGAGCTCAGCGGTATGACAAGTATATTGTCGCTGCACGGTGTAAGTCCACTCTCGTGTGCCCTACGGCTTCCTGGTCGTGACGTCACACCGAATCAGGGCAGCGGAGCGGAGCGAGGCTTGGAGATAGCGGTGTCAATAGGCTAGTGCTGACCAATAGGAGTGCACTGCTGGGAGCCTATGCTGACAAATGTACAAAACGGCTGTAACTCAGACTAGCTGCATAGCTGGATGGGGGTGGCTGGATCAAAGTCTACCAGGCTGCAGTCATGACTACGCGTGTCGGGGCGTGGCCCTTCATCGGGTCATCTGTGCACTCCTCTGCACTCCAATTGGTCGGCACTAGCCTATTGCCACTGTACCAATTAATTCCCCTTGGTCCTGGTAAGGTTGATACAGCATGGACGTGTTTCACACTCTGGGCATTATACGCCCCCCCTGCCAGTGGAGCTGCACTTGTGGTTTACATGCACATTACATTGCAAGGCTGTGTGACAATTCCACCTTCACACAGATTTTGTTGGCTAGTTGAATAATCTACATTACGGAGGACTGTTGGCATCCTTTAAAGTGTTTCACGGCAATAAAATTACATTTCTTTCATCATTGCTTGGACACTAATGGTTTTTGATTTAGCGCTTTATATATGGATTTTCTGTTTTGCTCACCATTTTTATCACATCACTTCTGATGAGTTTTACCTTATAGCTGCTCATCAATGCCTAGCAGAATTTTCTAGTATCATCTAAAATTAATTAAAAAAAAAAAAACTTTTTCTGTTACTGGCGTCAAACTTGTTTTGTTGTTTAAAGTGTGAAAAGGATTCCTATAGTACACATTCAGATGAAAAGGGTCACTACTACAGACACAACACAGTTTCATTCAGACTACAGCAAGAGGCTCCAAAACACTTCACCTACACAGCAGTTTACATTTTTGTACCTTCGACAAAACAATTGAAAAACAAACATTAATCCATAAAACTATGTCAAAGGAGACGGTTCACTATTGGGATTTGATTTTATGTGATATTTCTATGCTGTTCTTACATTTTACATTTCTTGTAAGGAAGTAGTAATGTAAAATCTTTCATTCTAACTGCAATAAAAGATATGCCTCCTAAGATATTCCAAATCCAATGGCATTAAAACAGAGCATTAAGATGACAACAAAAGGAGAAAAAAATATGAATGATTATGCTTCATCTCTGGGGATTTAACAAACCTAATACCGTAATGTCATTTAACGTACATGACAAATCAAATACTGAGGTTTCTGTGGAAGGGATTCTGAACTTTCCAAAACACAAATGTTTCATGTCATTGAACAAACAAGGTCAAATGTTACAAGACAATAAGCAATAAAGAGGAGCAACTTATCCTTTCCCAGAATTCCATGTTCCTTTGCAGTGTGTCTAACAAGTTTGAATAAGTACTAGGTTTGTATGGTTCTACATGCCACATTGCTTTGATCAAGCGATACCCATGCAGTCAATTGAAAAAGTAAAGATTACATTTTTGTCAAAAAGACATCAAGGATTAAAATAAATAGAGAAGGAAGAGGAACAATTAATTTAGGAGTGCTGTGGGACCATTTAACAATTGTTAAATGTCCATTATATTCAGTAGAGAAGAACAGAGTGAAAAGCAATAAAGCAAAGCTTTACATACCTTTTATTCTATTCCTTAATGAATGTCTTTTCCTCTGGCACTCACTGCCTCTTCACATCAAAAGCAGAATCCACTTCCAGGCTGTTCTCAGTTCGTCAGAGACCAAACATTTTAGGATTTCTTTATCTTCAACATTTGACAGATTCTATCAAAAACAGAAATCTGAAATTCAAAATATGTCGAGGAAGGAGCAGCTCGGATTTCAATGTAAATCCATGATGTAGTGCAAAGTGCCAGCAGCTGTAAGGGTCTCTAACAGAATGCTGTTCTGATACATGGATTTCTTTTAATAGACCAACTACTGGACTCCTTATACAAGTGGTGGGTGGGGGGATAGTTCACACAATAGTGGGGTGTAAAGAATGATTATTTTACAAACCAGAATGAGGTATATACACAATATCAATATATTGAAATAGTGGAACTGCATAACACATGTACAAACCATAGAGCAGTGGATCCTGCCCCATAACATTTAAAGTGGTTGTAAAGGTCATCTATTTTTATTTATTTTTAAATAACTAACATGTCATACTTACCTCCACTGTGCAGTTTGCTTTGCACAGAGTGGCCCGATCCTACTGTTCTGGGGTCCCACAGCGGCTCTCTCGGCTCCTCCTCGGTTACCTCCATAGATGCCAATTGTATGACTCGGTCCCACACCCTGGTGGCCGCGTCATTGGATTTGATTGACAGCAGCGGGAGCCAATGGCTGTGCTGCTATCAGTCTATCCAATCAACGCAGAGACTTCATGGAGTAGAGTACTCTGGGGACGAGCCGAGCAGGTATACCTGGCTCAGGTAAGTAAAACGGGGGGGGGCTGGGGGGCCCGTGATTGCCAGGTGTTATTTTTGTTCGCCTTAATGCATAGGATGATCTCTTTGGAAATATGTTTAAGACAAAATACTCACATACACATTCTAATTACTTGTTTTTAATCAGAAACAATTATCTACTATATTTGTAAATAATATGATGTTACTTTATTTTTTTTTAACAATAGATTTTTATTGAAAGTATTTACTTAACAGTACAGATTAAAATTGTCACATTAATCCTTAGTAACAGAACGAGTTACCTTGGTTCATAAGATTGTTCTTATAACAATACAGTACTTGGTAGCCTGTACCAGCCTACCCCTACCGGGTTCAATCTGTAGGCATGGCTAGGCCTCCAATTGAGTTAACTATTTGTATATAGAAAATCATAAAGAAACAGAAAATGTATACACATATATACATAAACATATATATATATATATACACGTACACATACATACAGAAATTAAACAAATGAACTTAACAAAACTTGCTACACAGATCAATAAAGTAGGTCCAGGATAATACATTACAACTGGGGTAAGAATATATCTGACTTTGACGTATTTCAAACTTGACAATAGATTAAATATTACACTCTTTTAAGTATTTGGATGCTCTGGGATGGGTGATCCAAGCTAACCATTTCTTTCTGAATGTAGTAATAGAATAGTTTTTATAAGTCAGCATTAAATCGTATTGGGCCTGTATATTGATTTTAGCTATAACCGTCGATAAGTTGGGTGCGTCCTTTGATTTCCATCGGCTGGTTATAGTGAGTCTTGCTGCAACTAGTGTGTGGAATACAATTGTTCTATATTCTTTAGAATAGATATTCAAATTGATACCTAGTAAAGCTGTGGCCGGGTTTAGTTTATTTAGGATGCCTGTAAGATCTGCTATAAAGGAAGTAATTGAATTCCAGAAGCTATGTAGATTTTTACAGCTCCATAATATGTGTAAAAGGTTTCCTATTTGATTGTTGCATCTCCAACACTCATTAGACGTTGAGGGATATATTTTTGCTGATTTATATGGGGTCAGGTACCATCTATTTATTATTTTTTGTGCGTTGTCCCAGTGTTCAATACATGATGATGACTTGCTAGCTATATGGATTGCTTTTTTCCATTGGTCCCAGGTAAATTCTTGTTCTAAATCTGTCTCCCACTTAATCATGTGTGCGTTTTTATTGTCAAATGGGTGGGTAGATAGTATGTCGTAAAAGAGAGAAATTCCTTTTATCGTTTGTTGATTTTGGTGGGTGAAAAATTGCCATATAATTAAGGGGATTTCTACAGGGTCAGTCGGATTGAACTCTTTAGTCTGGTATGTTTCCTCAGTTTGGTTAGACTGATCTCTTTGTATTTCAAGGGTAGATTTCCGTAAAGATGAAAACCTTCCTTAACCCATTCATCTACAATTAGACGTATTCTACAATAGTTGAGTGCACCTGTCGGTATCATCAATTTTATTTTATTTTGGATGTTTTTCGTTTTTGAAAGTATATGTTTCCAAGCTAATAATGTGGATCTGATGCTAAGAAAATTGGGAATGTTAATCTTTGGAAGTATAGCGTAAGCTATTGCCAGGGCATACAGGTCATGTCTTTTTGTGACTTGTTTTTCTATGTTTAGCCATATTTTATCTTCCCTATTGTTGAACCAGTATCTCATCTGATCTAATAGGGTTGCATAGTAGTAGTTTTTAATGTCAGGTAGGTTCATTCCTCCTAAAGATTTTCTGGTAGTTAAAATGGAGAATGCCACTCTTGTTTTTTTCCCATTCCATATGCAATGTTTAAGTTTTGTATTCAGTTGCGTGAAAAATTTGGCAGGGATTGGGATAGGTAAGCATCTAAAATAGTATAATATTTTAGGGAGGGTTTGCATTTTAAATGCGGCTATTTTCCCTACCCAGGAAAGTTGTGTTTTTTGTATATTTTGTAGGTCTTTGTTGACTACTTCTAAAAGGCTGGGAAAATTGACTTCGTATATTTTGGTTGGTGGGTAGGAGAGTTGTATTATTATTATACAGGATTTATATAGCGCCAACAGTTTACGCAGCGCTTTACATTAGGGAAGACAGTACATTCACAATACAAATCAATACAGGAGGGATCAGAGGGCCCTGCTCGTAAGAGCTTACAATCTAGAAGTATTCCCAGATAGCTTATTTTGGGGTTGTCCCAGTTGAAGTTTTTTTCTTTGCGTAAAGTATTAATTAGCGTCATAGGAATGTTCATAGGGAGAGCGTAACATTTGTTTTGATTTATTTTGTAATACGACACCTCACCAAATCTTTCTAATAATTTGTAAACTTCTGACAGGGAAGATGTAGGAATAGATAATGTGAGTATAATATCGTCTGCGAATAGCTCTACTTTATGTTCATATTGTCCTATGGTTATACCTTTGATGTCGGGGGTTGATCTTATATATTCCGCAAGTGGTTCTATTGCTAGTGAGAAAATTAATGGGGATAATGGGCAACCTTGTCTGGTTCCGTTAGTAAAGGGAGTACATTTTAGAGATTACACCTGATGTGAATACTTTGGCCGTAGGTTGAGAGTATAGCGCCATAATTGCCGAATGGATAAATCCATGAAATCCAAATTTGGCTAGAGTTTTGGAGATGTAGGCCCAATGCATTCTATCAAATGCTTTTTCAGCATCTAATGCTAAAAGTACAGAGGGAGTTCGGTCAGTGTGAATTTGGTCAATTAAGTAATATGATGTTACTTTTAATATAGACTTTGTATATGACCCTCTAACTTCCTTATCAATAAACATGGAATAAGCACTACTTCATATGCAAAATTACTGAAGTCTTCACTGCCTTAACTGCTCAGGGCTGGCACCCTGTCATTTTTATTATGCATGTATTGAGTCCAGCAAAATAAATTTGGGAGCAGTATCCATCTGCATTACACAAGCATGGCCTAGACCAGCCTTTTTCAACCCTGGGGTGTCTTCAGAGGGTGCCTTGGCAAAATGCCTAAAAATTGCCCAGCACAAAAGGTTTTTCAATGCATATAATGCATTAAAACCAGTCAATGTTGACTGAGAGAGTGAAGTCCAGCTTTAACCACTTAAGGACCCCTTCACGCCGATATACATCGGCAGAATGGTACGGCTGGGCACAATAACGTACCTGTACGTGTCTCTTTAACCACTTTCCCACCGCGCCATAAGCATTTTACTGCTACGGCGCGGCGGGGTTATCTTGGGACGACGTCCCTGGGACGTCGTCCTTCACTTTCGCGATTGCGCGTCCCCTGGGACGCGCTCGCGAAAGTGTCCGTGCTCGCCGGGTCTAGAAGACCCGGCGCATCACGGATCACGGTAAATTGCCGCTGATCGCGGCCGTTTACCACGTGATCGCGCCGTCAAATGACGGCGCGATCACTTGTAAACAAACTGTACAGTGTGCAAGGAGAGGGGGGGAGCGGGGTGTCAGCAGCTGAGCTGTGGCTGGATCTGTGACAAATGCAGTCACAGATCCAGCCATCCCTCAAAACATCCCAGCTCTGCAATCCCCCCAGTACCCAGCAACCCCCCAGTACCCAGCAATCCCCCCGGTACCCAGCAATCCCCCCAGTACCCAACAATACCCCCAGTACCCAACAATACCCCAGTACTCAACAATACCCCAGTACTCAACAATACCCCAGTACTCAACAATACCCCAATACTCCAGTACTCAACAATACCCCAGTACTCCAGTACTCAACAATACCCCAGTACTCAACAATACCCCAGTACTCGGCAATACCCCAGTACTCGGCAATACCCCAGTACTCGGCAATACCCCAGTACTCGGCAATACCCCAGTACTCGGCAATACCCCAGTACTCGGCAATACCCCAGTACTCGGCAATACCCCAGTACTCGGCAATACCCCAATATCCTGCATGATACTTTGCAATACCCCAATACTCTGCAATACCGCCTATGGGGATTTTTAAGTAGCGAAGTTTGGCGCCATTCCACGAGTGTGCGCAATTTTGAAGTGTGACATGTTGGGTATCTATTTACTCGGCGTAACTTAATCTTTCACATTTTGAAAAAAAATTGGGCTAACTTTACTGTTTTGTTTTGTTTTAAGCACAAAACAGTTTTTTTTTAAAAACACGCGTTCAATAAATTTCTGCGAAAATACCGTGCGAGATAAGTTGTAACGGCCGCCATTGTATTCTCTAGGGTCTTTGCTAAAAAAGCATATATAATGTTTTGGGGTTCTATGTAATTTTCTAGCAAATAAATGATGATTTTTCCATGTAAGAGAGGAATGTCAGAATTGGTCTGGGTGTTCCAGAACGCCTGGTGGCGCTCCCTGCATGTTGGGCCTCTGTATGTAGCCACACTGTGTAAAAGTCCCACACATGGGGTATCGCCATACTCGGGAGGAATAGCAGAATGTGTTTTGGGGTGTAATTTGTGGTATGCATATGCTGTGTGTGAGAAATAACCTGCTAATATGACAGAAACAAGTTTTTTTTTTTTTTTTTTTTACAGAATTTTCAGTCGTTTTTCTTTTATAGCGCAAAAAATAAAAAACCCAGAGGTGATCAAATACCACCAAAAGAAAGCTCTATTTGTGTGAAAAAAAGGACAAAAATTTCAAATGGGTAGAATGTTGTATGACTGAGTAATTGTCATTCAAATTGTGAGAGCACCGAAAGCTGAAAATTGGTCTGGTTAGGAAGGGGGTTTAAGTGCCCAGTGGTCAAGCCCAGCAGTGGGGTCGCGACCCGGTCCGAAGCTCCGTGACTGCACCCGCAGAACCAGCGGACCCGATCACCGCCGGTGTCCCGCTATCGGTCACCGGAGCTGAAGAACGGGGAGAGGTGTGTGTAAACACACCTTCCCTGTTCTTCATTGCAGCAGTGTCAGTGATCATCTGTTCCCTGATATAGGAAAGACGATCACTGATGTCACACGTCCAGCCCAGCCCCCCATACAGTTAGAAATACATATGAGGTCACACTTAACCTCTACAGTGCCCCCTAGTGGTTAAGTCCTAAACTGCAATTGTCATTTTCACAGTAATCAGTGCATTTTTTTAACACTTTTTGCTGTGAAAATGACAATGGTCCCAAAAATGTGTCAAAAGTGTCTGATGTGTCCGCCATAATTTCGCAGTCACGAAAAAAATTGCTGATTTCCGTCATTTGTAGTTAAAAAAAGATATATATATTATTAATAAAAATGCTATAAAACTATCCCCTATTTTGTAAACGCTATACATTTTGCACAAACTAATCGATAAACGCTTATTGCGGTTTTTTTAACCAAAAAGAAGAATACGTATCGGCCTAAACTGAGGCCTTTTTTATATATTTTGGGGGGATATTTATTATAGCAAAAAGTAAATATTGCATTTTTTTGTTTATAGCGCAAAAAATAAAAACCGCAGAGGTGATCAAATACCACCAAAAGGAAGCTCTATTTGTGGGGGAAAAAAGGACGCCAATTTTGTTTGTGAGCCATGTCGCACGACTCCTCAATTGTCAGTTAAAGCTACGCAGTGCCGAATCGCAAAAAGAGTTCCTTAACCTGCATAATGGTCCGGGTCTTAAGTGGTTAAAATGTCTGCCTGGCAAAAATGATGTAGTACTTTGTTGTGCATTGTGAGATAAGGTACCAGTTTGTTAAATAAAGTACCAGTTGGTGAGAAATTCATGCCTTCAATAGTGAAACTTTAAAAATGTCAAAAACATAGATTGTGAACTTAACATTTTGCTGCAGAAATATTGATGAATTTAGCGAAAAAATAACCGCTACATCAAATTACACAATAGCCAGGAATTATCCTGCAGACAATAAAATGCTTTTCAGGCATTTTAGCTCTAGAAAATGGTGCCTGTAAATCGCCTCTCATACCTTCCCCCAGTGTGAAAGCTTGAGTGCTTTTACACTGGGGCGGTGCGCTTGCAGGACCGAAAAAAACAGTCCTGCAAGCAGAGTCTTTGGGGCAGGCAGGAGCGGTGTATACACCGCTCCTGCCTCACCCCTGCCATTGAAATCCATGGGCAGCGCTGCCAAATCGCCTGCAAAGCGCTTCGGCAGCGGCACTTCGCAAGTGGTTATAACCCTTTCCTCGGCCACTAGCAGGGGGTTAAAAGTGCCCCTATGACATCATTAAAGCGCCACTAAAATTAGTGGCGCTTTACCGCCAACTCGGCCCACGTCCCAGTGTGAAAGAAGTCTAAACATATTGGAACGGAGAAGACCAATTGCTGGAGTTTTGGGAGAGGAATGTTGTCCCATTCTTGCAGGATATAGGATTCTAACTGCTCAACAGTCCTGAGTTGTATTTGTTGTAGTTTTTACTTTAAACCTCTTATGGACCGCCGCATGTACATTTACGTCGGCAGAATGGCACCGACAGGCACATCAACGTATATATACGTTGGTGCCTTGAGGTGGGTCGGGGGTCCGATCGGGACCCCCCCCCCGGTACATGCAGCGGTCCCCGTGGCTGGCTAAGCGATCCGGGACAAGGGGGCGGCTATTCGTTTTTGTCCGCCCCCTCCGGATCGCCCTGTAAACACAGGAAGGGGGAAGTGATGTGATCTCTCCTCTCAGCGTTTTTTTCAACCACCGCTGTGGAGAGATCACATCGCACAGTAAGTGTGCACAAACACTACACTGACACACACTACACATAGGCACATTAACCCCTTTGCGATCGCCCCCCGCTCCCCCTGTCACAGTGTCACTGAATGCAGTAATCATACATGTATGATTACTGTATTTAGTGTCAGTGTGACAGTCAGTTAGTGTTAGGTTCAGGGTATCTCCCGTACCCCCCCTAATAAAGTTTTAACCCCTTGATCACTGCCCTAGTTAACCCTTTCACTCCCTATTGCCAGCATCACTAAGCGATAATTTTTCTGATCGCTGTATTAGTGTCGCTGTTCCCGCTAGGTAGCTATTTTTTTTTTTACTAAAGTCATATGGCTAAATACATTTTGGCATAAATGTTTGACTAAAATTTAGTTTGATTTTTTTTATTGTTTTTTTTTTCAAAAATGTCGCTCTATTTTTGTATATAGCGCAAAAAATAAAAATCGCAGAGGCAATCAAATACCACCAAAAGAAAGCTCTATTTGTGGGAAGAAAAGGACGCAAATTTTGTTTGGGAGCCACTTCGCACGACCGCGCAATTGTCAGTTAAAGCGACGCAGTGCCGAATCGCAAAAAGGGGCCTGGTCATTTACCTGCATTTTGGTCCGGGTCTTAAGTGGTTAAGATGCGCCAAATATTTTCAACTGGTGAAAGGTCTGGACTGCTGACAGGCCAGTTAAGCACTCAGACTCCTCTACTATGAAGCCATGCTGTTGTCATAGATGCAGAATATGCAATATGTGGTTCAGCATTGTCATGCTGAAATAGGCAAGGGCTTTACTGAAAATGACCTTGTCTGAATGGGAGCATATGCTGCGCTAAAACCTGCATCAATCTTTTAGCATTGATGATGCTATTCCAGGTGTGTAATCTACCCATTCTATACACACGAATACACCTCTATACCATAAGAGATTCAGGCTTTTGAACTGAAACCTGATAAGTTGGAAGGTCCATCTTCTCTTCAGTCCAAAGGACACAGCCCCCATGGTTGCCCAAAAAATGTGTCAAATTTCGATTCGTCTGACCACAGAATAGTTTTCCACTTTGCAACAGACCATTTTAAATGAGCTTTGGTCCAGAGAAGATGGTAGCATTTTTGGATCATGTTCAGATATGGATTCTTCTTTGCATAACAGAGCATTACCTTGAAATTTTGGATGGCACAAGGAAACTGTGCTCACAGATTTTTGGAAGCATTCCTGAGCCCATGCAGTGATGTCCATTACAGAATCATGCCTGTTTTTAATACAGTGCTGTCTGAGCACTCGAAGATCATGGCCATCCAATATTCTAATAATGCATTAAGGCCTTGTCCATTGCTCATGGAGATTAATTCAGATTCTCTGAATCTTTCAATGACATTATGTACTGTAGATATATTTAAAGTCTTTACAATTTCATGTTGAAAAACATTATTCTGAAATTGTTTGATAATTTTTGGATGTAAATTTTCACAGATTTGTGAACCTCTGTCTATCTTTACTTTTGAGGCTCTCTAAGTGAACGTCTCCAGTCTTTTTAAAAAAAAATGTATCCTCTGAACTTGACGCTGAGACACATTAAAGGTGTCTGCCACATCAGCAGTGGATCTGGTCTTCAGCCTCTTGATAATCAACACTTTAGTCACCGGGTGAATCTTAGGCATGTTTGCAGAGGTCTAGTTGCAGTTGAGAAGGGCTAGTGTACTGGGGTTCTTTTTATACACACCTGAGACCTAACTGATCCATTATTAGTCACAGGTGAAGCTCATATAACAAGGCGACAACACTTATGTCTTGGCAAAAATTGACTTAATGGGCTTTACCAAGCTGTGAATATTAGAATAATTTTTGTCAGGTTTGTTTTGCACTGAAACATTATAACAAAAGCTGTTGGTATTAAAATGACATATTTTTTGTAACAAAATCTTGATTGGAAATATATTTTAGCAGCACTTCAGGTCAATTTGTACACAAGCGACAAGACTTGTCAGGGACTGTACAGCAACACATTCCCAGGACTCCTTGTGTGGAATTGTCTAGTAACATGTGATGTTCCTTTACAAAACATTTGGCAACACACAGATTATATTATGACTGAAGTTACATATCAGAAATGTCCAATACACCTTTGCCTATACACTTACACTGGAAACCAATGCAGACCTCAGGCAGAACTAACGCTTACTTAAAGCGGAGTTCCACCCTAAAATGGAACTTGCTCTTTTTGCAATCCTCCCCCCCTCCGGTGTCTCCTTTTGGAATCCTCCCCCCTCCGGTGTCACATTATCGGTGTATAATGCAGATATTTGCTCCCACTTCAAGGCATAGATAGCCACAGTATCCACGGCTATTCATGCCATATCCGGTACCTCCTCCGTCCCCCCCGCTGTCTTCTGGGAGACACACAGGTCCCAGAAGACAGCAGGGATCATTCAGATTGCGCAGCGCGACTCACGCATGCGCAGAAAGGAACAAGGAAGTGAAGCATACTTAAGCCTAGCCAATCAGGCCTATAATTATAAGAGCAATATTTAAAAAAATCAGTGATCCTATACTTAAGAACTGTCCCTGATTAGTCTAGTCCTGCCTTTTAATTTGTTTTCCCACATCAGCAGTGTCCTGGAATCACAGTGTGAGGTTCACTGACAGTTACTGTGCATGCAATGTCATGTTTTTCAAGGTCTACTACAATGCGTGTTTATTAGCCTAGTAAAGATTTCCAGCTCCATGTGATTCAGAATTCACTAGAGTAATGCCTCCTAACTAGATTTATTAGACAGGATTTTTGCAACCTACAAAAACCTTCAACCTTTTAGCAGCCATAATGGGTGTCAAAGTATTTAGCAGAATGGCTGTTCCTCACTGTCCAGTGGTGTATCCAGAGTATGGGAGGTGCCACACATGGGGTAGAACCAGGGGGGTGCTTGGGTGTGCTATAGCACCCTCAAATATTCTACTGGCAGCCCCATCAGATTAGCTGATCAAAGTACTATGTTATTGTGAAATGTCAGATTTCCCAGAGCACTCTATTTAATGGTACCACACATGCACCTCTATGGTGCAGGCAGGCATGCATGCATGAATAGGGTTCCTGATGTGAAAGGCGGTGACTCTGACAAAGCTCACTATGGCAGTAGGCCAAAGCCTGGAGCAACTGCACTGTCACACAGTGGAAGGGGTGGATTAGACTGCACTTACTATTAGCAGTACCCAGCCTATACGCTAGATGGCGATAGACTGGCTGGTTCCATCTATAGCCATTGAATTACATCAATGCTTATACTGAAAGATGGGCCACTCCGATATGAATTTTAGTTATGAATTTTATCTATTTATCTTTTTATTTAAATTTAAATTATTTGTTGTCCATCACTCGGTATGTAAATGAAAGGCCTGTTTATATACGGCCACGGACATTTTCGATCCGCCGTCGGACGGCGGACTACGAAAAAATGGCGGAATTAGAACTTCTGGTCCGTGCAGATAAAAAGTGCCAGGAGTGTCCAACCATATACCCCAGATGAAGACACGTGTGTTGGTGTGTCGTAACGCGTAGGGCTTAAGGAAAAGACGTACACCGGGAGTGCCCTGAAGCCAGTGCTACGAGTCACTGCTGTACATGCCCGTTTTTCCGTTTTTGCTGTAAGTGCAATTTTACTCATTAAAATTTTTATATTGGTGGTAATACACTATTGGAGGCTCTTCTTCAGCCTTGAGACTTCAGGTCATCTAGATCCACTGGGTTGGATATCTGTACCCTGAAGGGAGACATCTGGCAGAGGATACTTATTTAAGGCCTGTATTTTGCTGCTTAAGGTGAGAGTTCTGGGAGACCAGACTTTGTGAATGGTGAAGTGCACATCTCTCTCAGGAACAGTAGGCTCCTACTATCAAGTTTTTCACTTTAGTATGGACTTTTTCTGCACACATTGTTATCAATAGTCACTTTTTGTGGATGCATCACATTGTTTCTATGGATACATTATTTGCACAATTTTTATGTTGTTATTTCTCACTGTAATCCAAATCTTGGTCTTATATACTTTTCGCAATCACCCCCCCCCCCCTTCCTATTTGCAATTTGAGGTGTTGTGTATGCACTTTTGTGTTTGCTGCATTGCGGTCACTGTTAATTTAGGGCGACCTTGTCGCATAGTAGCGCAGAAGCCCTTCTTCCTTTATAGACTGCACTTACAGTTGACTGGGTTAGTGAATCAACCACTCTCCGTTATTGACATTTTGGTAATTAAGATATTTGACTTGCATTTTTAGATCATATTATGGCAAAATTATCTAAAATATGGGTGTAAGATGTTTCGATAGATGCCATTTTCCCTGTCACTGTATATTCTGCAAGAGCTTTTGGTTTGCTGCACTTTAAATAGACTGTACAGATTAAGAGTTGTAGCTAAATAAATACTAAATCATATTATTTTAATAAAAAGTACTTCTTGGTTGTGATTCTGTTCTTAAAATAAATCATCCGGTATATACAGCTTTTTTAAATGAAAAAGGTAAAGTAAGTTAACAATGTGCCTCTCGTAGAGCCATGACTTATATAAGTGCATGCCCTATGTTATGCAACTATGTAATGCTATAGCAACAATTGTTCTATCCTTGGACTGTTTTAGGCTCAGAAACGTTGTCATATTATTGCAAGATGTACAATAACTTGAGGACTCTGCATTTTTCTGATGTAAAAAAAAAAGGAAAAATTGTATTTTCTGTCACCGATTCCATATATCCTTCAATATATTTTGATTTAATTTCAGCTGTTTCCTTGGGGCACATCTAAATGATTGTCCATCATGGATTGGATCTGCTGCATGTTTAATTTTGTGTTTCTGGAGGATCTCCAGGGAACAGTAAACAAGTCCAGTGAATCTTCGCTCTGCGTAGCACGTACAATGTTGTAGTGTGGAGCTCAGCTCGCTGAATAACAGTAACAGTAACAGCCTATGATTAGGATTGTGTTTGGCTCAGCTACAGGCGTTCAGTGCAGTTTGTTTGGCACAGTGCCCTGGCTATAAAGATGCTGGAGAAGAAGATATAAGCATTAACTAGTTTATTGCTGTTTTATGCACTGCAGGGATGTTTCTACACTGTGATGTAGAGCATGATATGGGAATTTAACCACCACTTAACAATGTAACTTTCCTTCCTATGCTCTACTTTGTTTTACATACCGTACCTGTGTACACAACTAATTCAAAACCCTATTTGCCAATACTGCAGAATCCTGTAATGCAATTTACACACAGATGCATATAAAATGAAAAAAAAAAGCATTTTCTTATGTGTATGGTTTTTCTAGTCATTTTCAGAAAACACTTCACGGCTTTTTATCCATTCCTTATGCATGCTGTATACACAAATAACGTCAATGACTGGCATATCTTGACTGGATGATGTGACCGATTGGTAGAGCTGCACAATTAATCATTAAAAAATTGTGATCTCGATTCAACCCACCTGACAAACTTCAATGCAGAGTTTGCCGATTCTTTCCTATAACAAGTGGAGAGACTTATCTTCTCACTCAGCTGTCTAAAGAAAATATGCGGGCACTCTGCCAAGTTCTTAACAGGAAACATTGTAACCAATGCTTCCTTCTCAGATCAAAGGGATAAACTTCTTTGTGTAAAGAAATAAATCTGGGCAGTCTGCCAAGTTTGTAACAACATAAAACATTGTAACCAACTTCCTTCTTAGAGCAAACTTCTGTGTGTAAATGCAGGAAGTTTAACCACCTAGGCCTCATTCACACTTCAGTCCATTCAGGTCCGTCTCAGCAACACTGTTTGTTCGAGAAGCCCATTCAGCCATGGAGGGCGGGGATGGCGATCATCAATGTACCGGTATACACATCCTAGCAGCATTAATCATGTGCATTGCCACCGACTTGAAGTACCCCCCCGGGACTTTCAGAGAAATGTAAAAGGTATTGCGCTGGGCAAAATTCCAGAGGGAGTAGGGACACCATTTTTGTCAAATTATGTACTTTGTGCCAGAAGGGTTGGCGCGTTGGCCACTCCTACCAAATGTGGAGAAATGTGCCACGCTCCTTGCCACATCACCAGCATTGGTCAGAGACCAACGGGGAGAACTTATGGAGCAGGTCTGGGGTTTTATACCAAGGGGTTTTCAACTTGTACCCATTTTCCTGGATATAGACGTTCAGGCATCCTTTGTGAATGTATAAGTGTATACGGTCCCAACTCTCCTCGTCTATCTCTGAGCCCAAGACAGAGTTCCAGTAGGAGCGTTCTGAGTTTGAAGTGTGGAGGACTCCCCAAATAAAGAGGTGTAAAGCATAGATATGACATGATTCTGGGGTGCCGAGCGAGAACATAGAGACTCCAGAACTGTAGGAGGCCTTGTGAAGTCCTTTCTTCGGGACGGGTCATCTAAAAAGTGTTTAAGCTGGAGATAGGACCAGAATGGAAACGAGCCAGTGTCAGAGTGTCTAGCAAGTTCAGTGTGCCGCAAAAAGCGACCTCGTTGAAAAAAGTGTTTGGCCAACATTTCAGTTTGCGACCATTCAGATCGCAAAAAAGTTCCGGAAAGGCCTGGGGGGGGGGGGGGGAGTCTGGGTTGTGTCTTAATTTCAATAGTTTTTATTGAACAAAAGAATATTAGAACAATACAGAAGCATCGCCCCAGAGTCAAAAAGCATTTACAAACACCTAAGAGGTCTCCATTACAAAATATAACACCGTACAGCGGTTGGCAGCATCATCATAGCCTAAAACATAATAAAATACTCCAGGGTAAAAACACGGAGTGTAATTCACCCCAAATAAGCAACGACACAACCTTAGTAGGCCCAAGACCTGCCGGTCAAGGGTCCCAGATCTGGATATCCCAAATCCATCCTGCTGCCAATATTACTATCTAAACAGGAGGACCCGCGTTGAAAAGCTTCTGTAAGGAACGTAGAGATAAGAAAAAAGGCAGAAATGCATATAGAAAAGAAGAAAAAAGAAGAGAAGAAAAGGGAGGGAACAGATAAGAGAGCAACCGACCAGCCCCCAGGAATCAATCAAATGAAACTGCAACCGTAGCTCACGTCTCCAGTGATCTTAGATCGTTGGATAGATAAGCCAGCCATGGGTCCCAAACCTTATGGAAGATCTCTAACTTGTCCTGGACCAGTGCCGTCAGCCTCTCGTTTAACATCAACCATGGTCTGGGTTGTGTCTTACCGGAGTGATTGGGCAGAATTTAGTTGAACTACGTGAATAGCGCAAGCCCTATCAAATTCCTGAAGGGTGGCACCAACTAGAGGCAATTGGAGATACGTGTGACTTAGGGAGCCAAGGGGCATATCGTAAGTCCGAGTTCGTTGTCATGTATTCAACAGTCACCCAGTCCTTATATCGACTATGTACCTTCCAGTCCACAATTCGTGCTAAATGTACTGCCCGGTAATAGCATTGCAGGTCAGGTAAACCTATTCCTCCGCGCGCTTTCGAAAGCACCAGCTTCTTCCAGCTAATCCGAGGGGGTTTGTTGGACCACAGGAAGATTCTACATATGGACCTATAAAGTTTTAAAAAGGAAGGCGGCAGACGAATAGGTAGTGTTTGAATTTTATAAAGCAGTCTGGGAGGATTGTCATTTTGATAATGGACGCTTGCCCAAACCAGGAAATGGTGGATTTATCCCATTTTTGGAGATCATGACGTATGCTCTGTAATCCCCTTTGGAAGTTCCTGCTGTAAAGCTCTGCTAAATCGGCAGGAAGTTGGATGCCCAGATAGGGTATGGCATCCGTTTTCCATTGGAAAGGGAAATTAAGCTGGCATTGCTTCGCTAGTGCCGTGGGTAGAGACACATTCAATGCAAACGATTTAGAGTACCATTGGCATTTTTATAGCGATCAGTGCTATAAAAATGCATTGATTACTCTAAAAATGCCACTGGCAGGGAAGGGGTTAACACTAGGGGGCGAGGAAGGGGTTAAGTATGTTCCCTGGGTGTGTTCTAACTGAAGAGTGGGTGGACTGACTGGGGGAAATTACTGATCGCTGTTCATACATTGTATGAACAGATGGTCAGGCATTTCTCCCCTGACAGGTCCGGGGGCCTTTTGTTTACACACACAGCTCCCGGTCCTCGCTCTGTAACGAGAGATCGCGGGTACCCGCGCCAGGATCAGGGACGAGTGGGGGGCGCGCACGCCCCTATTGGCTGCTGGAAAAGATATTGTATAGCTACGTGATCTCGCCCAGCAGAGCCGACCTGCCGCCGTATAACTGCGGCGGCTGGTCAGCAAGCAGTTAATGTCAGATACTTAAAACTACACACATGCAATTTATCTCAGATAGAGCACAAAGTAACATATAGGAATGCACACAACAATAAGAAACCTCAGTCAATGGAAAAAGGGAAAGGCTGGCGCTAGGAAAATCGGCTAAAACATTATTATTATGAAAAGCAGCAATAAAATTTCAACGTGTTTCAGCCATCAGGCCTTGAAAGAGGTTGTAAACCCTCGCCGGTTTTAACCTTTTTTAACCTCCTGTGCTGCAGCAATGCCCCCGAGCCCCCCTTATAATTACCTAAGCCACCGTAATTCCCATGACAAAAACGAGCAATAGCAGCGCAGCCATTGGCTGGCAATTAAATATCCAATGATGTGGGCACCGGGAAAGGAGCTTCTACAGACACAGCAGCAGGACACGGAAGTGCGGTCACATGAGTATCCATTAAGGAGAGCGCTTCTCCAACGGGGCACTCGAGTAGAGGAGCCAGGAACACCGCAGAGGGACTCAAGAAAAGGTGGAGGATCAGGCCACTCTGTGTGAAACCAACTACACAGCGGAGGTAAGTATGTCATGTGTTATTTTTATTTTCTTTAAAGTGGTTTTAAAGGCAGAAGGTTTTTTATCTTAATGAATTCTATGCATTAAGATAAAAAACCTTCTGTGTTCAGCAGCTCCTCTCAACCCCCTTAATACTTAGCCCCATCTCAAACCAGCGATGTTGCACAAGAGCCTCGGCTGCCTGTGGTTCTCCCTCCTCATTGGCTGAGATAGCAGCAGGCGTCAATGGCTCCCAGGAGGGAGAGGAGGAGGAGAGAGAGAGAGAGAGGGCGGGGCTGAGCCATGGCTCAGTGTCTGAAGGCACACATTGAACGGCAGCTCGGCTCAGGTGCCCCCAAGGCAAGCTTCTTGCTGTGGGGGCACTCGGGGGGGGGGGGGGGGGGGACAGGAGCGCCACGAGGCATTTAAACATAAAAAAAACAAGACTTTAATATTACATTAATCACGGCCTAATATAAACTTGACATACAGTGCCTGCCGCCGAGAATGTGTTTTCAGCACGCCAGCATCGCGCTGAATCTCGTCGACAGGCTGCCGATATCTCGCACTCGCTGGAATAGTAAAAACACATTCCAGCGAGCGCGTCATAGAAGCGACGGGGATCCGACGCGGATTCCCGCCAATTCTACACGTGGGCGGAGTTTGTTATGAATCCTGAAGGAGAAATCCCCGCCGGATTTTTAAAGAAAAATCCGGCATGGGTTCCCCCCTCAGGAGCATAACGGGCCCTTAGGTCGGTTATGGGTTGTAAGGAGACCCCCTACGCCGAAAAAACGGCGTGGGGGTCCCCCCACAATCCATAACAGACCCGTATCCAAAGCACGCCGGCCGGCCGGTCAGGAAGGGAGTGGGGGCGAGCGAGCGCCCCCCCCCTTCCTGAGCCGTACCGGGCAGCATGCCCTCAACATGGGGGGGTCAGGTGCTCTGGGGCAGGGGGCGCACTGCGGCCCCCCACCCCAGAGCACCCTGTCCCCATGTTGATGAGGACAGGGCCCCTTCCCGACAACCCTGGCCGTTGGTTGTCGGGGTATGCGGGCGGGAGGCTTATCGGAATCTGGAAGCCCCCTTTAATAAGGGGGCCCCCAGATACCGGCCCCCCACCCTAAGTGAATGAGTATGGGGTACATTGTACCCCTACCCATTCACCTGCAAATACAAAGTGTAAACACAAATAAAACACACAGGGTATTGAAATATTTTATTAGTTGGCCGCCGGGGGGGGGGTGTGTATGATCGCTTTTATAAAAGCGCCCCCCTCCGGCGGGCTTCTGTGGGGGGTGGGTGCCGCCGTCTGGTTCTCTTCCGCCGCCGGGGGGCGCTTTGATAAAAGCGCCCACCACCCGGCGGGCTTCTTTCGACGTCTTCGGCGGCGGGGGGGTCTTCTCCCGCTCTCCGGGGGTCTTCTCCCGCTCTCCGGGGGTCTTCTCCGCTCTCCGGGGGTCGTCTTCTTCTTCTTCAGGACTCGCCGCCGCTATCTTCGTGTGTTAGCTCAATTATTAGCGGCGGCGGCCCCCTCTTCTGCAACGTCGGCGTCTTCTTCTTCTTCTTCTTCTGCTGTCCAGATGTTGACGCGACGCATCCTTCCGCTGTTATGCCGGGCGCGCGGCTTGCAGCGAAATATATAGGCCTGTCTTGTGACGTCGCAGTCCCATCATGCTCCGGTAGGTATCACGTGAGTAGGTAGCACGTGGTACCTACCGGAGCATGATGGGACTGCGACGTCACAAGACAGGCCTATATATTTCGCTGCGAGCCGCGCGCCCGGCATAACAGCGGAAGGATGCGTCGCGTCAACATCTGGACAGCAGAAGAAGAAGAAGAAGACGCCGACGTCGCAGAAGAGGGGGCCGCCGCCGCCGCTAGTAATTGAGCTAACACACGAAGATAGCGGCGGCGAGTCCTGAAGAAGACCCCCGGAGAGCGGAGAAGACCCCCGGAGAGCGGAGAAGACCCCCCCGCCGCCGAAGACGTCGAAAGAAGCCAGCCGGGTGGTGGGCGCTTTTATCAAAGCGCCCCCCGGCGGCGGAAGAGAACCAGACGGCGGCACCCACCCCCCACAGAAGCCCGCCGGAGGGGGGCGCTTTTATAAAAGCGATCATACACACCCCCCCCCCGGCGGCCAACTAATAAAATATTTCAATACCCTGTGTGTTTTATTTGTGTTTACACTTTGTATTTGCAGGTGAATGGGTAGGGGTACAATGTACCCCATACTCATTCACTTAGGGTGGGGGGCCGGTATCTGGGGGCCCCCTTATTAAAGGGGGCTTCCAGATTCCGATAAGCCTCCCGCCCGCATACCCCGACAACCAACAGCCAGGGTTGTCGGGAAGGGGCCCTGTCCTCATCAACATGGGGACAGGGTGCTCTGGGGTGGGGGGCCGCAGTGCGCCCCCTGCCCCAGAGCACCTAACCCCCCCATGTTGAGGGCATGCTGCCCGGTACGGCTCAGGAGGGGGGGGCGCTCGCTCGCCCCCACTCCCTTCCTGACCAGCCGGCCGGCGTGCTTTGGATACGGGTCTGTTATGGATTGTGGGGGGACCCCCACGCCGTTTTTTCGGCGTAGGGGGTCTCCTTACAACCCATAACCGACCTAAGGGCCCGTTATGCTCCTGAGGGGGGAACCCATGCCGGATTTTTCTTTAAAAATCCGGCGGGGATTTCTCCTTCAGGATTCATAACAAACTCCGCCCACGTGTAGAATTGGCGGGAATCCGCGTCGGATTCCCGTCGCTTCTATGACGGCTTTGTCTCCATCGCGGCAAGCCAGCTCGGCGCTGGCTCCCGCGATGGGGCTCGTAGGTGGTCAATCTCGCCGAGAAAGGGAGCGAGATTGACACAATATCCCAGTCACCTACTGTAGTTTTAAAATTCTACCCCACAGTATCTGAGCTAAAAAAAAAAATCTAAAAAGGTTATAGCATTTATAAAACTGGACAGTGTAGTTTTGCAAATTGTGAGCATACTGCAATGGCCATGTGCTACACACTGGCCTAACAAGAAAAGGAAGACAATCCTACACACTGACCAAAATAAATAGTATTATGGTCAGACCAACAAATTGCAGGTAATATTAAGAGACATGATTCACTATAGGTTGTAGAAAAGTAAATCTTCACTATTTATAGTAAATGTTTACTGAATTTCTCTCTTGCACATGATTTACGACTGTTTTACACTACTTGTACAGTAAACTGCTACTATTTACTGTGCAAGGGAGTGGCGTTTTTGGCAGGTGGCGCCAAGTGCTTTTAAAACACAAAGCACTGTTTACTTTTTAACTTTATTAAATTTTACATAATATGACACTTTATTTCGATGCACCGCAAAAAATAGGATTTTTAACTGCTTATGGACCTCCGCATGTACATTTACGTCGGCAGAATGGCACGTACAGGCACATTGGCTTACCTGTACGTCCCTGCCTAGACGCGGGTCGGGGGTCTGATCGGGACCCCCCCCCCGGTACATGCGGCGGTCTCTGTGGCTCTGGGAGCGATCCTGGATGAGGGGGCGGCTATTCGTTTTTGTCCGCTCCCTCACGATCGCTCCCAGCCAATGCGCGCGCTGCCCCTGCTCTGCACTTCCTCCTCCTGTGTAAACACAGGAAGGAGGAAGTGATGTGATCTCTGCTCTCTGCGTTTTTTTCAACTGCTGCTGAGGAGAGATCACATCACACAGTGAGTCTGCACAACACTACACTGACACCAGGACACGCAGGCATACTTAACCCCTTGCGATCACCCCCCCCACCCTGTCACAGTGTCACTAAATGCAGTGATTATATGTATGATCACTGTATTTAGTGTCAGTGTGACAGTTAGTGTTAGGTTCAGGGTAGCCCCCGTACCCCCCTAATAAAGTTTTAACCCCTTGATCACCGCCCTAGTTAACCCTTTCACTTCCTATTGCCAGTGTCACTAAGCGATCATTTTTCTGATCACTGTATTAGTGTCGCTGTTCCCGCTAGGTAGCTAATTTTTTTTTTCATTGCGATTTTTTTTTTAAATCTGAATTAATTCTGGCCTAAATGTTTGACTAAAATTTAGTTTATTTGATTTTTCTTACAACAAAAAGTAAAAAATATTGTTTTTTTTTCAAAAATGTCGCTCTATTTTTGTATATAGCGCAAAAAATAAAAATCACAGAGGCGCTCAAATACCACCAAAAGAAAGCTCTATTTGTGGGAAGAAAAGGACGCAAATTCTGTTTAGGATTCAGGTCGCACAACCGCGCAATTGTCTGTTAAAGTGACGCAGTGCCGAATTGTAAAAACCCCTTGGGTCATTTACCAGCATATTGGTCCGGTCCTTAAGTGGTTAAAAACAGCTTACCTGTAAAATCCTTTTCTTGGAGTACACCATGGGACACAGTGGTCCCGCCCGTCCCTCCTCTGGATTACATATTGCTTTGCTACAAAAACTTAGGGGAGGCGTTATATAGAGGGGAGCCTAAGTTCTTGTAGCAAAGCAATATGTAATCCAGAGGAGGGACGGGCGAGACCACTGTGTCCCATGGTGTACTCCAAGAAAAGGACTTTACAGGTAAGCTGTTATTAAAAATCATATTTTCTTTATCGTACACCACAGGACACCAAGTTCAAGTGCTTATGTAGTGGGACGTCCCAGAGCAATGCTCAATATGAGGGAAGGGAGACACAGATTAAGCAAACCACCAATGACAAGAGACGCTACACCGCTGCTTGCAGCACGCTATGTCCAAAGGAGGTATCCTCATGTCTTCTGACATCTATTTGGTAGAATTTGGTAAATGTATGGACTGAGGACCAAGTTGTAGCTTTACAGATCGAGCCATTGAAGCCTGATGGTGCACTACCCATGAAGCACTTATCGCCCTGGTCGAGTGCGCCTTAACAGGATAAAGGAGGAACTTTATTCCTTAAACCATAAGTTTGAACAATCACTTGTCGAATCCATTTAGAAATGGTCGATCTTGATGCTGTCTGGCCCTTTTTAGAACCGTCTGGCAGGATAAACAAAACATCTGTTTTACGTATCTGGGCAGTGGCTTGCATGTAAACCTTCATTGCTCGCACAACATCCAGAAAGTGCAATAATTTTTCCCCTGCTGACTGCGGTTCCAGAAAAAATTAAGGTAAAACAATATCTTGAATTAAATGGAACGGCTAAACCACTTTAGGAAGAAAGGTAGGTTGGGGACATAATACAATCTCATCCTTGTGACTAGCTAAATACGGCTCTTTACAGGAAAGAGCTGCTAGCTCAGATACTCTCCTAGCAGAAGAGATAGCCACCAAAAAAAAAAAAAACTTCCGACTCAGAAGTATCAATGGGATATGACGGATAGGTTCAAAGGGCTGTTTCTGTAGGCCCGATAAAACCAGATTCAAATCCCAAGGGCATAAAGGAGGTTTGATTGGCAGATTTACCCGCAACACACCCTAAGTAAATGCCCTGACTAGGGAATGAGATGCCAAAGGTCTCTGAAAAAAGATAGACCCGAAATTTGACCTTTAAAGCGGTTGTAAAGGTTAAAGTTTTTTTACCTTAATGCATCCTATGCATTAAGGTAAAAAAACATCTCACAGCATCTCCCCCCCCCCCCCAGTCCCCGTTTTACTTACCTTACCGTTCGAAACTCCCGGGCGTGTCCACGTCATCCTCTTCGGTTCCCAGCCTGGCCGTTGATTGGCTAGGCTGGGCGGATTGAGAGCAGCGCAGCCATTGGCTGGCACTGCTGTCAATCACAGCGGATGACGCGGCGTGCCGGGGGTGGGGCCGAGTGATACAGTCGGCGGCTATGGCCGCCGCTGTATCACGGGAGCGCGCTCGTAAAAGCTTTCCACCGCATGAAGATGGAAAGCTTTTGCGAGGAGGAGCCCAGACAGCAGCCGAGGGATCACAGAAGACAGCTTTCCGGGCCACTCTGTACAAAACGAACTGCACAGTGGAGGTAAGTATAACATGTTTTTTTTTTTTTTTTAAAACCTGACTTTAGTGTTCCTTTAATAGTACTAAGGGCTAACTTCTCTAACATATCCACCCCTAAATTACATATTTTTGAGGGTTCCACCTCTTTGACTTTGGTGGAGAGACTTTTTCCCCGGTGACAATTGTTGACGACTCAGATAATCGTCTTGCCAATTTTCTACTCCTGGGATAAAGCTAGCAGAAATGCAAGGAACATGAGTTTCTGCCCATGCTAGAATCTTGCTCAATTCTCTGTGAGCATTCTGGCTTTGGGTGCCCCCCTGGTGATTGATGTATGCTACAGCAGTAGCATTGCCGGATTGGATCCGAACAGGGTGACCCTGTAATCTGTGAGACCAGGTTAAGAGGGCTAGGTATACTGCCCGAATTTCCAAGATGTTGATAGGGAGGCCCTTCTCGGACCTGGACCAAGTTCTTTGGGCTGAGGCCTCTTTTAGTATTGCCCCCATCTCAACAAGCTGGCAACCGTAGACACCACTTTCCAAAACGACTGGAAGAAAGCATCTCCCTGCTCGTAAATTCTTGGTTTTCAACCACCAACTGAGGCTTTGGCGCACCTCCGGAGCTTTAGCATTTTGTTTACCAGTCTTCTGGACAAACGGCTTTTTGCGACCCCGAGTCTGATTTTGGGCATTAGGGGGTGGACCGTACGGCTTCTGCATAGCATTGTACCTGAATATTTTGGACCTAGGAGGCAGAAAAAGGCTTCTCTGATCCATCTGAATCATCCGACAGCCCCTCATCCTTATCCTCCAGAAGCTCCACCTCGCCTTGGTCCACATTAGACCTATCTGAAGAGGGATCTAAAATAACGGAAGGAGACCTGCTTCGCTTTTTAATCATCTTTATAGATTTAGCGATCAATGCTTCTATTCTCCCTTCCAGATTATAAATGGCTACCGACAAAGTGTCTTTCATGACATATGGAGGAGCCGGCACCACAGGAAACTCTGCTCTGCCTGACAAGGGCAATGGCTCGTCCTGTATAGGTGCTCCAGATACCTCAGGAGAGGATGGTATTTGGCCAGAGCGGCTAGAGCTCCCCGTCTTAGGTGAAGTGTCTCTTGTCTTTTTTAGTCCCTGAGCTGCCCCTCCGGGAAGACATAATTCTAAGCTACAAGCAGAGGAGAGAAAAAAAAACAGTGCATACACTACTCCGTTTAGTACAGCAACTGCAAAGCAGGCCACTAACACACAGTCTGATGCGGAGTAGGTGCCTCTATGCCTGTAATCCAACCACCTTTGATAGACTCACGTGCCCCCAGGTTGCTGTGTCCCCTCCTAAGGCGTCCCAAGGCCACGGAGGGTGTTTTTAAAGCCTCCCGCCTTGCATCGTAGTGCAGCGGCGTGCACGGGCACCGCACGCGCTGCCGCATGTGTCTCCGTGCCCGCGACCATGCTGACATGGGCGCCGCCGTGCCCGCATTATTTCCGGGTCACTATAAAGGAGCGTGTGCCGCCTATGCAAGCTTTGGGGAATCTAGGACCATACATCGCCATACAGGAGGGAGGGGAGAGCAAGCCGAGATTGATGCTACAGTGGGTGGCCGTGGTGCACGAGGAGAGCAGGTTTACTGACCTGAGTCACGGAAGAAAAACTTCTCTGCAGAGCCTGCACTGAGCTGTTTCCATATGGAGAACGTCTTGCTCTTGCTCCCTCTAGTTGTGGCTACAGGTAAGACACCACTCAAATACCTGGGGAAAATCAATTTTTTTCTTTTTTCTTCCCCACTTACCTTATTCACGCCGCAGGGCTGCTAAAAAAATTCAGACAGACCAACCTTCACCCTTCACTGTGGGTAGTGTTGTGCCAACCTTCAGGGATATGGGTTCCTATTTAAAGGAGACCTCTTCCCTGGGCCTAATACACAGACTCTGCCAGTGTTTTACGCAACCTTAATTTTTGCGAAAGTGCTGGATCCCAGAGCCCAGTCCTCCAGAGAGAGAGAGACATTACAGGCACCGCCTCGGTCTTCAGCGAGGCATGGGTTCACCCATTTGGCGTTATATATTAAGCACTTTGGATGAAACCCGGGAGCGTAGCGCTTCCACTCCAAGGTACCTAATAGAGCTCTTAAGCACATCCTTTCTCATGCCCTTCATCTTAGACACTGGCGAAAAAACTGAAGTACTTCCCTTAGGAGAGGAGTTATATAGAGGGGAGCCTGTCTTCATTGATTGTGCCAGTGTCCTATCACCTTTGGTGAACTATACAACCCAACTATGTAAGGACTTGGACTCTGTGTTCTGTGGTGTACGATAAAGAAACAGAAACTAAGCTGTGGATGAGCTGCGGCATGGAAACATGTAAGCATGTTGCTAAATTTTGTACCGCACCCCAGCTTACCCAGAGGCTGCATTCAAGTTTCAAGTGTTTCTTATTTATTTACGTTCTTCACTTTCACCTCTTTGCCCACCTCCCTTGATTGGCCTTATTCTGCCTTATGGGCGGGGTCACTTGTTTCCATGACATCGGCGGCTCCGGAAAAGCAGCGTCCCTCGTCACTTGGCTACCGCGCATGCCCGGCTCGCAGTGGCTGTTGTAAGCCCAGCATCCTCGCACTGACGCAATTTGGTTCTGCCAACGTCACAAGTTGTTCATGCCACGGTGACAGCGTCCCTGGTTTCCTTGAATACCGCTGCTGCATTGCGCAAGCGCGACCTGCGATCGCTGACGCGATCCGCCCCACAGCTTCCAATCCTTGCACTGGCGCCGATCGATAACAAGATTGTGCGCTCTATAAAGATGCTCCCTGACAGCTGGTCCTTCCCCCACAGTGATTGGGGACCCACGCCATAACAATAACAGAAAGGTATTTGTTGCAGAACAATCTAGTACCGAAAAACTCCACACAGCTGGTTTTACAACAAAATGACACTTGCAGTCCCTAAACAGTGTCTGCAATAATTAAAGGGCTTATCTTAAGCCCCACTGTTGTGTTGGAAGCTTCAAAGATTTTTGTGACAATGGACTGTGCATGGACTGCAATAGGGACATGTACGTCCACAGAATGGCACGTACAGGCAGATGGGTGTACTAGTAAGTCCCTGCCTTCCCGCGGGTCGGTAAGTGTCTGGGAGCGATCTGGGATGGGGGGCGGCTGTTCGTTTCTGTCCGCCCCCTGGCGATCGCTCATAGCGAATCCGCTTTGTCCCCCGCTGCCCGCCTTCTGCCTGTGTAATGTAAACACAGGCAGAGGAATTGATGTCACCTCTCCTCTCGGCGGTATTTTCGATCCGGCGAGAGGAGAGAAGACATCACATAGTAAGTCGCATCAACACTACACTGACACCATACACATAGGCACATTTAACCCCTTCAGATCACCCCCCCCCCAGCCCCCTATCACAGTGTCACTAATAGCAGTGATCATATATTTACTGATGACTGCATTTAGTGTCAGTGTGACAGGCAGTTAGTGTGACAGGCAGTTAGTGTTAGGTCCCTACCCCCCCTAATAAAAGTTTAACCCCTTGATCACCACCCTAGTATACCCTTTCACCCCCTATTGCCAGTGTCACTAAGCGATCGGTATTCTGATCGCTGTATTAGTGTCACTGTTGCCGCTAGGTAGCTAGTTTTTTTTTATATTGCGATGACAGACATGTGGCTGTATACATTTTGGCCTAAATGTTTGACTAAAATTTAGTTTATTCGATTTTTCTTATAACAAAAAGTAGAAAATATCATTTTTTTTTTAAATTTCGGTCTTTTTCTGTTTATATCGCAAAAAAATTTTAATCGCAGAAGCAATCAAATACCATCAAATAAAAGCTCTATTTGTGGGAAGAAAAGGACGCAAATTTTGTTTGGGAGCCACGTCGCACAACCGCGCAATTGTCTGTTAAAGCGATGCAGTGCCGAATTGTAAAAACACCTTTGGGCATTTAGCAGCATATTGGTCTGGGGCTTAAGTGGTTAAGTGGTGCAACACGTTAAGACCATATGAACTGTTCAATGGGAGCCATGCCTGAAGAAGGGTGATATGGGTTCTTCAGGCGCAAAGCGGCATATGTTGGAGAACAATCTAGTATAGTCCGAAAAGTTCCACACAGCTGGTTTTACAATGAAATAAAACTTGCAGTCCCTAAACAAAGTCTGCAATAATTAAGGGGCTTATCTTAAGCCCCCCTGTTGTGTTGGAGGCTTCAAAGAGTTTTGTGACAATGGACTGTGCATGGACTGCAATACCGCCCCCATAGAGAGAGACTGTCCTGGAGGTGCAACGATTGGCACAGAAGGAATAGGGGGTTGGCAATGAGGGAGGTTTGAATGAGTACGTTTGGTAAAAAAGGGTTTGGAACACAGAGCTCAGTCTATTCTCTTTGATGCAAGCCTACCATGAGGCTGTGTCTATGTCATTCTGGGACTCTGCTTCTGACGGCCATATTGGGCCTAGCCATGCTGCCTACTGAGGCCTAGCTCCTCTTTTACATCTGAGTACAGCCAGTGAGGGTTCCCGAGAGAAGAGTTAAGTATCTTTCATTATTCATTATTATTGTTGTTGATATAGACTGCATCTTAGAATGTGATATTCCTACTTTGAAGGAAATAAATATAATGTGTATACCTAACAACGGTGTCAGTCTTTTTAACTAGCATTATAGCCTTAAGCCTAATAATACACTCTGGTCATATATATAAGCTAATTATAGGGACATACAAATACAATGAATACATAAATGCAATAATTATATATTATAGGTTACCATAGAGGATATATTATATATATTATATATATATATATATATATATATATATATATATATATACAGTTTTTTTTTTCCGAAAAAAAAAGGTTAGAAAATTACAGAGCAAATACTGTGCAAGATAAAAAGTTACAACGGCCACCATTGTATTCGCTAAGGTCTTTGCTAAAAAAGCATATATAATGTTTTGGGGTTCTATGTAATTATCTATCAAATAAATTACGATTTGTACATGTAGGAGAGAAATGTCAGAATTGGCCTGGGTGCTCCAGAATGCCTGAAGGTGCTGCCTGCATATGAGGAAGTAGATGAATGGATAGCCGCACTCCAAAACCTGATAAGGTGGTCTTTATTAAATGATCAGCAAGTACAAACCTTATCGGGTTTTGGAGTGCGGCTATCGATTCATTTACTTCCTCATATGCTCAGTGCACCGCCAGAACCCTCAGTATCCTGCTACTATTTGTGACCTTATAGTGATCCCACTTGGAGCGGTGACTCCCTCCTCCCTATCGTTTCTGGGTGCTGCATGTTTGGCCTCTGTATGTGGTCACGCTGTGTAAAAGTCTCACACATGTGGTATCGCCATACTCGGGAGGAATAGCAGAATGTGAATTGGGGTGTAATTGGTGGAATGCATATGCTGTGTGTTAGATATAACCTGCTAATATGACAATTTTGTGGGGAAAAAAATAAAGAAAACAAATCTTGATATTGCAAAGAATTGTGGAAAAAAATTACATGCCTGCCTCTTTCTAAATACCTTGGAATGTCTTCTTTTCAAAAAGGGGTCATTTGGGGGACATTTGTACTTTTCTGGCATGTTAAGGTCTCAAGAAATTAGATAGGCGATCAGTACTTCAGGTGTAATCAATTTTCAGATATTGGCACCATAGCTTGTGGACTCTATAAATTTCACAAACACACAAATAATATGCACCAATTTATATGTATTTTTACCAAATATATGTAGCAGTATAAATTTTGGCTAAAATTTATGAAGAAAAATTGCTAATTAACTAAATTTTATCTTTTTTCTCTTATAGTGCAAACAATTAAAAACCCAATGGTGATTAAATACCACCAAAAGAAAGCTCTATTTGTGTGGAAAAAAAGGGCACAAATTTCATTTGGTTACAGTGCTGTATAACTGAGTGATTGTCATTCAAAATGTGAGAGCACCGAAAGCTGAAAATTGGTCTGGTTATTAAGTGGATTTAAGTGCCCAGTAGTCAAGTGGTTAAGGGTCCTGGGAGACAGATTTTCCCAAGTTTGGTGAGGCTACTACTTTAGTAGTCACGGAGAGCTGGTAAGCAGGCTACTTACTCACTTGGGTGTGTGGCTGGATGCACATTGTCTGAAGGATCTTTCACGGTTTCCTCCTCTTCAGTTTATTATCTATACCTTACATGGATTTAAGATATTTTTTTTACTTTTTTTTTTTTTTTTTTTAACTAGATCATCTATTACTGCTAGTCTTTATGTATGGCTATAATCATCCCTAGGGCAGTGACAACATATACACATTTTATATTATGTGGCATTAATGTATCATAAACAATTCTCACTAAAAAAGCCATTGTGACCCACATTCCGATTTGATCGAGTATTAATGTGCCAGGCTAAAAGATGGGGGTTTAAAATGTGTAGGTATTGGTCTGTACTAAGCAATTCAGACAAATTAATACCTGCATATTCTTGTACATACTTCAAATGATCTGTGCGCTATGTAAAAATGTTTACTTCTGCTCACTAATGGAGAGTGCTATAAAAAAAGATTGATAATAGTGGAATACGCGCTAAACATACAACTAATATTGTGAAAAAACAGTATCAAATTATAAAATTGATTACATATATTAATCACTAAGGCCCCAAACGGCCAAAGGAATCATGTAAAACAATGTGCAATAAGCCGTGATAATGGTGCTCAGTGTTCACACCTGATGAATAAAATAGTGAAAAATGCAGTACATCCGATAACCACACTACATGTAAGAAGATGGAAAAAAAGTCCAGAAAAAATTACCTCAATCTGTAGCACTGAAAACAATCCAATATCTCAAGGAAGGAAACCAAACAGCCATCCACGGAAAGTTTTCAGCCCAGCAGGAGTTTTAATTGGATTCACAAAGGTTCCTCCGGTAATTATGTAAAAAAGGAAAAAAACATACCATTGTGCAGCACTGAGGTTCCAATATTGAAATACAAGCTGGTAATAGATACACTCACATGACCATATCGATCAGAAAGGCGCTCAGTGTTTGCTGAGAAAGCTCTGTCACAGCCCTGTTTCCATTAAAAGCCGCTCAGTGTTTGCTGAGAACTCGTAATGAATCCTCCACTGGTCTCCGCACGTTAGACTCCTCCCCACGCGTTGCGTCACCGTCACGTGACTTAATCATGGGATATGACCGTGGAGCGCACATTGCGGGTCATTTATCTTCCGTAAACCGGAAGTAGGAGGAAAAACTGAGACTCTGAAAGCAAATTACATCATATGCGGCAGTGAAACAAAAGATGACAGTCATAGATGTTACTATATGGAACTGTCCGACCAATTTTAATCACATCCATATTAACAATTTGGTAATTTTGTGTAATCTATTGACATATGACAAAGATAAACGATTTAAAATATACACATAAAAACATCTGCACCACCTCAGGTTAAATATGGTACTGCAGCTAATGTGTTAGCATACATAGCTAGTAGTATAATACCCAAAAAACACAGATTAAAGGAAACAAAAATTACATCTAATCCAAACTCTGAAGCATAAATAACAAATGTCAAATGTATATATGCAGTATAATTATATCAGATTAGGGATAAAAATAAAAAAGTTTAAAATTTAAAATGTTATATTTTAAATAAAAACATAGCCTCCACATATCTTATATTTATCCCATAATACGCTAGTGATCCGAAATAAAACAATTTAAATCAAAATCTATATTGAGCCCATTGGGCTCTAATGTTTTCATTTCGTAAATCCAGCGGGATTCTGACTTGCTCAACTCACGAACTTTATGGCTACCTCTCCAATGAGGGTTGTATTTTGTATTGCCCAAAATTTTAATTCATGAGGATTTTGATTATGACACAACTTAAAATGACGCGACACACTGTGCTCTCTAAAACCTTTTTGTATGTTCTGAACATGTTCTCTTAAACGCTTCCAAAGTGGTCTCTTGGTCCTTCCTATGTACTGTAAAGAACATGGACACTCCAGCATATAGACTGCCCCTTCTGTTCGGCATGCAAGAAGGTCATCTATACGGTACTCCTTTTTTGTGACATTAGACAAAAAACTGGAACATTTTTGACCACTGAAATTGGTATGTTTACATGCGAAACACCTCTTGCAGGGAAAAAAACCTTTTCCCTGAAAGAAGGTTAGAGTGTTTTTCTTACTGGGGGGATTGGGAACATTTTTGGCTACTAAGTCTCTAAGAGTAGGGGCTCGACGGTATGTAACCCTGGGACGAATTGGTAAAATCCCCTGAAGTTGGCGGTCAGCTTGGAGAATAGGCCAATGTTTCTGAAAAAATTTCTCAACCTGTTTGTTTTGGACCGTATAGTTGACAATAATAGATAATTCGTTTTGCCTTGATGGTTGTTTGGGTTTGTCCTGAATAAGGAGATTTCTTGGGGTCTCATATATTTTTTGGATGTGATCCTGGATGAATTTATTGTTATATCCCTTTTTGACAAACCTCTTTCCCATTTGCTGGGCTTGTTCTAGAAACACATCAGGATTCGTACAGTTTCTTCGAATGCGCATCATTTGGCCTTTGGGGATATTTATGAGCCAAGGTTTTGGTGGTGATTTTATGATTTTCCACACTAGTGTGGAAAATCATAAAATCACCACCAAAACCTTTTTTAAACCTGTCGACAGGAACAGTTATATTCCGGTCGACAGCTGCCATTATGAACCTTGGCTCATAAATATCCCCAAAGGCCAAATGATGCGCATTCGAAGAAACTGTACGAATCCTGATGTGTTTCTAGAACAAGCCCAGCAAATGGGAAAGAGGTTTGTCAAAAAGGGATATAACAATAAATTCATCCAGGATCATATCCAAAAAATATATGAGACCCCAAGAAATCTCCTTATTCAGGACAAACCCAAACAACCATCAAGGCAAAACGAATTATCTATTATTGTCAACTATACGGTCCAACACAAACAGGTTGAGAAAATTTTTCAGAAACATTGGCCTATTCTCCAAGCTGACCGCCAACTTCAGGGGATTTTTACCAATTCGTCCCAGGGTTAAATACCGTCGAGCCCCTACTTTTAGAGACTTAGTAGCCAAAAATGTTCCCAATCCCCCCAGTAAGAAAAACACTCTAACCTTCATTCAGGGAAAAGGTTTTTTTCCCTGCAAGAGGTGTTTCGCATGTAAACATACCAATTTCAGTGGTCAAAAATGTTCCAGTTTTTTGTCTAATGTCACAAAAAAGGAGTACCGTATAGATGACCTTATTACATGCCGAACAGAAGGGGCAGTCTATATGCTGGAGTGTCCATGTTCTTTACAGTACATAGGAAGGACCAAGAGACCACTTTGGAAGCGTTTAAGAGAACATGTTCAGAACATACAAAAAGGTTTTAGAGAGCACAGTGTGTCGCGTCATTTTAAGTTGTGTCATAATCAAAATCCTCATGAATTAAAATTTTGGGCAATACAAAAATACAACCCTCATTGGAGAGGTAGCCATAAAGTTCGTGAGTTGAGCAAGTCAGAATCCCGCTGGATTTACGAAATGAAAACATTAGAGCCCAATGGGCTCAATATAGATTTTGATTTAAATTGTTTACTTTGGATCACTAGCGTATTATGGGATAAATATAAGATATGTGGAGGCTATGTTTTTATTTAAAATATAACATTTAAAATTTTAAACTTTTTTATTTTTATCCCTAATCTGATATAATTATACTGCATATATACATTTGATATTTGTTATTTATGCTTCAGAGTTTGGATTAGATGTAATTTTTGTTTCCTTTAATCTGTGTTTTTTGGGTATTATACTATTAGCTATGTATGCTAACACATTAGCTGCAGTACCATATTTAACCTGAGGTGGTGCAGATGTTTTTATGTGTATATTTTAAATCGTTTATCTTTGTCATATGTCAATAGATTAATCAAAATTACCAAATTGTTAATATGGATGTGATTAAAATTGGTCGGACAGTTCCATATAGTAACATCTATGACTGTCACCTTTTGTTTCTCTGCCGCATCTGATGTAATTTGCTTTCAGATTCTCAGTTTTTCCTCCTACTTCCGGTTTACGGAAGATAAATGACCCGCAATGTGTGCTCCACGGTCATATCCCATGATTAAGTCACGTGACGGTGACGCAACGCGTGGGGAGGAGTCTAACGTGCGGAGACCAGTGGAGGATTCGTTACGAGTTCTCAGCAAACACTGAGCGGCTTTTAATGGAAACAGGGCTGTGACAGAGCTTTCTCAGCAAACACTGAGCGCCTTTCTGATCGATATGGTCATGTGAGTGTATCTATTACCAGCTTGTATTTCAATATTGGAACCTCAGTGCTGCACAATGGTATGTTTTTTTCCTTTTTTACATAATTACCGGAGGAACCTTTGTGAATCCAATTAAAACTCCTGCTGGGCTGAAAACTTTCCGTGGATGGCTGTTTGGTTTCCTTCCTTGAGATATTGGATTGTTTTCAGTGCTACAGATTGAGGTCATTTTTTCTGGACTTTTTTTCCATCTTTTTACATGTAGTGTGGTTATCGGATGTACTGCATTTTTCACTATTTTATTCATCAGGTGTGAACACTGAGCACCATTATCACGGCTTATTGCACATTGTTTTACATGATTCCTTTGGCCGTTTGGGGCCTTAGTGATTAATATATGTAATCAATTTTATAATTTGATACTGTTTTTTTTACAATATTAGTTGTATGTTTAGCGCGTATTCCACTATTATCATTTACTATTTTGGTTGGTGCACCAGTTATTTATACAGCTGCTTTTATACATTTGGTTATTAATTTTTGTGTTGTAATTTAGAGATTAGTAGCGCTGTATTTTTTCCCTATACTATTGCATAAAAAAAGATTGGATGCTATAGAACCGCAGCCAAATTTTTAAGTGTTTGTTATAAATTTGTACCTGAGAAAGCACCAAGAGTGAAGAACGCAATGGCATAGTAAGAAGAAAAAGATAAAGTCATGCTATTAAAAAAATATTCTGAACATATATTCCAATCCTGGTTCTATAAAGACCCATACTTAGCACAATCAATTGCTCACTCTATATGTTCTCGCTTTTCTGTACAATGCCTATGCCTATGTACCTTACACATATGGAGAAAGAAAGTGCAGCGCTATACTAATTACTTTTGTGAAAATGCTGTCAAATTCACATGACATAACAATGTGAAATCAAACAAAAATTGTATATAAAAGCATAGTAAAAGACAATTGTACTCAACATGTGTGGAATACTGATATAGTCCATACATATGTTGGCAAACTGATGAGTGAAAAAACCAACCAAACAAAATAAACAAAAATGAATAGTTCATAGGTGTGTCCCAAATGGATGAATAAAATCTTCACATATGATGCCAGTTCAAGGAAATTGAAACAACAATGATGGCTTGTCTGTAGCAACCTTCAGACTATCAAAATCAATGGAAATGGATACTCTTACCAGCTGTGGTGGACTCACATGTTAGTACTAACAGCAAGTCAGATCAGGCATGGTGGTCACAGCGGACCCTGGGCTCTGTGCGTGAAAGGTTTCGCAGCGATGGTTACTCCAGCTGAGATGATGGATTCAATCTTGATCGGATACCTCACTTCAGGGACAGGAACCCGGATAACAAAAGGCCAATGGAGGGATGGCCAGGCTCATGTATCAACACAACATGTGTGGCATGGGAAAAAGAAAAAAGAAATGCTCCCAATGGTGCAGATCAAAAAACCAATGAAGGCTTTATTTAAAATAAATGAATAAAATCACGTGAAAAATATATCTAAAAGCAGTATGGGGTACTATGGATGTAACATCCATAGTACCCCATACTGCTTTTAGATATATTTTTCACGTGATTTTATTCATTTATTTTAAATAAAGCCTTCATTGGTTTTTTGATCTGCACCATTGGGAGCATTTCTTTTTTCTTTTTCCCATGCCACACATGTTGTGTTGATACATGAGCCTGGCCATCCCTCCATTGGCCTTTTGTTATCCGGGTTCCTGTCCCTGAAGTGAGGTATCCGACCAAGATTGAATCCATCATCTCAGCTGGAGTAACCATCGCTGCAAAACCTTTCACGCACAGAGCCCAGGGTCCGCTGTGACCACCATGCCTGATCTGACTTGCTGTTAGTACTAACATGTGAGTCCACCACAGCTGGTAAGAGTATCCATTTCCATTGATTTTGATAGTCTGAAGGTTGCTACAGACAAGCCATCATTGTTGTTTCAATTTCCTTGAACTGGCATCATATGTGAAGATTTCATTCATCCATTTGGGACACACCTATGAACTATTCATTTTTGTTTATTTTGTTTGGTTGGTTTTTTCACTCATCAGTTTGCCAACATATGTATGGACTATATCAGTATTCCACACATGTTGAGTACAATTGTCTTTTACTATGCTTTTATATACAATTTTTGTTTGATTTCACATTGTTATGTCATGTGAATTTGGCAGCATTTTCACAAAAGTAATTAGTATAGCGCTGCACTTTCTTTCTCCACGTTCACTTTGACTTTGTTTGTCTGTGTGCTGGCTGCTACATTGTTTTTTGTTTTTCTTTGATAATTAGCGCAGTTGTTTTTCCCACTTTCCATACCTTACACATATAAACAGAAGTAGGTTAAAGAAGAAGCATTGGATGTTTTGGACTGGAAACATACAGTATTTGGAAACATCAAAACTGAAATTTCTATAAGCTTTGTGTTTAGAATAGACACGGCAGAAATCTGTACTAGAAAGTAAGAAAACCATACGTAGAGTAGGGAAAAAAAAGGCTGACCTGCAATAAACAGCTATATTATAGAATAAATATGATATTTTTTTGGATTTTATACTTCTTGGGGATCATTTTACTGCATTCTTGGATCCCTGATCCCCCCCCCTTCCTTCTCTTTCCTGCTACAATATTGTCTATTTAGTGTGAGTACATTTCTATCTTACTTACTTTGGAAAAAATAGGATTTTTATGACAGCTTACGTGTAAAATCCTTTTCTTGGAGTACATCACGGGACACAGAGCGGCAATCCATTACTATGTGGGTTATAGAGTCTACTACCTTCAGGTGTGGACACTGGTGTAATTAACTACACAGGAAGTTCCCTCCCTATATAACCCCTCCCATACTGGGAGCTCCTCAGTTTTTGTAGCAAAGCAATAAGTGTCCCAATATCCCCAAACAAGAGGGGCGGGAGCTCTGTGTCCCGTGATGTACTCCAAGAAAAGGATTTTACAGGTAAGCTGTCATAAAAATCCTATTTTCTTTATCGTACATCACGGGACACAGAGCAGCAATCCATTACTATGTGGGATGTCCTAAAGCAATGCTTACTGAGGGGAGGGAGACACAAACAACGCAGGCCGCCATCAGATGCGAGGATCTATAATGCTGCCAGATGCATACTGCGCCAAAAAGCTGCATCCTCCTATGTACATCTGACAAGAATCAGTGAACCTAAGCACAGACGCCAAGTTGCGGCCCTGAAAATCTGCGTCATAAAGGCTCGGTAAAGCATCGCGCATAAAGCGCTTACTATCCTGGTACGGAGCACCCCCCCCCCCCCCCCAAGAAACAGGGGGAGTCCCACTCTCCGAACCACAAGCCTGAATAATACCCTGATGAATCAATCTTGAAAACAGTTGATTTTAGACGCTGCCTGCCCCTTCCTGGGGCCTCCTGGTAGCGCAATAACATCAGCTTTCCATATCCGAGCAGCCGCTTCAGATAGGCCTTGACCCTTCTACTCCAAAGGAGAGAGTGTAACCATTTTAATAGCTGAACTGAACACTGCCTGCCCACATCTAGGGTCTTCTGGCAGCACAATAAAAACTTCAGATTTCTATATCTGAACCTTCAGATAGATATTTAACTGCTCTCATCTCTACTGAGAGAAAGCAATAACCTTTCCTTCCGAAAACAAGGTTTTGAAAAAGGGGGAGGTAAGAATATCTAGATTCAAATGAACACTAGATCCTTCTAGTAAATAAGGCTGGGTGAGGATTAACATCACCCTACTAGTAAGAATAAGTATGGTTTTATACCAAGAGGTTGCCAATACTGAAACTCTCTTGGAGGCTACCACAACCAAGAACACCAATTCCCTTGTTAAAGGCTGAAGGGAAATATGGTGCATCGGCCCACAGAGCTGACCCTGTAAGCCGACAAAACTAGAGCCAATCCTCCAAGCACAAGGGCGACTAAACTGGTGGACTTATGCGCGTCACCCCTTGTATAATGGCTCGGAACAAAGAGTGTGAAGCAAGCGACCTTTGGAGGCAAGGCCGAGATCGGATCCTTGATGTAACTTAAGGCTGGCTCCGTCTCCTTTCCAAATGCAGGAATTTTATCTTTGACAAACTTCCAAGGATGCCACCATCTGTTTCATACCAGGAACATGGGCTCTCCCGATCCTGGGATATCTGGTCCTGGAGGCCAGCCTTCCTGTATGAATCAAGGAAGTGCCGTTGATTCTAAAAACCCTGATCCTGAAGAATGTGGGCTAAAATAGCCAGACCATTAATTCACCTGTTGCACGACAGGATGTAATACCCCCTTCAAAGTAGGCCTGGACAATATGTAAGGGACCGTGGGTCCTCTACTACCACCCCTACTGTCCCTGCACAGAAAAGGTCCTCAGGGCTATGCCGGAGTAATCAGGCCAGCTTCCGCCATCCTCTAATGTTGCATGGAAGCCACAAACGCCGCGGCACTGGGGAGAGACATAACCAGTGACCACTGGTCCCACCAGATTACTAACACATCTGCCCCGCATGCGGGTGGATCCCTTGTCCTTGACCTCAAGCTGTTCAATTTCTTGTTGAGCCTGGACGCCAATACATCTTATGTACAGGGTACTATTTCTGTGGCCCTTGGTCAGGAAAACAGTCGGGGTGTAGAGGTCCTTCTCCTGGAGACACTTGTTGACGGCTACAGCGAATCGCCTGCCAATTCTGCATTTCATGAAATGACGAATGTCAATAGGCAAGGCACAAGCTCCTCCTTGGTAAATTAAGTAAATCACTTAATATGGTATAGTCTGATTGAACTCTGACCGAACCAACCAGCCCCTGAAGGTTCAGGCCCCTAAGCCAGATGCTCCATCGGTAGCTCTAGCTGACAGATAAGGCTCCCTTGGAGCTCGACTACTTCCCCTGGGCCAAGGTCTCTTCCTGACCTGGCAAACCCTTTAGTTAAGAACCACCAAGAGGAATTCCAGCCTATGTCTGGGACCGGTTCTTTGGATAATGCTAGGTCAAGATCCACTCCTTCTAGGCCAACACCATACTGTTTATAACAGTCCTGAATAAAAGTATAGGGAACTGTCTTGAATGAGGCAGCATCTTCCCTAGTGCCTTAAGCAGAAGGCCAAAAGTAAGGAACTGTTCCTTGCTGTAACCACCTAGACCAGCTTTCTTATAGCGATGGTCTTGTCTTAGGCCAAAAGTACTCTCCTGGTGCAAAACATACCCAGCTTCTTGTCAATGAAGAATGTATCTTTAGACTGGAATCCTAACCCAGGAGATCCAGATACCTGACCATGCTGGACACCCTTAGGTCCAGCCATGCTGCTGACTGATCCATCAGCAGGAGTCTGCTTCCATATGCCATTACTGCTATACCCTGGGCCTACAGACCTGCTAGAGGCGGGCCCTAGCACCCTGACAACCCAGACACGGAGGCTAACCCAAAAGGGCAAGACCACCAACTGGAGATAGTGCTGTTCCCCTGCACAAGTAAAAAAACACATATGCAACTGGCTCCCCATATGTGTATGTGGCCAGTGTTAAAGCCATATGCCTCAATGGAGGCGTGTGTACATGGCAGTGTGTGTTCATGGAAGCATGAAATCATATTAATATGTCTCACGCCAAACATGCATATAGCATGTGTGCTCTGGAACGAGCATCCTTGCAAGCAAGCAAGCATGTGCTATAAACGTGTTATGCAACAATGTGCAACATGAACCCATGCAGACGCGTATCTCTATGCAAACACAAGGCATCCTGTATTGCTTAATTAAGCCACCATGTGCAACTTTAAAGTAACCATGCATGCGATTCAGCATCTTCCATGCGATCAACATCTTATGCATTTTAAGCACTACTGTGCGGACAAGAACCCTTGTGTGACCAAGCACCCCTGTGCGTTCCAACATCCTTATGCACCCAAGCATCTTAATGCGACTTTAGGCATTTCTGTGAAACAAGCCTCTTTATGTGATCAAGTATCCCTGGGTAATCCAGGACTCTGTTGATCCAACAACCATGTGTGATCCAGCTTCTTTTTGCATTCAAGCATCTTTAAGCAATCCCTTTAGGCCTTGAGTAATCCAGGACTTGGGTGATCGGGTAATCCTGTGTGATTCAGCATTTTTATGCCTTCAGGCCTCTTTATGCGATTCTAGGCATTTCTGTGGGAACAAGCCTCTTTGCGTGACCAAATATCCTTGGGGAATCAAGGACTTGGGTGATCATGTAATCCTGTGTGATTCAGCATGTTTATACCTTCAGGCCTCTTTATGCGATTCTAGGCATTTCTGTGGGAACAAGCCTCTTTGCGTGACCAAATATCCTTGGGGAATCAAGGACTTGGGTGATCATGTAATCCTGTGTGATTCAACCTTTTTATGCATACAAGCATCCTTTATGCGATTCAGCATTTTTATGCATACAAGCATCTTTATGCGACTTTAGGTACTTTTGTGGAAACAAGCCTATTTGTGTGACCAAACATCCTTGGGTAATCCAGGACGCTGATGATCAGGTAACCATGTGTGATCCAGCATCTTTTTTTGCATCCAAGCAACTTTATGCGATTTTAGGCCTTTCTGTAGAAACAAACCTCTTCTGTGTAACCAAACATCCTTGGGGGAAACAAGGACTTGGGTGATCAGGTAATCATGTGTGATTCAGCATTTTTATGCATACAAGCATCTTTATGCGACTTTAGGTACCTTTGTGGAAACAAGCCTATTTGTGTGACCAAACATCCTTGGGTAATCCAGGACGCTGATGATCAGTTAACCATGTGTGATCCAGCATCTTTTTTGCATCCAAGCAACTTTATGCGATTTTAGGCCTTTCTGTGGAAACAAACCTCTTCTGTGTAACCAAACATCCTTGGGGGAAACAAGGACTTGGGTGATCAGGTAATCATGTGTGATTCAGCATTTTTATGCCTACAAACGTCTTTATGCAATTCAGCATTACAAGCATCTTTTAGGCGACCTCTTTTGTGGAAACATGCAGCACCATATAGACAGAAACATGTATGTTTATGCGATCCACAATAGAATCTGCTCTGTTACTTGTTTTTATCCCACATGCATTCCAAACTCATGTATGTTATGCAACATGCAGACTGGTAAAGAGGAAATTATCCTCTGCAGATGTGTGTTTCCTCTAAGAGGCATTAGCAATGTGTGCCCGCAACTGTGCATCCCTCCGATGCATTTGGTTAGCCTGAAGCCGACACCAGGCTGAGGATTATATGGAGGTCTTACTAGCCACCTATAGGAAAACCTCTCTTTACACTCTAAGGAGAAGATAGAGGTGTAATCAGAACCTGTAGGGCTTTTGATAGCTTCTCCTTGTTAGGCTGCAGCTCCTGTCTCCTGTCCTCTGACAGTGAAACTTTTATCCCCAAGCTTTCTAATCCCTTTGTTTCAGGATTAAAGCAGGAACAGGGGAACACCCCCCCCCTTTTTTTTTTCTTGCAAAACACAAAACACATGCAGAGTGATTGCAATGTTGGGGGAAGGCTGCATTGCCTGACAGGTCTGATGGCTCAATCTATGAGCTGTTTAAGTCTCTTCAGAGGAGAATAAGGGTCCACCAGGTTCAGGTGGCGATCCCTCTTTATATTCCTACACCTGACCTTATTCAATGGGGAGACCAAGTCCTAAGCTAACGCAGAGGCACTTAACCCCGGTGCATCAAATAGCTGAATTTAGTCTGACACAATGCCTGCTAATCTGCACAGCTAGATGCGAGTAGGCGTCTTAGATGAATCTGTATCCAACTCACACAAGGTGCTTACATTTTTGTCCCCCTAGCTTTACAGAGCTCTGACGTCCGGGCCCTTTGAAGAGCCTTCTCTGCGACTGCACTGAGCCGGTGAGCACGTGCAACATGGTAGAGCCTGAAGCGGAGGAAGTGGGACACAATAGATCAGCTAACACTTAAGCTTCCTTTTTCTGGAAAGCATGGTAAGCAAAAACATCAGGCATGTCTTCTACTGCCCATAGTAGTGGAAACACAGATAAGACTTGCAACTACTCACGGAAGACAATCCTTTGTATAGGATTAAGGGCATATTTTATTTTATTTTTTTTATTTATGTACCGGCCCCTTCAAGGGGAGATATATAGGTACTGCAGCCATCCTGTCTAACAGACATGGTGGGCCAGGCTGCATGCCGGCTAGGGGAGGTATATGGGTGCCCTGAGCCATCCTGTCTCAGAAGACATAGTGGTTTACATTGCCCATGCATAGAAGCATAATATAGGCGAGACCCAAGTCCCCCACGGAGGACCTACTGTCGAACCAAGTCCCGTAGGCCCTCCTCTTACCTTCTCCACGCTGCAGGATATTGCCAAGCAAGAGGCCCAATCTTCCCCCTTCACCGTGGGTATTGTCCTAGACCTTCAGGGACCGGGGTCCATGGCAGGAACACCAACTCCCCTGGACCTATATAGCATCCTGGCAGCAGAAAAAACATTTGGTCCTTAGAAGGCACAAAGTTCTGGAACCCAGGATCCAGCCCTCCGCAGAGAGGCATTATAGGCTAAACCTCGTTCTTCGTACCGAGGCCCGGGTACCGTCCACTTTGGCTATGAAGCACCTTGGACGGATCCGGATTTATGGAGGTTTTTTACATCCAGCATGGATCCCTCCAGTGGAGCTCCTAAGAGCACATGTTCACTCGTGACCAACACCTTAGACACTGATGAAAAAACTGAGGAGCTCCCAGTATGGGAGGGGTTATATAAGGAGGGAACGTCCTGTGTAGTTAATTACACCAGTGTCCACACCTGAAGGTAGACTCTATAACCCACATAGTAATGGATTGCCGCTCTGTGTCCCGTGATGTACGATAAAGAAAACAGTAAGTGGTAAATATGAAATATACATATACAGTATTTCATGTTTACCTGTATTATATATAATAATTAAGGTGGCCTGACTGGTGACTGGAATGGCCGCACACTGACGGAGCTCCGCGGAAAGACACAGCCGACAGCTCACATCCCTGCTTGCTAGGCGCTCGATATGGGCAGAGTAAACCACCAGACCCCCCGCTCCAGACTCCGCAGCAGTTCAGCCGCTTCCTCGTCCCGGAGCATCACGGAGCTCTTCAAGGCCTCGGGGAGCAGCGTGACGGGCTCCAAGATGGCGCGGTCCCAGCCGGACGAGGACGAGTTCAGCGAGGACTCGCAGTCTGCGATGGAGGACACAGGTAGGAGCCGCTCCAACAAACCGCTGACATTTGCGGACATGTCAGTGTTTGCTGCTGACATTAAGGACACGTTCTCTGCAGCCATAACAGACTTGAAGTCTAACCTGTTAGTCCTGTCGGACAAAATGGTAGCAGTGGAGGCCAAAGGGAAGCACAGGGACAAGGCCTTGCGCAGATTAGAAGCCGTGACTGACACCCATGCCATGCACTTTATTGATATGAATCGCCATCTAGAAGATTTAGACAACAGGGGTCGTAGGTGTAACATAAGGGTGAGGGGGGTCCCTGAATCCGTGGAGACTGATCAGATTGTGCTTGCCCTGCAAAGAGTTTTCAATAGTCTGCTGGAGCGGCAAGAAGACACGGCAATTGATTTTGTAAGAGCTCATAGAGCACTGAGGGCAAGAGGCCCTGATGATGCCCCCCCCAGAGACATTATTTGCTGCCTCCAAAGTTTTCAACTAAAAGAAGACATAATGCGAAAGGCCCGCGGTAACGATCGCATTATTTTCAATGGCGCGCACATAATGCTGTTTCAGGACCTCTCGCAGATCACCTTACGCAATCGTAGGGCACTGCGCCCTCTGCTGGAGCAACTACAAACGAAGGGTATAAGATACACGTGGCGCTTCCCCTTCGCTCTGGTTGTCACAACGGCCGGCAAACAACACGTGCTGCGCTCACCGACTGATCTCCCCGGTTTCTGCGAGGCCTTACACCTGGATATACCAGACCTGCCTGATTGGTACCGAGAATTTGCACTGCCACCGCTGCCCAGGAGCCCACCGGAGTCGCCTTGCTCTACCCCAGACAAACAGAGGTCCAAGAAAATGAAACATGGCCGCGGAGGAGGCTCGCAAACTGGCACCCCGGCCCCACGTTCAACTCCTGCCAGAGGACGTGCGATGGACTGAGAGTCTGGTAAACACTGGAGGAACTGCGCTGACCGGCTACGGGACCCTATGATGGCGACCCCTATTTCTGTTTGTTTTTCTTTTTCTTTTTTCTGACCGGGGGGGCCCTGGGCACACGTTTTTGTTTTTATCTCACGTTTCTGACTGTTTAGCGGACACTGCTTCCTGCCCTCCCCCCGAGTTAGCTGAACCAATACTAGCGCTATACACTAGTCTTTGCCGCTAGGCTCTGGCCGGACAGTGCCCTAATTGTTACTCATGTTCTAGCCTGTTTTTGCTCCAAGAGGCTGTGTCTTTTCCCCTTGAGGCTCGTTTATTGTTTACATTTTTCCCTTTTTTTTTTTTTTTTTTGTGTGTTCTCTTTTTTACACATTTTAACTGTGCTACTAGCATCCGCAGTCGTTGTAGTCACCTGGTCTCTGCTCCCAGAATATTCTGGCTGCAGACACCCCACGTTACCCACAAAGTGTGGTCTGAAGGAGTTTTCCTCATCTGACCGCACTAATTTCCTACTTTGGTGGGAGTACTCTTTAACTGAAGTGTTTTGAATTCTTCCTGTTTTGTGTTGGGTTCTGTCCCCACACACCTACCCCTTCGCTCTTTTTTCTACCTGTTTCACTTATCTTTCACCTATTCCAGCCTTCCCTTAATCTTCTCTATTCCTGCTCCCCCCTCCCTTGTCCCTACCCTCACCCTACCCCCCCCCCCTTCTAAGTGTTAGTGACTTAATAGTAACTATCCTAGCAACTGTGTTCTGTACCATCTGATTGTCTCACTACCTTAAATTGCTCACTGTCGCTCTCAGTCTCTTCCAGGCTCACTCCGCATAAATCCGCCGCACCCGACCAGATGGCTTTCTCGTCGCTGGGGAAATCCCCCACGGTGATAACATTGAACGTAAGAGGCCTAAACATACCGGAGAGGAGGGTATCACTTCTTAGGGAATTACGCAAGGGTAAGCCGCACTTTGTATTTCTACAGGAGACTCATTTTCGGACAGGACATGTACAGAAACTGACTGATACTTACTTTGGAAGTGCATACCATGCCACAAATGATAACGCCAAAACAAAAGGGGTATCAATCTTGATAGCCAAAAATGCGCCCTTCACGTTACTAGATAGCCTTATTGACCCAGAGGGACGCTACGTTTTCCTGAAGGGCTCCTATAATGGCAGGAAGTTAACCTTAGCCAACATTTACTTCCCCAATACAGCGCACGTCACCTTTTGCCAATCCCTCACTAGACAACTTATGGGCTTCACCTCTGGCCTACTAATTGCAGGAGGAGACTTTAACGTCCCCCTGAACCCCGTAGTGGACTCCTCATCTGGGTCATCATGCATTCCCTACCGTGCTCTTAAGAAACTAAAAGCCTTACTGAACTCCCTTCAACTCATTGATACGTGGAGATTTCTTCACCCCGACGCAAAAGATTTTACCTTCCACTCAGCACCTCACAATCGCTATTCCCGCATAGACTACCTATTCGTCACTCAAAGGGACCTACACTCTGTGACTGAGGCCAAGATTGGCATCAAATCACTGTCGGACCATGCACCGGTCTCCCTCACGGTGGATTTCGGTACATGTGCACCCAGACCGAATACCTGGAGGCTAAATGCCTCCCTACTGACAGACCATTCCCTTCTGCCTGCCGTTACCTCCTCACTGACAGAATTCTTCCAGCTCAATGTCACACCCGGTGCAGACCCACTCAATGTCTGGCTCGCGCACAAGTGCTCAATAAGAGGAGAGCTGATTAGGTTAGGGGCCCAGAAGAAAAGACAAATGAACTGTCAGGTGGAGGAGCTAGCAGACCGAATTCGGAAACTAGAATGCCTCCATAAACAATCTTTATCCAAACGATCGGCCACGGAGCTCTTGGAAACGCGTAAGGCTTTGCAAGACCTCTTTGATAATAAGGCCAGGAGAATGCTTTTCTTCAGGAAGAAATTGTATTATGAGGCGGCCAACAAATCGGGACGATTTCTAGCGAGGGCTTTGAAAGAAACCTCTGCTGCCAATCACATTCCCCAGGTGAGGAATAGGGAGGGCTCTTTAGCGATCACCACTGACGAGATTGCAACGCAATTTCAGCAGTTTTACGCTAACCTATACAACTTACAGACACCTAACAAACCCCCAGAATTGGCAGGTCCTAGAGCCACGATAATCTCAAACTTCCTGAGAGAAAGCGACCTCCCTAGACTGTCAGACCTACAACTAAAATTTCTTGAGGACCCTATTACACATGAAGAGACTCAGTCGGTGATCTCGGATCTTAAGACGGGTAAGAGCCCTGGGCCAGACGGGTTCACATCGATTTACTTTAAGACATTCAAAGACATACTGACAGCCCCGCTGACGAGGGCCCTGAACTCTCTGTCTACTCCCAGGCCTATCCCGACTGAGTTTCTTTCGGCACATATCACCCTAATACCCAAGCCAGGGAAAGATCCCGTGGAGTGCTCTAGCTATAGGCCGATATCTCTGCTGAACCTTGATCTTAAAATCCTGGCAAAGATAGCGGCCAATAGATTGAGACCCCTGCTCTCCTCCTTAATCAGCCCTGAACAGGTAGGATTCATGCCCAACAGGGAAGCGAGGGACAACGTGATTAAGTCCTTGCTCCTGACACATGGGGCCCGTAAAGGTGCGTTTGAGGGCCTTCTCCTATCCACGGACGCGGAGAAGGCCTTCGATAGAGTCGCCTGGGACTATATGTTTGCCACGTGCGAACACGTGGGGCTCGGTCCACGCATGATGTCGTGGATATCCGCCCTGTACGATAGTCCGACAGCAAGACTTAAAATCAATGGCTCACTGTCGGGGGAAGTTAGAATTTCTAACGGAACCCGACAGGGGTGCCCCCTGTCCCCCCTTCTATTTATTTTGTCCTTAGAGCCGTTCATCAGGCTGGTCAACAGGGATACGTCAGTAGCGGGCTTCAGAGTCAACGGTGTGGAGTACAAAATCGCAGCTTATGCTGATGATCTCCTGTTCTTCCTGACGAAGCCCCGCACCACGGTGCCCAGCCTGATGATCTGGTTCTCTACTTTTGGGTACATATCCAATTTCAAGATAAATTTCTCCAAATCCGAAGCCATGAGTATTTCACTGACAGCAGACACACTACGGGAAACTCGTACAGCTTGCCCCTTTAGATGGGTCACCGAGGCTCTTAAATATCTGGGGACTTGGCTGACTCCTGACTTAGGATCAATCTACGACCGTAACTTCCCAGCCCTCTTACGAGACTTGCAGAAAAACTTACAGACGTGGAACCCCCGATACTTTTCGTGGTTCGGAAGAGCGGCGATTATAAAAATGGTAGTCCTACCGAGGCTCCTATATCTCCTACGGAACCTCCCAATCAAAATCCCTCAAGCGTTTTTTAAGTCCTTAAGTTCTACTCTCACTGGCTTTCTTTGGAATGGTAACAAACCAAGGATAAAACTCTCGACCCTAATCAGACCTAAAGAGAAGGGAGGGATAGGCCTACCTGACTTTCATAACTATTACCTGGCCTCACACCTTACTAGGGTACTTGACTGGCACTGCCACGGTGCCTCGAAGGATTGGGTTGCTCTAGAACGCATGCTGTCTGGAAGCCCCCTTCAACTCGCCCCATGGGTCCCTTGGCGCCACCAACCGGACACGGCCAAACAACACCCTCTGACAGGCACCACCCTACAACTGTTTGACCTGGTGGCTTCCAAAACCAACCTGACTTCCATCACTGGTCCGCTCACACCGGTCGCCGATAATCCTGACTTTCCTCCGGGAGTTGACGATCACGCATTTAGGACAATAGACCCCAACCCGCCGCTGGCAATGAAGGATTGCTTCTTTAAGGGGTCGTTCAAAACGCTTACAGCACTTAAATCCAGTACTGGGCTACCTGATTTATCCTGGTGGCAGTACTTCCAATTGCGTGATTATGCCTCTAAAAACCCCCAGAAGATCTCCTTCATTCGGCAGCTAACGGAATTTGAAAGGTTATGCTCGAGCGGTTCTCCCGTTGCAAAGGCGACATCGGTGACCTACGCGTGGCTTCAAGAAGAAATAACGATACCTGACGACAGATTTAGAAAGACGTGGTCCGATGCCTTGCACATAGAAATCTCCGATAAACAATGGAAAACAGCCTGTGTACTGGCCCACCAGGGTTCGATTAACACTAAAGCACAGGAGACTTCTTACAAGCTCCTGACCCAGTGGTATGCCACGCCAGTTAAGCTTAAGAAGTTGTACCCTCACACCTCTGATCGATGTTGGCGCTGCAAAACTGAATTGGGCAGCCTAGTTCACATCTGGTGGGAGTGTCCGGCGTTGACTGAGTTTTGGAAGAGGGTAGGGGAAGTAGTGAAGCTCATTACGGAGACCAACATAATCCTAGATGCGGCCTGTTGTCTTTTACATATCTCTAATGTGTCTGTAAAAAGGTACAAACAATCTTTGACTAAGCATTTATTAAATGCAGCCAACTCTTTAATCCCGCTTGCATGGAAATCCACTAAAGTACCGTCCATCAGGGATTGGCTCAGAAAAGTAAATGACACTTATTATATGGAAGAGTCAGTGGCACAATCCTTAGACAGGACCGATCATTTCCATGAGACCTGGTCCCCTTGGTTCCTTTTTAAAACATCCAGAACGTATTCCGAGTTGGTTTAGTGTCTCAGACACATAATACTACCCTCTGGGCCTTGTCACCATTGAGAAACACCCCCTGCACCTCCCCACATGTCCTTCCCAACCCCCCTCCCTCCCCTCTCCTCCCTTTCCCCTTTTCCTTTTCTCTCTCTCTTCACTTTCCATACTTTTTGTCGCTCTTCTCTCTCTAATGTTCTTATTCTGGTTAATATGTTCCAGGTCATTATGTTTATATGTACACAGACAACCAAGCATACAACTTGTACCTGTTATGATTAGCCTTTTGTGACCTGCACGTCACTACTGTCTGTTGCTCTTTTCCGCACCTTGGTAGGTTTGAGCTTGCGAGCTTCGTATATTCCATATAGAGGGAACACTACTGCACTCTTCCTTTATTATTATTGTATAACTCCTCTGGCAGTCCCATTTGTTGCCAACAATCTGCTCTACAGATCATGGCTGTATTACCTACCTAATTACCCACTATGTTGTCTGCATGCACTGTTTTATGTACTGTTCTTTGGCCTTTTCTTATATTTCTAATAAACTTTGATGTTTAAAAAAAAAAAAAAAAAATATATAATTAAAATTACTGTAGTTACTTTACAAATTATTGGCCTGAGGGCCATATATGGAGTTCAGTAGAACACAATCCTGTTTTCCTCTTTGTTACCGAAGACTTGTATTGTGAACTTTGAACCTCCCATACTGGCTAAAGTAATACTTAAACACACACTGTTAAAATCACATTGTCCCTTCTATTTCTGTATGCGGATGATTTATATATAAAAAAAAAAAGAAAAAGAAAGAATCATAAGTACTGTATTTTCTGGCGTATAAAAGACTACCTTTTACACTTAAAAAAAACGCCCAAAAATCAGGGGTCGTCTTATACGCCGGGTATAAAATGCTGTACACTGGATTTCAGCCCGCCAGATGTCCGCTGGATGTGCAGTAATACTGTATGTAGCTATGGCTACATATAGTATACACTGCTGAGCCAATCCCAGAGAGCGATGTATTCTATTTGTGAATGTAGGGCCTGCCAATCCGAGCAGGCTACATACAGTAGTCTGCTCGGATTGGCTTTGAGAATCAGAGATTAGAGGGCTGATGATGTTACAGACTCTGCCAATCCGAGCAGGCTCTGTATTCATTAATAGAATACATTGTTTACCGGGATTGGCTCAGCGGTGTATACTGTATGTAGCCGAAGCTACCGCACATCCAGCGTAACTGGATAGGACATACAGTAGTGGAAGTGGGCAACTATATAGTAGGTGTCATGGAGAACAATGTTGATTGAGGAATTGGCTAGTACAATGCGGATGAGTCTCCCTCACTGTAGATAAGAATCCGAGGGCTCATAGTATTGGGACATCTCATTTAATAATTCCCTGTGCATTGTGATCAGTCAACTAAAGACTTTAAAGCCTGTTGGAATAGCGTTGATTATTGTGTATGCTCATGTGCCTACACTTAGGTCGGTGGCGAATATGTGGTGGAATCCATGTTTTTTTTTAATTGGTGTTGTCTTGGAAGGGGGGTAGTCTTATACGGGGAGTATAGCCCAAAAGCTATGTTTTCAGCTGAAAAATTGGGGGTCGTCTTATACGCCCAGTCGCCTTATACGCCGGCAAATACGGTACCTTTTTCCTAATCAACATACAGCTGTCACATGACGCATATCTTTCCTAGCCTGTCTGCAGGGAAACATAAGCAGGAGAAGCTTCCTTTATAGTTGGAGCCCTCCAACTGAGATAGACGTGAAACCATAAAGACGCCACAAGACTCAAAACATAACATAGGCCTGGTCAACTGGTTGGTACGCCAAAAAGGGGGAAAAAATACCAGGATAGGAAAAGCCGTTTTATTTGTATATATGACATTTATTGGGCAAGCTTGTGAAGGCTTGCAACATCTCAACCTGGGGATTCAGAATGTACCGGGTAAAGCAGGCAAATTTCCATCTGCCTAATCTTTTGATGACATGACTCGACACCCTGTGCTGGGAGGCGACTGAAGCTACTCATATCCGGAAGGAGTGCCCAGTAAAATGGTAAGGGTTGAGGCCTAGATTATTAAGGAGGATGCAAACATCTCTGATGAACTGACTAGCTGTTAGTGGGCTGGAAGAAAAAGGCAACAATGGGCTGCAGCTAGACTGACTTGGCAGGTGTGATAACAAATGGCCTAAAACTGCTACTGGACACCATTCGTTGTGGGTCTGGAAGAATTTGATGTCGACCCTGGTGCTGGACTGATGAGTTTTGGACACTGTCAGATGTAGGACAAAATAGTATTGAAGGCAGGCCAGATGCCAACTGGCAACCGGGGCCAATGTAAGTGAACTCACCGGGCCATAGGAAGCCATAGAAGGCAAGAAGGATAGCTGCTTGGATGACCAGGCTGGAGAGCAACCCAAAAGAGGACCGTGACAGGATGGCTGACATGTCCCGGAATGTGGAACTTGATATGGGAAAGGAAATTACTACTGGCTATGGGCAAATGTTTCTGGATGCCATGCAGCAAGGCTTTGGCCACTTGGGTCGCAAATAACGAGGGTTTCCCAGGGGATTAAAGGGAGAGGAATGCTGGATGCCAGTTAGGTACAGTCTGACAGTGTTGTTGGACAGGCTCAGATGTGTGGCAGTAAGAAATGAAGGCCAGGACGTGCTTTATGTGACCCGTGCCCGCCCCGAGCATGTGGCTAGGAATTTGCCGTAGACGTTACAGGTGGTGTAGTAGGCCTTTAGCTTGTTGGGAGACAGTGGCCAGTTTATGAGCAGCATAGCGTTGTTAAGGTGGTCTCTTGGCCCATCATTAACTGCCACCAAGGAGGAATAGGCAATGAGGTTGGGTCGGCTCCGGGTCTCTGTAAGAAATACAAAGGAAAATTGAGGTGGGACAGTGCTTCTGCTACAAGATTGCACTTGCCAGGTATGCAAGTACAGTGCACATTGAGACTGTAGCGAAGGGATATCTTCACCAGCTTGCGTAGGTAGGACATGATGGCCAGGGACTTGGACCGGCCTTTGTTGACAATCTCAGCTGTGGCAAAGTTGTCAGTGGAGAAGATCCAGATCTGCCCCACCCAGGTGTGTCTCCGGACTTGAGCTGCCGCAATGATAGGGTAAAGCTAAAACAATGAGGATGTCAGGCTGAACCCGGGGAACAGGAGTATTTCCTGCGGCCATGAACCTGCAAACCAATGAGTGCCAAAAATGGCAGCGAAACCGGCTACTGCATCTGTTACTATAGGAGGTGAGGAGGCTGAAGCTGCTGGGATGAACATGGACACGCCGTTCCAGTTCTCAAGGAAGTTGTCCCACATTGCAAGATCTGTAGCAACTGCCTGGTCTAGCCTGATGGTTTGATCAGGGTCCTGTGTGTGGGAAAGGAAGACCAGGAGGCGAGAAATTAAGGAACACCCCTGAAGGACAATCCTCATAGCAAAGTTCAGCATGCCTAACAGGGACTGCAGCTGTTTCTTGGTGAAGGTCGTGAATGACCGCCCTAATTTGGGACAGCTTGTCAGGGGGTAGACTGACCTGCATAGAGCAGTAGTCAATGGTGATTCCTAGGAAAGTGATGGACTGAGCAGGGCCTCACTCTTTATTCTCCGCTATGGGCACGTAGAGGTTGCCGAACACTACCCTTGTTGGGCGGTTCTATCGGCAGGTAGTGATCCAGGTAATGGTTGACTTTCTGGCACTGAGCCTGGCGAGTTAAGATCAAGGTGAGGGACATCGCAAACGTATCAAAGAGCCATGGACTGCTGTTTGAACCTAAGGTCAGTTTGGTAGCAAAGAAATATGAATCTCTCCATACGATGACGTGCCACTGCCACAAGGAAGGTTGAATGGGTAAGAGCTTAAAAGTATCTGAAATGTCTGCCTCGGACAGCCATGCGCCCGTGCCTGCGGTAATGATGGACTGTATAGCCAAGTCAATGGATGCATATTTAAGAGAGAACTCTTTGGAAGGAATCAGTGCGTTAAGACTGATGTGAGGATGTGGGAGGAAGGAGGCGTGACCAAGTTGTACACCAAGCGTAATTTATTTGAGAATCTGCCCCTAAAAAGGCCCAATAGGGCTAACTGTCCATGTTTCAAATGGCAACTCAGCCAAGGGGCTGATAATGAATCCTCGGTCCAGCTCAGTCTGCAACAAATTGTCAATAGCCTGCTCATCAGTGAAGGCTGAGCAGAGATTCCTGCACTCATGGGTGGTATGGGGTGTGGATTTCGAAGATAAACCTGTGCACCAGGAATAGTGTGTATGCGGGTGACAGGTGAGAGGAGCAGTAGAGCTCCAGCCGTGGTATGTTCACCCGGCTCAGTCAGGATGAGTTGGGACACTTGAGGTTGCAAGTGCTCTTGGGATGAGCTCTATGACAGTTGACCAAAATGTGAAGAAATGATTGAAGCTGCAAGTGCCATAGTTGAGGTGGTTGCAGATAGGTGTCTTGCCTAGTAACTGGACGGCCCATCCCAACTTGTCCACCTGAGGATGTTGCATAGGGGCAGGCATGCCTTGAGTGGCACTAGAGGAAGAAGGGAAGGTCAAGTAATGTCTGGCGTCCGTGTTAGAGCAACAGTTTGCCGTGTGTGTGAAATGCAGAACCGCAAAGTGGCAGAAGGACAACTCTGTGTCCACGATCCTCCAAATCGTGCTGGTTTGGAACTGGTTGAGTTTGGCTGCAAACAAGAGGTGGTAGTCTTTAAAGCCTCCATATTTGTACCCCAAGTAAACCACGGCATGGAGGTACAAATCCATCTCTTCCCTCCTGCTGGGATTGGCTGAGCACAACACGTCCCTAAACATGCCGAAGGCCAGCACAAACTCAGTGATTGACAGTTTGCAATTGAGCCTGGTGTCTTTGGCCTTCAGAACCACAGACACGTCCCCCCAGGCGTAGGACTTATTCTCGGCCTTATCATGGACCGAGACAAGCAGGGAGACCAGGTTAACGTCCTTTCCCTCCAGGATGTCCTTCCTAATGCCGGCAGGGACGAGGTGTGCAGGTCAAATAGTGGAACTAGTGTCCTGCGATTGTGTCTAGGGGGTGTCACCACTGGGCGCACCTCTAGCACTCCAATTCTTGCCTGCACATCGGAGACTGCTGTGGTCAGCGTTCTGATCATGGTGAGCAGCTGGGCAAGAGCTGAGGAGATGGACATTAGGAATGCCTGCTGGGTGCAGCTGCTGCTGGTGTTGGGAACAGTAGCCTGAATAATTTGCCTTTCCTGGCTGTGACGGGGTAGGAAATGGCCCTATGCTGCAGCTCTGCCTTGAGCTTGGGGATAGTCCATCCCCTGAAAGACTGAGTGCTGCTTGGCTCTGAACCCGTGCTGGGTGACAGAGTGGTGGAGGCAAGGTCCTCACTGCCGGCCCTTGACATGACTCCAGCGATAATAAGAAAAGGGGGAGGTGTCTGTTTAAGAAGAGTTTTTGGAAAAACAGTAGAGGAGAGACGGAGTACGTAAGAATAAGCAAGAAGCAAGTGGGAGGAAGAACAGAGAAAGGAACGACAGGCGTAGGGAAGAACACAATGGGCCAGATTCAGAAAGACTTATGCCGGCATATATCGATATGTGCCGCGTAAGTGTAAAGATGCACCGTCGTATCTATGCGCTGTACCCACAAAACTAGATATGCCTGAAAACGGGCTTCCTCCGACCGACTTAACTTTCCTATGCCGGCGTATCGTAGGCGCATATTTACGCTTGGCGCATCTGGGCGCCCATTGATTTCCCATACAAATATGCAAATGAGGGAGATATATGCCGATTCGCGAACGTATTAGCACTAGACGCTGGCTACGTGCGCCGCGCGCAAGTCGTATGTCGGGCGCAAAGTTATTCCTACAAATAGCAGGTTTATCTTTACACCTGACGGGCACAGGTCAGCTGGAGAGCAGCTACAGCAGCACCGTTACCGATGAAAATAGCAAGCTGAGCAACCCCACTTGCAGGACAACACATCTGTCTGCCAACATGCCAGAGCAGCCGTGGTCCTAGCACTACTAATGGGTCCACCGGTACGGAGGAGGAGGGCACTTGAGAGGATATACCGCACGTGCATTAGCCTCTTTGGCATGGGTGATAAGGAGGTGTATCGCATCTTCAGATTCAGGCCTGATGCAATCCTGGAAATAACCACTGCCCCAAAAGATGACATCACCAGCAAGACACACCGCTCACATGCAGTGCAGCCACTGGTCAAGGTACTGGCAACACTGCATTTCCTTGCCAGTGGATCATTCCAGCTTACAAGTGGAGTTGTGGCTCGGATGTCACAATCTACCATGAGCAGATGTGTGCACCAGGTTGTCCCGGCAATCCTCAGACGCATGTGCCACCACATCATCAGGCCCACCACTAAGGACCTGCGGCAGAAGGCAATGCAGGATTTCTACAGCATTGCAGGATTCCCACGCACCATCGGGGCCATTGATTGCACACATGTGGCACTACAGCCCACCCGTGCCACAGAGCACATATATCGCAATCGGAAGAGCTGGCATTCCATCAACGTACAGGTGATAGCCGATGCCCAATACCTCATATGGCACGTCCGTGCCAAAGACCCCGGATCCAGCCACGACAGCTACATATACCGTCAAAGCCCCATCCCAGCAGAATTTGAACAGAACGTGTAAAGGGACAGCTGGTTGGTTGGTGAGTGACATGGGAGTCAGGCATAACTGTCCGACCCCATGATGCAGACATCACGAGTGGCACATGCATGGCTAACATCCTCCTGATTTTTTCCTTCCAGGTGGTCATCCCCGGGTGGGCCACTCCTGGCAGGTGTGGGCTGCATGCCCTCCAAGGCCACGGCTATCCGGCTGAGGAATAAATTGGTCTGGGCCTGCATCCTCAGCTGCCGGGTCACATGATACTGCTGGGCCCACTGCCTCTGCCTCCCCTGTTCCCGGATCGCAGCTGTGTTCGCCTGGACGGCTGCAGTAAGGTGCCGAACATCAGCCTGCACCTCCCCCAGGCTGGTCACCACTGCAGCGCAGTTGCAGCTGACGTCCTGCACTGCCTCTGTCATCTGGGCAACGGAGGCCAGGCTGGCAGTCACACGGTCCAGGTGCCCAGCTATCTCCCCCATCTGCTGGGTCTGCCTGGCCTGGTCCCTTGCCATTTGGTCATGGACCACGTCACCTCCTGCTCCAACACGACCGGCTCCTCCTCAACCACCTCAGCAGGTGACACACCAAATAGGGGATAAAATCACTTACCTGTCCTGGAGTCTTCCTCCACTGAATCAAACCCCTCTACGCCCTCCAACTGTTCCCTCTCCAGACAGCGGACGACCACCTCCTCCTCCGGGGTCAAGCTGACCGCACATGGGGGTCCACCCCCCCGTGCCCCTCTCATGCCCCCTGATGGCGGCCACCTTGTCCCGGACTTTGCTCCTGACATCATTCAATTTTTTTTAGCGATGTCAGAAGCAGTCCGGGTCTCATATCCAAAGCTGTTGACCCTGGCAGCAATGGACTCCAGGATGGCCTGCTTCCTGTCCCGGGTTGTCTGGCGACTTTTAGATCCATGGAGGAACACATCGTATGTCTTCATAGCCGAGGTGACGGCTGACAGCTCCTGGGCATTGAAGTTCCTCTTCCTCCTCTGCCTGCGGGGAACGGGAGCAGCCATCTCTAAGCAAAAGTACCTTCCCTGGGGGGGGGGGACTGGATGTACTTTTGCGCCGGACGGGCGCATCTGCGGCCGCATTTTTACGTGCGGCGTAAGACGTTGCGTCGACGTATCCCAGGTAGTTGGGCCGACGTAGTTGTGAGCATGCGCACAGGGAAGCGAGACCCCGACGTCACTGCGCATGCTCCGTGGATGATACGCCGGACGTAAATCTCTGCGCTGGGCTCAGACCATCATTTACATATGGTCACACCCACTTCCACTTACGCCGGCTTGCGCCTTCACATTTACGTTACGCCGGTGCAAAGTTAGGAGCAAGTGCTTGGTGAATACTGTACTTGCCTCACTGGTTTGCGTCGTGGAACGTAAATGCGATGCGCTACGCCACGCCCGCACAAATATGCGCCCATCTACCTGAATGTGGCCCAATGTGTTCTGGCGAATACTGGAGAGTGAGAATTTAGGAAACTCGAAGAGTGCGGGGCAACCGAGGTTGGTCAGGAGGTGACTGGCCAAATATTCGATAGCTCAGGTGCCTGGTCAGTGTCATGCACAGACCTCTGAACCAGAGCCCCAGGGCATACTAGGGTGGGAAGCTGCAGTCTGGTTGTGGCCCAAGTAGGAATGTTGCATTCTGTAGTAGGTGACGCATGGTTGGCCTGCTAACGCCTACACTGTCAGCAAGCAACTGTTTAGCAACCATGTTGTGTAGTTTGAAGGCGATATCCTTCAGGAAATAGGTAAAAAAGAAAATGTGACAGTAGCCAAGTGCCAGACCGGCAGCCAAATTTGTGTATGTGAGGTATCAAGATGAATAAAGGGTGCTGCAGGTTGATGTGGGTGGTCCTGATAGAATAGAGGTCCTGGTTGTGACCGAGACTAATCTGGCGATAAAAAAAAAGGCAACATGGAGATAGGGTCCCCCTCCCAAAACTTAAGCCAGATCACTCGCCTGGCTGAATTAATGAGATCAGAAGACCTAGCTGCAGCTTTCACAGAGGCTGTAGCTTCAACAGCCAAGAAGGCCAATGACTTGGTAATGAGTGGGAGGGACTCTCTAATTTTTTCTTTGGGGGTGTCGGATGAAAGGAGATCGTCCAGATGCTGAACCCATACATCCAAATTCCTAGCCACACAGGTGGATGCTACAGCTGGACCCAAGGATAAAGCTGAAGTATCCCAGGCCTTACACAGCAAAGAGTTGGCCTTCCTGTCCATTTGCTCTTCAAGGACCCCTAAATCTTCAAAAGACAGGTGTGATTTTTTTTTAGAAACCTGTGACATGGGAGCATCTAGCTCAGGACATTTAAAGAAAGTCTCTTAAATTACAGATTTAAAAGGAAATCTTGTTTTGTACCCTTTAGACTGGAACAACCTCCTCTCAGGTTCTTTCCATTCTGAAAGAATCATATCTTTAACTGCTTAAGGACTGCCCACTGTATGTGTGTGTATATATATATATATATATATATATATATATATATATATACACACATACACATCGGCAGAATGGCACGGACAGGCATAATCACGTACCTGTACGTGGCCCTTTAAATGTCTGCCGTGTGGTCCTGAGCGTGCCACCGGGGGGCGCGCTCGCGACCCTGCTGCCTTCCCCTGTGGGTCGGACCGCGGGTCCCGTGGACTCAATCGTCACAGGGATGCCCGCGATCGCCTCACTAAAGGTATAGAGGGGGGATGCTTGTGTAAACAAGCATCTCCTTGCTCTGCCTAGTGAGAATGACAATGATCTCGGCTCAGTGTATTTGGAGCGGAGATCAGTGTCATGTGACACAGAGCCCATCCCCCCTACAGTAAGAAACACTATGCAGGGAACACTTAACCCCTACAGTGCCACCTACTGGTTAACCCCTTCACTGTCAGTGTCATTTTTACAGTAACCAGTGCATTTTTATAGCACTGATCGCTGTGTAAAATCCATTTCTCTTCCATTCATGAATGGACACAGCAGCATTGACCTTAGGGTTATATCCACCTTCCTTCCAGGAGAGACTAGGCAGAAAACCATCACTTCAAGTGTTAAAACACTTCTGCAGTACAGCTCCTCTCAGGGGGCGTGGTTCCCCGGGTATATAACCCCCACTCTGACTGAACAGCTCCAGTTCATAACAAGCAGTACAAATCAAAAGGAGGGGTGGGTGCTTTGTCCGTCCATGACTCAGAGAAATGGATTTTACGGTGAGTACAAAAATCCTATTTTCTCTTCCGTTCATGGACGGACACAGCAGCATTGACCTTAGGGACGTCCCCAAGCAGTGTCAAAATTTCGAGGGGTGGGGAAAAAACACACAGAAAACCAGGGTTCACCCCAAACAAAAACACAACCGGAGTTTGTCAACGGAGGAACTCCAACCTTAAACTGCCGCCTGTAAAACCTTGCGGCTAAAGGAGGCATCCGAAGATACACTCACATCCACCTTGTGAAACTTAGGGCCATTTCACACTGGTGCGTTTTTGCCGCGTTTTTGCTGCGTTTTCGCTCTAAAAATAGCGCTATTAAAACGCCCCCCATGCCCCCCTCCATTGAAATGAATTAAAAACGCGGTAAAAACGCGGTAAAAACGCGTTAAAACGCGGTAAAATCTCGGTAAAATCTCTGTGTTTTTTCCGCGATTAAAATCGCGGCAAAACACCGCGATTTTACCGCGTTTTACCGCGTTTTTAATTCATTTCAATGGAGGGGTGCATGGGGGGCGTTTTAATAGCGCTATTTTTAGCGCGAAAACGCGGCAAAAACGCACCAGTGTGAAATGGCCCTTAGAGAAAGTGTGAATGGACGACCAGGTTGCAGCCTTACACACCTGTAAAACAGAGGCTTGATGACGGAAATCCCAAGAGAGGCACATAGTTACATAGTTAGTCAGGTTGAAAAAAGACACAAGTCCATCCAGTTCAACCATAAAAAAAAAAAAAACAAACAAAATAAAACACAGTACATCCAACACACCCAACTCCATATCAGTTGATCCAGAGGAAGGCAAAAAACCCCAGCAGAGCATGATCCAATTTGCTACCGGAGGGGAAAAAATTCCTTCCTGATCCCCCGACAGGCAATCGGATTTACCCCAGATCAACTTTACCTACAAAACTTAGTACTCAGTTATATTATGTGCATTTAGGAAAGAATCCAGGCCCTTCTTAAAGCAATCTACTGAGCTGGCCAGAACCACCTCTGGAGGGACTCTGTTCCACATTTTTACAGCTCTTACTGTGAAGAAACCTTTCCGTATTTGGGAGGTGAAATCTCTTTTCCTCCAGACGTAAAGAGTGCCCCCTTGTCCTCAGCGTTGACCTTAAAGTGAATAACTCAACACCAACTTCACTATATGGACCTCTTATATATTTGTACATGTTGATCATATCCCCCCTTATTCTCCTCTTCTCAAGAGTGAATAAATTCAGTTTTTCTAATCTTTCCTCATAGCTGAGCTCCTCCATGCCTCTTATCAGTTTAGTTGCCCTTCTCTGCACGTTCTCCAGTTCTCCGATATCCTTTTTGAGAACTGGTGCCCAAAACTGAACTGCATATTCCAGATGAGGTCTTACTAATGATTTGTACAGGGGCAAAATTATATCTCTATCTCTGGAGTCCATACCTCTCTTAATACAAGAAAGGACTTTGCTCGCTTTGGAAACCGCAGCTTGGCATTGCATGCCATTATTGAGCTTATGATCAACTAAAACCCCCAGATCCTTCTCCACTACAGATCCCCCCAGTTGAACTCCCCCTAGCATGTATGATGCATGCATATTCTTAGCCCCCAAGTGCATAACTTTACATTTATCAACATTAAACCTCATCTGCCACATAGTCGTCCAATTAGACAGAGCATTGAGGTCAGCTTGTAAATTGGAGACATTCTGCAAGGACGTTATTCCACTGCATAGCTTGGTGTCATCTGCAAAGACAGAAATGTTACTTTGGATCTCAGACCCAATATCATTTATAAATATATTGAAAAGTAAGGGACCCAACACTGAACCTTGGGGTACACCGCTGATAACCTTGGACCATTCAGAGTAAGAATCATTAACCACAACTCTGAATCCTGTCTTTCAGACAGTTTTCTATCCATTTACAAACTGATATATCTAATCCTGTAGACCTTACCTTACACATGAGCCGTGTGGGGGGAACTGTATCGAACGCTTTTGCAAAATCCAAGTATACCACGTCCACTGCCACTCCTCTGTCCAGGGTTTTACTTCCCTCTTCATAAAAGGAAATCAGGTTTGTCTGACAACTTCTGTCTTTCATGAATCCATGCTGTCTGCTGCTTAAATAGTTTGTTTCCAGCAAGAACTCATCCATGTGGTCTTTTATTAAACGTTCCAGTATCTTCCCAACTATAGAAGTTAAACTAACATGTCTATAGGTACTTGGTAAAGACTTTGTTCCCTTTTTAAATATAGGCACCACATTGGCTCTACGCCAATCCAGTGGTACTATTCCTGTCATTAATGAGTCCCTATATATTAGATACAGTGGCTTTGAAATTTCAGAGCTCAATTCTTTTAGGATCCGTGGGTGGATGCCATCTGGTCCAGGTGCTTTATCCACCTTTATTCTGTCTAAATATTTCTGGACCATATCACTTTTGAGCCATTGTGGATTTGGGGCTGTGTCACTTCCACCCCCATTATGGACATGAGCTCCCCCATACTCCATTGTATACACAGAGCTGAAGAAAGCATTTAATACATTTGCCTTCTCTATGTCCTCAGTGACCCACTCTAGATTATTTTGTAAAGGGCCTACATGCTCAGACTTGACCTTTTTACTATTAATATATTTAAAGAATTTTTTGGGGTTTGTCCTACTATCTTTTGCAATCTGTCGTTCATTTTTAATTTTTGCATCCTTGATTTCCTTTTTACATATTCTATTATATTCTTTGTAACATTTAAACGACACTAGTGTTCCTTCATTTTTATATTTTTTAAAAGCTATTTTCTTATTGTTTATAATTTTTTTAACTTTGACCGTGAGCCACATAGGTTTTATCTTTAGCCTTTTAAACTTATTGCCCATGGGAATATACTTTGCAGTGAGGTTCCAAAGAGTCTTTTTGAAGAATTCCCATTTCTGTTTTGTGTTCATCGGTGCCAATATTCCCTCCCAGTCCAAGCTCTGGAGAGCAGTCCTCATGCTTTGAAAATTTGCTCTCTAGAAATTAAGTGTGTTTATCTTTCCTGTATGTATTTCTTGCTTATAGTTAATATTAAATGAAATCATGTTATGATCACTGCTACCCAGGTGTTCCTTTATCTGAACATTAGTAATAAGCTCTGCATGGTTTGAGATTACTAAATCCAACAGAGCCTCATTCCTAGTTGGGGCCTCAATAAACTGTACCATAAAATTGTCCTGCAATAGGTTTTTAAATTTTTGTCCTTTAACTGTCCCAGAAATGCCATTATTCCAGTCAATTTCTGGGTAGTTAAAATCCCCCATTATTATCACCATCCCAGCCCTTGCAGCCCTTTCCATCTGTGCAAGGAGCCGAGTGTCCACCTCCTCATTAACATTGGGTGGTCTATAACAAACTCCAATGATTAACTTTAAAACTACGCACATTTGTATGCAGTTCCACCCATAATGCTTCAACTTCATCACACTCTCCATCAACCAGGTCCTCTTTCACGCTTGCTTTGAGGTCACTTCTCACATAGAGACATACGCCTCCACCTTTCCTTTTTACCCTGTCTTTCTGAAAGAGAGCATAGCCAGGAATATTAATAGCCCAGTCATGTGAGGATTGAAGCCAAGTTTCAGCAATACCGATTACATCATAGCTCTCCTCATGCACCAGAGCTTCCAACTCACCTGTTTTGCTTGGAAGGCTTCTGGCATTGGTGAACAAACACTTAAATGTATTGTTACATTTTTCGCTGGTGTTTTTCATATGATTCATATAATTTTTAGTAGTGCAAATGGCACTATAATTTCCAATGGCTGTTTGCAACATGGGAACTTTCTTGTCACCTGCCATAACCCCACCTCCATCTATCCCCATTCCACTCTCCATTAATGTCTGACCCCTAACTGACCTGTGTGCCCGATGTAATTCTAGTTCACCCTCCCCCCTCAAGTCTAGTTTAAATACTCCTCCAGCATTCCCCTAAACCTCTCCCCCAGCACAGCAGACCCCCTTCCATTCAAGTGCAAACCATCTTTAGCATATAGGTTGCACCCCAATGAAAAGTCGAGCAATCGCCCTTGTCGAATGCGCCGTAACCTGAAAGGGAGGGGCCCGCCCCTTTAGGGCATAGGCCTGAACGACGACCTGTCTGATCCACCTAGAAATGGTGGCCGATGAGACCGCCAGACCCTTTTTAGGACCAGTCACCGACACAAACAGTGAGTCCGATCCCCGGAACGGAGCCGTAGCAGACAAGTACACTCGTAGGGCCCGAACCACATCCAAGGAATTTGGCTGAGGACATAAGGATGGTAACACGATGTCCTCATTAATGTGAAAAGCTGACACAAACTTTGGAAGAAATGACGGCTGCGGACGTAGCACCACCTTATCCTTGTGGATGACCAAGTATGGAGCCTTGCAGGACAAGGCTGCCAGTTCAGACACCCGTCTGACCGAGGGAATTGCTACCAGAAAAAACACCTTCTGAGACAAGGTCAATGGAGGAATCTTCCGAATGTCCTCAAAGGGAGCTTTTTGAAGTGCCGAGAGGACCAAATTTAAGTCCAATGGAGGCAGTGGAGGGCGCACAGGAGGGGCCACATGCCGGACCCCTGTACAAAAGTACGCACCAAGGGTCGCTGAAAGTAAACAGCTAGAGCTGAGATCTGACTCTTAACCATACTTAAGGCAAGAGCCAGATCAACAACTCCCCGCTGTAAGAACAGCAGAATCCGGGACATCACGTATGTACGGGGGTGCCACTTCATCTTCTCACACAGAGATGTAGGCCTTCGACGAGCGATGGTAGATCTTACGTAAAGTAGTCTTCCGTGCACGCAGCATGGTAGATATCACCTGGCCTGAAAGACCACGGTCCCTCAGAACTTGGCTTTCAACAGCCACGCTGTTAAAGCCAGCGACTGTAAAGCAGAGTGAAAGATCGGTCCCTGTGACAGGAGATCTTCTCTCAGGGGTAGACGCCAGGGGACGTCTGCCACCAGACACACCAGGTCCACGTACCAGGGACGGCGCGGCCAATCTGGGGCGATCAGGATCGTTGGTGTCCCCTCGGCTTACACTCTGCGCAGCAGGCGAGGAAGACGTTTCAGAGGAGGAAAGACGTAGATTAGGCAATAGTGACCCCACAGGGCCACCAATGCGTCTGACACGTCCGCCCACGGGTCTCTTGACCTGACCACGAACCGTGGCACCTTCCAATTGAGTCGGGACGCCAGAAGGTCCACCTCTGGAGCGCCCCACTTTTTGCACAGGCTCTGAAACACCTCCGGGTGTAGTGACCACTCTCCTTGGTCTAGTGTTTGGCAACTTAGATAGTCGGCTTGCCAATTCTGTACCCCCGGAACGTACACGGCCGACAGAGCCAGGACGGATCGTTCGGCCCACTGAAGGATGTGCGCGACCTCCTTCGCTGCAGCCGAGTTCTGCGTGTCTCCCTGATGATTGACGTATGCCACGGCCGTGGCGTTGTCGGACTGGATTCTGACTGGACGGTCCAGCAGACCCCGGGACCACTTGGTGAGGCACAACTTGATTGCACGGAGCCTCTGGGCTGACCGGGCACCCCAGACACCCCCCCAGCCGGTGAGGCTGGCATCCGTCGTGACCATAGTCCAATGACATGGCAGAAACAACTTCCCGGTCCGAAGCACCAGAGACGTCAGCCACCACACCAGGGAAGACTTGACCACCTGGTTTACTCGAATCTGGTAATCCTGTGATGAAGGGCGCTTGTCCCAACGTGACAGAATCTCCTTCTGTAGAACTCTGGTGTGGAATTGGGCATACGGGACTGCCTCGAAAAGGCCACCATCAGACCGAGAACCCTCATGCAGAACCGGAGTGATGACCACTTCTGGGTTGTCAACCGCTGCACCGCAGACTGTAGTGTCTGAAGTTTCTCCATTGGGAGAAAGACTCTCGCCTCCAAGGAATCCAGGATTAACCCCAGGTATTCCACCCTCTGAGACGGTACCAACATAGACTTCCGTATGTTCAGAAGCCAGCCGAATTCCTGTAGGGTTTGGCAGGTGATGGACACATCCTCTTCTAACTCTGAGCTTGAGGAAGCTCTCAGGAGAAGGTCGTCCAGGTAGCCCACGATAGCAATCCCGCGCTGCCCCAGCAGGGCTAGGATCGGAGCGAGCACCTTGGTGAAGACCCTTGGTGCCAGTCCGAAAGGGAGGGCCACAAATTGAAAATGGTCCTCTCCGATCGCAAAGCGCAGAAATCTCAGATGCTTTGCACATATGGGGACATGCAGGTACGCATTCATGATGTCCAGGGAGGCCATGAAATCCCCCTGATGGAGCGCTGCCACCACCGAGCGAATCAATTCCATTTTGAACTTTTGCACTTTGACAAAACAATAGAGGGCCTTGAGGTCCAAGATTGGAGGAACCCCTTCCTTTTTGGGGACTATAAACAGATTGAAGTAAAACCCCTGAAACCGTTTCCCTGAAGGAACTGATACAATCACTCCCCTGACCAGTAGATCCTGGACAGCCCGACAGAGCCTTCCGGCGAACCGGAGGAAGCTGGAGGTTGGAAGGAAACTCTATCTTGTACCCCGAGAAAACTACCTCGCAAACCCAACGGTCGGCTAGAAGGGAACTCCACAGATCGCAGGTTGCTGACCTGCCATATCGCAGCATCAGTGTTGTGAATGAAGCTGGTGGTAGAGGAAGAACGCAGCTGCGGAGCAGAGCCCATAAGCCGATGCGTCCTCTACAGCGCCGGCTTTTGCCACAGGCGGAGTCTATGGCAAAGTTCAGCTAACCCGTAGGATAGTCACAGGTGCACTACGCTGCACCCACGGTGTGGGTAAACCGCAGCACATCAGTGTGAAAGCAGTCTTAGGGCCTTTTCACACGATCAGTCCGACCAAATGGCACCCTTAATTTACCTCTATAGAGCGACAGATGTCCGTTTACGCCCGCCTACCTCCAATACAAACAGAAGGAAATTCGTCCCCTTCCATCTGGAGGGCCTATAGAGTAACCGTGATCTGTCATCCGCCCCCTCCGTTCATTGTGGCCCACGACTGGTTACTAAGTTGCTTAAGTGGCCCTCGCTCTTCAAAAGGTTGGGCACCCTTGCTTTATGATATCATCCAGGGATGCCCCAAAGAGCCGTTCACCCTTAAAGGCCAAATCTACCAAAGCCTTTTTTGAAGACTGGTCCGCAGACCAACACTTCAGCCGCAGCAGGCGTCGCAGTACCATCGCGTAGGCGGAGGCCCTAGAAAGCAAGGGGAGCGTATCCAGGGCCGACTCACAGACAAATTTCAGGCCCTGTACCAACTAGTCGGCCAGGTCCAGACAGGTCTCAGAAACATTCTGTGTCTCAAGCTCTTGCTGCAAGACTTTTGCCTGTTCAGTGAGTGTCTGCGACACCAGAGCCCGGGCCAAAACCGGTCTCACAGCCGAACCCACTACTGTAAACATGGAGCGGGCCACAGCCTCAGCCCTCCTATCTGCGGGGTCCGTAAATGCGGGAGCCCTCTCCACAGGCAACGTGGTGGCTTTACTCAGTCTGGACACCGGAGGGTCCACTGAGGGAGGAGTGACCACTTTAAAAAAAAATCCTCCTCAAAAGGATAACGGACCGCAAAGCATTTTGGAACAGCAAAAGATTTCTGTGGTGTATCCCATTCCTTGTACAACAGTTTGTCCAGATGTGGAACACAAGGAAACACTCTCGCGGCGCGGGGTGGCTTGCGGAACCCAAAAGGGACCGGCACATCAGATGCCTCCGGCAACTCCTCAAGTTTTTGAGTATCCCGCACCGCAGTGATAAGAGCTCCAACAAACGCTTTATAATGCGTCAGCTCTGAAACAGATTCATCATCACTGTCCACGTGGGCCAAGCCTGCATCTTCTGACATGACAGAACCAGAGCCAGAGGCAGAGGCAGTAGCACGGTCTGGCTCTGCGTCAGAGCCATCCCCAGAAGATGGCGCAGGGAGGGGGCGCTTTTTACCCCCCTTCTGGCCACTAGTCGCTTCAATCCTGGCAAGAAACGCCTCCAGGACTGCCGTCATAGCCTCCACAGAGGCCGCAGGGGCACTAAGGGTTAACTCTGGCAAGTTTGGGTGGAAGCCTCTGATTCAGGCTCCATGTTGCCTCCTTAGCACTGCAAGGCAGACACCCACCAGCCACCCTCCCGGCTGCAAAGATAGAGCAGGGGACCCTCAGGGGAACTCACCCCACCCGACCCAGTTGTAGCTGTGGCAGAAGCGCTGATAAGTGATGAGAAGGCTGGCTGTGTTGCGCTGTCCCTCAGGAAGCGATTTGCGGGCTTTTGCTGCGGTATTCCAGTCACAAGAGGCCAAGACTATTTCAAAATGGCCACCGTATGTCAGAATACACAGCATGCGGGCTACAGGAAAATGGCCGCCATACAAGCCGCGACATCGGCAAAATATCAGCCATACGCGCGGATGTAAATACACAGTGACGCAGCAGCAAAAAACACAGCCCAGTCACACAGCAGCTCTCCCAACACAACCAAAAACCCCTCACAGAACACAGTCCCCGGTAGTGAAAGAAACCCCAGGAGGGCCCCCACCTCTAACAGCCGCCACCCATGAAGGGGAAGGAGGGAGAGGAAGGGAGAGAGGAAAGCAGGGTGTACCCGTCCTGCGACCACCGGCTGGAGGCATTCCTGACTGAACCAACGTCCACGAACGGTATGGCAGTCGGCCAGACACACTGTGACAAGGCCATAGAGACCGGTCATATGTGTGCCCTAGAACATGAAAGTTCCCCGGCCACCCCTGGAGCAACGGGGCACGTCGTGGATGACCCAGAGCTGAGCTGAGGGCAAGGATCGAGAATCCAGCCTGTCACCCAGTCGGCAGTTGATAGTAGAATGCAGGAACCAAAATTATAAAAAGCGAAAAAAAAACACAAAAAATCCAGAGTACATGGACTCAGAAAGGCCAGTCTACTCCTGATGCTAGGCAGAAAAAAACTGGAGCTGTTCAGTCAGAGTGGGGGGTTTTATACCCGGGGAACCACGTCCCCTGGGAGGAGCTGTACCGAAGAAGTGTTTTAACACTTAAAGTGCTGTTTTTCTGCCTAGTCTCTCCTGGAAGGAAGGTGGATATAACCCTAAGGTCAATAGTGCTGTGTCCGTCCATAATTGGAAGAGAAATGACAATGGTCCCAAAAATGCGTCCGTTGTGTCCGCCATAATGTCGCACAAAAAAATGTTACGAAAAAAATGTTACGCCATAATGTCACGGAAAAAAAAAAATCACTGATCGCCTCCATTACTAGTAAAAAAAAAAAATATTTATAAAAAGGCTTTTAAATGATCCCCGATTTTGTAAACGCTATAACTTTTGCACAAACCAATCAATAAACACTTATTGCAGATTTTTTTTACCACTTAAGGACCGGACCAATATGCTGCTAAATGCCCAGAGGAGTTTTTACAATTCGGCACTGCGTCGCTTTAACAGACAATTGCGCGGTTGTGCGACGTGGTTCCCAAATAAAATTTGCGTCCTTTTCTTCCCACAAATAGAGCTTTCTTTTGGTGGTATTTGATCGCCTCTGCAATTTTTATTTTTTGTGCTATATACAAAAATAGAGCAACATTTTTGAAAAAAAATCTATATTTTTTACTTTTTGTTATAAGAAAAATCGAAAAAAATACATTTTAGTCAAACATTAAGGCCAAAATGTATTCAGCCATATATCTTTAGTAAAAAAAAAAAAAAAAAAAAAAATCGCAATAAAAAAAAGAAAAAAGAAAGATACCTAGCGGGAACAGCGACACTAATACAGCGATCAGAAAAATGATCGCTTAGCGACACTGGCAATAGGGAGTGAAAAGGTTAACTAGGGCGGTGATCAAGGGGCTAAAACTTTATTAGGGGGGGTACGGGGGCTACCCTGAACCTAACTGCCTGTTACACTGACACTAAATGCAGTGATCAGTACATATATGATCACTGCATTCAGTGACACTGTGACAGGGGGGTGGGGGGGGGTTAATGTGCCTGTGTGTCCTGGTGTCAGTGTAGTGTTGTGCAGACTCACTCTGTGATGTGATGTGCATGTGGCGGTCCTTAACCACTTCCATACCAGGCACTTACGCACCTTCCCGCCCAAGCCAATTTTCAGCTTTCAGCACTGTCGCACTTTGAATGACAATTGCGCGGTCATGCTACACTGTACCCAAACAAAATTGGCGTCCTTTTTTCCCCACAAATAGAGCTTTCTTTTGGTGGTATTTGATCACCTCTGCGGTTTTTATTTTTTGCGCAACAACTAATAAAAGACTGAAAATTTAGAAAAAAAAATACATTTTTATTTTTTTCTGTTAACTTTTTTGTAAATAAGTATGTTTTCTCTTTCAATTACGGGCACTTATATGGCGGCACTAATGGGCACCGATGAGGTAGTACTGATGGGCACCGATGAGGTGGCACTGATGGGCACTGATAGGCGGCGCTGGTATGCGGCACTGATGGGCACTCATAGGTGGCACTGATGGGCACTCATAGGTGGCACTGATGGGCACTCATAGGTGGCACTGATGGGCACTCATAGGCGGCACTGATGGGCACTCATAGGCGGCACTGATGAGCACTCATAGGCGGCACTGATGGGCACTCATAGGCGGCACTGATGGGCACTCATAGGCGGCACAGAATGGCACTCATGGGTGGCACAGAATGGCACTCATGGGTGGCACTGATGGGTACTTATGGGTACTTAGATGGGCACTGATAGGTGGGCACTGGGCATGGATTGGCACGGAGGGGTGGCGCTGAAGGACACTGTGGGGTGGCACTGATGTACTTTGAGGGGTGGCACTGATGTATATGTTGCCAGTCAGTGCCCATGTGTGGGCACTGACTGGCATCTTTCTTTCTTTTTTTAACCAAAATTTTTTTTTTTTTTATCCTGTTTTTTTTTTTTATGCTTTTTTTTTTCTTTGCCCTGCCAGTGTGGGCATCCCTGGTGGTCTAGTGTGGGCATACGAGGGGGGGCTGCGCTGATAAACAATCAGCGCGAACCCCCCCTGTCAGTAGAGTCGCCGATCGGCTCTCCTGTACTCGCGTCTGTCAGACGCGAGTGAGGAAGAGCCGTCGGCGGCTCTTCCTGTTTACATCGTGATCAGCCGAGATTGGACACGGCTGATCACGTGGTAGCGAGCCTCCGCCGGAGACTCGTTACCGAGATCGGTGATGCAGGGTGTCAGGCTGACACCCCGCATCAGTGATCGCCGCGCTGCGCGCCCCCCACGGGCGCGCGCGGCATGAAATCGTGCTGGACGTTTGAGAACGGCCAGTCACGATTTCATAACCACTTCCCGGCCGTAAATTTGCTATTGGCCGGGCGGAAAGTGGTTAAGTGGTTAACAAAAACATGTAGAAGAATACGTATCGGCCTAAACTGAGGAAAAAAAAAAAATTTTATATATATTTTTTAGTGATATTTATTATGGCAAAAAGTAAAAAATATTGAATTTCAAAATCGTCACTCTATTTTTGTTTATATCGCAAAAAATTAAAACCACAAAGGTGATCAAATACCACCAAAAGAAAACTCTATTTGTGGGGGAAAAAAGGACGTAAATTTTGTTTGGGAGCCAAATCGCACAATTGTCAGTTAAAGCGACGTAGTGCCAAATCACAAAAAGTAGCCTGGTCTTTGACCACCCAAATGGTCCGGGGCTGAAGTGGTTAAGTGACTGGCACACCGGAAAAGTCCTAGACTTCCGCCCTAGAAGACCCCCTATACATTCTATCCTGCACAGATTGGATTTGCTGTGGCATCTCAATCTGTTCCGAGGCATAAATTGATTTTAAAAGTTCATCAATATCCTTTGCTGGAGGAATAGTGTAATTCACTGATCTCGGACCGAGGAGGGAGTCTAACTGAAGCTGAAGGCTCTTGAGTTCTGGGACCAGGGCCCATACAAAAAAGGTCCCCTGTTGCATAATCACAGACAAGGGCTTACCTTGGGGGCATTATAGGAATCGGAGGCTGCCGCTGGTTCCATCCTAGTGGGTGCTCCCTCCTCAGGCCTGTCCTCAAGCTCCATAGGTGAGTGGAGATCGGCTGGGGAAAAATAAGCTGCTGTCGCAGGCAGCATGTCCTCAGTGTACGCCGCCCCAGTTCCTTATGAACACGGCGCCGGAAAGTGAGTTACATGACTTCCGGTTCCGGCGCCATCTTGCCGCATCTTCCACCAGGCAGAGCTGGGGGAAAAAACCTGAAGGAAGTTGCCATCACTTACACAGGTAAGCAAGTACTTCCAAAAATAGGGAACCCTTCTGGCCGAAAAAAAAAAGGGACTGAACACACCCAGGACTTGGACACAACCAGTACTGGATGTTACCAGAGCAGGGGGGCCTGCCAACCACAGTTACCAAACCTAGCAAAAACAAAAAACGTGTCAGTGCTCCTGGAGCGTCTGGAAACACAAAACAACTGAAAGTCAGAGGAAAGGGAGGGGCCTTTTAAATTGTATCTCATTTGTGTTTCCTGTAGAGGGCAGAGCCAATCATCTCTTAACCACTTTGTAACCGCCCCATTGTCAAAATACGTCCCGTTTTTAAAGATGAATATCTCGGTAACGGCAGCAGCTGCTGCCACAACCGAGATATCCATCTCTTCATGTGGCGGTTCTGTCAACGATAACGGCGGTCTCCGCGGCGGATTCCTCAGCGGGGATGTGAGTGAGGGAAAAATCGCCCCCACCTGTCCCCATAGCTCTGCTGAGCGGAAGTGACTTCAAAACGTCAGTCCCGCCCAGCATCTTAACCTCCCTGGCGGTATCCCCGAGCGTGACTCGGGGTGGGTTTTTTCTGCTAAGAACGGTATCCCCGAGTCACGCTCGGGGTAGCCATGCAGAGCCTGCAGCGCGCGCTGGCTTACCTTCTTCCTGGATCCAGCGATGCATCCCCGCTGTGTGAGCGAGCGGGTGCTCGCTCGATTCACACAGCGTCCCCGTGTGCCGCCGATCTCCGTTTCCTGCGACGTTACGACGCACGGAAGCGGAGAACGGCGCCAAATTCAAAAAAGTAAACAAACACTTTACATACAGTATACTGTAGTCTTATAGATTACAGTACTGTATTTAAAAAATACACACCCCCCTTGTCCCTAGTGGTCTGTCCAGTGCCCTACATGTTCTTTTATAAAATAAAAAGTGTTCTTTCTGCCTGGAAACTGTAGATTGCCCATAGCAACCAAAAGTGTCCCTTTATGTCAAAAATGGTTTTAGATCAGCTAGAAAACAGCGATAATAAATTTTAATCACTTGCAGAATTGAGCGATAGCGATTTGTGGGGAAATTCGTCATAAAAAAATAAAATAATGACAGCGACAATTCTGCAACTGAGCAAATTTCAGTGTTTTTGAGTTGATTACATTATTGAATATTTTTTATTATAATTACATTATAATTTGTTATAATTATTTATAGTTTTTTATTATATAAAAAATTATGATTTTGTTTTTCAAACTTTATCATACCCGGGATGTCTTGTTTGGACAGATTTAAGCAAGTTATTCCTAAGAATTGCAGGCCTACAGTATAAAATGCCAAATTTCCATGCAAATAATTGTACCGCTTTTGGTACGTAATTCCAAACAGAATCATACCGCCAGGGAGGTTAAAGAAACATTATTTTTTTCTGTCATTTGAAAAAAAATGACAGTTTAATTTTTTTTCTTTTTTTGTTTTGCATTTAAGTCTAAATATGAGGTATTTTTTACCCCAGATCTCATATTTAAGAGGACCTGTCATGCTTTTTTCTATTACATTCCTTGTAACATGTTTACATTCCTTGTAATAGGAATAAAAGTGATCAATTTTTTTTTATTATTATTATTTCAGTGTAAAAAATTAAAAGCTAAATTAAAATAAATAAGAAAAAAATGTAAAACGCCCCGTCCCGACGAGCTCGCGCACAGAAGCGAACGCATACGCGAGTAGCGCCCGCATATGAAATCTGTGTTCAAACCACACAAGTGAGGTATCGCCGCGATCGTTAGAGCAGGAGCAATAATTCTAGCCCGAGACCTCCTCTGTAACTCAAAAAATGCAACCTGTAGAATTTTTTAAACGTCGCCTATCGAGATTTTTAAGGGTAAAAGTTTGATGCCATGCCACGAGCGGGCGCAATTTTTAAGACACGTTGGGTATCATTTTACTTGTCGTAACATTATCTTTCACAATATATAAAAAATTGGGCCAAATTTATTGTTATCTTATTTTTTAATTCAAAAAAGTGAATTTTTTCCAAAAAAAGTGCGCTTGTAAGACCACTGCGCAAATACGGTGTGAGAAAAAGTATTGCAATGACTGCCATTTTATTCTCTGCCATTTTATTCTATATATATATATATACACACATATATATAATGTTTGGGGGTTTTAAGTAATTTTCTCGTAAACACCGAATCTGAAAAACAGGCTCGGTTATCAAGTGGTTAATTAGCTGTCCTGGAAGGTGAGAGGGGAAAGCCTGCTTATCACAGGAAGCTTTTGTACCTGCTACCCGACTCCCAGGTTACTATATATATATTATATATATATACACATACAGTGCAGAAAATAAGTATTTGAACACCCTGCTATTTTGCAAGTTCTCCCACTTGGAAATCATGGAGGGGTCTGAAATTGTCATCGTAGGTGCATGTCCACTGTGAGAGACATAATCCAAAAAAAAATTCCAGAAATCACAATTTATGATTTTTTAACTATTTATTTGTATGATACAGCTGCAAAGAAGTATTTGAACACCTGTCTATTAGCTAGAATTCTGACCCTCCAAGACCTGTTAGTCTGCCTTTAAAATGTCCACCTCCACTCCATTTATTATCCTAAATTAGATGCACCTGTTTGAGGTCATTAGATGCATAAAGACACCTGTCCACTCCATACAATCAGTAAGAATCCAACTACTAACATGGCCAAGACCAAAGAGCTGTCCAAAGACACTAGAGACAAAATTGTACACCTCCACAAGGCTGGAAAGGGCTACGGGGAAATTGCCAAGCAGCTTGGTGAAAAAAGGTCCACTGTTGGAGCAATCATTAGAAAATGGAAGAAGCTAAACATGACTGTCAATATCCCTCGGACTGGGGCTCCATGCAAAATCTCACCTCGTGGGGTCTCAATGATCCTAAGAAAGGTGAGAAATCAGCCCAGGACTACACGGGAGGAGCTGGTCAATGACCTGAAAAGAGCTGGGACCACTGTTTCCAAGGTTACTGTTGGTAATACACTAAGACGTCATGGTTTGAAATCATGCATGGCACGGAAGGTTCCCCTGCTTAAACCAGCACATGTCAAGGCCCGTCTTAAGTTTGCCAATGACCATTTGGATGATCCAGAGGAGTCATGGGAGAAAGTCATGTGGTCAGATGAGACCAAAATAGAACTTTTTGGTCATAATTCCACTAACCGTGTTTGGAGGAAGAAGAATGATGAGTACCATCCCAAGAACACCATCCCTACTGTGAAGCATGGGGGTGGTAGCATCATGCTTTGGGGGTGTTTTCCTGCACATGGGACAGGGCGACTGCACTGTATTAAGGAGAGGATGACCGGGGCCATGTATTGCGAGATTTTGGGCAACAACCTCCTTCCCTCAGTTAGAGCTTTGAAGATGGGTCGAGGCTGGGTCTTCCAACATGACAATGACCCGAAGCACACAGCCAGGATAACCAAGGAGTGGCTCTGTAAGAAGCATATTAAGGTTCTGGCGTAGCCTAGCCAGTCTCCAGACCTAAACCCAATAGAGAATCTTTGGAGGGAGCTCAAACTCCGTGTTTCTCAGCGACAGCCCAGAAACCTGACTGATCTAGAGAAGATCTGTGTGGAGGAGTGGGCCAAAATCCCTCCTCCAGTGTGTGCAAACCTGGTGAAAAACTACAAGAAACGTTTGACCTCTGTAATTGCAAACAAAGGCTACTGTACCAAATATTAACATTGATTTTCTCAGGTGTTCAAATACTTCTTTGCAGCTGTATCATACAAATAAATAGTTAAAAAAAATCATACATTGTGATTTCTGGAATATTTTTTTTGATTATGTCTCTCACAGTGGACATGCACCTACGATGACAATTTCAGACCCCTCCATGATCTCCAAGTGGGAGAACTTGCAAAATAGCAGGGTGTTCATTTTATACACATATACATATACACACACACACACACGTGTACACACACATATTTAAAATCATTTTTGTATTTATTTTTTGCCAATAACATGGTATGGGTGGATTTCTGATGATCGCAGGCTGTGTTTCCCATTTTAGCCTTTGTCTTAGAATAACAGGGAGGTGAAGCCTCTATCAATCAAGATGTAATACCCCACTCACATCATACTTTTCAGGGTAGAGGAGATATCTGGGGTCTTATTGACCCCACGTCTCCAAAAAGAGGACCTGCCATGACTTATTCCTATTACAAGGGATGTTTACATTTCTAGAGAAATAAAAAAGTGATCACAAAAAAATTAAGGGGAGAGTGTAAAAAAAAAATTGCATTCGCACCACTCACACGTGACGTATCGCCACAAACGTTATAGCGAGATCAATAATTCTAGCACTAGACCTCTTCTGTAACTCTAAACTGGTAACCTGTAAAAAAAATTGAAAACTTCATCTATAGAGATTAAAGCGGAGCTCCACCCTGAAATTGACTTTAGTATAATATTACTAGTGCTGAAAAACAATACCTAATCGGCGATTATAACATTTTTTAGTGTTATAATACCTGTTAAACACACAGGCTTCCGGTTTGCAGGCAGTCGGGTTTTCCTCGGGTTATTCCTTCCTTCCTGTCCCTCGCTGTGCATGCTGGGAGCCTGTCTCAGAGCTCCCTAATTATAATCTCTTTCTCTCTGTGAGCCGAGACATCGCGCGACTTTGTTCCACCGCTGCCTGGTCAACATTAACACTGCGAGATCGAGCGGTGGATGCTGGGACAGCATCCACCGCAAAGAGGAAGTGCCGGCGTGTATGATTAGAACGCCCACAGCTAAGATGGTGGACGGATAGAAAAGCCTAATATAACTATTTATTTGGCACAGAATCTCAGCGGAGCGGCGGAGGGACACCGGAAACGTGAGTGCAGCACAGCAGTGCTATTAGAGATTTAAAGAGCCCTTAAAGAAAAAATTGAATTGGCGTGGGAGATCTGCTTTAAGTCCCGAAGTTTGGCAACATTCAACAAGTATGCGCAATTTTAAAGCGTGTCATGTTAGGTATCCATTTATTCGGTGTAACATCATCTTCTATATTTTACCAAAAACGCATTAGAATTAATCAAAATATATTTGTTCCAAAAAATTGCTGTGCAAATACCACGTGACATAACAAATTGCAACAACAGCAATTTTATTCTCTAGGGTTTCTGCTAAAGAAAAAAAAAAGAAATATAATATATATTGTTTGGGGTTCTAGCAAAAGAAATATGATTCTTACATGTAGGAGAGAAATGCCGGAATTGGTCTAGGTGCGACATACAACTCTGATTTAAGTACAACCAACATATACTCAAACATTGAGAAAATAACATCATCTATTACATTTAGTGAACTATATTATGATTTAGACGTCAGGATTTAAAGTGTATGTAGACCCTAAAAATGAAATGTAAAGTGCTTCTTATATATTTGTTTGATAAAGGCAAAACAACCTTGTTGATTCTGCCAGAACTTGTGAGCTTATATTTTCTTGTGCACAAGGAGGGCATATGAGGATAAGGGCAGGGAGGTTTGAGGATAGACCTGTGTCCTTTGTAATCCATCTTTAATGATGGATGTTGTGTCCGTAAGGTGTATATGAATCTGTCGCAACTGTAATACAACTGTTAAATGTATCTCTTCTGCAAAATACGTTTTACAGGCATCGGGAGGGTATTTAAAATGTATCTTGTGGTGGCTGTTGCTATGACAAGACAACCAGCAATGCTAATGACGCTTCCCCTGTCTGTTTTCACTGCCATCTCCTTCCCTCTAATTAGAACCCCCAAACATTATATATATATATATAGATAGAATAAAATATATATAACACCCTAGAGAATAAAATGGTGGTCAGTGAAATACTTTGTCACACTGTATTTGCGCAGTGGTCTTACCAGGGCACTTTTTTGGGGAAAAAAATGTTTTAATAAAAAAAAATAAGACACCAGTAAAGTTAGCCCAATTTTTTTTATATTGTGAAAGATAATGTTACGCCGAGTAAATTGATACCCAACATGTCATGCTTCAAAATTGCATGCGCTCGTGGAATGGCGACAAACTTTTAATCTTTAAAATCTCCATAGGCGATGTTTAAAAAAATTCTACAGGTTGCATGTTTTGAGTTACAGAGGAGATCTAGGACTACAATTATTGCTCTCGCTCAACCAATCACGGAGATTCCTACATGTGTGGTTTGAACACCGCTTTCATATGCGGGTGCTACTCACGCATTTGTTCGCTTCTGCGCGTGAGCTTGGTGGGACGGGTCGCGTTCCTGGCTACTAACTTTTTTAGCTGGCTTCTAGATTCCAAGCAAATTTGTCAAGCCCTGCTTTATGTCAAGGCAAAGAACTCACTCTAGGTTTGAGGGGGGATATGGTTAGGTTTATTGCAGACACCTGCATGCTACACATAATCAAAGTTACCTAAATCTTAAAGCAGAGTTCCACCCAAAAGTGGAACTTACGCTTTAAGCACTCTGAGCTCATCCCCTTACATGCCACACTTGTCATGCAATTTGTTTGGGGGGGGGGGTGGAGTGGGTATCTAGTTTTGACAGGCAATTCCTGTTCCACTTAATTTGCCTCGCCACCTAGGCGGCGACTCCTCTCCCCTTCCCGATCTGCAATCTTCTGGGACATGTCCCAGAAGATTGCCTGGCCAATAAGAGAGTGCAGCGGAACCTGCGCATTCGCAGTGCGTGCCCCGCCCATGCACAGTGCATGCTCAGCTGGAAGCCGGAAGCTGTCACAACCGGTGCCCACACTTGCAATGATGGCACCACGAAGACGAGGGGGCGAGGAGCGAGAGTTCGAGCAGCTGCATCGCTGGACCATGGGACAGGTGAGTGTATTTATTAAAAGTCAGCAGCTACACTTTTTGTAGCTACTGACTTAATAAACTTACAAACGAGTGGAACTCCACTTTAAGCTGGCCATAGAGGGATTGAAACATGACCAGTTCAGCGGGGACAAGCTGAATTTAAATCCACCTAAGACTCCCACTGTCAAAACACAAAATCCCACTTGTGTTGAAGGGGGAATCTGTTCATTTATTTATTTATTTATTTATTATTCAGACCACTGGCTAAACAAAACACAAAAACAAATTTCAGATTTCCTGTGTCAACAGACATTTGTTCACAGATCACAAATGATCTTCTCCCCATATATCTTTTTAGGTATATAGTCCTCTGGTCATAGCTGACTCAGCTAGGCACCATGTCTGAAGCCTTTTCGCACTGAATTTTCTTTGTAATTTTTATTTTTTTATGTGGAAGGTTACCAGAAGTCAATTATTCTACCAGCATCTCTTTGGAGTGTGAACGTAAACCCAGATGAACACAATTAAATTTAGATGTTCTGGCCTAATATTGAAAGGATCACTACTTTATTCTATATGGTCTCTGCTAAAATTATATAATATGTTTGAGGCAGAGGCGTATCTAGTGAAAATAGCGCCTATGGCAAGCAATGAAACTGCGCCCCTGTCTAAACATTTGAAACCCATCTTTCAGATAACCTTAACAAAAAAACAGCTAACAAAACTAGTGATATTTATCATCCCTTGTGATACCTTGGGTAGTGACATATCCTATTTATTGAGAAATCTGGGGTTTATTAGACCCCTGATCCCTACCCCTGCCCCCCAAGGCCAGGTAAATGCAAAACCAATACTGGAAGTGATGAAATCTTCATCACTTAAGGCCTCAGTTTTCAGAGGAGAGGGAGAAACTGATGTTCCTCCGTCTTCTTTGTGCGCTGCCAATCCGACCAGATGGAATGGGAGAGCCTGGGAGAACAGGGGAGGGCTGTGGCTGAACACAGCAGGGATAACGCTGCCATTGTCCATTAGCAAAGGTGCTGAAAATGAGATCCTGCCTATGCTCAGGAGGAGGGAAGAAGAGACCCTCAGACCCTGGTAAGTGTCTTGCTGCCCAGCCACTCAACAGCGCCCCCTTCATATGGCGCCCATGGCACTTGCCATGGCTGCCATACCCTAGATACGCCACTGGTTTGGGGTCCTAAGTATTTATGGACCCCCAATCTAGCAAAAAATACTAAATTTAAACTTCCAAAAAAAAAGACCTAGTCTTAAAGTGGTTAAACAAAGGTACCCAGTGCTGCAAGAAAAATGTGTATATCCAGGGCGCGCCAAACATTTGAATCCTGACAGATAAAGTCTGTGTTGGAGAGGTGCTGCAAGGCAGAAATGTTAACCATTGTTCTACCCCACATATGAGATCATCTCTCATTGCCGTTTTACACAGAGACAGCGTCATTTCTCTGGAGAGGAGGAGACCGATCGGTTTTCCTTGTACATAGGGACACAGATCGGTCACCCCCTCCCCCACAGTTAGAACACATCTAGGATACACATTTAACCCCTTCCTCACCTCCTAGTGTTAACCCCTTCAATGCCAGTCACATTTATACAGTAATTAGTGCATATTTAAAGCACTGATCGCAGTATAAATGTGAATGGCGCCAAAAATTTGTCAAAAGTGTCCGATGTGTCCACCATAACGTCGCAGTACCAATAAAAATCTCAGATTGCCGCCATTTCTAGTAAAAAAAAAAAAATAATAAAAAATAATAATTCTGTCCCCTATTTTGTAAGCCCTATAACTTTTGCGTAAACCAGTCACTTATTGCGTTTTTTTTTTTACCAAAAATATGTAGAAGAATACGTGTCGCCCTAAACTGAGAAAAAAATGTGTTTTTTTTTTTTTAAATTGAGATATTTATTATAGCAACAAGTGAAAAATATTGTATTTTTTTCAAAATTGTCGCTCTTTTTTGTTTATAGCGCAAAAAATAAAAACCGCACAGGCGATGAAATACCACCAAAAGAAAGCTCTACTTGTGGGGAAAATCAATTATGTTTGGGAGCCCCGTCGCGCGACCGCGCAATTGTCAGTTAAAGCGACGCAGTGCCGAAGCTGAAATTTCACCTGGGCAGGAGGGGGTATATGTGCCCAGTAAGCAAGTGGTTAATTGCAGGTCAAAACACACCACCAATGAATTGTCGATGACTTCAGAACCCTTGCATACTTATGTCTAAAACAAACTGCAGTCACCCATCTATGCACAGGCCTTCAAGACTGAATTTTTAAAATCACTTTGCTTTTGTGGGTAGCTTTATTTTAGTCAAGTAAATGGCACATATAAAATCATGGCAACAGTGACCTGAAAAAAGTTTAGTTATTGCACTTATATTAAACGCATAATCACCGCCTCATAGCCGAAATACGGCTGCAAGGTGGTTGCTTAACTCTGGGAGGACGTCCTCCCAGAATGGCGCGCACACGGGAGTGACCGCCAGGTAAATTGCTGCCGATAGTGATCGCTCCTTCCACGTGATCGATACAGTGTAAGAGGGGGGAGCGCGGGTGTCAGCAGCTCTTGTGACTGGACTATTGCAGTCACAGATCCAGCCATCCCTGCTCAGCCATCCCTGCTCAGCCACCCCTGCGCAAGACTCTGCAATACCCCTACCCCCGCACAACACTACTCTGCAATACCCCCGCACAACACTACTCTGCAATACCCCCGCATAACACTCTGGAAAACAAAATGCGTTTTAACCACTTACTGCCCGTCGGCCGTCATATGACATCCTTGACTTTGTGCAGGGATGTCTGAATGATGGGTGTAGCTACAGGCATCATTCAGATATCATCTTTTTCAGCCGGCGATTCCCTACACCGCAAGAACGATCGTGGCGGCTGTTCCGCCTCTTAATCATCCTTTGGGAGGTGAAAAGGGACATCCCTATCCCTTCACCTCCGGTGCTTCTTCCGACTCACCGCTGCGATCGAAGCCAGGATCGTTTTTTTTTCAGGCTTTCCAGCCTAGAGGTGAGATGTGGGGTCTTATTGGGGACCTGTCATGCTATATTCCTATTACAAGGGATGTTTACATTCCTTGTAATAGGAATAAAAGTGATCAAAACATTTATTTTTGGGGAAAAACGTGTCAAACTAAAATAAATAAAGTAAAATGAACAATGAAAAAAAATAATAATAATTTTAGAGCACCCCTGTTCCCGCATACAGAAGCGACCGCACACGCAAGTCCCGCCCACATATGAAAACGGTATTCAAACCACACATGTGAGGTATCGCTGCGAATGTTAGAGCGAGAGCAATAATTTTGGCCCTAGACCTCCTCTGTAACTAAAAAGATGTAACCAGTAAAAATATTTAAAGCATCACCTATGGGGATTTTTAAGTAGCAAAGTTTGGCGCCATTCCACAAGCGTGTGCAATTTTGAAGGGTGACATGTTGGGTATCTAATTACTTGGCATAACTTTATCTTTCATTTTATGAAAAACATTGGGCTAACTTAAATGTTTTTTTTTTTTTAAAAAGCACAAACCAGTTTTATTTCCAAAAAAACGTGTTTGAAAAATTGCTGTGCCACGCCTGAAATAAAGTTGCAACGACCGCCATTGTATTCTCTAGGGTCTTTGCTAAAAAAGCATATATATATATATATATATATATATATATATATATATATATATATATATATATATATATATATATATATATATATATATATATATATATATATATATATATATATATATATATATATATATAGGGGTTCTATGTAAAATTCTAGCATTTTTACATGTAGGAGAGGAATGTCAGAATTGGCCTGGGTGCTCCAGAACGCTTGATGGTGCTCCCTGCATGTTGGGCCTCTGTATGTGGCCACGCTGTGTAAAAGTCTCACACATGTGGTATCGCAATACTCGGGAGGAATAGCAGAATGTGTTTTGGGGTGTAACTTGTGGTATGCATATGCTGTGTGTGAGAAATAACCTGCTAATATGAGCATTTTGTTGGACAAAAAAAATATAAATAAAAAAAATCTTGATTTTGCAAAGAATTGTGGGAAAAAAATTACAACTCACAATGCCTCTTTCTAAATACCTTGGAATGTCTTCTTTCCAAAAAGGGGTTATTTGGGGGGTATTTGTACTTTTCTGGCATGTAAGGGTCTCAAGAAATGAGAGAGGCTGTCAGTACATCAGGTATAATCAAATTGATAATTTTTCAGTAATTGGTACCATAGCTTGTAGACCCTATAACTTTCACCCAGACTAAATAATAACCAAATATATATATATATATTTTTTTTTTTTACCAAAGATATGTAGCAGTATACATTTTAGGCCAAATTCATGAAGAAAAATTACTTTTTTTGCAAAATGTTATAATAGAAATGAAAAATTTTCGTTCTTTTTTCATTTATAGCGGAAAAAAAAAAAAAACGCAGAGGTGATCAAATACCACCAAAAGAAAGCTCTATTTGTGGGGGAAAAAAATGTCATTTGGTTACAGTGTTGTATGACGGAGTTATTGTCATTCAAAATGTGAGAGCACCGAAAGCTGAAAATTGGTCTGGTTATTAAGGGTGTTTAACCACTTGTCCACCGCCCGCCGTCAAATGACGGCGGGCGGAAGACTCCATTGTTCTGACAGGACGTCATATGACGTCCTGTCATTTAAATAGGGAATGAGAGCGATCGCGCGCACATCCCTGTACAGCGGCGCGGATGCGCTGTTAACCACGTGATTGGCCGTGATAAAGTCTCGGCTGATCACGAATGGCAACACCCCATTGTGAACGACGCGTGTGGCAGCGTGTTCCCGGGAACACTGCTCGTCACCGACAATGGTACACAGCCATTGGTCAGGGCTGTGTACCACGTGATCAGCTGTGATCCATTCACAGCCTGATCACCAAGTGTAAACAAAGAGCTGTAACTGTTACCAGCTCTTCTCCCCTCACACATCGTTTCCAGTGTGAGGAGAGAAGAGCTAGAAGCAGTGAGTTACAGTTCTGTGTTTCTGTAGTGTCTGCACAAACACCACACCTGTCCCTTTGCCCGCCCCAATTGTCACCAGTCACCCAATAGTCACCCATAAAGTGCACCTGTCACATAAAAAGACTGCCATCAGCGGTGCAACCGTCACCCACCAGTGACCGTGCCCTGTCACCGTCACCCACCAGTGACCGTGCCCTTTCACCGTCACCCACCAGTGACCGTGCCCTGTCACCGTCACCCACCAGTGACCGTGCCCTGTCACCGTCACCCACCAGTGACCGTGCCCTGTCACCGTCACCCACCAGTGACCGTGCCCTGTCACCGTCACCCACCAGTGACCGTGCCCTGTCACCGTCACCCACCAGTGACCGTGCCCTTTCACCTGTCACCCATCAGTGGCCATCACCCGTCACCGTCCGTGGCCTGTCACCCATCTGTGACCATCACCGTCCGTGGCCTGTCACGTATCAGTGACCATCGCCTGTCACCCATCTGTGACCATCACCCATCCCCGTCCGTGGCCTGTCACCCATCAGTGACCATTTCCCGTCACACCATCACCCATAAGTGAATAATCACCTGCCACCCATCGCACAACCCATCAGTGAACATCACCTGCCACCCATCGCACAACCCATCAGTGACAGTCACCTGCCACCCATCTGTCACCCATCGTATACAGCTACCTGCCACACAGGACAAGCCGCAGCAAACATCCCTAACCTACTGTTCTCTCCTGCTCCTTTCCTTCCTCCCCTGTGCCCTCACACCACCATAGTCATCTGAAGCATCCTCATGCCACCTCCCTGTGGCAATTCCGCCATCCTAGGGTTGTTTTTTTGGGACACCCACGCCAGCCTGCGCTGAATCGCGGGGCCGCGATCTAGGAAAGACCGCTGCTTCACTCGCGGCCTAACGCCGCACCGCTCCTCAGACCCTGGAATCCCCACCAAACCACCCAGGAAACCCCCCCTTACCCCAGAAGGACAGCCACCCTTCCCTGATTTTACCTTTGTAACCCCTCCGGCATCACTGATCCACCTGTCAGCCAGCCCCTTCTCGTCTCAACACAAACAGAAGCGTGATCCAGGCGTCACCCGATCACCTCTTACGGGGTCAGGAACGAATCTTTTTGCCCCTGCCGAAGCATATTGGCCCAGCACGGCCAGGGTTTTTTTTGCCTACCTCTGGACTAAGCCAGGAGAGAGGATTTAGCCAATTCCTCTCTCCATCGCCCTTGAAAACACCCCCCCCCCCGGTGTCTGGCGACCATGGCATATCGGCAATATTCTGCAGAAACCATTTGGAGTTTGAGACAATACTACCAGCCGTCACTAAAAAAGCCTTAAGAATTGAGCGACTATTGAGAATCGATCAACGATCGACTGTCAGATATTTCAGCCATTTACCCCAGCCTAAGCACATATCATGTGCTTTGATCAACACGAGATCGGCAGTAAAACACCGACTGGAAATCCGTGACCTCATTCTACAATGCAATCTAGACTGCCTCTTTATTACAGAGAGCTGGCTTACGGAAGCCGCCTGGAAAATAAGCTCTTCAGAGGTAAACCTCTCCATCTACAAAGCAGCAACAAGAAAATACCACAAAGAAATCTTCCAAGCCAAGAAAAATTATTTTTCTGAGGCGATCAACAGCGCCCTAAACCGCCCACGCGAACTCTTCAAGATGGTCACTCAGACCATGAAACCAGGATGTCTTGAAGCCCCCAATTCAGACACACAAGAATTTTGCAATAAATTATCGGATTACTTCATTGATAAAATCGAGGCAATCCGTGAAAGCATTCAGCAAAACAATTCCCCCCCTCAGCCCCCCCCCCCAATTTTTCACACAATACCCACAGTAAATCACCTCTATCAGGTAAGTTCACTCTGGAGCCCATCACCGTCTATGCCACAAAAAATATCATTGGCACTTTGCGTAATGGCACAGCGCCAAATGATATCATCCCCACAAAACTGCTGAAGGAATGCGCCGACATCCTGGCACTCCCCATCACACACCTTATCAACCAGTCTTTCAAGGAAGGCATAGTGCCCTCACAGTTGAAAGAGGGCATAATCCAACCCATCCTGAAGAAACCCACCCTGGATCCCAAGGACCCAATCCACCGTCGTCCCATAACAGGCCTAAATGTACTCTCAAAGGTAATGGGAAAATTAGTGGTACAACAGCTGCAACAGCATCTAGATACCCACAAGCTACTTGATCCATTTCAATCAGGTTTCCGTCCCAGACACGGGACAGACACCGCGTTGCTCAAAATATGGGACAACGCTCTCGAGGCCACAGACGAAGGAGAATCTTGTCTTCTGGTTCTGTTGGACCTAAGTGCAGCTTTCGACACTGTAGACCACAAACTATTATTGACACGGCTAGCTGAAGTAGCAAGAGTCGCAGAAGGCGATTTATCTTGGTTCTCCTCTTTTTTGGAAAACCGATCGCAAACAGTGAAGCTAGGACCTTTCACTTCTGAAAAATGCACAGTATCATGCGGAGTCCCTCAAGGATCACCTCTGTCACCGATGCTGTTTAACATCTATCTTCGCCCTCTTTTTGAGATTATTAGCAGCCAAAAACTGCTTTACCACGCATTGGCAACAAAAAGGATCACCACCTCAATCTAGAGACATGCCTCTCTTTGATAGAGGACTGGATGACAAAGAGTTATCTTAAACTCAACGGAGCGAAAACAGAACTACTCCTGTCTCACGCCAAGCGTAGGAATCAACCTGCAACAACATGGACACCCCCGCCCATTCTGGGCGAAATCATCTCCCCTAGCGCCAAAGTCAAAAGTCTAGGGGTCATTTTTGACTCCTATATGACAATGGACGCACAAATAGGGTCAGTAGTCAGCGGATCACACCATCTGCTGAGCCTACTACGCAGACTTACTCCTTTCATCCCAAAAGAAGATTTAGAGGTCGTGGTGGGAGCAATTGTTAACTCCAGACTGGACTATGCAAATGCCCTTTACCTCGGACTCCCCAAGTACCAAATCGCTCGTCTGCAAGTCGTTCAAAATACGGCCGCCAGACTTGTGACTGGGAAAAAACCCTGGGAATCCATCTCACCTTCGCTGAGAGCCCTTCACTGGCTGCCAGTTAAAGACAGAATTGCTTTTACAAGCACTCTGTCTTACGCATAGATGTGTCCAAGGGAATGCTCCCCATTATTTATGCGAAAAAATAAAAGCCCACAATCCCAATCGAGTTCTGCGATCCACCAATCAAAACCTGCTCCAGATTCCGAAAGCCAACTGCAAGTCCAAAGGAAAAAGAAGATTTGCGATCCAAGGTCCCAGACTATGGAACGCCTTACCAACCAGCATTTGGTTGGAGGAGAATCACTTAGCGTTCAGGAGAAAGATCAAGACTCATCTCTTTTGATATCAAAGGAGACAGGAACAGCAAGCGTCCAGAGGCGATTTAGTTTGCATGTGCCACGCTATATAAGTTTTCAGTCATTCATTCAATTATTCATTCATTCATTCACAGCCAAAATGTCCAAAAGATTGTATACTAGCGAGGAGGCGTTCCAGATCCTCTCAATGACTGATGAGAGCACCGAAGAGCTCTCATCAGATTCCATTTCTGATTCAAGTTCGGAATTTGAACCAATTGAATACAGCAATGATTCGGATGAAGAATGGGTCCCTCCTAAAAGGGCACGACACTCTGAAAACCAGGCAGCCACCAGCAACCAGGAATATATACCTAGGCCCAGTACCAGCGCTGCCACCAGCAATAGGCCCAGTACCAGCGCTGCCACCAGCAATAGGCCCAGTACCAGCGCTGCCGCCAGCAATAGGCCCAGTACCAGCGCTGCCGCCAGCAATAGGCCCAGTACCAGCGCTGCCGCCAGCAATAGGCCCAGTACCAGCGCTGCCGCCAGCAATAGGCCCAGTACCAGCGCTGCCGCCAGCAATAGGCCCAGTACCAGCGCTGCCGCCAGCAATAGGCCCAGTACCAGCGCTGCTGCCAGCAATAGGCCCAGTACCAGCGCTGCTGCCAGCAATAGGCCCAGTACCAGCGCTGCTGCCAGCAATAGGCCCAGTACCAGCGCTGCCGCCAGCAATAGGCCCAGTACCAGCGCTGCCGCCAGCAATAGGTCCAGTACCAGCGCTGCCGCCAGCAATAGGCCCTGGGAACAAAGGCCCAGTACCAGCGATGCCGCCAGCGAAGCCCCTTGCGAACAAATGCCCAGGCCCAGTACCAGTGCTGCCACATCACGCCTAAGTACCAGCACAAGAAATTCAACCCCCCCCCCCAACTACTGGAGTGTCTTGGCCATGTTCTTGCTAACCCAACATGGCTGCCTTCCGGATCAGGATCAACAATTTTCCCCTTTCACAACACAGCCAGGTGTGCAGGCCAATACCCAATATTTCTCAGAAATTGATTTCCTTCATCTCTTTTTGCCCGACACTTTTCTGCAGTTCATTATCGATCAGACAAAATGTGTATGCCCAGCAGTATATTGCCAACAACCCCCAATAATCTTATGCCCATCCATTTAAGTAGAGAGATGTAAATTGTTTCTTGGCCTCACCATAAACATGGGGCTTAAAAAAAAAATTCAAGGACATTCCTATTGGTCCACCAAACCCATTTACCACCAGCCCATGTATTCTGCCACAATTTCCAGGTCCCGATATGAATTGATAATGAGATTCTTTCATATCAATGAAAATACCCAGAAAATACCTAGATTCCGATAAGTTGTACAAGATTCGCCCCCTGATAAATTTCCTTTCCCATCAATTTGCAGAAATCTATGTCCCCGAGAAACATATATGTCTGGATGAGTCCCTGGTACCCTTTTGAGGCCGTCTAGGAATAAAGCAGTACATTCTGAGTAAAAAGGCTAAATATGTAGTCAACTTTTACAAACTGTATGAGAGAGCCACGGGATATCTGTATGCGTTCCGCATATATGAAGGAAGGGATTCCCAGCTCCAGCACCCTGAGTGCCCGGCCTACATAGGCACAGCCGGAAAAATCATATGGAACCTGGCTTACCCACTCCTGAGAAAAGGATATCATCTTTATCTTGATAACTTTTATACGAGCCTGCCCCTTTTCCGACACCTATATATTGAAAAAACCCTGGCCTGCGGAACCTCCAGAAAAAATAGGAAGGGCTTCCCACAATCCTTTGTAAACAAAAAGCTGCGAAGGGGGCAACGAGCAACAGTGAGGTGCAACGAAGTGCTGACCTTGAGGTGGAAGGGTAGCAGAGACGGGCACATGATGTCAACCATTCATAATGACACTGTAGTTGTTGTTCAACGAAGAAAAGGTCCCATTGAAAAGCCGACATGTGTCCAAGATTACAATCTGTACATGGGGGGGGTGGATTTCAATGATCAAATGATTCAGCTCTATTTATCAATAAGGGGGTTCCCGATTCTGGTAAAGGAAGATAGCAATTTATCTTATCCATTTGGCCATTTATAATTCTTACGTAGTCTACTCCAAAACCACTGAAAACCCTGCCCCCTTCCTACACTTCACAGAAGAAATAGTCACGTCCCTCATCTATCCACAAAGACCCCCCCCCCCCCTCAGAAACCCTTTGCTCTGATGTCGTTAGCCGACTTCATGGACGCCACTACCCGTACAACATCCCACCATCCGAAGAAGGCCGAAGTCGGAAAAAAAAGATGTCGCATGTGCAGCAAAGGAGGATGTCGAAAAGATATCAGCTACCATTGTCCCCCCCAACCTGGCCTTTGCATTGGAGAATGCTTCGAAACTAATCATGAATCCCTAAAATTCTAGCCCATATTTTTAACCATTTCCCTCATCTGACCATTTTCATGCTACTGCCTTCCACGTAAATTGACCCTGGCCTGTTTTATGGACTATGCTTTTGCCTACCGTATGGACTGCTTCCATGTAAACTGACCCTGGCCTGTTTTTTGACTATGCCTCTGCCTACCGTTTGGACTGCTTCCATGTGAACTGACCCTGGCCTGTTTTATGGACTATGCTTTTGCCTACCACTTGGACTAACCTTTTCCCTGCTATTGTAGTACACAGGGGTCTCACATATGCGAGGGGCTCCAGAATAGTTTTTCCGGATGGAGAAAACATTTTTTTTGTTCATTCCGGGTTTTGTAATTTCCGGATTAGGGTCTGGAGTCAGGAGGCTTCATTGAGATTTGGGTGGGTCGAAGCCTCTACCCCTGTGCCCCTGTGCATAGGTCTTACCCGATTGCAGCCCTCAGCCTGCTGCTGACTTACTGCCATCATGCCTGCGATCATCTTTGCCGGCGGCATGAATGAGCCACACCACTGCTACCTGGACTATTCAAATATGCTGCCTGGAGAATAACTATTAGACATGTGCACAGAAAAAAAAAAAAACGTTTTTTTTTTTTTTGTTACGTTTCGTATGGTCCCGTCGGTTCGTTTCCGATTGTTTCGTATTTCCGTTACTGTTTTTTTTTCGTGCATGCGGGATGGTTCTTAATTCTGTTTAATTCATGTTCATTACTTGTTAGACAATAATTTTCGTGAATTTTCGTCAGTGATTTGCATTCTGTGTATCTTGAATGCTTTTTCTTTTATTTTCATTAGTATGTTCATTGTTCAATGATATCTATAACAAAAGAATTTCATTATGTATATTGTATTGAATTCCCTTTTTCTGTTCGTATTGTGTATTCAAAATACTGAATGCAAATCTTTTGTTATAGGTGTCATATCAACATACGAAAATAACAAAAGAAAACGGATTCAAATGCAAATCTTGTGTTATAGATGTAATTTTCGTTTTTTTGAATGGGCAGTTAGTAAGTGTAGTTAGTGAAGCAGCTTCTCTTTTGTGCTGAGTATACTAGTACAGTAAAGCCAAATAAACTTTTCAGTTGGCCAGACTTTTGAACCCAAAAATGGTTTTCTGATGCAGTTTAAAAACAAGCGAATTTTCTGAGAACGATCGGAAAACGATCATTTTTATGTTTGTTGTTAAAACAGTCTGACCAAGTGTATGGGGCTTAACAATAGTTAATATGGATGAGCCGCGTGTTGAAAGAGCCGCAAATCCCACGATATATTTAGGAAAGTACAAAATGACAGAAATCCTTTTTCTGTTCATATTTTCAGTCACATGTTCATATGAACAATTGAACATGTGACTGAAAATATGAACAGAAAAAAGGATTTTCGTCATTTTGTACTTTCCTCAACACGCGGCTCATCCATATTAACTATTGTTAAGCCCCATAAAAACGATCGTTCTCAGAAAATTTGCTCCTTTTTAAACTGCATCAGAAAACCATTTTTGGGTTTTAAAAGTCTGGCCAACTGATCTCCCTTCAGATGAAAATCCACAGAAAAGTTTATTTGGCTTTACTGTACTACTCTCACTGTACTAGTATACTCCGCACAAAAGAGAAGCTGCTTCACTCGATAACTCACTGGCCATTCAAAAAACAATAATTACATCTATAACAAAAGATTTGCATTTGAATCCGTTTTCTTTTGTTATTTTCGCATGTTGATATGACACCTATAACAAAAGATTTGCATTCAGTATTTTGAATACACAATAGGAACAGAAAAAAAACGAATTCAATACAATATACATAATGAAATTCTTTTGTTATAGATGTCATTGAACAATGAACATACGACTGAAAACAAACACAAAACGGATTTAAATCTTTTGTTATAGATTTCATTTTCGTTCTTTTGCCGTTTTCGTTTTGTCGTTTATTTCTGTCGGATCGTTCGTATTTGCGGTCGTTCGTAATGCGGCTCATCCGTAATCCCGTCGTTTTCGTATTTTGGTGCATTAACGTTTTCGTATGTACACATTATCCCGCGGGATTATTACGAACGGGAATGCAAATATCTAATTACTAAAGCTGTAGGTAAGCACATCCCTGACTGCTGCCTGGACCAGTGCTCTCTTCTGTGGACACTACTAAAAGCACAGGTAATACTTTTTTTTTACCCTTTCCGCAATAGAATTTATTTTGGATTGTAATTCTTGGTATGTACATGCTATGGGCCAGATTCAGCAACACTTGCGCTGGAGTATTTCGATATGCGCCGCGTAACTGTGAAGATGCGCCGTCGTTTCTATGTGCCCGTACCCACCAAACTAGATGCGCCCGAAGACGCGGCATTTGCGACCGGCGGAACGTTCCGACGCCAGAGTATCGTCAGCGCATAATTTCGTTTGGCGCATCAGTCGCGCCTATTGATTTCCCCTGCAAATATGCAAATGAGGGAGATTTCCCGATTCGCGAACGGATAAGCACCATACGCTGGCTACATGCGCCGCGCGTATCTCGTCCGTCCGGCGCAAAGTTATTTCTACAAAAGGCTGCTTTATCTTTACTCCAGACGGTCAGAGGTCAGCAGGAGAGCAGCTACAGCAGCGTTACCGACGATAGGAGCTAGCTGAACAACCACACTTGCAAGGACAACACCTCTGTGTGCCAACATGCCAGGAGCAATTGTGGTCCTCGAACTACTGATGGGTCCCCCGGAACGAAGGAGGCGGGCACGTGAGAGGATATACCGCACTCGTATAAGCCTCTTTGGCATGGGGGATGAGGAGGTGTATCGCCTCTTCAGATTCAGCCCAGATGCAATACTTGAACTAACCACAACCCTGCAGGATGACATCACCAGCAAGACACACCGCTCACAAGCAGTGCAGCCACTGGTGAAGGTCCTGGCAACACTTCATTTCCTTGCAACTGGATCATTCCAGCGTACAAGTGGAGTGGTGGCTGGGATGTCACAGTCCTCCATAAGCAGATGTGTGCACCAGGTTGTCCCTGCAATCCTCAGACGCATGTCCAACCAGTTCATCAGACCCACCACTGAGGAGCTGCGGCAGAAGGCAATGACAGATTTCTACAACATTGCCAGATTCCCACGCACTGTGGGGGCCATTGATTGCACACATGTGGCCCTACAGCCCCCCAGTGCCACAGAGCACATATACCGCAATCGGAAGCATTGGCATTCCATCAACGTACAGGTGATAGCCGATGCCCAACGCCTCATATGGCACGTCCGTGCCAAACACCCCGGGTCCAGCCATGACAGTTTCATATACAATCAGAGCCCCATCCCAGCAGAATTTAACCAGAACATGTATGGGGACAGCTGGCTGGTTGGTGAGTGACATGGGAGTCAGGCATGACTATCCCCTCCCGTGATGCACAACAGAAGTGGCACATGCATGACTAACATTCTCCTGTCTTTTACCTTACAGGTGACTCTGCATATGCACTAGGACCCCATCTAATGAGGAGGAGAGAGAAAATACAATGAAGCACACATCAAAACCCGTGCAGTGGTAGAGCAAACATTTGGGCTCCTGAAGTCCCGTTTCCGCTGCCTGGATAAGTCTGGGGGTGCCCTATTGTATTCCCCTACCTTTGTGTGTCAGATCATCGGTGCATGTTGCATTCTGCACAACTTTGCTATGAGAAAAGGCCTGCAGATTGACATATGTAATGACCTGACCCCCGACCCACACAGTCCCCACCTGCCAGAGGACACCCAGTCTGCTGATGGAAGAGCAGTCAGGAGGGTCCTCGCTGTAGGCATCTTTGGACACTAAACCAAAACATTAATAACACAGACAGTGCACGCGTGTACACCACTGATGTCCCTAGATCACACACACCACATACACATCGCATTGGATTAGCCCAAGTCCAGCATGTAGGACTTGGGAGCAGCAACGCCAGCGTCAAGGCCCCAATGATGTCACTGTCCATTCATACACCTTTCACATGTCATTCATACAGCCGTGGGGTTAACTTCACCACCACGGCCGAGGGTGACACCCCTTACTGTCAGGAGTGCCACCCTCTCACATTCACACACCATTCACACTGTCCCCTGCACTCCTGACCGTGTGCAGTAAAAAAAGAAATACAAAATCTCATAACCTGAGAAAAAAAATAAACCAAAACTCATGACCTGAGAAAAAAATAAAATAAACAAAAACTCATGACCTGAGTATAAAATAAAGAATAAAAAATAAACAAAAACTCATGACCTGAGTATTTTTAAACAAATCATAGAAACCAAAAAAAAAAAAAAAGCCTCATCGGGGATGCCGGGGGCTTCTTCTGGGGGCCCCTGTCTGCCTCCTCAGCTGCCTGGATGGAGTGGGTGGGGGTGGGGGGGCATCTGGAGGTGGCTGATCCCCAGGTGGGCCACTCCTGGCAGGTGTGGCCTGCATGCCCTCCAAGGCCATGGCTATCCGGCCGAGGTATGAGTTCGTCTGCGCCTGCATCCGGAGCTGACGGGTGACCTGGTAATGCTGGGCCCGCCGACTCAGCCTCCCCTGGTCCCGGATGGCAGCACTGTTACCCTGGATGGCAGCAGTGTTGGCCTGGACGGCTGCAGTGAGTTGCGTAATTTCACCATGCACCTCCCCCAAACTGGTGACCACTGCAGCGCAATTACAGCTGACATCCTGGACTGTGTTGCTTATCTGGGCAACAGAGCCCAGGCTGTCAGACACTTTCTGTAAGTGGCCAACTATGGCCCCCATTAGTTCAGTCTGTCTGGCGTGATCCTTCGCCAACTGGTCCTGGACAACATCAGACACCCCCCTGGTCTTCTGGGTCGCCTTCCTGGGGCCAGAAGATGGTTGTCCCCGGGGGGAAGGAGTCACCCTTGAGGGGCTTCCAAGGATGGGGGAGGGGATAACAGATGGCCCAGGAGAAGGGGAGGAGACCTCCAAAACTAAAGTAAAGTCCTGCTCTGCGACAGCAGGATCCTCCACAACCACCTCGGCAGGTGTGGTGTGGCTACTCTCCTCCTCCACCTCTTCACCACCCAGGGGCTCGGGCACACGATGGCGTGGGGGGGATGGGGTGGAATGGACGCTGACCGATGATGGCCCAGCTCCGTCATCTGTGGATGACACAAAGCAGACACATGTTGGTGGTCCCACACACTTGGCACATGTACCCTCCCCCCCAAATGCAACAAATCAAATAGGGGATAAAAAACACTTACCTGTCCTGGAGCCTTCCTCCATGGAGTCATAGCCTGGGACCCCCTCCACCTGCTCCCTCTCCAGGCAGCGTGCGACCACCTCCTCCTCCGCGGTCAGGGTGACAGGACATGGGGGACCACCACCTGTGCCCCTCTCATGCCTCCTGATGGTGGACACCTTGCCCCTGACCTTGCGCCGCAAGTCGTTTATTTTTTTCTGAATGTCCCCAGCAGTCCGGGTGGAATACCCCAAGACATTCACCCTGGCAGCAATGGACTCCAGGATGCCCTGCTTCCTTTCCCGGCTGGTCTTGCGGCTTTTTTTCCCATGAAGCAAATCATTCACAGACTCCATCGCTGAGATGATAACCGAGACCTCCTGGGAATTAAAATTAAGGTTCCTCCTCTCTCTGGGGGTAGCGGGAGCAGCCATTACAGAGCAAAAGTATCTTCCCTGGGGTGGGGGGAAATGGATATACTTTTGCGCCGGAATGGCGTTTCCGCCTGCGCTTTTAAGCGCCCAGCGGAACGCATTGCGCTGACGTTTCCCGGGAAGTGGTGCCGACGGAAGTTGTGAGCATGCGCACAAGGGGGCGAGTGGAGCCGCACTCACTGCGCATGCTCCGTGGATGATGCGCTGAACGTAAGCCTCTGCGCTGGGCTCCGCCCATCATTTACATATGATCACACCCACTTCCACTTGCGTCGGGTTACGCCAGCGCATTATCGTTACTCTGGCGCAAGTTTACGCGCAACTGCTATGTGAATAACAGTACTTGCGCTGAAAGGGTCTTCAGAGTAACGTAAATGAGAAGCGTTACTCTGGAGCAAAGATGCTCCCATCTACCTGAATCTGGCCCTATGTGTTAGAAATATGAAGAGCCTTCAAAAATTATAGGTTGCCAGGAAATTATATATGTAATGTATGCTCCTAGAACGCCTGATGGTGCTACTTTGATGTTGGGCATCTGTATGTGGCCAAGCTGTGTAAAAGTCTCACATATGTGGTATCCCCATACTCAAATGAAAAAGAAAAGAAAGAAGGGGCGCACCGACCTTGTGCATTACCACTTAAAAGTTTTAATAAACACAAAATAAAAAGCAATGGTCCTACTTACAAACATTCAGAAGTAAGCGCATTTAAAAACAGCTGAAACTGGACCTCACGGCACCTGCCAGTCAGACCCTTGACACCATACTCAGAACGAGTAGCAGAATGTATTTTAGGGTGTCATTTTTGCTATGTACATGCTATGTGTTGGAAATATCTTATAAATGGACAACTTTGTGTAAAAAAAAAAAAAAGTGTTTTATTTTTTTTCCACGTTTTCCCAAAACTTCTGGAAAAAAATAACCGCTCAAAAGACTCATTATGCCTCATAGATTATATGTTGGGGTGTTTGCTTTCCAAAATGGGGTAATTTTGTGGGCAATTCCATCGTCCTGGTGCTCCAGGGCCTTCAAAAGTGTAATAGGTGGTTGAGAAATGAGATGTGCAATTTATGCTCGTAGATCGCCTGATGGCGCTACTTCAATGTTGGGCCTTTGTATGTGGCCAGGCTGTGTAAAAGTCCCACACATTTGGTATCCCCATACTCAGGAGGAGCAGCAGCAGAATGTATTTTGGGGTGTAATTTGTTGTATGCATATGCTCTGTGAGAGAGATAACCAGTTAATATGACAATTTTGTAATGAATTGTGGGAAAAAATTACAACTTAAAAAAACTCGCCATGCTACTTATTTAATACCTTGGAATGTCTACTTTCTAAAAAGGGGTCATTTGGGGGGTATTTGTACTTTTCTGACTTGTTAGTATCTCAAGAAATTAGATAGGCTGTCAGTACTTCAAGTGTGATCAGGTTAATCAATTTTTTGGGATTGGCACCATAGTTTGTAGACTCTATAACTTTCACAAAGACCAAGTAATACACACCAATTTGGGTTCTTTTTACCAAAGATATGTAGCAGATATGTAGCAGTATACATTTGGCCAAAATTTATGAAGAAAAATTACTAATTTGCTAAATTTTATGACAGAAGAAAAATCACGAAATTTACAGTCTTTTTTTATTTATAGCGCAAAAAATAAAAAACCCACGAGTGATTAAATACCACCAAAAGCAAGCTCTATTTGTGTGAAAAAAAGGACGCAAATTTTATTTGGGTACAGTGTTGCATGACTGAGTAATTGTCATTCAAAGTGTGAGAGTACCCAAAGCTGAAAATTGGTCTGGGTAAGAAGGGGTTTTAAAGGTGTTTTCAGCCTAGTTATATGTTTATTAAAAGTCAGCAGCTACAAAAAGTGTAGCTGCTGGCTTTTAATAAACAGACGCTTACCTGCTCCAGCGTTCCAGCGACGCGCCGACCAGGGCTCCGCTCCTCTCCCCCCCTCCCCGGCCGGCGCCCTTATCGCAACTGTGAAGCCGAAGGCTGTCACGGCCGGGCACCCACTGCACATGCGCGAGCGGCACTGCGCATGTGCGAGCGGCGCGGCCCGCCTCTGATTGGACAGGCGATCGCATGGGATCTGTCAGTGTCCCATGCGATCGCCTACAGGGAGGGGCTGCTGTAGGCGATTAAGCTTAATTGCCTAACCAGCCCCTCGGCGGAAGGAGGAAGTGGGACAGGAAGTCCCACTCCTCCTGAAGCCCCCACTCCCCCCCCCCCAAAAAAAAAATGACATGCCAAATGTGGCATGTAAGGGGGTGAGGAGTGGGATTAGCGGAAGTTCAAATTTTGGGTGGAACTCCGCTTTAAGTGCACTGTATTGCAGTGGCTAAGTGCCCAGTGGTCAAGTGGTTAATAAGCATGTATTTTCCACTATGGTTTTACAATCATTAGTAACTGTGCCAAATATTAATTATTTTGTATAGTTTCTGATACATGGATACCAATAGAGTACGTTCCCATATACCAAATGCTTACCATAGAATTCTTAATTTTTTTGTAACAAAAAGGGCTCGAAATTAGTGGACATTTGCTCTAATGAGCTAGTTTGCAGGCTTTGAATCTGTGTTTTTCTTATATCTTATTATAAGATGGCATGCTCTAAATACTAGCACATACAACCTTTATGCCGCGTACACACGGTCGTTTTTTGCGATGAAAAAAAACGACGTTTTTTAAAACGTCATTTATAATTGATCGTGTGTGGGCAAAACGTCGTTTTTTGTCTTAAAAAAAACGACCAAAAAAAAATTCCAACATGCTTGAATTTTTTGTGTCGTTTTTCAAAACGTCGTTTTTTGTTTCACAAAAAGTCACCGTGTGTAGCAAAAACGTTGTTTAAAACGACGTTTTTCAACCCGCGCATGCCCAGAAGCTAGTTATGAAGCGAGCTTCAATGGAAAAGTGTGGTGAACGTAACCTTGTTTTTTGTGAAAAAAACGATGGTGTGTATGCAACATCGTCTTTGAAAGTGACGTTTCAAAAACGTCGTTTTTTACTTCACAAAAAAACGTCGGTTTTTTTCATCGCAAAAAACGACCGTGTGTACGCGGCATTAGAATGTGGGGGCAATTTACCAAATTTACAATAAGTCATACATTGCACAAAATGACTTTTCACACTGAAATTAATGGGAGGCGGTTTTCAGATGCTTTTACAGGCGTTATTACTAGCTCTAAAATGCCCGAAAACCACCTCAGTGTGAAAGGGGTCTTAAGGTAACTGCATACTGCCCAACTGCACTTTTGCTAAAGAGCAGCCAACTTGTAGTTTTTGTGCAGGTTAGATGCACTTCCCCCAACAAAAGAAATAGCAAAACCCACGAATGTATTCTCTAGGACCTTTGCTTTTAAAAAAATGATAAAATGTTTTAGAGTTCCAAGTAATTTTCTAGCCAAAAATTTATTTTTCTGGCGTTCTTGTGTGCAAAGCAAGGTCCATAAAGACATGGATGAGCGAGTTTGGGAATGAGAGGAATTGACTGGCCTGCACATAGTCCTGACCTCAACCCGAATAATATATAAGTGGGTACTCGCGCCAATGGTGAAACAAAAAGGAGAGAGGGTTTGATGCACCTGAAATTTGTAAAATCTAATCAGTAATAAATGATGTAAAGGGCGACATGTACAGACGTGTATTAGTGTATTGCTTCACTTCAAATGAAAAGTTCAAAAAAACAGCTTCAGAAATCTTTTTAGATAATTACGCTCCGACCGTGACGTCTGTACAAGGTTACAAGGTTATATTATTTGCATAGATCACTTTTTTCACTTATAGTGATTTTTTTGGGAGCGCCCTTTCTGACCCCAATCCGATGGGAAAACATTTGGGATAGGGTTGTCCCGATACCACTTTTTTAGGACCGAGTACAAGTACCGATACTTTTTTTCACGTAGTCGCCGATACCGAATACCGATACTTTTTTTTAAATGTGTCCCCAAATGCAGCCATGTCCCCCACATATGCAGCCATGTCCCTCCAGCCATGTCCCTCACATATGCAGCCATGTCCCTTCAGCCATGTCCCTCTAGCCATGTCCCTCACATATGCAGCCATGTCCCTTCAGCCATGTCCCTCACATATGCAGCCATGTCCTTTCAGCCATGTCCCTCACATATGCAGCCATGTCCCTTCAGCCATGTCCCTCTAGCCATGTCCCTCACATATGCAGCCATGTCCCTTCAGCCATGTCCCTTCAGCCATGTCCCTTCAGCCATGTCCCTCTAGCCATTTCCCCCATACCTTTGCCGCCGAAAGCCGCCGCACCAACGCATGGAGAAAATCACAGCATTCACAGCCATGTCCCTCTAGCCATGTCCCTCACATATGCAGCCATGTCCCTTCAGCCATGTCCCTCACATATGCAGCCATGTCCCTTACATATGCAGCCATGTCCCTGACATATGCAGCCATGTCCCTTCAGCCATGTACCTCTAGCACATGTCCCTCACATATGCAGCCATGTCCCTTCAGCCATGTCCCTCACATATGCAGCCATGTCCCTTCAGCCATGTACCTATAGCTATGTCTCTCACATATGCAGCCATGTCCCTCTAGCCATGTCCCTCACATATGCAGCCATGTCCCTTGAGATATGTCCCTCCAGCCATTTCCCCCATACACCTTTGCCGCCGAAAGCCGCCGCGCTGCCGTATGGAGAAAATCACAGCATTCATTTGAATAGCTGTTTTGCCCACACGTATAGACACTCCCCTTTGCTCGGGATTGGACAGATCACGATCACCCATCCAATCCCGAGCAAGGGGGGAATGTCTATATGCGCGGGAACACTACAGCTATTCAAATGAAAGCTGTGATGTTCCCGCACGCCGTTTAACCCATGCGGCGGCTTTCGATGCGGCGGCTTTTCGATGTGGCGGCAGCGGCGGGGGGGGGGGGGGGGGGGATGGGGGGGGGGGGTGGGGGGAGTATTCCATTTAGGTATCGGGGGTATTTGCGGGAGTACAAGTACTGGTATCGGTATCAGGACAACCCTAATTTGGGATGAATTTGAGTAGAGACTGCGAGCCAGGCCTTCTCATCCACATTAGAGCCTAACCTCACAAATGCGCTTCTGGAAGAATGGTCAAACTTTCCGAACAGACACACACTTCTAAACCTTGTGGACATCCTTCCCAGAAAAGTTGAAGCTGTTATAGCTGCAAAGGGTGGGCCAACTCAAAATTAAACCCCACGGACTAAGACTGGGATGCCATTAAAGTTCATGTGCACGCAGGCATCCCAATACTTTTGGTAATATAGGGGCAGATTCACAGAGAATTAGATTATCGTAGAGTATCAGAAATACACTACGCCGCCATTTTTTACCTGGCTCTACGTGGAATCCAGGTAGATTTTGTCCAGTAAACGACGGCGGCGTAGTGTATTTCTCCCGTCGCAATCCATCTGCGCGAGTAGGGGGCGTGAAGCATTTAAAATAGGCGCGTTCCCGTGGCGATCGAACTGCGCATGCTCCGTTCGCAAATTTCCTGCCGTGCATTGCGCGAAATCACGTCGTCACGTCGTAGTAGCGTCGTTTACGTACATTCCTATTCCCGAACGAGTTACGTTAAAAAAAAATATATATTTTCAAATCGACGCGGGAACGACGGCCATACTTTACATGGGTTACGCACTGTTAGACCAGCAAAAAGCTCCTCTAACATTACGTAGCCAAAAAATGACGTAGGCGATTGCGAGGGACACTCGTACCTTCGTGGATCGCCGTAAAAACTCATTTGCATATCCCGACGCATGAAAACAACGCAAACTCCTCCCAGCGGCCGCAAAAATATCGCAGTGTAGATCCGAAGGCTTACGAGGACGTAAGCCTCTCGGATCGAAGCCCGAAGCCGCCGTATCATGGTTTGAGGATTCAAACTAGTGATACGGCGCGCGAAATTTGAAATTACTCCTGTCTAACACCAGTTAGACAGGCGTAATTGCTCTGTGAATCTGGGCCATAGTGTATAGCTGGCTAACCACAGATTAAATTGACAAGCAGCCCATTTATTTATATGTAAACACTAGGACAATACTGCAACCCACCAGAAGGGGAGGTAGACAAAACTGAAATGAGGGTCAGGTATCAAGCAGTTACATGTAATGAGGTGGGCAAAGTGTGATAACTGGATATTTCAATATTTTTGTACAATTTTTTTTAAATTAATACTTAAAGCAGCAGTAAACTTCAGTCTTTTTTTAAAAAGAAAAAAAAACGTGCAAGACAATTGCATAATGTCACATAACCAGCATAATGTTCTAAACAAACTTACCTTAGAACAAAGTCCTCCAGCAGAGCGCTGTCACAGCTGACTTAGCTTTCATCTTCACCCGGACCTCCTTCCGGGTTTTCGTGCTTTGACCATCTGTTTGGCCAAACCACGATAACTTAACTCCTGCGCATGCGCGCCAGAGCCGGGGCAAAAGTTTTGAAGGGACAGCGCAGGTATGCTGTCCCTTCAGAGAGCATGAGCCTGTGATGTCACCAGCTGCATGCCGTGTGAATATCTCCTAAACAGTGCAAGTTTAGGAGATATTCACTGTACGACAGGTAAAAGACTTTACTACCACTTTAAAGAGTGCAAAATCACATTTTTGCATAGAAACCAATCAGCTTTTGAGCTCAGCTTGTTTAATGAAGCTTTGGCAATCCAACCTGGAAGCTGATTGGTTTCTATGCAGAGATGTGACTTATTTTGCACTCTCTAGCTATAGTAGATAAACCTCTTAGGCCTCGTACACACTATCGGACATATCCGATGAAAACGGTCCGCGGACCATTTCCATCGGATATGTCCGATCGGGAGTTTGATCCGATGGCGTGTACACACCATCGGATCAAATTCCCCGCTGCCGGACGGCGCGGTGACGTGGCGGTGACGCGGCGGTGACGTTGACGCCGCCACGTCACCGCACCAGGAAGTTAAACACTTCCGCGCATGCGCCGAATACATTCGGCGGCGGCACGGCGGCGGTGGGGGACGACATGTCTGCTGGTAAGTGTACTAACCAGCAGACATGTCGGGCGGACAGATTCCCACCGGATAGATTTCAAAGCATGCTTTGAAATCTGTCGGGTGGAGAAATCTGTTCGCTAGCCCATACACACGAGCGGAGATGTCTGCTGAAACGGTCCATCGGACCGTTTTCAGCGGACATATCCCCTCGTGTGTACGAGGCCTTAGTGTCGGAATGCCCACCATTGTTTCTAGGCTGTACTATGGGTACAAACAACAACTTACATTATTATTATAATAATAATAATAATAATAATAATAATAATAATAATACAGGATTTATATAGTGCCGACAGTTTACGTATCGCTCTACAACTTGGCGGTGATCAGCGACTTATAATGGGACTACGGCGGAAGAATCGGATACCTGAAAATGTTGACACTTTTTTTGGGAACCAGTGACACTAATACAGTGATCAGTGCTAAAAATATGCACTGTGTGGAGGACCTCCTGATCCAGGATTCCCTGGATAAACCTCTCTCGGCGCTGTATGCGACCCTATTGTACAGGGACTCTCCGAAGATAGAGTTACTATGGAGTAAGTGGGCAGGCGATATTCCTTCTCTAGATAGGGAGTCTTGGGAGGAGTGCTTTGAAAATAACTATAAACTGGCGATATCCTCCAGGGATAAATTTATTCAGATGAAGTTCCTGCATAGGGTGTACTATACGCCTCAGAGGCTGCATGGAATTTATCCACACCACTCTCCTAATTTCCCTCGATGTCACTCACCTGCAGCCACTTATGTCCACATGTTCTGGGCCTGCCCTAAGCTTTCGGGCTACTGGTCCGATGTTTTTGACTTAATTAATATTCGTCTGCAGTTGACTCTCCCGATTACTCCTTCCTTGGGTCTCTTTGGGATTCAGGATGATGACCAAAGGCCTAGGCACACTAAACTTCTATTGTCCATGTTGCTCTTTTATACTAAAAAAGTTATCCTCCTTAGGTGGAACTCTAGGACTCCGCCCACGTTGGAAGCGTGGATGGACTTAGTTAATGCTGATTTACCTCTATACAATTGACATACATCAATAGGGGATGCCCGCTGAAATATGAACGTGTCTGGGGTCCCTGGTAACTGGTCGTTGGTGTGGGCCTTCCCCCCCCCCCTTACCATATCCTATCCCCCTGCTCCTCCTTTCCTCCCTCCCTCCCCCTTCCCCCTTCCCACTAGTCTTCTCGTCATACATCATTGATTAGCTGCTTATGAACTGCAGCTCAATATGGCTGTGTGTACCTCTTGCAAATTGTCCTAGAGGGGGGTTTCCCCCCCCCCCTATCAAACACAATGTCTTCCTTTGCTGTCCTTTTTTTTTTACTATGTGCACCATATACGCTGTACCCTTGCTTCTTTGTTTACGACTTATAATGTGCCTTGTACCTTTGATCGCTCAATAAAAACCAACCTGTTTTGTTAAAAAAAAAAAAAATATGCACTGTGACTGTACTAATGACACTGGCAGGGAAGAGGTTTACGTCTAGGGCGATCAAGGGGTTAAATGTGTGGCCAACATGTGCTACTGTGTACTGTGTGTGCGCTGTTTTTACTAAGCAATGTGCTGTTTTTTACTTTCTGCTTTGCAGAAAGTAAAGAACGGCACATTGCTGCTGTTGGAAGACAGCCCTTCTCTTTGTTAATGTCCGGAGCCCATAACCAATCAGCTGATTGGTTGATGCTGCAGCCAATCTCAGCAACAGCTGGGGTGGTAGGGGCGCTCTCTACCCCAGCACAGAATGGCCACCCTGCTGCAGTATATTTACAGTGGGCAGTTTGCAAGCAGTGAAATACCACCAAAAGAAAGCTCTATTTGTCTCAAAAAATGTCATATGGGTACAATGTTGCATAAGCACACAAATGTCATTTAAAGTGTGAGAGCGCTGAAAGGTGAAAATCAGCCTGGGCAGGAAGGGGGTAAAAGTCCCTGGTATTGATGTGGTTAAAACAGGAGCCAGCAACATATCACATTGATAGTATAGCTGGCCATACATGCTGAGCAAAGTGGATTTCATCACGTGTGAAAGGGGCCTGACACTGATACTCCCATACTGGCCATAGATGGATAGACCTTTGTATGAATAGCATTAGGAAAATTTGTACAAAAATACTCCAAACAATTGAACGTTCGATAAAAGATTTTGTTTGCTTTTAACATTTGATCTCAGAATAAATGGACGTTACCACAGGGTTTGACAAATTTGCTTGAAATCTAGGAGCCAGCTAAAAATGTTAGGAGCCAGATATGCGCCCCGTACCGCCGAGCCCATGCGCAGAAGCGAACGCATACGTGAGTAGCGCCGGAATATGAAAGCGGTGTTCAAACCACACATGTGAGGTATCACAGTGATTGGTTGAGCGAGAGAAATAATTCTAGCCCTAGACCTCCTCTATAACTCAAAACATGCAACAAGTAAAAAATTTTAAATGTCGCCTATGGAGATTTTAAAGTGTAAAAGTTTGTCGCCATTCCACGAGCGGACGCAATTTTGAAGCGTGACATGTTGGATATCAATTTACTCGGCGTAACATTATCTTTCACAATATAAAAAAAAAGGGCTTACTTTACTGTTGTCTTATTTTTTAATTTAAAAAAGTGAATTTTTTTCTAAAAAAAGTGCTCTTGTAAGACCGCTGCGCAAATATGGTGTGACAGAAAATATTGCAACGACCGCCATTTTAAAAAAATTATATATATATATACACACACAGTACAGACCAAAAGTTTGGACACACCTCATTCAAAGAGTTTTCTTTATTTTCATGACTATGAAAATTGTAGATTCACACTGAAGGCATCAAAACTATGAATTAACACATGTGGAATTATATACATAACAAAAAAGTGTGAAACAACTGAAAATATGTCATATTCTAGGTTCTTCAAAGTAGCCACCTTTTGCTTTGATTACTGCTTTGCACACTCTTGGCATTCTCTTGATGAGCTTCAAGAGGTAGTCACCAGACATGGTCTTCCAACAGTCTTGAAGGTGTTCCCAGAGATGCTTAGCACTTGTTGGCCCTTTTGCCTTCACTCTGCGGTCCAGCTCACCCCAAACCATCTCGATTGGGTTCAGGTCCGGTGACTGTGGAGGCCAGGTCATCTGGCGCAGCACCCCATCACTCTCCTTCTTGGTCAAATAGCCCTTACACAGCCTGGAGGTGTGTTTGGGGTCATTGTCCTGTTGAAAAATAAATTATGGTCCAACTAAACGCAAACCAGATGGAATAGCATGCCGCTGCAAGATGCTGTGGTAGCCATGCTGGTTCAGTATGCCTTCAATTTTGAATAAATCCCCAACAGTGTCACCGGCAAAGCACCCCCACACCATCACACCTCCTCCTCCATGCTTCACGGTGGGAACCAGGCATGTAGAGTCCATCCGTTCACCTTTTCTGCGTCGCACAAAGACACGGTGGTTGGAACCAAAGATCTCAAATTTGGACTCACCAGACCAAAAGCACAGATTTCCACTGGTCTAATGTCCATTCCTTGTGTTCTTTAGCCCAAACAAGTCTCTTCTGCTTTTTGCTTTTCTTTAGCAGTGGTTTCCTAGCAGATATTCTACCATGAAGGCCTGATTCACACAGTCTCCTCTTAACCGTTGTTCTAGAGATGTATCTGCTGCAAAAGGTGGCTACTTTGAAGAACCTAGAATATGACATATATTTTCAGTTGTTTCACACTTTTTTGTTATGTATATAATTCCACATGTGTTAATTCATAGTTTTGATGCCTCCAGTGTGACCAGTGTCATGCCTCCAGTGTCATGAAAATAAAGAAAACTCTTTGAATGAGGTGTGTCCAAACTTTTGGTCTGTACTGTATATATAATGTTTGGGGGTTCCAATTAGAGGGAAGGAGATGGCAGTGAAAACACAGGGGAAGCTCCATTAATCTTGTCATGCCAACGGCCACCACAAGATGTCTAAAATCACAGAAGGAAGCATAGGCATGCAGAAGGCCCCGGTCTCAATTACCAGCCGGCGCGGCCCGATGTGATTGCGCAGTGGGGGTGCACGGAAACACAGGATGGGGTCTCCGTGCGCCCACATCTCCCCCGCCGGGCGATCGCTTTGGGCCCGTGCCGGCCAGCAATTGAGGCCGCGGCTTTGCGGCCTTCTGTGAGTCTATGCTTTCACCAAATGAAAAATACATACACTGAGAAATGTGTTTATTTAAGAAAATTCTCCACCCTGCTACTTACAAATTTCTTCTCACTTTGGTTGAAAAACAAACATTGATGTGACCCCCCCCCCCCCCCCCCCCCCCCCCAATGATTAGAAAAACCAAAGAACCTTTCTACAAAATGTTAATATGGCCAGACACTGACAGACAGATACTCCCAAAACCACACTGATATTAATACTCTGATATTTCACTGATATATTCTGATATTATACTGATATACTCTGAGGAAGGGGGTCTGTCCCCCGAAATGCGTAAACTTTTCCACTTTGTGACCATAGAGTCAACCGCCTTACCAGTTGGAGTGTTATATATGACCAGCTTGATTTTATTTCTACTTTGCGAATATAACACTGTTGGGTGGGTGCTTTCAATAAATGCTTTTTTTTGCTAATGCACTAGACATTGCGCCCTCTTGTATATATTTTTGCAGTGTTTGGGAGGAACGCCCAGTGCAAGGAGGGCTGCATTGATGAAACCATTGCCTACTATAGCCCTGTTGTTTAGGGAAGTCCTGGGATTGAGCGTCAGATTGTATTTTTGGATTGTCTTACCCTGATATTAATATTCTGATATGATACTGATAATACACTGACATTCTAGAAGATGACAGAATAGTTGAAGTGTATTCCTACACCACCCCCCCCCCCCTCTTCATATAGTGAGATGACAGTGCTGTGTGATGTCACCACCACTCCCGGTGTATAAGTGTATATACAGTATATAAACGGTAGATGTGTATGGAGTATATACAGTATAGAGTGTGTGTGTGTATATAAGATGTGTATGGAGTATATAAAGCATATATAGATGTATTAAAAGTATATATAGTAGATGGGTATAGGGTGTGTGTATATATATATATATATTTCACACAGTGTGTGTTTGTATATATATATATATATATATATATATATACACATACATACATACATACACATATATAGTAGATGTGAATGAAGTGTGTGGATATATATATATATATATATATATATATATATATATATCCACACACATTTATACCCATCTACTAACTATATATAATAGATGGATATAGTAGTCGGTGTCTATGTCGGGCACAACACGGTGGTGTGAGGAGAGCTAGCTCGCTCGCTGTGTGTGAACTTGTTGCTCGGTGTAGGATGGGACAGACATATCACACACAGCACAGACATGACAGAGAGGACACAGACATGACATAGAGAGGTCACAGACATGACAGGACAGCGAAGGAGAGGTCGGTGTGGACGGAGAAGAAGTACCTGGCGGCAGTTGTCCGTCTCCTTACTCCTTGCGCTCCTCTGCTCAACCCCTCACAGCTGCCCTCGCTGTCTCGGCTCTCTTCCCCTCCCGGCAGACAGAGGGCGCTGGACCACATTGCGACACCCCTCAGTACCTGAGAAAGGGAGGACCGCGCGGACACCGGCTTCTAGGAGGGGCGGGGAGAAAAGAGATCACGCGGTGAGGGGAAGCCACTTCCGAATATCGTGAGCAGGAACCGGAGTCACCGGAGAAAGGTGAAGTCTGGGTACGGGAAGTGTCAGGGCCTATTGTAGAGTTAATAGTAGTGATTTCTGGCGGCGGGGAGCTTATAAGACGTACAGCGTGCTATACAATGCCAGGACTCGGCTCCTCTCTACAATGACTGACACATGGAGGGAGGTTTGGGGGTGTGTGATGGGACATACTAAAAGGAATGACAGAACGGAATGCCCATAGAGAATATAAGAACACAATTTAATTCCCATAGAGAATATTGCGGAAAAAAATATTTCAAATAGTAACAATCTTTAGCCATATCAACATCTTTGCCACAGGCGTTCCTCATGTAGAGTAGCAGCTTGTAGGATGGAGATTATTTAGGATAGCAGCTGTTTTCTATGGAATGACAGATAAATGATAGAAAGCAATACCCATAAAGTATAATGGGAAGTAAGATATGACCTGGAGTCAGAACCAATCGTCATATCAGATTCATCTTTAGCAGGCATACTCTCTATGTTCACTGATGATGTTCAAAATTTAGATGAAGTGGGATTATTATTTTCTATGGAATGACAGAAGAAAATACGCATAGTGTATAATGGGAGCCAAAATATAAAATAATTTGCAGGCAAATCTGAGAAAGCGCAGTAATTTCACCTTTCTGTCGGGTGTTCCTCCAGTAGAGTAGCAGATTGTAAGATTGAGCGTATTTGAGATTACAGCTGTTTTCTATGGAATTCCAGGTCAATGATAGAAAGGATTTTGCTTCTCCATGGCTGTGCTCTTCCTTCGTTTGAATCTTACCTATCTCACCGCAACTTCAGTGTCACTTACAACTCCACTTCCTCCTCTCTCACCATTTGGTGTCCCCCAAAGTTTTATCCTTGGACTTCTACTATTGTCGATCTACGCATCTGCTACCATTTATATGCTGATGACACTATGGGGTCAATTCACAAAGCTTTATTTTCAGATTGCGAGTGTTATTTTAACGATTTTGCACGTTATTGAAGCTAGTTCAATTCACTAAACGATTTAACGCTTTGAAAAATCATAAAATAACGTTTCCCTACACAGAACCGATATTTTAAGGTGTGGATCCTTATTAAAGAGTCAAATCGTTATTTTAAAGATTCAAAACGTTATTTTAAAGAGTCAAATCGTTAAATATGTACAGAAGTGCAATTCACAAACATTTTTTTGACAGTTATCAATCGTTAAGCAATCGTTAAATTAACACCTCCCTCAGGGTGGCGTTATGACATTTCCCAGGCGATATTTTGTTGTTAGAGGAAGCTTTTGGCGATTTTTGTAGTGTAGTGTTGGGCAAGCTAGAACCGTGCTCTATTTGAACTTAAAATTATCCAGAGGTGAAGAAGAACACGTTAGAATGTTGTTCAGATTTATAAACGTGTATTCCGTTCACATACTATTTTGGATGACTTTTCTGAAACCCAGGTGATAGCTAAATTCAGATTATCATCTCCCATGATTTATTCTCTGTATGAGGAAATACACAAGGCTTTAGAAAAGCACACACTAGAAGTTGCTTGTGTCTCTCTCTCTCTCTCTCTCTCTCTCTCTCTCTCTGTATCTGCTCTTTTCCACATGCAGCTGTTCTCCTCCCCTTCTGCTCCCAGAATGCATCTCTCCAGCATTATTTAACGATCTTAAGAGTTATTTTAACGTCCCAAATGTTAATAATAACGTCTGAGTAGTTAGCATAACGATTGGATAAAGAGTCAGTTGAAAACCATAACGACTATGTTAAACAACGATTATAGCTTTCGTGAATACCATATTTGCTAGCGTTAAAATAAGGAGTGCTAATTTAACACCTGAAGAAAACCAATAACTTTTCTCTTTGTGAATTGACCCCTATGTCTCTACCCCTCAGCTCACCCCATCAGTCTCCTCGCACATCACTGATTCACTAACAGACATATCAGCCTGGATGTCACACTACTTCTTCAAACTGAATCTATCCAAAACCAAGCTCATAAAAGTTTCTCCCCCACGTGCCCCTTCCCCTGATCTTTGTCAACATCAGTGGTACAACTATCAGTCAGTCCCCACACGCCTTAGACCAGCGATGGGCAAACTACGGCCCGCGGGCCGTATACGGCCCGGCAGACCTTTTAATCCAGCCCCCACCCGCGATCTCCTTGTGCCACGATTGCCGCTAATTGAGGCCGCGGCTTTGCGGCCTATGCTGGAGCGAGGCGAGTGCAGATAGGCTGTGGGCGCTCCTCCTCTGGCCGCCTCTTGCCCCGTGGGATTGAGGAATTCCTCTGAGAGGGTGGTGCCACCCAGAGGCATATTAAGTGGGGGGCGGGCCGCCACACACTGGGGGGTCGGAGTGACATTTATCTGCCTGCCAAGCGCCGCGGTACAAGAGGAGAGGGGGTTGCGGGGGTGACACCGCGGTACCATCCATCCCCTCCTCTCACAGCCACCGGCTGTTAGGGGTGTTCGGCACACAGGCACAGCCAAGTGAAGCTGCTGCCACCTCCTCTCTGTGTGTACAGAGGGGGAGGGGACCTTCTGTCCTTGTGTTGTGACCGTCGCTGTGCTGATCTGAGGTACAGAATGGGGAGGGGGGGTGTTTGCACCTGGGGGGGTTTCACTGGGGAGGGAGTGTTAGGGTGAATATTACCGCGCTTACCATAAACGGGGGGAGGGAGAGAGGAGTGGGTGGGTACAGCTGCTGCACTGATTGGTGTATCAACCAAGGCAGATAAAAATGGGGGGGGGTGTAGTGCTGCGCTGTAAGGGAGAAAGTGGGGATGGGATAAAATGAAGAGGAAGTGTGGCAAAAAACTAGATATGTGGAAAAAAGGTAGGAATTACCTAACTATTATACATAGTAATGTCAGAAAATGACAGTGGTGTATATAAGAAATATATATTCAACGTGCTAAATGTAGTCTAAGCCGGCTACCAAACCAATGACAGAGCAAAATAACATAAACAGTGTAACTTCCTTATAACAATCTGGTGCACAAAGTGCCAGAAATAGCACACAACAGTGTTATTAAGGGTGAATGTCCATACAACAGGTAACAATGGGTCAATGCAATGTATAAATGCAATATGGAAATAAAGTTCAAAAAAGATTGCTGATATAAAAGCCAAAATGCCGTGATGACCAGTTGCAGATGCTATTTCCAAAATAAGTAAAGATGTCCCCTTACCTTACTGCTGTAAGGTAACAGCAGAAAACGAAGCCCAGGAGCACTTTTCAGGTTGAGTCCACTTGTGGTGTCATCCAAATAGGTAAATGTGGTGAGAATGGATCCTTCCTGGTAATCACCTCCAAACGATAATAGTCGCTCACATCCAGGAAAAACAAAAAAATGCCCATAGTGTAGTACCATTAAAAAAGGGGGGTTTTATTAAAACAAAAACTGGGTACTCACAAGGTTGAAATAAAAAACAGGCATAAAAACACAGGGCGTCCGCCAACGTCACCTCTGGTACCTCATACGCGTATTCGTCACTCCACGTGACTTCCTCAGGAGGAGGGGGAGGGGGGTGTTTGCACTGAGGGGGGTTTCACTAAGGGGGGGGGGGTGTCTGCACTGAAGGGGGTGTGAACTGAAGGGTGTCTGTGTAACATGCAGGGGGTCCAGAGCTGTGGGGCCATGCCATCAAACACGGCCACTGTGCCATGCCAAATGCAGCCACTGTGCCATGCCATCAATTGTCACCACTGTGCCATCAATTGTCACCACTGTGCCATCAATTGTCACCACTGTGCCATGCCATCAAACGCAGCCACTGTGCCATGCCATCAAACGCAGCCACTGTGCCATCAATTGTCACCACTGTGCCATGCCATCAAAAGCAATCACTGTGCCATCAATTGTCACCACTGTGCCATGCCATCAAAAGCAATCACTGTGCCATGCCAAATGCAGCCTCTGTGCCATCAATTGTCACCACTGTGCCATGCCATCAAAAGCAGCCACTGTGCCATCAATTGTAGTTTTGTAAAATCTCAATTTTTATGCTTTTCTACCTTTAAATTAAAGTGGATGTCACAATGTAGAGTATAATATTTCCTATCATTTGTGCCCAGTCTTGCCACACAGTTAATCCAGCGCTGAGTAATCCTCTTTTATGTTCAGTGAAAACGAACAGCCTTCCAGATAAAACCCTGCCTAAACAAAAAGTCCGGAATCTCTATTCTTGCTTTGAGTGAGAGGTTATTTACAAATATAGCTAGGACATGTTTATCTTATGTTTTGTTTATCATAACATGAGGTGATATAACATCATAAGAGTCGGTTCACACTGGGGCGACTTGGGATCCGACTTGAAGTCGTCCCAAGTCGTCCCAAGTCGCGCTGTCCAGAAAAGCAATGTAAGTGAATGGGAGCGGTGTTAATACACACTACTCATGTCGCTCCGACTTCAGAAGAGGTTCCTGTACTACTTCAATCAGACTTCTAGGCGATTTGTACCCATTGATTTCAATGGAAGTCGCTTCCAAGTCTGATCACTGTTTTAATTGAAGCTACTTTCGAGCAAGATAACATACATTTCTCAGGCAAACCCTTCCTTCCCCTTCCCTCTCCCAGAGCCGATTGTTGTTTTATTGGCCACTGGAATGTCTCCTGACCTGAAAAGGACTTCAAGTCGTGTTGTAAATCGCCCCAGATCGCCCTGTGGTTCATGCTCAAGTCGTGTTGAAGTTGCTTCTGAAAGTCGTGCTGGAAGTCGTGTCGCCCCAGTGTGTCGCCCTCTTGTTATGATAAACATGTCCACGCTATATTTGTAAATAACCTGTTACTGAAAGCAAAAACAGAGAAACGGACTTGACCTAATTTGGCAGGTTTTTATCTGAAGTCCGGTTAATTTGCACTGGACTTTAAAAGAGGATTACTCAGCGCTGGATTAACTCTGTGTGGCAAGACTGGGCACAGATGATAGGAAATCTTATACTCTACATTGTGACATTAAAACAAAAAAAATATATTTTTTGGGTTTACAACCACTTTAATCTAAACATTTAATGTTACAAATTTAAATTTATATTAAATTCACACATACACACCGTCCATCTACTCTTGGTCCGGCCCCCGAGTCCAATATATGAACCCATTGCGGCCCTCGAGTCAAAAAGTTTGCCCACCCCTGCCTTAGACCCTATATACACTATTAGATTTTCTGCAGATTTTTGTCTTAAGGTTTCACCTCGTATTATATGGTTTTGGTAAATCTGAAAACAAAAATCTAAGTGTGTGTATGGGGTCTTTGACTCTGAACTATCCTTTTAGGCCCACATCAAATCCCTGTCCAAATCCATGCCGCCTTAGCCTCTGCAACATCTCTAGAATACGCCCCTTTTTAACCAATGACACCCCCAAGCTTGTATTTCACTCCCTGGTTATCTCTCCCCTCAACTACTGCAACTCCCTCCTCATTGGATTACCTCTACATAGGCTATCCCCCTTCAGTCCATCATGAATGCCGTTGCAAGACTTATCCACCTTACCAAACCGTTCAGTGTTCTCGGTGTCCCCTGTGATGACATTGTTTAGTCTTGACATTTCTGCATATAAGCCTGCAAAGCATTGTAAAAGTGATCAATGCTTCGCAGGTGTAATGTGCAGGCTGCTGTATTGTTTCATCTTGGGTCTGTACAGATTAAAGCCTAGTACACAGGGGGGCGAATGTTGTTTTTTATTGAACCGGCTAACATTCAGCTTTTGTGTATGGCAGCCAGTCCAACAGAAGCAGGCCGAGCATGCTGGAAAACCAGCAGTCGACCAGTTCCCGATCAGTGATCTCGGGTGACTCAAGTGTTCTGGCAGGGGAGGCCGTCTCTCTGTCACAACACAATAGCACATCAGGGGAGATCACTGCTCTAACGTCAGATAATTTTACATTTTTTTTTTTTTTTCCCCCAACTCAAAAAACCTGATGGTTTGTATTAGGCTTTACAGACCTTCTGTTATGAGGCTGGAGGAAGTAAACAATAGACTGCAAGTCGGGTGGCATCACTGTCCTGCTGCTGCTACGGTTTATGTATCCCCACCACAGATCCTTTTGAATGAATGATGCACATGCACAGTTTATTTAATATTGCTTGCGCAGACCCTGTTTACTGGAATACCTGGCTCCTGCACGTTCACAGGAGTTGCATAATCCCACGTTGGCCGGAAGATGCTGGCAATGGACCCGTTTTCGGATGCACATCATATCCTATTGTGTAGATTTCCCCCTATCTTCCTGTCCTATAGACATGACAGGAAGTGAGAGAAAATCTCTACAAAGTTGGTGAAATCCCCACTCAGGCCCCGTACACACGGCCGAGGTTCTCGCCAGTAACCAGCGAGAACCTCGCTGGGAGCTGCATTCCAGTGAGAACCTCGGCTGTGTGTACGCTCTCTGCTCGCCCCGCCTGTCGGGAAACCCATCGAGCAAATAGAGAACAGGTTCTCTATTTGCTCGACGGCCCGTCGGGATGAATGGCTGGTTGCCATTCCCGACGGGCGGGTCGCAGATTCTGACGGCCGGCAGAGAACCTCGACTGGCGGAACGATGTGTTCCGCCAGTCGAGGTTCCCTGTCGTGTGTACGGGGCTTTACACAGTTGTCACTGGAACACCTGTGCCTATTGGAGGTATTGCTGGCCATTCCTCTTCCCTCATTTTCATTCCCAGAGATGGCGGTCACCAAGATAAATAGAGCAAGTATTTATTTTTCTAATTGCTATAAAAGCCTGATTGGTTCAAACCCTTCACCTCTACTTTTTCAGAGTTGAATTTTTTTTTTGGGAAAAATACGCCCATACACTAGCATATGTAAACATAAGTACTGTGGAGATCCATGTATACAATGTATTCTGTAATGCATGTCTATGGGCAAAATTATGCAGCAGCTGTTGCTCCCAGGCACTGCAAACACAGGTGTATTTTACTCTGTACAGCTATACACCCGTATATATGGCCGTGTGCAAGAACCTATAATTATACCGGAATTCTAATTCTTGTACAAAGCATTATAACATTTTTTTTACAAATCAAATCTTTTTTTTTAAACTTTGCAATTCCGATGAAAAAAAATTCCGTTCGTCTGTATGGAACTTGACGTAAAAAAAAAAACACACTCACACATGCTCAGAATCAAAGTCGACACATGCTCGGAATCATTGAACTTAAATTTTTCTCAGCTCGTCGTAGTGTTGTAAGTCATCGCGTTTTGTACGGTCGGAATTTGGTGGGACAGTGTGTATGCAAGACCGCTTGAACGGAATCCCGTCAGAAAAATCCGTTGAGGTTAACCCCGAGGGAAATTCTTATTGTGTGTGTGTGTATAGGGCATTACTCTTATAATAAAACATATTACAATAAAAAATTATGTTTTACTACTCAGATGGGCGCATCATCTTTATCAGAGATAACTTGTGATCTGCTTGACTTTTTCTGCTCCCTCAGAGTGGACGTCATATGATGTCCTTTGCATCGCGACCGCTTTGGGGCGCGTGCGGCAACGCTCACGACCCGGTGCGCATGCCCGGTGGCCACGATGTCCGCCGGGCACCCGCAATTGCCGGCAATCATGGTAGGAGTGTGGATCTCTCTGTGTGTGTGTGTAAACGCACAGATCCACCTCCTGTCAGAGGTGAGGAGACCGATGTGTGCTCCCAGTACAGAGAAACTCCCCTTGTGAGTCCCCCTCCCCCTACAATTAGAACACATATTAGGGAACATATTAACCCCTTCAGCACCCCCTAGTATTAACCCCTTCCCTGACAGTCACATTTACACAGTAATCAGTGCAGTTGTATAGCACTAATTGCTTTATATATGTGAATGATCCCAAAAACGTGTCAAATTTCCTATATGCCTGCTACAATGTCACGGTCACAATAAAAATCACAGATCGCCGCCATTACTAGTAAAAAATAAATAATTAAAAATGACATAAATCTATCTCCTATTTTGTAGACGCTCTAACTTTTGCTCAAACCAATCAATATACGCTTATTGCAATATTTTTGGTAAAAAAAAATGTAGAAGAATACGTATCGGTCTAAACTGAGGAATACATTTTATTTTAAACTTTTTTATTTATATATATATATATATATATTAAAAAAAAATGTTTTGTTTTAGAAATTGTTGCTCTTTTGTTTATAGCGCAAAAAATAAACGCAGAGATGCTCAAATACCACCAAACGAAAGCTCTATTTGTGGGAGGAAAAACAAAAAGATTTCATTTGGGTGCAGTGTTGCATGACCGCACAATTGTCATTCAAAGTGCAACAGCGCTGAAAATTAAAAATTGGTCTGGGCAGGAAGGGGGTGAAAATGCCCTGGATGAAAGTGGTTAAGACCACCTCTCAAAAGTGGGTGAAACTCCGCTTTAACTCACCTGCTTGCAGTCTGGACCTTTCACCAACTGAAAACATTTGGCACATCTTGAATCAAAATTAAAAGGCAACATACAAGGGCCATATGCTAACATAGTAATAACATTCAGTTGGTATTCAACAATCTTACATACATTTAGTGAAGGTGACAAGTTAGTTGGTGGGGTACAAAAAATACAATGTAATACTGATTTGAAGAATCCTGTTCCGTTTGTCTGTCACAGGTTGAATGGTGGTATCCAATGAGCCTTTAAAAGTAAATGGTAATGGGAGCTAGTAAAAATAGGGAGACTAAGTTCTCGCTGACCAGTGTTCCATATGTTCAGATGCACAAAATAATTGTACAGAAGAAGAGAATTGAGGGGGAAAAGGGGGGGGGGTGGTGTGGACCTGCCCAGTGGTGCAGCAACGTTGGCAACAGGTCTACAACAGGATATGCACACTCTTTCGTTAACAAGTGCCATTGTACACAATGGAGGCCCTCCTCAACCAGAAACCAGAGGGACTGTCTAAATTCCAATCTATTTTCATGACACGTATATTTACAGCCATGAAGCAGGTGATTGCGAAAGCATGGCTCCCGAAACACCTGTCCATCACTGAGGTCCAATCTTGAGTACATTGGACTCTACTTAATGAGAAACTTATCGCTAGGCTTCAGAGCAATATGTCCGAATTCCGCCTAATTTAGGATCCATAGGCTTCTACCCATCTTCCTCGTAGCTTTGACCAGCAACTACTGGAGTTTTAGCAACACCCACCATAGTGTGAGTGGTCCCAGCAGCCTGCTCAACCCCTCTACATTCCTACCCATCCACTCTCACTTCTATACTCCTTCTCTTCCTCACTTTGTCCTTTCTTTTTGCTGGTTCTCTTTGGTTTCATAGAACACATGCAAAGCCTCCACAGAATCGCATCACATTCACATTGTAATTTCTATTCTTTTGTGATTTATTTTTATGGCTAGTACATTTCACTGCAAAGCATCTGTTAACCACTTCCTTACTGGGCACTAAAACTTTTTTGCCCTTTTTTTCCCACAAATAGAGCTTTCTTTTGGTGGTATTTGATAACCTCTGGGTTTTTTATTTTTTGTGCTATTAACCACTTAAGACCCGGACCAATACGCTGGTAAATGACCCAAGGTGTTTTTACAATTCGGCGCTGCGTCGCTTTAACAGACAATTGCGCGGTCGTGCGACGTGGCTCCCAAACAAAATTTGCGTCCTTTTCTTCCCACAAATAGAGCTTTCTTTCGGTGGTATTTGATTGCCTCTGCGATTTTTTATTTTTTGCGCTATAAACTAAAATAGAGCCACAATTTTGAAAAAAAACACAATTTTTTTACTTTTTGTTATAAAAAAAATCAAATAAACTAAATTTTAGTAAAACATTTAGGCCAAAATTAATTCAGCCACATGTCTTTAGTAAAAAAAAAAATCGCAATAAAAAAAAATAGCTACCTAGCGGGAACAGCGACACTAATACAGCGATCAGAAAAATGATCGCTTAGTGACGCTGGCAATAGGGAGTGAAAGGGTTAACTAGGGCGGTGATCAGGGGGTTAAAACTTTATTAGGGGGGGGCTATCCTGAACCTAACACTAACTGTTTTTTACACTGCCTGTCACACTGACACTAAATGCAGTGATTAGATCACTGCATTCAGTGACACTGTGACAGGGGGGTGGGGGGGGCAATCACAAGGGGTTAATATGCCTATGTGAGTGTGTGTCAGTGTTGTGTTGGTGCACACTTACTTGTGATGTCTTCTCTCATCAGCAGCGCTGGGAAACAGCGCTGCGATGAGAGATTACATCATTTCCTCCTTCCTGTGTAAACACAGGAGGAGGAACTGACACGATGGGAGCGCGCTCCCATTGGCTGGGAGCGATCGTGGGGGGGGGCGGAAATCACGGACATCCGCCCGCTCGTCGGCGATCGCTCCCAGAGGCAGGGGGACCCCCGCACGCACGAAGGCGGGGACGTAAATTTACGCCCCTGTGCCTGTACGAGCCATTCTGTGGCCGTATATATGTGCGTGCGGGGGTCCTTAAGTGGTTAATGAAAAAACACAGAAAATTTTGAACAAAAACATTTTTTTTCTTAGTTTCTGTGATAACATTTTGCAAATTATAAATTTTTCTTCATACATTTTGGCCACAATTTATACTGCTACATATCTTTGATAAAAAATAACCCCACATTTTTGGAAATTATTTGGTCTGTGTGAAAGTTTTAGAGACTACAATCTATAGTGCAAATCATAAAAAAATATCACATATGATCACACCTGATGTACTGAAGGCCTATCTTATTTCTTGAGACCCTAACAAGCCAGGAAAGTACAATTGCCCCCCAAATAACCCCTTTTTGGAAAGTAGACATTCCAAGATATTTAGTAAGAGGCATGGTGAGTTATTTGAAGTTGTAATTTTTTCCCACAATACTTTTCAAAATTAAGATTTTTATTTTAAAAAAATCTCAAAATTGTCCTTGTAATAGCTTATTTCTCTCACATGGCATGTGCATACCACAAATGACACCCCAAAATACATTCTGCTACTCCTCCTGAGAAAAACGATACCCCATGTGTGAGACTTTTTCACTTCCTGGCCACATACAGAGGCCCAACATGCAGGGAGCACCATCGGGGGTTTTAGGAGCATAAATTGCACATCTAACTAGTTGACTACCTATTACACTTTTGAAGGCCCTGGAACACCAGAACAATGGAATTACCCACAAAGTGACCCCATTCTGGAAAGCTAACACCCCAACGTATAATCTGAGGCATAATTAGTTTTTTGAACGGTTAATTTTTTTCCAGAAGTTTTTGGAATATGTGGGGAAAAAAATGAAAACGCATTTTTTTACACAAAGTTGTCCATTGATAAGATATTTCCAACACATAGCATGTACATAGCAAAAATGACACTCCAAAATACATTCTGCTACTCCTCCTAAGTAAAACGATACCCCATGTGTGAGACTTCTACACAACCTGACCACATACAGAGACCCAACATGCAAGGAACACTGTCAGGTGTTCCAGAGACACATAGCATGCACATACCAAGAATAACACCCCAAAATACATTATGCTGAGCAAAGCGTAAACAACAAAAGATTATCTTTGGTAATAGTAGCGCAGTTCTACACAGCAGGATAGCACTGGTCCAGGCAGCAGGCAGGGACTTGGTCAGCAATGGCATACACAATTGTACAGGCAGGGATACTGTCCCGTCAGGGTTAGTGCAGGTGGTCAGTTCATGCAACAGGCAGAGGCATGATGGCATAGGTCCTACAGGCAGCAGGCAGAAGTAGGGCCTCGTTCAGGACAGAATGGGGACAGGGGTAGAGGCTTCTCCCACCCAAATCTCTTTGAAGCCTCCGGGCAACCAGACCCTAATCTAGGATGAGAAAACAAAAAAAATATTTTTCTTCATCTAGAAAAACTTTTCTGGAGCCCCTCACATACCGTTTTTTAGGTCCGTTTTTTATCATCAGTTGATCCGTTCTTTCATCCGTTTTTTTTTTTTGGTTAGAACTTTTTTTTTTATTACATATTTTGATGAAAAACGGACGTTAGCGGATCGGATGTTAAACGGATCGTCCACTAACGTCCGTTTTTCGTCCGTTCCGTTTTTTTGACGGAAGAAAAATAGGGTTTTCTTCCGTTCAAAAAAACGGAGCTTAACGGAGACGGACGTTAGCGGATGCGTGTGAAAGGACCCATAGGAAAGCATTGCGGTCTAAAAACGGACGAACGGTCTGCACGTGTGAAAGGACCCTAAGAGGCAGGCAAAAGGCATGGTCAAACAGTCCAGGGTCAATTCCAGATCAGGCAGAGGTATTACAAAATCGTTAGGCAGAAGCGTGGTCCAATAACAAGCCAGGGTCAGTTACAAAGCAGGCAGTGGCATAAGGGGTGTGATAAGGCAGGAACGGAGGATTACGTTTACCATACTAAACTAATAATTTAGTTCAGTATGGTAACTGCGAAAACAGCCAACTACACAGACGCCTGGTTGGGAAGGACACTGGGCACAATGATAAACTGTCTCTCGCCTGACTCCTTCACTGGCACACACTTTACGTTTTTTTTTTTTTTTACCTATTCTGCCTGATGCTGTGGGAGGGACTTTATCTGGGAAGTGATGTTCGGCGAGTCGACTTAGAACATCTGATCGGATGTTCTGGGGTAGGTCGTTCTGGAATATCAGGGTAGTGGTGATTTCCTTCTGGTAGCCAAGGAAGGTTAAGGGGTTTTGGGTGGACATGCGGTAAATAATATAGGAATTGTAGACGGCCAAATGAAAAAAATAAATTGCTACTTTTTTGTACCAATGGTACGTGCGCCTTGTGGCAAGGTATGGTTCCAACATTTGGTCATTTAACCACTTAGCAACCACCTGCCGAAAAATAACGGCGGCAAGGTGGTTGCTTAACTCTGGGATCACGTTGTATAACGTGATTCCAGAGTCGCGCCCCCTGGGGCGTGCACACGGAATGTCCGTGACCGCCGGGTCCAGAGGACCCGGCGGGTCACGGATCACTGTAAATCGCCGCTGATAGCGGCGGTTTACCACGTGATCGCGCCGTCCAATGACGGCGCGATCAGATGTAAACAGACCGGCGTCATTTGATGACGCCGGTTCCTCCCTCCTCTCTCTGTACCGATCGGTACAGTGTGAGAGGAGAGGGGAGGGAGCGGATGGCAGCGCCAGTGCTGCGGGCTGGATCTGTGACAAATGCAGTCACAGATCCATCCATCCATCCATCCCTCCCTCCTCAGCCATCCCTGCTGCAATACTCTGCAATGCTGGGCAATACTCTGGGGGCCAATACTCTGCCAATACTCTGGGGGGCAATACTCTGCGGGGCAATACTCTGCGGGGCAATACTCTGCGGGGCAATACTCTGCGGGGCAATACTCTGGGGGGCAATACTCTGCAATACTCTGGGGGGCAATACTCTGCAATACTCTGGGGGGCAATACTCTGCAATACTCTGGGGGGCAATACTCTGCAATACTCTGGGGGGCAATACTCTGCAATACTCTGGGGGGCAATACTCTGCAATACTCTGGGGGGCAATACTCTGGGGGGCAATACTCTGCAATACTCTGGGGGGCAATACTCTGCAATACTCTGGGGGGCAATACTCTGCAATACTCTGGGGGGCAATACTCTGGGGGGCAATACTCTGGGGGGCAATACTCTGGGGGGCAATACTCTGGGGGGCAATACTCTGGGGGGCAATACTCTGGGGGGCAATACTCTGGGGGGCAATACTCTGGGGGGCAATACTCTGGGGGGCAATACTCTGGGGGGCAATACTCTGGGGGGCAATACTCTGGGGGGCAATACTCTGCAATACTCTGGGGGGCAATACTCTGCAATACTCTGGGGGGCAATACTCTGCAATACTCTGGGGGGCAATACTCTGCAATACTCTGGGGGGCAATACTCTGCAATACTCTGGGGGGCAATACTCTGCAATACTCTGGGGGGCAATACTCTGCAATACTCTGGGGGGCAATACTCTGCAATACTCTGGGGGGCAATACTCTGCAATACTCTGGGGGGCAATACTCTGGGGGGCAATACTCTGCAATACTCTGGGGGGCAATACTCTGCAATACTCTGGGGGGCAATACTCTGGGGGGCAATACTCTGCAATACTCTGTCCCCGTGAGCTTGCATGCAGAAGCGAACGCATACGCAAGTCCTGCCCACATATGAAAACGGTGTTCAACCACACATGTGAGGTATCGCTGCGAACGTTAGAGCGAGAGCAATAATTTTGGCCCTAGACCTCTTCTCCAACTAAAATGTAACCAGTAAAAATATGTAAAGCGTCACCTATGGGGATTTTTAAGTCGCAAAGTTTGGTGCCATTCCACGAGCGTGTGCAATATTGAAGGGTGACATGTTGGGTATCTATTTACTCGGGGTAACTTCATCTTTCATATTATGCAAAAACATTGGGCTAAATTTAATGTTTTTTTTTTTTAAAAGCACAAAACTGTTTTATTTCCAAAAAAAAGTGTTCGAAAAATTGCTGTGCAAATACCATGCGCGATAAAAAGTTGCAACAACCGCCATTGTATTCTCTAGGGTCTTTGCTAAAAAAGCATATATAATGTTTTGGGGTTCTATGTAATTTTCTAGCAAATAAGTGTTGATTTTTACATGTAGGAGAGAAATGTCAGAATTGGTCTGGGTGTTCCAGAACGCCTGATGGCGTTCCCTGCATGTTGGGCCTCTGTATGTGGCCATGCTGTGTAAAAGTCTCACACATGGGGTATCGCCATACTCGGGAGGAATAGCAGAATGTGTTTTGGGGTGTAATTTGTGGTATGCATATGCTGTGTGTGAGAAATAACCCGCTAATATGAAAATTTTGTGGAAAGAAAATGAAAATGAAAAAAATCTTGATTTTGCAAAGAATTGTGGGAAAAATTACAACTTCAAAAAACTCACAATGCCTCTTTCTAAATACCTTGGAATGTCTTCTTTCCAAAAAGGGGTCATTTGGGGGGTATTTGTACTTTTCTGGCATGTTAGGGTCTCAAGAAATGAGAGAGGCTGTCAGTACATCAGGTGTGATCAAATTGATCAATTTTCAGTAATTGGTACCATAGCTTTTAGACCCTATAACTTTCACCCAGACTAAATATCTAAAAAAAAAATTGTTTTGTTACCAAAGATATGTAGCAGTATACATTTTAGGCCAAGTTTATGAAGAAAAATTACTTTTTTGCAAAATGTTATAATAGAAATTAAGAAAAATTACTTTTTTTACAAAATTTTCGTTCTTTTTTCATTTATAGTGAAAAAAATAAAAACCGCAGAGGTGATAAAATACCACCAAAAGAAAGCTCTATTTGTGGGAAAAAAAAGGACAAAAATTTCATTTGGTTATAGTGTTGTATGACTGAGTTATTGTCATTCAAAATGTGAGAGCACCGAAAGCTAAAAATTGGTCTGGTTATTAAGTGGGTTTAAGTGCCCAGTAGTCAAGTGGTTAAAGGATCACTAAAGGAAAAAAAATTTTTAGCTAAATAGGTTCCTTTACCTTAATGCAGTGCTGTTTTCATGTTCTCATTGTTTGTTTTTGCTTTAAAGTTACTGTAATTCTGCTCTGATCTCCACACTTCCTGCTTGTCTGGCTCCTTATGAAAAATCTCATGGCAGCTTTTCACTGTGGTCCAAGCTGTGTCTAAAACTCCTCAGAACGGATTCATTTTAAAAACAAAACACTGCCCTGGATTTGTTTGTTTTTGTTCTGTCTCTCTCTCTACTTCACATAAACACAAAACCAGTTTAAAAACGAAAGTGAAACTAGAGGCATGTTATATGATTGATTTTTAATAATTTTTAAAAGGAATCGGTTAACTTTTATGTCTCTATACCCTGTAAACAGTAATTTCAGCCAAAATTTTTTTTTCCTTTAGTGATCCTTTAAGTCGACTTCCCTCCCTGAAAAGCATGTCAAAATTTGGGTGATTTCGGGGAAGGCACTAGGTGTTATCGTTGAAGTGGAGGAACCTCATGATCATGAAGTATCTGGTTCTGGGCATTGTTGCAGAAAAGATTGGCATATGATAAATGGGGCGTTTTGACCAAAAGGAATAATTTTCATTTTTTGGGTTGAGTCCCATACAAAATGTGAGGCCTAAAAAAAAACTAAACTCCTCCACTGTAAGGTCTCTCCAATGGAAGGGACGGGCATAAGACGATGTTGGATTGTTGGTGATAAATTGTTGGGCTTATAAGTTGCACTGGGCCACAATACTAGATAGCAGTTCCTCAGTAAAAAATAAATCAAAAAAATTAATTGGGGAAAAATTGTCCGTGTTCACCTGGACTCCTGGCTGGGGGAATTTTGGCTTCTCCGGAATATGGAGGAAGCCACAAGGGGTACTGAAGGGCATAGGGAAGGCTTGCATGGATCCTTGGCCTTTGTTGCCGAGGTACTTCGGTGCTGGTGGATGGCACTTCGGTGCTGGTGGATGCCACTGCTTCCTCACCAGAGTGCCTTCTTTTGGCGGGCTGACTATCTTCCTCCTCTGAGCCTGTCTCTGTTCCACTACTGTAGACTGGCTCATAGTCTACGTCCGAATCAGAATGGGAATCGGAAGAAGAGAGCTCCCCGTTGCTCTTGTCAGCCGCGGAAATAATTTGATATGCCTGCTCGACGGAGTTCAGCCATGGTCCCTCCTGAGTTCAGCCATGGTCCCTCCTGAGTTCAGCCATGGTCCCTCCTGAGTTCAGCCATGGTCCCTCCTGAGTTCAGCCATGGTCCCTCCGAGTGCTCCGCACTCCACCCCGCACTCAGAATACTTTATTTTATTTAGGTATCCCTCCGAGTTCAGCCATGGTCCCTCCGAGTTCAGCCATGGTCCCTCCGAGTGCTCCGCACTCCACCCCGCACTCAGAATACTTTATTTTTTATTTATTTTATTTAGGTATCGGGAGTATTCGCGCGAGTACAAGTACTAGCGCAAATACTCGGTGCCGATACTAGTATCAGGACAACCCTAGTTGCTGGCGACTTCAGAGGTGGGTACTGAGGTGGCAGAGGTGGGTACTGAGGTGGAGGAACAGATGTACACCGATGAGGCAGCAGATGTGTACTGGCGGCACAGATGGCACTGATGAGGCGGCACTGAGATGGGTACGGATGAGATTGGCACAGATGTGCGATGATCTGCGGCACAGGTGGACACTGGTGGCACAGGTATCACTGGGCACTGTAAAACATTTTTACAGACTGTAAAAGTTGAAAGATACACTGTATCACTCACAGATTCTCTCTCCTCACACGCGCTGTCTGTGTGTGAGGACAGAGAGCCGGCAATGAGAGATGATCTCATATATGTTTACATATGAGATCATCCCCCCCCATTGGCCACACAGATCGCGCTGTAAATAGCCGCTGTGATTGGCTATGTCCAGGGGTCACGGCCAGTACAGAAGTTTCCCGCTGTGCGCTCGGGAGCGCGCACGGGGAACGAGGAAAGAGCAGGATGCATATATGCGTCCTGTCAGAGATTCAGATCATCCCGACAGCCGCATATATTCGTACGGCCGTCGGGAAGTGGTTAAACCTATGTATATCAATCATTGTATATCAACAACTGTCATGTACCCAAAAGCCTTTAATATGTGTTTTAGCGCCTGTCAAACTTTCTGAAAAAACAAATGGGGGGGCAAGTATGAGAGCTGCCAGAATCAAGGGGGAGGCCTGTAGGAAGGAATCGTGGAGGCCGCCTACAGAAATCCACAGGGGTGTAGTCTAGCCATGGTTACCAGATTGAGAGACATTTGTCATGGTTTTATTTTAATTATTTCTAGCCTACTCCTATTAATGCGGAACTTAACCCTCTCAATCAACATTGACTATTTTTAATCCTTCTGCTGCTAGCATTATAAAATGGATATGATATGCTTTCCTATGTTTTAAATACATCCCAGCAGTCTTCGAGAGAGGAAGGGTTATCTCAGCTAAGCACACCCTCCTGTCTGAATGCCTGAGCACATGGATTACAGGAAGTAAATACTACTTGAATCAGTTACCCTTGTTCAAGATGGACCTGGCTAGAAATACTACAGTATGTAGTGGTTTTCAAATAGATTTTTCAGCAAAATAAGGCATTGGGGACATGGAAGGAACATGGAAGGGGACATGGGGGAAGTTTGCTTTAAATATTAAAAAGGAATTAAATGGCATTTTTGGTTTGTGGCGCTCAGATGCAGTTTAGTTCTGCTTAAAGGGGTTGTAAAGGTACAAGCTTTTTTACCTTAATGCATCCTATGCATTAAGGTAAGAAAAACATCTCGCTGCACCGCCCCCCCCCCCCCCCCCCCCGAGCCCCCGTTGTACTTACCTGACCGTTCGAATCTCCCGGGCGCATCCACGTCGTCCTCTTCGGTTCCCAGCCTATCCGTTGATTGGCTAGGCTGGGCGGATTGATAGCAGCGCAGCCATTGGCTAGCGCTGGTGTCAATCAGAGCGGATGACGCGGCGCGCTGGGGGGCGGAGCCGAGTGATACAGTCGGCGGCTATGGCCGCCGCTGTATCACGGGAGCGCGCTCGCAAAAGCTTTCCTCCGTGCGAGCGCCCTCGCATGAAGAGGGAAAGCTTTTGCGAGGGGGAGCCCAGACAGCCGCCGAGGGACCCCAGAAGACAGCTTTCCGGGCCACTCTGTGTGCAAAACGAACTGCACAGTGGAGGTAAGTATAACATGATTGTTGTTTTGTTTTTTTAAAAGCCCTGACTTTAGTGTCCCTTTAAGGCCCCCTGCACATGGGACGGCGGTGCAAACTCTGCTAAATACACGTTTTTAAAGGCTAAAACCGGTGTTTAAAAACGCCAGTTTTGCTGCAAATTTTGCAGCGTTTTACTGAGTTTGCGTTTTTATAAGCGTTTAGTTAAGAAACATCATAAGACCCTCCCTAAGCTCAAAAAACAGTATTTAACCATTTCAGCCATTTTGTGAGACCAGAGTGAGTAGCAGCTGAGAGAGCAGCAGTGAACTTGTATTTAGCTTGTCACTTGCCACATCACCTGCCACAAGCTGCGGATTGTCCACCTGCCCACGTCACCTGGCTACGTCACTTGCCACGTCACCTGCCACAAAGTGTGGATTGTCCACTTGCCATGTCACCTGCCACAAGTTTTGGATTATCCACTTGCCACGTCACCTGGCTGCGTCACCTGTTCACATCACCTGCCACGTCACCTGGCCACAAGTTGTGGATTGTCCACTGGCCACGTCACCTGGCCACAAGTTGTGGATTGTCCACTGGCCACGTCACCTGGCCACAAGTTGTGGATTGTCCACTGGCCACGTCACCTGGCCACAAGTTGTGGATTGTCCACTGGCCACGTCACCTGGCCACAAGTTGTGGATTGTCCACTGGCCACAAGTTGTGGATTGTCCACTGGCCACAAGTTGTGGATTGTCCACTGGCCACAAGTTGTGGATTGTCCACTGGCCACAAGTTGTGGATTGTCCACTGGCCACAAGTTGTGGATTGTCCACTGGCCACAAGTTGTGGATTGTCCACTGGCCACAAGCTGTGGATTGGCCACTGGCCACGTCACCTGGCCACAAGCTGTGGATTGGCCACTGGCCACGTCACCTGGCCACAAGCTGTGGATTGGCCACTGGCCACGTCACCTGGCCACAAGCTGTGGATTGGCCACTGGCCACAAGCTGTGGATTGTCCACGTCACCTGGCTACGTCACTTGCCACGTCACCTGCCACAAGTTGTGGATTATCCACTTGCCACGTCACCTGGCTGCATCACCTGTTCACATCACCTAGCACGTCACCTGCCACAAGTTGTGGATTGTCCACTGGCCACAAGTTGTGGGTTGTCCACTGGCCACAAGTTGTGGGTTGTCCACTGGCCACAAGTTGTGGGTTGTCCACTGGCCACAAGTTGTGGGTTGTCCACTGGCCACAAGTTGTGGGTTGTCCACTGGCCACAAGTTGTGGGTTGTCCACTGGCCACAAGTTGTGGGTTGTCCACTGGCCACAAGTTGTGGGTTGTCCACTGGCCACAAGTTGTGGGTTGTCCACGTCACCTGGCCACAAGTTGTGGGTTGTCCACGTCACCTGGCCACAAGTTGTGGATTTTTTTTTTATTTTTATTTTTTTAATGGTTTTTCATCATTTGCCATCATTTTTGAGATTTTTTATGTAGAAAAATAGGTCACCTTAAACGGCTATAAACGTAATTGCGGCAAAACGCCGGTACCGCGTTTTGCCACTGAAACGTGGAAACCTTTGCGTCTGAACCCATTTTTTTGCTTCTGAAAATACAAGGATAAACGCAACTGCTGAAAAACTTGACTGTGTGCATGGACACATAGGATAACATTGAATGTGTTCAGGGGCAGTGGAAAAAGCTGTGGCATTACCAAGAACTGGATGTCGCCCCAAAATAGATAACATGAGACGAAGGCTGGCAATAGGCCTACAGCAACATTAAAGGAGCTGCAGGAATATCTGGAAAGTATTGGCTGTGGAATGGTCCAGCCAGAGCCCCGACCTGAATCCCATCTGAAAATCTGTGGGGTAATCTGAAGAGGGCTGTGCATAGCAGTAGACCGATATGGGTTTTTACTCTGGCCGATATTTAGAATATGGGGCGGCCGATTTAAAAAATAAAAAACCTCATCCACTGCTTACTCCTGTCCCTCTAGCACACACTTGATGTCCTCGGTAGAGATGGCACTAGTTTGGGACAGATGGCACTGGCAATTGGAACTGGTTGGCACTGGCGGCTGGCACTGGCAGGTTTCACAGTAAGCAGAGTTTAACTGTGTGAAACTAACGGAGATGGTTGTAATATAAGCATTTTCCTTTGATACCGGTGCACACATTTTGTTTATTTTAATTTTATTTATTTTTTTATTTTTTTTATTATTATTATTTTTTTTTCTGTGTGTCAACTTTATTTGAGTTTACTTATTATTTAATTTTCCCTATAACGTCCTTCCATTACTATTGTCCTCTCCTTTATTTCTATCTTTATTAATAAGATGTTCATCAGACTCTGAGCACGTTTATTAATACCATTTGTAAGAAGTTGAGAACTCCCCGCCTGTTTTACCAATAATGGAACTGATGCATCCACATATAGCGGTAGGATGCTAGGTTCCTTTTACCTTCCCTCATACATAGGTATGTTCTCTGTAGTTTCATTAGTTCTGTTTTTCTATTTACCGTTTTACCTGGGTTGTTGCCCATGTAACGTTTTGCTTTACTGTTTGTATTCGATGTATCAACACTGTATGGTTGTATATACCTTATGTCTGATAAACAATAAAAAATATTTGAAAAGAAACTAACGGAGAGTGAGAGGAGCTGTCGGCTCGATGTCGGGGGTGGGCGGTACCGCCCACCCTGGCCTGTCACACATGGTGCTTTGCTTTTAGGCCAGATTTGTGGAGTGCATGCCTAATAGTTGTCCCACCTAAGCTGTGGATCTCTGCAGCTCCCCCAGAGTTACCATGGGCCTTTTATCTGCTTCTTTGATTATTGCTGTTCTTGCCGGCCTGTCAGTTTAGGTGGATGCCCATGTCTTGGTAGGATTGCAGTTGTGCCATACTCCTTTCCGTTTTCAGATGATGTATTAAAGAGTGCTCCGTGAGATGTTTAAAGCTTGGGATATATTTTTATAGCCTAACCCTGCTGCGCTGAAAATGAATGGAGTGAAGACAGCGTCTTCTCTTCATTCATAAACTGAAACATTTGTAAACACAGGTTACAATGTTTCAGTTATGTGAATCAACAGTCAGTGATCACTGACTGTCCATTCGGAGCAGTACCCCGCTCTCCATCCTGACAATTCCAGGGGGCACGGAAGGGGAGAGATACACGGCGGCATGTACGGGATACACGGCGGCATGTACGGGATACACGGCGGCATGTACGGGATACACGGCGGCATGTACGGGATACACGGCGGCATGTACGGGATACACGGCGGCATGTACGGGATACACGGCGGCTTTCAGCTGCTTTAAAATCAGCGGTGATTGGTGCTTGGAACTTCCCCCTGCACTGATCACCGCCGACAGTACAAGTATCGGGTGAAGCATCGGGAGCATTTGCCCGAGTAAAAGTACTCGGGCAAATGCTTGGTATCGGTACCGATACTAGTATCGGGACAACCCTAAGCCCAATAAAATAAATTTACGTTTTTGGTTGTAACATGACAAAATGTGAAAAATTTGAAATGTGAAAAAGTGTTTAATACTTCTTAAGGCACTATAACTACTGTTTTTATATTACTTTATTGCTATACTGTTAAAAAATGAAAGTGTATACTATGACTATAGATCTCCCTTTAAAAAAAAAAAAAGTAGCTGTGACGCTTACACAGAACTGCTCCGCCAGAATTTCACAACTCCAGTTCAGAAATCCATAGAACCCAATGGATAGTCCACAGCCCATCCATGGGAATAGCTTTCCACTTTATTAAAAATGACATTCTGCTTTAACACGGAATCCACTGTATAATTTTTTCTAAGCTTTATTGCACTGCTTGTAATGTGCAGCCAACCAACCAAATGCATAATGTTCTCTACAGATTGGAATGGTTTCTACAGTAAAACTCTAATTTTTTCTAATCGGGCCAGTGCTGACAACCACCTCCATAGAAAGCACGGAATCCACACATAGTTCCATGAGCTGGTTTATACACTGGCCTATTATAATTTAAACAGACTTATCTCCGGAGGGCTGCATTGCCCAGAGCAGGAGCATAGCAAGGTCTCGGAGGAACAGTTATTATTAAGCTCCATCTTATCATGGCTTGTGACCCAATTTCTTGTCTGTTTCCCGTTAAGGAATTCAGCAACATGATTATCCCAGTCAGATGCTTCACATGTGGGAAGATTGTTGGAAATAAGTGGGAGGCTTATCTTGGACTACTGCAGGCAGAATACACTGAAGGGTATGTATAATTTATTCACCTTTGTCCATCTTAGCAAGGATTGATAACCATCAAGGTAGTGTTCCAGACCCCCAGGATGTATTGGATTACATTTTTTCATTTTATGCTAAATATTCGTCTGTGCTAAAAAATAAATAAAATAAAATGCCCCAGAAGATTTTTTTTTTTGGGGGGGGGGGGGGGGTGGGCGGCACAGGTTCATTCAAACAGTCCTCCTATTGATCATCCCTAGATACTGGGTGGGAAAACAACCAGATGGTTTTACCCCCTTAATGACCAGACCGCTTTTAGTTTCCAATAATTTTTATTGAAATTTTCTCGACATTTGGAAGGTAAGAAAAAAAATACCATTGTCACAAACAATTGTAATATAAAACAGAAAACTGTTCAGGAAGAAAACTAACATCTTTTGACCTACCAGGAACATAAATTGCCACAAAACGAGAACATAAAATGGGTTGAAAATAAAAGCAGACGAAAAAAAAAAACTATACTGCCTCCCCCATGGCAACCATTAGGGGCTCAGGACCTTCCCATCACCTCACCCCCCCAAAAGGGGAGGAGGAAGGGGAGATGCCATGATGGCGCTTCCATGAAGTCGGTATCAACTGTCCTGTGCTCCATGAAGGCTGAATGTTCAAAAAATAAATAAATGCTGTTATACAATGTGTAAGGAATTTAAAAAAAAAAATCCCCTCCCCATTACCAAAAAAACTGGGAGAGAACGAGAGAAAAGTTAGAGAAAAAGAGGATAGGATACCAGAGGGAAAAAAAAGCGCATTCTACATTGTGGACTTATCTGAACCCTCGTTACTCGCAAAGGGACAGACAGGCAGACCAGACCACTTTTTACAATTTGGCACTGCTTTTACTATGAACCACTTAAAGGGTCACTAAAGTCAGGGATTTTTTTTTTTTTAAATAACAAACATGTGATACTTACCTCCACTGTGCAGTTCGTTTTGCACAGAGTGGCCCGGAAAGCTGTCTTCTGGGGTCCCTCGGCGGCTGTCTGGGCTCCTCCTCGCAAAAGCTTTCCTTCTTCATGCGAGGGCGCTCGCATGGAGGAAAGCTTTTGCGAGCGCGCTCCCGTGATACAGCGGCGGCCATAGCCGCCGACTGTATCACTCGGCTCCGCCCCCCAGCGCGCCGCGTCATCCGCCCTGATTGACAGCAGCGCTAGCCAATGGCTGCGCTGCTATCAATCCGCCCAGCCTAGCCAATCAACGGCCAGGCTGGGAACCGAAGAGGACGACGTGGACGCGCCCGGGAGATTCGAACGGTCAGGTAAGTACAACGGGGGCTCGGGGGGGGGCCGGTGCTGCTAGATGTTTTTTTACCTTCATGCATAGGATGCATGAAGGTAAAAAAACTTGTACCTTTAGAACCCCTTTAAGGACCCCTTTACGCTGATATACGTCGGTAGAATGGCATGGCTGGGCACATCCACGTTCTTCCGTGTGGCGCCATCATTGATCGCGTGTTCCCTTATATAGGGAATCGCAATCAATGACGCCACACCCCCCTACAGTTAGAAAAACATATGAGGTCACACATAACCCCTTCAGCGCCCCTGTGTGGTTAACTCCCAAACTGCAATTGTAATTTTCACAGTAAACAATGCTGTGAAAATGACAATAGTCCCAAAAATGTGCCAAAATTGTCCGACGTGTCCGCCATAATGTCGCATTCTCGAAAAAAAATCGCTGATCGCCGCCATTGGTAGTAAAAAAAAAATGTTTTATATAAAAATGCAATAAAACTATCCCCTATTTTGTAAACGCTATATATTTTGCGCAAACCAATCGATAAACGCTTATTGCGATTTTACCAAAAATAGGTAGAAGAATACGTATCGGCCTAAACTGAGGAAATTTTTTATATATATATATATTTTTGGGGGATATTTATTACCGCAAAAAGAAAAAAATATTGCATTTTTTTCTTTCTAAATTGTTGCTTTATTTTTGTTTATAGCGCAAAAAAATAAAAGCCACAGAGGTGATCAAATACCACCAAAAGAAAGCTCTATTTGTGGGGAAAAAAAAGACGCCAATTTTGTTTGGAAGCCATGTTGCACGACCGCGCAATTGTCAGTTAAAGCGACGCAGTGCCGAATCTCAAAAACTGGCCAGGTCCTTAAGCTGCCTAAAGGTCCGGGTCTTAAGTGGTTAATTGTGCGGTCATGCGATGCTGTACCTAAACTAAATTTGCACCTATTTGTTTACCTCTGGATATAAATGAAAAAAGACGGATGCCACCACATTACCCACTCTTCTAACTACTAGAACCACCAAGTCCTTTATGATTTTTTTTTTTTTTTCTTCTTCTTCTTGCATTGGAATGTTATTGTGCATGGGGATGCTGAGGCTCCACTCGCAAATCAGATTCGGGTAAAGGAGGAGAGTGTTGGAGCGGGCAGGGTGTGTAGAGTATGTTGTAGGCCTAGCAACATTTAACCCTTATGCCGCGTACACACGATCACTTTTTGTGATGAAAAAAACTTCATTTTATCTCACGAAACAAAACAACGTTTTTCAAACTTCATTTTAAAAAACGACGTTGCGTACACACCATCGTTTTTCCAAAAAGCTCTAGCAAAGCGCGGTGACTTACACCACGTTCAACGGCACTCTGTTCCATTGAAGCTCCCGTCTCATAACTTGCTTCTGAGCATGCGAGGGTTTAAGAAAGTAGTTTTAAAAGTCTTTGACACAAAAAACGACATTTTGAAAAACGACACAAAAAATTCAAGCATGTTCGAATTCTTTTTTTGCTTGTTTTTTAAAGGACATAAAACAACGTTTTGCCCACACACAATCATTTTAAATGACCTTTTTTTAAAACGACGTTTTTTTTCATCACAAAAAGTGATCTTGTGTACGTGGCATAACGGTTCGTTTGGGGGGGGGGGGGGCACTCAAGGGTGGATTGTTTATTTCCCAGAGTTGGGCTTTAACGGCAACACAAATGGAAGTATGTTTAGTTAGGTAGGACACCACTGGAACCCATGTTGGTGTTTTGTCTGCTTCTTGTTACAGATTTCCCTTCACTTCCTGTGTAGTAAAAAGGTTTTCCCCAAAACAAAAAGTGGGGGGATATCAGTAAAACAAGATGGGGGGTTCTAACCTTTTCCCATTTTATCTTCAACTGAATAACCTATTGTAGTATCTGCATTGATCCCCAGAATCGTATGCACTTTGTGTTCAGGGCTTTTTCATTCCTATTTCTATCAGTTTGGTCTCTCTTCTTACCATATATAATTGTCATTACCTGTTTTACAGAGATGCACTGGACGCTTTAGGCTTAAAGAGGTACTGCTGTCGCCGTATGCTTCTGGCTCATGTGGACCTGATAGAAAAGCTTCTAAATTATGCACCACTGGAAAAATGAGGAGACCGCCTCTTGGATGTACATTCCGTGATTATAAGAAATCTCAAGCTATGGGATATCTTTACACTGACACTTCACACTTGCAAGCACAGTTCATACACAAGGAGATTTACAAAAATAGTCTGGCATTTTCCAAACTGTATACACGATACCAATTTTTTATTTTTTTTTCTACTAATAAAGACGAGTTTTGTTCTAAATAGATGTCGTGTATATCAAGTTTTTCTAACCTTTATTATTCTAACAGTGTGCAGATTTCTAGTCAATTTTCTTATCACGCTTCCTCCTTGGGCTTAATAAAGCTCCCTGCAAAAACGATTTTCTCCTAGTGACATATATCCACTGTCCTATATTTTAGTTGCAGCTAAAGAAGTGCTTTGGTCTGCTGATTCTGTTTGGCAGTGTAACCTATTTAATTTGAGACTTTCACCCCTAAATTAAGCTTTCTTTCTCGTACATCACGGGACACAGAGCGGCATATTCATTACTATGTGGGTTATATGGAGTACCTTCAGGTGTGGACACTGGCAATCTTCAAACAGGAAGTCCCCTCCCTATATAACCCCCTCCCCTAGAGGGAGTCCCTCAGTTTTTTCGCCAGTGTCTTAGGTGTTGGTCACGGAATAGCTTTGCTCCACATCCTTGGGATTAAGGGCGGGCTAACCGGATCTGTCCAAGGAGCCTCAGTGCCAAAGTGGACAGTACCCGGGCCCCAAACCGTGGGGTTTTGCCTATAATGCTCCTCTTTGGAGGGCTGGACCCTGGGCCCAGGACTTGGAGTTTGCAAAAACCATAAAGTTCCTGTTTTGCCAGGGTGCTATATAGGTCCAGGACAGTGGGTACCTTCATAGGACCCCAGGGCCTGAAGGTCTACTACGCTACCCACGGAGATGGGAGAAGATTGGATCAGTTTGCTGGTCAAACATCCTGCAGCATGGAGCAGGTAAGGGGGAGCCTGCGGGACTTGGTTCGACAGCAGGCTCCCCGGGGTAACCTAAAAGGGGGGATAGCCTAAGTATGCTCTGCATGGGCAACCGTGATCACTATGTCTAAAAGAGACAGGATGACACCCTTTCTCCCCCCATCACTAGGCCCCCCTGTCTAAATATGTGTTGCTAGCTAACCTGCTGTTTCTTCCTAGGGCTAGTAAGGATCCCTAGGGGCCTTGAGAGAGTCCTACCTGGCCGGGGGTTTGAATCTGCCGCCTGTTTCTGCGTGCCTGGATCTCCAGCAGCGCGGCTCCTCCATGTTCCTCCTGTATCCGGCATACGCCCGCGCGCGCGCGCGTGCACGTCTTATTGACGTTTTTCGCGCCGTCCAGACAGGAGGGGGGGGGGGGCGGGCCTGCGGCGTCATACAGGGGCGCGCCTTTGTGCTATTATAGACAGCAGGCCTTGTCAGGGCTCAGTCTGAGGCTGATTTTTTCAAGGAGAGGACGCAGAGCGGCAGAACAGTGACTCCCGGTGGCGGAAGAGGGGTAGTACATGTGGACTTTGTTCCAATGCCTTTATTGTTAAGCCAAGAAATCCCCCTTATTTTGCAGCAGGTTGGAAGCTGGCAAACTTAAATTAGGGTCATTGTATGTTGTCAAATATATAATATATAATATATAATTATTTAAAAAAAAAAAAAAAAAAAAAGGAAAAGACCAACATACGGGCCCATCAGTTTTTGGGGACACTAGTGATCTATTTTTCCCCTAAACTCTGAAATTTGTACTCCTGGCCACTACAGTCTGTTGTGTGGGCGGAGTCCCTCGATTTTGTATTATGGCTTCCAAGGGTTCGGGGTCAAAGGGGACAAAAAAGACCAAAAAACAAAAGGGGTCCCTTTCTGATTCTGATATGCCGATACTTTCCCCGCAGCTTATTAATTTAAGAAGCGCCTTGGATGAGCCATTAGGGGGATCTGGTGCGGAGGCTGGCCCAGATCAGCCCAGCCCTGTGTTTATCACAGAGGAGATGCTAGCCGTTTCCCTAGGGGGGCTAGAAGAGAGAATAGCGGCATTGATCGCCAGAGCTATTCCTGTTAAGAAACGGGTTAGATCCCCATCACCAGGGGGTGTATCCTCAGATGCTGAGATTCTCTCTCCGGAGGAATTAGAATCACAGGAGGATCAACTGGACCTGAACCAAGAGGGTTCAGGGATGGAGGGGTCTACCTCTGAGGAACCATTTTCAGACTCCCAGACAGAGAGACTGTGGGTACAGTCTTTGACGGACATGGTCCGCTCGGCATTTAGTTTGCCATTGCCAGAACTTCAGGTTCCTCCGGTATCCTCTCTGGGCTCTTTGAAAGCCCCGTTAAGCAACGCAGTTTTTCCGGTCCATCCTCTCTTGGAGGAATTGATCTTTCGGGATTGGGTACGGCCGGACAGGGTTTTTCTGCCACCGAAAAGATTTGCGGTCATTTATCCCATGGAGGAAAAATTCTCCAAGAAGTGGAGGCTCCCAGTAGTGGATGCAGCCATCTCATGTGTGAATAAATCACTAACTTGCCCGGTGGAAAACATACATATGTTTAAAGATCCGGTGGATAAAAGATTAGAGACACTTTTAAAAGCATCCTTTGCTACGGCAGGAGCAGTGGTGCAGCCAGCGGTAGCTGCAATTGGAGTTTGTCAGGCATTAAAAGACCAGACAAAAGAGATGTTAAAGGACATGCCTACCCAACAAGCAGAAGAGTTTGCTGACATTCCCAGAGCTCTGTGTTTTGCGGTAGATGCTATAAAAGATTCCATCCAGCAGGCTTCTCGTTTATCACTATGTTTGGTACACATGAGAAGGCTCTTATGGTTGAAGAACTGGGCGGCAGAACCCCCATGCAAAAAGCTTCTAGCAGGATTTCCCTTCCATGGAGGACGACTCTTCGGAGAAGATCTGGATAAATATATTCAGACTATTTCAAATGGCAAGAGTACCCTTTTACCGGTCAAAAAGACATTCCGGGCTCCTACATTTAAAAGGCAGCTTTTTCCTGTCTCGGGGCCCTCTAATTCCAGGCAGTATCGACGGCCGCCTGCACGATCCAACGTTAACAGTAGATCGCAGGGACAGACCCCTGGGGGTAAGAAGCCGTGGTATCGCAAGCCGTCAAAGACAGCCCCTAAATCTGCCTTATGAAGGGGCGCCCCCACTCTCACGGGTGGGGGGAAGGCTTCGTCTCTTCTCAGAAGTTTGGGAAGCCAAGATCCCCGACAATTGGGCCCGGGCATCTGTAACCACATGTTACAGATTGGAGTTTCTAAGATATCCTCCGCCTCATTTTCAAGAATCAAGGCTACCAAGGGATCCAGCAAGGAAGGCCTCAATGCTGGCAGCTTTGGATCACCTGCTTTGCCAGGACGTAATTATAGAAGTGCCAGCCCAAGAGCAAGGCCTAGGTTTCTATTCCAATCTCTTTGTCATACCAAAGCCCAACGGCGATGTCAGGCCAATCTTGGACCTAAAGAGGTTAAACGCTTATCTAAGGGTGCGGTCCTTCCGGATGGAATCCATCCGGTCAGCAGCCGCCGCGCTTCAGAAAGACGATTTTCTGGCCTCCATAGACATAAAAGATGCTTACCTTCATGTACCAATCTTTCAGTCGCATCAAAGGTTTTTACGCTTCGCGGTGGGGCAGCGACACTTCCAATTCAGGGCGCTCCCTTTCGGGCTGGCCACGGCCCCCCGGGTATTCACGAAGATCCTAGCCCCAGTTCTGGCCAATTTAAGGATCCAAGGAGTCACAGTCCTAGCATACTTGGACGACCTTTTAATCATAGATCACTCACGGACGGGTCTGCGAAAGGCAGTAAACCTCACGGTTCGGTACCTCGAAGAATTCGGCTGGGTCCTAAACCAGGGAAAGTCAGCATTCCAGCCTACAAAGCAGTTGGAATACCTCGGCATGAGGTTAGACACAGAACATCAAAAGGTGTTCCTGCCCCTTGTAAAGATCAAGGCGATCAAGGGGTTGGTTCAGTTGGTTATAAACAAGAAAAGACCAACTATTCGCCTGTGTATGCGATTACTAGGCAAGCTAGTGGCCACATTCGAGGCAGTACCATACGCTCAGATCCACACTCGCGTCCTACAGGCAGCCATTCTAGCAGCCTGGGGCAAGAGGGCACATGCCTTAGAGTCCCCTTTGACGCTATCATCAAGGGTCCGACAAAGCCTGGCCTGGTGGTTGAACCCTCAGAATCTTCTAAAGGGAAGATCCTTCAGCCCTGTTGTCTGGAAGGTAGTTACCACAGACGCCAGCCTGGCAGGCTGGGGGGCGGTCTTCGAAGGGTTCTCCCGCCAGGGAACTTGGGTGAAAGCAGAGAGGCAGCTCCCCATCAATATCTTGGAAATCAGAGCTGCTCGCCTAGCCCTGTTGGCGTGGACCTCCAGATTAAAGGGGTTCCCGGTGAGAATCCAGTCAGACAATGCCACGGCGGTGGCATACATAAACCACCAAGGGGGAACCAGGAGCCAGGCCGCTCAAAGGGAAGTGAACTTGATTTTTCAATGGGCAGAGGTTCATGTACCCTGCATTTCAGCGATATTCATTCCCGGAGTGGACAACCTGCAGGCAGACTTCTTAAGTCGCCAGAGTCTGTTGCCAGGGGAGTGGTCTCTGCATCCCCAGGTCTTTCAGACAATCTGCCAGAGGTGGGGAACGCCAGACGTAGATATAATGGCATCCAGGTTCAACAAGAAACTAGACAGGTTCGTGTCGCGAGCGAGGGATCCTATGGCCTGCGGAACCGATGCGTTGGTTTGCCCTTGGCATCAATTCAAACTTCTATATGCATTCCCTCCACTACAGTTACTCCCCCGCCTGTTGCGCAAGATCAGAGTGGAGCACAAGCCAGTCATTCTAATAGCTCCAGCTTGGCCCCGGAGGGCTTGGTACTCACTAGTCCTGAATATGGCAGTGGGAGACCCTTGGACTCTTCCTCTACAACCAGACCTACTCTCACAAGGCCCGATCCTCCACCCTACATTACAGCGTCTAAATTTGACGGCCTGGAGGCTGAATCCCTGATTCTCAGGGGTAGGGGTCTGTCTAAGCAGGTAATCCCTACCCTGATTAAGGCTAGAAAGCCGGTCTCCAGGGTAATTTATTACAGGGTGTGGAGGAACTATATAGGCTGGTGTGAATCCAAAAGATGGAATTGCCGCAAATATACTATTGATAGGGTGTTAAGTTTTCTCCAGCTAGGAGTGGATAAAGGCCTGGCACTAAGCACAATCAAAGGACAGATCTCAGCTCTGTCAGTGTGGTTTCAGAGGCCGCTGGCCACCCACTCGCTGGTAAAGACCTTCTTACAGGGGGTCTTGCGTATTAATCCTCCTGTCAAGGCACCAGTTTGTCCTTGGGACCTAAATCTTGTCCTGTCCACTCTACAGAAAACAGCCTTTTGAGCCTTTGGCTGAGATTCCTTTACTCTTACTGACAAGAAAATTGGTTTTCTTGGTCGCCATAGTTTCGGCCAGGAGAGTGTCAGAATTAGCAGCCTTATCGTGTAAGGAACCATATCTTGTTCTGCATAAGGACAGGGCAGTTCTCCGGCCCCATCCTTCCTTTCTACCAAAGGTTATATCCAAATTTCACTTAAACCAGGATTTGGTACTTCCATCCTTCTTTCCAAAACCTACATCTAGAAAGGAGGGGTTGCTGCATACCTTGGATATTGTCCGGGCCATGAAGGCCTATCTTAAAGCTACGGAAAAGATCCGGAAAACAGAGGTGTTATTCGTTCTACCAGATGGCCCCAAGAAGGGGCAGGCAGCTGCAAAATCCACCATCTCGAGATGGATTAGACAATTAATCATTCAAGCCTATGGATTGAAGAGGTTGCCCCCTCCGTTGTCGGTAAAGGCCCATTCTACCAGGGCCATGGGCGCCTCTTGGGCAGCACACCATCAGATCTCTATGGCTCAGATATGCAAGGCGGCAACGTGGTCATCAGTCCACACGTTTACAAGGTTTTATCAACTAGACGTGAGAAGGAATGCGGATTCTGCCTTTGGACAGGCAGTACTACAGGCTGCAGTTTGAAATCCTCGGGATCAGAAACACCCTTGGTTATATAAAAAAAAAAGAAAAAGGTTCTTCTTTCTTGACTAATTTGGAATTATTATTATGATTTGAGTTTATCTCTAAAATTGAATCCTTCTTTGGAAGATGTCTCCCTCCCCTCATTAAAGCATTGCTTTCGGACATCCCACATAGTAATGAATATGCCGCTCTGTGTCCCGTGATGTACGAGAAAGAAAAAGGGATTTTTAAATACAGCTTACCTGTAAAATCCTTTTCTTGGAGTACATCACGGGACACAGAGCTCCCACCCCTCTTTTGGGTGACCATTTTGGGAGGCATACTGCTTGCTACAAAACTGAGGGACTCCCTCTAGGGGAGGGGGTTATATAGGGAGGGGACTTCCTGTTTGAAGATTGCCAGTGTCCACACCTGAAGGTACTCCATATAACCCACATAGTAATGAATATGCCGCTCTGTGTCCCGTGATGTACTCCAAGAAAAGGATTTTACAGGTAAGCTGTATTTAAAAATCCCTTTTTTAATCAACCACTTGCCCTCTGGAAGATTTACCTCCCTTCATGACTAGGCCATTTTTTTGAGATGCGGCATCGCATTACTTTAACTGACAATTGCACTGTCGTGTAATGCTGTACCCAAATAAAATGTATGTCGTATTTGCACTACAAGTAGAGTTTTCTTTGGGTGGTATTTCATAGGGGTGCTGAATTTAATCAATGCATCGCGATTCGGGGGCCCCCCCCGATGCGACATCGATGCATGTGGCCCCAAAAATCGATGTTTGTGACATCATCCGACATGCCCCGCCCCTCCTGGGAGCTCGTTTCGAGCGTGTCCTTTTAAAATAACCGTTTTGCAGTAAATGCGCATTAGAATCCATTCAGTGGCCGCCGCTGTATGTGCTTTTTAAAATATATGTAGATTCATACCTTTATATCTCCGTGTGTGTGTGTGTATAACTGTACATACGATCATGTGACTCCATGGTCCTGCCTGCCTCCCTCCTCTCACATCTCTCGTCTCAAAGTCTCCTCTGACGTCAGCCCACCCGCCTATCTTGTGATCTGAAACATTAGCTACAGACGGTGGGCAGAGCTGAGAATGGACATGAGGAGAGGAGAGAGGCAGACCATGGAGTCACATGATCGCATATAGTTATACACACAGAGATATGAGGTATGAATAATTCTGCATATGTTTTAAAAAGCACATTACAGCAGTGGCCACTTAATGTATTATAACAGCATTTATTACCACAGGTATTTTTATCAGCAGTGTGTGACAACTTGTACATGTGCTCTGTCTGCATTTCTTTGGCTCTCTGCACATTCAACTGTGTTAACTCCTAGTGTGCTGGAATGTTAAAAAAAAAAAAAAAATCATCAGTTTAGGCCAATATGTATTGTGTTACATAGTTTTGGTGAAAAAATCCCAATAAACGTATATTCATTGGTTTGCACAAAAGTTATAGTTTCTGCAAACTATGGGATATCTTTCTTTCGGCGGTGATCAGCGACTTATATTGGGACTGAGATATTGTGGTTGACAATCGGACACCAAACTGACACTTTTTGGGGACCAGTGACACCAATACAGTGATTAGTGCTAAAAAAATATGCACTGTCACTGCACCAATGACACTAGCTGGGAAGGGGTTAACATTAGGGGCAATCAAAGGGTTAACTGTGTGCCAAGACTTTCTGTGTACTATGGGAGGTGCTTTCACTAGGAAGAGCCATGGATCCTTGTCCCTGCTTTGCAGGAACATGGGATCCATGCCTTACCTACTGACAGAACGGCGATCTGCCTTTTTTACATAGGCAGACCGGTACTGAGCTAGAACGGCAAAGAATCGGCAGCTGCCGGCGGACTAGGCACTGCATAACTGTTGGGGGTTAGTAACACCTCAAATCCCAAAACTATTCAGCACTGGAAATGACCTGATTTGCCACCAGTCCATATAGGCTGGGGTGTAAGGCCCATAGTTATTAGTATCTTGTTTTGTGGTAAGCGACAATACTGGCAACAGCCTGTTGCTTTGACAATTTGGGATTGTTTTTTTTTAAAACTGGAGAGTGCAACTTGCATGCAACACTTTTCAGATCTTTATTTGCAAAAAATAATTTTCTTCCACTTTACAATTATATGCCACTTTGCGTTGGTCTATCACATAAAACCCCAATAAAATGCATTTAAGTTTTTGGTTGTAACATGACAAAATTTGGAAAATTTCAAGGGGTATGAGTACTTTTTCAAGGCACAGTGTATATGCTATACCATTTATTATATTTTTTTTTTTTGTTGTTTTTTTCACAAAAGTGGAGCTACCCTTTAAAGTGTAATCCATTATTTATTTTTATTATTATTATTATTATTTTTTTTTTTTTAAGGTGGCCATGCATGCTTGATCAGTTCTAGTAAAGGACAAGTTAAAGTTAGTTTGTGCATAGGCTGTGTGTGTGGCACTTGTACAATTAGTACTACTGACTGTGTGGTTCCCATGTTCCATCACCTGCTAAAAATGCTACTCTGCTATATCATTGCAATCTGAAATAAAATAAAAAAACTTGTGCTAAAAGCTTTTCCAAGAGCCTGCTCTGCTTCTGGGCATTTATTAGATGTGCCAGGGAGGCAGAGTCACAATGTGGTTCCTGCAACTTTCTGGCAGCATGCTGTGTGAGCTGAACAGCGCAGACTTTTAACGGTTCAGCAGTGATTGCTCAAACAGGGATCTTGGGTCTACCTGCTGTGCACAAAGTTCTACAGCTCTCTGCTTGTCTCCCTCTGAAGCCCATTGATATTCCACAGTCTCCATAATGCCAGTGGTAGTAATGCAGGTAAGTTGGAGAAACAGTCATTTCATTTAAATCTAAAGATCTAGAGTGTGGAGCAGTCAAGCAGTCCTCCGGTAGCATGTCCTTCAATTCAGACTGCCTTTTTTTGCTTTTTTGTTATTTCCGAACGCCTATGGTCTTTGACCATCTCCCACAGCATGTTCCCAGTTTTAGACCGTTGCCTTTTGCATTTTTACAGTCCGTAAAGTAGTATTAAGATCAGTGTTTTTTTTTTTTTTTTATTAAGTGGGCCCCCAGGTGGCTTAGGCCACAATGTGGTATTAAGCACCACATAAAATCACATTATGGCAGACTTGCAATGAAAGCCCTCCAGCACTGCGTTGTCACCGCTCCAGCAGGCCCCTGGGTGCACCGAAAAGGGGTAGTTCAACTTGTCTGCCCACTCCTGTTTCTCTTCCGTTCATGGACGGACACAGCAGCATTGACCTTGGGGTATTATATCCTTCATTCCAGGAGAGACTAGGCAGAAAACAGCACTTTAAGTGTTAAAAACACTTTCCTCAGTACAGCTCCTCCCAGGGGGCGTGGTCCCCCGGGTATAACCCACTCTGTGACTCGGCAGCTACAGTTTTTTTTTCTGCCTAGCGTCAGGAGTAGACATGGCCTTCTGGAGTCCATGTACTCTGGAAATTGTTTGCGTTTTTTTTTTTTTTCGCTTTTATTTGTTTTGTTCCTGCATTTTTGGATCCTGAGATCTACTCTCAACTGCCGACTGGGTGACAGGCTGGATCTTGATCCTTGTAGTCCCCCCATGCTTGGCCATCGAGCGTGTGCCAGCCCTCAGCTCAGCTCTGGGTCGTCCACGACATGCACCGTTGCTCCAGGGGTGGCCGGGAAACTACATGTTCCAGGGAACACATATGACCGGTCTCTATGGATTTGTCACAGTGTGTCTGGCCGACAGCCATGCCGTTTAGCGGACGTTGGTTCTGTCCGTAATGTCTCCAGCCAGGTGTCGCAGGACGGGTAAGTAGTGTCCCCTTGCCCTGGCAAGGTGGTTTGGCCGGTGCTTTGCGGCGGAAGTCGAATGAGGGTCCACCCAGCTTTCCTCTCTCCCTCCTTCCCCATGCTGGGTGGCGGCTGTAAGGGGGGGTCCTCCTGCGGGTTTCTGTCACTACCGGGGGCCCGTGTGCTGTGAGGTGCTGTTTGTTTTTTGTTTGGGGAGTCACTGTATGTTAGTGGTGCAACGGATCATCACTGATTCATGATCCGCACGGATTAACAGCTTCGAATTGGCACACACATGATCCGCGGAGCAGCTGTAACAGCTGACATTGAAATCGTCTCCACTCTGCTCGCACAGCTTTGCCTCCTAATGCTGGGATGTGTTCTGAAAGAGGAACAGTATTCCTTCTCACCACTAGGTGGCGCTGTTTGTGACCGTCCTGCTCCGTGTATGTGGCCAGGGAATGACGTAGTAGGTTACAGCTGATGGCAGCTTTTTCGGCACATGTGTATGGAGATAATGCGGGCAGTGTGCCCAATTCTACCAGGACCTGGGGCACAGTTCAGTATCTTTGGTGGCATTGAAGCTCCAGGAGTTTGCAAAGTGAGTAATGGTCAACCAGTGCCATATAGCACCATTCCCTGTTCACTCTGTAATTCATATTACACATATACTGTGTCTAGTTGTGTGAGGCAAGCTTCCATAGTCAGTTATCACCAATTCTATAGAAGACAAACAGCAGGACCTACTACAAATCATTTGAACAAGTTACATGTAGGTAATCCATTAAGGCTAGCTTCACATTTGTGCACTGTAGGAATGCATGCAAAAATCACACAATGTAAAAGTGGGGGGGTTCTCGCGCCAATACAATGGGGGGTGGGTTAATGTAGAAATAATGTAAACTTATGCTAAAGCTGCTCCCTAAATAATACAGAAGACTGGATTATAAATGTGAACATGTGAAGAAAGGGGCGCTACCTACTAATATATTGTGCATATACTATGCAAACATTAAAGTGAACAATAGATTGTGGAACAAATTACTTATTTTAGTGACACAACAGTAAGAGCAAAATAAATATCGAACAGGTGTGTACTATAACGTGCAGATAATTAAGGTAAACAGTGAATATTTGTACACAGTCCATCAGATAAAAAGTGCATTGGTGTGTTGAAAATCAATGGTATTCTTAAACGTGCTGTGTGTTGAATCATCCATGTGTAGAAATCCACCTTCACCAAAGTGCCACCGCTAGTGAGGATAGATGGCTCCTTACCCAATGTAGTTGACCTATTACTGTGAATAAGGTCAAAATGAGCTCAGGTTGCAGCTGATGGCCACGGTAGACTCGGTATTAGACCCAGTAGATATTGGATTTCATAGAATGAAAGAAGGTGCTTCCATAGTATAAAACCTTTATTATGTAAAAACGATCAAATAACAAACAGCCGAATGGCCTCTTACTTGATGCGGTGCCCGTGTGCCCGGCACTGAGGCTGTAGGCTGTGGATGTTTTAATGAAGAAAGGACGTGGAGAGAGAGATGTGGTTTGCTGGTACAGCCGGCGTGCGTTCCACCGCCGTCAGCTAGGAAACCAGGAAGCCGGAAGTAGCAAGTGTTTGCGTGCCCAGGTACCGCCAACCGCGGTACCTGGGCACGCAAACACTTGCTACTTGCTACTTCCGGCTTCCTGGTTTCCTAGCTGACGGCGGTGGAACGCACGCCGGCTGTACCAGCAAACCACATCTCTCTCTCCACGTCCTTTCTTCATTAAAACATCCACAGCCTACAGCCTCAGTGCCGGGCACACGGGCACCGCATCAAGTAAGAGGCCATTCGGCTGTTTGTTATTTGATCGTTTTTACATAATAAAGGTTTTATACTATGGAAGCACCTTCTTTCATTCTATGAAATCCAATATCTACTGGGTCTAATACCGAGTCTACCGTGGCCATCAGCTGCAACCTGAGCTCATTTTGACCTTATTCACAGTAATAGGTCAACTACATTGGGTAAGGAGCCATCTATCCTCACTAGCGGTGGCACTTTGGTGAAGGTGGATTTCTACACATGGATGATTCAACACACAGCACGTTTAAGAATACCATTGATTTTCAACACACCAATGCACTTTTTATCTGATGGACTGTGTACAAATATTCACTGTTTACCTTAATTATCTGCACGTTATAGTACACACCTGTTCGATATTTATTTTGCTCTTACTGTTGTGTCACTAAAATAAGTAATTTGTTCCACAATCTATTGTTCACTTTAATGTTTGCATAGTATATGCACAATATATTAGTAGGTAGCGCCCCTTTCTTCACATGTTCAAAAATCACACAATGCATAAAAAAATACATAGTATTTTTTTCAGGCACACAGCACCCCCCATGCACATAAAGTGTGTGATAAAGTGTCATGCGTTTTGCTGTGCTACGATTTATAAAGCATCATGCACTTTTGTGTGTTTTTTTTTTTTTTCAAGCTGCCCTAAGCGTGATTCACAAAACTGCTCTATTGCACCTGCATAGGTGTGAGTGGGGCCTGAAAAGATCAGTGGGTAAAGTGCAGCGGGCAGCGTTGCACATCAGATATCGGCTTCCTGGAACTGAATCTGGGAACTATTGAAGTAGAACTGAACTGCTGTCTGTGCACTAATTAGGGTTCTTTAACATGTGCGACAGTACACTGTGTTTAAACACTTGCCTACTGGGCACTTTCACCCCCTTCCTGCCCAGGCCAATTTTCAGCTTTCAACGCTCACACATTTTCAATGACAAATGCCTGGTCATGCAATGCTGTACCCAGACAAAACATTTGTAAAACATTTTTCCCAAGGCGTCTTCCAGGACAGCCCTTGAGAGATGGAGCTCCTCCCTGGACAGGAAACATATCACCTCCAGCTCTTTAAAAGGCGGTCCCTCAGGCATCTGGTCAGTTTTTATGTGTTTCCTCAGTCGGAGGAGACATGTTGCCTTGAGGAACCGTCTTTTTTAAAGGGGGATGCATCTGGGAGAGTATCCATCCCAAGGGCTGGAGGAAGACAGCTTGGGCTGGTTCACCTCACCTTCAGTGAAAATCTCTCCTGTTGGCCACGGGTTCCCTCCGCTTGGGTTTGGAGTTCCCCGTTCCTTCTTCCCTCCGGTGCCCGGCGAGGGAGTGGGCAGTGATGGCCTGCATGGCGGCGGCGTCTGCGGCGGGAGAACTACATTCTCCTCGTTGTGGGCGTCGTGATCCGGAAGTCGCCGAGCGTAACCTCCGGCCAGGATGCGCGTCATCACTGCGCGCCGGAAACTTTGGTTCCGGTTTCCGGCGCAGGGAAGGAAGGAAGGCCGAGTCGGCGCCTATAAAGGCGTTTAGCACGTGCTATATACCGCCTAACGGAGCATCATGGAGGCATCCCACGTTCCAGGGGAGTCCGGCGCCGGCTCATCGCAGGTAGGCTGGCTGTGCCAGAAGCGTTTTTCCTGCGCTTTAAACCCATTTTACAAGGGGGGCTAGAAAGGGTGGTTAATCCTCTCAGAGCCCAGTGGGCACCTCTTAGGGGGGGGGACACAGTGGTTTGGCAGTAATGTAACAGGTCCCCCTCTCTTTCTCTCTCTCCCCTCTTTTGTCCCTTCTCGGAAGGATCCCAAAGAGCATAGTACAAAGGGACTGCCAAAAGACAAGAGGAAGTGCCCCACCTGCAAAGCAAGGCTTCCATCTGGCTATACAAAAAATGTATGTGGCCCCCTGTATCACAACAGTGTTGAATAATGAGGAAGATTCCCCACTTACAAAGTTCCTTGGATCCTTCAAAGAGGAGATGCAATCTACTTTTAAGTCCTTTAGAAAGCTTATTGAGGATACCCAAACTCCAGGCTTAACTGCCAGGCAGCAAGAGGTGCCCACCTCTCCCACTCCGGTGGCATCAGGATCAGGTGTACCTGTGGAGAATGAGGAGGTTTCCCTTAGAAATTCTGATTCTGATTCCTCCCAGTCAGATTCGGGGCAGGAAAAAGATCAGGAGGACTCCCGCACCCCTACCCGTTTCAAACTCTCCCAAGAGGAAGTAGATGAATTGGTAGGGGTCATTCATGAAACGTTAGAGTTGAAGGAAGAAAAAACTTCACTCTCACGACATGATAAAATGTACCAAGGTTTAAGTAAGAAAAAACAAAGTATTCCTAGTACACCAACTGATGTCAGATTTAGTGCTCAGGGAATGGGAAGAACCTGATAAGAGACCTTTCTTTTCAGGTGGTCTAAAGAGAAGGTTTCCATTTGATGAAGACCCTAATGCCGTTTGGAACCAGTTTCCAAAATTAGATGCCCCCCTAGCGAAGGTGTCAAAACATTCAGACCTAGTCTTTGAGGACATGGGTCACTTAGCGGATCCCATGGATAAAAGAGGGGATGTTATCCTCAAACGATCCTGGGATACGGCTATGGCTAATCTTAAGCCAGCTCTAGCAACTACGTGTGTAGCCCGTAATTTTGAATTTTGGCTTAAACAGTTGCAGGAACACCTAACGGCAGGTACCCCTAGAGCAGAGTTACTAAAATCCTTCCCCATGCTTTTTAAAGCGGTAGGTTTTATCGCAGATGCCTCGGCAGAATCGGTAAAACTTTCAGCCAGGGCGGCTTCACTGTCAGTAGTAGCTAGGAGAACTCTGTGGCTAAAAACCTGGTCGGGAGATACCGCCTCTAAGTTGCGCCTTTGTAGCGTTCCTTTTTCAGGCAAATTCCTGTTTGGCACTCCGCTAGATGAAGCGTTAGAACGCACTGCGGATAAGAGGAAGACTTTCCCTGAAAAGAAAAAGCCGTTTAACAGAAAGTTTTTTCGCCCCTTCAAAGGGCAAAAGAAAACGCAGGAAAAAGGGAAACATAACAGACCCTGGACATCACAAGGAGGAAAGCAAAAAGCGAAGGTGCTCTTTAACCCTCCTGACAAAAATCCCAAGTCACAGTGATGTCAGGGTCCAGGTGGGAGGAAGACTGGGGGACTTCCTTCCACAATGGATAAAGTTGACCTCCAACAAGTTTGTCAGGGGAGTCATAGAAAGGGGCTATGCCCTGGAGTTCAGCCAGTTTCCACCAACAAGATTCTTGGTTACACAGCTGGCAAAAGAACCGGTAAAAGCACAGGCATTACAGCATCTCATTGGAGAATTTGTAGATCAAAAAGTCCTAATACCAGTTCCCAAACAGGAAGAGGGACAGGGTTTTTCCCAAGGCGTCTTCCAGGACAGCCCTTGAGAGATGGAGCTCCTCCCCGGACAGGAAACACATCACCACCAGCTCTTTAAAAGGCGGTCCCTCAGGCATCTGGTCAGTTTTTATGTGTTTCCTCAGTCGGAGGAGACATGTCACTGAAGGAACCGTCTTTTAAAGGGGGAGATGGACCCAGGAGAGTGTCCATCACGCAAGGGCTGTGCAGCTGGTGTTCCCCTCTTACCTCTAAAACCTCTCCGTGGCCACGGGTTCCCTCCGCATGAGGTCTGGAGTTCCCCGTTCCCCCTTCTCTCCGGAGCCCGGCGAGGGAGTGGGCAGCGTTGACGGGCATGGCGGCGGCGTCGGTGGCCGGAGATCTTTCTCTTCGCGGCAGACGCTGGGACCCGGAGGACGCCGGGCGTCACCTCCGGCGAGATGCGCGTCATCGCTGTGCGCCGGAAACACTGGTTCCGGTTTTCGGCGCAGAGACTGGGGGAAGGCCGAGGCGGCGTTTTCAAAGGCGAAAGCATGGGCTGTGGATCGCCTACGAATGGAGCACCATGGAAGCATCCCAGGCTTCAGAGGAGTCTAACGCCGCTTCATCACAGGTAGGCTGGCCTGGCCAGAGCCTTTTTTTTTTTCCTGTGTCTATTTTTCACCTGCTAGAAGGGGGAGTTAGGAGTTCAGGGAACTTCCTAGAGCTCCGTGGGCACCTTAGGATGGGGGAGACTTGCTGCATAGGCACTAAAAGCTCTCTATATATCTTTTTTGTTCTATAGAGGGCCCAGAAAAACTTAGCACAAGGTCCACTTCCAGTGACAATATAAAGTGCCCTACGTGTAATGCTAAGCTGTCATCTACTTACACTGAATCCCTATGTGCCCCTTGCACTACAGCGGTAGTAAACAGGAGGGATTCCCCTCTTACCAAAATTTATTTTAGAGATGCAGTCTACCTTTCAGTCCTTCAGGAAACTTATAGCAGATATGCAATTTCCTTTAACGGTTAGACAACCATAGGTGCCCACCTCTCCTACTCCAGTAGCATCAGGATTAGGTGAACCTGTGGAGAAGGAGATTTCCCTTAGAAATTCTGACCCGGATTCCTCCCAGTCAGATTCTGGGCAGGAGAAAGGTCAGGATGACTCCTGCGCACCCACGCTATTCAATCTCTCCCAAGAGGAAGTAGACGAATGGGTAGGGGATATTCAAAACTCACTCTCATGTCATGATAAATTGTATCAGGATTTAAGAAATTGAAACCTAAAATTATTCCCAGTACATAAACTGATGTCAGATTCGGTACACAGGGAATGGGCAGAACCTGACTGAAGAATTGAAAAGGTTTCCTTTTGATAAAGACCACAGTACAAGTTTGCAACTAGCTCCAAAGCTGGATACCCCGCTAGAGAAGGTGTCAAAACACTCAGACTTGGTCTTGGATGGCATGGGACACTTAGCGGATCTGGTGGATATAAAAGGGGGATGTTATCCTCAAAGGATCCTGGGACACAGCTATGGCCAACCTTAAACTAGCCCTAGCAATGACGTGTGTAGCCTGTAATTTTGAATTCTGGCTTAAACAATTAAAGGGACACCTGACGGCAGGTACCAATAGAGTAGAGTTGCTGAAATCCTTTCCCATGCTTTTTAAAGCAGTAGGATTTGTCGCAGGTGCCTAGATGGAATCTGTAAAACTTTCAGCCAGGGCAGCTTCGCTATTGGTTGCAGCCAGGAGGACTCTTTGGCTCAAACATGGCCGGGCGATACCGCCTCTAAATTACGCTTATGTAGCATTTATTTTTTCAGGTCAATTCTTGTTTGGCACCCCGCTAGATGAAGCGTTAGAACGCACAGGTGATAAAAAAGACTTTTCCTAAAAGAAAAAGTCATTTCCCAGGACGTTTTTTCATCCTTTTAAGGGACAAAAGAAAGCGGAATAAGGGAAACCAAACAACCCCTGGGCGGCACAAGGAGGCAAACAAAAGGCAATAGTGCTCTTTAACCCTCCTGACAAAAATCCCAAGCCGCAGTGATGCCAGCATCCAGGTGGGAGGAAGGCTGAGGGGAAGGCCAAGGTTTTTTCTCGCACACTTTTCTGGTGCAGAAGCCATCAGGCAAATATTGCCTGATCTTCAATCTACTCTAAAAAGATTGTTTCATGGCTAGAATAGATCTGATGGATGCCTACCTTCACATCCCTATCAGGAGCCCCAAAAATTCCTCCACATAGCCATTAAGGGGGGGAAAAGGGTCTACCACTTTCAGAGTCAAGCGCTCCCCTTAGGCCTCTCTTCATATCCGAGGTTCTTTACCAAGACCCTAGCAGAAACGCTGGCTCTATTAAGACTCCAAGCCATAACAGTTATCCCTACTTGGATAACTTCCTGTTCCTGGCATCAACAGGCCCTCTGGTGGTGGAGAAACCAAAGCGACCAAAGTCTGCTATGGAACCCCCCGACTACGTGCATCCTAACTACGGACGCCAGCAACCGGGGGTGAGGAGCCCATCTGAATGGACAGTGGGTACAGGGCACTGGGAGTCGCCTAGAGAGGAAATGCTCGTCCAATTACAGAGAGTTAAAGGTCATAGCCAAAGAAATCTCAGCATTCCAAAGTCAGCTCAGACACCAATATTTACAGGTCAGATAACACAACCTCTGTAGCATACCTAAACAAACAGGAATTAGGAATGCCACCCTGATGTGCATAGCACAAGAAGTTTGTTTAGGCAGAGAAAAAATCTGGAGTCGCTATCAGCAATCCATCGCAAGGGATCAACCAGTGGCAGTCAATACCCTCCAGAACGCATGGACGTTCACTCTGGCTTATGCCTTCCCGCCTCTACATCTCTTACCGAGAGTCCTCTCCAAGTTTAGGACAGAAAAGACTTCTCTTATCCTGGTAGCAACTTTTTGACCAAAAAAAAAAAAGCGTGGTTTTCACTTCTGCTATCTCTAGTGGATCGACCACCTTGGATGTTACTGTACAGTCAGGACCTGCTATCCCAAGGTCCAGTACGGCACTCCAATCCAGCCATGCTAAAACTAGCGGCCTGGTATCTGGAATAGACGTCCTGAAATCCAAGGGTCTATCGGCCAGAGTGATTGAAACTCTGTTACAAAGTCGCAAACCAAATACCAGCGCAATTTACCTGAAACTCTGGAAGAAATTTAATTTCTGGCTAATAGAAAATGGCAAAAGAGAATACGATTCTCCACCAATATTGGAGTTTTCTACAAGAGGCATTGACAAGAGTTATCTTTAAGCACGCTTAAAGTGCAAATTGCTGCCCTACCTGTCTATATACAGCACTCCTTACAGTAGGGCCTGCTTATTAATTGCAATGCAAAGCAGTTGTTTACCAACGCCCGGCTCCATGCTGTAAATTTCCGGCATGGGACCTGTCTATTATGTTGGATGCAGTCATTAGGGATCCTTTTTGAGCCAATTTCAGAGGCATCCTTAAAACTGATTATTTTTAAATATAGTCTTTCTAGCCGCCATGACTTCTGCTCGCAGAGTCAGCGAACTCCTAGCTCTGTCATTCAGAGAACCATATGCAAATACTAGAGGATAGAATTATATTAAAAGACTGACCAGTCATTTATCCCTAAAGTTACTGTTTTCTTTCAAGAATTAGAACTTCATACTTCCTTGTTTTTGCAATAAACCTGCAAATAGCAAAGAGAAACTACACTGGCTAGACGTCAGAAGAGGTCTCCTTCCTATCTGGAAGCGACTAAAAATTTAGAAAATCAGAAGGGAAAGCAGGCTTCAAAAGAAACAAGAGCCAGGTGGATAAGGTGGCCATCTTGGAAGGGTACAAAAACGTTGCGCTTGGACCCTCCACAAGGCTTGAAAACACAAAGAGCCGGTGTTACCTCGGAGCAGGTATGTAAGGACACCACGTGGTCAAGCATGTCCACGTTCATTCGACACGATCGATTGGACGTCTTAAAGTGATCAAGATCAAACCTTTGGGAGGAAAGTCCTCCAAGCAATAGTCCCACCCTAAACTGGGGAGTGCTTGCTCATCCTCTCAAGGGCTGTCCTGGAAGACGCCTTGGGAAAATCAGAGTTAGTCTTACCGGAAACTCTGTTTCCAGGAGTCTTCCAGGACAGCACGTTCCCACCCTATTTTTTTGAGGTAGGTATATATACATGGATAATATAAGTTGTTTGTATGTATGTTAATAACTGTATTTCAGCTCCGTCCTTCGGTTCTTGGATTAAAACTGACCAGATGCCTGAGGGACCGCCTTTTAAAGAGCTGGTGGTGATGTGTTTCCTGTCCGGGGAGGAGCTCCATCTCTCAAGGGCTGTCCTGGAAGACTCCTGGAAACAGAGTTTCCGGTAAGACTAACTCTGATTTTACTCGCACGTCTTTCTGGTTCGAAAGCCATCAGGGAAATATCGCCTGATCCTCAACCTAAAACCATTGAATGCAGCCATGCGTTACAAAAAATTCTGGATGGAATCCATTTATTCTGTCAAGAATTTGCTTCAAAAAGATTGCTTCATGGCAAAAATAGACCTGAAGGATGCCTACCTCCACATTCCTATCAGAGTAAGCTCCCAAAGGTTCCTCCGCATAGCTGTCCGGATAGGGGGAAAGATTTTCCACTATCAGAGCCAAGCCCTCCCCTTTGGCCTCTCCTCGTCCCCGAGGATCTTTACCAAGACCCTTGCGGAAACGTTGGCCCCTCTAAGGCTCCAAGGAGTAACAGTTGTCCCATACTTGGACGACTTGTTGTTCCTGGCACCGACAAAACAAAAGCTACTCGAGGACCTAGTGGTCGTCCAGCAGTGGTTGACTCAGTTAGGCTGGATAGTCAACAGGGAAAAGTCGATCCTCATTCCCACACAGGAAATCCTGTTCTTGGGCTACATAGTAAGTTCGACAGAGCAAAAAACCACAAGAAAAAATAGATAATCTAGGTCAGCGAGTAGCTCGGTTGCAGACAAATCTCCCTGTCAGGGTAAGGGAGATCATGTCAGTCCTAGGCCTCATGACAGCCTCCATCCCAGCAGTCAGATGGGCCAGGTTCCACCAAAGGCCACTCCAGTCTTTTCTCCTTCAAAATCTGTCAGGAAAGGACTTGGAGGAGAAGGTATACCTGCCAGAAAGAACAAAACGGGCTCTCTGGTGGTGGAGAAACCAAAACCACCTGAACAAAGGTCTGCTGTGGAACCCACCGGTGACACGCATCTTGACTACGGACGCCAGCAACCAAGGTTGGGGAGCCCACCTAGAAGGTCAGTGGGCACAAGGCGCTTGGAGTCATCTAGAGAAGAAACGCTCTTCAAATTACAGGGAGTTAAAAGCCGTAGCCAAAGGGATCGCAGCTTTCCAGAATCAGCTCAGGCATCAACATCTACAGATCAGGTCGGACAACACAACTTCTGTAGCGTATTTGAACAAACAAGGGGGGACCAGGAATCCCACCCTGATGGACATAGCAAAATAAATTTTTGTATGGGCAGAAGAGAATCTCGAGTCACTTTCAGCAGTCCATCTCAAGGGTACGCAAAACAGTCTAGCCGATTTCTTGAGCAGAGAATTAGTCTCTCAAGAAGAGTGGTCTCTGGATCCGACGGTCTTTGCCAAGATAGTGTCCAAATGGGGTCTTCCGGAGATCGACTTGTTCGCCAACAGGAGAAATACCAAACTTCCAGAATTTTTCTCACTGAACGCCAGGGATCAACCGGTGGCAGTCGATGCCCTTCAAAACGCATGGTCATTCTCCCTGACATATGCTTTCCCACCTCTGCATCTCTTACCGAGAGTCCTTTCCAAATTCAGGATGGAGAAGACTTCCCTTATCCTGATAGCCCCCTTTTGGCCAAAAAGGGCGTGGTTTTCGCTTCTGCTAGCTTTAGCAGATCGTCCACCGTGGATGTTGCCGTGCAGTCAAGATCTGTTGACTCAAGGTCCAGTACGGCACCCCAATCCGGCCTTTCTGAATCTAGCGGCCTGGTTTCTGAAATAGACATCCTGAAGTCTAAGGGTCTATCAGATAGAGTAATCAAAACTCTGTTACAGAGTCGCAAACCAGTTACCAGAGCGATTTATCTGAAACACTGGAAAAAATTCAATCTCTGGAAAAAAGAGAATGGAAAGAGGGAACATGATTCCCCAACGATATTGGAATTCCTACAGGAGGGCATCGACAAGAAGCTGGCCTTAAGCACGATTAAGGTTCAAATTGCTGCCCTTTCAGTTTATGTTCAGCGCTCCCTACAAGAGGACCCGCTTATCAGTAGATTTTGCAAAGCAATTGCCAAACAACGCCCGGCCCCATGCCGTAAGGTCCCGACGTGGGACCTATCTCTTATGTTGAAAGCGATCATTAAAGAGCCTTTTGAGACGATATCGGAGGCATCCTTAAAACTGGTTACTTTAAAGACAATTTTTTTGGTCGCTATGACTTCTGCCCGCAGAATCAGCGAGCTTCAGGCTCTCTCAATTAGAGATCCTTATATGCAAATTTTAGAGGATAAAGTTATTCTAAAGACAGATCAGTCCTTTGTGCCAAAAGTCGCCTCTGCTTTCCACAAGAGTCAGGACATTATACTTCCTTCTTTTTGCAATAAACCAAGAAATAACAAAGAAGAACAATTACATCGGCTAGATGTCAGGAGATGCCTTTTAGTTTATCTGGAAGCAACTAAAAGCTTTAGAGAATCGGAGGCACTGTTTGTTCTTTTTTCCGGGAGTCGAAAAGGAAAACAGGCTTCAAGAGGGACATTAGCCAGGTGGATTAAATTGGCCATCTTGGAAGGGTATAAAGCTCTACACTTGGATCCTCCGCAGGGTTTGAAGGCTCACTCTACAAGGGCGTTAGCCACTTCCTGGGCAGAAAGAGCCGGCGCTACCCCGGAGCAGATATGTAAGGCCGCTACGTGGTCAAGCATGTCTACGTTCATTCGACATTACCGACTGGACGTCCTAAGTAGTCAAGATCAGGCCTTTGGGAGGAAAGTCCTGCAAGCAGTAGTCCCACCCTAATCTGGTGAGTGCTTGCTCATCCTCTCAAGGGCTGTCCTGGAAGACGCCTTGGGAAAATCAGAGTTAGTCTTACCGGAAACTCTGTTTCCAGGAGTCTTCCAGGACAGCACGTTCCCACCCTATGCTTGGAGGTAGGTATATATATGTGTATATATGCATGGATAATATGTATGTATGTCATTAACTGTATTTCAGCTCTGTCCTTCGGTTCTTGGATTAAAAACTGACCAGATGCCTGAGGGACCACCTTTTAAAGAGCTGGAGGTGATGTGTTTCCTGTCCAGGGAGGAGCTCCATCTCTCAAGGGCTGTCCTGGAAGACTCCTGGAAACAGAGTTTCCGGTAAGACTAACTCTGATTTTCTAAATCGCCTGTATGGGAGCATTTTGGCTTTCCCATCAAATATAATGAAGGGAAGAGGTTGGTGGATAAAACCGTGACGGTTTATATATATTTTTTTGATCCGAAAAATTATCCGATCCGTGACTCCTGATCCGAGGAACGATCGGAACCGTGAGTTTTTTTGATCCGTTGCACCCCTACTGTATGTGCTGGCTGTGTTTTTTTCTGCTGTGTCACTGTATTTTTAAACACGTATATGGCCGGCATTTTGCCGCGGACATGGTTTGCGTAGGTCGGCGGCCATTTTCTTGTGGCCCGCATGCTGTTTTTTTCCTGCATACGGCGGCCATCTTGGAAAAGTTTTGGCCTCTAGTGCCTGAAATGGTGCAGCAAAAGACGGCAAATCACTTCCTGAGGGACAGCGCAGCCAGCACTTCTCGGCCCTCCTCAGCGGTTCAGCTACAGCTAGACCGGGTCGGGTGGTGAGTTGCCCTGGGGGTCCCCTGCTCTCTGTTCTGCAGCCAGAAGTGCTGGTGGGTGTCTGCCTTACAGTACTAATGAGGCATAAGCGTGGGTCAACATGGAGTCTAAACCAGAGGCTTCTACCCCAACCATGCCTGAGTTAACCCTTAGTGCCCCTGCTGCCTCTATAGAGGCTATGATGGCAGGCCTTGAGGCGTTTCTTCCCAGGGTTGAAACGTCAAGTGGCCAGACGGGGGGTAAAAAGCGCCCCCTCCCTGCGCCGGCTTCTTTGGATGGCTCTGACACGGAACCAGACCCAGCTATTGCGTCTGGCTCTGGTTCTGTCATGTCAGATGATGCAGGCTTAGCCCACACGGACAGTGAGGATGACTCTGCTTCAGGGTCGGCGCATAACAAGGTGTTTATTGGAGCTCTTATCACTGCGGTGCGAGATACTCACTCAAAAGCTTGAGGATTTGGCAGAGGCATCGAATGTGCCGCTCCCTTTTGGTTCCGCAAGCCACCCTGCACCGCTAAAGTGTTTCCTTGTGTTCCATATCTGGACAAACTGTTGTACAAGGAATGGGATAAGCCGCATAAAGTTTTTGCTGTGCCAAAATACTTTGCGGTTCATTATCCTTTTGAGGAGGACTTTTTAAAAAAGTGGGTCTCTCCTTCGCCAGTGGACCCCCCGGTGTCCAGACTGAGCAAAGCCACTATGTTGCCTGTGGAAGGGGCTCCCGCCTTTAAGGACCCCGCAGATAGCAGAGCTGAGGCTGTGGTCCGCTCCATGTTCACAGTAGTGGGTTCGGCAGTGAGACCGGTTTTGGCCGAGGCTCTGGTGACACTTACCGAACGGGCAAAGGTCTTGCTGCTGGAGGCGCAGAATGCTTCTGAGGCCTGCATGGACCTGGCTGACCAGTTGGTACAAGGCCTAAAGTTTGTCTGTGAGTCGGCCCTGGATAAGCTCCCCTTGGTTTCTAGGTACTACGCTGCCTTGTGTGGCTGAAGTGTTGGTCTGCGGACCAGTCTTCAAAAAAGGCTTTTGTGGATTTACCCTTTAAGGGTGAACAGCTTTTTGGGGCATCCCTGGATGACATCATAAAGGATGCCACAGGTGGTAAGGGCACACTGCTCCCACAATCTGGGAAGGGTAAGGAGCCTCACCATAAGCATGGTCCCTCCTTTTCTACCCCCAAGCTTTTTTTTCGCCCGCCAAGTGCAGCAGGAAAAAGTTTTCAAGGTGCTAAGGCACCCGCTGCAGGGCAGAAGCGCACCTGGTACCGCAAGCCTAACAAGCCTGCGGACAAACCTGCTTCCGCATGAAGGTCTTCCCGCCTGTGTCTCGGGTGGGGGGGCCGGCTTCGCGGCTCAGTGAAGGTCTCTTCTTCCGACCGTTGGGTTTGCGAGGTAGTTTCCTCGGGGTACAAGATAGTTTCTCTCTTGTCCACCAAACAGATTTTTTTCCTTCCAACCTCCAACTTCCTCCGGTTCGCCGGAAGGATCTGTCATGGGCTGTCCAGGATCTACTGGCCAGGGGAGTGATTGTGCCGGTTCCCTCGATGGAACGATTTCAGGAGTTTTACTCCAATCTGTTTTTAGTCCTGTGATGTCCTGTGTGTTGTGAGAGACACAAGACTCTGATCTGGAGCAATGGATGTTTATTCAGTACAGGCTGTACACTGCAACATTCATCTCAGGACAGTACATATCTCTGCTTCCTACATGAGCACACTCTAAGATGGCCACCGTACCCCTTGACCCTTGTCATCACTGCTGGGTGGAGCCAGCCTTAAAGTGCCAGTACATGTGGAACCCTTCAGGTATAACAAGTCCCCAAGAAGGAAGGGGTTCGTCCAATCCTGGACCTCAGGGCCCTCAATTTCTTTGTCAAGTTGCCAAAATTCAGGATGGAGTCGATTCGCCCGGTAGTGGCAGTGCTCCATCATGGGGACTTTATGGCATCCTTTGACATCATGGACGCATACCTGAATGTTCCCATATGCACAAAGCACCAGAGATTTCTGCGTTTTGCGATCAGAGAGGACCACTTTCAATTTGTGGCCCTCCCGTTCGGACTGGCATCGGCACCAAGGTGCTCGTCCCGATTCTAGCCCTGCTGAGGCAACGCGGGATACCTGGACGACCTTCTCCTGAGAGCTTCCTCAAGCTCAGAGTTAGAAGAGGATGTGCCCATCACCTGTCAAACCCTCCGAGAATTCGGCTGGCTTCTGAATGTCCAGAAGTCAGTGTTGGTACCGTCTCAGCGACTGGTATACCTGGGGTTAGTCCTGGATTCCTCGGCGGCGAGAGTTTTCCTCCTACCGGAAAAAATTCAGACACTACAATCTGTGGTGCAGCGGTTGACGACCCAGAAGTGGTCATCACTTAGATTCTGCATGAGGGTTCTGGGTCTGATGGTGGCCTCTTTCGAGGCAGTCCCGTATGCCCAATTCCACACCCGTGTGTTACAGAAGGAGATTCTGTCACGTTGGGACAAGTCCCTTCGTCTCTGTATTACAAGATTCGGGTGAGTCGACTGGTCAAGTCCTCCCTGGTGTGGTGGCTAACGTCTCCGGTACTTCGGACCGGGAAGTTGTTTCTGCCGTGCCATTGGACAGTGGTCACGATGGATGCCAGCCTCTCCGGCTGGGGGGGTGTCTGGGATACCCAGTCAGCCCAGGGGCGCTGGACTCAGGAGGAGTCACGCCTTCCAATCAATGTGCTGGAGCTCCGAGCAATTAAGTTGTGCCTCGCCAAGTGGTCCTTGGGTCTACAGGACCGACCGGTCAGGATCCAGTCCGACAACGCCACGGCCGTGGCGTACGTTAATCATCAGGGAGGCACACGGAGCTCAGCTGCAGCGACGGAAGTCGCTCACATCCTTTAGTGGGCCGAAAGGTCCGTTCCGGTTCTGTCGGCCGTGTATATTCCGCGGGTACAGAATTGGCAAGCCGACTACCTAAGTTGCCAAACACTAGACCAAGGAGAGTGGTCACTACACCCGGAGATGTTTCAGAGTCTGTGCCAAAAATGGGGCACTCCAGACGTGGACCTTCTGGTGTCCCGTCTCAATCGGAAGGTGTGACGGTTCATGGCCATATCAAGAGACCCGTGGGCGGACGTGTTGGTGGCTCCATGGGGCCACTATTGCCTAATCTACGCCTTCCCTCCTCTAAAGCTTCTCCCTCGCCTGCTGCGCAGAGTGGAAGCCGAGGGGATTCCAACGATCCTGATCGCCCCAGATTGGCCACGCCGCTCCTGGTACGCGGACCTGCTGCGTCTGGTGGCAGACGTCCCTTGGCGTCTACTCCTGAGAGAAGATCTTCTGTCGCAGGGTCCGATCTCTCACCCTGCTTTACAGTCGCTGGCTTTAACGGCGTGGCTGTTGAGAGCCAGGTGCCAGGCTCGGTGATCTCTACCATGCTGCGAGCACAAAAGTCTACTTCACATAAGATTTACCATCGTACGTGGAAGGCCTACATCTCTATGTGTTAAGAGATAAAATGGCACCCCCGTACATACGTGATGTCCCGGATTCTGCTGTTCTTACAGCGGGGTGTGGATCAGGCTCTCGCCTTAAGTAAGGTTAAGAGTCAGATTACAGCTCTAGCTGTTTACTTTCAGCGACCCTTGGCGGCGCACTCCCTGGTGCGTACGTTTGTGCAGGGCGTCCGGCATGTGGCCCCTCCTGTGCGTCCTCCACTGCCTCCATGGGACCTGAATTTAGTCCTCTCGGTGCTTCAAGAGACTCTCTTTGAGGACATTCGAAAGATCCCCTTGTTGACTCTGTCCCAGAAGGTGGTTTTTCTGGTAGCCATTACCTCGGTCAGACGGGTGTCTGAACTGGCAGCCTTGTCCTGCAAGGCTCCCTACTTGGTTATCCACAAGGATAAGGTTGTGCTGCGGTCGCAGCTGTCATTTCTCCCAAAGGTTGTTTTGGCTTTTCACATTAATAAGGACATTGTGTTACTATCCCTATGTCCTCGGCCAAAAAAACCTAAGAGGCCACTTTGCATTCCTTGGACGTAGTTCGGGCCCAAGCAGATATTTTAATGATTAAGTTTCTAGAAAAGGGGTATACAGGGGACACTTTAATTAAAGTAATCAATCAAGTATCCCAAATGGAAAGAGAATCTTTGCTGACAACTAAGCCAAAAAAAACTTTTGATGGGCAAGTAGCCTTTATCACAGGCTTCAATCGACAGTATCGACAAGTGGAAACTATTATAAAGAAACACTGGCCGCTCCTTCTAAAAGATCCAGATTTAAAACCCACTTTAACCTTGCAACCTAAATTCCATTTATAGAAGGGCCCCAGGCCTTAGGAATCGGATTGCACATAATGTACCAGAGCCTCCAAGGAAATTGATTACTTTTTTGGATGGCTCTGGCTTCCATCACTGCACTAGGTGCAAAGCATGTCACACCACTAGAAAACCAGGTGCCCCAAAAAAAAGAACGCATTTCCAGTCTAATGCAACTCAAGAAAGATTCAAAATAAAACCATTGATTACATGCAACTCAGATCATGTGACCTACATATTGGAATGTCCTTGTGCCCTCCAATATGTGGGTCGTATGACACGTAAACTTGGAGTGAGAATAAATGAACATCTGACAAATATTCAAAAAGGGTTTCCAAACCACAGCGTATCGAGACATTTTAAAAACTATCACGACAGTGACCCTAGCCTTTGCAAATTTTATGGCATAGACAAGATATCCAATAATTGGAGGGGGACACATATGAGGAGAATGATCTCCCAGAATGAAACAATGTGGCTGTATAAAATTAAAAGTATGCAACCATATGGGTTAAACATCGAACTGGACTTGAATTGTTTCCTCTCCAATGATTACATTTTCATTTCAGTACTTCATATTGAACAAAAACATTTTATTCCTTTCCTTGATGCATTAATTAATTATCCAGTGGTAGGTACCACTCATCCTTTTTCCTATACTTCCTCCTCAAGTCCCTCCTGCTCTTGATTTCACCGAACATCAAATAAGCCTACCCCAACCTCACAAATAGGGAACGAGCTAACAGGTTGTTAGTTTCGACTATGTTGTTCTACAACTAATTAATTCAGTTGATTTATCAACTAATTTAATCTATCTTGTTATTTATCTTGTATTTTGTGGAGACTCACACACAATATTTTTTCTCCCATTGTCATTGTGGAGACTATAAATTTTCATCGTTGGTCGAAGCCATTTTATGGTAGTCAATAAATTTTCTATTTTCTATTTTTGATAGATCTATGCAAATTAGAATGTGTAACTTCTATATAATTTAATTATTTGTAGATGGTTTTTAAAGGAATTCTTATTATATAAATATATTGGTCCAGAAGTCTAGAATATATAGAATATATAGAATAGACCTAATAGCGAGGCACGGCTGCAATATACATAAATAGTGCGAGTGCTTCTATGTATTGTGACATGTTAACCTAACCTGACACTGAGATTGCGGTGCTAATTGGCCAAAATCGTTGTCCATCAAATCACCAGATTTCCAGATTTATGTCCGTGAATTAGCATAAAACATGTGACCCGTAGTGACCAGGCACGCCCCCCTGAAGACGTTGTTCAAACGAAACGTACGTCGGTCGGCACAGCCTGGTCACGTGTATGCTGGATGTCCTCCCCTCCCGGCGTCTGTCTCGTCTAGATACAGCTACGCAAACACAGAGGAAATACCCTGCATGTCAGAAGTATCCGAGCGGAGTTTTCCCCGCACAAGTGCGGCACTCTGATCTGCAAGATATACCTGCAGCCTCAGTGACGGGATAGGGCACCTTTTTATGTAAGTGCCCATTTGGCCCCTTTTCTGTTTTTTACTTGTTTTTAATAAATTGATCACACTATGGAAGTTCTTTCTCTGTTTTCATATCCCATGTCCAATTGAATGGAGTGATTCGTCTTGCCTGTCAGCGGTGATACTTTCCAAATAAATGCAGGAATTCTCCTGCATAAGTGTAATTGACCTTCTTTTTGTTAAGAGGTCTGGTTCATCTGGTAAGCGCAACCTTTTTTCTGAGCACGTTTTGGGGTGATCCAATCTGTTTGTGGACTGTCTTTTTTGTCATTACCAGGAAATCACTTTGTTATTAGGACTTATTGGTTCTATCTCATGCACTTTATATTGCACGGACTGCACTTTATTGTCAATCACATTTAATTGTATTCACATCATATTGTGTTAATAAATGTGTATTTTACTGCCAACTAATAGTTGAGTTAGTAAGAGCGCCCTCTACCACACCCTTAAGCCTTAATATAGGCTTGCTTGTAGCATAACGTGTGTTGTAAGGGTTTACAACCACTTTAATGTTTTTCAGAGTGAAGAGCCGCTTTAACGCTGAGTTCCACCCAAAAGTGGAACTTACGCTTTAAGCACTCCTCCTTACATGCAAGCCACTTTTGGCATGTAATTTTTTTTGGGGGAAGGTGGGGGCTTCATTAGGAGTGGGAATTCCTGTCCCACTTCCACCTATGGGCCGCCTGGGCGGTGACTCCTCTCCACCTAGGCAGCCACTCCCTCTAGGCGATTTCCAGGGCCATTGACAAGTCCCAGAAGATCGCCTGTCCACTCCGATAGCGCAGCGCGACTCGTGCATGCGAAGTGCGTGCTTGGCCATGAAGCCGAAAGTTGTCACTACCGAGTGCCCAGAGTGGCAATAGAGGCGCCGGAGTAAGGAGCAATGCTCCGGGCGGCCGCATCGCTGGACCATGGAACAGGTAAGTGTCTGTTTATTAAAAGTCAGCAGCTAAAATGTTTGTAGCTGCTGACTTTTAACCACTTGCCGACCAGCCGCCGCAGTTATACGGCGGCAGGTCGGCACGGGTGCGCGAGAGCCCGTAGCTCTACGTTGCGCTTTTCGCGGCCACTAGGGGGCGCGTGCGCGCCGCGCGCGCGCCCCCCGCTCGCCCCCGAGTCCCGTGCGTGTGCCCGGCGGGCGCGATCGCCGCCGGGCACACGCGATCGCTCGTTACAGAGCGGGGAACGGGAGCTGTGTGTGAAAACACACAGCGCTCGTTCCTGTCAGCGGGGGAAACGCTGATTTTCTGTTCATACAATGTATGAACAGAAAATCAGTGATTCCCCCTAGTAAGTCCACCCCCCCCATACAGTTAGAACACACTAGGAACACACTTAACCCCTTCCCCGCCCCCTAGTGTTAACCCCTTCACTGCCAATGGCATTTTTATAGTAATCCAATGCATTTTTATAGCATTGATCGCTAAAAAAATGCCAATGGTCCCAAAAATGTGTCAAAAGTGTCCGAAGTGTCCGCCATAATATCGCAGTACCGAAAAAAAAAACGCTGATCGCCGCCATTACTAGTAAAAAAAAAAAAAATAATAAAAATGCCATAAAACTACCCCCTATTTTGTAAACGCTATAACTTTTGCGCAAACCAATCAATAAACGCTAATTGCGATTTTTTTTACGAAAAATATGTAGAAGAATACGTATCGGCCTAAACTGAGGAAAAAATATTTTTTTTTATATATTTTTGGGGATATTTATTATAGAAAAAAGTAAAAAATATTGCATTTTTTTCAAAATAGTCGCTCTGTTTTTGTTTATAGCGCAAAAAATAAAAACCGCAGAGATGATCAAATACCACCAAAAGAAAGCTCTATTTGTGGGAAAAAAGGACGCCAATTTTGTTTGGGAGCCACGTCGCACGACCGCGCAATTGTCAGTTAAAGCGACGCAGCGCCGAATCTCAAAAAGTGCTCTGGTCTTTGGACAGCAATATGGTCCGGGGCTGAAGTGGTTAATAAACATAAAAAGCCTGGAACTCCACTTTAAGAATCTTCTATAAAAACAAAAAATGTATGAAAAATTTCTTCACTTATCCAATCATGTGAAAATCTATTACCTGTTCACCTTAAATACTTAGTGATTTGTAGTTGTTTTTTACATAATTGGACAATTCAAGTGAATATTCACACAATTTTTGAGTGAACATTCTCAACTCCCTTAGTAAATCGGCTTCAGTATGTAGTCCTTGGCGTTTTCAGTGGCAGCAATTAAGACTGGTATATTTACACAGGTCGGTTAATGCAGGGAGAGTCTTATTTACATTTATTTTTAAGCTGAATGTATATAGCGTAGCTTTCTTTTAATGTGGGGTTTATGAGCTTAGATAAACATTGGAGTTTAAAAAAAAAATTTAAGCGGATAATGCAATGTACTTATAGCATTAAACTGTGTAAAACACCAGGATTAATTGCATAATTCTTTTTGATTCTAAGGTTTGAAAAGGGTTCCCTTAGTTTTGTTATGTCAGATAAGATAATGCATCAAACTGTTATTTAATGAGGTGTTAGAAGGATTGTTCTGTACAGAGCTGAAAAATGTGCGTTTTAATCTTCTCATGTCATGAATGAGGACAGATTAGGTTTTCAGAGCACTGCTATAACTCCAGTTTAATGTGCTGTTACCCGATTATGTACCAAGACTCAAAGATTTTATGAAAGTGTTTTCAGGCAAACATTTTAAACTTACCTGTTAAAGTGGAAGTCCAGCTTACAAAAAAAAAATTATAAGTCCGCAGCTACAAACACTGTAGCTGCTGACTTTTAATAAGGACACTTACCTGTCCAGGGTGCCTGCGATGTCAGCAGCTGAAGCCGAGCAATCTCTTGGGTCTTGGCTGCCCGCCGCCATCCTCCATGAGGGAATCGGGAAGTGAAGCATTGCGGCTTTACTGCCTGATTCCCTACTGCGCATGCGTGAGCCGCGCGGCGCTATGTGAATGGGCGGATGTCTCCTGGGACACACACACACACACTCTCCCAGAAGACACGACTCCTGATCATGTGATCGCTGTGACAGTTGATCGTGCAATTGCGATGTCTGTCCTACTTCAAGACCTTCCCAACTGTGCCTGGGCTTTGGAGCCATTTCACACTACAACACGCAAACGCACATGCAGTACATTGGTGTGTTTTTATTTTTGCATTTTTGTCTTCAAAGGCAGGTTTCCTCTAACCTGGTGTTAGTGGTGAGAGGTGCATTTGTCTTTCTGTGTGTTGTGGTGTGAATAGTATGCATATAAAATATGTTGCATAATATCGCACTGCTATGGAACACAGAGAAACACTGCATTCTGGTGTGAACATGACACGTGGAAACCTATTGTTTGCTCTGTGTAATTGCAGTGGAAAAACGTGGGTAACTGCACATGGTATGAATGGGCCTTTAGCTGAATCCTGATTGTAGGCACATCACAAAGCTATGCACAGTAGATTGTGTTTTGTGCCAGTAACCTGTCCCTTTCTTCCCTTTTCCTCAGTCAATGCAGACTGTCTTGCTGTGACACTAATTTAAAAATCTCAGCTAAATTGCCAACCTAAATAATAAGGGTATATCATTAATAAAAATGTCATTTGTAAATATTTCTCCCCTTAAAAATACCCTTGCATAATATCATATCATGACCTATATGGAGCATACTGATTCCAATTAAGAGTTGATTGTGCAAGCAGAAATCACTAGTAGTACTGTGTCGAAAGCACAGGGGTCATGCTCGGTGCCAGTATATGGGTTTTCATTTTAGGAGGATCAAAAATCCAGAAAATTAAGAATTGTGTTACTAATACTTTATATGAACAGAACTGAGCATGTTATGTGGTGCCAAACTAATATGATGCTGGAAGAGATAGGATATGACTGAGCGTTAGATTCCTGTCTTCTAGAGAGGTGCCATAGGAATCACTCTTACTGCAATGGGAGGTTTCAATAACTCGTTGATGATTCTCTCCTTTCATGCTGTATATTTTCATTGTTATGCAGTTACATTCGGCAAATGAGACTGCAGAAACTGCTAACAGATTGTGAATGACCAGGATGAACATAGAAAAACAATTCTGATCTATATATAACTCCTTTGTAGTTAACAGAATTACAAAATAATGCAAAAAAAAAAAACAGGCGTCAATCGCCTTATAAAATTGAGGAAATCATAATTTAGTTCATTTTTCAAAGCCGCAAGGGAGAACAGCTGTTAAATAATCACCGTCTATGTTTCAGTGAGTTCAATATGAGTTTGAGATATTGATTCTAAGGAGACTAGGTAGTAATAGAGTATATGGGAATAACCATTCCATGCTCAGGGCTCTAAATTGCATTACCTTGTAGTGTTCAATAATTTCTGATGTTTTTAGTATAGTACAATGTAGGTACTACTCTATCCAATGTCCTTTTTAAAAGTATTTATTGCTAGAAAATTTCTTAGAACCCCAAACATTATATAAATATTTTTTTTTTTTTTAAACGGAGGCCATAGAGAATAAAATGATGGATGTTGCAATTTTTCTACATCACACAGTATTTGGGGAAAAGTACACTTTTTTGCATTTTAAAGTAATAAAATACAATACATAACCCAATTTTTTTGTAACATATAAAAGATGGTTATGCAGAGTAAATAGTCATGCTTTAAAATTGCGCACGCCCGTAAGACCCCAGATGCCTTCTTTGTGCTTAAAAGCATTTGATCACACCAAGATCTGTGCGATAAAATGCTTTTAACTTTCAAAATGGTGCAGTTTACATCCGTGTAACTGAAAGTGATGTAAGGTCAATGCTTCCAGTTCCCTATATCACAGAGATGAACACAGCTGTCACAGTCTATGTTCGACTCTGTGATCAGCTGGATGGGTCAGTCCTGTTGAAACAGTCCCTCGATAACATGAGGCCGCTGAATGTGCGGTATAAACATTATGTAGCTGAGGCTACATACAGCATACTGCACTGTTTGTTCTTAGTTCGAGCAAAAACTTCCTGTCTCATACTCAGAACACAGTAGTGAATGTCACAGTGGCGCTCAGCCATTCAAAGAAAGTTAATTCTATCAACAAATACAAAGCTTCATCTGATTGACTCAGTCAAAGAGATGGGATGATGATATCACAACCTCTGACTCGGCCAATCAGAGGTACCACTGTGATATTCTCTACTGTGTTCTCTTTGAGACAGGAAGTCTCCGCTCAGCTACATACATTGTATACCGCACATCCAGCGGGCTCGCATGTTGGTGAGGGATGTCGTTTTGTTTAGACCAAGCTAGCCCAAACGAACTATGTAAAGCAGGGCTCAAAATTTCAAGCCCTGAGCTACTAGCCAGGCCTCAAGAGTTACTCGCCACCAGTTGCCCTTGTAGATTATCTCATGGAATGACACTGTTAAATGTTTATTGCAGAATCAAGTTACACAATTAAATATTACCAACAACTTTAACAAAATGGGACAGGGCATGGGGGCAGATCAGAGGGACAGGGCACTGGGGGCAGACCAGAGGAACAGGGTATTAGGGGCAGACCAGAGGGACAGGGCACTATAACCGGGTCTCTTCCCTATTCTCTTGCAACTCTTATCCATCCAGTCTCCTCTGCAACTCCCATCCATCCTCTCTCTCTCTCTCTTTCTCCCTCTCCTATTCATCTCATCATCAGGAGCCCCTGTGTGCGGCTCCACGCTTGCATGTCCCCACTTTTCCCTTTTATTCAGACTGGCAGTGAAGAGAGGAGCTGCAGCACAGAGGGAGGGAGTACAATCCAGCGCCGAGATCCACACAACTGCACAGCCATTGACACCATAGCACAGCGCACACTGACACCGTGCAGCACACATTGAGACCAGTCTGTTCGCAGTGCTCAAGCTGAACTGCTGGACACTTACATAGAGCACAAGGAGAAGAAATCTGCACAAACTGGAAGGCTGCCGCTCTCATGTCAGGGCAAGTTTCAGTGAGCGCTGCACTGCCTACCTGGGACACCCGGAGTGGTCATTTTCACAATCCTCCACCTCACTCATTACTTCCTGCTCCCTGTTCTCCAGCTACATTGATAGGGGGGGAGGGGCAGGCTCAGAGAGGTCATACTGTTAGGTCCCATGGCTTAATGAGAATTGTAAGGAGAGTACCTGTGTACTGCTCTGCCTGTGCGCGGTTCACCAGACTACTTTTTCCAAGCATGCACCTTTCCTCTTCGGCCGCCAATCGCATCGGGACTCTAAGTGTAGGTACAGATTGGAGGGAGATTGGTCATGCAGCCCTGTCTTCACTCGCCCCCAGCTGAAATCCACTCGCCAAATGCTAGAAGGCGAGTGGAAATTTTGAGGGCTGATGTACAGTATATCAAAAGATGGAGTTCAGCTTTAAAGTTGAATTGCAGCTTGTTCCTAACTAGCCTTAAAACTGCCCTCTCCCTCCTCCTGACACATATGATAACTAGCCTGTGTACAAAAGAGCTATTTTCAGGCTGTGCCGGTCAGGTCACATAATGTCCCCTGTGGCAGCTATAGGGAATAAGAAGTTAGAAGGGAGGGGACATTTTTAAGGCTAGTTCTACATCCAGGCTGGCTCCACATAATGTACAGTGCATTGAAAAAGTATTCATACCTCTTGAAATTTTCCACATTGTGTCATGTTACAATCAAAAACGTAAATGTATTTCTAGGGATTTTATGTGATGAACCAACACAAAGTTGCACATAATTGTGAAGTGGAAGGAAAATTATGAATGGTTTTCATTTGTTTTTACAAATAAATATCTTAAAAGTGTGGTGTGCATTTGTATTCATCCGCCTTTACTCTCATGATACCCATAAATAAAATCTAGTGGAACCAATTTCCTTCAGAAGTCCCCTAATTAGTGAATAGAGTCCAGTTGTTCTGTGAAGCCCTCAGAGGTTTGTTAGAGAACTTTGAACACACCGCATCATGAAGGCCAAGGAACACACCAGAGAGGTCAGGGATAAAACAGGGTTGGGTTATAAACAAAAATATCCCAAGCTTTGAAAATCTCATGGAGCACTGTTCAATCCATCATCCGAAAATGGAAAGAGTATGGCGCAACTGTAAACCTACCAAGACATGGCTGTCCACCTAAACTGACAGGCTGGGCAAGGAGAGCATTAACAACTTTAGCCACGGAAGATTTGGCTGCTCAATGACCAGGCCATTTTTTGCTATACAGAACTGCGTAATTTTAACTGCGTAGTTTTGCGATGCTGTACCCAAACAAAATTGACGTCCTTTTTCTTTCCACAAATAGAGCTTCCTTTTGGGGGTATTTGATCATCTCTGCAGTTTTAATTTTTTGTGCTGTAAACAAAAAATCTTTTACGTATTTTTTTTGCAATAATAAATATTCCCATTTTTTTTTTTGCCACTTAACCACTTGACCACCGGGACTATTTTGGCACTTCTCTCCTTCATGTAAAAATCAAATTTTTTTGGATAGAAAATTTATCATAACCCCCAAACATTATATATATATATTTTTTAGCAGACATCCTAGGGAATAAAATGGCAGTCATTGCAACTTTTTTTCTCGCACAGTATTTACGCAATAATTTTTCAAACACCTTTTTTTGGTTTCATGAATTAAAAAATAACAAAACAATAAAGTTAGCTCAATTTTGTATAATGTGAAATATGATGTTATGCTGAGTAAATAGATACCTAACATGTCATGCTTTAAAATTGCGCACACTCATGGAATAGCGCCAAACTTCCATACTTCAAAATCTCCATAGGCGACGCTTTACATTTTTTCACAGGTTACTATTTTCGAGTTACAGCGGAGGTCTAGTGCTAGAATTGTTGCGCACGCGACGATACCTCGCATGCGCAATCGCTTCTGCACGCGAGCTACCAGGGATAGGGGCGTTTAAAAAAAAAAATGTTTTCATTTTATTTTTATTTTACTTAATTTTTTTATTTTTACACTTTTATTTTTATTTTATTTTGATCACTTTTATTTTTTTTACAAGGAATGTAAACCTCCATTGTAATAGGAATCAGTGTGACAGGTCCTCTTTATCTCTCCTCCAGACTTACAAGCATGAAATTGGTGAAAAAACATTCACCGATCTCACACCGACAGCCGCGATTGCGGCTTTGTTTACTTCCGGGTACCGGGTGTGACGTCATAATGTCGCGCCCGGACCTTTCAACGGTCATAGGAGGCATGGGAGAGCCCGGAGAAGCACCGGATGGCGGCGGGAGGGGCGGAAGCGACGTCAAAACGTCACTTCCGCACATGCTTCTTAAAGGCATATTTTCCTGTTGTCATTTTTTCAAATGACAATTTTTTTTATTTTTATTTTTTTTGCATTTTAGTCTAAATATGAGATCTGAGTTCTTTTGGACCCCGGATCTCATATTTAAGAGGACCTGTCATGCTTTTTTCAATGGATGTTTACATTCCTTGTAATAGGAATAAAAGTGATCATTTTTTTTTTCTAAAAACGGTGTAAAAATTAAGAAAATAAATTTAAAATAAGAAAATCAAACAAAATTTTTTAAAGCGTCCTCAACCCGACGAGCTCGCGCGCAGAAACACATACATGAGTAGCGCCCGCATATGAAAGTGGTGTTCATACCGCACAAGTGAGGTATTGCCGTGATCGTTAGAGCGAGAGCAATAATTCTAGACCTAGACCCTCTCTGTAACTCAAAAGATGCAACCTATAGAATGTTTTAAACATTGCCTATGGAGATTTTTAATGGTAAAAGTTTGACGCCATTCACGAGCAGGCGCAATTTTGAAGCGTGACATGTTGGGTATCATTTTACTCGGCATGACATTATCTTGCACATTATAAAAAACAATTGGGCTAACTTTACTGTTGTCTTATTTTTTTATTCAAAAAAGTGAATTTTTTTCAAAAAAAAAGTGCGCTTGTAAGACAAATACAGTGTGACAAAAAGTATTTCAATGACCGCCAGTTTATTCTCTAGGGTGTTAGAAAAAAAAAAAAAAGTCCTTAAAAGTCCTGAAAAACAAGCAAAGTCCTTAAGTGGTTAAACCAATTTTTTTTCCTCAGTTTAGTCCAATATGTATGCTTTTTACATATTTTTGGTAATAAAAGTTGCAATAAGCGTATATTGATTTGTGCAAAATTTATAGCGTCTATAAAATAGGGGATAGATGTATGGAATTTTTATTATTATTTTTTTTTTTTTTTTTACTGGTAATGGCGGTGATCTGATTTTTTTTATCGGGACTGCGACATTATGGCAGACAGATCTGACACATTTTTGGGACTTTTGACAGTTATACAGCGATCAGTCCTATAAAAATGCACTGATTACTGTTTAAATGTCACTGACAGGGAAGAGGTTAACTGTGTTTCCTAGTGTTTGCCTCTCCTCTCCGAACAGGGATTTGTGTGTTTATACACACGTCCCTGTTCTGGCTCTCGTGCCCGCTGGTCGTGCGCATTGGCACCCCCACAGCCTTGTGGGGACACAGCAAACATGTAGAAGACAGTGCTCTGGTCAGATGAGACCAAAATTTTACTTTTTGGCCCAAACGCAAAACATTATGTGTGGCAGAAAACTAACTGCACATCACTCTAAACACACCATCCCCACCGTGAAACATGGGGGTGGCAGCATGTTGTGGGAATAGTTTTCTTCAGCAGGGACAGGGAAGCTGGTCAGAGTTGATGGGAAGATGGATGGAGCCAAATACAGGGCAATCTTAGAAGAAAACCTTTTAGAGTCTGCAAAAGATTTGACACTGGGGCGGAGGTTCACCTTTCAGCAGGACAACGATCCTAAACATACAGGCAGAACTGAAATGGAATGATTTCGATCAAAGCATATTCATGTTGTAGAATGGCCTAGTCAAAGTTCAGACCTAAAGCCAATTGAGAATCTGTGGAAAGCCTTGAAGATTGCTGTTCACAGACGCTCTCCATACAATCTGACAGAACTTGAGCTTTTTTGCAATGGGCAAAAATGTCACTCTAGCTGGTAGAGACATCCCTGAAAAGACTTTCAGCTGTAATTTCAGTGAAAGGTGGTTCTACAAATATTGATTCTGGGGTGGGGGGAGGGCTTAATTTCAAATGCACGCCACACTTTTTTAAGATATTTATTTGTAAAAAAAATGAAAACCATTTATTATTTTCTTCCACTTCACAATTATGTGCCACTTTGTGTTGGTCTATAACAAAAAATCCCAATAAAATACATTTATGGTTTTAAAGGGTATGAATACTTTTTCAATGCACTGTATGTGCGCTGCAGTAAAAAGACCATTTGTTTAGAAACGCACATACTGTAGCTGTAGCTGCCAATTCATCTGCACTACAATGCAAAAAACACACTTGTGGGTCTATGCAAAAAATATTTGCGGTGCACGTCTTGACCATTCACACGGGCACCTTAAATATTTTTCATGAAATACCGTGCCTCAAAAAAATAAATAAAAAAAATATGGCCACGAGATGGAACTAGCAATCAAAGGTTTGTGGCATCCATTTGCCACAGTAAATGGTTTATATATTGGCACGCTACGTTGCATTGCTGAAAATGATGCAGTATTTTGCTCACTGTCAGCCCATTCAAAAACTGTCTGCTTAACACAGCATACCTTAAAGGATCACTAAAGGAAAGATTTTTTTTTAGCTAAATAGCTTCCTTTACCTTACTGCAGACTTGGTTTCGTGTCCTCATTGTTCGTTTTTGCTTTGAAGTTGCTGTAATTCTGCTCTAATCCCCACACTTCCTGCTTGTCTGGCTCCTTATGAAAAATCTCAAGGCAGCTTTTCACTGTGGTCCAAGCTGTCATTACTGTGTGTCTAAAACTCCTCAGAACCAATCAGATTCATTTTAAAAACAAAACACTGCCCTGTATTTGTTTGTTTTTGTTCTGTGTGTCTCTTTACATCACAGAAACATGAAACCAGTTTAAAAGTGAAACTAAACTGCAGGCACATTATATGATTGATTTTTATCTATTTTTAATCATTTTTAAAAGGAATCAGTTAGCTATTATGTCTCTATACCCTGTAAACAGTCATTTCAGCAAAAAAAAAATGTTTTCCTTTAGTGACCCTTTAAAGCTAGAAAAACACAAGTGATAATGCATGCACAAATGTGCAGTAGAGTAGAGGTAACATGTTCCCTTTAAAAAAAACACTGGACTGCAGTGAGTAGCTGAGAACAAGTCCTATGAGAAAGAATGTGTTTTTTCTTTCTTAAAAATCATTTTCTTGAAGCAAACTGCAGAAAAATAGACACATGTGAATAGGAATTACATTTTTCTTGTTTAATATTTTTCTTGAGTTTTGCATAAGAAAACTAGTTACAAATGCAGTATAAAGAATGTAAATATGGGATAAAGATCATAACAATAATGACTGAAAAATCGGTAGAGTTTGGTGCTCAAATACACGTTCATATTTATCAGATAAATACCGAAAAAAATGTCAGGTATAAGGGACTAAAGAAAATAATAAAAAAAAAGGACTATACCTTATATCAGGCTTAGCGTACCTCCGGACCACCCACCCACCCCTAATGTGTTCAAACTGTGGATGGGAGGGGGCACGTGAGAGGAAAGATGAATAAATAAAATATGAGATAGCTAAAGTCCCAAGAAGATAAATATAGTTATCGTGACATGCAAGAAAAGGAGCATACATCTCCTGTGCGTTGTTTCTGAAATACCTGAACTGACCCTAAAAAAAATGGGTCGTATTAATAAAGGAATCTATTAGGTAAATAGTCCAAACTCTAAATTATATATGCAGACAATTGTAGAAAAAAACATAGGAATTACATTTTTAATCTGTGCTTTCCTGTGGTGTACCAGTTCATCTTGTGCCATTACTTTGGTAATTTGGTCATCTGAGAACCCAATCAGGAGGGCTAATCCAAAACAAAATTGTTTTTTTGTGCTACTGCAGGAGATGGTTGGGTGATTGTTAGTAGACTAGTCATTATGAGTTTAACCCCCATAGGATATACTTGAATAGGAAAAATCATTGGATAATCCACTAAATGAGCGATTGTTGAGAAATCTCCTGCTTCTAGTCACATCTATAGAGTAGAGTGGGATTGAACCCTCATATTTCTGCGATTATTATATTTATGTGATTAACAACTTCATTACTGGGCACTTAAAGCCCCTTCCTGCCAGACCTATTTTTAGCTTTCATCGCTGACGCATTTTGAATGACAAATTGCGCGGTCATACAACACTGTACCCAAATTATATTTTAATCATGTTTTTCCCCAAAAATAGTGCTTTCTTTTGGTGGTATTTGAACACCTCTGCGGTTTTTATTTTTTGCGCTATAAACAAAAAAGGCAGAACGTTTTATAAAAAAACACAATGGGCCAGATTCACAGAGCGATTACGCCTGCGCAACAGGAGATGCGCGTGCGTAAGTCTAAATGTGCGCGTGCGTTTCGATGCACGGCATCCCCAAAACGAGATACGCAAGAAATCTACTTTTTTTTGTCCAGTGTAATTTCGTTAGACAGGCGCATCCGTCCGCGCAAAACTGCGCTAGACAGACCATTGATTTGCTAGTCAAATATGCTAATGAGGGACTTACGGGGATCCACAAAAGAACGTTGGGGCAGCGCAGGCTACGCAGTGTGCGCAACAGCAAAATGTCCTGTCTAAAATTAGACCATATAAAAGCTGGTCTAAAAAGAGAAAAATCGTCTACATGTCAGATAAAGCAACACTGTTAGTGAGGAGCAGACCAGTCACACGTGTTGCACAACAATCTGTATGCCAACATGCCAGGGGCATCGTGGCGCATAGCTATACTACTGACTTTAGAGGAACAAAGAAGGATGAGGGCACAGAGGAGGGCACGGGAGAGGATATACCGCACACGCATAGACCTGTTTGGCATGAGTGATTCTGAGGTGTTTCGCATCTTCAGATTCACCCCTCATGCCATCATGGAATTAACCACAACCCTGCAGGAGGACATCACCAGCCCAACACACTGCTCACATGCAGTGCAGCCACTGGTCAAGGTCATGGCAACACTCCATGTCCTTGCCAGTGGCTCTTTTCAGCGTACAAATGGAGTGGTGGCTGGGATGTCACAATCCTCCATGAGCAGATGTGTGCACCAGGTTGTCCCAGCAATCCTTAGATGCATTGCCAACCAAATCATCAAACCAACCACTGAGGACCTGCGGCTGAAGGCAATGACAGATTTCTACAGAATTGCCAGATTCCCACGCACCATCGGGGCCATTGATTGCACACATGTGGCACTCCAGCCCCCCCATGAGACAGAGCACATGTATCGCAATCGGAAGCATTGGCATTCCATCAACGTACAGGTGATAGTCGATGCCCAAGGCCTCATATGGCACGTCCGTGCCAAACCCCCTGGATCCAGCCATGACAGCTACATCTACAATCAAAGCCACATCCGAATGGAATTCGATCAGAACGTGTATGGGGCCACCTGGCTGGTTGGTGAGTGACATGGGTGGCAGGCATGACTGTCCCCCCCCATGATGCACACATCACAAGGGGCACATGCATGACTAACATCGTCCTGTCTTTTCCCTTACAGGTGACTCTGCATATCCACTGGGACCCCATCTCATGACTCCTATCCGGAACCCCCAAACCCCAGGAGAGGAAAGATACAATCAAGCACATGCCCAAACACGTGCAGTGGTGGAGCGCACCTTTGGCCTCCTGAAGTCACGTTTCCGATGCCTGGATAAGTCTGGGGGTACCCTCTTGTATTCCCCAAACTTCGTGTGCCATATCATATCCCGTCTTCTGAGGGAAGAGCAGCCAAGAGACAGCTCACATTGGGCATCTTTGTACGTTAAACACACACATTAATCATGGCACAATGAGAATGCATGCATGCACACCACTGTGGTCCCTAGCACACACACCCCACATCCTCATCAAATTGGATTGGCACCAGTCCACCATGCAGGACTTGTGAGCAGCAACGCCACGCCAAGGCTCCAATTATGTCACTGTACATTCATACACCATTCACACGGACCTGGGGATCACTTCTCCCTGGTCCTGGGGAACCCTACTCCACCAAAATTGAGGTTGTCTCCCCCACATTCAAACAGCATTCACAACCCCAAAAAAAAAAAAAAATACCAGCAAAATCAAAAAATTTCCAGCAAAAAAAAAAAAAGGCCAAAAAAAAAACCCACCTGGCGGCCTGCCCTCCAAGGCCACGGCTATTCTGTCCAGGGCACCACCTAGTGTTGCCGTGTTGGCCGGGATAGCCTGGGTAAGGGCCCTCACATCCTGCCCAACGCCTGCTGATGTAGTCTGCAGGTCGTTAAGTTAGTTTGTGAAAGCCCGGGAATGGCAGTCCAGGTTCCCCAGCGTATCCTTGATGGAGGACAGGCTCTCCTCCATCCGTACCAATATCTGGCTGACCTGTCCCAGATGGCGGGTCTGGAGGAACTGGTCCCTTCTCAGAGTGGCGGGCAGGAGATCGTCCACCCCCCTGGTCTTCTGGGTCGCCTTCCTGCCTCCAGCTGATGCTTGTGGCCGGGGAGAAGGGGAGGCCCTTGGGAGGGGAGCCATGTTGGGGGAGGAGGGGGGGCTCCCCCTTAGGGAGGGCTGCCTGCTGCCAGCCAGAGGGGAACGGTCCTCCAACAACAATAGGCCAGTGCCTGACATGGACTCCTCCTCCTCATCAAACTCCTCCTCCTCAACCTCCTCCTCCTCCTCTTCAACCTCCTCCGCAGACTCCGGCCTTGTCGGGGAGGCCTCATTAAGCTGCTGTCCTGGGGATGGTGCGGTCAGGCCAGATGGCCCTGCACCCTCCTGCACATCTGTGGATGACACAAAACATTCACAGGTTGGAGGATCCACACACTTGCCACATATTCCCTTTCACCCCCTCCCCCACACATGCTACACACCTGATATTAAAAAAAAACGTACCTGGCACCACGGGCTCCGGACTTGAGTCAAAGCCAGGCAGGCCCTCCACTTCATGCCGATGAAAGGTCAGGGCCACCGCACGCTCCTCCGCTGTCAGCCTAACACGGCATGGTGGACCCCCTCCTGTGCCCCTGGCATGGGCAAGCATTTTGGCCAGCTTCTTTTTGACCAGACGCCGGAGGTCATTAATCTTTTTATCAATCCCAGACCGGTTCCGTGTCTCCCCCTCCCCCGCTGAATTCACCTGGTCAGTGATGATGTCCAAAATCTCCCTCCTAATGGCCGGGGTGGTGTTGACACTGTCCGGGCCGTGGAGGAAACGCCCATAATCGCTAATGGCCCGGGCAAGAATTTGTTTCTCCCCCAAAGTGAAATTTAGTTTTCTCTTTCTCTCTGTCATACTCATACAAAAACTCACTCCCAGTCAACAAAAATCAGTCACAAAAACAAGCACAACCAATCAAGCAAGAACACACACAAAGAGAAAACTAACACCCAAAAAATCACACAAGCACTCAGCAAAAATCAGTCACAAAAACAAACAGCAACAATTAAGCAAGAAAACAAACGACCAGAATAATATCAAACAAACAGTCTCTCAAACACTTATCAAAAAACACTTTCAAAGATCTACTAACAAACACTTGATCACACAGTACACTAATCTGACAAATACAAAACACAACGCAACTAACAACGGGACAAAAGCACTTTGTTAAATGGGAAGGGACAAAGGGATGTACTTTTGCAATGGAAGTGCGTTTGTGTCTGTCTATTTATGCTGTCCTTAGTCCATTTCCAATTTCACTGATTGCGCCGTTCCCGAGTTGTGAGCATGCGCAGAGAGGTGCTGACCATGGTCTCCTTCAAGCGCGCATGCGCGAGGCGGCCAGTCCTTCATTTGCATGGGGTCACAGCTCATTTCAATGTAACACACCCACGTCCTTCCCAATTTGTATTACTCCGCCTTACGCCTCTGAAATAACGTTACGCATGCGCAATTTTCTGCGCAAAAGCTACCAGAATAGGGTGATTACGCGGCTACATTGCGCAAGTCTAACGTAAAGGCGGTGCGCTACGCCGGTCCAATAATGCGCAGATGTACCTGAATCTGGCCCAATATTTTTTACTTTTTGTTATAATACTATCCCATTTAAAAAAATAAAAAAATGTTTTCCTCAGTTAAGGCCGATACGTATTCTTCTACATATTTTTGGTAAAAAAAATATCGCAATAAGTGTTTATTGATTGGTTTGCGCAAAAGTTATACCGCCTACAAAATAGGGGATAAATTTATGATTTATTTTTTATTAGTAATGGCGGCGATCTGCGATTTTTGTCAGGCCTGCGATATTGCGGCGGACACATCGAACACTTTTGACACTATTTTGGAACCATTCACATTTACACAGTGAACAGTGCTATAGTAATGCACTGATTACTGTATAAATGTGACTGGCAGGAAAGGGGTTAACACTAGGGGGCGAGGAAGGGGTTAAATGTATTCCCTGGGAGTGATTCTTACTGTGTGTGGAGGGGGACTGACTGGGGGAGGTGTACCTGGCGGACATCGCGGCCACCAGGCATGCGCATCAGCATCTCAGCGATGCGCCGGGGAATGCAAATAAAAGGACGTCCAGGGACATCCACCCGGCAGTTGAGAGCTGCGCTGTGGACGTATTTCGTCTACAGCGTGGGTCTCAAGTGGTTAAAATGCAAAATTGTTCTATTGTGGATGTTAAAAATCTTTAATTTAACGGCTCACAATAACTTTATCCCGCTGGCATAACGCATGGGTACAGCAGCAGTGTGAGTGAGCCTTAAAGTGGAACTAAACTCTCCCAATCAACTACAGGTATTATTATTCCTTATGCTGCTAGCATAAGTAAAAAGATAGGAAGATATATTGTGCCAGATTCACGTACATTGGCGCATATTTTGACCGGCGTAGCGCACCTCCTTTACGTTAGACCGGCGCAATGTAGAGGCGCAATCACCGTATCCTTGTAGTATTTGCGCAGAAATTTGCTCCGGTGTAACGTAAATTCCGAGGCGTAAGGCGGAGTAATTCAAATTGGGAAGGACGTGGGCGTGTTTCATTGAAATGAGCCGTGACCCCATGCAAATGAAGGGCCGGCCGGATCGCGCATGCGCGCATGAAGCAGACCATGGTCAGCACCTCTGTACGCATGCTCACAACTCGGGAACGGCGCAATCAGTGAGATTGGAAGTGGACCCGGGCAACTTAGTGAACTATGCAGAGAGCTTAAATAGACAGACACAAACGCCCTTCCTTTGCAAAAGTACATACCTTTGTATCCCTTCCTATACAGCAAGGTGCTTTTGTTTTGTTGTTTATTAGCGTTTGTTTGTTTGTGACGTGTCTTTGAGATATTTGGTGACTGTTTTGCAGAGTGATTTTTGTCTTTTCTGTGTTTTCTTTGTTGTGTTTTTTTTTTAATTATATTTTTGCTGGGCTTTTTTTTTTTTTTTCTGGTCATTTTTTATTTATTTTTTGGTTTTGTTTGTGAATGATTTTGGAATGTGGGGGGACATTCCTGCCGGAAAAGGGGTGTCACCCTCATTTGTGGTGGAGAAGGGTTCCCCAGGACCAGGGAGAAGTGATCCCCAGGTCCGTGTGAATTGTGTATGAATGTACAGTGACATAATTGGACCCGTGGCGTTGCTGCTCACAAGTCCTGCATGGTGGGCTTGTGCTAATCCAATTTGATGAGGATGTGATGTGTCTGTGCTAGGGACCACAGTGGTGTGCATGCATGCATTCTCATTGTGCCATGATTAATGTGTGTGTTTAACGTGCAAAGATGCCTAATGTGAGCTGTCTCCTGGCTGCTCTTCCCTCAGAAGACGGGGTAGCCTCGGTTAGGGGGGGATTGTCTGGTTCAGGGGTCAGGTCATCACTTATGTCAATCTCCAGGCCCTTTCTCACTGCGAAGTTGTGCAGCATGCAACATGCACCGATGATCTGGCATACACAGTTTGGGGAATACAACAGGGTACCATGGGGGGTTCCGGATAGGAGTCATGAGATGGGGTCCCAGGGCATATGCAGAGTCACCCTGAAGGGATAAGACAGGAGGATGTTAGTAGTGCATGTGCCCCTTGTTATTTCAGCATCATGGGGGGACAGTAATGCCTGCCACCCATGTCACTCACCAACCAGCCAGCTGTCCCCATAAATGTTCTGTTCGAAATCTGTGGGGATGGGGCTATGATTGTATATGTAGCTGTCATTGGTGTCATGGGCGGTGTCATGTGTTGGGCTGGTGATGTCCTCCTGCAGGGTTGTGGTTAATTCCAGGATGGCATGAGGGGTGAATCTGAAGATGCGAGACACCTCAGAATCACTCATGCCAAAGATGTTTATGCGTGTGTGATATATCAAGTGAAGAGTGAGGGGCTTGTATCAGAGAAGAATATTCTATTAGATTAGATTCTTATATCCATCAAGGTTTTAAAGAGCTATTGAAAGATAGTGAGACTGTGTTTGTAATTTGTATGTATGTTATGTATTGATGTATATATGTATGTATATATTTTTTTTAATGTTTATAAAAGCGAATAAAAAGTTTTTGGAAAAAAAAAAAATCCTCTCCCGTGCCCTCCTCCGTGCCCTCCTCCTTCTTTGCTCATCTAAAGTCAGTAGTATAGCTATGCGCGACGATGCCCCTGGCATGTTGGCATACAGATTGTTGTGCAACACGTGTGACTGGTCTGCTCCTCACTAACAGTGTTGCTTTATCTGACATGTAGACGATTTTTCTCTTTTTAGACCAGCTTAATTTAAGTAGTACACTTTTAGATCCCCTGTGAGGTGATCTTTGAATTCTTATGCCTTGTACACATGATCGGTTCGTCTGATGAAAACGAACCGATGGATTTTTTCATCAGATATGCAATGAAGCTGACTTTCATCAGTCTTGCCTACACACCATCGGTTAAAAATCCGATCGTGTCCAACGCGGTGACGTAAAACACAACGACGTGCAGAGAAAAATGAAGTTCAATGCTTCCGAGCATGCGTCGACTTGATTCTGAGCATGCGTGGATTTTTGACTGATGGATTTCCCCATAGACGATCGTTTTTTTCTATCGTTTTTTTAAACACACAAAAATGTTAAAACAGGTTCTATTTTTTTTCACCGATGGGGAAAAAACTGATGGTGCCCCCACACGATCGGTTTGTTCGATGAAAACGGTCCATCAGGCCGTTTTAATCAGACAAACCGATCGTGTGTACAAGGCATTACTGCAGTGGATTACACTACTCCGGGTAAATTGAGTGAACCTTTTGTATTCTTGCAAGGCTGGGGTAGTAGCTCATGGCTTGGGTTCACGCTTTGGCTAGATCTGATCTTTGTATGTAACATTCTGGCCAGGGTATATCCAAATCTATAGCTCTGTGATAGACTGGCTGCTCTTGGCATACATGAACAATTTGGGTGCTAGCTACTATAGTCCACCTCCACTCCCCAACAAAGATATGACAAAATATCAGCCGCACTCCAAACTTAGCTCCTCCTGCTGTGTTGATTGTCAGCAAAGTGACTGAAAACCAACCTTTCTTGACGTGTTTCACCACTCCTGGTGAGCGAAACGGGATTGGTGAAACGCGTTAAGTAAGGTTGGATTTCAGTTGGAGACACTAACACTGTCACTTTGCTGACAATACAGGGAGAGGAGCTCAGTCTGGAGTATGGCTGATATTTTTTCATATCTTATTCTGACCAGAGCATTCTTGTTCATAAGCAAGTAACATATACTGTAAGTGCATATTGTTGGACATCTACTTTGAAGATGCTTTGCAGCTGTCAGAAAGAGTTGTCAAGCACCCTCTTTTGAAGGCAGAGAACACTAAGTTATGCCCCTGGGCCACACTGCAGGCATCCCTGCTATAATTACCTTCTGCTTGTCAGGTAAAAGAGAGCAACTTGCAGGTCCAACCATTTAGCAATTTATTTTTTCATCATAGCAGTAGTAAATGATTGTACCGTGTTAGCCATCGATTAATGCAGAACATTTGGAGTTTAAGTGATACTCTTTTATTTGTCAACTTAAGCTATTAAAGATGCAAGCTTTTCAGATGCCTTTAGATCCCTTCTGTAGGCTTCATACAATTTTATAAAAAGGGATCTAAGGCATCCCAAAAGCTTGCATCTTTAATAGCTTACGTTTGCAAATAAAGGGCATCACAGACCCCAACGTTCTTTTTTTCATCACAAACAGCTTCTGCAAACATCTATGAGGCTGAAAATGTTAGCAGATAGTGAAGACTAAGATTCATAGGGTCGTATGGACGTAAATCTGGAATATGTTCTACAGATGAGTTCAGCATCACATAGCTTTGTAGCCTCATTAAAACCTGAACTTCAAACAGTAGAGATGCGAAATACTGCAAAGCGGACATGGAAAGCAGCTCTGCTTTATGATACGCAGAGCATTAGTTCCCTCTTGTGGACAAATTGGGCATAAACCCAGTGAAGCAGTTTAGTAATGGGCAGAATTCCTACAGAGAACAGCTGGGACTGCTCTGGAAACTGCTAAATAATGTCAAGAATTCTCACTAATGCTCTATAAAATCATACACACAAAGCGTTGTTGAGATAACAGGCAAACTAGAAATAATTTAGCAATTGCGATCTATTCATTGCCAACAAAATGCTAGGTTATATTGCCGCGCAATTATTTTTTGAAAGGATGCTTCCAATGACTGGATCCCTGCTAAAGGCTTTACACATTCTGTGCATCAGTGGGCTGGAGCCACCCTTCATAATAAACTACCAGCATTTCCAGGACTGGGGCCCCCAAAATTTTCACATAAAATGGAATTCCCAAATAGAAATTCAAGTCCTGGTAAATGCACAGTTTAAATTTGAACTCTAGGCAAATAAAGAGCAAAACCATTCTGTTCTCAAAAATACTTCATTAAATACATTTAATCAAATTAAATTTTATATGGATTATCCTCTGGGAACTTATGGTTAGCACTTATGCCTTGAAGTCCATGTTCCTAGGTGCTTACCTCAACCAAGGCAATATCTGCATGCTGTTCATGTGGGTATCCTCTCTCATTCAAAAGACGTGCTGGTAGTTTAATTGGCTCATGTCTAACCACTTAAGCCCAGAGCCTGTTTTTCAGACTCTAACACCCGAGAGAATAAAATGGAGGGCATTGCAATACTTTTTTTTCACATCGTATTTGCGCAGCGGTCTTACAAGCGCACTTTTTTTGGGAAAAAAAAAACACTTTTTTGAATAAAAAAATAAGACAACAGTAAAGTTAGCCCAATTTTTTTTATTGTGTGAAAAACAATGTTACGGCAAGTAAATTGATACCCAACATGTCATGCTTCAAAATTGCGCCCGTGCGTGGAATGGCGTCAAACTTTTACCCTTAAAATCTCTATAAAAATCTCCAGGTTGCATATTTTGAGTTACAGAGAAGGTCTAGGACTAGAATTTATGCTCTTGCTCTAAAGATTGCGGCGATACCTCACATGTGTGGTTTGAACACAATTTTGAAAAGCGGGCACTACTCGCGTATGCGTTCGCTTCTGCGCGCAAGCTCATCGGGACGGGGCGCTTTAAAAAAAGAAACATTTTGTTTTCTTATTTATTGTACTTGATTTTATTTCTTTTTACACTGTTTTAATGTAAACATCCCTTGTAATAAAAAAAAAGCATGACATGTCCTCTTAAATATGAGATCCGGTGTCATAAAGACCTCAGATCTACTCATATTTACACTAAAATGCAATAATAAAAAAAAAAAAAATTGTCATTTGAAAAAAAAGACAACAAAAAAATGTGCCTTTAAGACGTATGGGCGGAAGTGACGTTTTGACGTCGCTTCCACCCTGCTCACTCTTATCCATGCCACAGAGGGAGAAGGACCCGATCGCCTTCGCTGCTAGCAACGACTCCGGTAAATGCGGAGGGCGCGAGAGAGCAGAGGGCGGAGGAGTGCGAATCCGCCTGCGGAGACCACCATTATGGCTTACAGCACCGCCTCCTGAAGAGATGGATATCTCGGTTGTGGCAGCAGCTGCTGCCGTTACCGAGATATCTCTCTTCAAAAAGAGGACGTATATAGTCGTGCGGCGGGGCTTAAGTGGCTAATTTGGCTCTTGTATGTGTGTACAAACCAATTATGCACATTTATTATCACATTTAAACAATTGAGAAGGGAAAGCCTTACCTCTTAAAAAGCAATTCAAGGGATATTTCATGGGAAAAGGTTCCTAAGGGTATCAAACATGGTGCCCAGACAGCTGTCCCATAGAATAGCCCACAATCAAATATGACTGAATGGACATATACATACTGTACATATTAGCCTCTAGCAGACCTTGTAGAGCAGAGCACAGAGTGGGAGTTCATGTGCTGACGAGGAGCATGCTCATAGAAGAAAGATTGACCAAAAGATAAGCTCATGTCTTTGCTGCTTCTCCCCCAGAACGCGTTCACACCAGATGACAGGAAGAGAAAATGCTTTGTTTCTAATTCACCGCTGTGGTGTGTACTGTATGCAGTACTTTTTTTTCAGTCCAGTGGTTTGTGGCAACGAACCACCTCATCACAACAGTGCTGCAGTAATTAAAATGATATTGAAATGTCACTCAAGGGCACACCAATGGCCATGTATACAGGCCCTGACTGTTCACTCACAGGCTGGGGGCAGGCACATGACAGCCTGGGTTTTAAAGTGTTACTAAACCCACAACAATAAAATCAGTGTGTATATGCAGTAAAGCATGCTTGTTATACTCAGTGTGGATTGTGTGAAAAGGCTGTTTGATCCTGTCTTCTCTGAACCTCCCCTTCTTCCACTGTCCCCAAACCATCTCCTGATAGAACATGGCATTGGGGACAAGCTGCACATGCTCAATTTGGTGTGTATTGCTAGAGAGTTTTTTTTTTTTTTTTTGGAAGATGCATGTGATCAGCACAGGGCCAATCAGCACTGTCCAGACTGAGGGTTAGGGGTCTTGCAGCCTCAAAGGACAGCCACAGTAGAATGAAAACTCATCCTACAAGCTTTAACCAGACACTGATAGAAATCACAAGACTGCTGATGAGAAAAGTTATTTTTTAGCAGTTTATAATTACTAAAATAATTGCATCTCCATGTTCTGTGTACCGTGGGAGACCAGATATAGTGAATGCAGGGTCTTGGGTTGAAGGATGCTGGCTGTTATTTAACTAGAAGACTGAGGGCATCTTGTGATGGAAAAGAAGTACAGCAGGTGGCAGCTGTAGATTAAAAGTGAGTATTGCAGCAAAGGCTGTTTTTTGTATATTGTCTATTAATAGGCTCTTTTTTTTAATGGAGTTCTGCTTTACAGAAAAAGAAGATATCTTATCTGCTAAAAAGTAACACTGACCCCCAAACAACTAGGTTCTCTTAATTTAAAGCTTATTGCGTGAACCTCAAACATAATGTGCTAATTCACACTTCAGGCTTCCAAAAACATGTTTTTTTTTTTTAGAAAAGCAGATTCAAATGCATTTTTTCCTATTTTTATTCAGTGCATACATTGTACTTTACACATTTTATGTGCATTTTCACACTTTGAGGGTTTTAAGTGCTTCTTGTTCTGCCACGGTCACGGCCATGCACTTTAGGAAATGTAGATAAAAGTTGTGAAAAATGTATGTACGTAAGTATTTTAGTCTGTTCATATAGAAGCTGAAAATGCTTCTAAGATACATCTGCTCACAGCACAATGTATGGTGGGAATGGAGGAAAATAATGTCACTTTTTGAATGTATTTGAACTGTGTTGTAAAATTCTGAAATTCATGGAAGTGGAAGCAATGTATATGGTTTTTTTTTTTTCAGTTTGTTATTAAAATCTATTGTCAAGTTTGAAATACGTCAAAGTCAGATATATACTTACCCCAGTTGTAATGTATTATCCTGGACCTACTTTACTGATCTGTGTAGCAAGTTTTGTTAAGTTCATTTAATTTCTGTATGTATGTGTACGTGTATATATATATGTTTATGTATATATGTGTATACATTTTCTGTTTCTTTATGATTTTCTATATACAAATAGTTAACTCAATTGGAGGCCTAGCCATGCCTACAGATTGAACCCGATAGGGGTGGGCTGGTACAGGCTACCAAGTACTGTATTGTTATAAGAACAATCTTATGAACCAAGGTAACTCGTTCTGTTACTAAGGATTAATGTGACAATTTTAATCTGTACTGTTAAGTAAATACTTTCAATAAAAATCTATTGTTAAAAAAAAAAAAAAAAAATTTGATCACAGTTGTACTGTACCCTTTCTGTACCCCCCCCCCTCTTTGTTTTGTTTTGTTTTGTTCTTCTTCTTTTGTTTATATTTGAAAAAAAAGAATAAACAGTAACTTCCCTACTAATTCCTGTCTGTGCAAGCCTGGTTTAATTCTTGGCCTGCAGCCAAGTGGGGCTCGGTGAGTGACTGTGGGTGCAGGGCCGATCCTACCCAGGGTGCACAGGGTGCAGTGCACCAAGGTGCCACAGAGGTGGGGGCGCTGAAGCGCCAGAGTGCTTCCCTCAAATCCCTCTCCTTGTTCGTATAGAGCAGCGCCGGCAGCTCTCCCCGCCGCTGAGTTTGTTCTATACGGCTGCCTGTCAGTGTCCCCCCTTCCTCCTCCTGCTAGAAAGGGGAGTGAAGAATCCGGAGATCAGAGCGGCTGTCTCTGTGTAGAGAGACGCTAGCTGCTCAGTGACGTCGCTGAGGGGGCGGTCCATCATGCCTGACACATATTCTTCTCCTCTCTGTGTCATAAAAAAACTCCTGTCTGCGGCGATCTGTGATCCACCCGGGCAGCGCGGCTGCACACTGTCCCCTCCTCTGCAGCTGCCGCCCGGGTGTGTAGTCTTCAGATATTATGTCTAATAGACTTCATCCTTCATATCAATGTAGTCTTTAGATCTTTTAGCGTGTATTGTCTATCGTATAGTGTCTAGTATGATGTTAGTAAATTGTTCTCGCAGCAAAACACCAGGTCCTCCAGAGAACGCATTTATTTCAACAACTACAATACAGACTAGTCCAACGTCCACAGATGATACAAAAAAGGTCCAACAGAGTAATTCAGATTTCTACCTGCGCCCCCATACTCCTACAGAGAGAAAAAAGGAGTACCTTCTCTCTGACAAGATGAACTGAATGTCAAAGCTGACTAACAGATTAAATATCCTTTTCACTGAATAGCTGACAATTTGATTGGCCGTCTTTGATCTGAAAGACATGACCCAGCGTCTTGTCTTGCAGATCGTCGGGTAGATGTCACTCCCAGCAGGAGTCAACAATTAGTATTAGGGAGCCAACTAGCATACATCCTTGCATACCAATTAGCTCTCTTTAATAAGTAATTAGATTACCTGTGACCTGTCCAGTTGGCTACTTGACAACAGACAAGCGTCTCTTAACGTGAATTACAGGTCTGATGTGCAAAAAGGACTTCCTATATCCTTCTCTTTGTCCTTTCTCTTTTGATGTGAAACTAATGTGGTTACTAAGGTTTCGCCTGGTCAATCTTGGACTCACATAATATAATATATATATAATATTTATATATATATATTATATAAGTAACACCCAACATATTACTACATATACTACAACATATTCCCCCACTTGGATCGGTTCTAATTACTAGAACTGATCCATAACTCAAACAACAAACGTCATTATGGTTTAAGGTACTGAATGCTTTACAATGGCTCATATGAAATATTAAGTTGAGACTGGTTACATCTCTCTTCACGAACCTCTAAAATATCCCCATGAAACAGTTATTAGATAATATAACTTTAGACCATGACTGGAAAAGGGTTCGGTAAACATAAGTGGCCCGTATCCGTATAGCTGTTAGGCCTTATTTCAAAGATTGCTCTTTCTTGAGTAAATTACATAACGATCTTGAATATTGTGCAAAAAACGAGCTGATGTCACCGTCCATTCTGACTTCATCACATCTCTCACCATCTCACTGAAAGTAAAGCTTGGTATGTTTTTGGAGGTCCAATCCACATAAGTCCAGGATTCTCTCATCGCCAGGCTCCAAGTTTTCATTTTTAAAGATGCTTTTGCACAAACACCAGCAAGATAGTAAGAAGAACCATTAATGTACCAGCAGTCCCTTTCAAGGTCAAAAAGGTTTGGATATGGCAGTAAAATTTCTGTGCTGCAAACTGTTTTCTTGAACTTGACAGCTTCAATTATTAATCCACCAATCAGGATACTTGGTTCCTTTAACATCAAACCCTCAATATTCTCTGTTCCTATTTGAGCAATGATGACCTGTTGTGTCATTTGTTGATTGCCAGCAACGATTTGCATTCGTAATGTGCTGTAGGCCGACCCCTCATTGCGTTTAATAGAGCCGTTACTTGTATCATTCAGTCCATAATTCTACCAGAATGGTATGCCAACATACATATATATATATATTCCCCCATGCGATGGTTTAGATATTATCAGCTTGACATCAGTGTTTATCAGATCTTCTGTCCAGACAATGCGGCAGTGGAAATTCTTGCCAGTATTTTTTATATGAAAGGTAGAAAGGTCTTTTTCATCCATATGTGTCACAGCCTTCAGCATATTATAAACAACTGATTCAACATGTTTCAAATCACGACTTGAGTGATGAATTTCACTCACCCCTCTTATAAATTTAGGAAAGCCACCCAACTTACTATATACTATATGCTATGTTAAGCCATTGTGCAGCATCACCTCAGATGTCAAATCTATTGATATCAATATGCATTATGTCATATGTACAGATGTTTTAAAATTATTTTAGGTTTAAATGCCTCGCTCTGATTTTAAGATTAAGTTCAAGAAATAAAACATAATACAAATAAAAAACAAAATATTTCGGGAAAAGGGAGAAAATGAAAAAATAGGGCATTGGGCAAGTCCGTTGAAAAGAAAATGGGGAAAAAAAAAAAATGGAAAAAGGGAATTTGAATGTTCAAAAAAAAGTCCATTGCTTGATGAATATTGAGAGAGTGTCTATGTTATATTGTCCATTCAGCTTTTCTCCCCCACTAGCCAGCAATTACTCCTGCTATTCACATGCAAACGAGTATCTCCAGCCGTGTACCTGAAAGACAAAAACTCTCAGAAAAAACTCATTAGCAAAGTCCTTAAACAAAGTATTATTTACAGTCTACAGTTTAAAGCTAGTTCACCCCCACTGCTATAGAAATGTAATTTCCATTCAAAAACAGATCTGGACCTTTCAACTGTTCTAATAGTGTGTAATATTCTATTTTCATCTTATCATACTCAATTTTAAGGTGGTCATATTTCTGTTTTGACTGAGGAAATGGTATCCAGGTCTTTTTCTTATTATGATTTCGGCCAGCTCTGTTTTTCATATTAATATCACTTATGTTTGATGCAGAGTTCCCTCTCTTGTTGTGATCATTAGATATTATCTTCTGATCTTTCTGCCTAAACAATGTGGCTACATCAATTCTGACAGCTTGCTCGTTTGACTTTCTCCATAAATGATCCGCCCTTAACAATACGTCTTTTAAATCATGAGGATTCGGGGTAACTAATAAAATATTTTGTTTGATATCTTCATGCAAAGCATCTAGAATCATACTGATATGTATGGAGCCTCCCCGCTCAAATGCAAGATTATTAACAACCAATAATTCCATAATAGTTGCTAACCTGTGCGACAATTCATAGGGAGATTCACTCTGCATTTGGTGGATCTTCCCACAAATCGCTACATCAGAACGCACTCCATACAAGACACATAATAATTCCAGCAATATGTCTCTTGTTCTCAGAGGCTGAATACAGATCTGTTTAATTCTCATCCAAAGACTATTACCTATAGAATGTTGCAAAACTCTTTCTAAGTCCGATGGGTTGAGACTGTACATGTCCCTGATATTCTGCAAGTCACAAAACCATTTCAAAAATCTGTTTAAATCATGGCAGGGAACCATTCCTATTTCTTTAAGAATTGCATCCAGTTCTTTTGGTTTCAAATGCTTCATTACAAGCTGAACCTCCCCTGTATTATTATTATAAACCGTGGTGGTCACAGCGGGTGCGGCTGGCAATGAATTATCAGATTTAATATGAGGTTCTGTTTCATTTGCTAGAAAGTTTGTGTTTGTATTTTGCTGCAGATTGCTTAATCCAAGATTTGATGCACCTCTGCATTCCTGAGATCTATTCTCTAATTCCATAATTCTTAATTTTAATCTCTCATTTTCCTCTGATAATTCATCACACCGTTTAGATTTCTCAAGCAAAGCTCCACCAATAGTAACTGCATGCAATTTTAAATTTACTGTCTCAGTGTCTGATTGGTTTTGTAACCGCTGACAAACCTTATGGGTATTATCAACTTCACTCTGTAACTGCACAATTTCCATAACTTTATCATTCAAAGAACTTTCCATTTTTAAACAGCAAGATAACAAGCCCTGCACAATACAACCCTTTCTCTTACTTTCTGAAATTTTGCTATCAAAAACACTTTTCTCTAAAAATTCCTTCATCATAGTCCACATCTGCTTACATTTTTCTGGAATTTCATAAGGACCGCCATGACGCTTAATACATTTTGATACCCATCTGTTAACTTTATCAAAACTGACACTAGCTTCACACCGAGTAAGCATTTTGACTATATTATTAATAATTTAAAGAAAAAAAGGAAATATTTTACTCACCGCATTTGAAGCTCCACCTTGCCAGTTCCAGTCTTCTGGTACACGACAGTCTTTTTCTTTCTTCAGTTTCCAGTCTCGAGAGAATAATTCTGGGGTTCCAAACTTGTTTAGTCTTGTATATCAGACTCTTATGTCACAACCAGACATAGAGTCACAGCACAGGTCTTTTTCTTCATCAGACTTCTTGTCCAACTCACAGGATTTCTGTCATCACGACTTCTGTTACTAAGTCCTGAAAATGCGCTTCTGGTCACTTGCACGGCACCAATGTAGTCTTCAGATATTATGTCTAATAGACTTCATCCTTCATATCAATGTAGTCTTTAGATCTTTTAGCGTGTATTGTCTATCGTATAGTGTCTAGTATGATGTTAGTAAATTGTTCTCGCAGCAAAACACCAGGTCACCAGAGAACGCATTTATTTCAACTACAATACAGACTAGTCCAACGTCCACAGATGATACAAAAAAGGTCCAACAGAGTAATTCATATTTCTACCTGTGCCCCCATACTCCTACAGAGAGAAAAAAGGAGTACCTTCTCTCTGACAAGATGAACTGAATGTCAAAGCTGACTAACAGAATAAATATCCTTTTCACTGAATAGCTGACAATTTGATTGGCCGTCTTTGATCTGAAAGACATGACCCAGCGTCTTGTCTTGCAGATCGTCAGGTAGATGTCACTCCCAGCAGGAGTCAACAATTAGTATTAGGGAGCCAACTAGCATACATCCTTGCATACCAATTAGCTCTCTTTAATAAGTAATTAGATTACCTGTGGCCTAAGAAATGGTTTGATATGTAAGCAAGAGCTCATCCTGTCCAGTTGGCTACTTGACAACAGACAAGCGTCTCTTAACGTGAATTACAGGTCTGATGTGCAAAAAGGACTTCCTATATCCTTCTCTTTGTCCTTTCTCTTTTGATGTGAAACTAATGTGGTTACTAAGGTTTCGCCTGGTCAATCTTGGACTCACATAATATAATATATATATAATATTTATATATATATTATATAAGTAACACCCAACATATTACTACATATACTACAACATATTCCCCCACTTGGATCGGTTCTAATTACTAGAACTGATCCATAACTCAAACAACAAACGTCATTATGGTTTAAGGTACTGGATGCTTTACAATGGCTCATATGAAATATTAGGTTGAGACTGGTTACATCTCTCTTCACGAACCTCTAAAATATCCCCATGAAACAGTTATTAGATACCCCAGCCTAGTGCCATCCCTGGCGGAGAAAGGAATGGAGTCATTGCCAGAATACAGATCTGGGCTCTAGCCAGCAGAGTATCCATGGGCAATTCAGAGTGAGCTGACTCCTGATCAGAGGAACCGTTGTTGCTGTATCGCTGGGTCATGTGAGAGCCGATCGGCCATTATCTACTTATGTCAATAGGAACTGCAGTCTCTGACCATCTCCTGTATTATATCTGCAGTCTCTGACTGTCTCCTGTATTATTTCTCCAGTCCCTGACCATCTCCTGTAGTATGTCTGCAGTCTCTGACATCTCCTGTATTATATCTCCAGTCACTGACTGTCTCCTTTAATATGTCTACACTCTCTGACCATCTCCTGTACTATGATTGCAGTCTCTGGCCATCTCTTGTATCATGTCTACAGTTTCTGACCATCGCCTGTACTATGTTTTGGGGCACTTTCTAACAGTATCAGAGAGGTTCCCCTCCAGGTCTCATTAGTGTACGCTCTTCCAGTATTTTCTTTATTTTTAAAAGATCATGGGAGGATCCCAGGGCAACAAAGACTTCTTAGAGGAGCATCTCTGTGTTTGAGTCATTGCCATAGAAACGTGTAAAGGGGAGGAGTTGGTAAGATGACCACCCTTTGTGGGGGCGCCAGAAATATTTCTGCACCCAGGCGCCTGTGACCCTAGGATCGGCCCTGTGTGGGTGAGCATGGTGGGTGAGTCGCTGAGCTGCCTGTCCGCTCGGCGCTCGCACATTCACACTGACTGTGCAAGCGGACGCAGCTAGATGGCTCGGCGGGCGGGTGAGAGAGCAGACGAGAAGCTGCCAGCTGGGAGGCTCGGTGGGTGGACTGGCCAATCAGCAGGGGGTGGAGCAGAGAGATGACACCATCTCTCTCTCTGTCTTGCATCCTGGTAGTTCCGCCCTCACTCACTGTGCAGGCAGCAGAGAGATTACATCATTACATCTCTCTGCTCACTGACTCAGACTGGGACACAGGAAGTGACAATCCCCATTCCCCACCTTAGCAGGAAAGTGACAATCTGAAACTTGTGGCAGGTGATGTGGCAAGTGGATAATCCGCAACTTGTGGCAAGTGACAATCCGCAACTTGTGGCAGATGACGTGGCAAGTGGACAATTTGCAACGTGTGGCAGGTGATGTGGCAAGTAATAATCCGCAACCTGTGGCAGGTGACATGGCGAGTGACAATCTGCAACTTGTGGCAAGTGGACAATCCGCAATGTGTGGCAGGTGACGTGGCGAGTGACAATCTGCAACTAGTGGCAGGTGACGTGGCAAGTGCCAATCTGCAACGTGTGACATGTTGACAATCCGCAACATGTGGAAGGTGACGTGGCAAGTCATAATCTGCATCTGGTGGCAGGCGACGGTGGCAAGTGGCACACTCGGGGCTCCCACTCATTCTGCATTATGGTGAGTTGAACTATTTCATTTTCTATAACAATGTAATAATATAAATAATGCGCTACAATCATCCGGACACCATAACAACCATGGTGCCATGATGATTGAAGCGTTAACACCAGCCATTTCACAAATAAATTACCCGCAAATTTTTTTATTTTCTGGCAGTGCCCCTCCCGAGACTAGACTCTGGATCCGCCTCTGCGGTGGAATGTAAGTTTACTGTTAAGCCTCCCGCGCCCCGCAAGTCCGGCCGTGTCCAGACCCACGCAGCCGCATACAGCAGGAACAGAGAGCAGAGTGGGCGGGGCAGAATGCTCAAGTGTGCCTGTGAAGGGACATCGTTTTCGGCACATGAGGAGGCTCTGGAGTTTGGACAGGAGCTAGGAAGGGAGTGGGAGACTGTCATGTGTTTTGCTATTTTTGTGAAGAAAAAGTTTGCTATATTTTTTCATTAGGATCATTTCAGCAAACAAAGAGAAGAGGGAGCAATGCCAGGTTCAAGGGTGCAGATTTTCCTTATTTTTTTTTCACCTCAGAGAACTCAATTATAATTAATTATTATTATTATTATTATTATTATTATATAAATTATTTTTCAATTTTACGTTCATTCACTGTCTCAATCACATTTCACATCATTGTGGTATTTCTTCAAGACTTTTTTTTTTTCTCTCTTCTTTCCCTTTTGTTATCTTTATTAGTTTTCCAATTACACATATTATAAATACCTAATACCTAACATATCAAAAAGATTGTTAAGTATGAATTTATCTTAATAAAAAATATCCCACAGTTCCCCCCCCCCTCCCAGACCTCTCCCTTCTCACATATCACCGACTTCCATACTTCTCTCTTTATTATATACTTCTCTTTTTCACCTCCCTTCCTCCTCTCTCTTCTACCTCTTTTTTTTTTTTTCGTATTAATTTATAGTGTCCTGTACCCCATCAAATTTACAGGTCAAACGGGGGATAGAATACCCTATATTACCCTTCCATTTCTCTTCAAACTCCTCGCTATATCTCAGATATTCCATATTGTAAATTTCGTCTACTTTGTTGGGACTCTCCAGTTCTTGCCAGTGTAGGCATATTTGGCTCTTTGCAGCATTCAGGAGCTGTGGGAGTAATGTCTTCAGGTAGTTTTTAGTTGGCATTCGAGACCCATGTAAAACACATACCCACGAGTCGTCTGGGAGTTCAATGTTTATTATTTCTTAAATTTTTTGTCTTATCTCCCCCAAGTATTTTCTAATTTTGGAACAAGTCCACCAAATGTGGGCCATAGTTCTTACTTCCTTACAACCCCTCCAACATAGCTGTAATGTTGTTCCTGAGTGTTTATGTACCTTATCCGGGGGAAGGTATCAGCGCACCAGGCATTTATAATTCAATTCCATTAAATTACATTTTACCGACGTAGCATGCACCCTCTCCGACTTCTGGTGCGACCTCTATTCAAATCAATGGGCACCCATAAGGAACCATTGATTTGGAATAGTGAAAGAAAAGCCGGACGAGGCTTAACACAGCATTAAGCCTTGTTAAATCGCATTTAACACCTTTTGCCAGTGTCTAACGTCTTTACAGCTTTAACGCTGGAGCTTCAAAACGCACTGTTCCTGTTTTTTTTTCTTGTTTTTTGCAGCCTAAAAACGCCTATGCCATTTACAGCTCAAAAACGTCATTGTGACTTTCTTTGAATACATGGAAATCGCTGATCAACTCGGCGGTGCCATTGTACAAAGAGGCCTATCTCGCTAGATGCTGCCCAGCTAAGTTTGACAAAATTTGGAGCGTGTGGGTTGCTTCAGACATAACGAACGCAACAAATTAGGTGTTGTTCCCGTTGACTGTCTATCTCAGCTAGCAGTTTTGTAGGAGTAAGGCCCTAGTTTTGATGTTATCTGATGGTTCTCCTAACTGCACTATCCTCAACCTCAGCAGCTCTTCCCGATATGGTCGCCTGACAAGCATGACACATTATCCTCTCTCTATCCTCCTAATCTTGATGACACGAGTAGTTAAGTTATAGTTACACTATAGATGTGATAGATGTATAGGATTGTTTTTTTGGTTGTAACTTCAGCCGGGTTATGCCCAGAGGCTGTATAATGTAACCTTTGTTTTTGTTTGTTTGTCTTTTTTTTTCATGCAAAATTAATAAAAAGTATTTAAAAAAAAAAACGTCATCGTGGGCATGAGGCCATAGGCTAACATGAAGAGGCGTTTTTAAGCTGCAAAAAACGCTCACAAAAGTCGCGGTAAAAACGTCCGTGGGCATGAGGCCTTAGGTTTTACTGAAGTCTTGCTTAAAGCTGTATTAAACCCCAAAACAAACATTTATTTAATTGCACCCCACCAATTCTTAGATGTGGTGGCTGTATTAATTTTCTTCTTTGGGCTTTTTCCTTTTCTTCTTTGGTCTTTTTCCTTTATTTTAACCTGATGATCCAGCCAGTAAGTCTGTAATTTTTCGACTTCCTTCAACAGACTGAGCTTTTCAGACTTAGAGGGTTGAAACAAACTATTTAAAAGTGACAGGGGTGCGTACAATGGTTAACCTTTATTAATTTATATAAATCTTTTATCCAAAAAAAATATATATATTGCTGTAACTGATTGTAAGGTGTTAGCTTTAATTTGTTAGTACATATAACACTACCACCCCTCCAGACTGATAATGCTGCTGTCCAAAGATGTCTCCAATACTCCTCCAACCAGATGATGGACACCCTAAGACAGAAATTGAAAAAAGAAAAAAAATGCATAGATAAGAAAACGAATAAACATGTTATATTTACCTGCTCTGTGCAATACTATTCCACAGAGCAGCCCCTATCCGCTTCCTTTTGGGGCTCCCTCCGGTCCTGGCTCCTCCTCCTCCTCCCTGCCGAGTGACCTCATTAGCAAGCCTCTTTCTATGGGTGCACATGTGCAGCCAATTGCTCCCACTGCTGTGTGAGCCAGTGAGGAGAGAGAGAAGAGATGCTGCTCCCATGCACATCGTTGGATCTAGATGGGGCTCAGATAAGTATAAGGGGGCCAAGGGGGAGCTGCACCCAGAAGGTTTTTTTACCTCTGCGTAGAATGCATTAAGGTAAACACCTTGAGCCTTTAAAACCACTTTATCCACTTCCAGACCGTCCACCGTACATATACTGCAGCAGGGTGGCCCAGCTGCACGAAACAACTTAGCTGTACGTTGTTTCATGCATGAGATACTGTGGGTGCATGTGCCCACTGCACGCTAGTGATAAAAAAGCATGCGTGGGTTCGGTGGATTCAATGTCCTCCAGACACCCGCGATCGCTGCATAGGTAGATCCCCGTTCTGCCACTCTATGTAAAAATGCGGATCCCCATTCTGACAGGGGACAACACTGAGATTGGCTATTCCTTGTAATTGGGAACAGCGATCTCTGTGTTGTCCCAGTGAGCCCATCACCACACAGTTAAAACACACCCAGGGAACACAGTTAACCCTTTGATCACTAGTGTTAACCCCTTCCCGGCCACTGTCATTTATACATTGATCAATGCATTTTTTATAGCACTGTTCACTCTATTGGTGTCACTGGTCCCCAAAAAGTGACACTTAGGGTCAGCCGCAATGTCGCAGTCCCACTAAAAATCACAGAATTCCACCATTACCAGTAAAAATAAGAAAACATTTGAAAGTCCCTAAATCTATCCCCTATTTTGTAGACGCTATAACTTTTGTGCAAACCAATCAATATACACTTATTTTTTTTTAGGATATGTATTATAGCAGAAAGTAAAAAAAATATATATTTTTTTCAAAATTGTCGCTTTTTTTGTTTATAGCACAAATATTTTTAAAACTGCAGAGATGATTAAATACTACCAAAATAAGGCTCTATTTGTGGGAAAAAAAGGACAATTTTGTTTGGGTACAGCGTTGCACGACCGCACAATAGTCAGTTAAAGTGACGCAGTGTCGTATCGCATAAAATGGCCTGGTCATTAAGGGGGTAAATTCTTCCGGGGCTTAAGTGGTTAAAGGGTCACTAAAGGAAAAATGTTTTTTTCCTTTAAAATAACAAACATGTTATACTTACCTTCCCTGTGCAGTTCGTTTTGCACAGAGTCCACGTCTTCTGGGGTCCCTCGGCAGCTGTCTCTGTCCTCCCCGCAATTACTCACCACAGTCATGCGAGAGCTTGCATGGTGGTCAGTGATTGCGGGCGCGCTCCCTTGATACAGCGAGCGGCACTGTATCACTTGGCCCAGCCCCTTGGCGCGCCGCGTCACTGGATGTGATTGACAGCAGCGCCAGCCAATGGCTACGCTGCTCTCAATCCATCCGCTCTAGCCAATCAGCGGCCAGGCTGAGCGGCGAAGAGGATATCGGGACCGCGCGGGACTTTTGACGGGTCAGGTAAGTAAAACGTGGGCTCGGGGGGGGGGGGGGGGGGGCAACACCAGATGTTTCTTCACCTTAATGCATAGATTGCATTAAAGGTGATTTTTTTTTTTTTTTACAACTCCTTTAAGGACAAGTGTTTGTTTAATACCACTTTACAGTGGTGTCTCTCAGTAAAGCTACCCTATACATAGCAATTTGTCTGTCCTGGAGCCAACGCAAATATTACTTTACAATAAGAGCGATGGGTAGTTCTGGAATGATCTCATGGTAAAAAGTCCGTTGCTGCCAGGCAATGCTGTTTATTATTCACTTGCTCATTTATGTCAGTGGAAAACAAGCTCTCACTGCATATTAACAAAGAGTGGTTAACTCCTGAGACAAATCCCAGACGCACTGATCTGTATGAGTCAGAAAATTATGTTCTGACCATTTTTTCTTAGAAGCTATAAATGTGCACCAACATGTTGAAGTTGGCATGGAATGTTACAGGTATTTAAATTGCACAGTGCATTTATAGAAACGTAAATTTTTCTCTGCATGTTTTGTGCCGTACAATAACATGAGTTGCTTAAATAGTACAGAAAGTGTCTCAGATCATTCGCCAGGACCTTAAGCCCAGATTCACACTATAAACTGCATGCGAATCACACAGAAATTGCACCACATTCCTGAGCAATTCACATGCGATGCAGTGCAGTGCAATTGGAGCCCATTAATTTTATATGGGCTCAAATAGCTCCGCATTGCTTGGTCGTTCTGTATCATGCGATCTGGTGCAGGCGAACTGCACTGTATTTGCAAACCTTTTGGGGTGTCGTTAACTTTGTATTACCACCTGCATCAGATCGCAAACATAAAACATATACTGCAACCTGTGACACTCCAGCTGTTGCAGAACGACAATTGTAACTGCCAACCCCATCATGCCTTTGTGAGTAGTTGTAACTGCCAACCTCCACAACAGCTGGAGTACCTATACTATACCCTACACTGCCAGATCTCAGGCACACAGGACGTTTTGACAACTCTCCTAGAAGACTTTCCTCCTAGCATATACGGAGGGCAGATGGACAAAAAATGTCTCTTCCTAAGGATATTGCACAGAAGTTTGGGGAATTCTACTCACGCGACTTAGCGACTCCCCTTACGATCGAGGAAATACAGATGGCTGTAAAGTTTGCCAAACCTGGGAAAGCTCTTGGCCCAGATGGCTTTACCATTCAGTATTACAAGATCCTATTGCCCTTTTTAGGTCCTCACATGCTCAAGGTTTTTAATGCTCTAGGAGAGTCCACCACTTTCTCCCGGCCACCCATTTAGCCCATATTTTGATCATTCCGAATGAAGGTAAAGACCCCTCTGCCTGTGGCAGTTATGGAACGATTTTGTTGCCCAATGTGGATTTGAAGCTTTTTACAAAGTTTCTTGCCTCCCATCTTCAATCACAGTTGCCCCAGTTAGTCCACTTAGATCAAGTAGGCTTTATTCCTGCACGAAAAGCGAGGGATAATACCATCAAAGTACTAAATTTAGTTCACATAGCTAACCACAGTGGCTCCCCCCCCCG